>OX104122.1:5081201-7481201 GCA_944474755.1 Limnoperna fortunei | reverse complement strand
TCCATTCCGTTACTACCATTACTTTATCACTTTACTACCTACTATTCCAATCTGTTACTACTATTACTCCATCACTTTACTACCTACTATTCCATTCCGTTACTACCATTACTCCATCACCTTACTACCTACTATTCCATTCCGTTACTACCATTACGCCATCACTTTACTACCTACTATTCCATTCCGTTACTACCATTACTTTATCACTTTACTACCTACTATTCCAATCAGTTACGACCATTACTCCATCACTTTACTACCTACTATTCCATTCCGTTACTACCATTACTATATCACTTTACTACCTACTATTCCAATCCGTTACTACCATTACTCTGTCACTTTACTACCTACTATTCCAATCGTTACTACCAGTGCTCCATCACTTTACTACCTACTATTCCAATCCGTTACTATCATTACTTTATCACTTTACTACCTACTATTCCAATCCGTCACTACCACTACTCCATCACTTTACTACCTACTATTCCTTTCCGTTATTACCATTACTTAATCACTTTACTACCTACTATTCCAATCCGTTACTACCATTACTATATCACTTTACTACCTACTATTCCAATCCGTCACTACCACTACTCCATCACTTTACTACCTACTATTCCATTCCGTTATTACCATTACTTAATCACTTTACTACCTACTATTCCAATTCGTTACTACCATTACTTTATAACTTTACTACCTACTATTCCATCAGTTACGACCATTACTCCATCACTTTACTACCTACTATTCCAATCAGTTACGACCATTACTCCATCACTTTACTACCTACTATTCCATTCCGTTACTACCATTACTATATCACTTTACTACCTACTATTCCAATCCGTTACTACCATTACTCTGTCACTTTACTACCTACTATTCCAATCGTTACTACCATTGCTTCATCACTTTACTACCTACTATTCCAATCCGTTACTATCATTACTTTATCACTTTACTACCTACTATTCCAATGCGTCACTACCACTACTCCATCACTTTACTACCTACTATTCCATTCCGTTATTACCATTACTTAATCACTTTACTACCTACTATTCCAATCCGTTACTACCATTACTATATCACTTTACTACCTACTATTCCAATCCGTCACTACCACTACTCCATCACTTTACTACCTACTATTCCATTCCGTTATTACCATTACTTAATCACTTTACTACCTACTATTCCAATCCGTTACTACCATTACTATATCACTTTACTACCTACTATTCCAATCCGTTACTACCATTACTCCATCACTTTATTACCTACTATTCCAATCCGTTACTACCATTACTTTGTCATTTACCACCTCCTATTACATGCTCTTACTACAATCAACCTGATAATTACTACATCATTTTACTACACACTTTTTAATTCCTTTACTACTATTACATGCCTTTTCTACCATTACTCCATCACTTTACTACCTCTTCTCCATCACTTTACTACCTACTTTTCCATTCCGTTACTACCATTACGCCATCACTTTACTACCTTCTATTCCATTCCGTTACTAGCATTATTTTATCACTTTACTACCTAATATTCCAATCCGTTACTACCATTACTTTATCACTTTACTTCCTACTATTCCAATCCGTTACTACCATTTCTCCATCACTTTACTACCTACTATTCCATTCCGTTACTATCATTACGCCATCACTTTACTACCTTCTATTCCATTCCGTTTCTACCATTACTTTATCACTTTACTACCTGCTATTCCAATCCGTTACTACCATTAGTCCTTCACTTTACTACCTACTATTCCATTCCGTTACTACCATTACTTTATCACTTTTCTATCTACTATTCCAATCCGTTTCTACGATTACTCCATCACTTTACTACCGACTATACCATTCCGTTACTACTATTACTCCATCACTTTACTACCTACTGTTCTATTCCTTTACTACCATTACTCCATCACTTTAATACCTACTATTCCATTCCGTTACTACCATTACGCCATCACTTTACAACCTACTGTTGCATTACGTTACTACCATTACTTTATCTCTTTACTACCTACTATTCCAATCTGTTGCTACCATTACTCCATCACTTTACTACCTACTATTCCATTCCGTTACTACCATTACTCCATCACTTTACTACCTACTATTCCATTCGTTACTACCATTACGCCATCACTTTACTACCTACTATTCCATTCCGGTACTACCATCACCTTACTGCCTACTATTCCAATCAGTTACGACCATTACTCCATCACTTTACTACCTACTATTCCAATCCGTTACTACCATTACTATATCACTTTACTACCTACTATTCCAATCCGTTACTACCATTACTCTGTCACTCTACTATCTACTATTCCAATCCGTTACTACCATTGCTTCATCACTTTACTACCTACCATTCCAATCCGTTACTACCATTACTTTATCACTTTACTACCTACTATTCCAATCCGTTACTACCATTACTCTGTCACTCTACTATCTACTATTCCAATCCGTTACTACCATTGCTTCATCACTTTACTACCTACCATTCCAATCCGTTACTACCATTACTTTATCACTTTACTACCTACTATTCCAATCCGTTACTACCACTACTCCATCACTTTACTACCTACTATTCCATTCCGTTAATACCATTACTTAATCACTTTACTACCTACTATTCCAATCCGTTACTACCATTACTATATCACTTTACTACCTACTACTCCAATCCGTTACTACCATTACTCCATCACTTTACTACCTACTATTCCAATCCGTTACTACCATTACTTTGTCATTTACTACCTCCTATTTAATGCTCTTACTACAATCAACCTGACAATTACTACATCATTTTACTACACACTTTTTAATTCCTTTACTACTATTACATGCCGTTTCTACCATTACTCCATCACTTTACTACCTCTTCTCCATTACTTTACTACCTACTATTCCATTCCGTTACTACCATTACTCCATCAGTTTACACCCTACTATTTCATTCCGTTACTACCATTACGCCATCACTTTACTACCTACTATTCCATTCCGTTACTAGGATTACTTCATCACTTAACTAACTAAATTTCATTCCGTTACTAGCATCACTCCATCACGTTACTAACTAAATTCCATTCTGTTACTACCTTTAGCCCTTGACTTTACTACATACTATTACATGCCCTACTACAACCAACCTGGAAATTACTATATTATTTGACTACCACTTTTTAATTCCGTTATTATTGTTACTCCATCACTTTGCTTCCTATTAATCAATTCCGTTCCTACCATTACTCCATCACTGTACTACAATTACTCCATTACTTTTACTACTTACTATTCCATGCCGTTACTACTATTGCTCCATCACTTTACTCCCCATTTTTTCATTCCGTTACTACCGTTTCTCCATAATTTTACTACCATTACTCCATCACTTTACTACCCTCTATTCCCTTCCATTACTCCGTTAATTGACTTCCGTTACTCCATCACTAACACTTTCTACAGTTATTCCATCCCTTTTCTACCGCTTTAAAATGGTTTTCTAAATTGATAATTTTGTGTCGCAATATTTGACCTCTATTTTAAGACTACAATTATAAAATTTTCAAAAGAATCAGTGACAGAACACTTGCGTTGTAGTATGCAAATAAAGGTGTCTTCAGACGAATGACAAGACATACTGATAATTTTAAACACTGTTTTTCATACTGGTGTTTAAATATCTTCCTAAAATGTACAAACATTCTCTTATATTGCAATCGTTAAATTTCTCCTTATATGTATTAAAGTTTGTTTTTGACTGCAATAACGAATGCCCACCCCCCTTGTAGCCCAAATTGTCAATGGAGGGTAAATGTATGTGAACAATGGAAGTGATATTGTGCCCTCAACTCAAACTAAGTTTAATAAAATTCTGTTTAGTACCTTCAGAAGAGTTGCGTTCACAATCTGATTTGGTGGTACATATTGTAAAATTTCTAAGTTTAAAAGCAGATCACTTCTACAAATTTCTCCGGTTAAAAAATTGCCTTAATATACACAACTAGATATTGGACCCTCAATCCAAATGAAGTTCTATAAAATTTTATTCAGTAGTTGCAGAGAAGTTGGGCAGACAAGATGGTTTGTTGGCAGAAAATGTGAAACTTCTAAGTTCGAAGGAGAGTAACTCCCACAAAATTCCTGGAATAAAAAAATTGTTTGCAATATGCATAACTACATGTTGTGCCCACAATCCATACCAAGTTTAATAAAATTCCATTCAGTAGCTTCAGAGGAGTTGCGCTGAGAAACTGGTTTGTTGGTATATATTGTGAAATTTCGAAGTTCAAATGCGAGTAACTCCCACAAAATCACGGGATGAACAAATCGCTGTAATAAGCACAACTAAATAGTGTACCCTAAATCCATACTAAGTTTCATAATATGCTGTTCAGTAGTTGCCGAGAAGTTGCACTGAAAGCTGGTTTTGGTTGTATTTGTGAAATTTCTAAGTTCAAAGCAGTGTAACTCCAACATAATTCACAGGGAAAGAAATCGCCGTAACATGCTCAACTAAATATTGTGCCCTCAATCCATACCAAGCTTCATAAAATTATATTTAGTAGTTTCACAAGAGTTGCGCTGACAAGCTGGTTTGGTGGTATAAAATGTAAAGTTCAAAGGCGAGTAACTCCCACACAATTCCCAGGATAAAAAAATCTTTTTACTATGCACAACAAAAGAGTTTCATAAAATTATGTTCAGTAGTTTTAAGGGAGTTTCGCAGACAAACTGGTTTCATAAAATTCTATTCAGTAGTTTCAGAAAAGTTTCGATGACAAACTGGTTTGGTGAAATTCTCTAAGTTCAAAGGGCTGTAACTCCCACAATATTCACATTCATCATCATTTTACCACCTACTTTTTCATTCCGTTACTACCGTTTATCCGTCATTTTACTACCTTTTACCCATCACTTTACTACCTATTATTCTATTAAATAACTATTGTTTACTACCTACTTTTTCATTTCTTTACTACTGTTACTCAATCATTTCACTACCTTTCCTCCTTCATTTACTACCCACTTTTACATTCCGTCACTAATGTTCCTCCATCACTTTACTACCTACTGTTTCTTTCAATTTCTGCTGTTTATCTTTCATTTTACTACCATTACTCCATCACTTTACTACCAACTTTGTCATTCCGTTAATACCTTTACTCCATCACTTTAATACTTATTATTCCATTAAATTATTACTGTTACTCCATCACTTTACTAACCACTTTTTTATACTGTTACTACCATTACTCCGTCATTTTACTACCGTACTCCATCATCTTACTACCTACCATTTCATTCTGTTACTACCATTACTCCATCATTTTAATACCATTACTACTTTCCTACCCACTTTTACATTCCGTTACTACCGTTATACCATAGCTTTACTACCTTTACTCCATCACTTTACTACCTACTATTCCATTCCGTTGCTTCTGTTACTCCATCACTTTACTACCAATTATTTCATTCCGTTACTACCGTTTCTCCATTATTTTACTACTATTACTCTCTCACTTTACTAGCTACTATACCATTCCATACTCCATCACTTTGCTACCCACTTTTTCATTCAGTTACTACAGTTACTCTTTCACTTTACTACCTATTATTCCATTCCGTTACTACTGTTACTCCATCACTTTATTGCCCATTTTTTTATTCCGTTACAACCGTTTCTCCATTATTTTACTACCAATACTCTCTCACTTTATTAACTACTATTTCATTTCATACTTCATCACTTTACTACCCACTTTTTCATTCAGTTGCTACAGTTACTGTTTCACTATACTACCTACTATTCCATTCCTTTACTACTGTGTGGCCGAGTGGTGAAGGTAGTTCGTCTATTTTTGATCACATTGGTCTGTCAACACTGAGATTGTGGGTTCGATTCTCACTGCAGGCAGGGTGTACTCGATTCAAATCTTAAATGACAAGGATTGCCAGTTTTCCTACCGCAGGTCAGGGGTTTTCTCCGGGTACTCCGGCTTCCTCCCCCACTAAAAACTAGACGCCATGACATAGCTAAAAATTGCTGAAAGTGGCGGAAAACATGATCAAACAAACAAACAAAATTTACTACTGTTACTCCATCACTTTACTACCTTCTATTTCAGTCCGTTACTACTGTTCATCATCATTTTACCACCTACTTTCTATTCCGTTACTACCGTTACTCCATCACTTTACTACCTGCTTTGTCATTCCGTTACAACCGTTACTCCATCACTTTACTACCCAATTTTCATTCCGTTACTACCGTTTCTCTATCATTTTACTACCCATTACCCATCACTTTACTTCCTATTATCCCATTAAATTACTACTGTTTACTACCTATTATCCCATTAAATTACTATTGCTCACTACCTACTTTTTCATTCCTTCGCTACTGTTAATCATTTCACTGCCTTTCCTCCATCAGTCCATCAGTTACTACGCACTTGACATTACGTCAATACTGTTACTCCATCACTTTACTACCGTTACTTCATCACTTTAATGCCATTACACAATCACTTTACTGTCATTACTCCATAATATTACTGCCTTATCACTTTCATAACTTTACTGCTTATTATTCCATGCCGTTACTACCATTACTCCATCACTGTACTACCAACTTTTCCATGTCGTTACTACCACTACTCCATCACTTTACTACCTTTACTCAATCACTTTACTTCTTACTATTCCATTCCGTTAATTATGTCACTCCATCACTTTTCTACGATCTTTTTTCTTCAATTACTACCGTTTATCTTTCATTTTTCTACCATTACTCCATCACTTTACTTCCAACTTTGTCTTTCCGTTACTACCGTTCCTCCATCTCTTTACTACCTTTCCTCGACCACTTTACTACCAATTATTCTATTAAATTACTACTTTTACTCCATCACTTTACTAACCACTTTTTCATTCCGTTACTACAATTACTGCATCATTTTACTACCCTTACTCCATTACTTTCCTACTAACTATTCCATTCTGTTACTACCGTTATTCCATGATTTAACTACCATTACTCCATCACTTCACTACCCACTTTTCATTCCTTTATTATCGTTACACAGTCATCTTATTACCATTACTCCATCACTTTATCACCTACTGTTGAATTCCGTTGCTACTGTTACTCAATCACTTTGCTACCAATTTTTGCATTCCGTTACTACCGATACTCCATATTTTACTACCATTACTACATCACTTTACTACCCACTTTTTGTGCGGTTACTACAGTAACTCCTTTATTTTACTACTATTACTTCATCACTTTACTACCTACTATTCATTTCCGTTACTACTATTACCCCATCACTTTACTACCTACTATTCCACTCCGTTAATACCATTTCTGCATCACTTTACTACCTACTATTCCATTCCGTTACTACAATTACTCCATCACTTTACTACCTACTATTCCATTCCGTTACTAGTATTATTCTATCACTTTACTAACTAAATTCCATTCCGTTACTAACTTTACCACATGACATTACTACCTCCTATTACATGCCCTTACTACAATCAACCTGACAATTACTACATCATTTTACCTGCCATTTTTTCATTCCGTTACTACTTTTACTCCATCACTTTCCTATCTACTATTCCGTTCCTTCTATTACTCCAGCACTTTACTACCTCCTATTCCATTCCGTTACTACCATTACTGCATCACTTTACTACCTACTATTCCATTCCGTTACTACCGTTTTTCCATCACTTAACTACCTACTATTCCAATCCGTTACTACCATTACTATATTACTATCACTTACTACAATCAACTTGACAATTACTACATCATCTTACTACCCACTTTTTAATTCCTTTACTACCATTACTCCATAACTTTACTATCTACTAATCGATTACTACCATTACTCCATCACTTTACTACTTACTAATCCATTACTACCCTTACTCCATCACTGTATTACAATTACTCCATTACTTTTACTACTTACTATTCCATGCGTTACTACTATTGCTCCATCACTTTACTACCCATGCTTTCATTCCGTTACTACCGTTTCTCCATAATTACTACCATTATTGCTCCATCACTTTAATACCCTCTATTCCCTTCCGTTACTCCATCACTAACACTCTCTTCAGTTATTTCATCACTTTTCTACCGCTTTAAAATGGTTTTATAAATTGATAGTTTTTGTCACAATAATTGACCTCAATTTTTAAGACTCCAATTATAACATTTTCAAAAGAATCAGTGACAGAACACTTGCGTTGTAGTATGCAAATAAAGGTGTCTTCAGACTAATGACAAGACATACTGATAATTTTAAACACTGTCTTTCATACTGGTGTGTGAATATCTTCCTAAAATGTACAAACATTCTCTTATATTGCAATCGTTAAATTTCTCCTTATATGTATTAAAGTTTGTTTTTGACTGCAATAACGAATGTCTCCCCCCCCCCTTGTACCCCAAATTGTCCATGGAGGGTAAATGTATGTGAACAATGAAAGTGATATTGTGCCCTCAATCCCAACTAAGTTTAATAAAATTCTGTTTAGTACCTTCAGAAGAGTTGCGTTCACAATCTGATTTGGTGGTATATATTGTAAAATTTCTAAGTTCAAAAGAAGATCACTTCTACAAATTTCTCCGGTTAAAAAAATTGCCATAATATACACAACTAGATATTGGACCCTCAATCCATATGGAGTTTAATAAAATTGTGTTCAGTAATTGCAGAGAAGTTATGCTGACAAACTATCAGTAGTTTCCTGTAAAGGCAGCCAAAAATGATAGTGTTCAATTTCTCCCGAAGTGTAATTGTTTTATATAAAATAATTGTTACATTTCTCCCAATATGTATAAAACACTGTCTTTTATACCGATCCTAAAGATTCTTCAGAAAATGTATTATCACACTCTTATTTTTTAATTGTTAAATTTCTCAGCTGTTTTATATAAACTATACATGTAAAGATATCAGTAGTTTCATATAATTTGCATCAAAGAATGTATGACTTCTCATATTGTTAAATTTCTCCCAAATGTATAAAACACTGTCTTTTATCTCATCATTTAAGTCCACTATAAAATGTATTAGCACCCTATGCCTTTATATCCCAATATTTAAATTTGTCTTACAATGTTTATATACATGTAAAAATATCAGCAGTTTCATATAATGTGCCCTAAAAATGTATAACTTCCCATATTTTTAAATTTCTCCCAAAAGTGTAATTGCTTTATATAAAAACATTGTTCAGTTTCTTCTAATATGTATAAAACATGGACTTTTCCATTAATCCTAAAGATTCTTCAGAAAATGTATAATCACACTCTTATATTCGAATTGTTAAATTTATCAGCTGTTTTATATAAACTATACATGTGAAGATATCAGCACTTTCATATAATGTGTCCCATACAAAAAGAACTTCTCATATTGTTATATTTCCACCAAAGAGTAATTGTTTTATATGAAATAATTGTTAAATATCCCCCAATATGTATAAAACACTGTCTTTTATACCAATCCTAAAGATTCTTCAGAAAATATCTAATCACTCTCTTTTATTCTTATTGTTAATTTCATCAGCTGTTTTATATAAACTTTACATGTAATTATATCAGCAGTGTCATGTAATTTGGCCCAAAGAAGTATAACTTCTCATATTGTTAAATTTCTTCCAAAGTGTAATTGTTTGATAAAAAGTAATTCTTTAATTTCTCCCAAAATGTATAAAACACTCTTATACTAATCCTTAAAGTCCACTATAAAATGTATTATTGTTCTAGGCCTTAACATACCAATATCCTAATTTGTCTTACAATGTTCATATATATGTAAAGATATCAGTAGTTTCCTGTAAAGGCAGCCAAAAATGATAGTGTTCAATTTCTCCCGAAGTGTAATTGTTTTATATAAAATAATTGTTAAATTTCTCCCAATATGTATAAAACACTGTCTTTTATACCGATCCTAAAGATTCTTCAGAAAATGTATTATCACACTCTTATTTTTTAATTGTTAAATTTCTCAGCTGTTTTATATAAACTATACATGTAAAGACATCAGTAGTTTCATATAATTTGCATCAAAGAATGTATGACTTCTCATATTGTTAAATTTCTCCCAAAATGTATAAAACACTGTCTTTTATCTCATCATTTAAGTCCACTATAAAATGTATTAGCACCCTATGCCTTTATATCCCAATATTTAAATTTGTCTTGCAATGTTTATATACATGTAAAAATATCAGCAGTTTCATATAATGTGCCCTAAAAATGTATAACTTCCCATATTTTTAAATTTCTCCCAAAAGTGTAATTGCTTTATATAAAAACATTGTTCAGTTTCTTCTAATATGTATAAAACATGGACTTTTCCATTAATCCTAAAGATTCTTCAGAAAATGTATAATCACACTCTTATATTCGAATTGTTAAATTTATCAGCTGTTTTATATAAACTATACATGTGAAGATATCAGCACTTTCATATAATGTGTCCCATAAATAAAGAACTTCTCATATTGTTATATTTCCACCAAAGAGTAATTGTTTTATATGAAATAATTGTTAAATATCCCCCAATATGTATAAAACACTGTCTTTTATACCAATCCTAAAGATTCTTCAGAAAATATCTAATCACTCTCTTTTATTCTTATTGTTAATTTCATCAGCTGTTTTATATAAACTTTACATGTAATTATATCAGCAGTGTCATGTAATTTGGCCCAAAGAAGTATAACTTCTCATATTGTTAAATTTCTTCCAAAGTGTAATTGTTTGATAAAAAGTAATTCTTTAATTTCTCCCAAAATGTATAAAACACTCTTATACTAATCCTTAAAGTCCACTATAAAATGTATTATTGTTCTAGGCCTTAATATACCAATATCTTAATTTGTCTTACAATGTTCATATATATGTAAAGATATCAGTAGTTTCCTATAAAGGCAGCCAAAAATGATAGTGTTCAATTTCTCCCGAAGTGTAATTGTTTTATATAAAATAATTGTTAAATTTCTCCCAATATGTATAAAACACTGTCTTTTATACCGATCCTAAAGATTCTTCAGAAAATGTATTATCACACTCTTATTTTTTAATTGTTAAATTTCTCAGCTGTTTTATATAAACTATACATGTAAAGACATCAGTAGCTTCATATAATTTGCATCAAAGAATGTATGACTTCTCATATTGTTAAATTTCTCCCAAAATGTATAAAACACTGTCTTTTATCTCATCATTTAAGTCCATTATAAAATGTATTAGCACCCTATGCCTTTATATCCCAATATTTAAATTTGTCTTACAATGTTTATATACATGTAAAAATATCAGCAGTTTCATATAATGTGCCCTAAAAATGTATAACTTCCCATATTTTTTAATTTCTCCCAAAAGTGTAATTGCTTTATATAAAAACATTGTTCAGTTTCTTCTAATATGTATAAAACATGGACTTTTCCATTAATCCTAAAGATTCTTCAGAAAATGTATAATCACACTCTTATATTCAAATTGTTAAATTTATCAGCTGTTTTATATAAACTATACATGTGAAGATATCAGCACTTTCATATAATGTGTCCCATAAAAAAAGAACTTCTCATATTGTTATATTTCCACCAAAGAGTAATTGTTTTATATGAAATAATTGTTAAATATCCCCCAATATGTATAAAACACTGTCTTTTATACCAATCCTAAAGATTCTTCAGAAAATATCTAATCACTCTCTTTTATTCTTATTGTTAATTTCATCAGCTGTTTTATATAAACTTTACATGTAATTATATCAGCAGTGTCATGTAATTTGGCCCAAAGAAGTATAACTTCTCATATTGTTAAATTTCTTCCAAAGTGTAATTTTTGATAAAAAGTAATTTTTTAATTTCTCCCAAAATGTATAAAACACTCTTATACTAATCATTAAAGTCCACTATAAAATGTATTATTGTTCTAGGCCTTAATATACCAATATCTTAATTTGTCTTACAATGTTCATATATATGTAAAGATATCAGTAGTTTCCTGTAAAGGCAGCCAAAAATGATAGTGTTCAATTTCTCCCGGAGTGTAATTGTTTTATATAAAATAATTGTTAAATTTCTCCCAATATGTATAAAACACTGTCTTTTATACCGATCCTAAAGATTCTTCAGAAAATGTATTATCACACTCTTATTTTTTAATTGCTAAATTTCTCAGCTGTTTTATATAAACTATACATGTAAAGACTTCAGTAGTTTCATATAATTTGCATCAAAGAATGTATGACTTCTCATATTGTTAAATTTCTCTCAAAATGTATAAAACACTGTCTTTTATCTCATCATTTAAGTCCACTATAAAATGTATTAGCACCCTATGCCTTTATATCCCAATATTTAAATTTGTCTTGCAATGTTTATATACATGTAAAAATATCAGCAGTTTCATATAATGTGCCCTAAAAATGTATAACTTCCCATATTTTTAAATTTCTCCCAAAAGTGTAATTGCTTTATATAAAAACATTGTTCAGTTTCTTCTAATATGTATAAAACATGGACTTTTCCATTAATCCTAAAGATTCTTCAGAAAATGTATAATCACACTCTTATATTCGAATTGTTAAATTTATCAGCTGTTTTATATAAACTATACATGTGAAGATATCAGCACTTTCATATAATGTGTCCCATAAATAAAGAACTTCTCATATTGTTATATTTCCACCAGAGTAATTGTTTTATATGAAATAATTGTTAAATATCCCCCAATATGTATAAAACACTGTCTTTTATACCAATCCTAAAGATTCTTCAGAAAATATCTAATCACTCTCTTTTATTCTTATTGTTAATTTCATCAGCTGTTTTATATAAACTTTACATGTAATTATATCAGCAGTGTCATGTAATTTGGCCCAAAGAAGTATAACTTCTCATATTGTTAAATTTCTTCCAAAGTGTAATTGTTTGATAAAAAGTAATTCTTTAATTTCTCCCAAAATGTATAAAACACTCTTATACTAATCCTTAAAGTCCACTATAAAATGTATTATTGTTCTAGGCATTAATATACCAATATCTTAATTTGTCTTACAATGTTCATATATATGTAAAGATATCAGTAGTTTCCTATAAAGGCAGCCAAAAATGATAGTGTTCAATTTCTCCCGAAGTGTAATTGTTTTATATAAAATAATTGTTAAATTTCTCCCAATATGTATAAAACACTGTCTTTTATACCGATCCTAAAGATTCTTCAGAAAATGTATTATCACACTCTAATTTTTTAATTGTTAAATTTCTCAGCTGTTTTATATAAACTATACATGTAAAGACATCAGTAGTTTCATTTAATTTGCATCAAAGAATGTATGACTTCTCATATTGTTAAATTTCTCCCAAAATGTATAAAACACTGTCTTTTATCTCATCATTTAAGTCCATTATAAAATGTATTAGTACCCTATGCCTTTATATCCCAATATTTAAATTTGTCTTACAATGTTTATATACATGTAAAAATATCAGCAGTTTCATATAATGTGCCCTAAAAATGTATAACTTCCCATATTTTTTAATTTCTCCCAAAAGTGTAATTGCTTTATATAAAAACATTGTTCAGTTTCTTCTAATATGTATAAAACATGGACTTTTCCATTAATCCTAAAGATTCTTCAGAAAATGTATAATCACACTCTTATATTCGAATTGTTAAATTTATCAGCTGTTTTATATAAACTATACATGTGAAGATATCAGCACTTTCATATAATGTGTCCCATAAAAAAAGAACTTCTCATATTGTTATATTTGGACCAAAGAGTAATTGTTTTATATGAAATAATTGTTAAATATCCCCCAATATGTATAAAACACTGTCTTTATACCAATCCTAAAGATTCTTCAGAAAATATCTAATCACTCTCTTTTATACTTATTGTTAATTTCATCAGCTGTTTTATATAAACTTTACATGTAATTATATCAGCAGTGTCATGTAATTTGGCCCAAAGAAGTATAACTTCTCATATTGTTAAATTTCTTCCAAAGTGTAATTTTTTGATAAAAAGTAATTCTTTAATTTCTCCCAAAATGTATAAAACACTCTTATACTAATCCTTAAAGTCCACTATAAAATGTATTATTGTTCTAGGCCTTAATATACCAATATCTTAATTTGTCTTACAATGTTCATATATATGTAAAGATATCAGTAGTTTCCTGTAAAGGCAGCCAAAAATGATGGTGTTCAATTTCTCCCGAAGTGTAATTGTTTTATAAAAAATAATTGTTAAATTTCTCCCAATATGTATAAAACACTGTCTTTTATACCAATCCTAAAGATTCTTCGGAAAATATATAATCACTCTCTTATATTCTTATTTTTAATTTCATCAGCTGTTTAATATAAACTTTACATGTAATTATATCAGCAGTGTCATGTAATTTGGCCCAAAGAAGTATAACTTCTCATATTGTTAAATTTCTTCCAAAGTGTAATTGTTTGATAAAAAGTTATTCTTAAATTTCTCCCAAAATGTATAAAACACTTTTATATTGATTCTTAAAGTCCACTATAAAATGTATTATTACCCTAGGCCTTAATATACCAATATTTAAATTTGTCTTACAATGTTTATATACATATACATATGTATAAAACACTGTCTTTTATACCAATCCTAAAGATTCTCCAGAAAATGTATAATCACTCTCTTATTTTTTAATTGTTAAATTTCTCAGCTGTTTTATATAAACTATACATGTAAAAACACAAGTAGTTTCATATAATTTGCCTCCAAGAATGTATGACTACTCATATTGTTAAATTTCTCCCAAAATGTATAAAACACTGTCTTTAATACTCATCATTAAAGTCCACTATAAAATGTATTTACACCCTATGCCTTTATATCCCAATATTTAAATTTGTCTTACAATGTTTATATACATGTAAAAATATCAGCAGTTTCATATAATGTGCCCCCAAAATGTATAACTTCTCATATGTTTAAATTTCTCCCAGAAGTGTAATTGCTTTACATAAAAAAATTGTATTTAACAATTATTTTATATAAAACAATTACAATTCTCCCGAAGTGTAATTGTTTTATATAAAATAATTGTTAAATTTCTCCCAATATGTATAAAACACTGTATTTTATACCGATCCTAAAGATTCTTCAGAAAATGTATTATCACACTCTTATTTTTTAATTGTTAAATTTCTCAGCTGTTTTATATAAACTATACATGTAAAGACATCAGTAGTTTCATATAATTTGCCTCCAAGAATGTATGACTTCTCATATTGTTAAATTTCTCCCAAAATGTATAAAACACTGTCTTTTATCTCATCATTTTAAGTCCACTATAAAATGTATTAGCACCCTATGCCTTTATATCCCAATATTTAAATTTGCCTTACAATGTTTATATACATGTAAAAATATCAGCAGTTTCATATAATGTGCCCTAAAAATGTATAACTTCCCATATTTTTAAATTTCTCCCAAAAGTGTAATTGCTTTATATAAAAACATTGTTCAGCTTCTTCTAATATGTATAAAACATGGACTTTTCCATTAATCCTAAAGAATCTTCAGAAAATGTATAATCAAACTCTTATATTCGAATTGTTAAATTTATCAGCTGTTTTATATAAACTATACATGTGAAGATATGAGCACTTTCATATAATGTGTCCCATAAATAAAGAACTTCTCATATTGTTATATTTCCACCAAAGAGTAATTGTTTTATATGAAATAATTGTTAAATATCCCCCAATATGTATAAAACACTGTCTTTTATACCAATCCTAAAGATTCTTCAGAAAATATCTAATCACTCCCTTTTATTCTTATTGTTAATTTCATCAGCTGTTTTATATAAACTTTACATGTAATTATATCAGCAGTGTCATGTAATTTGGCCCAAAGAAGTATAACTTCTCATATGGTTAAATTTCTTCCAAAGTGTAATTGTTTGATAAAAAGTAATTCTTTAATTTCTCCCAAATGTATAAAACACTCTTATACTAATCCTTAAAGTCCACTATAAAATGTATTATTGTTCTAGGCCTTAATATACCAATATCTTAATTTGTCTTACAATGTTCATATACATGTAAAGATATCAGTAGATTCCTGTAAAGGCAGCCAAAAATGGTAGTGTTCAATCTTTCCCGAAGTGTAATTGTTTTATTAAAAATAATTGTTAAATTTCTCCCAATATGTATAAAACACTGTCTTTTATGCCAATCTTAAAGATTCTTCGGAAAATAGATAATCACTCTCTTATATTCTTATTGTTAATTTCATCAGCTGTTTTATATAAACTTTACATGTAATTATATCAGCAGTGTCATGTAATGTGGCCCAAAGAAGTATACCTTCTCATATTGTTAAATTTCTTCCAAAGTGTAATTGTTTGATAAAAAGTAATTTTTTAATTTCTCCCACAATGTATAAAACACTCTTATACTAATCCTTAAAGTCCACTATAAAATGTATTATTGTTCTAGGCCTTAATATACCAATATCTTAATTTGTCTTACAATGTTCATATATATGTAAAGATATCAGTAGTTTCCTGTAAAGGCAGCCAAAAATGATAGTGTTCAATTTCTCCCGAAGTGTAATTGTTTTATAAAAAATAATTGTTAAATTTCTCCCAATATGTATAAAACACTGTCTTTTATACCAATCCTAAAGATTCGTCGGAAAATATATAATCACTCTCTTATATTCTTATTGTTAATTTCATCAGCTGTTTAATATAAACTTTACATGTAATTATATCAGCAGTGTCATGTAATTTGGCCCAAAGAAGTATAACTTCTCATATTGTTAAATTTCTTCCAAAGTGTAATTTTTTGATAAAAAGTAATTCTTTAATTTCTCCCAAAATGTATAAAACACTCTTATACTAATCCTTAAAGTCCACTATAAAATGTATTATTGTTCTAGGCCTTAATATACCAATATCTTAATTTGTCTTACAATGTTCATATATATGTAAAGATATCAGTAGTTTCCTGTAAAGGCAGCCAAAAATGATGGTGTTCAATTTCTCCCGAAGTGTAATTGTTTTATAAAAAATAATTGTTAAATTTCTCCCAAAATGAATAAAACACTTTTATATTGATTCTTAAAGTCCACTATAAAATGTATTATTACCCTAGGCCTTAATATACCAATATTTAAATTTGTCTTACAATGTTTATATACATATACATATGTATAAAACACTGTCTTTTATACCAATCCTAAAGATTCTCCAGAAAATGTATAATCACTCTCTTATTTTTTAATTGTTAAATTTCTCAGCTGTTTTATATAAACTATACATGTAAAGACACAAGTAGTTTCATATAATTTGCCTCCAAGAATGTATGACTACTCATATTGTTAAATTTCTCCCAAAATGTATAAAACACTGTCTTTAATACTCATCATTAAAGTCCACTATAAACTGTATTAACACCCTATGCCTTTATATCCCAATATTTAAATTTGTCTTACAATGTTTATATACATTTAAAAATATCAGCAGTTTCATATAATGTACCCCCAAAATGTATAACTTCTCATATGTTTAAATTTCTCCCAGAAGTAAAATTGCTTTATATAAAAAAATTGTATTTAACAATTATTTTATATAAAACAATTACAATTCTCCCGAAGTGTAATTGTTTTATATAAAATAATTGTTAAATTTCTCCCAATATGTATAAAACACTGTATTTTATACCGATCCTAAAGATTATTCAGAAAATGTATTATCACACTCTTATTTTTTAATTGTTAAATTTCTCAGCTGTTTTATATAAACTATACATGTAAAGACATCAGTAGTTTCATATAATTTGCATCAAGAATGTATGACTTCTCACATTGTTAAATTTCTCCCAAAATGTATAAAACACTGTCTTTTATCTCATCATTTTAAGTCCACTATACAATGTATTAGCACCCTATGCCTTTATATCCCAATATTTAAATTTGCCTTACAATGTTTATATACATGTAAAAATATCAGCAGTTTCATATAATGTGCCCTAAAAATGTATAACTTCCCATATTTTTAAATTTCTCCCAAAAGTGTAATTGCTTTATATAAAAACATTGTTCAGCTTCTTCTAATATGTATAAAACATGGACTTTTCCATTAATCCTAAAGAATCTTCAGAAAATGTATAATCACACTCTTATATTCGAATTGTTAAATTGATCAGCTGTTTTATATAAACTATACATGTGAAGATATGAGCACTTTCATATAATGTGTCCCATAAATAAAGAACTTCTCATATTGTTATATTTCCACCAAAGAGTAATTGTTTTATATGAAATAATTATTAAATATCCCCCAATATGTATAAAACACTGTCTTTTATACCAATCCTAAAGATTCTTCAGAAAATATCTAATCACTCTCTTTTATTCTTATTGTTAATTTCATCAGCTGTTTTATATAAACTTTACATGTAATTATATCAGCAGTGTCATGTAATTTGGCCCAAAGAAGTATAACTTCTCATATTGTTAAATTTCTTCCAAAGTGTAATTGTTTGATAAAAAGTAATTCTTTAATTTCTCCCAAATGTATAAAACACTCTTATACTAATCCTTAAAGTCCACTATAAAATGTATTATTGTTCTAGGCCTTAATATACCAATATCTTAATTTGTCTTACAATGTTCATATATATGTAAAGATATCAGTAGTTTCCTGTAAAGGCAGCCAAAAATGATAGTGTTCAATTTCTCCCGAAGTGTAATTGTTTTATAAAAAATAATTGTTAAATTTCTCCCAATATGTATAAAACACTGTCTTTTATACCAATCCTAAAGATTCGTCGGAAAATATATAATCACTCTCTTATATTCTTATTGTTAATTTCATCAGCTGTTTAATATAAACTTTACATGTAATTATATCAGCAGTGTCATGTAATGTGGCCCAAAGAAGTATACCTTCTCATATTGTTAAATTTCTTCCAAAGTGTAATTGTTTGATAAAAAGTAATTTTTTAATTTCTCCCACAATGTATAAAACACTCTTATACTAATCCTTAAAGTCCACTATAAAATGTATTATTGTTCTAGGCCTTAATATACCAATATCTTAATTTGTCTTACAATGTTCATATATATGTAAAGATATCAGTAGTTTCCTGTAAAGGCAGCCAAAAATGATAGTGTTCAATTTCTCCCGAAGTGTAATTGTTTTATAAAAAATAATTGTTAAATTTCTCCCAAAATGAATAAAACACTTTTATATTGATTCTTAAAGTCCACTATAAAATGTATTATTACCCTAGGCCTTAATATACCAATATTTAAATTTGTCTTACAATGTTTATATACATATACATATGTATAAAACACTGTCTTTTATACCAATCCTAAAGATTCTCCAGAAAATGTATAATCACTCTCTTATTTTTTAATTGTTAAATTTCTCAGCTGTTTTATATAAACTATACATGTAAAGACACAAGTAGTTTCATATAATTTGCCTCCAAGAATGTATGACTACTCATATTGTTAAATTTCTCCCAAAATGTATAAAACACTGTCTTTAATACTCATCATTAAAGTCCACTATAAACTGTATTAACACCCTATGCCTTTATATCCCAATATTTAAATTTGTCTTACAATGTTTATATACATTTAAAAATATCAGCAGTTTCATATAATGTACCCCCAAAATGTATAACTTCTCATATGTTTAAATTTCTCCCAGAAGTAAAATTGCTTTATATAAAAAAATTGTATTTAACAATTATTTTATATAAAACAATTACAATTCTCCCGAAGTGTAATTGTTTTATATAAAATAATTGTTAAATTTCTCCCAATATGTATAAAACACTGTATTTTATACCGATCCTAAAGATTATTCAGAAAATGTATTATCACACTCTTATTTTTTAATTGTTAAATTTCTCAGCTGTTTTATATAAACTATACATGTAAAGACATCAGTAGTTTCATATAATTTGCATCAAGAATGTATGACTTCTCACATTGTTAAATTTCTCCCAAAATGTATAAAACACTGTCTTTTATCTCATCATTTTAAGTCCACTATACAATGTATTAGCACCCTATGCCTTTATATCCCAATATTTAAATTTGCCTTACAATGTTTATATACATGTAAAAATATCAGCAGTTTCATATAATGTGCCCTAAAAATGTATAACTTCCCATATTTTTAAATTTCTCCCAAAAGTGTAATTGCTTTATATAAAAACATTGTTCAGCTTCTTCTAATATGTATAAAACATGGACTTTTCCATTAATCCTAAAGAATCTTCAGAAAATGTATAATCACACTCTTATATTCGAATTGTTAAATTGATCAGCTGTTTTATATAAACTATACATGTGAAGATATGAGCACTTTCATATAATGTGTCCCATAAATAAAGAACTTCTCATATTGTTATATTTCCACCAAAGAGTAATTGTTTTATATGAAATAATTATTAAATATCCCCCAATATGTATAAAACACTGTCTTTTATACCAATCCTAAAGATTCTTCAGAAAATATCTAATCACTCTCTTTTATTCTTATTGTTAATTTCATCAGCTGTTTTATATAAACTTTACATGTAATTATATCAGCAGTGTCATGTAATTTGGCCCAAAGAAGTATAACTTCTCATATTGTTAAATTTCTTCCAAAGTGTAATTGTTTGATAAAAAGTAATTCTTTAATTTCTCCCAAATGTATAAAACACTCTTATACTAATCCTTAAAGTCCACTATAAAATGTATTATTGTTCTAGGCCTTAATATACCAATATCTTAATTTGTCTTACAATGTTCATATATATGTAAAGATATCAGTAGTTTCCTGTAAAGGCAGCCAAAAATGATAGTGTTCAATTTCTCCCGAAGTGTAATTGTTTTATAAAAAATAATTGTTAAATTTCTCCCAATATGTATAAAACACTGTCTTTTATACCAATCCTAAAGATTCGTCGGAAAATATATAATCACTCTCTTATATTCTTAGTGTTAATTTCATCAGCTGTTTAATATAAACTTTACATGTAATTATATCAGCAGTGTCATGTAATGTGGCCCAAAGAAGTATACCTTCTCATATTGTTAAATTTCTTCCAAAGTGTAATTGTTTGATAAAAAGTAATTTTTTAATTTCTCCCACAATGTATAAAACACTCTTATACTAATCCTTAAAGTCCACTATAAAATGTATTATTGTTCTAGGCCTTAATATACCAATATCTTAATTTGTCTTACAATGTTCATATATATGTAAAGATATCAGTAGTTTCCTGTAAAGGCAGCCAAAAATGATAGTGTTCAATTTCTCCCGAAGTGTAATTGTTTTATAAAAAATAATTGTTAAATTTCTCCCAATATGTATAAAACACTGTCTTTTATACCAATCCTAAAGATTCGTCGGAAAATATATAATCACTCTCTTATATTCTTATTGTTAATTTCATCAGCTGTTTAATATAAACTTTACATGTAATTATATCAGCAGTGTCATGTAATTTGGCCCAAAGAAGTATAACTTCTCATATTGTTAAATTTCTTCCAAAGTGTAATTTTTTGATAAAAAGTAATTCTTTAATTTCTCCCAAAATGTATAAAACACTCTTATACTAATCCTTAAAGTCCACTATAAAATGTATTATTGTTCTAGGCCTTAATATACCAATATCTTAATTTGTCTTACAATGTTCATATATATGTAAAGATATCAGTAGTTTCCTGTAAAGGCAGCCAAAAATGATGGTGTTCAATTTCTCCCGAAGTGTAATTGTTTTATAAAAAATAATTGTTAAATTTCTCCCAAAATGAATAAAACACTTTTATATTGATTCTTAAAGTCCACTATAAAATGTATTATTACCCTAGGCCTTAATATACCAATATTTAAATTTGTCTTACAATGTTTATATACATATACATATGTATAAAACACTGTCTTTTATACCAATCCTAAAGATTCTCCAGAAAATGTATAATCACTCTCTTATTTTTTAATTGTTAAATTTCTCAGCTGTTTTATATAAACTATACATGTAAAGACACAAGTAGTTTCATATAATTTGCCTCCAAGAATGTATGACTACTCATATTGTTAAATTTCTCCCAAAATGTATAAAACACTGTCTTTAATACTCATCATTAAAGTCCACTATAAACTGTATTAACACCCTATGCCTTTATATCCCAATATTTAAATTTGTCTTACAATGTTTATATACATTTAAAAATATCAGCAGTTTCATATAATGTACCCCCAAAATGTATAACTTCTCATATGTTTAAATTTCTCCCAGAAGTAAAATTGCTTTATATAAAAAAATTGTATTTAACAATTATTTTATATAAAACAATTACAATTCTCCCGAAGTGTAATTGTTTTATATAAAATAATTGTTAAATTTCTCCCAATATGTATAAAACACTGTATTTTATACCGATCCTAAAGATTATTCAGAAAATGTATTATCACACTCTTATTTTTTAATTGTTAAATTTCTCAGCTGTTTTATATAAACTATACATGTAAAGACATCAGTAGTTTCATATAATTTGCATCAAGAATGTATGACTTCTCACATTGTTAAATTTCTCCCAAAATGTATAAAACACTGTCTTTTATCTCATCATTTTAAGTCCACTATACAATGTATTAGCACCCTATGCCTTTATATCCCAATATTTAAATTTGCCTTACAATGTTTATATACATGTAAAAATATCAGCAGTTTCATATAATGTGCCCTAAAAATGTATAACTTCCCATATTTTTAAATTTCTCCCAAAAGTGTAATTGCTTTATATAAAAACATTGTTCAGCTTCTTCTAATATGTATAAAACATGGACTTTTCCATTAATCCTAAAGAATCTTCAGAAAATGTATAATCACACTCTTATATTCGAATTGTTAAATTGATCAGCTGTTTTATATAAACTATACATGTGAAGATATGAGCACTTTCATATAATGTGTCCCATAAATAAAGAACTTCTCATATTGTTATATTTCCACCAAAGAGTAATTGTTTTATATGAAATAATTATTAAATATCCCCCAATATGTATAAAACACTGTCTTTTATACCAATCCTAAAGATTCTTCAGAAAATATCTAATCACTCTCTTTTATTCTTATTGTTAATTTCATCAGCTGTTTTATATAAACTTTACATGTAATTATATCAGCAGTGTCATGTAATTTGGCCCAAAGAAGTATAACTTCTCATATTGTTAAATTTCTTCCAAAGTGTAATTGTTTGATAAAAAGTAATTCTTTAATTTCTCCCAAATGTATAAAACACTCTTATACTAATCCTTAAAGTCCACTATAAAATGTATTATTGTTCTAGGCCTTAATATACCAATATCTTAATTTGTCTTACAATGTTCATATATATGTAAAGATATCAGTAGTTTCCTGTAAAGGCAGCCAAAAATGATAGTGTTCAATCTCTCCCGAAGTGAAATTGTTTTATAAAAAATAATTGTTAAATTTCTCCCAATATGTATAAAACACTGTCTTTTATACCAATCCTAAAGATTCGTCGGAAAATATATAATCACTCTCTTATATTCTTATTGTTAATTTCATCAGCTGTTTAATATAAACTATACATGTAATTATATCAGCAGTGTCATGTAATTTGGCCCAAAGAAGTATAACTTCTCATATTGTTAAATTTCTTCCAAAGTGTAATTGTTTGATAAAAAGTTATTCTTAAATTTCTCCCAAAATGTATAAAACACTTTTATATTGATTCTTAAAGTCCACTATAAAATGTATTATTACCCTAGGCCTTAATATACCAATATTTAAATTTGTCTTACAATGTTTATATACATATACATATGTATAAAACACTGTCTTTTATACCAATCCTAAAGATTCTCCAGAAAATGTATAATCACTCTCTTATTTTTTAATTGTTAAATTTCTCAGCTGTTTTATATAAACTATACATGTAAAAACACAAGTAGTTTCATATAATTTGCCTCCAAGAATGTATGACTACTCATATTGTTAAATTTCTACCAAAATGTATAAAACACTGTCTTTTATCTCATCATTTTAAGTCCACTATAAAATGTATTAGCACCCTATGCCTTTATATCCCAATATTTAAATTTGCCTTACAATGTTTATATACATGTAACAATATCAGCAGTTTCATATAATGTGCCCCCAAAATGTATAACTTCTCATATGTTTAAATTTCTCCCAGAAGTGTAATTGCTTTACATAAAAAAATTGTATTTAACAATTATTTTATATAAAACAATTACAATTCTCCCGAAGTGTAATTGTTTTATATAAAATAATTGTTAAATTTCTCCCAATAATATAAAACACTGTATTTTATACCGATCCTAAAGATTCTTCAGAAAATGTATTATCACACTCTTATTTTTTAATTGTTAAATTTCTCAGCTGTTTTATATAAACTATACATGTAAAGACATCAGTAGTTTCATATAATTTGCCTCCAAGAATGTATGACTTCTCATATTGTTAAATTTCTCCCAAAATGTATAAAACACTGTCTTTTATCTCATCATTTTAAGTCCACTATAAAATGTATTAGCACCCTATGCCTTTATATCCCAATATTTAAATTTGCCTTACAATGTTTATATACATGTAAAAATATCAGCAGTTTCATATAATGTGCCCTAAAAATGTATAACTTCCCATATTTTTAAATTTCTCCCAAAAGTGTAATTGCTTTATATAAAAACATTGTTCAGCTTCTTCTAATATGTATAAAACATGGACTTTTCCATTAATCCTAAAGAATCTTCAGAAAATGTATAATCAAACTCTTATATTCGAATTGTTAAATTTATCAGCTGTTTTATATAAACTATACATGTGAAGATATGAGCACTTTCATATAATGTGTCCCATAAATAAAGAACTTCTCATATTGTTATATTTCCACCAAAGAGTAATTGTTTTATATGAAATAATTGTTAAATATCCCCCAATATGTATAAAACACTGTCTTTTATACCAATCCTAAAGATTCTTCAGAAAATATCTAATCACTCCCTTTTATTCTTATTGTTAATTTCATCAGCTGTTTTATATAAACTTTACATGTAATTATATCAGCAGTGTCATGTAATTTGGCCCAAAGAAGTATAACTTCTCATATGGTTAAATTTCTTCCAAAGTGTAATTGTTTGATAAAAAGTAATTATTTAATTTCTCCCAAATGTATAAAACACTCTTATACTAATCCTTAAAGTCCACTATAAAATGTATTATTGTTCTAGGCCTTAATATACCAATATCTTAATTTGTCTTACAATGTTCATATACATGTAAAGATATCAGTAGATTCCTGTAAAGGCAGCCAAAAATGGTAGTGTTCAATCTTTCCCGAAGTGTAATTGTTTTATTAAAAATAATTGTTAAATTTCTCCCAATATGTATAAAACACTGTCTTTTATACCAATCTTAAAGATTCTTCAGAAAATATCTAATCACTCTCTTATATTCTTATTGTTAATTTCATCAGCTGTTTTATATAAACTTTACATGTAATTATATCAGCAGTGTCATGTAATGTGGCCCAAAGAAGTATACCTTCTCATATTGTTAAATTTCTTCCAAAGTGTAATTGTTTGATAAAAAGTAATTGTTTTATTTCTCCCACAATGTATAAAACACTCTTATACTAATCCTTAAAGTCCACTATAAAATGTATTATTGTTCTAGGCCTTAATATACCAATATCTTAATTTGTCTTACAATGTTCATATATATGTAAAGATATCAGTAGTTTCCTGTAAAGGCAGCCAAAAATGATAGTGTTCAATTTCTCCCGAAGTGTAATTGTTTTATAAAAAATAATTGTTAAATTTCTCCCAATATGTATAAAACACTGTCTTTTATACCAATCCTAAAGATTCGTCGGAAAATATATAATCACTCTCTTATATTCTTATTGTTAATTTTATCAGCTGTTTAATATAAACTTTACATGTAATTATATCAGCAGTGTCATGTAATTTGGCCCAAAGAAGTATAACTTCTCATATTGTTAAATTTCTTCCAAAGTGTAATTGTTTGATAAAAAGTTATTCTTAAATTTCTCCCAAAATGAATAAAACACTTTTATATTGATTCTTAAAGTCCACTATAAAATGTATTATTACCCTAGGCCTTAATATACCAATATTTAAATTTGTCTTACAATGTTTATATACATATACATATGTATAAAACACTGTCTTTTATACCAATCCTAAAGATTCTCCAGAAAATGTATAATCACTCTCTTATTTTTTAATTGTTAAATTTCTCAGCTGTTTTATATAAACTATACATGTAAAGACACAAGTAGTTTCATATAATTTGCCTCCAAGAATGTATGACTACTCATATTGTTAAATTTCTCCCAAAATGTATAAAACACTGTCTTTAATACTCATCATTAAAGTCCACTATAAACTGTATTAACACCCTATGCCTTTATATCCCAATATTTAAATTTGTCTTACAATGTTTATATACATTTAAAAATATCAGCAGTTTCATATAATGTACCCCCAAAATGTATAACTTCTCATATGTTTAAATTTCTCCCAGAAGTAAAATTGCTTTATATAAAAAAATTGTATTTAACAATTATTTTATATAAAACAATTACAATTCTCCCGAAGTGTAATTGTTTTATATAAAATAATTGTTAAATTTCTCCCAATATGTATAAAACACTGTATTTTATACCGATCCTAAAGATTATTCAGAAAATGTATTATCACACTCTTATTTTTTAATTGTTAAATTTCTCAGCTGTTTTATATAAACTATACATGTAAAGACATCAGTAGTTTCATATAATTTGCATCAAGAATGTATGACTTCTCACATTGTTAAATTTCTCCCAAAATGTATAAAACACTGTCTTTTATCTCATCATTTTAAGTCCACTATACAATGTATTAGCACCCTATGCCTTTATATCCCAATATTTAAATTTGCCTTACAATGTTTATATACATGTAAAAATATCAGCAGTTTCATATAATGTGCCCTAAAAATGTATAACTTCCCATATTTTTAAATTTCTCCCAAAAGTGTAATTGCTTTATATAAAAACATTGTTCAGCTTCTTCTAATATGTATAAAACATGGACTTTTCCATTAATCCTAAAGAATCTTCAGAAAATGTATAATCACACTCTTATATTCGAATTGTTAAATTGATCAGCTGTTTTATATAAACTATACATGTGAAGATATGAGCACTTTCATATAATGTGTCCCATAAATAAAGAACTTCTCATATTGTTATATTTCCACCAAAGAGTAATTGTTTTATATGAAATAATTATTAAATATCCCCCAATATGTATAAAACACTGTCTTTTATACCAATCCTAAAGATTCTTCAGAAAATATCTAATCACTCTCTTTTATTCTTATTGTTAATTTCATCAGCTGTTTTATATAAACTTTACATGTAATTATATCAGCAGTGTCATGTAATTTGGCCCAAAGAAGTATAACTTCTCATATTGTTAAATTTCTTCCAAAGTGTAATTGTTTGATAAAAAGTAATTCTTTAATTTCTCCCAAATGTATAAAACACTCTTATACTAATCCTTAAAGTCCACTATAAAATGTATTATTGTTCTAGGCCTTAATATACCAATATCTTAATTTGTCTTACAATGTTCATATATATGTAAAGATATCAGTAGTTTCCTGTAAAGGCAGCCAAAAATGATAGTGTTCAATCTCTCCCGAAGTGAAATTGTTTTATAAAAAATAATTGTTAAATTTCTCCCAATATGTATAAAACACTGTCTTTTATACCAATCCTAAAGATTCGTCGGAAAATATATAATCACTCTCTTATATTCTTATTGTTAATTTCATCAGCTGTTTAATATAAACTTTACATGTAATTATATCAGCAGTGTCATGTAATTTGGCCCAAAGAAGTATAACTTCTCATATTGTTAAATTTCTTCCAAAGTGTAATTGTTTGATAAAAAGTTATTCTTAAATTTCTCCCAAAATGTATAAAACACTTTTATATTGATTCTTAAAGTCCACTATAAAATGTATTATTACCCTAGGCCTTAATATACCAATATTTAAATTTGTCTTACAATGTTTATATACATATACATATGTATAAAACACTGTCTTTTATACCAATCCTAAAGATTCTCCAGAAAATGTATAATCACTCTCTTATTTTTTAATTGTTAAATTTCTCAGCTGTTTTATATAAACTATACATGTAAAAACACAAGTAGTTTCATATAATTTGCCTCCAAGAATGTATGACTACTCATATTGTTAAATTTCTCCCAAAATGTATAAAACACTGTCTTTTATCTCATCATTTTAAGTCCACTATAAAATGTATTAGCACCCTATGCCTTTATATCCCAATATTTAAATTTGCCTTACAATGTTTATATACATGTAACAATATCAGCAGTTTCATATAATGTGCCCCCAAAATGTATAACTTCTCATATGTTTAAATTTCTCCCAGAAGTGTAATTGCTTTACATAAAAAAATTGTATTTAACAATTATTTTATATAAAACAATTACAATTCTCCCGAAGTGTAATTGTTTTATATAAAATAATTGTTAAATTTCTCCCAATAATATAAAACACTGTATTTTATACCGATCCTAAAGATTCTTCAGAAAATGTATTATCACACTCTTATTTTTTAATTGTTAAATTTCTCAGCTGTTTTATATAAACTATACATGTAAAGACATAAGTAGTTTCATATAATTTGCCTCCAAGAATGTATGACTTCTCATATTGTTAAATTTCTCCCAAAATGTATAAAACACTGTCTTTTATCTCATCATTTTAAGTCCACTATAAAATGTATTAGCACCCTATGCCTTTATATCCCAATATTTAAATTTGCCTTACAATGTTTATATACATGTAAAAATATCAGCAGTTTCATATAATGTGCCCTAAAAATGTATAACTTCCCATATTTTTAAATTTCTCCCAAAAGTGTAATTGCTTTATATAAAAACATTGTTCAGCTTCTTCTAATATGTATAAAACATGGACTTTTCCATTAATCCTAAAGAATCTTCAGAAAATGTATAATCAAACTCTTATATTCGAATTGTTAAATTTATCAGCTGTTTTATATAAACTATACATGTGAAGATATGAGCACTTTCATATAATGTGTCCCATAAATAAAGAACTTCTCATATTGTTATATTTCCACCAAAGAGTAATTGTTTTATATGAAATAATTGTTAAATATCCCCCAATATGTATAAAACACTGTCTTTTATACCAATCCTAAAGATTCTTCAGAAAATATCTAATCACTCCCTTTTATTCTTATTGTTAATTTCATCAGCTGTTTTATATAAACTTTACATGTAATTATATCAGCAGTGTCATGTAATTTGGCCCAAAGAAGTATAACTTCTCATATGGTTAAATTTCTTCCAAAGTGTAATTGTTTGATAAAAAGTAATTATTTAATTTCTCCCAAATGTATAAAACACTCTTATACTAATCCTTAAAGTTCACTATAAAATGTATTATTGTTCTAGGCCTTAATATACCAATATCTTAATTTGTCTTACAATGTTCATATACATGTAAAGATATCAGTAGATTCCTGTAAAGGCAGCCAAAAATGGTAGTGTTCAATCTTTCCCGAAGTGTAATTGTTTTATTAAAAATAATTGTTAAATTTCTCCCAATATGTATAAAACACTGTCTTTTATACCAATCTTAAAGATTCTTCAGAAAATATCTAATCACTCTCTTATATTCTTATTGTTAATTTCATCAGCTGTTTTATATAAACTTTACATGTAATTATATCAGCAGTGTCATGTAATGTGGCCCAAAGAAGTATACCTTCTCATATTGTTAAATTTCTTCCAAAGTGTAATTGTTTGATAAAAAGTAATTTTTTTATTTCTCCCACAATGTATAAAACACTCTTATACTAATCCTTAAAGTCCACTATAAAATGTATTATTGTTCTAGGCCTTAATATACCAATATCTTAATTTGTCTTACAATGTTCATATATATGTAAAGATATCAGTAGTTTCCTGTAAAGGCAGCCAAAAATGATAGTGTTCAATTTCTCCCGAAGTGTAATTGTTTTATAAAAAATAATTGTTAAATTTCTCCCAATATGTATAAAACACTGTCTTTTATACCAATCCTAAAGATTCGTCGGAAAATATATAATCACTCTCTTATATTCTTATTGTTAATTTCATCAGCTGTTTAATATAAACTTTACATGTAATTATATCAGCAGTGTCATGTAATTTGGCCCAAAGAAGTATAACTTCTCATATTGTTAAATTTCTTCCAAAGTGTAAGTGTTTGATAAAAAGTTATTCTTAAATTTCTCCCAAAATGAATAAAACACTTTTATATTGATTCTTAAAGTCCACTATAAAATGTATTATTACCCTAGGCCTTAATATACCAATATTTAAATTTGTCTTACAATGTTTATATACATATACATATGTATAAAACACTGTCTTTTATACCAATCCTAAAGATTCTCCAGAAAATGTATAATCACTCTCTTATTTTTTAATTGTTAAATTTCTCAGCTGTTTTATATAAACTATACATGTAAAGACACAAGTAGTTTCATATAATTTGCCTCCAAGAATGTATGACTACTCATATTGTTAAATTTCTCCCAAAATGTATAAAACACTGTCTTTAATACTCATCATTAAAGTCCACTATAAACTGTATTAACACCCTATGCCTTTATATCCCAATATTTAAATTTGTCTTACAATGTTTATATACATTTAAAAATATCAGCAGTTTCATATAATGTACCCCCAAAATGTATAACTTCTCATATGTTTAAATTTCTCCCAGAAGTAAAATTGCTTTATATAAAAAAATTGTATTTAACAATTATTTTATATAAAACAATTACAATTCTCCCGAAGTGTAATTGTTTTATATAAAATAATTGTTAAATTTCTCCCAATATGTATAAAACACTGTATTTTATACCGATCCTAAAGATTATTCAGAAAATGTATTATCACACTCTTATTTTTTAATTGTTAAATTTCTCAGCTGTTTTATATAAACTATACATGTAAAGACATCAGTAGTTTCATATAATTTGCATCAAGAATGTATGACTTCTCACATTGTTAAATTTCTCCCAAAATGTATAAAACACTGTCTTTTATCTCATCATTTTAAGTCCACTATACAATGTATTAGCACCCTATGCCTTTATATCCCAATATTTAAATTTGCCTTACAATGTTTATATACATGTAAAAATATCAGCAGTTTCATATAATGTGCCCTAAAAATGTATAACTTCCCATATTTTTAAATTTCTCCCAAAAGTGTAATTGCTTTATATAAAAACATTGTTCAGCTTCTTCTAATATGTATAAAACATGGACTTTTCCATTAATCCTAAAGAATCTTCAGAAAATGTATAATCACACTCTTATATTCGAATTGTTAAATTGATCAGCTGTTTTATATAAACTATACATGTGAAGATATGAGCACTTTCATATAATGTGTCCCATAAATAAAGAACTTCTCATATTGTTATATTTCCACCAAAGAGTAATTGTTTTATATGAAATAATTATTAAATATCCCCCAATATGTATAAAACACTGTCTTTTATACCAATCCTAAAGATTCTTCAGAAAATATCTAATCACTCTCTTTTATTCTTATTGTTAATTTCATCAGCTGTTTTATATAAACTTTACATGTAATTATATCAGCAGTGTCATGTAATTTGGCCCAAAGAAGTATAACTTCTCATATTGTTAAATTTCTTCCAAAGTGTAATTGTTTGATAAAAAGTAATTCTTTAATTTCTCCCAAATGTATAAAACACTCTTATACTAATCCTTAAAGTCCACTATAAAATGTATTATTGTTCTAGGCCTTAATATACCAATATCTTAATTTGTCTTACAATGTTCATTTATATGTAAAGATATCAGTAGTTTCCTGTAAAGGCAGCCAAAAATGATAGTGTTCAATCTCTCCCGAAGTGCAATTGTTTTATAAAAAATAATTGTTAAATTTCTCCCAATATGTATAAAACACTGTCTTTTATACCAATCTTAAAGATTCTTCGGAAAATATATAATCACTCTCTTATATTCTTATTGTTAATTTCATCAGCTGTTTTATATAAACTTTACATGTAATTATATCAGCAGTGTCATGTAATTTGGCCCAAAGAAGTATAACTTCTCATATTGTTAAATTTCTTCCAAAGTGTAATTGTTTGATAAAAAGTTATTCTTAAATTTCTCCCAAAATGTATAAAACACTGTCTTTATACCAATCCTAAAGATTCTTCAGAAAATGTATAATCACGCTCTTATTTTTTAATTGTTAAATTTCTCAGCTGTTTTATATAAACTATACATGTAAAGACATCTGTAGTTTCATATAAGTTGCATCAAAGAATGTATGACTTCTCATATTGTTAAATTTCTCCCAAAATGTATAAAACACTGTCTTTTATACTCATCATTAAAATCCACTATAAAATGTATTAACACCCTATGCCTTTATATCCCAATATTTAAATTTGTCTTACAATGTTTATATACATGTAAAGATATCAGCAGTTTCATATAATGTGCCCCCAAAATGTAATGGCTTTATATAAAAATTATTCAATCTCTTCTAATATGTATAAAACACGGTCCTTTCTATTAATCCTAAAAGTTCTTCAGAAAATGTATTATCACTCTCTTATATTCGAATTGTTAAATTTATCAGCTGTTTTATATAAACTTTACATTTGAAGATATCAGAAATTTCATATAATCTGCCCTATAAACGAAGTTATGAAATAATTGTTAAATATCCACCAATATGTATAAAACACTGTCTTTTATACCAATCCTTAAGATTCTTCAGAAATGTATAATCACTCTCTTATATTCTAATTGTTAATTTCATCATCTGTTTTATATAAACAATACATGTAAATATACCAGCAGTGTCATGTAATTTGGCCCAAAGAAGTATAGCTTCTCATATTGTTACATTTCTCCCAAAGTGTAATTTTTTGAAAAAAAGTTATTCTTAAATTTCTCCCAAAATGTATAAAACACTTTTATACTGATCTTTAAAATGTATTAATGCCCTAGGCCTTAATATCCCATTACTTTAATTTGTCTTACAATGTTCATATATATGTAAAAATATCAGCAGTTTCATATAATTTGCCTCCAAGGATGTATGACTTCTCTTATTGTTTAATTTCACCCAAAGTGTAATTGTTTTATATAAAGTTATCCTTATATTTCTCCCAAAATGTATAAAACAGTGTCTTTTATACTGATCCTTAAAGTCCACTATAAAATGTATTAACATCCTAGGCCTTAATATCCCAATATTTAAATTCTCCATACATATTCATTTATATGTAAAAATATCAGCAGTCTCATGTAAAGGAGACCAAAAATGAATAACTTCTGATAGTGTTAAATTTCTCCCAATATGTATAAAACACTGTCTTTTATACCAATCCTAAAGATTCTTCAGAAAATGTATAATCACTGTCTTATTTTTAATTGTTAAATTTCTCAGCTGTTTTATATAAACTATACATGTAAAGACATCAGTAGTTTCATATAATTTGCCTCCAAGAATGTATGACTTCTCATATTGTTTAATTTCTCCCAAAGTGTAATTGCTTTATATAAAGTTATTCCTAAATTTCTTCCAAAATGTTTCAAAACAGATCCTTAAAGTCCCACTATAAAATATATAAACACCCTAGGCCTTAACATCCCAATAATAAAATTCTCCATACATATTCATTTATATGAAGAATTTTAGCAGTTTCATGTAAAGTGGACCAAAAATGAATCACTTCTGATATTGTTTAATTTCTCCCAAAGTTTAATTGTTTTATATAAAATAATTGTTTAATTTCACCCATTATGTATACAACACTGTCTTTTATACTAATCCTAAAGATTCTTCAGAAAATGAATAATCAATCTCTTATATTCTACTTGTTAAATTTACCAGCTGTTTTATATAAACTATACAAATGATGATATCAGCAGTTTCATATAATTTGACCCAAATATTTATAACTTCTCATATTGTTTAATTTCTCCCAAAGTGTTATTGTTGATATAAATGTATTAACACCATAGGCCATTATATCCCAATATTCAAATTTGTCATACATTTAAGGATTGTTTTCAATTGCTGGTTAGATTATTGGATATAAACAACTTTGGGGCGATTTACACTGAATAAACTGCGAAGTGATTTATGTTGCAGCGTAAATTGATCCAAAGTCGTTTATATCCAATAATCTAACCAACAATTGGAAACAAACCTTATATTTTAAATTCTGTAGTAAAAATGAAGTAACAAGAACTTAACTAATATTTGCAATTCACAATTTTAGTTTCGTCACTTTTTGTTAGCCGAAGAATTCATATATAGTCAATATCATCAATACATCTGATGTCACAATCAGTCAGGTGCTGAAAAACCAAGTTATATGAAATAAACAACTTTGCTCATGTATTGAGTATTTAAACGAAATTAAAAAATATTCATATATATGTAAAGATTTAGGCAGTTTCATGTAATGTGGCCAAATGTGTAACTTCCCATCTTGTTCAATTTCTCCCAAAGAGTAATTGTTTCATATAAAAAAATTGTTAAATTTCTTCCAATACGTATAAAACACTGTCTTTTATACCAATCCTAAATCTTCAGAAAAATTTGTAATAACTATCTTATTTTCTAAATGTTAAATTTCTCAGCTGTTAATATAAACTATACATGTAAAGATATCAACAGTTTCGTATAATTTGTATAAAACATTGTCTTTTATACTAATAGTTAAAGTTCCCTATAAAATCTATTAACACCCTTGGCCTTTATATACGAATATTCAAATTTTGTCATACATATTAATGTATATGTAAAGATATTACAGTTTCATTTAATGAAGCCCAAAAATGTATAACTTTTCATATTGTTAAATTTCTCCCAAAGTATAATTGTTTCATATAAAATACTTAAATTTCTCCCAATATGCATAAAACTGTCCATTACAGCAATCCTAAAGATTCTTCAGAAAATGTATAATCACTCTCATATATTCTAAGTGTTCAATTTCTCAGCTGTTTTATATCAACTAATTACTTTACCTAAAAAGATATCAACAGTTTCATACAATTTGACCCTAAGATAAGTAACTTCTCATATTGTAAAATTTCTCCCAAAGTGTAATTGTTTCATATAAAGTTATTCTTAAATTTCTCCCAAAATGAACATAACACTGCCTTCTATACTGATCCTTAAAGTCCCCTATAAAATGTATTAATACCCTACGCCTTTATATTCCAATATTTAAATGTGTCATACATTGTTCATGTATATATAAAAATATCAGAAGTTTCATGTAATTTGCCCCAAAAATGTATAATTTTCATATTGTTAAATTTCCCCATATTGTCATTGTTTCATACAAAATAATTGTTAAATTTCTCACAAAATGTATAAAACACCATGTTTTAAACCAATCCTTAAGATTCTAAATAAAATGTGTAATCACTATCCTATATTCCAATTGTTCAATTTATCAGCTATTTTATAAAAACTGATGTTATAGATATCAGCAGTTTTATACAATTTGCCCCAAAAATGTTTTACTTCTCATACTGTTAAATTTCTCCCAAAGTGTAATTGTTTTACATTTAATAACTGTTTGATTTCTCCCAAAATGTATAAAAAATTGTCTTTTATTCCTATTTTTCCTGAAAATGTATAAATACTCTTTGTATTCCAATTGGTAAATTTCTCTCTAAAATTATAAGTTGTTTGATTTCAATTTATCCTTCAATTTCGACATAAAATGTATAATCACTGTCTAGCTTTTCACAATTTCTCACAAAATGTATAAAACATTCTTTTAAACTGATCCTTAAATATTTATCTAGATCATAAAATTTTACGCACATATTCTTGTCTTTAAATTCTCCCTAAACTTAAGCTGTTACTGATTCTGAAATTTCATTTAAGGTATATAGATGTAAACCAGTGTCTGTTATACTAATCCTTAAAAGTCCCAAAATATTTACAAATACTTCCTTTTTTTGAATATCAAATTTCTCCCAAAACTTATACTGAATATTAAATATCCACCAAGAACTATTTCACAAAGCTTCCGGAAACTTCCGCAAACATGTAAAGTTTCCATAATTTTACCAAAAGTGATCCGAAACATTTAGATGTTATTCCTAAAGGTTCCAGAAACTTTGCCGTTCTTAATTGGGTTTCTTCAGTCTTTCTGCAATAACATCACTATTAGTGCACATGTTGATCAATAACCCAAGTAATTATATACAAATATATGAAAAAAAATTTTTAATTGTGTGTAACAAAACATTGTCATTTCCTTGCAAATTTTTCAAAATTATAAGTTATCCTTCATTCCTATTTTTGGGAGGAATTAAAAATCCTTATAACTACATGTACTAGTATAAAATATGGTTTGTTAATTTAGCAAAAAAGTATCCAAGACTCTTTTTTAAATACATTTTGAGATGACTTCTAAGAAAATTATTAAATTTGAACATCATTGTTCAGTGGAATAGTTTAGATTATTTATCCAGTTTATTATGTTTTATGATATTTTATTCATTGACATAAGGGTCCTTGAGATCTAATTAATGTCACGTTTACAAAAACAAAGTTGAATAAAAAGGAACGTTTTTCTTTCTTTCTTTCTTTTTTCCTTCCTTCCCCTCTGTTCTAATACTCCACATGTCAGACAACATCATGTGACATCTCTTAATGTGTCATATTTCATTAACCATGGAAGCTGCTGTCTCACTTTTGGAAGTTGTTCAGTTGATTGTTGCGTGCCAGTTAAATAGCCATGCTGTAATACAAACCTGCTATTATTCCTAAAGAAATGACGTCATTTAGGAGAATTATGACACAGACAGAGAAAAGACTAGTTAGAGCTTCAAAGAAGTCAAATTTGACCTTGGCTTTAATTTTGTAACAAAGTACAGGAAGGTTATAATTTATTTAAGAAATTAACCTTTTTTCCTAGACCTTTTATGTATTTCATATGGAAACAAATGAAAATGTCCAATGTAATTTTTATATGTACTAATAATAGTAATATACATTTAGTTACAATTTAACATACAATAAACGTTAACAGAGTTTTGATTGATTGGATGTTTGCTTTGCACCCAGATATATTTATAATGAGAATAAGATATCAAACAATAAAGCAACAGAAAAAGGGGCTGAGATAGGACACAGGGGACATGATTTAGACTGCTTACTGGAAAGGTATGGAGTTTTAGGTAGGGACGGAGAACTTAGCCTTTTGCAGTGGCTACAATGAGCCTACTCTTTATAGAAATCTACAAAACATAACTCTCAAAACATGTTACTCACTATGGTCCACAGCAAGGCTTTAGTATCATGACCTGACAACATCCAAACGAGAGGGTCTCCCCAGCTCTGTAGGTCAAGCATAAGGAACCCTCCCTGGGTATGGTCCCAATTAACAAGGGGAATGAACATAAAATTACATAAAATATCCTTCAAATAGTTTTAAAAGAAGTTGAATTGCTACAAAATACTTTCCTGTCCATAATTATGTTGAACAATTTTTTTTGGGTTAAAATTACTAGTATTCCAGCCATTTTATTGAACAACCGAACTAAAGGATAGAACAGCCGCATAGATAAAACCTTGACCTATTATTTCACACAGCTGGTTCCAAAGGATTCTGTAAACCGCGAGATTTATGGATATACTAGAAAGTAGTAAATATCTTTATTCTTATTTTTAATAATCTTTATACAACTGTTTGTTTCAAACTCAAATCCTTGTAAAATTCACCAAACATAGTCAATGAAACATTTATAAAAATGGTTATACAGAAATTTTTTTTTACAAATATGAAATACTAGATGTGGAATGCGCATGAAACAACCATTCAACCAAATACTTCATCTCATAAAGAGAACAACCAGCAGTTTTTAACAGGGACCTCATTGAATAAAAACCTAACTAGACGAAGTACACCCCTATGAAAGACAGGCAATTGTTTTACTGCGTGTTTTGTTTATCAAAGACACTTTACTAGAATAACAATCATTGTAATTTCAAGTCAACAAATATATAAATAGTGAAATATATCAGATAAAATGTAATGATTAATGTTGATTTCGTCAAGGCTATTTTCAGCTTTATCATGGCGTCTAGTTATATTATGAAAGGAAGCATATCACATGACTATGTCATAAAAAGTAACGACGAGGTCTAAAACAAGAGGATCTTAAGAGCCTGTATCGCTCACATGACTAACAAAAAAACTCTTTAAGAGACATAAATTTTCTTGCAAATTTTAATATTTAATGTAACAGAGTTTATGCAAATATGCTGTTTCTAAGAAGAAGCTGTTTTTATGCTTTATCCATACAGTCCTATGTTACATAATGGCATCCGTGTTGGATTATGAATCCCGGTGTTCCATGGTGGCAGCAATCTTGTATTTTGGATCGTCACAAAAAAAATTAGTAGAGGACCATCTGAGGTACATTTCTACAATATCACAATTCTTTCTGCATAGCGGTTTGTGAGAAAACAAATTTTGAGCCAATCAGAATGAATTTGCAGCTCTGGCAGCCATGTTGAATTTCCTATCAGCTTGAAAAAAATCTCTTAAAACTATCTAATAAGATAGCTATCCAAGATTCACTTTTGCATTATTTGGTTTAATGGTGTGAAACAGTTTCAGAGGAGAAACTGTTTGTATGGTTTTCTCATAGGGTCTTATGTAAAAGTAATGCAGGACACCATCCGCCATATTTTGTGAAAATTTCACAATAGATATCACATTTATGGTAAATTTAATAATAATTTCTGTCATTATTAACTCTTAATTTCCATAAAATTTTAAGTAATAATGAAAGACTTATACCTATAGTATTACTTCAACTTATTAATAGTTGAAATAAAACGTTTTCGCATAAATGAATTCAGTATTGGCAAAAATAATGAAAATGAAATTTTTAAAAAGGGAGATAATTTTGTCAAAAAAAAACCCCATTTTTAGCACTTTTTGACCAGTTTTGTCCCACAAAACAAAAATTTAACTTGAATTATGATTACTTGTATATGGCAAATTTAAACAAAATTCATCGACACATTATTTTCAGTGAGTGTCCTGCATCCCCTTAAGCTGTGTTCCAAAGTGGTGGCCATATTGGATTTGGGATCGGTACAAAAAACAAAAACTTTGTATATGACCATGACCATCTAAAGCAAATTGCTACAATATTTCAAATTAATCTGCAATGCGGTTTGTGAGAAGAATGTTTAAATTCAGCCAATTAGAACATGCTTTGGAAGCCATGTTGAATTTCTTATTGGCCTAAAAAATCTAAAAATATTAAAATAACTATCCAACCTTCATTTCTGTATAATTTGGTTTCGCTGTGTGGATCAGTTCCAGAAAAGAAGCTGTTTGTATGATTTTCCCATAGGGACCTATGTTAAACAAAATTTAAGATGTTTGCCATCTTGGATTTTCGATAGGTACAAAAAATTTAAACTTTGTAGAGTACCATTTAAGGTACATTTCTGCAATATTACAAATCAATCTGCCAAGAGGTCTGCGAAAAGAAGAATTTTGAAATTCAGCCAATCAGAACACATTAATGGCCCTTGCAGCCATGTTGAATTTTTCCAACTGGCTCAAAAAACTCTAAATAATATGATAGCAATCCAAGCTTCATTTTTGCATAATTTGGTTTCATTGTGTGGAACAGTTTTGGCAAAGAAGTTGTTTGTATATTTTCCCATAGGGGCCTATGTTAAACCAAGTCCTCAATAGCGGCCATCTTGGATATTGGATCGGCACAAATAACTCAAACTTTGTAAAGAACCGCACAATACACAATTATATTCCTGGCAAGTTTGGTAATTATTGGCCATTTCGATATTGTTAATTAAACTGAAGTCATAGGCTGGTGTTATGCCGCCAAGGAGTATTGCTATATATATCTGGCAAAATCAAACTGTCATTTGCTTTCTATTTACCAATCATTGATAATCAACCTCAATTTGTATATTTTATTATTCTTATGTCTTTTATTAATGCAATTTTACTTACTGCCTCATGTGGGTAGCCTGATTGGCAAATAAACAATTTGTTGTTGTTGGTTTTGGAGAAGAAGATACAAATGTAAAAAGTTTAAAAAAAGGCGTCCTCTTCAACAAATTTCAGTTTCTGCAAAGTTTATGTCAGGTCTAGATTCCCAGCCATTTTTTCGACTAGTACCTTTCCGAAATCTTTTTGCAACTTTTACTGATGTGGAACTTTCAGGGTGCTTTGTTAACAGCATTTTCAACTTTTTCAAGTCTGACTTTGCAATGTTTCTGGATGCTTTGTTAATAAGCTCCCTGAAGATTATTTTCTCTTGATATATTATAATTCTATATTTCAAATTCTTCTGTTAAACAAAATGGTTAATTTATTCTGTTGCTATGAATAAGGTTTACACTGAGGGTACCATTTTTTGTTCTATTACTCATAACATATTTATTACCGCATAAAAATCAAGAAAAAAAAGTAGATGTTTATAAATGTACATACCTTCTGCAAGGCAAAACTAACCAATCTGCTGAAAAATATGTGCCCTATCCAGCTACTGAGAAGCACTTCAATTGAATATTACGTAGCGCATAAGCAGTAACCAGAAAGATCAGCAACTTTCCAACTTTTTATGAACTATTTCTTCTTTGTGTATAAATATTAAACACTCTGACTTACCAAACCTTTTAAGTACTTTCATTATATCTTTTTGACATTGTTTGTTTAACTGAACAAAAACTATGTTTTCTACAGTAAGCATTTTATTAAAACCAGATCTTGTTAACCTCTGAACACATTCATGACAAATTTGCCAATCCATACTAGCATGACTAGTAGATTTACCTTTACATTGTAGGGGGCCTCGGTGGCCGAGTGGTCAAGGTAGTTCGTCTACTATTGATCACGTGGTCTGTCAACACTGAGATTGCGGGTTTGATTCTCACTGCAGGCAGGGTGTACTCGACTCCAATCTTAATTGACAAGGATTGCCAGTTTTCCTACCGCAGGTCGGGGGTTCTCTCCGGGTACTCCGGCTTCCTCCCCCAATAAAAACTGGACGCCATGAAATAGCTGAAAAATTGCTGAAAGTGGCGTTAAAACACCATTCAAACAAACAAACTTTACATTGTTGCCATATTTGAATTACATACATGGACATAAATAAACATCAGCTAAAAACAATTTAAAAATTAGTCTCAAAAAAAATATTTGCACATGATGATACATACTATACTGTATATGATTTGGTCTTTTGGCAACTTTAATGCTCAGAAACATTTTGTTTTGAGACTTAGACAATTCGTTTGTTATTTCTATCCTTAAATGGTGTCTATTTCTAATGCAGGTCGTGTACAAAAGTACCTATGTGTCTTCATAAATACAACCTTTAAAACCCTCAAACATATCTGTAATGTTACACAGAAGGCTTACAAAAAGATTAGTGGCTGAATTAATTAGGTAGATGACTTGCCTGTCAACACCGAAGTTGCAGGTTCGAGTCTCACTACAGCCAAGTTGTTCTTGACTCTATTCTTAAGTGACAAGTATAGAACATGCATAAACAAGGAATGTTGACTCAACCTTATTTGACAAGCATTGCCAGGTTTTCTGAAGATATCAAAGAAAATTGGACTTCTAGGTAGGTTGAAAAGTTTTATGTCAAGTTTTGCATTACGGTACTTAAAGTTTATAAAGTATATTTCCACACTTTAATTATTGCTGTACTATTTGGTCAAGTGCAAAAAATGCTGCAAATATAGATAAGATTTTTAAGCTTCAGAAACGAGCAGCACGTATAATTTTGAAGGAGAAATGTGTAATGACTCCATCTGTTGGGCTTTTTAATAAACTCAAATTAAATCTTTAAATCAGCTTGTTCCAGAATATCTTAATGTTTTTAAATATGTACACCAAATAAGTACCAGATCAACGAGACAGAGTAGCCAAAATTTATTATATATCCCAAAGTCAAAAACAGAATACTACAAAAAATCATTTGTTATATCAGGAAGCTATTTATGGAATGATTTAGAAGAAAACTTAAAAACATGTACAACTATTGAGTCTTTTAAACAGTTATATCTGCAACAGTATAATGGTTAAAGTTAATTAATGTCCTTGTTTATGTAATAATTTTATTTAGTTTATATTGTCAATCTTATACTTTATGCTGTAAATATTTACATAATGCAGGACCATATTGTAAACTAGTGTTGATAACTAAATATGCTATATCCTGTTGAAATAAAGGAATTTATTATTATTATTATTCTGCAGATTTTCAAAGGTCTTCCACCCTCCCACCCCCAAACCCACAAAAAAGTAGGTGCCATGACAATGTCCCATCTAGCTATAGGGTAAAATGGAAAGAGGCTGCCTTTGACAATTAATTTACTGTGCCTCTGTGCACCTTTGAGCCCTGTATCACTTTATAGTGCCCTTATATTTTTCTCCACTTAAAGTAATTAGTGTGCCCCACTGACATTTTGATTATTTCCACTTTCTGTTGTAATGTTTTCTTCAACCAACTAAAGCTGCTATTGCAATTAATTTTATCAGGATAGTGATGATCAGCTGATAATGGAAAATCATTTTTCCATTTATCTGACATTTCTACAATGTACCATGTCTAATTAATTAATTTTAACCCTTTTGTGTAATCATGGCATTGTTGACAAAATTAAAATTTCATAGGGTAATATTTCAGAATCATATCAGTTTTTTATTCCGAAATTATGCACTTCAGGAATTCCAATTTTGTCATAAATGAAATTATTAGGAAAAAAAGTGTTAAAACTCATGAATGAGTTGTCCTAGAAATATCAATTCCTGTGCTGTTCCATAACAAGAAATGGGAGCTCCATGTAGCTCTGCCAAGATTAAGCTAGAAAAATTCGCAAAAGTCTGACATGGCCGGGTTGCAAAGAAAGTACCATAATAAATAGGGAATAGTTTACAATTTGTTGGAAGAAGGTTTTGGTTACCTAGTCTGGAAAAAAAGGAAAAAATTTCTCCAACAATTCTCCAATTGCAGGTGCACAACTTCAATACATGTGCAGTCTTTCTGTGAAGATTCAGAGATCTTGGTTTAAAACTGTAAGAGGAGTTGATTACACAATATAAGTACCATCTTCTGCAAATGTTTTGAAAAATGACTAAGTTCCCAAGTCTGGAAAATTAGGAAAAAAATCCTTGAACACTGTAAGAGAAGTTGATTGCACAAAATAGATACCCTATTTTCTCTGCCTGTCTTCACCATACTATAACCGGGGTTTGCACTTTGTGCAACCCGGCCAGAAATTGATCTAGCTATCATTGATACCCCTGCTTAAGTGTTACTTATGTTGTAATAATTTTAAGGATTTTTTGTAAACTGGTGAACTTGGTCTCTAATGTAATTCCTACAGCATCAACAGGCTTCTTAGCTACATGTTATGTAATAATATTCTAAAGTTTCACTGAATTCAAATACATACTTTTTGAGTTATTGTATGGAAACCTCTAGTTTGGTAAAAAGTATAACATTTTTTGGCAACTGTGACCTTGAAATTATTATTTCATTAATTTATACTTACCTGTCAAAGTTACTAACAGGATTAACTTTCTTGCGTACCGTTCACAACTCGCAATAAAACATACAGATGATCTATTTCAAACATCTACTTAACCATCATCTGTATGTCATGTGATTTACAATAACAATTCAGTTCTATTTTTTGCGTGCTCGAAGTAACATCGTTCACCTCTCGAATCTGAGAATTTTTTAGTTCTCATTATTTTATCTATCGAGTATTATTTCCGTCATGGATTCTAGTATTATTTCAGAAGACGATGAATCGCATCATGATTCTCCTAGTATAATAAATAAACTTCCGCCAGCTGATTTTGACAAGGGCAAGGTCGCGGTCGAAAGCGAAACTCGTGAAAAAATGGCGAGAGTAAAATCATCTACTAAAAAGAAACGCTCGTCAAAGACGGCGGAATTAGAAATGAGAATTAATAGTATGGAAGACAAAATAGATTCTCGTTTTGAGCAAATGATGACCATATTAGGTACGTTTAGACAAGATTTTGAAAATAATAAGTCGGAACCTTCTCGTACTGGTGGTTTTGCCACGCAGAGGGAGAAAGGTGCAGTGGATAACGACCCGCACGGGGTGCGTAGACCACTTATTCCACTAGAGCCTAATTTGGACGAAGATTTAGGCAGTCCACGTATTTCAAGGGTCAATTTGGACTTTGATGAAATATCCTTGCAACCCAACAGGCAAGAAAGAGCTGATGTGTTGGGGTTGATTTCCGATCAAGAAGAAGAAAATAGTGACTCTCTTTCGGTGAGTAGTTTATCTAACAATACCAATGGCAATAAACAAAACCGTTTTAGTAGGTTTGTTTGCACGAATAATACGAACTCTGAAATGTGTAACAATGACACTGAAAAGGTGCAAGGAAAATCTACATGTAAGGTAGATAAGTTGTCACAAATGTTTAAAGAGGAAATTCCTCCTGACAATAATGAGTCAAAAGATACAGGTCTAATTTTAGATGAGGCTCAGATTAGAATGCTCAATCAGTCTTGGAGAATTCAACGGCCAGACCGTTTAACTGCTTTTAAGGATGAGTATCGTTCATGCTTTCCTTTACACGAACAGTCTATGCCGTATTTAACAGTTCCAAGTCTAGATGATTTGTTAGAACCCATGTTAAGAGAAGTTCATGGTCTTAGTGCAGTAAAAAATTGGGACAAACTTAAACAATTGTCTACACAACCTTTAAAACAACTTGAAAAATTGGCTTTTCAAGGGCAAGTTGCTGCTAGAATGGGGTTGATTTCTATTCTTTATTTGCAACAAATGCTTGGTACATTTTTGAGTAAATTGCAAGAAGAAGGTATTAGTGATGAACACTGTAATATGGTTAAAGATTTATTTGCCATTTCTACAAAGTCTCTTGACCAGATGGGTAGAGCTGGAGCTTATGCTCATATGATTCGACGAAAATGTGCAGCTTCAGATGCTGGCATTAGTAATTTGAATGATATTCAGGCAAAAGTTTTGTCATTACCATTAACCGGAGATGGTGTCTTCGGGAAAGGGCTAGAAGACAAATTGGAAAAAAGGAAAGAACAAAGAGAGCAAATTAAGGATTTAATTCCTGAATTTAACAAAGAAAATTCACACAAGAGAAAGTTGAATTATGATAGTAGAGATAATTATTCTGGAAAAAATCAGAGAATAAACTCTAATATTTCTAAAAACTTTTCAGACAAATTCAAGAAAGGTGGTGCAAATAATTTCATTTTCAACAAACCTAAGTATGGTTCTAATAAGTCTTTTCAAAAAGATAGAGCAGGTGGTTTCTCACAGAACAACAGGAAAGATGGTGACTCGAGGTCTTCAAACACAGGATCTCTTGGAGGTTTTCGTATACCACGGAAAGGCTCCAGTTGACTCAGATTTGCAGGTAATTTTAAATCAAAATCAATTGGAGATACCTGTTGGGGGACGTCTAAAATTTTTTCTTCAGAAATGGAAACAAATAACCAACGATCAGTGGGTATTGTCAATTGTAGAACAGGGGTACAAACTGGAGTTCATTCAGAAACCTCCATGGTTGGGAGTAAAACAAACTTCAGTTGCAAAAAAGAATTTAGATATTTTACTTCAAGAAATAGATACTCTTTTAAAAAAAGACGCTATAGAAATTGTTCCGAACAATCAAATTCAGACAGGTTTCTACAGCACATTTTTTCTAGTGCCCAAGAAAAACGGGAAAATGAGACCTGTAATAAATTTGAGACCTCTCAACAGATATCTCCAAAAGAAACATTTCAAAATGGACACATTAACAAAGGTGTTGAACTTGGTGAAACCAGGAGATTGGGCCATAAGTCTAGATCTAAGCGATGCTTATCTCCACATTCCGATTTTTCATGGCCATCAAAAATTTCTAAGGTTCTTTATTCAGGGCAAAGCCTACCAATTTCGGGCACTGTGCTTCGGCCCAACGTCTGCACCAAGGGTATTTACAAAAGTAGTGTCAGTGGTGGCAGCCTTTCTGAGAGCTCGGAATGTGAGATTAATTGTTTATCTCGACGACTGGCTCATTGTAAATCAAAACAGAAATCAACTTCTTTTAGATCGAGAAGAATGTCTCAATCTCCTGGTAGAACTGGGATTCTTAGTAAACAAAGGAAAATCAAATCTACATCCAACTCAGAATCTTGTATATCTGGGGGGCCTTTTCAATCTGCAAAAAGGTCTAGTTTTTCCAACTCAAGAACGAATCGACAAGTTGAATTTGGCAACAGACAGAATGAAAATAGTGGTCGAAATGCCAGCAATAAATTTCCTTCACATATTGGGTTTGATGGCCTCATGTATAGAACTAATACCAAATGCCCGTCTATTCATGAGGCCAATCCAACTTCATCTGCTGTCTTTTTGGAGACCAGCAAGTCACAAGTTGTATCAAAAAGTCCCGGTCACCAGTCATCTACTTTCCCATCTAAAATGGTGGCAAGATCCTATCAATGTTCTGAAAGGCAGATCCATACACCCTCAAAAAATTTGCATGACAATAACGACGGACGCCTCGAAAGTAGGGTACGGGGCTGTTATGGACAAGAAAATTTTTCAAGGCAAATGGTCCATGACAGAGAGCCAGAAACACATCAACTGCTTAGAGATGGAAGCAGTAATTCGAGCAGTCAAACACTTTTTAAACTTTCTGAAAGGTCGAACAGTAGTGATAAGGTCAGACAATACGACAGTTGTTCAGTACATTCTAAAACAGGGTGGGACCAGGTCCCCCCAACTGTGTTACCAAACATGGGAACTTTGGAATGTAGCAATCAAGAACAACATTACTCTCAAAGCGACACATGTGTTAGGTTCTTTGAATCAGACTGCAGACCATCTGAGTCGTTACACAATTCGGCCCATCGAATGGTCCCTGAACAAACAAATAGTTCAGAAACTCTTTCTCAGATGGTCCAGCCCCTTGATAGACTTATTTGCATCAGCGGAGAACAAACAAACGGAAATATTTTGTTCTTGGATCCCTCATCCTCAGTCATATGCATTGGATGCCCTGACGATTTCATGGGAGAACATGTATGCCTACGCGTACCCTCCCCTATGTCTCATACCCAAAGTGCTCCAATATATGAGGCAATTCCAGTGCCAAATTCTCTTGATTGCACCAATGTGGCCACGGAGACATTGGTATCCCGAACTGCTTCATCTCCTAATAGATTTTCCAGTCAGGTTGATGAGGATTCAGCAGCAAGGTATTTCTTTTGTAAGATGTGGACTGGCAAAACAAGACCGTCAAAATCATACCATGAGGAAAATCTTTGTTCCGGCGTTCAGTGAAAATGAAAAATTAGATCCTAAAAGACATCTTCTTTCTTATTTAGATAAGACAAGTGAATTTAGAAAACAGTTGAACAATGATCAACGAGGTAAACTCTTTTTGTCTTTTTCCAAACCTCACAAACCTGTAACTTCACAGACAATTTCACGTTGGATATTACAAGTTATTAAAATGGCTTATCCAGACGATTCATTAGACAATGTCAAAGCTCATTCTACAAGAGCTATTGGTCCGTCTTGGGCACTCTATAAAGGTGCATCTTTACATTCAGTTCTAGAAGCAGCAGATTGGAGCTGTGAATCCACATTTGGACGATTTTATCTGAGAGATTTGTCAGTTGATGTTTTAGATACATGTACTTTATAAATATGTTACAGATTTTCAAGTTTTCATATTACCGTTTGTTTGTTACTGTTAACATTATTCATTATGTGGTGGATGTTTTTAAAAAAAAAAAGGGTTTTGCAAAGAGAAAAGACTTGTACTTTACTCACTAAATAGTTCATCATGGAAACTGGTTAGAAGAAATTCTTCAACCTCACCGCCAGATGGACATTGCTTCACAATCTATACTATCCTGTTAGTAACTTTGACAGGTAAGTATAAATTAATGAAATAATAATTAGCAAATTTGTAACTCAAGTTACAATTTTATGAGTTAATTTATACTTACCTGTCAAACTACCCACCTCCACCCCTGGTTTTGAATTTCTTTTCTAGGTGTGTTTTTAAGAGCACGCCAAAAGAACTGAATTGTTATTGTAAATCACATGACATACAGATGATGGTTAAGTAGATGTTTGAAATAGATCATCTGTATGTTTTATTGCGAGTTGTGAACGGTACGCAAGAAAGTTAATCCTGTTAGTAACTTTGACAGGTAAGTATAAATTAACTCATAAAATTGTAACTTGAGTTACAAATTTGCTAATTTTTATTTCATTAATTTATACTTACCTGTCAACTTGTCAACTGGTGAACTTGGTCTCTAATGTAATTCCTACAGCATCAACAGGCTTCTTAGCTACATGTTATGTAATAATATTCTAAAGTTTCACTGAATTCAAATACATACTTTTTGAGTTATTGTATGGAAACCTCTAGTTTGGTAAAAAGTATAACATTTTTTGGCAACTGTGACCTTGAAATTTGATAGAATTCTACAAAAATTAATAGGCTTCTGATCCACTTAATGCAAAACTATATCCCAAAGTTTCATTAAAATCAAATGCAAACTCTTTGATTTATTATCGGGAAACATCTTTTTTGTAAAATTTCTAACGTGTGACCACAAAGTTCCATTCAAATCTCATCTGATGCAAAAAAATTTCTCACATTTTTTGTAGACTGTGATCTTGAAATTTGATGGATTTCCACCAAGAAATTTGATGGATTTTCACCAAAATCGATAGGCTTCTTACCAACCTGATATGTAACAATATTCCAGAGCAAGCTTTTTGAGTTTTTGTCCAGAAACATCTTTCATGTCTTTAATAGAATGGAAGAAGATTCACTGGATGTGCAATTTTCAATGAAAAAAGTATACCATTGCATTGCTTTTTGACCTCAAAATTGAAGTTGTCAAGATCTCATGCCAATCCCGCAGAAAAATGTCTAAATAAAATGCACTGCAACACATCTCTTAAAAAAAATTCTCCTATATCTTCATTTGCACATTCTTTATTTTAAGTTTAACAGAGAGAATATTGAAAAAAGCTTTCCAATAAAAAAATATCATTATATTGCAACCAATCACCAGCAGACCAGGACTTTAGTACTCTATTAAATGTTGTGCTCATAAAATGGTGGCGGATATGAATTTTCATTAGTATATTGAATCCTACCTGTTACAAATAAAATCAGAATCTAGCAAATTTGATATTATTTAAACGAGAGTGAAAAAAACTGTGCTCACCATTGGTTACCACCCCCCCCCCTCCTTTCACAATTTCTTTGAAAATTCATGTGTTCTTAATTATGAACTAATATTGACACTTAATCTAGTGTAGGCAGAGTTGCAGATAAAACATGTGTCCATTTTTTTTTTTTGGAAAACACCAAATATCATTCCTATCAAAATGTTTTGCATCAGGTGCACAATGGCACTATGTGACAATTAAAGATTCTGTTTCATCAAATTCCATTCAGTGGTGTAGGAGAAGTTGCAAATAACAGAAAGTGTAACGGACGGACAGACATGCGGACGGACGGACACCCCCATCAGAATATACCACTGTGTAACAAAAAACCTGTATGGAAAAATTTTTAAGCATAGCTTAGTTGTACTAGAATGTTACAAAACTTAAGTGTATATGCATGTTGATGGCAAAGGCTATTGAGAGAATTTTCTTCAATAAAAAAACAACTTTTTTCACCCAAGTTGAGAAGAAATCTTTACAAATGATTTTTTTTCAAACAAGTAGACAAAGAACTCTTTTTCATGTACCTTCTTACATTTCAATGTGTTCCAAACAGATTCTACCCATTACATTTAAAAAAGCAGAAACAATCACTTTTTTGTTAAATTTCTTGACATAAAAGTGTCTTTTTTCATATTTTTTTAATAATTTAAACATGTCAAATGAGACAAGGCACCAAATTTTCCAGCTTATCATGTTAACTGATAACTAAGGAAGATGCAGAAATGGACATATAAAATCTGTCATACATGTAAATGTCCAGGAAAATTAAGCTGAAATATCTTATCTAGTTCTGTTCTAAAGAAGAATATATGGGGAGGCCTGTGATAAAAATTTAACTACTAATTACACTTGTGACCTTACCAAACCCTATAAATACACTGGGATGTATTAAAACTTTACACTCACAACAATTTCATACAAACTTTTTCTATTTTACATCAACAAGTATTCCTAAAAATATGACTTTAAAAAAACAACATAAATTTGGATTTATAAAGGGATGTATTCCTCATAACAAGAAAGAAAAATGGAACCATTAGTTAAAAGTGACATTAAACAAGCTGTTTATAAAAGACTTACCAGGAAAATGACAAATCTTGTGCAAAATGTGTCGTACAATGAGGATAAAACTGCCACTGTTGACAGCCACACCAGCTAAACTGTTACGTCCACAGTCAAGTGTCACCAAACAGTCTCAATCAGTATCCTATGCTGTCAAGACTAAAGAAAATATATTTCGATTAATCAGAAGTAAAACTAATGATATACACAACATAAATACCAGCACAGGGTGTATAACTGTAGATGTACAAACTGGAAGATATAACAGTATGAATAAAACTGTGCAAATTTTGCTTAAAAAATTTAGTAAATTCTACTTCTGTGACGGCGGCCGAGTACAAATGACTATAAACGGACAGACGGATGCAGTGATGCTGGCTTTAGTCCTTAAAATCACATAAACACTAATTGTACTAATCTACAGTTTATTAAATCTCAATTATCTAGTCAATTTTACAACATAGTAGGAGGAATTCCTCACGACCAAACAAAATAACATTCAGGATATTCTAAATCCTATCAGCCAAACGCACATGAGGTAATGGTTGAATATAATTCAACATAGTGGAATAACTAACAAATAATCCACCACAAAACACGCCATAAATCCCATAACACAGAACACAGACTTATACAAAGTCAGAGGTTATTCCATTAACCATTTAGTAAATCCAAAATTCTAATATGACGTGCTTTAAAGGCTTAGAGACCACAACTGCGGTAAAAAAAATGATTTATCTATGAGCAACATGTGCTGAGAAGGGCTTGTTTTAAATGGCTGTTCCAATTACAAAACTGTAACTCACACCGGAAAGCTATTGCATATGACATATAAATCTTATAAATAGCGACACACGCTATAATTATCCGCTGCTATATATTGTGTGTTACATTGACGGAACAGCCAGTTTATGGAGTAATTGATGTTTTCTATAGGTACGAAAATATTATAAATGTACTCTAATTGCCTTATTAGAATAGCTATTGCTCGGGATAAAATAATACGACATAAATGGTCACCCCATGGTAAAACAATGATAAACCACAGCCTCCGTGAATTATTTCTTAAACATCTCATGGCTCATATCATAATAACACCAAAGAACCTACTCTAACATTGCCACATCTCCCTCTAAACAAAACAAACAACTTGGTACTTATATACCCAAGCCTTAACACCTGACCTCTATCATCTCCTAAATTTCTCCTAAAATTCTCCTAACTTCCTCCTAAAATGCTCCTAACTAAATAACCGAATCCTCCTAATTTTCTCCTAACACTTACATAACAACAGGGAGAGATGGGGGCTAGGAAAAAGTAAAACACCTAAATATGACTCATGCAAGTACATTTCAGAAAAGTTTAAACTATATGATGAAGTTAAAACAGAAAAATGTTGTTGGAAAGCTGCAAAAATGAATGTAACTTTACAAGCCACCATGAGTCAACTTTCCTATATCTATCACAAGCTTTCGCAAAATAATTCTGTGAACATATACTCCTGCTCCATCAATAAAGGGCCTGCAAAATATTTATACAACTCAGCAAGAGAAGACAGATTATGAACTGTGTCAGCGTCATTCACTGGTATTACAGGCAGAAGGAAGAATGGCTATCCAACCAGAATTTGTTAATCCTAAATTCAGATGAAAATGCAAGTGCTATTAGACGGTGCATGATTTATCGACTGGGACTTAACACCTTAAATCAGACAAAAATTTAAATACATCCACTGTAGAAATGTTAAGGATTCAACAGAAGTTTATGTCGGTCATTTCCAAAAAATTTAACATTTAACAAAAAACTTTGAAGGCAGAGTCCATACATACATGTACATGTGCATATGCAGCTATTTACAGCTAATTTAGGTCCAGTTAAATCTCTTCTTCTCTTATGTCAAAGTCTGTTATACCTCTGACCATGGGATCTACTTTTGAACAATCTCTATAATCAATACAAAAAATTGATAGGTTGCAAAAGGAGTATAAATAGATACTGCATATAAAATAGCTGCTTCAAATAAAAGAAAATACCTATTTGATATTTATACAACTCAGCAAGAGAAGACAGATTATGAACAAAATGAACTTCAGAAGACGGCAAATAAAAAACTGTCCTCCCATAATACAGATCATTTATATGCCAAAGGAAATGGACAGCTAAGTGTTAATTTTGCAAGAAAATAAAATTTTACACCTTAAACAGTTTTGTTCATGACATAAAATGGCCCTATTCCCTACAATAGATTCTCTCTTGGTTTATACTGTGGGCTTCTATTTCTATGTGCTCAGCAGTGACACATATCTTATGGTGACATAGGTGGCTGCATTCAATTATCTACCTTTGGCATATCAATAGGACTTAATTTGTGCCTAATCATATATTCCACTCGATATGCCCTCTCTTTCTTACAACCCTCTGCAGGCCACCTTACATTTGGACCCCATAGCCTCTTTTGTCAACACAGACCCTCCACAGTATATATCTATGATTTTGTCCTAAAATCCCAAATTTTCTGATAAATTTTTCCTCCAAATCTTGGAAAAGTCCAACATGATAACGAAATCTGGAAAATGTTTGTAAAAAGCATCTTAATCAATTAAGTGTTTTAAAAAGGTAGTGTGAAAGTAAAAGTACCATTGCCTATAGAATACAATTTCCCATTGATTTTTACATAGCTGACAAAAGTAGTGTTTTCTCTTCTACTTTTTTTAATAAAAAGAATTTTGAACTCAAATCTGAATAAAATTGAAGAAGATTCACTGGATGTTCAATTTTCAGGGAAACAAGTAAACCATCACATTGCTTTTTGATGATAACAGATAACAGTACAAAGCTACGTATTAACATTGGCACTCATCATGACAAATAACACTAAAGCTACAGCAGCTATGTGTCTGCTATATACAAACATTTTACATTATCTTAACACTTGTCTCATTTCCTTTTTGTAAAACTCATTGTTTTTATATTCTTACATTTTTTCATTCGGTTAAGTGTGTTATTGAACATTGTGATGTAGTAAAGGGTATAATTCAACAAGCAATACATATAATTTCTATTATAATTCACTTTTTAGATACAGTTAAACACATGGAAAAAACTTTCACAACAACTGGGTGTGATTAAATTTGGTTTCTTATTTAACAGAGTATTAATTTCACGTGATTAATTTCAATCACTTTCTGACAAATTTAAATAAAGGAGGTAAAGATTTATATATTAATTCTTTTATTTTTTAAAAAGATAAATAAAATGTTTGGATAGCAGTTTTTGGTTGAAATACTACACCAACTACAATGTATGTACATAAAGTACACCTATACTGCATAAGACACCAATGCAGGGGAAGCAACTCTGAACTGGTACATCAGTCTGGTTAGGTAATTAATGAATTCATCTAAGGGTAACTAGACATTTGGACTAGCAAGCGCCGATGTCATGATTATGTTTACACCTGTCCATGTAAACACTACCTGAGGCATTTATTAACGAAAGGTATTGCTCACAGCTTTAATCCAATGAATAAACAATACAAGAGGAAATTCCGACAAGTGTCACTGACACAAGGGCATGAAATTAAAACATCTTGGTAGATCAGATTGCACCGCAGCAAAAAAAAATAAAGCTAAAAGGGCCTGGGAAGAACACTGCATGCAGTATACATGTATGCTTATTAATAACTTTCATATTTATATAATATTTCAAATGCATAAGATTTTGACATCATTACATTGATGTCCCAATTTCATTTGTTTCACACAATCGTACATTGAACAGGTTATACTATTGTTGGTAAATTAAACAACAACCAACAAAGTGTGGATTATTGTGTCAATTGTCCGTCCCTGAAGGCCTGAAGAGAGGTTTTACAGGTAGTTGGCCTGGCTGAGTGTCAAAAGCAACACATCTTTTACAATCCAATCAACAGGTGTGGCACGAAAAACATAAAGATGGGAGGAACATACCTTCATAGACTTTCACATTATAAAACAAAATTTATGCATCTTTTATAAAACAAGTCCAGCTTTCAGGGTTGCAATTATTTAATGAAAAATTTTTAAAAGGTTTAATAATTTTAAGTTATTTTGTATTTGCTATATTTTTCACTAAACCTACATGTATGACTGACAAGTATGCTGAGTTAGGTTAATTTTTGTCAGTAAACTTCCCAGGTTCCTGTTTTAGCCATATTTTTATCGATCCCTCTACCTTTTATTATACCATACATACTTAATATAACATGTGAACAGTGTGTTAGAAATCAATGTAAGGTTTTTTCAATGGTCAATGTGATGATTTATAGGCTTTACAAATACTAGTAATGTCAAATACATGTATATATACTACATCATTAATTGAACATGAAAGATCCGGTACGTCTAAACACCACACAGGACTCCTGAATGCACTAAGGATCCAAAATGTGTTATAATTAACCAAATTATGAGGTGTACAAACATGATCAAGCTATGGCTTCCTTTAGTTTTGCATTCAAAGTATATTTTCTCAATCGGAATGTTGAAACAACACAAAGCCGACTTTGAAGTTATAATATCATGAATATATAAAACCATTTCCAATCTGTTTCTTGTTGTTTCCAAAATGGATGCATCAAACCATTGTGTAGATTGCCATTGAAAAGTATCACGCTTTACAGTGTTACAAATGCGAAGGTACTTTGTAACAGCATAGAATTATGCAACACTGGTAAATTTTATTATTTTTCATTCATGTTCTGATAATTTGTTTGGAATTGTTACAGATATATGCATAAAATAATTTAATAAATTCTTAAATTTAATCATTATATTGGCAGGTACAATATACACATGATACAACAGTATATTCTTTTGCCAGTAATATTGTGTTATGTAAAGGCTGGCTCAATTTAAATTGATATGCCAAGAAAATTGGTTACACTAACAGATATATGTATAATCTAATTCTATAATTTTTTCTATTCATGCGTGTCTTAATATTCAAATTATGTAAATAATCTGCAATTAAATTAAAGGTATAACAAAGAATCAGTACTGTGAGATGGTAAAGCGTGGCGTTACACTGTTCTCCCCATGCCCTTTAAGCACCGCAGCGCTATCTGATCTACCACTGTGGTCTAATTTCATGCTGCGGTGCTATCCACATATCACTATTTATTGTTGTATTGTTTATTCAACTGATTAAAGCTGTGGACAATACATTCTGTTAATTAATACCTCGGGTCATTACCCGGACAGGTGTAAACATCAGTGCTCGTCAGAACCATACTGATTTCTTATTTGTATACGTTTAATACAAAAGTTTTAATAAAATTAGACAAATTAAGCTTAATTTTGAATGATTTCATTCATTTCTTGTGGATACTATAATTGGAGTTAACACTTAATTTCCTTTGGTTCCCCCACAAAAAATTTGCAAATGGTGGTCATGGCAATTGCAACTTTCAGTTTCAGCAGAAATTTTGCAATACCTTCTTGTACAAAATCCTGATCTGCTGAATATTTCTAGTGTAGTTATTTTGTCAAACAAGATGCCAATTGACTTTGAAAACCCCGAAATACAATCATTTCTCTCAAGTAATGCAATTGAACAACATTACTCGCCAGATTGTTTACCAGCAAAACTCTCCGACCCCAGTACAGAAAAAGCAAATCGCTGTCTCTTTGAACGAATTGACCCAACAAATTATGAGTCAGAAGCAAGAATGGTAGCTTTTCGTACTGTACATAACAGAATTATCCCCTGGATCAAAACTCTTAATCTGTATTATTATGAACTCATGGGTAAACAAATTGACAAAATGGTATCCTGGGTTGACAGTCCCAAGACAATCTCATCCAGTCAAAAACTCCAATCCATTTCAATCGATGTAAAGAACAGCCAAGGTGAAAGACAATACAAAATAAATTTTTTTGTGAAGTCTGGTCTTATTCAAGCCCAAGGCAACCATCACATTGACTTTGCAACAACCGACTTCCCAGATTTGATGTCAATCATTCACCACATTTCTGGTCCTTTAGACAATGAAAAGCCAGAACACCAGACTGTTACTAACAATGACGAAACACAAGCAAAAGAACATGAACAGACTCAAGTTAAACTACCATACAGTGACAACAATCAGAAACCACCCTCATCTTCAAACAAAAATGACTGCACTGATAAAACTGCTACTAAAATATCTAGTGATCAGAATAACAACACTATAGATAAATCAGACTTAGACAGGCTGGAAAATGCATTTGTTAGTGCACTAGATAAGCTTGAACAGGCAACGACAAATAGTAAAAATGAAATAATCGAGCTAATTAAATCCCACAAATCAGTCGACAAGACAAAAACTGTAAACTTTGAGACGATATCTTCACTTGAAACAAGAATCCATAATTTAAAAGAAGAAAACAAATATTTGGGCCAGCAACTTCAAACTGTAAAATCAAATTTACATGAAGACCTTGAGTACATGCAGAGACAAATACATGACAAAAACTCAGAAAATGAAACATCAAACCATCCAAGATCTGACAGCAAAACTCAATATGGCCAAGGATGAAATAATACAGATGAAAACTACTATGGCTTTGTCATTACCAGCACCTCAGCCTTATATGAGGAATCAAGATCCACAACCCACAGCTCTCCCATCAGTTCTGCTTATAGGTACGTCCAATATTGAAGGCATTAAAGCAGACAAATTAACACATGTGGCAAAGGTTCAAAAAGCAATCAAATACACATTGAACGAAACATCAGAATTCCTGGATACAGTTGTAGAAGAACCAACAGTTTTGGTTCTTCATTCCCTCACAAACGACTTGAAGAGAAAAAAGCCAGAACAGTGTGTAAATGATCTGTTTCAACTCGTAACAACTACCTGTGCAAAATGGCCTTTGGTTAAAATAATTATTTCATTCACAACTCCAAGACGTGACTCGCTAAATAACTCATCATCTGCTCAAATCACTAATGTTCTACTAAAACAGAAATTTCTAGGAGTGGATAATGTGTACTTTGCGGAACATCCTAACATGTTAACAAATGGTTACCCAAATGCAGATCTCTTACAACAAGATGGTATTCACCTCAATGAAAAGGGTATTTCATTCTTAGCTGTGAACATCAGGAAAGCTATACATATCGCTCTGAACATACCATTGCCACCTCGCCGTCCAAGAAGTAAATCCCCTGGTCGAAGATTACGTAGACAACAGGATGACAAATGATACAGAGGCACAATTATATTTCAAGTCAATTCATTAGTGATATAGTTAATATCAGATTTGAATATCGACCTAACTTTTAATTTTGTATTTTTTTTTCTATATTGCATCATTCATTATTAATCTATTGAATAGTTGTTGCAAAGGGGAACCGAAGAGATCTCTCAATAACACACAGACCCCATGACCCACTAATCTACAGCAATAAAAATAATAATGCCAATAAAAACTAGATTGGGTACCTCAATCAAAATGTGCTTTTGGAACATTGGAGGGTTAAAATCCAAAAGCAATAACAAAATAATTGACCCTCTTTTCTTAAAGGAAATAGAAAAATTTGATCTTGTCTTTCTGGCAGAAACGCATGTAGGGAACAATGCAGAAATTCATTCCATTGGCTCTTTCCATTACCATGGCATATGTAGACCAACATCAAAGAAAAATAACCGTCACTTTGGTGGGTTAGCAATTCTTAGAAAACCAGAATTAAAAAATTATGTTAAAATATTACAAAATACTAGCCATGAATATCAATGGGTCAAACTAGAGAAAGATTTCTTCGGTCTCTCTGATGACTTGTATATATGTTTAGTTTATTATCCACCTAGTGGCTCAGCATATACCCAGGGACTCAGTTTAGACATACTCGATTGTATTGAAAAAGATATAAGCAAATTCAAAGACATGGGTAACATAATACTCTGTGGCGATTTTAATGCTAGAACTGCTTCTGAGTCAGATTTTATAACTAATGATGAAAATAACTATTCTCCCACATACAACTACCCCATTGACAGAAATATAACACGAAGAATTAGCCCAGATCTTACACTAGATGCTAGAGGAAAGGACCTGCTTGATCTTTGCATAAGTCAGCAGATCAGAATTTTAAATGGAAGGGTCCTTGGGGATATGCTCGGCCACTACACATGTTACACTCCAAATGGAGCAAGTGTAGTAGACTACGTAATGGTGTCGGAGGATATCCTGAGTCAAGTTTTACATTTTAAAGTTGTTGATTTTATACCTACTTTATCGGATGACCACTGTAGGCTTGAATGGACAATGTCTGCCAAATTTACAGTACAAAAAAAAACTTACTATACATCCCTTTTACCTTTATCACCAAATTATATCTGGAATGAAGAGGCATCACAAAAATTCAAGCTTGCAGTGTGCTCCACAGAAATTCAAAATCAACTAAACAATTTTAATATCACTCCAATTATGGGAACACGGTAGATCATGTAGATAATGCGGCAGCAGAGCTCTCTGGCATTATACTTTCAGCGGCAAACTCTTCATTAAAAAAAATGTAGATTGACAAAAAAGGAAACCTCACATAACAAAAAATGGTTTGATACTGATTTGAAAAAAACTAGAAACAATTTGATTAGTTATGGGAAAATATATTCAAAATTCCCTAAAGACACCTCTGTTAAAAACCATTATTACAAGCTTCAGAGAGAATATTACAAACTGCGAAAGTTTAAGTATAAGCAATACAAAGAATCTATTATAAATCAGTTAGACTCATTACACAATAATAATCCAAAACTTTATTGGAATCTTGTTAATGACCTCCGACAACAGAAAGAAAAAGACCTAAAGAGCTCTGCTGTTGACCCATCTGCATGGGTTTCACACTTTGAAAAATTAAATCAAGTTGAAGAAAAATTTTCTGGACGGTTAAAAGATCTTGAGGTCCAACTTGACATGTTGCAAAATCAAAGAAACTTTAATGAATTGGACTTTCACATCAGTAAAGCTGAAATTTCAAAAGCCATTTCTAAACTTAAAAATGGTAAATCTCCTGGACTTGATAAAATTTCCAACAACATGCTAAAATGTGCTCAAAATGAGCTACTGCCTAGCCTTGAAAAAATTTTTAATGCTTGTTTAACCAGTGGTAACTATCCAAAAAATTGGGCAGCTGGTTATATCACTCCTATACATAAATCTGGAGATATATCTGATCCAAATAATTACAGGGGAATTTCAGTCACAAGCGCTATTGGAAAACTCTTTAATTCAATATTGGATAACAGACTTGATAACTTTTTAGAAAAACTTAACATTATTGAGTGACACATGTCAGGTTGGATTTACAAAAAAGGCAAGAACAACTGATCATTTGTTTATACTCAAATGTATTATTGACACATATTGTAACTCAAAAAATGGCAGGGTGTTTGCCTGCTTTGTGGACTTTCAAAAAGCTTTTGACACTGTCATTCACACTGGAATCAAAATTAAACTACTCCAAATTGGAGTAGGATCTTTATTCTATAACATTATAAGCAAAATGTATGAAATACGCAGGTCCTGTGTTAAAATTAAAAATGGAATTACTCATTTTTTTCCCACTAAAGTAGGAGTAAAGCAGGGTGACAACTTAAGCCCTAACCTCTTTAAAATTTTTATCAATGATTTTACAGATTAAATAAAAAATAGTTCAGACCCTGTCTTATTAAATGAAAACCCAGTTCATTCTCTTATGTATGCAGATGATATAATTATCTTATCTTCTACAGCTGAAGGTCTGCAAGCTAAACTTAATATTCTTGATAAATACTGTGATGATTGGTGCTTGACAGTTAACCCAACTAAAACTAAAGTTTTGATATTCAACAAAGCAGGCAGACACCTACAACATAAATTTAATTACAAAGATAATGTGATAGAATGTGTTCAACACTGTAAATACTTAGGAGTGCACTTTAGTGCCTCTGGAAACTTCACCTATGCTCAAGATGAACTCTATAAAAAAGCCTAAAGGCCTATTTTAAACTACAGAAAGATTTTCTCTGTATTAATCCAGATCCAAAAACAAGTATCCATGTTTTTGACCATACAGTTAAGCCAATCTTACTTTATGGTTGTGAAATATGGGGAACTTTTAATGCAAATACAGCCCGATTTAGAAATGGTTCTTTAACACCAGATAAAATTTACTCAAATATTATTTGTGAAAAATTACACTCAAAATTTTGCAAGTTCATATTAGGGGTCCATAGAAAAACAACAAATTTTGCTGTGTTGTCAGAGCTTGGACGTTTTCCACTCCATTATGATATAATTAAAAACATCTTGAATTACTGGCAACGCCTTGAAAACTTAAAAAAATTTCCTTTATTACAGAAGGCCTATGAACAATCAAAACTTCTTTATGAGCAAAAAAAATCTTCATGGTATGGATCACTTCTATGTATACTTCAAAATTTTCCTGTAATTAACCAACTGAAAGATAAAAGGACCTCTAAAGCTAAACTCAATAAACTCATAAGAGAAACATTTTTGGAACTATGGATTAATCAAAGGGCCCAATTTTCTGATGGAAAATTGCGAACTTATACTTCCATTAAGCAACACTTTGGATATGAATGTTATCTTTCCATTGTCAAAAACTTTGAGCATAGGAGGAGTTTAACAAAACTAAGAACCTCAGCTCATTGCCTCAATATTGAGGCAGGTAGATATCAGGGTATACCTCCACACCAAAGGTTGTGTGCCCAGTGTGACTCGAGAGAAATTGAGGATGAAATCCATATTTTACTTGTCTGCAACAAATTTGCAGATAACCGACAAGCATTACTAAACACTGTTGCTTTAACATGTAACAACTCTCTAAATTTAACTGTGCAGGAAAAATTTCACTGGATAATGAACTGTGAAGACAAAAACATACTTAAAGAATTATGTAACTTTATTTATAAATTTTGTAGATAACTATGAAATTGACATATTTATATGTGTATGTATACACTGTATGTATGTGTATATGTGTATGCATATATGTATATGAATACTGCTTACTTTTCTGGGCAAGACACAGGGAGAATCTAAAAGATTAAGCACCGTCCCCTGGTGTTTTCTCCAGTAAGGTAACCTTCTCTCTCGGCCAAACAAATCCTTGTCTTTCTGGGTTAGACACGGGGAGAGTCTACCATGACTCTAACAAGCACCGCCCCCTGGTGTCTCTCCCAGATAGATAATTACACTACTACTACGATATAAAATAAACATCAAATCTTGGTGAAAAACACTTTTTCTGTTCAACAGAATTCTTAAGCACCGTCCGGTGACTTAAATACGAACATTATGAATAATATATGTTTTCAACCTTGTCACACTGTGCACACAACACCAATTTTATAAAAATGTTTAACACTATTACAACTTGTGTAACTCTGTTAAAATTGTAATGTACTGTTCATTAATCATACATGTAAATTATTTGTCATTGCCCCTTGTGGGACCTTAATTGGAATAAAAATATTGGTATTGGTATTGGTATTGTACATTTTAATTATGTTATTTGAGCAGAAATTAGCAGAATTATTAAACTATCTGTAATTAAATTGTGGTTGATATGCATAAATATGCATTAAAATGTACACTGATAAATTTGCTGAAAGCACCATGCACATGCACAATCCAGAGTTGCTTCCCCTGCATTAGTGATTATTATGCAGTATAGATGTATTTTGTGTTCTTGGTGTAGAATAATTTACCAAAAACTGCTATATAAACATTTTTAATATATTTTTAACAAAATAAAACAATTTATATATAAATCTCTACACCCTTGAATTTAAATTTTGCAGAAAATAATGGAAATTAATACTCTATTAAATGAGAAACCAAATTTATTTAACCTATTTTTTTGTAAAAATTTATTACAGAACTTTTCAATGTGTTGGACTGTGTCTAAAATTGAGTATAATAGAACTTATATTTTTTGCTTGTTATAAACTACACTACCAAATTCGTTCAATAACACACTGAACTAAATCAAAAAAATGTAATTGAGTAAAAAAAATAAGTTGTAAAAAAAGGAAATGAGACAGGTGTCAAGATAATACAATGTTTGTACATGGCACATTGCTGGTGTAGCTTTAGTGTTATTTTATATAAGTGCCAATGTTAAATAGTAGCTTTTTATTTATATCTGTTATCATCTGTTATGTATGCCAATAATTTAACACAAATTAAGAAAAAATTTTATACTATGTCATTTATTGCATGTATTAAATTCAACAAAGTCACCCCCCCCCTTCCGCCCATGTTAGAGATAACACACACACACAAATCCATGTAAAGCACTAAAATGTTCGATGTAACGTGCAAGATTGGACCCTTTTTAAAACACGACACCACAGTGCTTTCCAAAATTTCTGGGGAGAACCCTGCATTACAAAATTCCTCTATTTCTTTTTTTATTGTATTACACACATCACTTCAGAATGTGACTTATCAACTCTAATTAAGAAATAGATTATTGCGAGCTGGCTTTATGGGAATTAGAACATGGTCAGACCTTATATTTGTCAATATTTTATACCGAGCGATAAAGCCCGCTCCCAATAATCTATTTCGATTCTAATATGTCTAACAAATGTTTTAAAATTTCGAAGCGGTTCCAAGAGGACGCTTACAGTGGTAATATTGTTGTTTTGAAACTAATACGATATATCCCAAAACAGTATGTTAAAGCAAATAAAATTGACATAAACATATATTCTAATCATTTTATTGAATGTACGTACCTTTTAAACAAAAATATTGAGAAATCTTAACGAAATTGCTTTGTTCCAGTTTGAAATTTTCAGTTCAGCATAATATGACGTCGGAATTCTAATTGTGACGTCATATTAATTCGAATGTAAAATTGTTAAAAAAATGATGTATCGGGAGTAGTTTAAATCATATAAATCTCAGAATTCAGACTAAAAATAACTAATTTATTAGCAATAACGATAATTATGGATAACACATAACAAACAGCATTTGTAAATCAGTTTTTACATTTACACAAAACACACAGTTTACGCATGTGCGAACTAAACTTATTGGAATTTTGACACGGCTTTGTCTACATGGCTAAAGCAGGACGTCATATTAGAATTGTGATTCAAGGGAAGGGAATGCAAATCTTATATCTTTTGTACAAGTAAAATGAAACAATCAATCTGCAACTCATCTTTAAATAACATTAACATTGGAAGTCTGAATTGGCAAAGGTCCGAATATGAAATGGTCTGAATTTGTGTAGTCCAAATTTGACACATTTCCAGTTTCACATGGTTTATATCCCCTTTTACTTCAGTTAAAAAAAAACTATGGCTATCATTACTAAAAGACTATGATACTGAAATGAAGATTGCATTGTTTTTGTATTGTTTGTCTATTCCATTTAAATTTTCATCTATTTTACCTCATTAGTGGATGTTACTATAACCATAAGCAACAGAAACAAAACATGATTATGATTATGATTATACATTTCACTGTTGTGAATGTGCCGAGCCAGTTGACTTAGATGACCTAAATGAGCCTAAGCCAGAGCCACAAGCAGACCCAGCACCGGAACTTTGAAAAACTTATGTTTCTTATCATGTTCTTCATGCTTTTTATGATTGTTATTGTTATCAATATTAAATATAATAAAGAATAAAATTATTACTACTGTCTCTACCGTGTTATTACTATTATCTGACACGTGTCAAATGTTGGTTACAAATTACAGGTTTCAAAAAGATCAATACTAAATAACAATTACAATTTAATTAAACGTACACATAAAACCATACCGTAGTTAAAGAAGTAACAATACATAAAAATAAAGACAAAATATCGCAAATCATCCTAAATCATGGACACATTCACATGCATAATCGGCGTAATTAAAAATATGACTTTTTATATATTTATACCTACCCGCTTTATTTATATTACCTACCTTTGCCAAAGTTTGGTTTTACAATTACATATCCGCAAAATGAAAAAAAATCTTTATAATTTTCTTCAGAAGACTTTAAAGCAACCATTATCTATATCATGGTCACAAAATTCGCATCCATACTCGGCAATAAAAATAGTGAATTCCGGTGTACTACCATACTTTCCATACTTAAAAATACTACTTATGAATGTTTTGTTTATATATTTTACCTACCTTCTTTATTTATTTTCCCTACCTTTGGTTTTACTGGGGCCAGTCCGACCAGGGACGTTCGACTAGGGGACGGATTGGTTTGGGGACGGATCGTCTAGAAATCGTTCTACCTCAGATAAGCATCAGGTAAATGGGGGAATAAACATCAGTTAATCAGTTAATTAATTTAGGATCATGTTAACACAACAGGGGGTTTTAAAAATGCACTCAGATATTGACACCTGTCATACACCTGAAGCGTGAAAATTACCAGGACAAACTGTGACTAGAGCCGCAGTTTTTAGTACCGGAAGTTGACACTATGTGGTATTTTTTTAAAATTGGCAAGTCGTCAATTGGTTATTGTCAGAGATGTACATATGCATTATATGTAATTATTACATATATGTATAATGCATGATGACTCAGACAATACAGATTTCCATATTGGGGACCCACTGACCAAAAAAGTGGGGACAAGTTGACCATTTTGGGGGGGTGGGCAGTTGACTTGGAATAGAATTCCTTCTAAAACTCTTTTTACATCATATTACACCAAAAAAAACCTTAAATATAATGTACGATGGCAGGCGTACACTTTATTACTGCATGCGTAGTTAGGTAGACCTGTTAAAAACTGCATGTTACCTTAATCACTCGTGGCCATACACTAAAACTGGTAACCTGTAGGCTGTACTGGCTGAACTGTGACATTGTTTATGAGTAGTAGTGTAATAATTCAATTATCCGTCATTTTTAATTATGAGCATATTGAAATCCGAGTTGACACACCACACATTTATATACGTACATGTATATTCGTTGACGTAGACCAGGAAGCTTACATCAGACCAGCTAGACCAAAGAGGCAAATCCGTTCCGTTAAATACAAAGACTGCCTGACTAATAACATCATAGACCGTCAGGAACCAAACAACACTAGGACTTTTATTGTACCATCATCCAAATGCAACCAATACAGGAACTCTTTCTTTGTTGACACAATCGTCCACTGGAATAAGCTACTGGAAGACACAGTGCGCAGAAAGACAATTGATAGCTTCAAGGAAGCTCTACCGACCTGCTACTAAGCAGCAGCTCTCTTCCGATGCGTCTATACTAGTATTGGTCCTGCATCGTATTTATTCAGATTAAGATCAGACGCTACACTATCCATCTAGCAAGCAACGACTGTCCCTAGCACCCAGTCTATTATATGAATAGTCTAGAGGAGTTACAAGGCATCCGGTATATGTATACGCCTTAAAATTTTTCGAAGTATGTAAATGGAAAATACTATTTTAGCTCGCTTTTCCTGGCATATGTTTGAATAATCCGTATTTTCATAATATAGTTTGTTATAATTTTAGTTATCTGAACTTTTATTCAAGATAAAACTTAAAGTTTCGCAGAGAAGCATGTTTAACAAAAATATAAAATCCCCAAAGAGCCTTTCTTCAAATGCCGGCATTTTCGGATAGTACGTTTTTTAAAAAACTGTATATTCACTTCGGCGAATCTTACTTCAAAGAACTTTTTTATTTTAAATCAAAATAAAAAATAAGAAGCTTACCGAATAAAGTGACTAAAAAAACTCCAATATACCCTCCGATAAAAATAATTGGACTTGTGGTTTAAGTGAAAAATGGACCCGAAGAAATTCCCCCGAATACATAAAAATTGGGCATTTCGCCAAACTGATACATCCGCCGATATATATATAAATAAATTTATTTATCAATTCTGTATGAAATTGCTTTTTAAATGCAGCTCTAATATCTAAATTCCATTGAATAATAAATCCACTGTCCATGCTACAGCTCGGCGCAGCCAAATATCAAAATAAGAACTAATATTCTGTTGAAGTAATGTATCTAGTGAATCCCTACAATTTGATTGATTAATCAAGACGGGGATATCATACCGTATTCCCTGTGAAACCCCAGGGATATTGAAACCAGTTTCAAAATGGTGTCTATTCATTGAATAATTTATTTGTTTTACATAATATAAATAGTTAAACATAATATAAAGATATCGATTTTAAATACATGCATTTTACGGAATCTATCATCTCTGTCTGCGTTTTGTCTTGAAATTAACAAGGGAGATAACCGATAACTTGAAGTCTTCAAAATGGCAAACAAAGGCATTTGCATCGCACTTCGAAAGTGAAATTTATCATTAAAAGTTTAGCTGGGAATAAAAAGTCGTAAAAAAATAAAGGTTATAAAACTTTAAATGCCATAAAAAGTTTTGTTGGAAGCTTTAATGTGTTGAATGGTAGGTTCTCCGATAGTCGGGTGTTCCAAACTAAAGCATGAGAAATGTCTAATCTAATTATATACTCTAGAATATAAGTACAATAAGACTTCAATAGAATATAATTGGGCTTCAAATGGGATACAGGTTCATATTCCCTGTCTGTATTCTATATTCCCTTCGCCTACGGCTCAGGGAATATAAAACACAGACAGGGACCAGTATCCCCTGTGAAGATCCTGAATAACATATAATTACCAGTCCCTCAGACAAAGGTCATTTACAGAGCCGTTGTCAAATTGAAAACAAAATTTTCAATTTTCACACTTTTTACTGTACTAGTATTTTATTTTTGTTCCCCACTTTAAAAAAAAATCAACAATTTTAATGTGTCATTATATCTATAGCTGGATGATAAGTTTTCGCTTTCGTAACCTATATATACTAGTATGTCATAATAAACCATAGGAAGGCTACATTTTGTAAAATTTTTATAACGTTGGAATTCAGTATTGATATTATTTAAATAATATCAATACTAAATTCCAAAGTTATAAAAATTTTACCTTTTTAAGAAGAAAAATGGGCACATTCCTCATCTTTTAGAACAAATTTTTACATTTACTTTCTAATTTTTGTATTAATTGCACAATCAAACATTCTTAAACAGTACTCATTATAAAAATCAAAAATGGGTGTACATTTGTAATTACTAAAATTCAACTGATTATTAATAGGTTAATAGCAATATTTCCAAAGAAGTTTCTTAAAAAAGAGATTTACACAGCCAGAAGTTTTAAAGTACCCTTTATGACATTATGCAAACTGTGACGTCATAATGCTATGATGTTGTAACAATATATTGTAAACAAGTAAACATCAATACAAGAATTTGAAATAAATGGTGAAAGCAAAAAAAACCATGTTTATAAAATTAGTAACCGAGTGCATTTATTGTGTACAAGGTCCATGGGTACCAAATGAAACCACTCCACCTACTTATATGTCACTTTTATATATATATATATATATATGCGCATATCCTGGCTTATTCCATCTACATGTGCACCCCCCCCCCCCCCACAAACAATGTTTAAGCTATCTTTGTAATCTCAGGAAGACATTTTTGTGATTGTATTTCTAAAATAGGAATCAGATTATTATCTTCTAATTTTGTTCTTTAAATATGGATCAATTTCATATATTTACAATAAAAGCTTCATTTTATAGTTTGTTTACATTCTTCAGTGCCTACAATTATCTCCCTTGGTTGACAAGGTTTTAACTTTATTAGTGTCTATTTTCTTAATTGCTAAAAAGTAGAAATATGAATGTTGATTACAAGTGTTTCCCCTTGGTAAAATGAAGCATTTGAGGAAAAATGCTGGATTTAAATACATCTTGTAGAAATGGTCATGCAATCATAATTTGTTTGGGGGGAAAAGTGCGTGCTAGATTACGACCCGACTCTATCTGTTGCCACTGGATCAGTTTTTCAGACAAAAATTAATGACATAAATAAAATACAAACCATATTTTACGGGCTTTGCATGCTTTTTTGGTAAACAGTATCATGGATTTGGTTGAAAGGCATTTGTGAGCAATATCATATAGAACCTTATCTCGCAGATCTCCAAGGCGCTATGTTTTGCTGTTCTAAATGGTTGAAGTGCACATATGTATTTTTTTTTTTGTTTTGTTCAAAGTAAAATTTATTTACATGTAGTTGCAATAGTGTTTAACCTTACTCAATTAATTTTGCTTCTGTTTTCCAATAATTTAGCTTTTAAATTCTCGCCAGTTTTGTAAAAGTGTCCCCATATTAGAAATCATTAGAACACCATATGACATGGCGAAATTCATGAATCCGATTTTATTTTTTCTATCCAATCAGAATGCTCAGTTATAATTAGCCGATGTGTAAACAAAGCTTCCGCCATCTTTGTCCCACAAGCACACTATTTGTACAGTTTTGGGAACGGCATAATTTTCAATCGTTTTAAGAAAATGGTTCTTAGTTGTGAATGTGGTACATATAATTCCGATGAAAGGTACCCAGATCGAATGCAAGGATACTATTTATACCATTTCCAAATAATAAAAGAGATTTAGAGAAATGTCTACGCTTGAAAACGTGTGTAAGTCCCAATGATCAGCTCAATATTAACAGAATAAATAAACATAAAGCAGCTGCAATCCTTGTAGAGATTTGAGCAACCCTACTATGTGAGAACAATGCCCGCTTAGTCTAAAATAGAATAAATGATTACGTGATGATGTGCACGTCTTCAATTTTAAATGGATTTTATTAAAATTTTAAGTCTCGGTTAGTTAATCTACCCTAATTCAATTATGATATACAAGAAATGGGACAGGAACAATGCTCTTTTTTATGTTTTCCCATTTAAAAAACTATTGAATTTATATATAATTATATAATGGACTTAATTAATGAACATTACTTATATAACGTTACATGTATTTCAGATTTATGTTCTTTTTTCGGCTATGAATTTTGCCGATTTGAAAACATGGGGAGTACTTTAAACACAGATAAAAAATTCTTTATTTATTATATTGATACATCTTTATCCAATTAATTAGCAGTTATCGATTTCCCAGTTCTCTGTAGATGTCTAGGAAATACTCTCTGACAGCGTATGTAAATACGTGTGCACACACGGCCAGTGAAGACAGATTATATAAATATAAAATTTAACCGCAATTTCAGAATAGAAAAACATACCCAGCTTTACATGTGCAATAGAATTCAGAAAGTTTCGGTTCAGTTCTAATTTCAATACGAAGACTGTGAGGCGATTAACTTTTTCTCATAGATCGCCAGCATTTTGTATCAACGGCAACGCGGACGGTACAATTTATTTCAGATATTCTGTTAGAGTGAATATAACCCTGGGTGAAATAATTCATCCCTTTTTCTAAAGCTCTTTGGATAAGAAATTACTTTCTTGTACGTACGAAATATCTATATTTTTGGGAATATTGTCAAGACAATCGGTAGTAATATTGGCATCACGATGATGCTGAGCGGTCATTTTGAAGAAGCTTGTGGCGCATAGAAACAATAACTAAGGAGGCGGGGCTTATCTTCTTATCTCGGAGCCATGAATTGTTTAACATTATGTGTGACATTTGGTCAGACAACCTGAAATTGAAAAAATTCTGTAACGTCGGGCGAAGTTTGCCGGACTCTTTATTCAATTTTTCTAAGTTTGGTCTCCAGCAGCTCGTACACTAATTTAATTTAAATCATGAAAAGATGTGCGAGTGATTTCTTGTTGGCAGAAAACCAAAATTTAACAGTAATTTATTAGAAACATCTATTCCAGTGAATGAACATGAAACCAGAAATATTGAAAATAGAACTACGCACGTGTAAGAATTTTCTAATTACGAAATTAAGACGGACATCTGGTCCAGAAATCACTCAACAATGACGTCAGTTTTCATACTTGTATTTTATTAATTACATTATTAAAAAAAAAATACTACAAAAAAAAGTTTGTTCTGTTATTTTTATAAATTAATTAACAGCATCAATTGTTTTATTACACGTCTATTCAAATCTGATGCGGCAGGTAAAGCCACTTTTCATCAGACAACTTTGTTGATTAAATAATTGCCGATTTTCATTCAATAACTCAAAATAATACACATGTCTGGGGATACTACACAATACACGTGTATTTACAACCAAAAAAGCCGACAAAGGATCTTTAATGATGCAATCGCATCGTTTAACACTATAAAACCTAGGCGCCAAAAAAATCGCCAGACGCAATATTTTGTCGCCAAATGAAAAAAATCGCAATTGGCGACATTGGTGAAGCCCAGCGCTGCCCCTAGCATAGAATTATGCAACACTGGTAAATTTTATTATTTTTCATTCATGTTCTGATAATTTTTTTGGAATTATGATATACGCAGAAAATAATTTCATAAATTCTTAAATTTAATCATTATATTGGCAGGTACACAATATACAACAGTATATTCTATTGCCAGTAATATTGTGTTATGTAAAGGCTAGCTCAATTTAAGTTATGATATACCAAGAAAATTGGTAACAGATATACTAGAACATATAATCTAATTCTATAATTTTAATAATCACGCATGTCACAATGTTCAAATTATGTAAATAATCTGCAATTAAATTACAGGTATAACACAGAATCAGTACTGTGAGATGGTAAAGCATGGCGTTACAAAATTCTTCTGTATTTCTTTTTTTATTGTACTACAAACATCATTTCAAAATGGGACTTATTAATTCTAAATGTGATTCAAGGGAAGTGAATATATTAAAATGCAAATCTGGTTTCTTTTGTACAAGTAAAATGAAACAATCAATCGGCAACTCATCTTTAAATAACATTAACATTGGAAGCTGAATTGGCAAAGGTCCAAATATGAAATGGTCTGAATTTGTGTAGTCCAAATTGACCCATTTCCAGTTTTACATGATTTATCTCCCCTTTTACTTCAGGTTAAAAAAACTACGGCTATCATTATTAAAAGACTATGATATTGAAATAAAGATTTGTATTGTTTGTCTATTCCAATTAAATTTTCATCTAATTAACCTTATTAGTAAATGTTACATGTACTATAGCCAGTAGGCAAAAGGTCAGTTAGAACACAGATGTCACTGGTAAGAAGCTATAAAACATCTAGGGTTCTAACTCGGATAAGCATCAGTAAATGGGGGAATTAACATTGGTTAATTAATTTACAATCATGTTTACACAACAGAGGGTTTTAATATAAACATCAATCAGATATTGACACCTGTCATACACCTGAAGCATGAAAATTACCAAAGACAATTACCCATTTCAAATGGTTCCAACAGGACAAACTGTGACTAAAGCAGTTTTTAGTACAAAAAGTTGACACTAGGTGGCGTTTTTTTTTAAATTGGAAAGTCAGAGTTGTCATGCATTATATGTAATTATTTCATATATGTATAATGCATGACAAATCGGACAATACAGATTTCCATATTGGGGACCCATTGACCAAAAAAGTGGGGACCAGTTGACCAATTGAGGGGAGGGGGGGCAGTTGACTTAGATAGAATTCCTCCTTAACTCTTTTAACATCATATTACACCAAAAAAACCTATTTTATAATGCACGATGGCAGGCGTACACGTACACTTTATTACTGCAGGCGTAGTTAAGTAGGACCTGTTAAAAACTGCATGAATTGGTTACCTTAATCACCCGTGGCCATGCACTGAAACTGGTCACCTGTGCTGTGGCTGTACTGGCTGTAGTCTGACGCTTCATTAAAATCACTTTCATCTTAAGATGATCTTACTTCCCGATGTTCATATGACACTGGTTTCCTATCATAGTACTATCCATCTAGCAAGCACCGACTGTCGCCGGCACCCAGTCTATTATATGAATAGTCTAGAGGAGTTACAAGGCATCCGGTATATGTATACGCCTTAAAATTTTTCGGGGTATGTTAAAAGGAAAATACTATTTCAATTCGCTTTTCCTGGCATATGTTTGAATAATCCGTATTTTCATAATAAAGTTTGTTATAATTTTAGTCACCTGAACTTTTATTAAAGAAAAAACATAAAGTTTCGCAGAGAGGCATGTGTCACAAAAATGTAAAATCCCCGAAGAGCCATTCTTCAAATACCGGCATTTTCGGATAGTACGTTTTTTTAAAAACTGTATATTCACTTAGGCGAATCTTACTTCGAAGAACTTTTTTATTTTAAATCCAAATAAAAAAATAAGAAGCTTACCGAATAAAGTGAGTAAAAAAACTCCAATATACCCTCCGATATAAAAAATTGGACATGTAGTTTAAGTGAAAAATCGACCCGAAGAAATTCCCCCGAATACATAAAAATTGGGCATTTCGCCAAACTGATGTATCCGCGGATATATATATATCTATATATATATCCTCAATGCTGAATTTGACTTTGATCCCTGTTTAAACTTTTTTGATCATCAAAATTGCTTTTAAAAAATTACAATTAGGAAAAGAAACACTGGGAAATTTAATGATAACAATGACCACGACTTGTGAAAGGAGTAGGAACAAGGTTTTATAGCGCCAAACCATTCTCTTCCATACTGATCATTAAGCTCTGTTAATATATAGTCACACATTTAACACAGCAAGGTTGTGAGACACAATAGGGATAGTGAGATCAACATCTGTGACAGTACAACAGACAGCAAAAATGAAAATTTCTTTAATTCATCTGAACAATCCTATCAATTTAACTCTTTTATTAATTTGTCTGTACACAAATACATACTTTTGGTCTTGACCAGCCTCTAAAATGAGGCACACCAGTTTTGGATTGATCCATACCATCAATTATCAAGCTGAGGTATTGTTGGGGGGGATCTGATGGCATTTTCTCGCTTATTGTAGTAATCTAATCTTTCTTTCCTTAAAATAAACATTATCAATTGTTTTTTTTTTCATAGAAATAGAACACACGTTAGTTCATAACAATAAATATACAATAGTGCATATATTTATCAATATTAATTATAATTGACGCTTTTACATCAACAGGACTTAAATTATTGTTTGGCTTAATGATAGTGCCAATAGAAGATAAAATGAGAGGCTGAATAAGTGTATGTTACACAACCTACATAGAAAAATGGCAATTTAAAAAATAGCTCAAATGGAACTTTTGTCCAGGTTAGCTAAAATGGTACAATATACATAAGTTTCGGGTTAGTGCGGAATGGCTGGGGAATCCGGAGAAAGTTCTTTAATATAATTATTTTTTCTGGGCATGACGACTTCAGGTGCAATAAAGAGAAATAAATCAAAATAAATATTGCTTTGTTGTTTATTAAAGATGGAATCTTCGATTTTGGCAATATTTCTACACACATAAGACTATTTTTTCATTCAATTGAAGTATTTACAGTTTATAGAGATATGTTTGTTTTCATGATCTCACAATCGCTTTTAAATAAGTCTACCAGGCAGCAAACCAGTTTGACTCACAATCTGGTCAAGTCACGTAATAATTTCTGTACAGGTGTATAATTAACAAATTTTTCTGGAAAAGCAATGAACTCGAAAGTCACGTATATTCACAATAAAAACCTTTGCCTATCCAAGTGTTCTTGTAAATCTCTTTTAAGTGCAGCTTTAGCCTCTGGATCTTTGATGGCGTGTATGTTTCTGCCAGCAACTAAACATGTAGTGCAAGGATTAATGTGTTTTTGCTGAAAAAACATGAAGATCAAAATTAAAAGAAACAGTGTTGTCCTATTAATTTTACATGTGCACACAAAGTACCAGAGTGGGTACAAATAAAAGAACTATATGTCATTAAATGGTAGAAAATCACTTGTAAGCATCAAGTACCCTAACCAAGATTTCCAAAATGATGTCATCTGGATCATATATAATACAAAGAAAGAAACTTGTTTCATATAGTTTCAAATCAAATCATTCAGAAAAAAGGTTATCACTAGAGTTTGTATAAAAATGCATATTTTTAACAATATCTGGTAAACAAGTGACGCGTATCAGGCATTAAGGTTTAAATAAAGGAAAAGGTGACTGTCAATTAAGACTAAAATGTTTCATGTTCCAATTTTAATAATTACATGATGTGTAGTACGTGTTGTATTGTGTTCGATGCAATTTACCAACCATTTTACATCTCATTAAAGATTAAAACACATACTGTTCAGTTGGTTCAAGAAATATTGAAGAATGTTAAACTTTGAAAGTTGTTTATTTTCAACATAAAAAAAAAACATTTCAATGAAGCTAATATTTAACTCAAATTTGGCATAATTTGTCTTATTGTACAGCCTTCCTTCGCAGTTGACTACTTTCATCATGAATTCTAATGATGTTGGAGATCTGTAGATTCATAGATTATTATCTTATATTGGAACAAAAGTTTCGAAGATCTAGAATAAAGGTAACAACAACACTGCCAAACTGGGATGATCAATCTAGTCATATGTCCAAGAAGAAATGACAAAACAAGGCAAAGACATACCAGAGAAATTGAAGATTGCAATGGTCCTGACTTGGTACAGGCATTTCAAAAGAAATGGCGAGTTAAACCAGGTTTAATGGCGCCAAACCTCCCTCTTCCATTGGTAACATAGGGTTGGTAACACAAAACAGTACAACATGGTTGTGAGACATCATAGGGATCATAATTAAAGCTGACAGATAAACACATTAAACTATTAAACAGCCAAAGAACTTACCCATAACTGTATTTATACTAACATAAAATCATAAAAAAATGAGATAATGCTGAACATGGGATAACTTCTATATGTTATATAATTAATGATGAATCAGAACAAAGTTCATCAATTAATTACATATCTTTCTATAATACTGCTTTAATTAAAAAAATACCTTAGCAAATAAGACATCCTTAAAATAGTCTCCAAACAGTTTGTAGAAATAATGTTCAGTTACTGGCTTAACTTCTGTTTGGCCAGTTTTAGCTTCTATATATTCATCCCATAAAAACTTCTTTGTTACTACTGGTGGCAGGATTCTTTTCTCTAATACTGGGCTTAAATCAGCATATTTTTGGATTGTAGATTCTAAAAACCCTACAGCTGTTAGACCTAAAAATGGTAAAAGGCAATGTAGGAGTTTTACATTTTTTTTACTAAAACTATACATAATGCTGCTAAAAATAACCTTTATAGATGAAAATAATAAGTACCGGTACGTTGTTACTTTATTTTACCACAATCTGAACTCAACTGACTTTATTTGCCTAAGCATGAATACAGTGCTATAGAAAAATGACAGGCAATTTTCTATTGTGACACTTCATACATTTATCACACATTTAGCATTTATATGTGTGAATTTGCCCGGATAAAACAGCCGGAAGTGTCCAAGCCATGTTTGATCAGGGACCTGATATGCCATTTCAAGGCCTTGGTGCACGCAAGAGGGCTTAATATGGATATTAACTGATCCCTATCAGGCCTTGTGTGCTAGTGTAACATCATAAGCTAAGGCCTTTAAACAAACATGAATTGAAATAGAGCAAAATAATTAATCATTACTATCAAACATTAATGCAAATTATAGAAAATAGACAATTTTAACATGACTGTTGACTTTTTTAGTGTTTTAAGAACTATTTAATATAGGTTTTTAAGGCATTTTATGACTTGAGTAGAAAATGTGTGATAAAGAGATTATGATACAGAGTTTTCCATACCAGGTCTCATATAATTCTTCAACCCATAATATGGTTTAAATAATTTAAATATTACATAAATATGTTCAAACTAACCCATATTATGGTCTCGGCTGACGCCTCAACCTAATATGGGAGTCTCTGAATGATATGGGACCTGATATAGAAAACCCTGTTAATAATCTATATATAGAACATGTATAATAGTTAAGCAAACAGCAGAGAACAATTAAAATATCATAAAGTGATATAGGTGTTTAGATTTAATGCTGATAAATGTTTACAATGGGTTTCATTGTCCTTACAAGCTGTAACAAGTGTGGACACAGAAAAATGTCTCGCCTGCATTCCGCATCAGTAACGAAAATAAATTTTGTCATAAGCATTACGTAAATAGCATTAAATATCAGCAGTGGCCTGTATACGAAATATTGTCACCATACCATGCATAGTTACAGGGGAACAGCCGTAACCTAAAAACTTTAACGTAGTCGCTGGACCTTGAAATTGAGGTCAAGGTCAGGTGGAAACTAATAGACAGTCATGTACTATTCAGCAGCAATCTATATACCAGATATTGTCATCCTACCATGCATAGTTACAGAGAAACTGCCGTAACCCAAAAACTTTAATGTAGTCGCTGGACCATGAAATTGAGGTCAAGGTCAAGTGACACCTACCAGACAGTCATGTACTAGTCATTAGCAACCTATATACCAAATATTGTCATCCTACCATGCGTAGTTACAGAGGAACTGTCGTAACCCAAAAACTTTAATGTAGTCGCTGGACCGTGAAATTGAGGTCAAGGTCAGGTGACAGGTGACTGACTGGCAAGTACGCATCATAAGCTACCTCTGGACCAAATTTGATGGACCTAGGGCTTGGGCTTACAAATATATGAAGCAAGATGTCAAGTGTTTACGCAGCCGCCGCCGGATTCCCATACATATGTCTTGCCTCCAGCCACTTTCGTTCCAGGCGAGACAAAAATAGATGGTGAAATATGGTACAATAATAAGGATACTTTTACAAGTGCATGTAGTATATTGTCTTAAATACCCCTTTCGTTCTTCTTTGATAGACATGGTATTTTCTCCTATGTAACGAATCCTTTCTTTACCTTGGAATGCTCTGTAAAATGTTGCTCTGCTAACTCCTAATATGTTCACCCATTTTTGCCTAAAAGGAAAACATTTATTTTATATCAATCTCATATGACAAAGAAGAAAAGGCAAACAAGGCAAAGACATACAGGGGAAATTGATGATCAAAATGTATAATTATATACAAGTGTACAGTGCTAACTTGCAGTTGAAACATTATTGGAAATTAAGAAACAAATGCACGAGTACCAAATGGAGTATTTCAATATTCAGACAGGCAAAGACAAAACAAGCAGACAAAAAGGAAGAAATTCATATCAAAACAGATACCCACGAAACAATTATACTCCAATCAGCAAGCCAAACTCAAATTGTAGCAAGAGAAAATGTAGGTCATCATGTAAAAGATTTCTTGGCTGTCAATTTCAAGATGTAAATCTAAATATTAAACAAGTGCCCTTGAACCTGTAGAATCTGAAATCTTAAGTTCTTAGGGATAAACAAGGTGCATAAAATCATCAGGTTTTTTTAATGCAATGATATTATCAATATAAGAGAAGGTGAGATACAAAAGTTTTGAAACATCTTTAAAATCACGCAGTTAAGCAACAAAGAAAGCTAGACTACCTAATACCTTACACACATTCATGGCTTACTTCTAGGACCTTGTGAAAAGGCTTGCAAAATTTTCAAAATCTATACCTGCCATGGTATTATGTATTTTATAGAATAAATATACAAATTTAATAAATAACTATCTTATTGGACTATAACTTTTTGACAGAAATCTTGGTTATTTATGACATTTTGAGATAGGAAATAAACATTAAGGTAGATGAGTTGTCTCTTACTGAGCATCTTTTTTGCACATCTATCATAACTTTAAATTTTATTATGCTAGCTGTTCTAATTGATTTCTATTGGGCATGGTAAACATCAACAATTGAAGATTACACACAAAATTTGGAAAAATTACACCTCATTTGCGAATTTTAATATTTTTCCGTACTTTTTAAGGGGAGATAATTTGTATAGAAATAAAAGGGAAAAAACATGTTTTTCACTTTTTTCAAAAATTTTGATGGTGAACTTATGTTTTTATTTAGTATATTTAAAATTTCCTACAAAACAAAGTTTTTCACAAATTTTAAGAAAAATCTATGGATTAGATTTTCTCAGATGAAGGAAATTTGAATTTTCTCTATTGATCCTATATTAAAAGTACTAAAATCATGCATTTTACAAAGTCGTTTCTACAAAAATTCTGATGGTGAACTTTTTATTTTTATTATCGAGATTTAAAGTACCATTCTAGGGCTAACTTTGACCAAAATTTAAGAAATACTATGGATAAATTTGTAGACACCCCATCTACCTTAAGAAGCTACATGTACAATCAGAATCTGCGTTATGGATTTACCACTGCAGATCAATAGTATAGACGTAGATGTATTATTACTTACATGCAAAAAAGTGTTCCTTCAAATGTATACTTAGAAGAGTTATTTCCCAGTTTTAATCTACTACTTCTGATAATTTCCATTAACTTAGTCTGTCTTGGTGGTCCCTGTGGTAAGGACCACAGGATTAGCCTAGTCTGTTGAACTTTTTCAATCATGTTGTCCATGTTAGATAATTTAGTGCAGCACTGGTCATTACAAAGACAAGGTTTCATGACATCAACCAGAATTTTGGCATGGTTAACCATGAGACCAACTTTACTCTGGGGTAATCCCAACCTTTTTTCTAAATTAAGACAACACCAAAATGCAATAGGAGTAAAGAGTTGTCTTGATAATAGAAAGCAAATCTCCAATATATCCCTTGAAATGATTTTCTTTACTTCAGAGGACATACCCAATGTAGTAATTACAAAAATGAAAATGAACTTTTCGATACAAAATGAAAAATACTTTTTTTAGACACCATTCCATGTTCCTACTTCTGGAGATTTTTATTACATATTCTCCAATGATTTTAATCCGTTGTTCGTTATAAAAAGATGTAGGAATTCACGTTAGGAAGATCATATCAAAGCTGCATTCAAATCAGGAAGTCAGATACACCAAAACAAACTAAGCGTTACCAAACATTAATGTAAATAGATACTAAATGCAAAAAATAATAATAATAATAAATCAAGCGAGCAAGAAAAGGACAACATTAAAACATGATGTGACAAAACATTAAAGCAAAAAAATGGGTCAAAGACTGAAATTGTCCGATTTCGTTAAACAGGAGGTAGATAAGGAACAGACCTGAAATCAAATACCACGTGATGGGAGCCCATGCTGATACTGCATACCAAATATCAAGAGGCTGTGATTAGTATTTGCTGAGAAAACTGTTACGAACATTTTCTACTATTGAACATGTATCTCAAATAAAGGTAACAACAAAATTACTGAACTGGAATGATCAATCTCATATATCCAAGAAAAGACAAAACAAGGCAAAGACATACCACAGAAATTGAAGATGGTCCTGACTTGATACAGGCATTTGAAAAGAAATGGTGGTTTGAACCAGGTTTTATGGCGACAAACCTCCCTCTTCCATTGCGATCTAAAGGTCTGGTAACACAAAACACAACATAGTTGTGAGACCCAATAGGAATAAAGAGGTACAACAAACTGTCCCAAACTAAATGAAACAATTACAAATCATTTCATCTGACATAATTTTGAACAATTACCAAGGTTGGTAAACAGGAAGTAGATGAGCGACAGACCTCAAATCGAATCCCACTTTATGGGAGCCCCTGCTGATGCTGCATACTAAATATCAATAGGCTTTGATTAGTAGTTGCTGAGAAAGCTGTTACGAAAATATTCCCCCCCCCTCCCCCACCTGCACGCCAGCCCAACATTCACCATTATAACCCGGTTTTTCTCTATGTGAAATCCGGCCAAAATTGAAAAAAACATTTCATAAATAATAAATTATCCAATACTTGTAAGTGTATGAAGAAAAAGGGTAACCAACTTTCCATACAGACATAGTATAACAAGTATACGAATTCATATCTAGTGTCTCTATTTCCTTCTGAAAGTCACGAACAAAAGTGTCTGACACAGATTTTAGGGTATATTTTACCTGGAACTTTGTTGATATTTTGTAGTCAGGCTCGAGTGGTAGCTCTCTGCTTCTTTCAAAAGAAAATTTAAAAACTGCAATTAAAAACCAAAAACTGCCTTATAGGTAATTGTTGCCATTTCAGATATATCTTAATTACATAAGATAATCATAGACTATATCATAAGTTTTTATAGCAAAAATGGGTTTCTTCATTTATGATATTTTTTGGGGAAAATGTAAAAATGTAAAATGGTAAAAACAATCAATTGAAATTTAGCTTATATTGATGCAATTATAATGTAACTAGTACTTAAAGGAACAAGCTATAAATAGGAGAATGTGTGTGATGCATAGGATCTGGTAATACGGGGAATGCACTGTCTTGAACTGCAACATTGTTCAAAGGTATTCAGAAGAAAAAAGGTTATGTTGTTAAATAGTACAAATAGTTCATAGAACATCAAAATGTAAACAAAAGTAAAATACTACCACTATTGTGATCTGTTTCATCATCACTACTTTCAAATACTATGGTTCTTGGCTTTGGGTTTACTGCAAATTAAATATATATTTGATGTACTTTTGTTCATATATATTTTAATCTTCATATTATAGGACTGTAAGTTCAAGCCACGAAGATCTCCTCTGAAGTCAAAGCATAGGAATACAAGAGTTAACACCAAAGTATGTCTCGCCCACAGGCGCCATCAGAATTCCTAGTTTTTCCATTATACATTCATTAATTTATTGTTGGGAAAAAAACATGAACTCACATTCCCCAAAAATACCAATGAAAACTATCAAAGTTAATCAAGGTAAAGGTAAAAGATCAAAATGATGCCATAACACTAATAAATAGGCATATCAAGTTTCATAAACCTATGAATTACAGTTTCCGGTCATAAAAAATAACATATTGCTATTGTTATGTATTGAAAATTGTCAACAAACCACAAATTCAAGATCAATGTCAAAAGATGGGAATCCAACTGTGCTACGCTACTGCTGGGACATATGCATACCAGTTTTCAACAACCTTGGACTTGTAGTTCTTGAGATATGGAGGTGCTCATTAACCTTAACATTACTATCATATGTATTGAAAATTGTTAAAAGTCATTCAACCTGAAAATCAAGGTCAAGGTCAAAAGATGGGGAAACAACTGTGTTAAGCTATTACTGGGGCATATGCATACTAAGTTTCATAAACCTAAGACTTATAGTTCTTGAAATATGGAGGTGATCATAAAACTCTTTAACACGGATTGCTTTGCAGGTGAGACAAAAATGAGATGTGTAATAGCAATCTATATAAAGCGGTTTAGGAGATATGAGATATGTGGACAAACGGATGAGAGCACTAACATTGTATGCAATAGGAATTTTGTTTATTTGACTTGGTGATTTTTATTATTACCTTTATTTAATTACATTTTTCATACTAATGCTGATAGATATAAATGTAAATAGAATTCTAATATAAATACTACCTTTATTGTGATCTGTTTCATTGTCACTGCTGTCAAATACTATGGAACATGGCTTTATATTTCCTGCAAAAGATAGTTCAGCTATATTCAGGCGATGAACATGAAATGGATGATAAAATGAACATGAAATGATGATGAATGAAAATGGGAAGGGACACAAGGAAAAATAGGGGTAACGGATTTTATATTGCCACTGGCAAATGGGAGGATGGATATGGTCGGGCAATTTAGCCTCCTGTAGCGGGATCGAAATCCCTACTCATAGCGAATACTACAGCAGCGTTCTTTAACGTACGAGGAACGTGGCATTTTTCCCAACACGGTGCACTAATATGGTTTGCGGTCAGGTTTTCTGTATTATGGCCTGACAACCCCAGCTTGCCAGGGGTACGCCATTCAACCACCTGGGGCACACATCCCAGTCGGTCTTTAGGCAAACCGACCTGACACGCCAGTCAGGGTACTGGGCGCTATTTAGTCGCCTTTTACGACAAGCTAGCGCGACTGCGGTCTATTCTTTTAGCCACCCGGATCCCGCACAGGGCTGGACTTGTAAAGAGATGCATTACTAATTGTATATCATTTAAAAAATCCTTGCAGTCTGCTGTCGTTTTCCATATTTACATTGATAGCATTGTATGATTGTCAATTAATCCTTATTAATTTGACTAAATAAATATAAATGATACCACAGCTATGATTCTTCATATACTTTTAGATTTTGATGTGCTTTTTAAAAACAATTGTCAATTTTAATTTCTCAAATATTTTAAATAGTTATCAAGATATTGAGTTTACTGTTTAGAACATGCATGTGCAAAATTGACAAAAAAAATCAAGAAAAAGGGCAAAAATGTTACATGGGTAGATGGATCTTTTTTTCAAATTTCAGGTAGAACTTTAGGTGCCGATCACTTTTACCCTTTGCAAGAATTTTGATATCTAAGACAGTTTTTGAGTTTTTTCTATTGACACATTATTTAACAGACTTGCATACCCATTTCAGGCAAAAATAGTAAGGCACTCCCCAAAAAAATCGTAATTTGAGGTGAAAAATAGTAAAGCATATAATTAAGTGTTAAAAAGGTTGTAATATAGCCAGATATATTGTAGAAACTGCACATTTTTGTTGTCTTTTAATTCTAAACAAATAATAACCACATCAAATTCAATGTATTGACTTCTGGTTTAAAGATGTATATTTTAAACTTGCCCCTGAAGCTGCAATTTAAACACAAAATTTCAAAGAACACAACATCGACAGGAAAGTTAACATATTTGTTAAATAGGAAGCGGAAATGGCAATGTAAAGATAATACACAGAGTCAAACTAAAAATGACGGAACGGAAATGACAAAAATCCCGATTTTTGAAAAATCTCAATATAGTAAAAATCGTAATGGCGTAATATAGCCTTAAAAATCGGGAGCCTTACGCCAAAATCGTAATGGTAGGCAAGTCTGCATTAAGCTGACAGAATTTATTGAGGAACACAATAAAAAAAGAATTGTCAAAATCTGATAAAAGATAAACATTCTACTGAAGTTTTGTCTATACACCTGTTTCAGCCCCTTTTGGCCCTTTTAATAAAACGGTATAGGCCACAAACACCAAATGCAACAGGAAGCATCCTTTAGTGGACAGAAACATCATGTTAAAATTTCATAATAATCAAAATAGTGGCCAGGGTTGAAGACAGTGCACGACCCGAAGGAAAGTGCACTGTCTATGTCTTCAACCCTGGCCATGGGTGAACATTTTCCTACATACTTAAAATGGAAATAAGTTAATTTGTTTTATAAATTCCTAATATTGAAGAATAAAGGTAGCTAAAAATGCCAGAAATGTAGGATTTTGAGTCAAATAGCCGGTAGTTTGGGGGGAGGTTTCTACATTCTGAGAAATAATCTTAATTTCTGGAAACAAAATACAAGCATCCAACAGACTCAAATATCTAATTACTGTATGTATGTAGATATCCAAGGTAGGTAGTAACAATATCAAAACAAGACAATAACTTCTGACTTCATGCAAATTTGTACACATGACCATATTATTTATAGTTGAAACACACTTGCGCTGAAAAAAGTTGGGCCCCTAACTATATTGTTGGGCTCCTGGATTTTTCCAGGCTAGGGGCCCAGCTGGCTACTGCAGGAAAAAAGCTCTAATCCCTGCGGCAATTACATGCATGTGTGTAAAAAGTCACGTAATCCATATGAACAAATCCATTTCAGATGGTAGCTGAGCTATCCGAAGAAAATATTGTAGACGAACGAAAAAATATATAATATAAAAGTAGACAAAAATAATTATGACATCGATAAAATCAGTGTTTATTTTTTAATTACTTTAAATTGCCAGACACATTTTTTCAATCTGAAAGGCTGTATTTGAAACTGAGTTTTGTGATGTCACCAACACATTAGATAAGACGTGGAATGTAGAGGCACTGTTTAATGGGGCTCTGGAGTAACGACATGAACAATGTGCGATGCTCGCATTTAGGCTGCGCCTACATTCATATTATACAGAGTAGTCCGGGGTTATCGTGCACCTAAGAAATGTTTGTTAATTTTTGTAGTTTCAGAAATAATATTTAATCACAAAAATTGAATGTTTTTATCTTTGAATATATTATTTTTAAAACATACAACTACAACCCAATTTGTTAATGTTCGTCTGCAAAATATTTAATTGTGTCATTATGTTCAGCATGACCTGGTTATATGTAAACCATGGTATGTCTGGTGATATCGCCCATGTGCATAAAAAATCAATACATGATTCAATTAAGAAAATATTTTTATATGTTGTAACAAATTTAAAGTTAAACATTGATGAAACAGTTAAATTTTTACAATAAAAGAAATCAAATAGTCATTGATGGCTAAAGATTGATTGAAGTTTGGAAGGTCGTGTGTTTCAGGTTAAGACAACAATCTGTCAATGGAAGGTTAAATTAAATATATATTTAAAAAAAATACTGAAATTGGAAGATACGTAACATGCGCGGAATCACCGGACGCGCGATAACCGGTTCCTTGACTGTACTGACTGTCTTGACTTGGAAGATTATAACAAGAAGAAAAATACGGCATTAATGGAACATTAAATGATGCCACGTTGCGATGTAAAGTATTGCTTACGAAATGTATTGGGTTCGTCCTTCCCAAACCTGGGCATCTTCAGGCTTTCACGGCCGCTTTGTTTTGTTTTTTTTGGCAGACGTTATAAGTTGATCAGCTTCTTGCGTTGACTAGGATAAAAATACCTTATTTAAAGCGCGGCAGTGATCAAGCATTGATTACAAGTTAACCCCGCCCATTCGCGTGAATTACAATTGATTGACGTCCAAATCAATAGTTTTCTTAGGCAGGGAGCACAATTCGTTTAGAAATATGTCAAAATAGTAAAATATTTCTATTAAAGACATTCTTACAGAAAGTATAATAATGAATAATAATATTGCAGCATGTTTTCAAATAAAGTAGACATACATGTAACTAAAAAAGTAGAAAATGTAGAAATACAGTAGTCAACTGAAATCAGTATTACGTACATGTAACCTGGGTTCGAGCTGTTTAGTCAGCTTCAACCTATTGTTTTCATGAATCAAGGCAAATAAATTAAACCAAATCATTACCAGCACTTTGATTAGTAGACTCTTCATCACTACTGTCAAAGACAAAATTTTTTCCTATTTTCTTATCTGAAAAGATAATTTTTTTGAAAATAATGGTTTTTTCCTGCTCCATTCAAACATTTTTTAGAAGCATTTGACCATAAAACAGAATTTCATTTTTATAAATGACAATAGACTTAGATTTTGATTTTGTATATCAATCTACTCACATAGGTTCATAAGGAAGGTTACTGAGGGGTAATTCATGCTTTACGTGTATTTAAGGAACAACTTAAACGGAAAGAAAATACATGCAAATAGAGAAAACAACAAAAGTAATCTTATAAACATGCACATGATGCAAGATAAAATGACCTGTGAAATTTATATCTAGAGGCTGCTACGTGTATAAACCTTTATGAAATAATTCATGCATTAGTGTCCCTCAAATTAAAATTATTTTACTGAACATACATGTACAATGTACAACGATGTACATTTCTAACTTTTTCTTCCCGTTAGTAGTTTACTCATAAACTTGAGTGTTAATACTCCGCTCATGTCAGACTGTGACAGTTAAAAAGTTTGCTATTTACAATTAAAAACATCTTGACATGAACATTAAGACAATTAAAATGAACGGAAAAAAATTATCACAATACACATGTATGATACATGTATTATTGCTTAAAATGTATATTAATCTTATTATAAATTTAAAACCGTTATACAAATAAAGCCTGTGAATGAAGTTGATCCTGTATTAACAGACATGTATTTAAAATGTAGGTTCTTTATTGTGATCTGGCACCTTTGTTTTACTTTCAAAATTTCTGCTTACAATCTAGGTATCTTTTCATTCGGGGAATGAAACGGCTGGTTCGTGCACGTATGATGGTTTTAAATCCGGGGAAGGGGGCTACTTTTTACTTTTTATGATTTAGGGTATACTTGTGCCGTTGGTCTGTTCTAAACCGGACCCTATTAGAAACTAGAAAATTGATGCAAAATTTTACGTGGATAATAGATACTCTCGAGGTGATATTGTTACCCCCTCCCCCCTTTACACAAGCCACAGTAATATGTTATTGTATAGACCTGTAACATATTTGTAAACCTATTGGTGACAGCTGGGCTGAATTTATAACAATGTACTACACATCTGGGGCTTGTTTAGTGGGGGCCCTGGGGTTATCAATATTTTTTTCATCAAAATATCCAGTATCCGAAAAAGTTTTTTTTTCCAATATCCCATGGGCATATAAAATTGATTTAAATATCCCATATCCCAGTAAGTCTGTCCTCAAATACACCGTATCCCATGAAGAAAATGTGTGAATATCCCAAATTAGAATATATCCCAAAAAGCCTAACCTCTAACCTGAAAAAAACATACCCTACCTGTACCAGTTTGCAGCACACCCATACGGCCACTCATTACATTGATTACATAGGAAGATAGAAAGTAGCCCCCCCCCTCCCAGGTTAAATGCACTATGAGTTGAAAAGAAAATATGGAATATTTAATTTTTGAATATTAATTATCTTTTAAAACCATTATAACTAGTTTATAAATCAGTCTTGCATTTAAACCCAAAAATCCGCATCAAAATGATGTTGGGGCTTATCGGTATTTTTGGTTACATGAGCTGTATGACCAATTAAACTGTCAGCCCAATTATAATTTTGCTGGTGATAAATACCAGATTTTTAATATGGTACGAAATTATCTAATGTTACTGTTAAATGTGCAAGATATCACAGGTACTCGTGGACAGAAACCCCCCTTTTTGTATTCTGTTGTAAAAAATCTTTAAAGGCCTTAAATTATATTCTGTTCTTTGTTCTATCAATTTCTAACAAAATAATTTAAGTTTCCACAAAAAACCAAGTTTATGACAATGTTCCCGGGCTATTAATGTTTTATAGAGAGCAACAAGTCTCAACAGGCACAATGTCAGAAACATGTTTTTTGTGGAAACTATCATATTATATGCTAGTCTGAAGCTAATTAAAAAAAAATAATTCAAGCAACCCACATAAAAATAATGGATTTGTTAGATGATTTTCCCTTAAAACATTAAAACGATGAAAATTGGACATTGTCTAACACTTGATATGCTACCATTAACAAACAACAAACAATAATAACCAAGTGAATTCCATAAACATCTTCAAGTTTAAAATGACCAAGATCTAATTCAAATGTTTGAGAATTTGAAACTAATGTTTTACAGTCATCTGGTATTTATCACCAGCACACATTATAATTGGGCTGACAGTTTAATTGGTCGTACAGCTCGTGTAACCAAATGATGCTGATAAGCCCCAACATCATTTTGATGCGAATATTTGGGTTAAGATGTAAGACTGAAATGTTAATTCCACATAAAATCTATTAAGTGTACTTACCCATGTCGAATACTAATTATATTACTGGCTCAAACAAGGATTATTCATCAATGAATCTTTATCACGATTACCGTAACCCTACGTGATTTCTGCACCTTTTGGTAAACCAGCTTGTTCTCATGATCATTACGTATTGTTAACAGTTAGGATAAGTCTTGGAGTGATTAAAGTATCGGGCTTCGTTTTCGACAAATTTGAATAAAATGTCATTTGGGCTTCGATTTTCATCTAAATAAAGTTTACTTGTTTTGTCAAACACAGCCACTGGTGGTAATTTTTCCTTTTCATACAATATGTCTCGCGTTAAATACTCTTCCTCGGAAATCCATTCAGCTTTATATTCTACAATAGGATGATTTTCAGGTATTTCACTATTTGCAAACATTCCGTGTTTCTTGTTAATAAATTTTCTTTCAAATTTCAAATCATTATGAGCTGAATCATATTCCAGCTCGATCCTGAATCTTCTTGCGTGTTATTCTAGGCAAACATACAGAAGTACATTCCCGTATGTTTTTACTAAATGCAATTTTTTAAAATGCACTTCGAAATCCAGATTTTCCTTGGGAAAACAGATTGTTTGAACTAGTTCTAATGTTAATATATTCTAAATAACTGTTTAATAATTCACAAGTCTTTGTTGGCTGATCAGGGGGTTGAAAAAGTTCAAAGAAACTGTCAAGATACGGAACAAGAGGAGACCCAGTATCACGGGTGTGCGCTGACGTTTTCTTTAAATTAAAATTCCTTGGCATAATTAATATTAGTTAATAATAATAGAGCAAAATGCTGTGACTGGCTTTCTATATCATCCCAATTGTAACATACAAACCGCAATATCTGTTTTACAAACTTATTTTTAGATAAGATGGATAAGTCTATAAATAAAAAAAAACGCCTAATTACCTTAAAGACATTGCAAATTAAACCAATCTGAACAGTTGCAATATTCATACGAAGTACCAATTGAAATCGATTGCCTAACGCATGTTTGACGATTGTTGAACGCATACAAAGCGTTCGTCTATAACCTAGGCCAAGCACATGCGAGCAAAACTGACGTAGTGACCAGTTTACCTCTTTTTTCTAATGTAGACATCGACATTTAAGTTTTGAACCAGATCCGAACGCTTTCTGATAAAAGAATAGGACTGGATATATTTTCATAATCGTATTTTAATTCAGGCTTTTTTCTTTCATTATTTTGTCGTTAGTTTGGTCACTAGCCTATATTGTATATCAAATGTAATCCGTTTTTGTGTTAATTTATACTTTTTTTTTGTTTTAACGTTTGTTTATTTTTTGATGTGTGTGTTTTTCTTTTTCTTTGAAAGTCTTTTTTTCTGAATTATTCATCTTGTTTTCCCCGCATCAATGTGGAGCCGGGTCCCGGACATAGAAGTGCCAGTCGTCCGTCACACTTTTTTCGTAATGATTTGATTTTTCGTAGGCTTTCGATATTTGGTATGCGGCTTCAGGTAAGGGTCTCTTATGACGGGATATGCGTTCGCATGTCTGTCGCTTATCTAGTTCCTGTTTAACGAATTAATTTAGAAATTTAAGGGCTTGGTGGCGACCCAGGAATTCTGTTCTTTTTATTTTAGTAGTATTATGCAGGAAGCTTAAATAGTTTGCGCCGTTGAATTCATGTACGTTATTTATTTAACGCTTGTGAGTAACACCATGATGCATATGACAGATAAGTGCTATCGTGCTTGTTAACAAATACTTAATACATTTTTATTTATATCAAATGAGTATAGGAGGTACCTGTCTGTCTTAGTGTTTGCCTAGCTTCTTTTTTACTAATCTTGACTAACCCTAAAATGAAGACCCACAACTTGACAGATCTTAAATGGGTTTACCCTTGTTGTATTCAATAATTCGCATTGTTGGCTTTGCTCATCGTGTATTGTAAAATAAAATATTTTTTATCTCTCGACTTTGAGTTCTTGTTCAAGTTTTATTACTTTTCCCTTTGTATTTCATTGCAACTTATAAAATTCGGGGGTTGATATTCTACTCGTTAGTAACAGTGACGTTCTGTTTCCATTTTGCTTGGCGTCCATCAAACACATTTCAGCGTGTGCAAAACTACTTCATAGCGTACATTAGCATGTGTATATATAATGTTTCTGACGTATGTCTATTTTTCGAATACCTAATTATCAATACATTGGTGAACGTCGGGAATTTAAAGCATGTCCAAAATATTGGTGACGCACTTGACGTTCACCAACGTACGCTTACGTTCTCTACCGTGTTTGGAGCGTGTTCGTGTAACTTAATATTTAAAACTTACGCAACGCGCACAGCGCGTTAAAAATATATTCTAACACATCTGCACACGTTAGCTAAATCATTATAGTGAGACAGGGCCTTAAAATGGAACCTAAATTGTTGGCAATGAAAGTTTTTTTTATCAAAATGTATTGGACACATTTCGAACGTTAACAAGTGATACGAAAAGAAAATAAGTGTTTTTTTTCTATTTTTTTTCTTACTCATTTTAACTTGATTTATCTATGTATATAGTGCAATGCGGGTTTATCAGAAGGCAATTGACATAGACCTCCCATATTAGTTTAGATTTGAAAACAAGCCTTTATGCTTATGTGAATCCCTTTCCAGCTAGCAGTTTGCGAGTATTGCCGTTGTAGCGACTCCCATTGAGCATGGGGTATTGCATTCCACATACACATGACAACCTTCTTTCGTCCCTTTCGATTTGTTTGTTTTGTTTGAATAGTGTTTTAACGCCACTTTCAGCAATTTTTCAGCTATTTCATGGCGTCCAGTTTTTATTTGGGAGAGGAAGCCGGAGTACCCGGAGAGAACCCCCGACCTGCGGTAGGAAAACTGGCAATCCTTGTCAATTAAGATTGGAGTCGAGTACACCCTGCCGGCAGTGAGAATCGAACCCGCAATCTCAGTGTTGACAGACCACGTGATCAATAGTAAACGAACTACCTTGACCACTCGGTCACCGAGGCCACTCGTCCCTTTCGAAAGACTAGCATCGTTCCTTGAGACCATCCAGGGTATCAAGAGAGAGTCGGAAATTTGGTTCATGAAACTTTCACCCCTGACAAGGATCGAACCACGAACCTTGATGTTAGTAGCCCGACGCGTTAACAACTCAGTACACCAACGGTACCACCTGACCTCCCATACTCCTGACACTATGATTATAAACCTTAAAATTGTCTAAGTCGATAGGTCTAAGCCGATAGAAAAAATAACATTCTCTAAAGATCAAAATTATCGTCGTTGATTTGACCTTGGAGTTATTAATAACTCCATGTTTGGTTTGACAGAACAGTTTGAAATAGTGATTGGCAAAAAGCACGGTGTTTGCAAAGCCTCTGTGTACATTACGTATTGTAGCGTCTAAATTTTTTTCGAGATGAAAATGGCAATCACAACAGTATTGGCAAGAGATGAAAATACCATCTTGGAAATAAAGAAATGCCAACCTGGAACTGAGAAATTTCTAGTTATATCCTAGAAAATATATTGCACATATGACACTATTGATCTTCCTACACGTCACATATTAAATCTTCAGTACGTGGCTGGTTGTTCTAGAATAAAGTATATACTTTAGACGGAAGAGCGAACTGACGGACGAAGCTAAACCAGTAAACGTCATTTTCTATGAAGCGTGTTCAAGTCGACAAACGGGAAGCAGATACGCGACAGTCTTAAATCTATAATCGCGATTCATGACCTTATAACGAAGATATTACATTTATAGTGGATGTGGTGAAATAATGGATTTTGTGTGTAACAAAAAATTGCTGTTTCGTCGTTTTATAAACGTCGTCGCGTATTCTTCACAAGCAGATCAAACCGTAGTTTAAAATTATAATGCTTCTTCAATTCGGATCATCTGTCAAATGCCGAAATGGTAACACAAGTAGTTTTGGTTATTATGCTATATCAAATAAAAATAAAATTTTAGCTTAAAACAAACTTTTTAAAATAAAATGACACATTTATAACCTTAAAAAGTAAAGGTTTGCAGTATCGCCTTTAGTATTTTCTCAAAATAGGCAGATATTTTTCCATACTGGTAGTTCTTTTTGCATATGACAGAATAATTCTACTTATTCATTTTGACAGACAGTTTTATATTCTTTGATTTTGTATTTTAAGCTTAGATATTAAGAAAAATATTAAATTTCTAGTAAATTATGGTCACTGTTCCACCACGAGCTCGTTGCCTCCTCCTTCCACGAGCAGCTTTCAATACTTTCCCGCAGTTGTCGATTCCTTCATCAGGCAAAAACTCGTGATACTCAATGACGGCCGTGATATTCGTTTGTTTTTCTATCGAATGTCAAAATCGGGGATAGATTCCGACTTGGGTTCACGATGTTCAGTGCAGTTTTGTTGTTCGTCCTCCGTTTTCGTCTTGTATTAAACTTATGCCTGTACTGATTTTGGCTAAGACTTGTTTTTCGATGTTCGAATGCCCCACTGGTACTCCTTTGGTTTAGACTAAAAGTTGAAATAACGACCTCAATAATAAGCGTTGTGCGTAAATTTGGGGTTTACACCAACATAGGATAAACTGCGTAGTTGTTCCCCACGTTAGAAATTCCAAGGCGCCTCGATGGAAAAGACGGAAAAACAAATAGCATGATCTACGACCAGAAGAATATGCATATATGCTAGTGCCATACTTTCTCTATTTTGACATACGATGGATACAAAATACGAAAGTTTCAATATAGCGATAAGTTAACTCGAACTTTTTAAAAATCTCATTCAAGATTTAACGAAGTTAAATAAGCGAAAGTCATACAAATTTATGGGAACATTGGTTACGAACTATAAAGTTTAAAAGAAGCTGTCAATTTTGGTCGAACTTAAGATATGAAGAGGTGAATAGATGTTTGTACGGTGGCAATAGGATGCATACGGATACGAATTCATGATCAGCATAGGATGCATTTAAACGGGATGACGAAGACTTTACGTAACAACTCAGTTCCAACCAGGTCAAAGTCTTTGGCCTATAATTCCTTCCTTCTAGAATAATAGTTTTAAATTATGCCTGACGCGCTTTAGTCTATCAAAAACTCATCAGAGGTATCGAATACTATACTAAGTTAAGTCTGTGGAAGAATGCATAGGAATAAACAAAAATAAGGCTTTGAATACTAGTGCATGTTTTTAGATTTTTCTAATAAGTTTAGATTTGATGCAAATGTTGTTGGTATCGGAGCAAAAATCGAAATGTTTAACTTACTCTCAGACGAGTGCAGATGTTGGTTTGTCGTAGTGTTTTGTTTTCCTTTATCGGATTTAACAAGCTGAATTGGCCATTGGCAACGCGACGGGTGTGCTATAGCAAGCAGAACTTCTTACTCTTCCGGAGCACCTGACTTCACTCTCTTTACGACTTGAGTTTACGTTGTTAATTGCAATTCAGTTGCTTTTGTGTTTTTATGCTTTGTGTTTTTCCTCTTGTTCTCGTTTCTGTTTCTGGTTTTGTCTTTGCCCTTTTGGACTTTTGACATTCGAATGCCCATTGGTACCTCTTTGCTTCCTTCCCTCCTAACCAAAACATAAATATTTGGTTATTTGGGGGAAAAAATTTTTCGCAGAATTTGGCACTTAGTGTATAGCGTTGCTTGCTGAATAACTCCTTCATTCAAATGCAGCAGGTTAGAAATAAGTCGGTTCTATGTAAACACAATTCATGTTTTTTCCTCAATCTTGCAGAATGATCGTGAACTTAAAATGTTATCGTCACTTAATGGCATTCAGCCCCCCTCCCCCCCCCCCCAAAGAAAACCCTGGATCCGCTTTTGTAGTGATTATTGAATAAAGTCCCTAAGGTCCCTTAACAGATGGCTAAAAATTTCCTTTCGTCATCTTCTACATACATGTTTTATTTTCGAGAACGGCCAATTAACTTTGAAAAGGAGGGCTATTAAAAATTCGAATTTTTTATTTTAAAAAATAGTAAATCGGCTGAGGTTAAAACAAAATCATTCTGCCAGGTCCACCCATTTTCTAGTTAAATGGTTGGGCGCTTACTCCGATTTTCAAAAACTATCATGTCATAGCAAACTTTTATCTGTGATATGATGTTTCTCTTAAATTTCATGACACGGGACAAACAAGACAAACGGACTAGTTGGTAAAAACAACGGCTTCTTTCAAAGAAAATCATAAAAATCTCCACAGTTCGGAAGTTTGTTATTACCTGTATTTAATAAAAACATGTTATTTATAAAAATGTTTCCGCCACTTCTTGTTTTTAATTCCTTCAACAAATAGTATAACATTATTACTTTTCAATTTAAATTGACTCTCTGCCTATAAATCTACTGATATTGACATGATTAATAACTTTTTGTGGTTTCACATATAGAAGTGGAAATTTGTACTATTACTGTGACCGCAACATCCTGTGTACTTGTCTGTTTCTTGTTTGGCATCGACAGTCATAATTTTAAAACAAACCTTTCCCAAATATTTCAGTAAAAAGGTTAGTAGTGCACGTTACGACCAGGGTGAAAAATTCAATTACAAAATGCCAATGTAAGCAGTTTTCATTCAAATAAAAATATTGGACAAATGGTCACAAAGTAAATTAATACATAATACGCAAACAAACGTTTAAATATATTAAATATATGTTTAATTTTAATAAATATGAATGTTTAATGCATTGTAAGACACTGTTCTGATATAAAAAGTCAATTACTATTGTTTTTGTATGATTAAACGGGAAGGGGTGGGGTATCCAAAATATTACGAATTTGATATCGAGTCAAGAAATATATTGACAGCAAAGGTTTATAAAATAATGCTTTGTAACTGAGAAAATTAAAACTAAAATTTATTACCTATCTTAGTTTGTAAAAACAGATTTTGTTGAGACATGCACCTCAAAAATTATTAATTTGGTGTGATGGCTTGGTCCAGGTTCTGCTATGGGAAACCTTAAATTCAATCTGATAAAATTTTAAAAGGAAGGTGCACATCTACATTTTGTCACAAAAGATATGAAGTGAGTTTCATGAAAATCGATTCAGGAGGAGTAGCGTATAAGAGATGCGTATCAAATTTGTAACGGAAGGACGAAAACAAGGAAGGTCACCCCTATTACTATATACACCCACCACTTTTTAAGCGGGGATATCAACCATTCCCCCTCCACCATTCAAGTTAAATGGTTGCTTCCTTAATCAAATCTTTACTCCATATCCATGTCGATTATACCCGTAGCCAGAATTTTTTGTTTGTTTGTTTTTTTTTGGGGGGGGGTTCGATCGAGGGTTCGATTTTCAAAATATTCCTTATTTTAACAGTGCTTAACCAAATTTCAGTTTGTTTTTACCTATATTTTAATTTTTTTGTCCAAAAGGGGGGGGGGGGTTCGTCCAAACCCCTCAAAACCCCCTTGGCTATGGGTATGTTCCTCATGTTGTTAACACAAAAACCAAGCCCCGCTTGATTGCCATTAAACCTTAAGTTTGTGAAATACATGAACAAAATAAATTAAGACATACATAAAACAGACTTGCGAGTATAGAAGTTTCTATACATACACATATTATGTATATATGCAAGCAAACAAATAAGGGTCCTCATTCTTCAGGTCAATACGTTTAGATAAAGAGTCTTGTGTTGATGTTGCAGGGTAAATAAATAAACAACTTTTTCATTTTCATTGAAATTAGTAAACCAGAAGAAATGCTATTTAAGTAAGATTTCCTCATAATATTTAAACTACATGTATAAGTGCATTTAAAAAATTACTCGTCATCAAAGACTACATTTTTTCTTTTCGGGGAAATTTGAAATGCTTTCCATTTTGTATCTGTAATTTTATATTGTGGTCAGTTTTCAAAGTTCGAATTGGAAAGCTAGGGCTTTTTCAAATCTGGAATAAGTGTTTTATTTTCGTTTACTTTTATCATCAATATCATTTATTTTATCTCGTAAAATGTTATACAAATATTAGTTATTTGAGATTTTACATATATTATATGGTCTTAAAATGTTTTATTTCTCTATAGGTCTCCAATCTAAGTAAGTCAATTTTTAAGCTAAATAAATCACAATTAAATGATATGCAACACAAAACAAAACTAGGTATACTTGTGTTGGGATGTCAACACAGAAGTCGCCCAAAATTGACTTTGATAGTATTCAATTCAAATCAGGATATCAAAATGTACCTAGAAATAAAATTTCATTGAAATCGGACAGATAATTTTTTGGGGGGAGGAATGTAGTGAGAAAATGGCGGCCATCTTGAAAATTTCCAAAAGCATTTTCCACACCTCCAAGCGACCCCGGACCACCTCAGCAACTTTCATTTTGATTGGTCAAAGCGTTTTCTCAAACTGCGTCGGACAATTTCATCAGCAAGTTAGGAAAAGAAAGGGCGCAAAAACAATAAGTCTCCCAAACTACGTTTTGGGCGACTTAATTAACAGAAAAGGCAAAAAACAACGAACAAGCCTCTGATGACAGCTTAATTAAGGAGACAAGACTTTAAGTTGGCCGAAAATTTGTCGGTGAACTTAATTAAATTGTCTTAATCTTAGTTTTTTTAATTTATGCTAGAATCTTACAATAGTTTCTTTCTAAATATAAGATTTTGGCCGCAATGTACAAGGTATAGCATTCATCGTAATTATTATTTTGTTTAAAAAAGTACAAACACATTGTTAACGCGGAATCTTTCTTTATCTTCCTTGCTCTACTTCTAAAAATATTCTAAATTTTGCAATAATTACGAGTTTCATAATCAAAGTGAGGTGTTAATAAAATTCTTTCCCCAGTTCAATCAATCTATCATTTAATCAGTCTTGCCTTTTCGACATCATAATCTGTGTCAGAAATAATATCTTGACCGGGAATAAGTCTTTCACATATGTATACCATGATAAGTTCCCTTTTCGTTCAATCATTGTCAATGGTATAGTCAAACAAAAAACCCCAGAAATTATTAGTTTGGCAAGCCTGAAAATTGCTTAGGACATACATGTTGGCATACCAAATCATCCTGGCTTGCTAACGTATCTGTATTGTCCAGCAAATAAAACAGAGACGTTTCCGTTGGCTTGGCCATGTCCGCAGAATGCCAAACACAAACATCACCAAAACGGCACTAAGATGGACAAAACTGGGCAAAAGACCACGAGGCAGACCAAAGTTGACATGGAGAAAGACTGTGGAAAACGAGCTGAAAGACGTGAAAATGACATTGGGTGAGGCAGAGAAAAAGGCAAAGAATCGAACTGAATGGAGAGATCTTGTGGTGACCTTATGCTTCGCCCGAAGGATAGGTAGGAAGGTTACTAACGTTAAGACATTCAAAGGTCTCATATAATGCTTTATGGAATTTTCATATCGTCTCAGTTCCAAACAGGGTAAAATTCGCATGTACAACAAATTCTGAAAAAAATTACAGAACAAAGTACAGGAGTTATAAAGATTTACTGACTTGAACGGACAGATGTATAGACAGAAATGAATAATGAACAACTATAGCTTAATACCACAACACCCATACGAAAACTCGTCGTAGGGGCATAACAATATAGAAAGTTTTAAAAACTATCTCGATTATTTCAGAATATTTTTTTTTAATAAAAAGCCTATTGAAATGAATTGAGACTTAAGACTACAGTGGTTGGGGGTCTCAAATCGTCTTTAATGAGAGAAGCAGAGAGGTACCAAAAAATTCGGATGCCAAAAGTCCGAGAGTAGTTCTCGCCACGTTTTTTCTCAATAGCAGTTCTCAATTCTGCCCATTATTTTGTCATTTTACCGCTAAAATTGTCATAGAATAGCTCATTTTAAAGGCCTGTTTTCTTCTTAAAAGATAATGTCGTTTTTCCGATCTTACTGTAAAAAAATCACACAATAGTAAATATAGACGTTTGAAAATCGCTTAGCGGGATACAAACAACAGCTATTAGAAACTGACAACATAAAAACGCACAAAAAATCCCGCATATCAATTAACAACGCAAAATTAAGTCGTAACGAGAGTGAACTCAGGTGCTCCGAAAGGGTTAGGAGTTTCTGTTTGTTGCAACACACCCGTTGAATTGCTTATTGTCAATTCAGCGTGTAAAATCCGGTAAAGGAAATAGAACCCTTTTACAAACCAACATCCTTTTATTTATATATTACAACTAGTTTATGTCCCAATTATGATCGATTATGACTGAAATTTCGTCATCGGGACATTAAGCAGATAACAATCAATCAATCAATCATACCAACATCTGTACTCATCTGAGAGATAGAAATCCCACATTTGTCTATGAGCGCACATGAAGCTAAAGTTATCACGTTTGTCATAGAGTTTTGTTGATGTCTATATTCTAGATGAAGATCTAAATATGAAGCTGACTTCCTAGAATCCGTAGTGAATTTTATCTCAAGTTCCTGGGGATTTGTGACAGGGATGTGACAATGTGTAAGCCCCTAGCTAACGGAAAAGGGTCAAGGCCCCCAAGAGGTCCAGGGCAGAGCCTTGGTAGGGGGTCCAGGGGACGAAGCCCTCCGGCCGAAAACGATTTTAAGCAGATTGAAGTGATTTTGGCGATCTATTTCTTATGTGCTTTAATATTGAGAATCACTAGCATCACTAGGTGCACCTAGCGTACCAATATGGTCGATGTTGCACTTGGCCGTAAGCAGGAATGGACTTAAATTATTCTTCTGTAAGTGGTCATTCATGCGGAAAATATAGGTCACAGCCAGCATCCGAAGAATGCATTGTGCTTAGCATCACTAGGTGCAACTACCATACCAATATGGTTGAAGTGGCACTTGACAGTAATTGTGTATGGACCTTAACTATTCTTCTGTATGTTGATCCGGACGCCGACGCCGACGCTCTGGGTATCACATAAGCCCCGTCACTTTTGTGAGGTGAGCTAAAAACCAGATTGATCACTTCATCATCAATGGCAGATATAGAAGATCTCTTGCCGATGTCCAGGCTATGAGAGTGGTAGATGCAGGTACTGACCACAATCTTGTCATTGCACTAAACTAGGAACAACTGCACTAGGAGAGCCTTTCTGCACAAGGAGAGCTTTTAATATTGCACTCTTAAAATGAACGAAATCGGGAAACAGTTCACATTAGAAGTGAAGAATAGGTCTGCAGCTTTAGAAAAAAAGAGGCAATATCAGGCAAATGAAGATCTTCAAAAAGAGTGGAAGGAGTTTGCCACAGTTTATACAGAGGCAGCTGAAAACATATTAGGCAAGAAAAGAACAGAAAGAGTGGATAAGCAGTGAAACCTGGAAACCTATAGACAGTAGAAAAAAGATGAAGAACAAAGTGAACTGTACAAAATCTGAGAGGATACGTGCCATTAAAAAACAGAGGTACAAAGAAATGGACAGAGAAGTGAAAAGAAGCGCTACACCTGAGAACGCCATGGATGCATCGAGGAGGAATGGCATGGGAACCCTGCACAGAATTACTAAGAATATCTGTAATAAGAAAAGACAATCGACAATCAGCAGCTGGAGTGATAGATGAGAATAGCAACCTGCTCATAGAGGTATTAGAAACTCGAAAAATGGAGAGAACACTTCGAGCAAGTTTTAAATGTCGAAAACCATTGTTACGATGAGGTAGATGAGTATGAGTTTGATGGCAACATGATCGAGGAAACTAACACCAGTCCTTCACAGGAAAATAAGAGATAGAACAAGCTTTGGACACGTTGAAATAAGCAGAGGTACCCCCATTGGGGTATCCGAATGTCAAAAGTCCGAAAGGGCAGAGACAAAACCTGTAAACACCAACAAGAACGGAAAAAAAAGACAACATGTAAAACATGGAAAAACAAAAATCTCTGAATATTAATCAACAACGCGAACTCCAGTCGTAACGAGAGTGAACTCAGGTGCTCCGAAAAGTAAGCAGTTCCTGCTTGCTATGGCACACCCGTCGCGTTGCCAACAGTCAATTCAGTGTCAAATCCGGTAAAGAAAGACAAAACAAAACCCATGACAAACCAACATCTGCCCTCATCTGAGAGATCAAAATCCCATATTTTTCTATAACCTCATGATGTCTTCCGTAAAATTTCTTGAGCGAAGACAGCAACCGAGGAGCAACATAACCCTGTGTGAGCATTTTTTGTGTCAGACGTGACGCTCTGCTAAGGCAATCGATGTAAGTCCCGCATGCTCTGGAATAACGAATCAATTGAGATACGTAAACACCATAAGCGGGAGCGGACGGAATGTTGCTACACAAGAAGGGAAAGTTGACGATTGGAAAGTTGAAGTCATCACGTTTGTTATAGAGCTTTGTTGAAAGTTTTCCTTGAGAGTCAATTTCAATATAATCTAAATATGAAGCAGACTTTGTAGAATCCGTAGTATCCTTAGTCTCAAGTTCCTGAGGATATATAAGATGGAGAAAGTCACCAAATTGAGAATTGTTCAGTGAAAGGACATCATCAATATAAAGAAAGAGTAATCTCTCTAATATGAAGAAAGGTAAAGGAGCATTTGTTGACAACATCAGTGGAGACTTGTTGAAAGCTGGACGTAGTGTAACATCAAAGAAACTGATGCACTTGTTTGAAAACGTAAGAACCTGTAAAATACCAGATAACTGGAAAAAGTCAATGATAGTCAAAATACCGAACAAAAGTGACCTTACTGAATGCGACAACAGCAAGGGAATTTCTCTACTATTCATTACTGGAAAAGTCTTCTGTATAGTACTTATTGAGAGATTAATATAAGTGATAGAGGACAAACTGAGAAATGAGCTGGAATCTTATAGAATGGGACAGGGGACATACGAACAGATCTTCATTCTTCGAAATATTGCTGAACAGAGCATAGAGTGGCAATCATCGCTGTACATAAAATTCATAGACTTTAAGAAACCCTTTGACAGTGTACATCGAGACAAGCTTTGGAAGATTCTGTAGTCATATGGAATTCCTGATCTCTTTGTTGCCATCATCCGGGGAAGATACAACGGTATAACTAGCTGTGTCATTAACAACGTGCAGACATCTGATTGGTTCACTGTCAAGACTGGAGTAAGACAAGGATGTGTTATGTCGGGTTTCCTGTTTATCATTGCTGTAGACTAGATTATGAGAAAAACAACTGAGGGAAAAAAGACTGGAATAAGATGTTTACCAACCAGATGGAAGACTAAGACTATGCTGAGGATTTTGCGCTCCTGTCTAGTAAATACCAACATATGCGAGAAAAGAATGAGAGATTATGCAAATATGCTTAAAGAATGGGACTCCAGATCAACACAAAAAAGACCAAAGTGTTATAGTTGAACAACAAGGAGACAAGTTCCATCAAGATACATTAGAAAAGTGTTGATGATGTAGACACTTTTACAGACCTCGTTGCTATCATCAACAAAACAGGGGTAACTACAGAAGACATCAAACACAGACTAAGTCTAGCAAAAAACCTTTGCCAACCTTAACCCTCTATTGAAGTCAACAAAATACAGCAAGAGTTTTCAAAAGAAATGTCATGTCATTACTACTTTATGGGGCGGAAATGTGGAAACTTAATGACAGCGACACCATCAGCTTAAAAACATTCGAAATAAAATGCCTCAGACGAATACTCCACAACTGGCCAACTAAGATCAGTAATGATGACTTAACTTTCCCAGTTACAGAGATCATCAGGTGCAGAAAATGGAGGTGGATTGGTCATACTCTGAGGAAATCACATGACGACAACACCTTATGAGCCGTTCGTGGCTCGAAGAGGCTAGACACATGCCCTTATTATGCCGAAAGTAGGGGCATATAGTGTTCGGGTTTGTTCGTCGGTCCGTTCAAAATCAGGTTTACCTGCAGGTTGAAGTTTACCACGAAAAAAGTGTGGTATCATCATAAAACTGTGTACACATATACATAGGGTATTTTAAAACAAACAAAAATGATCAAAAAACTGTACCTGTCTTATCAACTTCATGGTTGATTGATCACAGAAAAAGGGGTGATATACTTATGTTTGCCTATAGGTTGAATAGAAAATAATGAGATGTGGAATAAGTGAACGCGACACAGCTCACATAACAAGCGGTAATTTAGAAAAACCACAATGGAAAACCGCCAGCAGCCTTCAACGAAGCCACTAGGCGCTGCTTGCCGTTCTGCAATCGGCCCAAGGTCTAAATCAAATGTATATAATTCAAATCCAATCCTGAAATAGTGCCATATGAATGAAGTGTGGTGCCATCATGAAACTATACACGTATACATCAGTATATAAAAAACAAAAATCATCATAAAATTGTGCCTGTCATCAACTTCATTGTTGATTTATCATAGAAAATGGGGTCTCATACTTAGGTTTACCTAAAGCATATAAAGGTTGAAGTTACTTTACCTTGTAGGGCGCATGGTATCATGAAACTTTATAACTCATTTAATCATCATAAAATTATACTCTTGAAATCAACGTCATTGTCTGGTGATTGTGCGCGGAAAAAAAATGTTGTGAGATGGGCCATTATGTCTTTTGGACATATTGCTTTATGTTTTGCGATGGGATACCCCAACAAGGGGCTCCCAGAGCCTGCATCGTTTACCTTAAAGGTATAACCCCTATCAAAGAACACCTGACAACGACTTTTGTGGAACTTAATGAGCTTATTAAGGTTTCAGCATGCAATCACCTTTCTCTATCTGCTATAGTTTTTATTCTGTAGGCCAAAACATGGAAATAGCTATTTTGTACCTTTAGGTGTACCAAAAGGGCAATCAAATATCGTTAATCCGAAAATCGGTAGACATAAAAATATCACAACAAACCACAAAACCAACAAAAGCACATGTAACAACCAAACTACTATCAGCAACGTTAACTCAACTTGAACGACAGTGAACTTAGTTCCTCCGGCAGAGTGAGCAGTTCCTGCTTGTTTTAGCACAGCCGTCACGTTGCCAACGATCGATTTAGTGTGGGTCCGATTTACATGTCTAATTTTACCCGGGTGGTCATCTCAGTATAAAATTTACGATAAAAGAGACGACTTTAATTCTGAATGTTGCTACACAAAAAGGAAAAGTTGACTATTGGAGAGTTGAATTCATCCCGTTTGTGATAGATTTGTACAGACTTTGTGAGGGTTTTGGTTTAGCAGGAGTTGCAGAGGCGAGTTAAGAGATGCGTACATGGCTTAGTCCATGTTTTGCTATAGGAAACCACTTAAAATTAATCGGATAACCAGAAAAGGTAATGCCCCCGCCTCACATTATACAATGTTTAAAGTAAGACTTAATCATCGCCACCATAAAACTACGGATAGCTAAGGTGCCTGTGTCTGTAAGACACAGATGATGCCCCGCGATGTATGGACAAATTGACTTTAATCAAAATTGCAGAAAAAAATTACAGAAAACTGTTATTTTCATAAAATTTTCTAAGTCCAAGGGTCATAATTTCAGTCAAAATCAACGGACCGCATACCAAAATTAAAATTTTAAAATTAATACTTTTAACCTGTGCTTATTAATGAAATAATGTAAATAAAAAGCACAAAATTTTATGTTTGTTTTCACAATCTCATAATGATAAATTTGTCTGCTAATGTTTTCAATGACTTCTCTGACCTTTAATTATTTTTGTAACAAGCTCCTCTAGTATCTCATTTGGGAGTTAAATTTTTAAGCTGATAAGAGATGTCAATCATACAGCTTGATCATTCTGATCAATTTGCTAGAGGTTTGTCGCTGGAGTAAGTAATAAATATGTTCTAAGTACATGTAAAACAACATTAGTAAAATATGACCACAACAAACAAAAGATATGCCTTCATAAAATTTGATTTTAAAAAAGAAATTCATTTCATGCATAATTAAATGTTAAAAACGACAGAGGACAGCTACAGAGATGGACACAAAATGATTCTTCTTCTAGTGGATTTACTGACAAGAGTAAGAAATGATAAGAATAACATAACATAACATATCTTTTATTTCCAAATCAGGAGCCCACTGGGATCAATGAAAGTTGTACAAAAAAGAGGAAAAGAATAATTGATAGATACACATAATTATACATAAGACAACATGATGAGACAATTTACTGGATTATTAATGTTCATAGTAATATAATATTGAAAATCTAAACACCACTGTAAATTTTAGTTTACAATATCTTTATCTAATATAAATCTGGCAGTGGCTGCTAGAATGTCAGTGTCCTCATTACTAAGTAAAAAAATCAATTTGGATTCATTCGACAAACTAGAAAACCTGGGATACTTTTTGGCAACAAGATTTAATAAAATATTTCTTTCTGTTCTGAATTTTGTACACAATTTCTGAATTTTTGAAATGAAAAATGCATATTTGACATACTTATATCAACGTTTGGCACGTATCAACATTTTAAAATGATGTTTTGGGCCCCTTTGACCCATAATTTCTCAAAAGGAATGGATTTTCACAAGGATTCCAATGAAAAAAGGTTTTGAAAATCGGACCACAAATAAACAAGTTGATTTTTCGGGCGTGGCCCATCTTTGACCCCTTGTAGCATTGTAACGTAACAAAAATCACCAAAAACTATGACACATGATCGTACATTTAGTTGAGAGGATTTAATGAGGAATACATTAAAAAGAATTTTCAAAATCGGACGAAGAAAAAACATTCCACAGAAGTTTTGTCAATACAAACATTTTAGCCCCGTTTAGACCCTTTTTCTAAACTGGCAGGGTTCCCAACACCTATATTTAAAAGGAAGCTTCCTTTAATGGATAGAAACATCATATCAAAATTTCCTAACAATCCATCAAAATTACTTTAGTGCCAAATGTTCCCAGTGACAACAATGACAACGACGACATCGCCATAACATTGAACGATCGCAAAAAGTTTTGCCGTCGTATTTAACTACTTTGCACAAATCAGAATTTAAGCAGTTAAGAAATATTTATCGAATTCTTTGAACCTTCGCATATAAAGAATGTGTCAAGGTTATTGATTGCTAACCGTCAATAGAATCGATTTAAAAATGACATCTGACATCATCAGCATCCAACTCTCAGATTAGTACAAATAAAGGTTTATCATAGAGTACTGGTACTGTCTTTTCCCGGATTTTAGCGACATGCGTATTGTTTATTGAATTGTATGTGTGTTTTATAACTTTATAGTGAATAGTGTCGTTTCTCTTCTTATTTATGGTTTATGGACTCGATTCGAATGCCACATTAATAATTTTTTTCTGTTTCTGATGATTGAATAGTCGTAACTCTTATACTTGATTAGTATCTCTCTAGTACCCGTGCTAGTAGCAAGTGTTCCATCTTTTCATAATAAGTAATAATACATATGGTTATAGGTTTTTTTAAAATATAATTCGCTGTACCTGATTTATTAAGTGAGAGCATGTACAGACCTTCAACGTTGACTAGACATTCACAAGAATAATCTGGTTTATATCCACTATTGATATAAAATGGATGCTTCAGTATTGAATAAATACTGACAACGCATTTTGCGTTCAAATTCAGATAAGTCTTTCATAAAGTTTTTTTCTTAAGCTTTTTATGCTAGGAGTATAGGAATAAATTTAACTCTTTAGATAATAAAAGATATTCATTTTCAGAAAGATTGTATTCTGAAAAGTTCTTCAATATTTTTTGGCTTTCTTGACTGTTTTGTTACGCTTATCTCTTTTTCTGTTTCTATTTAAGATTTCTATTAAAGCGTCTAGCCATTATGAAGTATTAAAGGATTGTGTTTACGCTAAACATAAGCTATCATGGTATAAATAGATCATACGGTTAAACGCGTTACTAAAGTTGTGATTTGTCATCACATGTTATTTTAATATATTAAATCAGGTTTATTAAGTGCTACATCGACCTTACGGAATGTTAAAAAAGGCGGTCATATTTCCATCACAGACACGCTTTACTTGTGATGTAATATATATACGAGTTAAAGCGCTCAACTAACCGATAAACAAAAAATATTAATGGCGGATGGATTATTTACAAACGTAAAGGTAATTGTTTAGAATTTACAATTGATAAAATCATAATTACATTTATTAGGTGCAAAACAATAATTATTGTGTTGCATGATTTGGACAAGTATTTAGCAATTACACTGTCCTAGTTTATTGAAAATAGTAAGACTTTTTTGACAAATGTGAAATGAAATTCTTGAAAAGTATAATAACTAGTCATCTAATATTTTGTATACAGACAGTTGAGGTTATGGTCTACGCAACTGTCACGTAACTGTTACCATGCCATGTGATCTTGACCCCATTTTCACGCTTCAGTGACTTTGTGAACTTAGGTCTTTTTTTAGGTTTTAAACTTATTTGTAAGACTTTTGTGGAAAATGAATTTCTTGAAAAGTATAATAGCTAGGCATCTGATATTTAGGATATCGATGAATTAAATTAGGGTTTCTGCGTCCCTCACCTTGACCTCATTTCTTCACTAAATGACTGTTAATATTGTTTTTTTTTTGTGTTCAGTCTTTTATGCTAAGTCTGTTTCTCAATGACTATGATATATCTAGATTCACTTTAGTTGGTCCACAGTAAAATGTCGAGGAATAATGAATGAATAGTTGAATAACTTGGTATTACGATGGTGCCAGCAGGCGATACATACTTTAGTGTTAACTCTTGTTTTATTAATCAAAGCGTCTTTGAGGATAATTTTTAAAACTATGCATGTGTTACGTCAGAATGCAAGACCAATAACAAATAACGTTCATGCTTTTGTGTTTGCTTATTAGAAAAGTCCACGGCCATTTTTCAATATTTTGCTAATTTTATTAATTTATATCGAACAATGGCCCTAGGAACTGTATGAGATATAAATATGGGGTATTCTTTGTGATCGTTTTAGTTATTCTGTCATATTTTGCTTTGTTATTATATATTTCTTATATTTTATATGGCATTTTTCTCAGAAATCATTTTTATACGACCGCAAAAAAATTTGCGACGTATTATGGTATGATGCTGTCGTTGTTGTTGTTGTCGTTGTCGTTGTCTGTTAACTTCAGTGTTCCCACAATAACTTTAGTTCTAGTTATCCGATTGCTATGAAATTTGACAATGATTTTCTGTACCACAAAAGGATGGATGGAATTGATTTTGGGGGTCCCCCCTTTTTACGTTTAGAAATTAGGGGCCAAAAATGCTTCTTTTTTGTTTGTTCCCACCATAACTTTTGTTCTGGCTTAACAAATGCTGTGAAATTTTACACGAATGTTTCATACCATTAAAGGATGAACGGGATCGATTTTGGGCTGCATGTGTCCAGAGCAATGTACTATCCATATTGGGCCTAAAACGTTGAGGGTTCGACATGTTGCGGTAGTATCATGCTGCGCTCCGCGAAGTTTATATTATAGTTTTGTTTAATATAGTTTTTTTTAAACTTCTTTCAATACCTAAAGCCTAATGGATTTATATTCTATCATATTGGATTAAATTTAATCTAATTCACAAAATCATTTCACGTGTTTTATTCATTCCAACTCGTTGATTAAATCTAATCAGATGAATGCAACAAAAGGTGTGTGATTAAATATAATCAAACTATATGTTATAAAGAAAATGGATTAAAATTAATCGAAAACACTGGTATCAAGAATTTTAACATGAACATGGAACTTGGATAAAATGTTCCAAAGAATGTGATTAAATATAATCCGATTGAGGGTTACACTTTGAACAGTCGCGATTAAATATAATCAGATCGGGATTTGATTTATTTACGGATTTTTAAACATTAACTGATCCTTATTTTTATTTCAGATGTACCAGCACAGATTAAATTTAATCTAGGATCTTACTTTCTATAGCAAGACAATGTGTGATCTTAACTGCTGCATCATCGACTCTATGCAAAGACCTCATAGTTTCTTTGATGCAACTTATGATCTTCCATACTTTCAACAAAATCAAGCAGAAATGACAGAAATGCATGAAAATCCCACGATTGAGAAAAAGAGACTTTCTCATTTCAGAGAAGACTTAGTTTACTATAAATAGCTGAAATTGGCGTAAAACACAATTCAAACAAAGAAAAACAAATCAATTCTGCACGGCCTCGGTGGCCGAGTGGTTAAGGTGGTAATTCTATTATTGATCACGTCGTATGTGACATTGAGATTGTGGGTTCAATCCTCACTGCGGGCAGGTGTACTCGACTACAATCTTAATTGACAAGGATTACCAGTTTTAATACGGAATGGCAGGGGTTTTCTACTGGTACTCTGGCTTCCTGTCGCAATATATAAAGGAAGCCATGATATAGCCATAAAAATTGTTTTAAAGTGCGTTAAACATCATTCAAACAAACAATCACAGATTTTCTTTCTAATACAAGACAAATGCTTATTTAATTTTTAACTAAAACCCACAAACTTGTTAAAATTTAAGCTTTCAAATTATTCACTACAATTAAAGTACTCACTATACACGTGAAGGCAGCTATATTATATAGAGTAGATTTTTCTTTGAAATATATTGTACACTTTCATAAATCTGTTTTTATTCTGGTTATTAGCACGAGATTTATTGGTGCTAACAATGGAGCACCTCTACAAATGCCAACCTAAGCAGATATCTTCCTTCGACTCCAAAGCTAAATTTCGAGGCATATACAACAACAAAACCTAATTGCACTTTTTAATAAAAAGAATACCTTGTGTATTTCTTACAGGATCATTAAATATGGCGGACAAGACAACTATTTGCATCCTATGTGACGAGTGTCATATATATTGACAGTATAGTGATTGGTGCATTGTTTATGAACAGGCATTATGTGCCAAATGTAAAGAGTTCCATCTAGTTCCGAAAGCATCAAGAAACCATTCTACAACACTTATCACAGACTATCAGATTCTAGCATCAATCATCCCCTCTGTGGCGGTTTTTGCAGCGATCACAATGGAAAATCTGTTTTGTCTGGTAAATACCACGAGATTTATTGGTTGCTAGCATTGGAGTACCTCTCCAAATGTCAACTTAAGCAAATACATTTCCTCGACTCCAAAGCCAATTAAGAGACATATACAACAACAAAACCTAATTATAAATTTCAATCCTACGAAAAAACTATAACTTGTGGGTTTTTTGTTACAGGATCATTTAATATGGCAGACACGACAACCATTTTCACCATATGTGACGAGCGCCATATATATAAACAGTCCACGAATTTGGTGTATTGAATGTGAGCAGGCATTACGTGCCGAATGTAAAGAGTTCTATGGAGTTCCGAAAGCGTATAGAAAACATGCTACAACACCTATCACTGACTATCAGATTCTAGCATCAACTATCTCCTCCGGCTACTGCAGCGATCACAATGGAAAATACCAGATGATTTGCCAAACTCATGACAAACGACTTTGTCAACGATGTATTGAGGAACATTGCAACTGCAAAGATGTAATACCTCTAAGAAAAATAAAAAAAATATATAAAGATATCAAAGGTTTCGGAGGAAGCCGAACAGTGTTTGATTGATATTCATGAGAACATTGTAAATATTGAGAATAAAGTTGAAGACAAAATACAATTTTAAATGACCAAAAGGAGATCATTCTGACTGAAACTGACACTGTTCGGCTAACACTTAATGACGTATTGATCAAATGTTATAAGAAAAGACGTCTCGGACATCGAACATAAGCCAGAAAAGATTTGGAGACTGTGTTAATAGTTCTGAAGGAAAATAATGAAAAAAATTCATCTTCAAAACAGCAACTTGAGAATTTGAGAAAACATGCTTCTTATCCTCAAACTTTCTCTGCATCAGGACAAATTTCGTCCGATATTAACACAATAGAAGCATTTTTTAATCACTCATTGATAATGGACATCTTGAAAAAATTGCCCTCGAGTTTAGTGTAAATGACAATTTAAGAAGAATTACAGATAATATTAAGACATTTGGGTCCGTCCGCGTGCAGAAAACCACATGTGATCGTACTCTTGTTACGCAGACAGACCATTAGGCTCAGTAACATGTATCCAAGATATCAAGCTCAAGCTAACACGGACCATTACTACTGACATCAGTGATATTATTGGATGTGATATCCTACCGGACGGTAAAATGGTCTTATGTGATTATTCGGAAAAGGAACGTTTAGTTGTTACTGATACCGACGGTTCTCAATTGTTTGACGTTCCCTTACAACAACATTGTGCATGTGATGTAGCATGGATCAGTGATTAGATAGTTGCTATGACAACAGGTTTTCATACGAAATCGAGAATAAACATTATTGATATCAGTAGTCGCAAAAAATTAGGTCCATTCCTAAAGATTATTGTTGCTATGATATAACATCTGTGAATGGATCACTTGTTTATTTGTGCACAATTTAAGGGAATCTAGATCATGGACGTCAGTGGTGAGAACACAACAATTATTGTCGATGTTTATTTCTCTATTTTTTGCGTTATATTCAGACCGATTGACCGGTGTGGAAAAAATAGTTCTCATCACTAGTGAAAATTATGTTCTCGGCAGTTAATTGGTTTAAAATAACAACGTCATAATAAGAACTCATGACGTCATAAACAAAACATCTTCCATTTACCGCGTATTCAAGTCATAACGTAAAATTATGGTTCGGATAATTTGTACTTCGTTTCGCAAAATTACTACTTTTTAAAATTAGAGAAACAGAATCTTATATCAGTACGCTTGGATTATCAGATTTCTCCAATCTCGATAGTTAAAATATGAAAATTCTATAATTTAACTATCTCGATTGGAGAAATCCAATAATCCACTCGTACCAATGTAAGATCCTATATTTACCACACTGGACATATATTGGGTCACACAACGACAAAATGTGCTCCACCAACCCTTCCAGTCATAATGTCAGCTGTTGGGACTTATCAGGTAACATTTCGGGATATTCAGCGACGAGACTGTCTACGTGGTATATCAGTCGATAATGACGCACGGCTGTACCTTGTTGATAATGAGGGTGAATTTGTGATATTGTTGTCGGACGACGGACAACAAAGTAGACAAATTCTGTCAAAGGAAAATGGTTTGGATAATCCAAAAGCATTACATTATGGCAAAATCAGAAACAACTTCGGGTGTGTAATTTTGAATACTTGTTTCTCTTTGAAATTTTAAATAGTTGTTTACTATACATGCAAATTCCTTAGTGTATTATCTCGAACTGATTGAAGAAAGTTGGATTAAGTCAATAAAGTTGAACCCAGATTAATTTTTTACACTACTATCCCGACCACTGTAGACAGATTTTTGTTTATTTTTATAATAAAGTTTTCATAATGTGGTCCTCCCGCTGATTAACATGCTTTAAATGAAAGAGAAATCATTTATTTTTATGAAAATGCTTAATTACTTAAGCTGCCGCTATCTTAATGACAGCGGCTCTATATTACATATATAGTAAGACATCCCTCGGCGAGTGTCATAAAGCGACTCTATATCACATATGAAGTCCCTATTTCCCTCCGTCAATGTCATTTAGCGGCTCTCTATCACATATATAGTCCCTACATCCCTCCGCCACTGTCATACAGAGGCACTCTATTACATATGAAGTCCCCCATTCCTCCGCCTTTGTCATACAGCGGCTCACTATCACAAATGTAGTCCCGCACATTCCTCCGCCAACGTCATACAGTACCTCTATATCACATGTAGTCTCATATCCAGCGGCCACTGTCAGACAGCGGTTCTATATCACATATGAAGTCCCCACATCCCTCCGCCACAATCATACAAAGGATCTCTATCATATATGTAGTCCCACGTCCCTCAGCCACTCTCATAGAGCAGCTCTATATTATATGTAGTCCCCTCATCCTTCCGCCTCTGTCATACAGCGGCTCTATGTCATATATAAAGTCCCCGCATCCATCCGCCGCCACTGTCATGACATACAACAGCTTTCTATTACATAAGTAGTCCTCACATCCATCCCCCACTATCAAACAGCGGTTCTCTATCACAAATGTAGTCCAACTTCCCTCCTCCACGGTCATACAGCGGTTATATATCACATGTGTAGTCCCCACATCCCTCCGCCACTGTCATTCGTTGGCTCTTTATTTTCACTTAACACACATCCCGCCGAAATATTACAGCAGCACCCTATCATGTGCATAGTCCACACATTTCGCCATTACCTTCCAGCTATATATCGCGTGTACAGTCTACACATCCCACTGCTATTTTACAGCTGCTCTCCATCACGTGTAAATTCCACACACAGCACGCCGCTATCCTATAGCGGCTTTCAATTATGTATAGTTTAAAAAAAAATTGTGTCTTATGACGTGCACAATACACACCCCGTCGCTATTTTAATCAAATAATTAACTCAAATACTACAGTAATGGAAGCTGGAGGTTTGGCATACCATAAAACATGGTTTAATCCACCATTTATTTTAAAATGCCTGTTCCACGTCAGGACCATTCTTGTTGTTACTACATTTTTAGTTGTTTGTTCTCACACCAATCAACCGACTAATATCATTTTGGTGAGAAGTAGTATGACACGATGAAAAAAGATATAAACAAGTTAAGACCTATACGTATACAGATGACTTTTTCCAAATCGCTACGTTAAAAACTCACTGTATCAAATATAGTGTAGTAAAACATATTTGGCATATATTTGTCCATCAACATATTCAATCGTTTTAATTACTTTTTTCATTTGTTATCTAAAAATATATGTTCCAAATATACTTGAATCATAAATTTTAACCAATAAAAGAGCACAATTTTATCCAACTTTTTTCTGACCCTAAACTTATTCTTCTAATTGCAATTTATTCGGAGTTTGAATCATTTTTCTTTACGCATATGCTGAAAAAATGATACGAAAAACAATCAGCTCATCTTTTTTATAATGACACGGTGAATAAAAGTCAATTGACACGATTGAAAAGCCACGTATGTCTTAAGTTATTAGTTTTACTTTTTACAACTAATGTCTGTATATCGTTAAATATGAATAATGATAAATATCGAACAATAACAAATGACGTGACATAACGATCGACCAATAATAAAATGACGTAACACAACGATTAACCAATAACAAATGACGTAACATAACGAGCGACCAATAAAAATGACGTACCAATTAATGAGGTTGATATCAGTTTCATTTTTTTTTTCAGCTTTATCTCTTTATGTTTGAGAAGGAACCCAATGAAATCAACGAGAAATTTGGAAGGACAACAGGTAATACAAGGCAATTGGCAGGACAACAAGTAATACCAGACATTTGTCAGAACAGCAGGTAATACCAGACATTTGGTAGGACAACAGGGAATAAAAGACATTTGGCAGGACAACATGTTATATCAGACATTTGACAGTACAACAGGTAATACTAGACATTTGGCAGGACAACAGGTCATGCCAGACATTTAGCAGGATAACAAATAATACCAGACATTTATCAGGACAACATGTAATACTAGACATTTGGCAGGACAACAGATAATACCAGTCATTTGGCAGGACAGCAGGTAATACCAGATATTTGGCCGGACAACAGGTATCAAATATATGGCACAACAGATAATACCAGACATTTAGCATGACAACAGGTAAAAAAGAAATTAGGCAGGACAGCAGGTAATACCAGACATTTGGCAGGACAACAGGTAATATCAGACATTTGGCAGGAAAACAGGTAATACCAGACAGTAGGCAGGACAATATGCAATACCAGAAATTTGGCAGACAACAAGTAATACCAAACATTTGGCAGGACAACTGGTCATAACAGACATTTGGCAGGACAACAGGTAATACCAGACAATAGGCAGGACATTAGGTAGTACCAGACATTCGACAGGACAACAGTTAATACCAAACATTTGGCAGGATAACATGTTATACTAAACATTTGACGGGGCAACAGGTTATACCAGACATTTAGCAGGACAACAGGCAATACCAGACATTTGGCAGGACAGCAGGTAATACCAGATATTTTGCAGGACAACAGGTAATTCCTGTGCTTAGAAAAACATATCCTACAGTTTTACCTCCAGCCTGTTTAAATTTATAAATGTACTTTGTAGTCACAGATTGAATATTGAAAATGTAAGAATTGTATAAATGCCAGGAAGTACACGTAATTACTCGAATTAGGTGATGAGTTCCATTATGAGTTAAAATGTACAATTCTTGGTGAAAGAACTATGTAAATTGTCAAAATGTTCTATCACATAGAATTTATTAGCAGCAAAGATAGATTTGTTTTGATTGGTTTTGCCACATTTGTTAAAATGTCTATTTTAAGTGATATTTCTCTCCGTTGTATTCATATGACTGTCCATGCGTTTTGTTCTTGTTTCATAAACTATTTATTAATATGCTCTTAGTCTGGCCTTTATTGTAATAATATCCTGACTCCTAGGTGACATACTGTTATCCAGCCCTTATTTATATGTTATGCATTGTTGATGCTTCAAATGTAATTCATTAGGTTTGACCTTATTGAGGATCGGATTTATGATCTACTGCACTCAACATGAACGTATGAATAAGCTGCGTCTGTTCTTATAAATTTGACCTTTCAGTAAGCTGGAATGTCAATAAATGTACATACATATCATTTGTAAAAAAATATCACTTTTAGCACACTTAGCTGGATCATGCATCATGTTATGCAAGGTTTGGGACAGGAAGTGCCGCCTTGTATACGAAGAAAAAAATCGAGCCTTAGCCCTCAAGCTTGGGTTCTCAGACCTAAAGCTCTCATATCCGAACAATAAAAAATAAGATGCCATGAAAGATCTGAGAATTACTGAAAATGACCGTTCGACATTAAATTTTATCGACTAAGTACAGACACTGACACTAATCGGCGTTCGAGAGAAGGTTTTATGAAATCTAAGGACATGTATTGCTTAATAGCTAGCTCTGTCTTATAACAGTTTGTTCATGGCTTGCTCGTCTTACAAACATTGGTTCGGGGCTAGCTCTGTCTTATAACGATTGGCTCGTTGCTTGCTCGTATTACAAACATTGGTTCGTGGCTAGGTCTGTCTTAAAACCATTCATTCGTGGCTTGCTCGTCTTACAACTATTGTTTTTGCCTTGCTCGTCTTACAACCAGGGTCAAGACCACAACTGTTTCGCATATCAGTTGATGACAATACAAAGTTGGATTGTGATGAAAATTGTACTTGATCTTCATTTTATATTACTTAACAACTATAAAAAGTTTAAACAAAATCTGTTGACGCGTTTGCAGGTTATCATCAGGGGAGCTAGGTTCCGACAGACGGACGGATGGACACTCATATCCATATGGAGAGTATAACAAGATACCCCGCCACTTTGTTTCGCTAGATATACAAATCAGAAAGATTGATTATTCCTAACTTTGAACTTAAAGCTTTGGAACCGTTCCTACAATCAATGATGAAGTCTGGGAGTTTCTAAAGAAACAGGAAATTTGTCCTTTATTCTCTGGACCAAATTACTTTTAATCTACCACGTTTCATCAAATGTATAGTTTTACAATTTTCTTCATACACTCTTCTTTCAAATAAGCGTAAAATGTAACCAGAGCAAAATAAAAAGGATAAAAAGTGTTTATTGGGAACTATATAACGAGAAGCAAAGTTCATTAATCACTGTTAATTGTTGTGTCGCACCAGCATTGGTTCGTGGTTTGCTCTTCTTACAACCATAACTGCGTGGCTAGCTCTGTTCTGCGACAATTGGTTCGTGGCTAGGTCTGTCTTACAACCACTTGTTTGTGAGCCTTCTCTTCATATTTATAAAGTGTTTGGCATTTTCATTTTTTTAGGTAGAGCGCCTCTGATCAGTCTTGAATAGACAAAACGCGCGACAGGCGTAGCAAAATTCATTGCCTGGAACTTTGTTGTATTTTATGATTTCTAATATCCGTGATCGTTAGCGCTGCTGGTGGAGTTTTAATTCTCCGAGGTTATCCCGCTCCGGCATCAACACGTTTGTGTTGAAGAACACATCAAAGCTATGCAATTGTCCGTGTAAATTTCAAAATTGTCAAAACCCTAAGTTTCTTCTTACCCCAGGTATAGGTTGATTTTAGTCATAGTTCGGCATATTGTTCTATGCTCTTCATATTAATTTAGTGTTTGGCATTTCCAATTTGTTGGGTAGAGCGCCTATGATGAGTCTTGAATAGACGAAACGCCCGTTAGGCGTAGCAAAATGTATTGCCTGGAACTTTGTTGTATATTTTTTTTTACAACAATGGGTTCGTGGATCGGTCTGTCATACAATCACTGGCTTGTGGCTAGAACTGTATTAGAACCATTGGCATGTGGCGAGGTCTGTTTTACAACGATTGGATCATGCCTAGATCTGTCTAAGAAACATTGGTCTGTCTTACAATCATTGGTTCGTGACGAGGTCTGTCTTAGAAGTATTGGTTCGTGGCTAGAGCTGTCTTACAACCACTAGATGTGGCTAGAGCTGTCTTTCAAATTGTTTTGTGGCAAGATGTCACATAATTAGGCAGATAATAAATTGCTATAACACGAGTTGGTATGTTAGCGCGTCATGTTCGCACCACCAATGCTTTTAAATTATATTTCAATATTTATTTTTATAGACAAGTTATAACCCCTGATTTTAATATTATAAAATTTGAACGTTGAATAATTAACCAACTTGACTCACGTAATTGAAGGTACCACCCATTTTATGATCTGATAGTAAATAAATGGGTTTTAACTTTTAAAAATAGTCGTTGTTATTAATGGTTTGTTTATCCAATTATCAAGCTAGATAATGGTAGCCAGTATTTATTGACAAAGGAAGCCGTGATACCTGTGGAAAAAACGGACCTTCGGTAAGAACGCTGGCAATCCTGATCAATAAGGTACTGTGCAATATTTATCTTAGGGTTATGCCAGTAAACAAAACCAGCCCATATATAAAAAATCCTTTTTTCCCTCCTAACAATTTTTGTCGCGCTGTACAACGTTTTTCTCCCACCAGACAATGAACAATATACCAATATACATATTAGTAATATTACTAGAGTTCATGTACAAATGGTATTTCATCAGTTATTTATTTTGATTTTATTAAACACATTTTAAACTTCAATATAACTTTAGTAAACATTTATATATTTTTTATATTTCAAAAAGTTTGCACTACGCCTAATTCAGTGTTCCTCATATTTAGTCTTTTTTTTTCTACTCCTCTTCATAACACATCATTTCAAGAGGTATATTTGCTTCAAAATGAAGGGGTATAAGTCATTATTCAAATGATTTATGTTGAGTAACGACTTTTTTCAGGATGCATGGGGTGGGGATATCGAAATATAAATTTGGGACAATCCGATGCTAATCATAAGATTGACAATTTTCCGGCGTAAGGCCGGACATTTTCAAAGGGTACACCACGAATGAGAATTTGGACGACATGATATTGCTGAAAAACTACTTAAATTAAAACCATTCAAACAGACAATTCAATGACTATCCAAATTCCACTCATGCTCTGTCTTTGACACCCCACACAAATAAGACACAACTCTGTGTCAAGCCGTGGAGAGTCAACAATAGAAACACTGTTCAACTTTCAACCAAATAATCCGTCTCCAAGACTAGACGTAGATGACGTAACGTGGCCCTGATCGTGAATAACTTGACCCATGGACAAGGCTGTATATAGTCCAGAATACGCCTAGTGACAATAACTTGTCTGTTGAGACTTACCTAACCCAAGACTATACATACCTTCAGAAATTTAGCTTACAAGAGTTCAAGGCATGCATGTAAGGCAGACCACACGTTGATGAAGGAACGCAGCCCTCGCGACTTCATAGGCTTCAGACTGTCCGTAGCTGCAGCAACGCTGAAGCTGAGATTTTGTTTACCTCCTACATGTTGTCGCGATTTACTAAAATTAAGAGTACGTTGCTTCAGGTACCTAGTCCTTGGGATTTGCCCAACTTCCAGACTACGCTTTCATACAAAAAATGGTTCTCAAAACTTACCAGACATTCATAATACACTAGCTGCATGCATATAACCTTTCTCGACTTACGTGACTTAGATGCAGGAACATGTCATTTGGACTTATGTGAATTAGTTGCACGGCTACATGTCAAAGGAACAGTCAAGGAACTTAGTTGCACGGGTAAAGATCACAGAAACCGTCCAACAACTTGGCTGAAAGGATAAATATTACTGTAGTTGTCTATACTAATTTAGCTGCTCGGCTACAGATAACAGCAACAGCAGTCCTAGCTGCATATCTACAGATCGCAGTAGCTGTCAACTAACTTAGCTGCCCGGCTACAGATCACAGTAACAGTCCACTGACTTAGCTGCACGGCTACAAATCATAGTGGCAGTAAACTTAAATCTCTACGTCTAAAGATCACAGCAACAGTCCACTAAATTAGATGCAGGGTTACAGATTACAGTAGCAGTCCACTAACTAAGCTGAACGGCTAAATATCAAAGTGGCAGACAACTAAATGAGATCCATTACTACCGATCACAATAGTAGGCCACTAACTTAGCTGCACGCCTACAGATCACAGTAGCAGTCCACTAACTTAGATGTTAGGTTACAGATCACAGAAGCAGTCACCTAACTTCTAGCTGCACGGCTACAGATCCCAGAAAAAATATAGTAACTAATCTGTACGGCTACAGATCACAGCAACAGTCCACTAAATTAGCTGCAGGGTTAAAGATCACAGTATCAGTTCACCAATTACTTATCTGCACGGCTGCTGATCACAGTAGCAGGCAACTAACTAAGCTGCACAACTACACATAAAAGTAGCAGTCAACTAATTTAGCTGCATTACTACAGATCACAATAGCAGGCCACTAACTTAGCTAGGCGTCTACAGATCACAATAATAGTCCACTAACAGCTGCTCGGTTATATATCACGGTAGCAGTCTACTAACTTAGCTGCACGTCTACACATCACAGTAGCAGTATACTAACTTAGCTGCACGGCTACAGGTCACAGTAGCAGTCCACTAACTTAGCTGCACGGCTACAGATCACAGTTAGCAGTCCACTAACTTAGCTGCACGGCTCCAGATCACAAAAGCAGTCCATTTACTTAGCTGCACGGCTACAAATCACAGTAGCAGGCGACTAACTTAACATCAGGTCAACAGATTACAGACGCAGTCCATTAACCTACCTGCATGCCTACATATGACAGTAGCGGTACACTAACTCAGCTGCACGGCTAGAGATCACAGTAGCAGTCGACTAACTTAACATCGCGTCAACAGATTACAGAAGCAGTCCATTAACCTACCTGCATGCCTACATATGACAGTAGCGGTACACTTACTTAGCTGCACGGCAACAGATCACAGTAGCAGTCCATTAACCTAGTTACACGTGTACAGATCACAGTAGCAATACACTAAGTTAGCTGCAAGGCTACAGATCAAAGAAGCAGTCAGCTAACTTCTAGCTGCACAGAACTTCAACAGATCATATTAGCAGCCCACTAAATTAGCTTCACAGCTATCACAGCAATAGTCACGAGCCTTACCTGAAAGGCTACATATTACAGTAGCAGTCCACTAACTTAGCTACAAGGCTACAGATCACAGTAAAAGTCCACTAATGCAGCTGCACGGCTACTGATAAAAAAGCAACAATCTATTCGAATAACGTAGTTGCACGGTAAAATTTGTACTACAGCAGTCAGCTCTACTAACTTAGCTACACGGCTACAGAAAAACACAGCAACAATTAGTGGACTAATTGAGCAGCACCTCTACTTTTCAAACAGCAAGAGTCCACTCTACTAACTTAGCTGCACAGTTACATTTGCAACAGCAACAGTCCCCTGGACTAACAGCTGAACAGCTACATTAAAATAGTAACTTCCCCTACACTAACTTAGCTGCACAGCTATGAACGGCAACAGTCCACACAACAATCATTCTAACAAAATGGACAAAATTGTTTACTGAATGTGACGCTACTAATGTTCCATCCCTCATACAAAAGGAATTAATGTATAATACTGCAGTACTGGGGTTTTATTGACCATTTGTGTATAGTCAGAGAAAATTAATGTATAATACTGCAGTACTGGGGTTTTATTGACCATTCGTGTATAGTCAGAGAAAATTAATGTATAATACTGCAGTACTGGGGTTTTATTGACCATTCGTGTATAGTCAGAGAATAGTTATTGACCATTCGTGTATAGTCAGAGAATAGTTATTGACCATTCGTGTATAATCAGAGAATAGTTATTGACCATTCGTGTATAGTCAGAGAATAGTTATTGACCATTCGTGTATAGTCAGAGAAAATTAATGTATAATACTGCAGTACTGGGGTTTTATTGACCATTCGTGTATAGTCAGAGAATATTAATGTATAATACTGCAGTACTGGGGTTTTATTGACCATTCGTGTATAGTCAGAGAAAATTAATGTATAATACTGCAGTACTGGGGTTTTATTGACCATTCGTGTATAGTCAGAGAATAGTTATTGACCATTGGTGTATAGTCTGAGAAAATTAATGTATAATACTGCAGTACTGGGGTTTTATTGACCGTGTATAGTCAGAGAAAATTAATGTATAATACTGCAGTACTGGAGTTTTATTGACCATTCGTGTATAGTCAGAGAATATTAATGTATAATACTGCAGTACTGGAGTTTTATTGACCGTGTATAGTCAGAGAAAATTAATGTATAATACTGCAGTACTGGAGTTTTATTGACCATTCGTGTATAGTCAGAGAATATTTTAAATACACTGTACAATATACAAAATGTACCACGATAAAGTAATATGTTTTAAAAATATTTTAGATCATTTTGATATTTAATTAGAATTCTGACATCATATACGCTCAACTGAAAATTTCAGTCTGAAACAATGCAATTTTGTTAAGATTTCTCAATATTTTTGCTTAAAAGGTACATATATTCAATAAATATATTTTTATGTCAATATTACTTGCTATAACATACTGTTGTGGGAGATATCTTTTTAGTTGAAAAAAATATTACCATTGAAAGCGTTCTCTTTATAGCCGTATCGACATTTTAAAACATTTGTTAGAGATATTATAATTGAAATATATTATTACAATTAGGCACTATGCGAATTAGAACGTTTTTCAGACCTTATATTTGTCTTCATTTTATACCGCGCTATTGCTCGGTATATCAAGCTCCGTCGCAATTTTTGACGCCATTAAACCTATCGATTTTTTTTAAATTATGAAATTAGTGTATTGTGTCAAGTTACTCAATTAAAGCTATTCTATTTTAAGGTAAAACAAGTAAAATAACCACAAGAATGTTGGTTTGAATGATTGACCATCAAACTTCTTGAAAAGACGTAAGTCGCATAAAAGAACATAACCAACATAACGGGGTTTGATATGTGTTCTCCTTTTTCTTTATAATGACCATACAGGCAACTGTTCCCACACGTCGATTTAACCATTGAAGACAAGCATTTTGGAAAAATTTCCTTGAAATCATTAAATATGGTGTTGAATTCTAAATCCGTTACTTAACCCGTAATATATTGTATAAATGTTCCGGACTAAATTATACGGCAGAATTTTAATTTATCCAAGTGCAGATTATATCTTCAGGATACAACCAATAGAAAATTAGAAGTTGGTGTAAACATGATTCTAAGGTTTGTTGATTTAGTAATATGTCTTGTTAGAACTCATCCTGTTGTATTACATTGTAATAATAAACTGTTTCTGTACATTGGTTGACACTTTAACTACAATTAATAAGCTAATAATTTGACGTATGTACAGTTTGTATTATTATTGATAATTTTTCTGTATTTTAAATTGTAAAAAGTCTACCACGAGATATTTTGCATTTCGGCGGATTGACTGATGTATTGCGGATTGACTTTAGCAGATTGCACGGTTACTAAAAAAGAACACAAAATTCCAAAAATTGTGTGACTTACCCCAATCAGCCAATCATATTGTACATCAAGTTATAAATAGTCTGCTGGAACACAACAACAAACAACGCAGAGTGTTGAGAACAAAATGTTTGCATCCTTAAATAAGCATGAGATGGTCTTTGTATATAAAACTTAGATGCAAAGAACACTTAAAGGCAGACACACACAACGGTGAAATTGTTTTAGGATCGAGTTTCAGCAAAATTATCAATTAAACATAAAAAATAAATACAGCCTTTCTCTTCGTCAAGCGTTTTATATTTCGACCTCGTGTTGTATACCGACCTCGGACTGCGTCCTCGGTCTATATACATCTCTCAGTCGATATAAACTTAAGAGAAAGGCTGTTTGTGTATAATACAATGCTGCAATAAAAAATTTTGAGTTAAAATATAGACTTAATTGTTACGCAGGGAATGATCAAAGGTGAGCAGGTGTTTATAGGGCATTATTTACAAAGTTTAGCAATTACACATTCCACAAAAATGTCATTTTACTGCTATAATATTTCTATGTATGGTTTAGTAAAGCAACTCTAGTACAAGAACAAATAGGCCAGATGTGGGGCACAGTTTGTAAACATGGGAATTCCTGCTGCTAACATTCAAATCCTCCAAAATCATTACAGACATATACCCAATCAAGATACCACCATCACCGTCAAAAAATCACAATAGTTATTCCCTGTATATTTGTTTATTATGTAATTTCTCCATCGGAATTTCTATTCAGAATTGCAATAAGATGTATTGTGCACATAAGTAAATGAAGTGAAATTAACAATAAACAGAAATTGGAACTACGTCATACCTATATAGCTATTGTAGCAGTCCAGTACAATTGACGAATCAGGGCAACAGGTTTGACATGATATCACCGCTCCGTATGAAAACATTAATCAATTTTAAACCATTTTGTTCGATCTGATCACAGAAGTGATTTTGTGGGGCAAGACAAAATCTGTATTTCGTATAACCCCACCGTTGTATATTTAAATTGTTTGAATATTTTTCTGCTATATAGTAGTATCGACTTTCAGCATGCAGAAGGAACGTGTTAATACAATGCTTTTTACTGCTGAACAAAGCCTACCGTCCCGCAACCCTAATAAACAGAATATCATTTTGGGACTATCTCGCTGAAGCTTGAACCTGGCTCTGGTTACAGTGCAGTACCGGATCTTCCGCCTGGGCCAGCACGATTGAGAGAGGATATGATGAACACAAGAAGAGAAATCTCGTCGGAAAGGAAAACATGATCAAAACTCGTGTACATTAAAGAGTCACAATTCTCCATCACACACCAAAACACCCTAGGATACTAACTAAAAAAACCGTGAAAAAAAATTATGTGTACTTGATAATAAATCTGAACAAAGCTTTTATATTTATAGTTGTATAGTTAAATATATGTGTTGTTGACTAAATGTCGTTTACCTGTCTTTAGTCTTTGTTATTCAAAGTCGTTTGGCTGTTAGTTTGTTATTTGAGTTTGTGTGTATATGACTTTTTCCTTTTTTACACTCTTTAGTTCAAAACAATGTAGTAAATTCCTTAGAAGATGTGTATTGCTTTATTTCATTCATAAAGTCAGGTGTCTTCGTGGAAGGCCGCGTTTACCTCAACATCCGGTTAACTAACAGCAATGTGAAAGTAAGTTGAAGTTTCCACTTGTTTAAGGAATTAACATTTAAATGAATCTTAAGTCCTATTGATTATTGTTTTGAAAATAGTATAATCCTTGTTTTAGACAAAGTAGCAGTATCTTTAGCACAAGGGAATTGAATTCTGTTTGCTGTCTGAATGGGCTTGATCTAAAAACAGAGGGAAAGTTGCTATGTATGAATCATCATAACTTTTTAAGTAATACAGATATTAACAAAAACTTATTATTAAAGAATTATGAGCAGGTCCTCCATATAACACTTACTGTAGGTAAGTGTGATAGAGGAACGGCTCATACTGTAGTTAAGTGTGATGGAGGACCGGCTCATACTGTAGTTTAGTGTGATGGATAACGGGCTTATACTGTATGCAAGTGTGACGGAGATCCTGCTCATACTGTACGTAAGTGTGATGGAGGACAGGCTCATACTGTAGGTAAGTGTGATGGAGGACCGCTCATACTGTAAATAAGTTTGATGTAGGACCGGCTCATGCTAGGTCCGGCTCATACTGTAGTGTAAGTGTGATTGAGGATAGCTCATACTAAAGGTAAGTGTGATTGAGAACCGTTTCACACTTTAGGTAAGTGTGATGGAGAACCGGATCATACTGTATGTAAGTGTGTTTAAGAACCGGCTCACACTTTAGGTAAGTGTGATGGAGGACTGGCTCATACTGTAGGTAAGTGTGATGGAGGACCGGCTCATACTATAAACAAGTGTGATGGAAGACCGGCTAATACTGTTGGTAAGTGTGATGGAGGTCTGTCTCATACTTTAGTGTAAGTGTGATAGAGGACAGCTCATACTGTAGGTAAGTGTTATGGCGGATCTGCTCATACTGAAGATAAGTGTGATGGAGAACCGACTTATACTGTAGGTAAGTGTGATGGATAACTGGCTCATACTGTACGTAAGTGTGGTGGACGGGCTCATACTGTAGGTAAGTGTGATGTAGGACCGGCTCATACTGTAGTAAAGTATGATGGTGGACCGGCTCATGCTTTAGGTAAGCGTGATAGAGGACAGCTCACGCTGTAGGTAAGTTTGATGGTGGACCTGCTCATGTTGTAGGTAAGTGTAATGGAAGACCGGCTCATACTATAGGTACGCGTGATGGAGGACCGGCTCATGATGTAGGTAAGTGTGATGAAGGACTGGTTCGTACTGTAGGTAAGTGTGATGGATTACCGGGTCATACTGTACGTAAGTGTGATGGAGGACAGGCTCATACAGTAGGTAAGTGTGATGGAGGACCGGCTCATACTGTAAATAAGTTTGATGTAGGACCGGCGCATACTGTAGGTAAGTGTGATGGGGGTCCGGCTCATACTGTAGTGTAAGTGTGATTGAGGACAGCTCATACTAAAGGTAAATGTGATGGAGAACCGGTTGACACTTAAGGTAAGTGTGATGGAGGACCGGATCATATTGTATGTAAGTGTGTTGGAGAAGCGGCTCACACTTTAGGTAAGTGTGATGGAGGTCCGTCACACACTGTAGTGTAAGTGTGATGGCGGACCTGCTCATACTGAAGGTAAGTGTGATGGAGAACCGACTTGTACGGTAGGTAAGTGTGATGGAGGACTGGCTCATACTGTAGATAAGTGTGATGGAGGACGGGCTCATAATGTAGGTAAGAGTGATGCAGGACGGCTCATACTATAAACAAGTGTGATGGAAGACCGGCTCATACTGTTGGTTAGTGTGATGGAGGTCCGTCTCATACTGTAGTGTAAGTGTAATTGAGGACAGCTCATACTGTAGGTAAGTGTTATGGCGGACCTGCTCATACTGAAGATAAGTGTGATGGAGAACCGACTCATACTGTAGGTAAATGTGATGGAGGACTGGCTCATACTGTAGGTAAGTGTGATGGTGGACTGACTCATACTGTAGGTAAGTGTGATGGACAACTGGCTCGTACTGTAGGCAAGTGTGGTGGACGGGCTCATATTGTAGGTAAGTGTGATGTAGGACCGGCTCATACTGTAGTAAAGTATGATGGTGGACCGGCTTATGCTGTAGGTAAGCGAGATAAAGGACAGATCATGCTGTAGGTACGTGTGATGGTGAACCTTCTCATGTTGTAGGTAAGTGTGATGGAGGACCGGCTCATGCTGTTGATAAGTGTGTGTGATGAAGGACTGGCTCATACTGTAGGTAAGTGTGATGGAATACCGGGTCATACTGTAGGTAAGTGTGCTAGAGTCCCGACTCATACTATCGGTAACTGTGATGGTGAATCGGCCGATACTGTCGGTAAGTACGATTTAGGACGGGCTCATATTGTAGGTTACTGTGATGGAGGACCGGATCATACTATAGCTAAGTGTGATGGAGGACCGGCTCACACTAAAGGTAAGTGTGATGGAGCACCGTCACATACTGTAGTGTAAGTGTGATGGCGGACCTGCTCATACTGAAGATAAGTGTGATTGAGAACCGACTCATACTGTTGGTAAGTGCGATAGAGGACGGACTCATCTGTAGATAAGTGTGATGGAGGACCGGCACATACTGTAGGAAGGTATGATGGTGTACCGACTCATGCTTAGGTAAGCGTGATGAAGGACAGCTCATGCTGTAGGTAGGTGTGATGGTGGACCTGCTCATATTGTAGGTAAGTGTGATGGAAGACCGGCTCATGCTGTACATGTAGGTTAGTGTGATGGAAGACCGGCTCATACTGTAGGTAATTGTGATGGATGTCCGTCTCATACTGTAGTGTAAGTGTAATTGAGGACAGCTCATACTGTGGGTAAGTGTTATGGCGGACCTACTCATACTGAAGATAAGTATGATGGAGAACCGACTCATACTGTAGGTAAGTGTGATGGAGGACTGGCTCATGCTGTAGGCAGGTGTGATGGTGGATTTGCTCATATTGTAGGTAAGTGTGATGGAAGACCGGTTCATGCTGTACAAGCAGGTTAGTGTGATGGAAGACCGGATCATACTGTAGGTAAGTGTGATGGAGGTCCGTCTCATACTGTAGTGTAAGTGTAATTGAGGACAGCTCATACTGTAGGTAAGTGTTATGGCGGACCTGCTCATACTGAAGATAAGTGTGATGGAGAACCGACTCATATTGTAGGTAAGTGTGATGGTGGACGGGCTAATACTGTAGGTAAGCGTGATGTAGGACTGGCTCATACTGTAGTTAAGTGTGATGGAAGAGCGGCTAATACTGTAGGTAACTGTGATGGAAGAGCGGCTAATACTGTAGGAAAGTGTGAAAGTGCTCATACTATAGATAATTGTGATGGAGAACCGGCTCATAATGTAGGTAAAGTACGATGGAAGACGGGCTCATATTGTAGGTAACTGTGATGGAGGACCGGTTCATACTGTAGGTAACTGTGATGGAGGACCGGTTCAGACTGTAGGTAAGTGTGATGGGGGACGGGGTCATACTGTAAATAAAGGTGATGATGAACCGGCTCATACTGTAACTTAATCAGACCAATTTCAAGACTTTAATATTTTGCTCACGCGGGAATATTAAAATGTCATTTAGCTACGACGCAAACTTTACTGCACAGTGCTGTTAATTGTAATTTGTAACCTCGCGGGATTTCTTAAAATAATTCTTTGTGGCATGAATATATATACTGATTTTACCACTAGTTGGTCCTTTATGCCAAATATTTTACCCCAAGCGTATACGAATGATAAAATATGGGCAATATAAGCCAACCGGTGTTAAAATCTGCATCATTACTACATTATCTTTGTCTTTTTAATGTATCTGTGTTGTCTTGACCGTGGAGCCGCCTCTTCTCTCTATGTGTGTGTGTGTTGAAATGTATCTGTGTTCTCATGACCATCGAACCGCCTCCTCTCTCTATGTGTGTAGTGTGTATGTTTTAAATGTATCTTGTTCTCATGGTCGTCGAACCGCCTCCTTTCTCTATGTGTGTATGTTGTGTTCTCATGACCGTCGAACCGCCTCCTCTCTCTATGTGTATATGTTTTGAATGTACATGTGTTCTCGTGACCGTCGAACCGCCTCCTCTCTCTATGTATGCATGTTTTATATGTATCTGTGTTCTCATGATTGTGGAAAAGCCTCCTTTCTTTATGTGTGTATGTTTTAAATGTATCTGTGTTCTTATGACTGTAGAACATCATCCTCTCTCTATCTGTGTATGTTTTAAATGTATCTGTTCTTATGACCGTCGAACCACCTCCTCTCTCTATGCGTGTATGTTTTAAATGTATCTGTGTTCTTATGACCGTCGAACCGCCTCCTCTCTCTATGTGTGTATGTTTTAAATGTATCTGTGTTCTTATGACTGTAGAACAGCCTCCTCTCTATATGTGCGTATGTTTTAAATGTATCTGTGTTCTTATGACTGTAGAACAGCCTCCTCTCTCTATCTGTGCATGTTTTAAATGTATCTGTGTTCTCATGACCATCAAACTGCCTTCTCTCTCTATGTATGCATATGTTTTTAATCTTGTTCTCATGGCCGTCTAACCGCCTCCTTTCTCTATGTGTGTATGTTTTAAATATATCTGTGTTCTCATGACCGTCGAACCGCCTCCTCTCTCTATGTGTGTATGTTTTTAAATGTATCTGTGTTCTCATAATTGTCGAACCGCCTCCTCTCTCTATGTGTGTATGTTTTAAATGTATCTGTGTTCTTATGACCGTCGAACCGCCTCCTCTCTCTATGTGTGTATGTTTTAAATGTATCTGTGTTCTTATGACTGTAGAACAGCCTCCTCTCTATATGTGTGTATGTTTTAAATGTATCTGTGTTCTTATGACTGTAGAACAGCCTCCTCTCTCTATATGTGCATGTTTTAAATGTATCTGTGTTCTCATGACCATCAAACTGCCTTCTCTCTCTATGTATGCATATGTTTTTAATCTTGTTCTCATGGCCGTCCCACCGCCTCCTTTCTCTATGTGTGTATGTTTTAAATATATCTGTGTTCTCATGACCGTCGAACCGCCTCCTCTCTCTATGTGTGTATGTTTTTAAATGTATATGCGTTCTCATGACCGTCGAACTGCTTCCTCTGTGCATGTATGTTTTAGATGTATCTGTGTCCTCTTGACCGTCGAACCGCCTCCTCTCTCTATGTATGTTTTAAATTTACATGTGTTGTGATGACCGTCGAACCGCCTCCTCTCGCTATGTGTGTATGTTTTAGATGTAACTGTGTTCTCATGACCGTCGAACCTGCTCCTCTATCTATGTGTGTATGTTCTATATGTATCTGTGTTCTCATGACCGTCGAACAGCCTCCTCTCTCTATGTGTGTATGTTTTAAATGTGTCTGTGTTTTCACGACCGTCTTATCGCCTCCTCTCTCTATGTGTGTATGTTTTAAATGTATCTGTGTTCTCGTGACTCTAGAACCGCCTCCTCTCTCTATGTGTGTATGTTTTAAATGTATATGTGTTATCATGACCGTGGAACCGCCTCCTGTCTCTATGTGTGTATGTTTTAAATGTTTCTGTGTTCTCATGACCGTCTAACCGCCTCCTCTCTCTCTATGTATGTATGTTTTAAATGTTTCTCCTGATAGTCCTTCCCCCTATCTATATGTGTGTGTTAATTAGGTCAGTAGATTGTTTACAACCAAGAAAATCAGGAAATTAAAAAAGTCTGCTAATAAACAATGTCAGGTGATATTTATTGATTGAACTGATTGATTGAATGTATCTTGTTCTTATGGCCGTCGAACCGCCTCCTCTCTCTATGTATGCATGTTTTAAATGTATCTGTGTTCTCATTATTGTAGAAACGCCTCCTCTCTTTATGTGAAATGTTTTAAATGTATCTGTGTTCTTATGACCGTGGAGCCGCCTCCTCTCTCTATCTGTGTATGGTTTAAATGTATCTGTGTTCTCATGACCATCAAACTGTCTCCTCTCTCTATGTATGTTTATGTTTTTAATGTATCTTGTTCTCATGGCCGTCTAACCACCTCCTTTCTATTTGTGTGTATGTTTTAAATGTATCTGTGTTCTCATTACCGTCGAACCGACTCATCTCTCTATGTATGTATGTTTTAAATGTAACTGTGTCCTCTTGACCGTCGAACCGCCTCCTCTCTCTCTATGCGTGTATGTTTTAAATGTATCTGTTTTCTTATGACCGTAGAACCGCCTCCTCTCTCTATGTGTGTATGTTGTAAATGTATGTGTGTTATCATGACCGTAGAACCGCCTCCTGTCTCTATGTATGTATGTTTCAAATGTTTCTGTGTTCTGATGACCGTCTAACCGCCTCCTCTCTCTATGTATGTATGTTTTAAATGTTTCTCCTGATAGTCCTTCCCCCTATCTATATGTGTGTGTTAGGTCAGTAGATTTTTTACAACCAAGAAAATCAGGAAATTAAAAAAGTATGCTAATAAACAATGCCAGATGATATTGATTGATTGATTGATTGATTTATTGGTAACGTGAACGTTCTAAAATATTTATCCACATCGGTCATAAACAGTGCTGCAAAATTTAGAACGATGAGTTCCTTTATCCACGAGGAGACTGTAGACAGTGAAGTGTACGTGTGCACATTGATTCTGATGGCGTCGTTTAGAAATACTTATTTTCGTGCATTTCATCTTTCATGCCTTATGAGGGTACTTACCACCCCGTCCAGCTTCCAAGTTCACCACACATAAACCAGAATTTAATGATAGAAATACTTTTGATGAGATTTCCCTGTTTTATATGACCGCTAGAACTCATTTTTCTATATTTGATACAATGTTTAACACAAAAAATAAATACTGTTGTCAAAGATACAGATCAAACATAGCTAAATAGGAATAAAAGATTTTAAGTGATTTACAATAATAATAAATTCATAAGACTGTTAGTATGCACCCTACCGCCCCTCCCCTCGTAAGACTGTTAGTATGCACCCTGCTGCCCATCCCCTTATAAGAAGTATGCACCCTACCGCCCCTCCCCTTATAAGACTGTTAGTATGCACCCTACCACCCCTCCCCTCGTAAGACTGTTAGTATGCACCCTACCACTCCTCCCCTCGTAAGACTGTTAGTATGCACCCTGCTGCCCCTCCCCTCGTAAGACTGTTTGTATGCACCCTGCTGCCCATCACCTTATAAGACTGTTAGTATGCAACTGACGAGATCTTTATCGAGCTATTACATCACATCCGTCGATGCTGGGTATGTAAATCTTACACAATTTCCACATCTCTAGTAAATGATTACGCATTTTGACATCGTGTAGGTAGCTATTGCACTTGCACACAACTGTAGTAAACGATTACACATTTCGACATCAGATATGGGGTAAGTAACACACCTGTCGACAATAGGTTGGTAACAATAATACTTGTACACATCAGTAGTAAACGATTACACCTGTCGACATCGGGTACACACCGATCAACCGACTTATATCATTTTGGTGAGAAGATGTATGACACGATGAAAAAAGATATAAACAAGTTAAGACCTATACGTATACAGATGACTTTTTCCAAATCGCTACGTTTAAAACTCACTGTATCAAATATAGTGTAGTAAAAAATTATCTGGCATATATTTGTCCATTAACATATTCAATCGTTTTAACTAATGTTTTCATTTGTTATCTGAAAATAGGTTCCAAAGGTACTGGCATCACAAATTTGAACAAATAAATGCAAAATTTACGCTTCTGCACAATATATTTTTGTATCCAGTGTTTTTGTTCAAAAGGACATATATCCAACGTTTTTTCTGACCCCAAAATTATTCTTTCAAGGCAATTTATTAGGAGTTTGAATCATTTTTCTTTACGCATTTACTGAAAAAATGATACGGAAAAAATCAGCTCATCTTTTTATAATGACACGATGAATAAAAGTTCCTTGACACGATTGAAAACAGCCACGTATTTCTTAAGTGATTAGTTTTATACTTCCACATGGGGCATTTCAATAACATTTTACAACTAATGTCTGTATATCATTGAATATTATACAAAAAGTCTACAATTGTTAATACAGTTATATGACTATGATGTATACATTCTTGACACAAATCACTAGACATGGAAAAAGGTAACAAGCAGCGGGGCATCTTTGTAATTCATCGTAAAACCATAGTGACGAATTAAACATAGAGTAAATGTTCTCATTTAGACAATCCCAGAGCAGAGCTTAAGTGGAAATCTGTGTTATATGTCGATAACGCTCTACAATGGGTTCTATCCTATCAACAAATAACACATAACGAACACTATTTTGTACAAATATTTCCTACTATGTCGACATTAAATAGTATAAAACGCAACCATATACTTGGTAGGTCAATATATTGATGTCAAACTTTTTTTTACAAATTATAAGGTATAAATTTAGGCAAACATTATCAAATCTGCTGCCTACAATCAGGAACATATATATATATATATAAACTAGTCCAGCTACAATTTATAATAAAGACGAAGAGCGAGAAATTTAAGGTTAATTGGCGTACAAATGTGAGTTAAATCTCAAGAATTAATACATCATATATAACTGTAACACGAATACTGCGTATGTCTAATAATTTTTAACGTTATCGGTTGCAAATATTTTGAGTATTCAACAGTAATCTTTTACATAAAAAAAAAGAAAAGGAAGACGTGTAAGACATGTAGTTACTATAAAAGGACAATATTTTATCATTCGAACAGACCGCGAGATTTACCTTCATTGACCGGATTATACACCATTTTCATCGCGTATTACACATGTAGACACCTGCAGATACACAGAAAAGAGAAAAGAATCTGTGAATCTGGTTAGAGAATACTTACACAAATGTACACTCTTTTATTACAAAATTATTTATATGTATGGTTTAATTACCCGTTTTCTTTCATTGTTAATTCTAATAAATGAATAATAAATAATGAGAAACAATCAAACACCCTGCCTTTAACGATACCATATAATATTGTCTTTATTTTTATGTCAACGCCCCAAATGCGAAGGCCACGTTCGCCTTTGGACGGTGACATAAAAATTCAGTTTTGCAAAAAGTGCAAACGTCGACATAACTTTGTCACTCTTTTGGGTTTTCTTCAATCATAATATTTTGATGATTGATATGGTGATTTGTGCAAACGAATAGTACGTTATAGGCTGTTATCCGACAGAACCCTACTTCTTGTTGGCAGATGTGCATGACAATGATTTTTAGTTTTACATTTAACCCCTTCTGGAAATTGGAACGGTTCGATATTTGGTGATTCGTACTAATAGGCAGTAAGTTCTGCACAAATCTCACTGTCGGCCCTCTACTTCCTTCTTGCAGCTTATACGTATTAAACAATTTCGTCAAACGTTTCTCGTGTTTCGTTTATCGTACTGGTTGGATATTTCATATTATGGTTTATACTAATGGATTGTATACGATTTAAAACCCTGGTACATATTTGTCAATCAAACCAAAATGCGAATGGACTTGACAAAGTTCAACGTCTAAGGTTCACAACCATGATAGGAGACAGATTGTCTAGTAACTAGTCTACCCACATGGCAAAAATGAAAAGCTTAGACTATTTTACCGAAGGTCGGAGTCTTCTCTGGGTACTCTGGCTTCCACTCGCAACTAAGACATCATACAGCTGATAAATTGCTGAAAGGCATTACAAACCATTCATACAAGCAAAAAACAGTCAAACAATTATTTTACAAGTTAAAACCGGGCGCGTGGGGGGCAAATATCGAAGTTAAAAATCCCGGACACGAAGCAGTCACTCAAAAGGTAATGACACATCGATTAGTTATAATATACCCACATGCCAAATATCAAAAAGCCTACCTAAAAGAATCAAAATTTTATCCCAAACAAGATTTGTAATGGCTGCACGTACGGACACACAACAATATGTCGACCTTCTTTTGCCTCTTTTACCAAAAACCCAATATAAACCTCCTAAAAATGAAAAGTGTAATGTAACACTAGATAAAGCTATCTTACATATCCTAAACGTGTATTAGTATGCGATTTACAGTGTCAAATAAATTTGGCTGAAAATATCAGCCTTAAAGGAGAAAAAAAAAGAAGATGATGTAAATTACCAGACAAAAAAAATATGTCTACCATTTATCTTCGTTTGGTATAGATAATAAAATAAGAGTTGGATACCAATACAAAGTATAGATTGAAAGCTTCCCTGCAAATGGTATTGTGTGTCGCAATTAGTTCATTTCATATTTTATGCACAGTAATCAAAATTAATTTTCCCCATCCTCCTATTCATGCTTGATATTGACAAGAAAATAAAAAAAAAATTACATATATTATTACGTTACGAACTCTTAAAGTGCATACTTATTCAATCGGTTAGCAGAATTTAATAGCTTATACAAAGTCATATTTCTTGTTTTAATCATATCATTGAACTAGTTTCCATCGTATCGTAATTTCTCTGACAGTGCAACTAAAATCAAATTAATATTGTTAATGCATTATGTTAAAGATACACTTTTGGGCACCAAGAAAAAGCTAAAGGAATATTCTTTATATTTAAACGACCGGTTTGAAATAAAATTATATCATATTATAAAAGGTCATTTTAACATTTAAATAACTATATATGCATTTTTTCGTTTATTTTATAAGATAAGTTGGACAAAATCTATGCTAAATCGTGTTTTAATATATTTTATTCGCTCCAGTAAATTTAAAACATATAAAATTTGGAAAAACTGACCTACGTTTTCATCGCTTCTAACATGTTTATATCTTTTTTCATCATGTCATACTACTTCTCACCAAAATGATATAATCGGTTAAACGTAGTGGTTCTGGAGTTGCCGGTTTCTCGGACATTGATTTGTGGATTGTCTGTTTTGACAGTTTCGTCGGTGTTCGGTATGTTGTTATTATTTTCGTTTGAAGAAGCTTTCTATCATGGTGTAGAGTGCACACATCCCACTGCTATCTAACAGCGCCCCTCTTATCACCTGTGCAGATCACATATCCCGCTAATATTTTTCAGCAGATCAGAAGTTACATAATCGTCACCATGACTTTATTAATCGTTATGGAATATCAATCCCTCAAATACCATCCGACATTTTCGCTGGTTTCTTATTCCTGAATTTGACATTTTTCCTAGACTTGAGAATGAGTAACTAGAAGGATGTCTAATTAGAGGCAGGCAATACTTCAATCCATCACACTATCAAGATTTGCTACCAGAATCGGGTCTAAAATAGCGTCCATTCTTGTGAGATTAAATAGAGTATCAAGTTACCATATATAAGTCAACGTTAATATCGCCAGTTAAGTTATTACAATATTGTTTGTAGTTTAATGCTTGACCAATTGTGTATTTAAAATAATCCCTAAATTTATTATCATTTAAGCTGATCCAACACAAAGTTCATACATTCCGCTGCAACCTTACAGCGGCTTTGAATCACGTGTACAGTCAATTTAACACATCATCTGCCTATCTTACATCGTCTCTCTATTCACGTTTACACACACCCCGCTGCTATAATACAGCGGCTTTGTATCACGTGTACTGTTCATAATACCGTCTGCATAGGCAGCACACCTCGTCCTATCTTGCATTAGCTCTCTATGACGTGTACAGGTAACGCAACCCCGTCGACATCTTACAGCGGCTCTCTAATACGTGTGCAGGCAACACAGCCCGTCGCTCTATCACGTGTACATTACACAATCCCCTAGCTATCTTACAGCGTCTTTCTATGACGTGTATAGGAAACACACCTCGTCATACCTTGCAGCTGCTCTCTAGGGAGTGTACAGGCAACACAACCCCATCGATATCTTACAGCGGCTCTCTAAAATGTGTGCAGGCAACACAACCCGTCGATCGCCATCTTAAAGCGGCTATCACGTGTATAGTCTACAATCCGTCCATATCTTACAGCGTCTACTACGACTACATTGCACACACCTGCCTATTATATTACAGCGGCTCTCTATAACGTGCACATAACAGTCCACATACCCCGCCGCTACCGCACAGCTGCACTCTATCACGCATGCAGCCAGATAATTCTCATGGCTAGGTTACTATTACTACTTCGCAACGTGTGTAGTCAGTATATCGTGTTGTCCGGGTCCTACTAAACGCAGAGAAGTGCAGAGAAATGCAGAGAAGTCCAGAGAAGTGCTACCCGTCCAACTGCTCGAAATTGTCAACAACTAAATGATATTTTTAGTAAAAATATGGGCTTCTTTATGTTCATTTATATACAATATAAAACATATTATATATAATAAACCTTTATTTAATCAAATAAACCATTTTTTAATTACTTCTCTTCACTTCTCTGCGTTTAGTATGACCGTATTGTCCCTGTATATAAGTTGTCTGTTCTTTATTGTATTTAGTAGATCATCTTATCCTGCATACACTTCTGCAATTTATTTTTAATTGTTGTTGCATGGTCGTTTTGGTTAAGTAGCTGTAGGCGAGTGTATTCACTACGTAAGGTTAAACTGGTATACCAGGTTATTGGTATGTGTAGACGTTAGCCCACTTTGTCAAGAAGAAGCCGAAGTACCCAGAGAACTGACCCTTTAGGCAGGAAATCTGCAATCCCTGTAATTAAGACAAGTCGAGCACACACTGCCCGCACTGAGACTCAAACCCACAACCTAAGTGTTGACAGACACATGACCAACTATGAACCTCTGAGCTACTGCTCACTCTGTACACATCATTAAATTGAAGTCAGTAAAGAGGAAGTAGATAAGTGACAGACCTGAAATCGGTATTCGAAATACAGGACCACATGGTAAGGTCACATATAAAATTTCAAGTGCTTGTGATAAGCAGTTGCTAAGAAAACTGTTACAAAAATGATTTTGTGGATGGAAGGACGGACGGACGGACAGGGGTAACGAAGCGGGGGCATAATAATAGACTAACTACCTTAACTGCTCATCACCTGAACTCTTGACAAATCAGATTTGGCAAGATAGGCCCAAGGCAAATTCAGACAAATTCAAAACAATTTAAGACATTTTAATATAGTCAAGATCGGTTTAGTACAAAGTCAATTAAGACAAACTAAGTACAATGAAGACTTAGGTTAAGTAAATTTAAACAGGTTGCCGACAATATCAGACTGGTTGAGTCCGAACAGTTCAATTACAAAAAATAACCATTTCAACCTTTTCATTATTGGTTTTGTTGGGTTCTTCCGATGCCGTCGTAATATACTACCATACATGATGTTGTTAATTAAATATCATTAATTGAATTGTTTGTTTGAATGGTGTTTTAATGCCACTTTCAGCAATTTTCCAGCTATTTCATGGCGTCCAGTTTTTATTGGGGGAGGAAGCCGGAGTACCCGGAGAGAACCCCCGACCTGCGGTAGGAAAACTGGCAATCCTTGTCAAATAAGATTGGAGTCGAGTACACCCTGCCTGCAGTGAGAATCGAACCCGCAATCTAAGTGTTGACAGACCACGTGATCAATGGTAGACGAACTACCTTGACCACTCGGCCACCGAGGCCCTTATCATTAATTGAGAACAAATCGAAACGTATATAACCATAATCCTATCATCTTGTGACAAACATTTCAGGCACATTAATTTATAAACTATAATTTGAAAGATGAATAAAAAACAGTTTACATGTTGAATTTTCATTTCCTCTGAACCCTTTATAAATAATGAAGTCATGGATGTCAAAAAAGACAAAAAAAATGTTTGTTAATTTGATTCGATTTTAGAATTAAAGTTTCATCTAGAGTACACAATGATAAGCTTCAGTGAAGGCGACTATACAAGTTAAACAAGTGTGGATAGTATTGCTTAGGAAATACTACGTCAACTACTGGCAAATAAAATTTTCTGTATTCAAGGGCCATATTTTTGTAAAGAATCATTGGATCGGAAATATATTAAAACTTGCTCTTTAACCCATAATGGTTGACTCACATACCAAATATCAGCTCAATATCTGCAAGAGTTTAAAAAAAGGTCAGACGGACTGACAGACAGATGGATGGAGTGCATCTTATTGGCCCTTTTTGCAAAGCCTGTTGGGGACATTAAATTTTACAGATGTTATAGATTATTTATGTTTTTTTAAACAAGAATCATTTCCTTATCTCATCGAAGGATGATAGGCCATGAGATGAGATGACTAGAAACTTCTTTGAGTTTCATAAAACGTAAATAATCTGTAAATCGCATTTTGTAACATTGTGATGTCACAGTGTTTTCTTACAGACATCATGACAGCCAGGTGAGATGGGTCCATCTCACGCTAGCCGCTTGAGATAAGATAATAACGCTTATAAAGACCAAAGAAAAACACTGCAAAATAGCAGTAATAAATATTACCTAAAACTATGTCTTAAGTTTTTCCAGTAAAGTAAGATATTTCTACTTTATATGTGATATTTAAATAATGGTTTAACAATTTAGTATTAAACTCTCAATGTGCATTGGTTACATTGAGCTACTTATTGTTAGATTTACATTAATCATGTCAACACAAAAAAACACAATTACTTTTACAATTATTTAAAGAAACCATAATTTTTACTTATTTTGTTCAAATCTGTTTGTCAAAAAAAATGAACGTACAAAATCAAGCAATGTGGCATTTGCTTGATTTTTTATGATCATGTTTTTTATGGGAGGTGCCCTCCATTGTTGTTGACTTTGTAGCATCAGTTTGTGTATGGGAGGTGGCCTCTATTGTTGTTGACTTTGTAGCATCAGTTTGTGTATGGGAGGTGGCCTCCATTGTTGTTGACTTTGTAGCATCAGTTTGTGTATGGGAGGTGGCCTCCATTGTTGTTGATTTTGCATGTTCAATTCTTTGGCTGGTGTTGCTGTCTTCTGGAAAATCTGTAAAAGAAAACGTCAAAAGACTTCAAAAACAATACGTTAGGTAGGAAAACTAGCAATCATTTAACCAAACAAGTACGATTATTGAATGATTATCAAGCCAGAAAATGCTGCACTAGATAAATTCATTATGTCGACATAATTTTAAATGATTATTTTAGAAGACCAATTATACTAATTTAACATTTCATTAATTTATACCACTGAAATTAAGCTCTGATATACCATACGAGTATGGGAGGTACAAGCTCCAACGTAATGTTTCCTATCCTAGTACTTGATACTAAGTTTGTAAGGTCTGCAGAGGATACCTAATGTTTATTAAGAAAAAGTCAAATATCAACATTGGATGTCTGCAGACTTGACATTTATATCTATTGGAGACTATTATTAGACACGAGGTAGAAACAAAACTTGGTAGCTTGTAGTTAGTTGCTTATAGTTTATATGAAACAATATTGTACTACCGGGTACATAAGTAATTAGTATAATTACATCAACATATGTTACATGTATTGTTAGTGTAAATGAACAGGAGAAAGAGATCCCTGAATTGTCATTTTAACTTTCCTAAATAACTGAGGATTAACTCTCACCAATGTTATACTTTTCTTTCAGAAATTTACATCCCTCTGGAGCAACTATATTCAGGACATGCATCAGATAACGAATGGTTTTGTTCCTCGTACTATTTTTCCATTTTATTAGAATGTCATAATTCTGGCCAAACATGTCCCGGTTATATTTAAACATGGTTTCTTCAATCTGGCAGAAATCTATTCCCAGTTCTACACCCAGATGAATTGCACAATTTGTTATCTTCTTAGACAGAACATCCAGCGTTACATCATCTGGAACGTCTTGCAGTTTAGCATCTTTTAAATCTATAATGTAATGAAGTGACAAAACTATAATGTTTTTAAAGAAATATCTTGTTATCTAGATGTACTTGCTTTATGTATAAACAAATCTAATATGAACACCTCGGTAAAAGATACATGACATAGAAACTGCCCTAACAACAAGGGCCGAAAGTCAAAGGACAAATACAAATCCGGATTAAGACAAAGAGAGCAATCTGAACAAAATAACATCCATGGGTGCACCAAGATGCTCCAAACGAGTACACAGTGTCAGCCTTCAATTAAAACACCAGTCAAGTTATTAATTGCCATGTCTAGGAAAAAGTCAAATCCAGGAATGGGACTCCAACAGACAAAAAATATATTTCCTCAACTGATGTGGGATGTACAAACGATGTTATCAACAGACAAAAGATCTACTTCCTCAACTGATGTGGGATGTACAAACGATCAATAGACAAAAAATATATTTCCTCAACTGATGTGTGATGTTAAGCTAAAGTAACCAATTACAGGAGAGGGTTCACCTAGAGTACCGATGGCAAGTGACTAATTTATTGTAATGTGACGTTAAGATAAAGTAACCCATCCCAGGAGAGGGTTCACCTAGAGTACCGATGGCAAGTGACTAATTTATTGTAATGTGACGTTAAGATAAAGTAACCCATCCCAGGAGAGGGTTCACCTATAATACCGATGACAAGTGATGAAATTATTGTAATGTGATGTCAAGCTAAATTAACCAATCCTAGTACAGCGCTCATCTGGAATACAGATGAAAAATGACTAAATTATTGTAATGTAATGTCAAGCTAACATGTAAATTAACCAATCCTAGTACAGTGCTCATCTGGAATACAGATGACAAATGACTTAATTATTGTAATGTAATGTCAAGCTAACATGTAAATTAACCAATCCTAGTACAGCGCTCATCTGGAATACAGATGACAAATGACTTAATTATTGTAATGTAATGTCAAGCTAACATGTAAATTAACCATTCCTAGTACAGCGCTCATCTGGAATACAGATGACAAATGACTAAATTATTGTAATGTAATGTCAAGCTAACATGTAAATTAACCAATCCTAGTACAGTGCTCATCTGGAATACAGATGACAAATGACTAAATTATTGTAATGTGATTTTAAACTAAGTAAACCGATAAAGCTACATTGAAGGAAGGCAACTGTAGTAATAAACATTAACAGAACATATATAAGCAAATTATCCAAAACTACAAGTTTTCATGAAAATTAGAAAAAAACAGGTCCAGGACAATCGTGTATCAAAATGACTCACCAAGAATTGTTCTATCTTCTCTAAATATCTGAAATGAGATACAATTGTATATTATAAGTAGACAGTTGATTAAGCAATCACTGATACCCCAGTTTAATTTTGCATTAGTTTTTTTTTTTAAACTTTCTAATGTTTTTTGTCAACTGGTGACCTTGACCATTGACAAAAATTTATCCAACATCAATAGGCTTCTTACCCACCTGATATGTAATAATGTCCTAAAATTAACGGCACACTTTTTGAGTTATTGCACTGAAACTTTTTTGTAAAAATGTTAAACATTTTGTTGGCAAATGTGACCTTGAAATTTGCACTGAGTTTGCGGGTTCGAGTCTTACTTCTGGCAGGGTGCACTAAGACTCCAATCTTTATTGACAGGGATTGCCAGTTTTCCTATGGATGGTAGAATTTTTATCCGGGTACTTCGATGTCCTCTCCAATAAAAACTAGATGTCATGATACAGATGTAAAATTGCTGAAAGTGGCATTAAACACCCTTAATAAAAAACAACTTAAATGCTAAATTCCTTGTGCATGTCCTGGATAAGTTTAGTTGTTGCAATTTCTTGTGTTCCAAGCAGAGATGTTTTTTTTTATTTCTTGAATAGTGTTTATCATCTTCAGCAATTTTTCCGCTGGAAGGGTAGTGAGTCGTAAGAAGATATAGTACCCTGTGAAAATCTGATCTTTGGCAGTAAGAACTGGCAATTCTTCTTAATAAATGTTTGAGCTGCCCACAGTAAGACTAGAACTGACACGCCCACAGTAAGACAAGAACTGACACGCCCACAGTAAGACTAGAACTGACACGCATGACATCAATAGTAGATGACTAACATCCTTAAACCTCTTGGCCACCAATCCCCCATATAGATATTGTGGCGTCAATTTTTGTTTGGGGGGGGGGTGAGTCGGAGTTGCTAGTGAAAACCCAACCTTTGGAAGACAAACTCGCAATTCTCGTCTCAATTAATGTTAAAGTCGAACACTTAAGGCATGAACCCGCAACCTTGGTGTTGACAGGTTAGGTGACACAAACTAACTGGTCACCGAGGCCCCTCCCATGAAGATGTGATTGTGTTGATAATTGTTCTGACAAAAAAGTATTTAAAATCACCTTACTTTGATAAACTATCCATAAAAGTATTTAAAACAATTGAGGACTGTGAGCACGCTCACGAAGGGATACACCCCCTTCGCTTCAATTCCAATTATCTCCCCTGAATAATATCCGACGACGATAATTCTTCATGCACATCTACATATGATGTACTTCATGTAAAGTTTCATCAAAATCTGTCAAGCGGTTTAGGAGGAGAAGCGCTTACAAGGGATGTGGACAGACGGATAGACAGACAGGGTGAATCCTATACACACACCCAAACAAGTTTGCGGGGGTATAATCACCTTACTTTGATATACTGTAGAAATATAATATTTTTGTTTAATTTCACTTAGTCACATCACCCCCTCAGGCACATGCCCTGGTTAAGTCTTATTGACATCAGACTAGCAAATTATAACCACATTGTATGTACTTATATTTCTCTAATACCCGTATTGGTATTACAAAAGTTTGCAGAAATCATTACAAAACTTACTAACCTGACAAAGAATGTGTTGGTTATGTTGAATTCCTTTCAAAGCTGTACATAAAGCTTTAATCGTAGGTCGAGCTCCTATTTTTTTCCAATGACACAAAATATCATGTTTCATCATTAGTGGATTTCTCCCTTGATATTTGTAATCAAATTCGTCCAAGTCATTCCTTGACAGTCCTAAATTGACAATAAACTGATCAAAAATCTTTATTCCAATATGACGGGCCAATCTGGCAAGATGTTTGTCTTCTGGGCATAAATTTAAACACTGTTCGTCAAGACCTGTAATGTAGTAATATAATGGTAAAATAAATGGAAAACATGATCAAGTTATCTTTTTATACTGAAAAACATGGATTAACTTGCATTATTGGCATACAATTCTCATACTGATGTATTTTATAATATAATCCAGTTGTTTCTTTATTATTTATATGTTGGATATTTGATCTGATGTTTGTTAATCCTACTGGTTAAGCCGCTTCCATGCTAACAGTACCCATAGATTATTTCTCATTCTAATTTTAGTATGAATATTGTAATAATTGTCATATTATAATAATTCTCTCCTTCATACTAGTAGAGGATTTGATGGTGAATGATGCTTAGAGCTATTTACAGCCATATGAGTTTTGTAATTTTGTTTGAAATAAAAGCTGCTACACACGTTAGCATATTTTAAGCTATACATGCATAAATAATAACCGATTCATTTGAGCAGGTCAAAATATAACTAATAATACTGTTTGTATAATTTCTGTTGTTATCAAATATGTACTAATTGCATATTGCAAGTGTATTTAATCATAATTTCCAACTGCAAAACAACAATACTTTGTGTAGGTTCATTTAATACAAATCACACATATATATCATTGTATATAGCTTCTAAGATGTGCAGTTTGTGAAAAGTCATCTGAACATTTTACAATGCTTGCTTAAACTAATTCCTGTGTTGGTGGCCATTGTTAATTTCTGATCACAAAACATAAATATTGTAACCAATTTCGGTTTCAATCGATTTCAAAGAGGAAGCTGACAATGCAAAGTGATGACAATAGATCACGTGACTCTGTCAGGTAATACAAACATTAACTACATTCTGATCATCACCATGACAACACAAAGTGATGACAATAGATCACGTGACTCTGTCAGGTAATACAAACATTAACTACATTCTGATCATCACCATGACAACACAAAGTGATGACAATAGATCACGTGACTCTGTCAGGTAATACAAACATTAACTACATTCTGATCATCACCATGACAACACAAAGTGATGACAATAGATCACGTGACTCTGTCAGGTAATACAAACATTAACTACATTCTGATCATCACCATGACAACACAAAGTGATGACAATAGATCACGTGACTCTGTCAGGTAATACAAACATTAACTACATTCTGATCATCACCATGACAACACAAAGTGATGACAATAGATCACGTGACTCTGTCAGGTAATACAAACATTAACTACATTCTGATCATCACCATGACAACACAAAGTGATGACAATAGATCACATGACTCTGTCAGGTAATACAAACATTAACTACATTCTGATCATCACCATGACAACACAAAGTGATGACAATAGATCACGTGACTCTGTCAGGTAATACAAACATTAACTACATTCTGATCATCACCATGACAACACAAAGTGATGACAATAGATCATGTGACTCTGTCAGGTAATACAAACATTAACTACATTCTGATCATCACCATGACAACACAAAGTGATGACAATAGATCACGTGACTCTGTCAGGTAATACAAACATTAACTACATTCTGATCATCACCATGACAACACAAAGTGATGACAATAGATCACGTGACTCTGTCAGGTAATACAAACATTAACTACATTCTGATCATCACCATGACAACACAAAGTGATGACAATAGATCAGGTGACTCTGTCAGGTAATACAAACATTAACTACATTCTGATCATCACCATGACAACACAAAGTGATGACAATAGATCAGGTGACTCTGTCAGGTAATACAAACATTAACTACATTCTGATCATCACCATGAACAGCTTAGTAATCATCCGTGATATCTATTGCATTACATGTTTCCAATTACACCATCCCTTTCTATGGTTATTGTATTTGTAACTTACCTCTACATCCCGGGCCGCATTCCTTTAGTACCTGTAAAACATATTTAACAAATTAATATCAATGGAAATCATATAAACATATGTTATCAATACTGTCAATACACTTGTTTTTATGTTTTCAAATTAAAAGAGTATGCAAATTCATTTTGTTCTTGAAAACATGACAGTAAAGCACAGAAAGCTCACTGGTACCGTTGTCCACAGAAAGCACACTGGTACCCTTGTCCACAGGTAGCACACTGGTACCATTTTCCACATAATGCACACTGGTACCCTTGTCCACAGAAAGCATACTGGTACCCATGTCTACAGAAAGCATACTGGTACCCTTGTCCACAGAAAGCACACTTGTTCCCTCATCCACACTTCCAACATAACAGCAAACACAGAAAGCACACTGGTACCCTTGTCCACATTTCCAACTTAACAGTAAAAGACAGAAAGCACACTGGTACCCTGGTCCACACTTCCAACAATATTTAGTATGTTGCTGCTGAATATAACAGCGTCAGAAAGTGTCAATTTGTATTATAACCTAACATTTCTAATAATAAATAAAATTTCACCAATTAGATACCAAGGTTACAAAATTTTCTTTGCCAGAAGTGAGTTTTTCGACACCGAAGTTCAAACCCAAATATATTTTAAATTCAAATGACTAAGATGTTGAAGAGCTTATTTTACAAAATTCCAAATGTTGTATCAAATCTGGCTGAGGTCATCTTCACCTTGTGACTACTGGGCATTGGACTGTTGATTACCACAAGCAGAGGCTTTGACCCAACGGTTGCTAATAAAAAACATCAGTGTTTCAAAGTGAGTATAAATTAACTTTATTTTATGATAATTTAAGAGATATTGCATACATGTACTTGCTCCTTGTGTTCTTCATGTTCCATTGTCACAGAAAAGTCATATTGTCATTTAATGAAGCAATACAAATAATGTAATTAATACATAATTAGAAAATAAAATAATTAACTAAAATAACTAAGTGCTCACAATACCCCGTGCCTTCCCATCAGACTAAGGTCATGTAAGGTGGATAGCTTCTCTTATCAACGTTCTTTATAACGAAGTTAATTACTTCACACTGAAGCTTATAATTAGAGTTCAAGTTATTGAGGTTGACTTACATTAAGTTACTATAAACAGGACCTATAAATGAGTTTTTTGTACAAACATATATATAAATAAATGACAAGACTCTAAAAACAGTTCGACAAATCGATGGTGTTCGAGCCATCAGAGTTCGAGGTACTAAAGTTTGACTCTGTAAGTAACAATTTCCCAAAGTTTCATGAGAATTCATGAAGAAATTAAAGCGCTATCCAGGCGACAACATTATACATGTATATGAAAGATGACTGTCCCCATCCTAAAATATGGTCACCCTTAACGAAATTCCACGAAAGTCGATCCCATCCAACAGTCAGGGGTAATACTTGTACAAGTGTATTGTTTTAACCCAGAGAGGTGAAGATTAACGACTGAAAAGAGTAATATTTTTAAACTTATGTATGTCATTATTTTTTACTGTATTAAGTAAAAAAATAAAGATCTTGGAGTTGTCCCCCTTAAACTATTATTTCATTTTTTTACTTGTGTGAGTAATTTTTTTTTCTTTAGTAGTTATAAACTTATCCTGAATTTTATCAATTAAATAAATGAGATTATCTCCCTTAAATCCAACTAAAATATGTATCATTGTTTTTAAAATTGAAAAAGAACACCAACAAATGTATCCAACATGTTTATTCTTTTCATTAATATACAAGACTAAAAACCTATACTGAGCACAACATTTTGTAACGATAGCAATTGAATTTTCCTCTAATAATAATAAAAATATCATTAAAGTGTATCGATATGATCATAAAAGTGTATCAATATTTAATCTGTGTAAATGAATCAAACAACATGGATAGAGCACTAAAACTGTAGTTATCTAGCATTGGTTTTCTCAGTTTTATTATGCGAATAATGATATAACATGTAAAACAGCATATTCTCTAGATATAGCTAAGAAACGAAACACAATTAATAATGGTAACATTTAATAACATCATGAAAAAAACTTTAATGCTCTCATTTATGAATTTTCCTGGTTCAGTACTTGTAACATTTTTACAAATATAAAAAAAAATAAAAGAAAAAATTTATTTGGTTTAATCTGTAGGTAACCTTTTAAGTTGAATGTTTTACCCCTCTTCTGAAATGTATATCGCTTTGTATCATGTTATCTAAATCATTACAAATGACAAATGAATACTCAACCTATGACATTCTCATATTTTTTTATAAAGCTTCATTTTGCTATTCTATATAGTATATACCACTTCAGTCTTTTTGTTCTCTAACAAGTAAGAAATGTTTACCCATTTACAATATAATTTTACTGTTATTAATCTCCCTAAACTACAATCCGATCAATAAATAAAAAACTCTAACAGTTACATGTACAAAATAATTTTAAATTATATAGTTCAATGTATGAGAAGAAAATTGTTAAAAATGCTTTGAGTGGTTCACTTGTCACCGAACCAAAGATGAATGATTTCAATAGTAAACTTATTTATGAGATTAAATATTTTATTGAGACCAAATGTTTTTATTCAATTAATTATGTATGTCAATTTTTATCTTTATTAACTTCACACAAGTTCTAGTATTAGTGAACTAATAATTTTAACTTTGACTTGTTTATTTTTTAAGACAAATATTTTATCCACCTTCCCTACATGTGTATCCTTTGTAACGAGATTTTATCAAAAACATCTTAAAATGAGAAACACATACTCATCATGATGCTCATCTTACAAATATTCTTCAATTATGGCTTTCTCACAAGTTTAATAAAAGATGGATTTTGCTATTATATATAATATACACCATTGCAGTTTTTTTATTGAATGACTCCAGCAGTTACAATTTAATTAAAAATTATATAGTTCATTGTATATGCAATAGTTGTATGAAACGTACAAGAGTATGTGGAAAATTTTGAAAAAATGGCTTTGGATGGTGTAAGAACCAAAAGATTAGAGATTTCAATAGTAAACTTATTTACAGAGATTAAAATATTTTAGTGACCAAATGCTTTTATTCAATAAATTATTTATCTTACTAACCACACTTGTAGAGCATCGCAAAAGTTTAGGATTAGTGAACTTCTGACTTGAGTCATATACCCACCTTCTTACATCTTCATGCTTTGTAACAAGATTTTACCAAAAACATCTTAAAATGACAAACAGATACTCTTCTTACAAATATGCTTCAATTATGGCTTTCTCACAAGTTTGATAAAAGATTGATTTTACTATCATATATAATATATACCACTGCAGTTTTTTTTACTCTACCAAGCAAGAAAAATTTATGTGTTTGCATAAGAGCTTGATTTTCTATCATGCAGTTTATATATAACATTAGAATATTTTTTTACTCCAACAAGTAAAAATTTGTGTGCCCATTTACACAATATTAATTGACTGTTATTCAACTACCTAAACTAAAAACCAATTAATAAATTAATGACTCCAACATTTACAACTTATTTTTCATATTTGATCAAATATTTTTGCTATTCTATATAATATATACCATTGAAGTCTTTTTTTACTCTAACAAGTAAGAAATTTTAACCCATTTACATAACATTGTTTTACTGTTGTTGATCTCCTCAAACTATTATCCAATTTTAGAAAATTAGTGACTCCTCAGTAAACTGTTTGAATATTTTAGTGAGAACAAATGTTTTTATGTGCTTAATGATGCATGTCAATTTTTATCTTATTAACTTCACTTGACGTCTAGTATTAGTGAGCAAGAAATTTTAACTTTGACTTGTTTAAGACAAATATTTTATCCACCTTCATACATGTGTATACTTTATAATAAAATTTTACCACAAACATCTTGAATGATAAACACATATTCATCTTACAGATATGCTTCAATTATCGCATTGTCACAAGTTTGATAAAAGATTGATTTTGCTATTATATGTAATATATACCACTGCAGTTTTTTTTTACTCTACCAAGCAAGAAAAATTTATGTGTTTGCATAAGAGCTTGATTTTGCTATCATGCAGTTTATATATAACATTAGAATATTTTTTTACTCCAACAAGTAAAAATTTGTGTGCCCATTTACACAATATTTATTGACTGTTATTCAACTACCTAAACTAAAAACCAATTAATAAATTAATGACTCCAACATTTACAACTTATTTTTCATATTTGATCAAATATTTTTGCTATTCTATATAATATATACCATTGAAGTCTTTTTTTACTCTAACAAGTAAGAAATTTTAACCCATTTACATAACATTGTTTTATTGTTGTTGATCTCCCTAAACTATTATCCAATTTTAGAAAATTAGTGACTCCTCAGTAAACTGATTGAATATTTTAGTGAGAACAAATGTTTTTATGTGCTTAATGATGCATGTCAATTTTTATCTTATTAACTTCACTTGAGGTCTAGTATTAGTGAGCAAGAAATTTTAACTTTGACTTGTTTAAGACAAATATTTTATCCACCTTCATACATGTGTATACTTTATAATAAAATTTTACCACAAACATCTTGAATGATAAACACATATTCATCTTACAGATATTCTTCAATTATCGCATTGTCACAAGTTTGATAAAAGATTGATTTTGCTATTATATATAATATATACCACTGCAGTTTTTTTTACTCTACCAAGCAAGAAAAATTTATGTGTTTGCATAAGAGCTTGATTTTGCTATCATGCAGTTTATATATAACATTAGAATATTTTTTTACTCCAACAAGTAAAAATTTGTGTGCCCATTTACACAATATTAATTGACTGTTATTCAACTACCTAAACTAAAAACCAATTAATAAATTAATGACTCCAACATTTACAACTTGTTTTTCATATTTGATCAAATATTTTTGCTATTCTATATAATATATACCATTGAAGTCTTTTTTTACTCTAACAAGTAAGAAATTTTAACCCATTTACATAACATTGTTTTATTGTTGTTGATCTCCCTAAACTATGATCCAATTTTAGAAAATTAGTGACTCCTCAGTAAACTGATTGAATATTTTAGTGAGAACAAATGTTTTTATGTGCTTAATGATGCATGTCAATTTTTTACCGTCTCCCATGGGAGACGGTATACATAGTAGTCTCGATCACCCAGACGCATATATAATAGCATCTGGGATCACCTTATTTTAATTTCGCTACCAATAGGTGGAGACAAACAATGATTCTATTTTTAGCGCCCTATTTTTAAACCAGGAAAACCATGCAAACATATCTATACTTATAATATGACGTCACAGTAAGATTCACTCTTGATTATGCATAACAATAATATTTGTTTAATTAATTGATAAAGTAATATTTTATAAAAATATTCAAATGTAAACTTTGGTACAATTTGTTGAACACTTCTTGATATGAACGGAAGTAATTTTTTAGACAATAAAAATATCATCCAATCAAAAATTACGCCCAGTTTTGGGCGTAATGGTAACGAGTTTAATATAGAGCTGAATCCAGACGCACAAATGTAATTAAGCGTCTGGATGATCGAGACTATATACATAGTCAAATGACGATCAGTCTTCGGAGTAAATGACTCTCTGTTACTTGATTGGGTGGTTAACTAAATCTATAAATATTTTTCTCATTTCATTGGTTTACGTCAGGATCGCACTAGTATGTGTACTGAAATTTCGATATATTCTTAGGTCGAATCGGGGTTGTGATCAGTATTTTAGTGTAGTAATGTAACGTTCCACATATTGACTTCTATTTCATTCAATGCATTGGTCAGTGAACAATTATAAGGTAAACATTGTACCAAAATCTCCCTACTTTATAAAGCTGTTTTGGAAAAAAATTATATGTTCTATATCTTTATTTTCGTTCTGATATTGATGCAAATTTAACAAAACATATTTTTACCGCTAATTTTTAACATTGTTGTTTAGGAGTCAACTTTTGTTTAATTATTTTTTAAAAAGCACGTGTGAAGTGACGACAGGCATTTAAATCTCTCAAGCACCATTAGATAATAGGTTAGCGTAAACAATGTCCTTACAAGGTACATGTACATTGTTTACCTATCTTACATATAAATTAAAAAAAACCAGATACTTTAATAAATCCATGAAATTTGTAATGCAGCTAAGAGACGGTTAGCTTTTTAGAAAAGCTAAACTTGTTTCTTATTAACTTCACTTGAGGTCTAGTATTAGTGAGCAAGAAATTTTAACTTTGACTTGTTTAAGACAAATATTTATCCACCATCCTACATGTGTATACTTTATAATACAATTTTACCACAAACATCTTAAAAGATAAACACATATTCATCTTACAGATATGCTTCAATTATCGCATTGTCACAAGTTTGATAAAAGATTGATTTTGCTATTATATATAATATATACCATTGCAGTTTTTTTACTCCTACAAGCAAGAAATATTTACTGGTTTGCATAAGAGCTTCATTTTGCTATCATATAGTTAATATATAACATTAGAATATTTTTTTACTCCAACAAGTAAAAATTTGTGTGCCCATTTAATATTAATTGACTGTTATTCAACTACCTAAACTAAAAACCAATTAATAAATTAATGACTCCAACATTTACAACTTATTTTTCGTATTTGATCAAATAGTTTTGCTATTCTATATAATATATACCATTGAAGCCTTTTTTTACTCTAACAAGTAAGAAATTTTAACCCATTTACATAACATTGTTTTACTGTTGTTGATCTCCCTAAACTATTATCCAATTTTAGTAAATTAGTGACTCCTCAGTAAACTGATTGAATATATTAGTTAGAACAAATGTTTTTATGTGCTTAATGATGCAGTCAATTTTTATCTTATTAACTTCACTTGAGGTCTAGTATTAGTGAGCAAGAAATTTTAACTTTGACTTGTTCAAGACAAATATTTTATCCACCTTCATACATGTGTATACTTTATAATAAAATTTTACCACAAACATCTTGAATGACAAACACATATTCATCTTACAGATATGCTTCAATTATCGCATTGTCACAAGTTTGATAAAAGATTGATTTTGCTATTATATATAATATATACCATTGCAGTTTTTTACTCCTACAAGCAAGAAATATTTACTGATTTGCATAAGAGCTTGATTTTGCTATCATATAGTTAATATATAACATTAGAATATTTTTTTACTCCAACAAGTAAAAATTTGTGTGCCCATTTACACAATATTAATTGACTGTTATTCAACTACCTAAACTAAAAACCAATTAATAAATTAATGACTCCAACATTTACAACTTATTTTTCATATTTGATCAAATATTTTTGCTATTCTATATAATATATACCATTGAAGTCTTTTTTTTACTCTAACAAGTAAGAAATTTTAACCCATTTACATAACATTGTTTTACTGTTGTTGATCTCCCTAAACTATTATCCAATTTTAGTAAATTAGTGACTCCTCAGTAAACTGATTGAATATTTTAGTTAGAACAAATGTTTTTATGTGCTTAATGATGCAGTCAATATTTATCTTATTAACTTCACTTGAGGTCTAGTATTAGTGAGCAAGAAATTTTAACTTTGACTTGTTCAAGACAAATATTTTATCCACCTTCATACATGTGTATACTTTATAATAGAATTTTACCACAAACATCTTGAATGATAAACACATATTCATCTTACAGATATGCTTCAATTATCGCATTGTCACAAGTTTGATAAAAGATTGATTTTGCTATTATATATAATATATACCATTGCAGTTTTTTTACTCCTACAAGCAAGAAATATTTACTGGTTTGCATAAGAGCTTGATTTTGCTATCATATAGTTAATATATAACATTAGAATATTTTTTTACTCCAACAAGTAAAAATTTGTGTGCCCATTTACACAATATTAATTGACTGTTATTCAACTACCTAAACTAAAAACCAATTAATAAATTAATGACTCCAACATTTACAACTTATTTTTCATATTTGATCAAATATTTTTGCTATTCTATATAATATATACCATTGAAGTCTTTTTTTACTCTAACAAGTAAGAAATTTTAACCCATAACTTTGTTTTACTGTTGTTGATCTCCCTAAACTATTATCCAATTTTAGTAAATTAGTGACTCCTCAGTAAACTGATTGAATATTTTAGTGAGAACAAATGTTTTTATGTGCTTAATGATGCATGTCAATTTTTATCTTATTAACTTCACTTGAGGTCTAGTATTAGTGAGCAAGAAATTTTAACTTTGACTTGTTTAAGACAAATATTTTATCCACCTTCATACATGTGTATACTTTATAATACAATTTTACCACAAACATCTTGTGAATGCAATAGTTGTATGTAACACACGAGTATGAGATTTTTGGAAAAAAGGGCTTTGAATGGTGACAGAACCAAACGATTAGGGATTTTAATAGTAAACTTATTTACAGATTAAAATATTTTAGTGAACAAATGTTTTTGTTTGATAATTTATCATATTAACCACACTTGTAGAGCTTCACACAAGTTAAGAATTACACATGTAGTGAACTTCTGATTTAAGTAAAATACCCACCTTCTTACATGTACATGCTTTGTAACATGATGTTACCCAAAATATGAATTATAAACATGACAAATGCATACCCACTTACAAATATGTTTCAATTGTGGTACCCTCACATATCTGATAAAATATTTTTGCTATTCTATATAATATATACCATTGAAGTCTTTTTTTACTCTAACAAGTAAGAAATTTTAACCCATTTACATAACATTGCTTTACTGTTGTTGATTACCCTAAACTATTATCCAATTTAAGTAAGTTAGTGACTCCTCAGTAAACTTATATACAGGGATAGAATATTTTAGTGAGAACAAATGTTTTTGTGTGCTTAATGATGCATGTCAATTTTGATCTTATTAACTTCACTTAAGGTCTAGTATTAGTGAGCAAGAAATTTTTAACTTTGACTTGTTCAAGACAAATGTTTTATCCACTTTCCTACATGTGTAAACTTTATAATAAAATTTTACCACAAACATCTTGAATGATAAACACATATTCATCTTACAGATATGGTTCAATTATCGCATTGTCACAAGTTTGATAAAAGATTGATTTTGCTATTATATATAATATATACCATTGCAGTTTTTTTACTCCTACAAGCAAGAAATATTTACTGGTTTGCATAAGAGCTTGATTTTGCTATCATATAGTTTATATATAACATTAGAATATTTTTTTACTCCAACAAGTAAAAATTTGTGTGCCCATTTACACAATATTAATTGACTGTTATTCAACTACCTAAACTAAAAACCATTTAATAAATTAATGACTCCAACATTTACAACTTATTTTTCATATTTGATCAAATATTTTTGCTATTCTATATAATATATACCATTGAAGTCTTTTTTTACTCTAACAAGTAAGAAATTTTAACCCATTTACATAACATTGTTTTACTGTTGTTGATCTCCCTAAACTATTATCCAATTTTAGTAAATTAGTGACTCCTCAGTAAACTGATTGAATATTTTAGTGAGAACAAATGTTTTAATGTGCTTAATGATGCATGTCAATTTTTATCTTATTAACTTCACTTGAGGTCTAGTATTAGTGAGCAAGAAATTTTAACTTTGACTTGTTTAAGACAAATATTTTATCCACCTTCATACGTGTGTATACTTTATAATAAAATTTTACCACAAACATCTTGTGAATGCAATAGTTGTATGTAACACACGAGTATGAGATTTTTGGAAAAAAGGGCTTTGAATGGTGACAGAACCAAACGATTAGGGATTTTAATAGTAAACTTATTTACAGATTAAAATATTTTAGTGAACAAATGTTTTTGTTTGATAAATTATCATATTAACCACACTTGTAGAGCTTCACACAAGTTAAGAATTAGTGAACTACTGATTTAAGTAAAATAACCACCTTCTTACATTGACATGCTTTGTAACATGATGTTACCCAAAATATGAATTATAAACATGACAAATGCATACCCACTTACAAATATGTTTCAATTGTGGTACCCTCACATATGTGATAAAATATTTTTGCTATTCTATATAATATATACCATTGAAGTCTTTTTTATGTTACCCAAAATATGAATTATAAACATGACAAATGCATACCCACTTACAAATATGTTTCAATTGTGGTACCCTCACATATTTGATAAAATATTTTTGCTATTCTATATAATATATACCATTGAAGTCTTTTTTAACTCTAACAAGTAAGAAATTTTAACCCATTTACATAACATTGTTTTACTGTTGTTGATCACCCTAAACTATTATCCAATTTAAGTAAGTTAGTGACTCCTCAGTAAACTTATATACAGGGATAGAATATTTTAGTGAGAACAAATGTTTTTGTGTGCTTAATGATGCATGTCAATTTTTATCTTATTAACTTCACTTGAGGTCTAGTATTAGTGAGCAAGAAATTTTTAACTTTGACTTGTTCAAGACAAATATTTATCCACCATCCTACATGTGTATACTTTATAATAAAATTTTACCACAAACATCTTAAATGATAAACACATACTCATCTTACCGATATGCTTCAATTATCGCATTGTCACAAGTTTGATAAAAGATTGATTTTTCTATTATATATAATATATACCATTGCAGTTTTTTTACTCCTACAAGCAAGAAATATCTACTGGTTTGCATTAGAGCTGGTTTTTGCTATCAAATAGTTTATATATAACATTAGAATATTTTTTTACTCAAACAAGTAAAAATATTTGTACCCATTTACTCAATATTAACTGACTGTTATTCAAGAACCAAAACTACAAACCAATTAATGAATTAATGACTCCAACATTTACAATTTCATAAAAATTATATAGTTCAGTGTATGCAATATTTGTATATAACATACACAATTATGAGGAGATTTTTGGAAAAAATGGGCTTTGAATGGTGACAGAACCAAACGATTAGGGATTTCAAAAGTAACGACTTATTTACGGATTAAAATATTTAAGTGACCAAATGTTTTTGTTTGATAAATTATAATATTAACCTCACTTGTAGAGCTTCACACAAGTTTAGGATTAGTGAACTTCTGACTTAGGTAAAATACTCACCTTGTTACATGTACATGCTTTGTAACATGATGTTACCCAAAATATGAATTATAAACATGACAAATGCATACTCCGCTTACTAATATGTTTCAATTATGGACCCTCACATATTTGATAAAATATTTTTGCTCTTCTATATAATATATACCATTGAAGTCTTTTTTTACTCTAACAAGTAAGAATTGTTACCCATTTACATAACATTGTTTTACTGTTGTCGATATCCCTAAACTATTATCCAATTTTAGTAAATTAGTGACTCCTCGGTAAACTTATATACAGGGATTGAATATTTTAGTGAGAACAAATGTTATTGTGTGCTTAATGATGCATGTCAATTTTTATTTTATTAACTTCACGTAAGGTCTAGTATTAGTGAGCAAGAAATTTTAACTTTGACTTGTTTAAGACAAATATTTATCCACCATCCTACATGTGTATACTTTATAATAAAATTTTACCACAAACATCTTAAATGATAAACACATACTCATCTTACAGATATGCTTCAATTATCGCATTGTCACAAGTTTGATAAAAGATTGATTTTGCTATTATATATAATATATACCATTGCAGTTTTCTTACTCCTACAAGCAAGAAATATGTACTGGTTTGCATAAGACATGTAAGAGCTTGATTTTGCTATCATATAGTTTATATATATAACATTAGAATATTTTTTTACTCAAACAAGTAAAAATATTTGTACCCATTTACTCGATATTAATTGACTGTTATTCAAGAACCAAAACTACAAACCAATTAATGAATTAATAACTCCAACATTTACAATTTCATAAAAAATTATATAGTTCAGTGTATGCAATATTTGTATGTAACATACACAAGTATGAGGAGATTTTTGGAAAAAAGGGCTTTGAATGGTGACAGAACCAATCGATTAGGGATTTCAATAGTAAACTTATTTACGGATATAGGTCCTAATCTAAATGTATGCTAAATGCTTAAGCCTTTAAGTGTTAATATTTTGTTGTCTCTTCTCAATTGCATGCTCATGTCAGTTTTAGTCATTATTTTTAGTTTGTGTATCTTCACTGTTTTACTGTCATTGTGTTCTTATCTTATCTTGCATTGTATGCTTACATGTTACTATTGTCTCATTTAGTTGCTACTGGTATTTATGTTTAGTATGTGCTGTCTGCCTTGTTTTATTGTTATACATGCCTTTTATGCTCTGCACTTTGCTTGTTATATGTTCACCTTGCTTGCGTGTTCGCTATTGTTGTACAAATGGACAGAATCAAAATAGAGCTTTCGTATTCGTACAACATGTAAAATATACTACAGAAATAAACAAAATACTTATGGTTTGAATGATTCAAGGTATTAGACTGCATACTTTTGATATTTTTATAAATTATATAATTATTAAAGTATAATTATGCATATTAAATATTTTCTTTAGAAGTATTATTCATAGCAAATAAACCCTTTTATAATCCCATTTGGTGTGGTGTCACGTATTAAACAATGTAGAAATTGTTAAAAAAAATCAACCAGTGTCAATATCTATATAATAATAACCACTTTAAAAATCGTCACCAAAAAATTTAGTTTTAAAATTTCTGTTCGATACAATCTATGTAAATCAACAATTATTCCTTTCCGATTTTCGATGGTTTACTTCACGGACACAAGTCACAACAAATAATTAAATCTATTTTGATCACGATTTTGATTCTTTTAAATCTTATCGGTGTTTTGTACGACAAGCATACAAGTCAAACGGAGTAGTTCCCCCTTAATATCCCACAAATTTTTTTTTACGTATACAAGTAAAAAACAAGGCGTCGATGGAGAACTTAAAACCATGTGCGCATTCACAAAACCATGTTGCGCAACAATAATTGTCTTCGAAATACACAGTTCAATATCTAAACTAAAATATGATGGTTTACGTTTTCAATTCTATGGGTTCATTTTTTTAAACAACGACATCAGAAATTGAAGAGATTTTCACCATTTTTCTCAAAAAAGACGAAAGTTTACTGACATCGCGGACGTTTTAATTCTTACTTTAATGACGGAAGGTTGCGCACGCATATATATCAAAAACAACATACCCGTATGATGACTAGAAACGCGGCAAATTTGAAAAAAGTACCGATCGCAACTGACCGAGTAAAAAATATTTACGCATTTGAGTAATTTTTTTTTACTTATACAAGTAAAAAAATAACACTTGTTTAAGTATTACCCCTGACTGTCCAAGCACCTGCTATAAGTAACAATTTCCCCAAGTTTCATTAAAATCCATTAATAAATAAAAGCACTATACAGGCGACAACAGCATGACAGATGGATAGACGGACTGACCGACTGATGAATAGGTCAAAAACATTATACTCCCGGCAACTTTGTTGCATGGGGTCTTGATATCATTGAGATGAGAGGTGATAGATCAGATTGTTACCCTTGTATAAGCCAATGAAAATATGGCTTACGTACATGACCTGCTAAATATTAGACTACATCTATCTGTTAAGGCTATATAATCATTAATATAAAGATTTGTTGTGAAATAATATAACTAGAAATAGCTCGGAAGGGAAAACCAGATAATCTGTTCCATGCTTATCTGATCAGTCTGTCTTCTGCCTTCTAAAAGGTAATTTGGTGGAATAAAAGTGACATATAAACACATAGATCTAATTTCATCTTTAAGTTAAGAAATGAAAAAATAATCAATAGTGTTGTTTAAACATGTTAAAATTAGTCTTCCTTCTGATGTGCAACTAAAATGCACTAACGAGGAAAATTTTATTATTTCTGACAAAATATATTGTATTAAAATTTTATCAAGGCAACTTTTTCGGTCGGTTTTCTTTGCTATTTTTCTTACATACCTTGTATGTCCAGTACATGGGAAATTCTGTGTTGTGTTTCCTGCCAGAAGTACATTTTAACGGGGGCTTTTTCGTATTTGTGTCTGTTAGAGAGATATAGCAAATCTCAGTTTCACACTTCTGTACAACTTCGATTTCAAACAATTTCACAATTGTTAATTTTGGAACTATTTTTCCAAAGCTATTATGGTAGAACTCTAGAGAAGCTGTCAATGCAAGTGTTAAGCACTCTTGCACACATGAGGCAATGTCTGGAGATATGAAATACTGTGACTCTGCATTCATTAGATACACCATTACTCTATCATTTTTTACCATAAGGTGCAATGTATTTAAATTGTCTATACACATAATTGCAGCTTTGTGATACAAACACACACCGTTTTCCGTCTCCTTCAAGGGCCAAATATTCATAACAGCACCAATTAACTTGAAGGACAAGGCTGAGGGTATTGATGATTTCAACAGTTTATATGACAAACAAAGAGTTTTGTCATCTTCAAGGTGTTCACTGAAATCGGTGACTGGTTTATGATTGACAGCACATGGTACAAGATAGACGTCTCTTGTACTCCGGTGTATATCATAGTTTTTTTGTTCAATAAGAAAGTCAAGGTGAACTAGTACTTTGGCTACAAACTCTTTGAAGTTATCATCAGGCATGTGCTGACTGAACTCATCTTGCTTCCAAAGTTTGAATAGATCTTTTTTTCTAATCTTTCCTGTTATTGACATTTCATTCAATATTTGTTTGAGAGTTGGGTCGGATGGAAAAAACATCTTATCTGTGATAAACGATCTCAATATATCTACTAGCGAGGTTGGTTGCACTATGATGTATTTTTCTAGTCCTTGGTTTTCAAAGTACATAATTTTTCCTAACAAATGCTGTGTTCTCAGAAAATCATCCAATTGCCTGTTTGTAAGTGCAAGGTCATCATTTTCCTTATTTACATCAATAAGATCATCTTTGGATATGATACTAATGTTTCTAGATCTCATCTTGGATATTTGTAACTCCAGAGGAACCCAGGCAATTGGCATTGGTTTGCCCCATGATTTCTGCTGGAATGCTATGTTTACGTAAGTCGTCTGTAGCCGGATAACTTCAGGGTCATCTCTGTCTGTCGTGTTGATGAAGAATATGTCATCATACTTTATACGTGTTTTACATTCATGATTATAAAACATTTCTGTCAGGCCTCGTTTGAAATTAGCCATCTTCTTAGATTGTTCACCCTTGAAAATAAAAAAGAAATCGGTCAAAAACAGAAATGGCCGGATTTCGTTAAACATAAAGTAGTTGAAAGACAGACATTAAAAATTAACTAAGCTTCTTAACAGGAAGTAGGTGAGCGACATACCTGAAATCGAATCTCACGCCTACTTTATGGGAGGTCATGATGATGCTGCATACCAAATTTCAAGAGAATGTGATAAGTAGTTGCTGAGCAAACTGTTACGATTTTTTTTCCCCGCGAGCCTGACATTTACCATACCATAACTCAAATTTTCACTTTGTGAAAAATCCTGCCAAAAATAACTTTTTTACACATGTTGAAAAACGTTTAAATGACTGAATCAGGTCAACAGTAATGGACTCGGCTAACAGAACCACTGAAATGACTGAATCAGGTCACCAGTAATTTACTCAGCTAACAGAACCAATGAAATGACTGAATCTGGTCTACCCCGTAATGGACTCAGCTAACAGAACCACTGAAATGACTGAATCAGGTCAACAGTAAAGAAATCAGCTAACAGAACCACTGAAATGACTGAATCAGGTCAACAGTAATGGACTCAGCTAACACCACCATTGAAGTGACTGAATCAGGTCAACATTAATGGACTCAGCTAACAGAATCATTGAAGTGACTGAATCAGGTCAGCAGTAAGGAAATCAGCTAACAGAACTATTGGTATGACTGAATAGAGCTCAACAGTAATGGACTCAGCTAATATAATCATTGAAATGAATGAATCAGGTCAACAGTAATATGGTATCAGCTAACAGAATCATTGAAATGACTGAATCAGGTCAACAGTAAAGAAATCAGCTAACAGAACCATTGTAATGGCTGAATCAGCTCAGCCGTAAGGAAATCAGCTAACAGAACTATTGGTATGACTGAATAGAGCTCAACAGTAATGGACTCAGCTAATATAATCATTGAAATGAATGAATCAGGTCAACAGTAATATGGTATCAGCTAACAGAATCATTGAAATGACTGAATCAGGTCAACCGTAATAGACTAAGCTAACAGAACCAATGGCAATGAAATGACTGAATCAGGTCAACAGTAATGGACTCAGCTAACAGAACCAATGAAATGATTAAATCAGGTCAACAGTATAATTAACTCAGCTAACAGAACCATCGAACTGACTGAATCATTTCAACAGTAATGGAATCAGCTAACAGAACCACTGGAATAACTGAATCAGGTCAACAGTAATGGATTCAGATAACAAAACCATTGAAATGACTGAATCAGGTCAACAGTAATGGACTCAGCTAACAGAACCATTGATATAACTGAATCAGATCAACATTTTCATTTAAAACGTTCAATGTATAATTAGATATTGCTATTTCAATGCTTCTAGAGAGCCTTTCTTATTATTTCTTCGAATGAGTTTTTGTGCTAAACATTGTTTTCACCATTTGATTATTAATTTTTTTGTTGAGTTGTCCTCTACAAAGGGTTTTTGCTCAGATAAACAATTGAGTCCCAATGAAAGAGTAGCTTGACATAAAATAGCTCCTTATAAGAAACTGTGGTGAAGCTTATCTAGTGTAATTGTTTTAGTGATATTGAGCTATCATTGCAGTTTAAGAAACTGCAAACTGATTAAGCTGTGTGAACGTTTAGTAGACGTCTTCTACACAATTTATGTATAAGATTATTCAAATCTAAAATTCAAGCCCGTCACCAACTGAATATATGTCATCTTTCATTTATTCATTGGAGAACTGCTACCTTAAATAACTTATCCATGTTGCAGAAAAATAATAACAAAACAATTATTCTTATCCATGTCATAGGAAAATAATCACAAAACAATTATTCTTAGCACAAAGTTTTAAATTTCAATGTATTTACCCTGTAAATAAAAATAACCGTGTTGGTCAAGTTGCAAAGCATGTGTCTGAACAAATGAGACATGACTTAGCCAGATGCTCTTAAGAAATTGCAACTAAATGGAAAGAAGACAATTATGACTTTCTAAAATTCCTCTAAGTGTACAACAGGGTTTACTTATTGTATTAACACATTCCTGAGTTTCTAGGGTCATTTTACACAGTACTTCTGCGCACCATACATAATCACTCCAGAGACCTTAGCAATAAAATTAAAAACCATACCATATTACACATATAAAAGTGTGTACACAGAAAAACGTCTCGCCTGCATTCCGCATCAGTAACGAAAATAAATTTCATCATAAGCATTACGTAAATAGCGTTAAATATCAGCAGCGGCCTGCATACGAAATACTGTCACCATACCATGCATAGTTACAGGGGAACAGCCGTAACCCAAAAACTTTAACGTAGTTGCTGGACCGAAATTGAGGTCAAGGTCAGGTGGAACCTACCAGACAGTCATGTACTATTCATCAGCAACCTATATACTAAATATTGTCATCCTACCATGCGTGGTTACAGAGGAACTGTCGTAAACCAAAAACTTTAACATAGTCTCTGGACCGTGAAATTGAGGTCAAGGTCAGATGACACCCACCAGACAGTCATGTACTTGTCATCAGCAACCTATACACCAAATATTGTCATCCTACCATTCGTTGTTACAGAGGAACTGTCATAACCCAAAAACTTTAACGTAGTTGCTGGACTGTGAAATTGAGATCTAGGTCAGGTGACACCTACCAGACAGTCATGTACTAGTCATCAGCAACCTATACACCAAATATTGTCATCCTACAATTGGTAGTTACAGAGGAACTGTCGTAACGCAAAAACTTTAACGTAGTCGCTGGACCGTGAAATTGAGGTCAAGGTCAGGTGACAGGTGACTGACTGGCAAGTACTCATCACAAGCTACCTCTGGACCAAATTTGATGGACTTAGGGCTTGGGCATACAAATATATGAAGCAAGATGTCAAGTGTTTACGCCGCCGACGCCGGATTCCCATACATATGTCTAGCCTCCAACTTTCGTCGCAGGGGAGACAAAAATCACTCCAGAGACCTTAGCAATACAATTAAAAACCATATATCAATGACTTCTGAGACCCTAGCAATACAATTACTCAGAGGCTCTTAAGAGCTTGTATCGCTCACCTGATTTTACAGGCAATGAAGGTGGTATTTCCTTGATGTTAAACTAAGTCCTGTAATTTCAATAAACTTTAAAGAGGACCATCCAAACAATATTGCTAGCAAGCTGTGTTTCCATTGGTTTAACGATTTTAGAGAAGATTTTTAAAAAAATTGCCCTTAGGCTCCTATGCCAAACTAAGTTATGTGGTGGTGGCCAATTGGCAATAAAAACTAACTTTAAAGAAGACTATCCAAACAATATTGTCAGTAAGATTTTTTTTCCAGCGGTTAATCAGTTTCAGAGAATAAAACCTTTTAAATCTTTTTCCATAGGGTCCAATGTTAATCTATGTAATGCTGTGGTGGCCATTTTGATTTACCTATTGGTATGAAAAAAACTTCAAAGAGGACGATCAAAACAATATTGCAAGTAAGTTGTGTTTCCATTGGTTAACCCGTATAGGAGAAGAAGTCTTTTTTTTCAAATTTGCCCATAGGGTCCTATATTAAACTAAGTCCTGTGGTGTTGGCCATTTTGATGTTCCAATTGGCATAAAAAATATCAACTTTATAAAGAACCATCCAAACAGTATTGATAGTAAGTTTTGTTTCGATTTGGTTAATGGTTTCAGAGAAGAACCCATTTTTAACTTTTTCGCATAGGGTCCAATTTTAAACCAAGTCCTGCGGTGGTGGCCACTTTAAATTTCCACTTGGGATAAAAAACACGAACTTAATAGAGGACCATCCAAACAATACTGCTAGTAAGTTTTGTTTCCATTGGTTAACTGGTTTCAGAGAAGAAGCCTTTTAAAACTTTTTCCCATAGGGTCATATGTTAAACTAAGTCCTGCGGTGGTGGCTATTTTGAATTCCCAATTGTCCTTAAAAGAACACACTTTATAGAAGACCATCCAGACACTATTGCTTGTAAGTTTTGTGTCCATCGGTTAACCGGTTTCAGAGAAGAATTAAGCCTTTAAAAAAATATTCCAATAGGGTCCTGTGTTAAACTAAGTCTTGTGGTGGTGGCCATATTAGTTTTCCAATCCAAATAAAAAACACAAAACTTTTTAAGTCTATCCAATGAACATTATGGCCAAGTGGTTTCAAAAAAGAAGTTTAAAATATAAACAGTGTACAGACACTGACAACGACAAGGACAACGACGACAGACGCAAAGTGATAACAATAGCTCATATGATACTTTGGGTCAGGTGAACTAGAAGTTTACAGACGCCACATCCAACGATAAAAACAACGACGGACTCAAATTACTAACAATAGCTCATCTGACCGTTTGGATCAAGTGAGCTAAAAGCGGTAATGCTGAAAAACCTTGATGAAAATTTGCATACGACATTTTCACTCATTTTTTTGTATCGGCCAAGTCCAAAACAGGAAGTAGTGGTTCCACAAGTCTGAAAATCCCTTAGGACGTACAACTTGAGATACTGAACCACCCTGTAAAACTTCAAATTGTTCTCATGTACGGTTTCCGACAGACAAACGGATGGACGGACATTAGTAAAACATAATGCCCCCCCCCGACATGTCATTGCCGGGGGATACAATTGCTGAAACAAATTCCTCTATTTGTTAATACCAGATGCACAACATATGTACAATCTTTCTGTAAAGCTCCATACATCTCATATGGGAAAAATTTCATCATAGCAGTTTTATAACTTCAATATGTGAAACAATCATTCTGTGAATGTTCCAGGAACAAGGTTGAAAGACGTAGGTGGAGTTGATTACACAAAACAGGTAAACTTTTCACAGCCTTCCTGTTTGACTTCACCATACTAAAACATGGGTTTGCACTTTCTGCCAGCTGGTGAAAATTTATGCTTGCATTTTATTTAGATTTTTTTTCTGTAACAGTCTTTGTTTCAATTATATATAATCAAATTTAAAAAATATAAAATAAATGGTTTTTTTTTATTCTTGTTTTATCAAAACATGCCAATAATCAAAACAGGTGTCTCAACATTACGGTTATGAGTATGGTACTGATTCCCGGTAAGGTGTAACAGACTCAAGGTCAGGGTTTTTCCATATAGGATCGGTTATAACCCCGCTGTCATAGAGGATCGGTTATAACCCCACTGTCCATAGAGGATCGGTTATAACCCCGCTGTCCATATAGGATCGGTTATAACCCCGCTGTCATAGAGGATCGGTTATAACCCCACTGTCAGGGTTTTTCCTTGGTACTGGGACTGGATGCCATGATAAAAGTTTAATATACCATAAATTATATGTGTTTATTGTTTTATATCTCAGTAATGTGTCCCTAGCAAGTAGAAAAATATTCCCCAGAACATCTGGTTTTAACATAGATGTATCTCAGGTTAACTGTCTTCATAGGTTACTTATTATTTAACTACAATTAGATTTGTTTACCTTCTTAATTGTGTCTCTATGGGTTGCTACAAACAATATCACAGGGAGAATGTCATCATCATCTTCTCCACAGTAAGTCAATATGGAGTCCACCCAATGCTTCAGAATTGCTGTAAATTAAAAAAAAGTCAATTGCGTCGGAAATTATACCTTCCCTGTGTATTACTATCGGGTGGTTGTGTGTATATCAATTTTTGGAGGAGGAAGTGTCACATTGTTCAATTTCAATAGTAATTGTTTCAATTTAGTTTATTAAAATTTATCACAAACAAGTGTTTTTGCATAAATTTTTGATTCATTAGAAATTAATTTGCTATTTTAAACTTTGGACATTGACAGGTAAGACACTTCACAAGAATCAACCATTCTATATGAGGTTGTATAGGTCCAGAGGTTTTGCAGTAGAAGAAATAACTGTAAAAAGGTTTATTGACGGATGAACACAGATAATGTATCTATAGTGGTTTCAATAGTCCACCCTGACTCAATATGAACACAGATAATGTATCTATAGTGGTTTCATTAGTCCGCCCTGACTCAATATGAACACAGATAATGTATTTATAGTGGTTTCAATAGTCCGCCCTGACTCAATATGAACACAGATAATGTATCTATAGTGGTTTCATTAGTCCGCCCTGACTCAATATGAACACAGATAATGTATCTATAGTGGTTTCAATAGTCCGCCCTGACTCAATATGAACACAGATAATGTATCTATAGTGGTTTCAATAGTCCGCCCTGACTCAATATTAATAAAAAACTTAAAAATTAATAAAACATTACCATTGCATCCAGTTATTTTTAGATGCATGATTAGGTAAACAGAAACCAAAACTTAAGTTATCCTCATGATTAGGTAAACAGAAACCAAAACTTAAGTTATCCTCATGATTATGTAAACAGAAACCAAAACTTAAGTTATCCTCATGATTATGTAAACAGAAACCAAAACTTAAGTTATCCTCATGATTAGGTAAACAGAAACCAAAACTTAAGTTATCCTCATGATTAGGTAAACAGAAACCAAAACTTAAGTTATCATGATTAGGTAAACAGAAACCAAAACTTAAGTTATCCTCATGATTAGGTAAACAGAAACCAAAACTTAAGTTATCCTCATGATTAGGTAAACAGAAACCAAAACTTAAGTTATATTGATTCTAAAACACGTTTCAATTAAGCAAAGCAACAAATACTATTGTGTAAAAAGTACTGTTTAGTAGTAGAGCATAGGATGTAGGACCAATCATCAAAATAAATGAAATATTACAACTTACACGCTGTAGTTACCTCCCCTTGAGGATATTCTGACAGTCGATCTTGTAGTCCTTTTCTTCCATCAAATATCAAGGTGAATGTTCCTTTCCCCTGTATAAATAACTGATGGGTCATGTCGTAGGATTTCTGACCACCAAAATCCACAAGATCTGATGGGGCGATTTTAACTTTGTATTTTCCACTCCTTAACTCTTTCTTTATGTCATCATGAATGGCAGTAAATTCAAGAATTTCAAACTTCTGCATTGGTTTCCCCGCTTGTTGTGTTTTTCTTTCTTTCATAACTTGCTGTTTTATAGAGACACCAGACATCAACTGGGCTGCTGCTTCTTTTATAGAGACACCAGACATCAACTGGGCTGCTGCTTCTTTTATAGAGACACCAGACATCAACTGGGCTGCTGCTGCTTCTTGTGTACTTTCCCGACCTGAACTAACAGATATGGCCTGCTGTTGGAAGTTTATGTCTTGCTGGTTTTTGTCCATTCCTGGTTGACCACGTAATACATTGGCGAGAATATTCTGGTTTTCCTCATCTGCAACAAAGGCAGCTAAACTATATAATCAAATAACAAATTCTCTATTAATATGACATGTACTCTAAAACATTAATGTATGATCACCATTAACCGAACACAACAGACATACACTTTATCTGACTGACCATGTTACCTCAAGTTAAAAATAATTTTAAGACTAGAAGTAAGTAAAATTTATATTGTAATCTCAATAAAAAAATCTTCAATTTAAGTTTACTGCTCATTCAATCAATTTGTTAATTGACAATCCCATCAATGACTAACACTGCTAACTTATATCTGACACTACTGAGAGTCACTTCCTTAACTGACACTACTTAATGTCTGACGGAAAAATTATATCTGACACAATAGACAGTCCCATCATTGACTAACGCTACTTAATGTCTGATTGACATCTTAACTTATATCTAACACTATCGACAGACATATCTTTGACTAACACTACTTAATGTCTGACAGACAACTTATATCAGACACTATTGACAGTCCCATCAGTGACTAACACTTCTGTCTGACTTACATTTCAACTTATATAAGACACTATTGACAGTCCCATCAGTGACTAACACTTCTGTCTGACTTACATTTCAACTTATATCTGACACTATTGACAGTCCCATCAGTGACTAACACTTCTGTCTGACTTACATTTCAACTTATATCTGACATTATTGACAGTCCCATCAGTGACTAACACTTCTGTCTGACTTACATTTCAACTTATATCTGACATTATTGACAGTCCCATCAGTGACTAACACTTCTGTCTGACTTACATTTCAACTTATATCAGACACTATTGACAGTCCCATCAGTGACTAACACTTCTGTCTGACTTACATTTCAACTTATATCAGACACTATTGACAGTCCCATCAGTGACTAACACTTCTGTCTGACTTACATTTCAACTTATATCACACTATTGACAGTCCCATCAGTGACTAACACTTCTGTCTGACTTACATTTCAACTTATATCTGACACTATTGACAGTCCCATCAGTGACTAACACTTCTGTCTGACTTACATTTCAACTTATATCTGACATTATTGACAGTCCCATCAGTGACTAACACTTCTGTCTGACTTACATTTCAACTTATATCTGACATTATTGACAGTCCCATCAGTGACTAACACTTCTGTCTGACTAACATTTCAACTTATATCTGACATTATTGACAGTCCCATCAGTGACTAACACTTCTGTCTGACTTACATTTCAACTTATATCTGACATTATTGACAGTCCCTTTCTTGACTGACTGACAACTTAAATCTGACACTATTTACAGTGCACTCAAGACCAAGCCAATCAAAGTCTGATGCTACTAAACTTTATATTACATATGTCTGACATTCCTTTCCAAAACTGACACTTCTGAAAATGAAGTCCATTACTGACACAATTGGTAGCCAAATCCACCAGTTTCACTTATTGGTCTGTGACAAATATGTCCGACAGTCCAATCCATTACATAATTATTGAGAGATCAATCAATTACTGACACTACTGACTTATCAGGGATTTTCATACCTTTTTTCAAATGGGGCTTGGGCCCAGTCAATTAGAAAAATTACGACGTGAACTCACAATTGGGAAAAAAGTCTAATATTGGAATGAAATTAAAATTTAACATCAATGTTCTTAACAAAATGTTTCTTGTCTGTTAATTAGTCAAGAATGACAAGATGAACATATGTAAGCCTGATCCTAAATAAAACAGTTAAATAAAGAGTTTGGAAACAGTTAGCAAAATTTACATTTGTTCTGACATAATTCTTAAAGAGAAAAATGTCCTGGAATCTTGGTGGAATAGAAATTGAATAGAATTGAATGGAAAGTTAATTGCAAACATCACTTTTAAGATTTCACTTTCACACTCTCTCCTTCTCTTTCTTTCTTGTTCTGAAGTCTTAATAAGTAACTGGATAAGAACTAAATCAGATATACTAAACTTACAAAATGTACATTTATTTGCCTTTTAGATAATTTTGATATGTATGCTAATCTAATGATAATTGTCGGTAATAAGGTTAGGCTTAATGCCGATAATAGATGGGTTTAGGGGTGCAAGAATGATTTTCTATCCATGAAGGCTCCCCGTCAATATTTAATTTCTTAAAAACAAAATTTACTAGTTTTAGATCTTCCCCCTTCTGTAGTATTTTGTTTTGTGTCATGCTATTTTGATTGTTATTGCATGTTCATGCTTCATTCCAACATATGTCCAAATGTTTTCCTCCGGCATATTCCTTTTTAAACAACACTGTTTCAACCTAACACCAGGCAATAAAACTGGCAGTAAACATGGTAAATATTAAGAAATTATGTTAATTGCTGCATACAATTATTTATAATATTATTGAACATAATTCCGTGATTTAGAAAATTAGTATTTTATATGTACCGGAATACATATATTGGCATAAAACAAGGAACATCTGATATACAACATTTTGACGTTATGAATAAAAAATAGATAACAGGAACAGTAATTATAAACCGAAGTTCGTGAAGTAATCCGCATTTGACATCTTTGTAATATGTTGGCTTTGCGTGATTGAATTTATTTTAAGACTCAGGATTACACAAACATTTAGAATTGTAAATTTTCACTTACATAATTGGGGAAAACATATGATTTTTTTCTCCCTTGGGAATGGGGCCGAATATCTGCCCCCAAAATAAAGGCTGAAAAACTGTATACCAACCCATTACTGACACTAATGTCATATACTACTCCATTATTGACACCCCTGTCATAACCAATAAATTACTGACAAAACTGCCATATATCAATCAATTACTGACAAAACTGTCATATACCAATCAATTTCTGACACTACTGTCATATTACAATACATTATTAACACTACTGTTATATACTAATCCACTATTGACACCCCTTTCATAACCAATCAATCACAGACAAAACTGTCATTGACCGATCAATTACTGACAAAACTGTCATATAATAATCAATAACTGACATTACTATCATATACCAATACATTATTGACACTACTGTTACATACCTATCCATTATCGACACCCCTGTCATAACCAATCCATTACTGACAAAACTGTCAAATACCAATTAATTACTGACACTACTGTCATATACCAATACATTACTGACAAAACTGTTATATACCAATCCATTACTAACACTACTGTCATATACCAATCCATTACTTACAAGACTGTTATATACCAATCCATTATTGACACTACTGTCATATACCAATCAATTACTGACAAAACTGTTATATTCCAATCCATTACTGACACCAGTCATATACTAATTCATTACTAACACTACTGTCATACACCAATATATTACTGACACAACTGTCATATACCAATACATAACTGACACAACTGTCATATACCAATACATTACTGACAAAACTGTTATATACCAATCCATTACTAACACTACTGTCATATACCAGTCAATTACTGACAAAACTGTTATATTCCAATCCATTACTGACACCAGTCATATACTAATTCATTACTAACACTACTGTCATACACCAATATATTACTGACACAACTGTCATATACCAATACATAACTGACACAACTGTCATATACTGATCCATTATTGACACATCTGTTATTCACTAATCCACTATCTGTCATAAACTAACCATTATTGACACTACTGGTGTATACCAATCTATTATTGATGCCCCTGCCATAACCAATACATTACTGACAAAACTGTCATTTACCAATCAATAACAACCAATACATTACTGACAAAACTGTCATTTACCAATCAATAACTGACATCACTGTCACATAACAATACATTATTGACACTACTGTTGTATACCAATCCATTATTGACACTCCTGTCATAACAAATCAATTACTGACAGAACTGTTATATACCAATCCTTTACTGACACCGCTGTCATATAGTAATCCATTACTAACACTACTGTCATATACCAATCCATTACTGACAAGACTGTTATATACCAATCCATTACTGATACTACTGTCATACCAATCCATTACTAACACTTTTTTGCGAAAAATTGATAAAGTCTGAAATGGTTTGGTTGCGAATCAAGTGTCTTAATAAATAGGTAATGATTTACAATTTGTTGGAAGGTTTTGAAATGACTAAGTTCCCAAGTCTGAAAAATTAAGACAAACAATAATGGAACACTTCCAGAATAGCAGGTGCACGACATCAATACATGTGGAATCTTTCTGCGAAGTTTTACAGATCTGAGTTTAAAACTGTAGGATGAGTTGATTACACAATATAGGTACATATACCATATTTTCCCCACCTATTTTTCAAATCTAAATGATGGCAAAGTATACACATCTACACATCATAACGATTAATCCTACCAAATATATACAAAGATGTGTCCACAAGATTCACCATGCTGAAACAGTCAAAGTCCCAAAACTCCTACAAAATTTGATGAATCAAAATGACGGTAAAGTATGCACATTTCTTATACATGTTAAAGTATTTGTGTGTACTGTACATTTCATGTGTATTTTGTTTATTTCATATGTGTGTTGTGTTCAGTAAATGTCACGTGTGTATGAGTGCTATTTTTTTACTGACCTTTATTCAGTGGAACCATTTTCCTTTCTTCCAAGTGTATTCCGTTTCTACCAAAAAATATTTGTAAGCCATCAGTTGACTTCCACTCCAATGGAATGTCATCACCTATGAGTAGACTAGCCAAAGTAGATTTGCCTACAGAACAAGCACCTGCCAGATAAATTCGATTCCCATATGACTTATAGGTACCTCCTTGTTTAAGAAGTGACTTAAATTCTACAGGATCAGCTATCCCAGGCAATGTAAAATCTGAAAGAATAAAAGATGTTTTCTCCTATATTAAATACCCACATATATAACCTATATATTTCAATAGCCACAACCACATGTTAGTTTTTGTAGCTGAATAGGGTTCATTGTTTTTCATCTATATCATGATGTCCAGTTTTATTCAAGGGAGGATGTACGAGTACCAGGCGAAATCCCTTGACTTTCTGCAGAAAAAAATGGCAATTCTTGCCATCAAGTGTAGATTGCCTACAGTAAGGCTCGACCCAGCAACCATAGTGTTCAGAGACACATAATTAGTATTAGATGATTTAACGACTCTTCTGAGACCCCATGATGGAAAAACATAAAACCTGTACTGACATTCACATTAACTTATTTTAAACTTGTAAGGAGATATGCATGATACAGCAAAAAATAAAATGAAATAACTTCTATGAAGGTAAAGGGAGACAACTTCTGGGAAGAAGCTAATTTGATGTATTTCCCACAATGCCCTATGTTATTACATTTAGGATTTGCATCAAATACTCAATTTTAGTCATGAACCATCTAAGACCTGGCTGAACATTTCAATAATATCACATATCAATCTGCAAACAAGTTTCTTTTTTTAAGCCAATCAAAAGGAATTAAAGGCTCTGGGATATCATTCATATGAATTTGCAGTTTGTACGAAAGTTCCATTGTGCAGCCTTTTCCTTAGCGATTGTGGGACAACACCATCTGTAGGTACTACCCTATAACTTACCGTGGTCTGGTTGTTGGACAGCACCATCTGCAGGTACTACCATATAACTTACCTTGGTATGGTTGTTGGACACCACCATCTGTAGGTACTACCATATAACTTACCTTGGTCTGGTTGTTGGACACCACCATCTGTAGGTACTGATATATAATTTACCTTGGTATGGTTGTTGGACACCACCATCTGTAGGTACTACCATATAACTTACCTTGGTCTGGTTGTTGGACACCACCATCTGTAGGTACTGCCATATAACTTATCTTGGTCTGGTTGTGGGACACCACCATCTGTAGGTACTACCATATAACTTACCTTGGTCAGGTTGTTGGACACCATCATCTGTAGGTACTACAATATGACTTAACTTGGTCAGGTTGTGGGACACCACCATCTGTAGGTACTGCCATATAACTTACCTTAGTCAGGTTGTAGGACACCTCCATCTGTGGGTACTGCCATATAACTTACCTTCGTCAGGTTGTAGGTCACCTCCATCTGTAGGTACTGACATATAACTTACCTTGGTAAGGTTGTGGACACCATCATCTGTAGGTACTGCCATATGACTTAACTTGGTCAGATTGTAGACACCACCATCTGTAGGTACTGCCATATGACTTACCTTGGTCAGGTTGTGGACACCTCCATCTGTAGGTACTGCCATATAACTTACCTTGGTAGGGTTGTGGGACACCATCATCTGTAGGTACTGCCATATAACTTATCTTGGTCAGGTTGTTGGACACCACCATCTGTAGGTACTGCCATATAACTTACCTTGGTAAGGTTGTGGGACACCATCATCTGTAGGTATTGCCATATGTCTTACCTTAGTCAGGTTGTAGGACACCTCCATCTGTGGGTACTGCCATATAACTGACCTTAGTCAGGTTGTAGACCATCACCATCTGTAGGTACTGCCATATAACTTACCTTGGTCAGGTTGTGGGACACCTCCATCTGTAGGTACTATCATATGACTTACCTTAGTCAGGTTGTGGGACACCTCCATCTGTAGGTACTGCCATATAACTGACCTTAGTCAGGTTGTAGACCATCACCATCTGTAGGTACTGCCATATAACTTACCTTGGTCAGGTTGTGGGACACCTCCATCTGTAGGTACTGCCATATAACTTACCTTGGTCTGGTTGTGGGACACCTCCATCTGTAGGTACTACCATATGACTTACCTTAGTCAGGTTGTAGGACACCTCCATCTGTGGGTACTGCCATATAACTGACCTTAGTCAGGTTGTAGACCATCACCATCTGTAGGTACTTCCATATAACTTACCTTGGTAGGGTTGTGGGACACCATCATCTGTAGGTACTGCCATATAACTTACCTTGGTCAGGTTGTGGACACCACCATCTGTAGGTACTGCCATATAACTTACCTTGGTAAGGTTGTAGGACACCATCATCTGTAGGTACTGCCATATAACTTACCTTGGTCAGGTTGTGGACACCTCCATCTGTGGGTACTGCCATATAACTTACCTTGGTCAGGTTGTGGACACCACCATCTGTAGGTACTAGGTATAACTTACCTTGGTCAGGCTGTGGGACACCACCATCTGTAAGTACTACCATATAACTTACCTTGGTCAGGTTGTAGGACACCATCATCTGTAGGTACTGCCATATAACTTACCTTGGTCAGGTTATGGCACACCACCATCTGTAGGTACTGCCATATAATTTACCTTGGTCAGGTTGTAGGACACCTCCATCTGTAGGTACTACCATATAACTTACCTTGGTCTGGTTGTGGGACACCATCATCTGTAGGTACTTCCATATAACTTACCTTGGTCTGGTTGTGGGACACCTCCATCTGTAGGTACTACCATATGACTTACCTTAGTCAGGTTGTAGGACACCTCCATCTGTGGGTACTGCCATATAACTTACCTTAGTCAGGTTGTAGAACACCTCCATCTGTGGGTACTGCCATATAACTTACCTTGGTAAGGTTGTAGGACACCATCATCTGTAGGTACTGCCATATAACTTACCTTGGTCAGGTTGTGGACACCTCCATCTGTAGGTACTGCAATATAACTTACTTTGGTCAGGTTGTGGACACCTCCATCTGTGGGTACTGCCATATTACTTACCTTGGTAAGGTTGTAGGACACCACCATCTGTAGGTACTACCATATAACTTACCTTGGTCAGGTTGTTGGACACCACCATCTGAAGTACTGCCATATAACTTACCTTGGTCAGCTTGTTGGACACCACCATCTGTAGATACTACCATATAACTTACCTTGGTCAGGTTGTAGGACACCACCATCTGTAGGTACTGCAATATAACTTACATTGGTCAGGTTATGGCACACCACCATCTGTAGGTACTGCCATATAACTTACCTTGGTAAGGTTGTGGGACACCATCATCTGTAGGTACTGCCATATGACTTACCTTAGTCAGGTTGTAGGACACCTCCATCTGTGGGTACTACCATATAACTGACCTTAGTCAGGTTGTAGACCATCACCATCTGTAGGTACTGCCATATAACTTACCTTGGTAGGGTTGTGGGACACCATCATCTGTAGGTACTGCCATATAACTTACCTTGGTCAGGTTGTGGACACCACCATCTGTAGGTACTGCCATATAACTTACCTTGGTAAGGTTGTAGGACACCATCATCTCTAGGTACTGCCATATAACTTACCTTGGTCAGGTTGTGGACACCTCCATCTGTGGGTACTGCCATATAACTTACCTTGGTAAGGTTGTAGGACACCACCATCTGTAGGTACTACCATATAACTTACCTTGGTCAGGTTGTTGGACACCACCATCTGTAGGTACTAGGTATAACTTACCTTGGTCAGGTTGTGGGACACCACCATCTGTAGGTACTACCATATAACTTACCTTGATCAGGTTGTAGGACACCATCATCTGTAAGTACTGCCATATAATTTACCTTGGTCAGGTTGTAGGACACCTCCATCTGTAGGTACTACCATATAACTTACCTTGGTAAGGTTGTGGGACACCATCATCTTTAGGTACTTCCATATAACTTACCTTGGTCTGGTTGTGGCACACCACCATCTGTAGGTACTACCATATGACTTACCTTAGTCAGGTTGTAGGACACCTCCATCTGTGGGTACTGCCATATAACTTACCTTAGTCAGGTTGTAGACCACCACCATCTGTAGGTACTGCCATATAACTTACCTTGGTAAGGTTGTAGGACACCATCATCTGTAGGTACTGCCATATAACTTACCTTGGTCAGGTTGTGGACACCTCCATCTGTAGGTACTGCAATATAACTTACTTTGGTCAGGTTGTGGACACCTCCATCTGTGGGTACTGCCATATTACTTACCTTGGTAAGGTTGTAGGACACCACCATCTGTAGGTACTACCATATAACTTACCTTGGTCAGGTTGTTGGACACCACCATCTGTAGGTACTGCCATATAACTTACCTTGGTCAGCTTGTTGGACACCACCATCTGTAGATACTACCATATAACTTACCTTGGTCAGGTTGTAGGACACCACCATCTGTAGGTACTGCCATATAACTTACATTGGTCAGGTTATGGCACACCACCATCTGTAGGTACTGCCATATAACTTACCTTGGTAAGGTTGTAGGACACCATCATCTGTAGGTACTGCCATATAACTTACCTTGGTAAGGTCGTGGGACACCTCCATCTGTAGGTACTGCCATATAACTTACCTTGGTAAGGTTGTGGGACACCTCCATCTGTAGGTACTGGCATATAACTTACCTTGGAAAGGTTGTAGGACACCATCATCTGTAGGTACTGACATATAACTTACCTTGGTCAGGTTGTTGGACACCTCCATCTGTAGGTACTGCCATATAACTTACCTCGGTCAGGTTCTGCACATCATCATTTGTAGGTACTACCGTATAATTTACCTTAGTCAGGTAGTTGGACTATATGACAATAATCTTTAGTGTATCATGTTGTTTATCTTACTCTAATTCTTATTTCTTGTTTGTTGAATGTTAAACTGCATCCTTCGAAGTCACTAAAGCCCTGACATATTTAGTAAGAAGTTCCAGGGATATAATATTTCATACGTACCATAACTAAAAATCTATCAACCAATCACATTACTATAAGGAAACTAGTTCTTGGCATTAAATAGAACATATAATAACCTGGTACCCGGGTATAATATTTTTCATTTACGCAAGCTTCACTTTCAAATATAACCCCAGGTCACCACCAGTTTACTACCCAGTTTGATTGGTTGTTTAAAACGCCAAGTTTTAGCTAACTTTTCGCATGTTTTGTTCCTTCGAAAATTTTTTCTGTTAGAATACTATTTCAATTAACTATAGCTACCTACTTCTTGTTTTCCGGCTTTCGAGTTAGACTGACCATTCCCCGTAGAGTTATTTTCACAAACCAGACATAAATCTATAAAACCATTCTTTTGATAAACTGTATTTTCCTTTGAATTTGATTACCGGAAGCGGACGTTACGTCATAAATGCTTTGTATCGGAATTGGGTCAGTTACAGTTAAGACTGACGTAAATTTTGAGGCATTCCGATTGTCCAAATTTTGACCGGATTCTTTGCTAGTGACCTGATTGTATATTCGAACTGGAAGTCTGCTTACGGTATTGAGGATATTTAGTCAGGTTACCAGTCTAGAACATATAAGAGTGGACAACAAACTGTGTGAGAAAGCAAGCTTTTAATTGGCTGAATGCAGTATCATGTATCCGATCAATAATGTGTATTGGACCTTGGCAATTTTCTAAGTGAATGCTTTAAGTTGTTATATAACATTATTGTTGATAAATCTCCCTTTACTTTCAAACAATTAGCGGCTGTATAGTGCTATCAACTGTTGTTCAGCCCAATAAATCAATTGAAATAAATAAACATTTCATTTCCTCGTCAGTTCAATCAAATCATGTATTGTTGAAACAAATTTACCTTGAGCAGGGTGATGTTTCCTTGTGGTGTCCTCATTCTTTGACATGTAGCTCTACAATTATACAGAGAGTCATTCAGTGTAATATTGTTAGATAAACATATGTTCTTATTTATCGAGGGCCTCTGTAGCCGAGTGGTTAACAGTTCAAGTCTCGCTGCAGGCAGGGAAAGCTCGATTCCAATCTTAATTGACAAGGATTGCCAGTATACCTACCGAAAGTCAGGAGTTTTCTCTGGGAACTCAGGCTTCCCCAAAAATAACAAGTGTGGACACAGAAAAACGTCTCGCCTGAATTCCGCATCAGTAACGAAAATAAATTTCGTCATAAGCATTACGTAAATAGCATTAATTATGAGCAGCGGCCTGTATACCAATTATTGTCACCATACTATGCATAGTTACAGAGGAACTGTCCTAATACAAAAACTTTAACGAAGTCGCTGAACCGTTAAATTGAGGTCAAGGTCAGGTGACACCTACCAGACAATCATTTACTATTCATCAGCAACCTATATACCAAATATTGTCATCCTACCATGCTTGGTTACAGGGGAACAGCAGTAACCTAAAAACTTTAACGTAGTCACTGGACCGTGAAATTGAGGTCAAAGTCAAATGGCACCTACCAGACAGTCATGTACTATTCATCAGCAACCTATATACCAAATATTGTCATCCTACCATGTGTAGTTACAGAGGAACTGTCGTAACCCAAAAACTTTAACGTAGTCGCTGGACCGTGAAATTGAGGTCAAGGTCAGGTGACACCTACCAGACAGTCATGTTCTAGTCATCGGCAACCTATACACCAAATATTGTCATCCTACCATGCATAGTTACAGAGGAACTGTCGTAACCCAAAAACTTTAACGTAGTCACTGGACCGTGAAATTGAGGTCAAGGTCAGGTGACACCTACCAGACAGTCATGTACTAGTCATCAGCAACCTATACACCAAATATTGTCATCCTACCATGCGTAGTTACAGAGGAACTGTCGTAACCCAAAAACTTTAACGTAGTCGCTGGACCGTGAAATTGAGGTCAAGGTCAGGTGACACCTACCAGACAGTCATGTACTAGTCATCAGCAACCTATATACCAAATATTGTCATCCTACCATGCGTGGTTACAGAGGAACTGTCGTAACCCAAAAACTTTAACGTAGTCGCTGGACCGTGAAATTGAGGTCATGGTCAGGTGACATCTACCAGACAGTCATGTACTAGTCATCAGCAACCTATACACCAAATATTGTCATCCTACCATGCGTAGTTACAGAGGAACTGTCGTAACCCAAAAACTTTAACGTAACCGCTGGACCGTGAAATTGAGGTCAAGGTCAGGTGACAGGTGACTGACTGGCAAGTACTCATCATAAGCTACCTCTGGACCAAATTTGATGGACCTAGGGCTTGGGCTTACAAAGATATGAAGCAAGATGTCAAGTGTTTACGCCGCCGCCGCCGCCGGATTCCCATACATATGTCTCGCCTCCAGCGACTTTCGTCGCAGGCGAGACAAAAACTGGAAGTTAAAAAGCTGAAAAATTGCTGAACGTGGCCAATTATTTATATTTTTTGTAAATTGATCTTACTTAAAAACTAGAAATTGTATACTGCTGAAAGCTGAAATTTAACTTAATTTAATAGTAGTTAACAGGGTTAGTGTTATAACAAAATATGCTGACTAATAAGTAATCTTTGATAAAATGTAAAGGAAGTAAAATAAAACTTTATTTATGGAGAAACTTTCTCCAGGAGAACAAATAACATTCTACTTGCCTATACTTGGATTGTTTATCACTAACAAGTTAAATTCATTACAAAACTTATCATTTTGTTTTCAATTTAAACTAGCCAGGAATTAAGTAATGTTAATCGGTCAATTTGGTCCGTGGCCAATTGTTATGAATCATAATGCAGACAATACCAACGGAAAGACAAAACCTTAACAAACACTTGTTGCAAAATATTCATGAATAAAATGTCTACCCATATTTAAATAATCTATAAAATTGGGGCAGCCATGAATTATTTTTTAATTTAAAGGCTATATAAGTAATACTTTGTAAAATTATGTCATTAAATATTATTAGGTAGACAGGTTGAAAGTTGACAGGTTGACAGTAGGCATAATGACAGCTGACAGGTTGACAGAAGGCATAACGACATAATATCAATAAAAAGTTCTTTATTATCAAAAGTGAATCATAAAAATGACCTTAAACATTGTATTTTACTTCCTTAACCGATCATCATGACATCTAGATTATAAAAATTTCAAAAACACTGAACTATTATAACTTTAATGCATGCACAAATGCACAGGGAATGTACCAGATCCCAGAATAGTATGGTAGTACCAGTAATATCACTCTTCGTAAAGAACCATAGCAATGCAACATGGGGGACACCTATTTCGAATGCATGTGTAAGATCTTAACAATATATTGCGATACGCTATGCTCTGCAATACCCCTCTCTAACAGAGAGACAACATACTATGAATCATATTTCTATATTTCAGCTAACAAATATATCTACCTTTAATAATTCTTTGATCTCATCCTTCTTAGCAACATCATACGGTGTTCTGCCCTGTAAAAAAGGAGAACTGAGCTGTTAAGGAATAGAACAAATACTTATATTGTTCAAGTCTACATAAACATGTATCTTACTTTATTAACCAGTTGGTATTTATAACAAACTGATTTATATCATCAATACACATGCATACAATTTGGTTGATATAAACTACTGGGATTATAACTAGAGGCTCCCAGGAGCCTGTATTGCTCACCTGAACCTGAAACCAAACAACGCAGGTAGATATAACTACTGGGATTATAACTAGAGGCTCCCAGGAGCCTGTATTGCTCATCAATACACATGCTTACAATTTGGTTGATATAACTACTGGGATTATAACTAGAGGCTCCCAGGAGCCTGCATTGCTCACCTGATATAACTACTGGGATTATAACTAGAGGCTCCCAGGAGCCTGTATTGCTCATCAATACACATGCTTACAATTTGGTTGATATAACTACTGGGATTATAACTAGAGCCTGCATTGCTCACCTGAACCTTAAACTAAACAACCCTTTTTTATATAGATTTTTGTTCCTATAAGGAATTGACCAACACTTCTGCAAAAGTCATTAATTTTGACCTTTTAAGGGAAATAACTCATATAAGGAGGAGCTTTTGATGCTTAGGAGGGAGGTTCACTTGAAATTTGCTGTACCTGTTATACTTTTTTAACTATCAGCCAAAAACATCCTTGACCCTCCCCTTTTCTATTTTAAGCCAACGTAGCTACATAGGTAGTTAGCTGTCATGATTTGCACAATTTTGGTAGAGGACATCCTAAAGATGATGTGTGCAATGTTTCAAAGCAGACCTTTTATTGGTTAGAGGAGAAGATTTTTACAAATCAAAAATAATCAATTTTGACAATTAAAGGGAAATAATTCCTACAAGAAGTCATCATACAACTTTGACACAATGGAGTGTTTTATAGAGCTTCCGATGCTGATGAAGGCATGTCTCTTTAGTTTTCCTGTATCTGTCATACTTTTCAAACTATAAGCCAAAAACTGTATTTCGCTCCCCCCCACCCGTTCTATTTTAAGCCATGGCAGCCATGTTGGTTAATCTGCGGCCATGGTTTGTGCAAACTTGGTTGAAGACATTTGACAGATAATGTGTACAAAGTTTCAAAGCAGTACTTTCAGTGGTTTCAGAGAAGATTTTTAAAACTCAATTAAAACCGATTAAAAAAAAAGTTCAAGGGGAATAACTCTTAAGCAGTTTATCAGACAATCTTGACTCTAAAGCCATTTTGGTAGCTTTCATAGAGCAGAACAATTAAACAATGCTAACTTTTTTGAAAAATTGAACAGACAGACGACGGGCGCCAAGTGATGGCAATAGCTCACGTGACCCTTCGGGTCAGGTGAGCTAAAAACATACACCTATAGGGTTGGGATCTGTACCAATAATACCATTGGAATACCAACACAGATACCTAGGACACATCAAATTTCATTAAAATCCGACAACGTTGAATATTTAATGCATTTTGGCCACCTTTGAAATGCAGTCAAAAAAAAATAATGTCGAGTTCTACTCAGAACACCTAAATCTTAATTCATACCAAATTATGTTGCAATCTAAGCACCGTAAAATTTCATTGTGATCGGATAATGTTGAAAATTATACAAGTTTTTCGCCTCCATTTTGAAACGCTACATCTGAAAAAATTTTCAGAGGTAGTGTTTCACTCGAAATACTAAAATCTACCTTCATTTCAAATTTTGTTGAAATCTGATCACGGGAACATTTTTGCCATTTTTGGGCAGGTGTAGTAAAGTGGTGGCCATTATTAAAACTCTGATTACTGATGGCACCCCATATTATGTCGATCTACAACTGTACCAATCTTCATTTTATTCTATTAAGGCATCTCTGAGACTAGTTCTAGATCTAGAAAAAGTGTACACCGAAATAATAATAATAATTAAAGATTTTTTGTATTGGGATGCCAACACAGAAGTTGCCCAAAATCCCATTGGATAGAATTTCATGCAGTAAAATGTGCACAATTTTGAAACCGGAAGTTGGACAAACATTTCAAAAGAAGTGGCACACTCAGGGGACCTAATCTACCTATATAAATTTCGTAGAAATCGGATGAAGTTTAAATTTTTGCGTATTTATGGGGTGGTTTTCGGCAGGTAGCCTGACCATATTTAAAATTTCAAAACCAACATGCACAACTAGGAATGATAAACATTTACTATGCCAAGTATCATATTGGTCATACCAACAAATGTTAGTGAAAAATTCCGGACAAAAGTAGTGATCAATAAAAAAAGAAACATAATTAAAGATCTTTGTGTTGGGATGCCAACACAAAAGTTGCCCAAAATCCCCATGGATAGAATTTCATTCAAATAAGTATATTAACATATGCCTAGAAGTCAATTTTCCTTGAATTCTACAGTTTACTTTTTTTAGGGGGGAATGCGGTAAAATGGCCGCTATTACAAAATTGCAATGTTCACGTCAGATTTGTTTCCCCTAAATGCTCAGGATAGTCCACTGTATGTGTACCACTTGTCAATGAAATCTGTCAAGCCATTACCGAGATCTTAGAAATGTACTTTTAGTTTACATGGCGGCCATTTTGAAAATAGTGGCCATCTTGAAAATTTTAAAAGTTGATTGCACCCCTCTGAGCGACCCTCCATAACTTCCCCAAGTTTGAAATTGATTGGTCAAAGCATTTTTTTGTAATCGTGCAGACAAGTTCATGTCTTAGAAAAAGAAAAATATTAATAAAATTAGGCCATTTAATGGGACATTAAATGATACCCGCCACGTTGCATAGTTTTTAATATTCATGAACACATTTTACTGAATTACATATCAGCCTACAGGAACAGCTCATGAGCATGATAACAGTCCATCTCAGAAGACAATTTTTACCTTAACCCTAGACCTATAAAAATTACTTCAAATTGACACAACTCAACAACTACATATCGGATTGTGCTGAAAATTAAACCTGATCTTCATTTTATATTCTTAACAGCTGTGCAAAGTTGACAAAAAATCTGTAGATGCGTTTTCACGTTATCATCTGGAAACCGCCAATTGTTGACAAAAATAACCCTTGAATTGGCCCAAGTCTAAAACAACAACTTGGATTGTGCTGAAAATCGAAATTGATCTTCATTTTATGGTATTTAATAGCTGAGCAAAGTTAAAAGAAAATATGTTTATGCATTTTCAAGTTATCATCTGGAAACCACCGAGGCACAGACAGACGGACTGCCCGACGGACATACAGACAAACCCTCATATCCATACAGAGGGTATCAAATAATAAGTATAAGCATAATAAGAATTAAACATGAAACATTTTCAATTGTTGAAAAGCTCAAAGACAAATTTTTACCATGATAATGCATTGTCCTATATAATTACCCCTGTTTCCATGGAAATGGCAGCCATTTATAAATTACAAAATTGGATTGCAAAAACTCAAGTCACCCTTAACAAGTTTCCAAAGTTTCGTATTGATTGGAGATTGCATCTGAGAGAACATTTGCAAACAACTCGAACAGAAAGAAGAAAGAAGAATTAAGTAATTTCAAGGGGGCGGGGCATGACCCCCTCCGACCCTCCCATGGTACCAAATGATTCATATTGTCATAAAGAGTAAGAATATATATGGTTATAGGGTGGGGATCCCAATAGTTTTCAAGATATTAAATAATTGTCATTTGAGGGGGCAAAGCAAGACCCCTCCAACCCTCCCATGGTACTAAATGATTCATTTTATCATAAGGAGTAAGAACATATATGGTTATAGGGTGGGGATCTCAATGGTTTTCAAGATATTAAGAAATTTGTCATTTGAGGGGGTGCAGCATGACCCCCTAAGACCTCCCTATGGTACCAAATGTTTCCTCTAATCATAAGGAGTAAGAACATATATGGCTATAGGCTGGTGATCCCAATCGATTTCAAGATATTAAATAATTTGTCATTTAACGGGGTGGGGCAAGACCCCCTCCAACCCTCCCATGGTACTAAATGATTTGTCTTGTATTAAGGAGTAAGAATATATATGGTTATAGGGTGGGGATCCCAATGGTTTTAAGATTTAAAGAAATGTTTGTCATTTGAAGGGGTGGGGCATGACCTCCCTATGGTACCATATGTTTCCTCTAATCATAAAGAGTAAGAATATATATGGTCATAGGGTGGGAATCCCAATGTTTTTCAGATATTAAGTATGGTTATATGGTGGGGATCCCAATGGTTTTAAGATTTAAAGAAATGTTTGTCATTTGGGGGGGGCGGGGCATAACCTCCCTATGGTACCAAATGTTTCCTCTAATCATAAAGAGTAATAATATATATGGTTATAGGGTGGGGATACCAATGGTTTTCAAGACATTAAATAATTTGTCATTTAACAAGTGCGGGGCAAGACCCCCTCCAACCCTCCCATGGTATTAAATGATTCGTTTTGTCAAAAGGAGTAAGAATATATATGGTTAAAGGGTAGGGATCCCAATGGTTTTAACAATATAAAGAAATTTTTCATTTCAGGGGGCCTGGCATGACCCCCTCTGACACCAAATGTTTCGTCTAATCATAAGGAGTATTCTAATATGACGTCCTGCTTTAAGGAGTAATAATATATACGGTTATAGGGTAGGAATGTTAACTATTTTTGACATACCCGGTATTAAAAAAATATCAAATTTTGAGGTATTTGGAGGGCCCCCTACGCTTGAAAAATGGTTGGAGCCCACATCTCATAGGAGTCTATCATTGTGCAAAATTTACAAAAGTGCCCCAGAGAAATTCGGCGGCGCGAGAAAAAAATAATAAGAAGAAGAAATGCAACAAAAACTATAAATCTCCATACTTTGTTTGGCAGTAAATGCATTAAGGGGGTTGGGAAAACTCCCCGGGGGATTCAAACTCAACTCAATAAAACTAATTATATCATCAATAATATAGTAACACATAGTTATGGGGTGGGGATCACAACTATTTTGAAGATTATAAATTATCAGTGTTATGGCAGGGTGGGGACAACCACCCTAGCGACAATTAAGCCCACATTAACAGCAAGGCTAACACAATTATAACTGATGCCATAAGGGGTGGGGGAACCTTGTTTGTATCCCCAGAACAACAGACATACACCTGTACACTAAAAATACCATCTTACTAAAAAGAATGAAAAAAACAAGCACAATTTTCTGTGCAGACGTGTATAAATATACAAATTAGAAAATGTACATAATCTAGGGGGTGGGGATAGTCAACCCCCCCTCTTTTGACAACCTACAATGGAGGATTATAGTGGTACAGGGACAATGTCAGTCATAAAATAAATGGTGACTTATTTGTTGTTAGTAATCAATGATGATCACACAAATCAGTTAAGTAAATACATACCTCGTTATCCTTGGCCTCAATGTCAGCCCCCAGGTCCACCAGCCTGGACACTGTCTCTGTGTGGCCGAACTTTGATGCCACAAATAAAGGACTCTCTCCGTACTACAACAGAAATAAACTATCTGTAAACATTCTATGTAAATAAACATTTGATCATCAGATCTTCTCAATGTAAGTAATACACCTACATATAACAGATCAAATGAATGAATAAATATTGAATGAATGAATGAATGAATGAATGAATGAACGAGTGGCTCCACACTTAGAATGAAATATTTGTGTGAAATAATCTGACGTCTGCCATACTTAAAGTGTTACTAATTATCTGTGATTGTACACTTTGATCAATATATAAATTACACAAATGTACACAATTTAGGGTGTGGGGACTGACCCCCGGGGACAACCTACAATGGAGGATTATAGTGGTACAGGGTGTCAGTCATAAAATAAATGGTGACTTATTTGTTGTTAGTGATCAATGATAAACACACAAATCAGTTAAGTAAATACATACCTTGTTATCCTTGGTGTTAATGTCAGCCCCCAGGTCCACCAGCCTGGACACTGTCTCTGTGAGGCCGTACCATGATGTCACCAATAAAGGACTCCATCCGTTCTACAACAGAAATAAACTATCTGTAAACATTCTATGTAAATAAACATTTGATCATCAAATCTTCTCAATGTAAGTAATACACCTACATATAACACATCAAATGAATGAATAAATATTGAATGAAAAAATTCAATGAATGAATGAATGAATGAATGAATGAATGAATGAATGAGTGGCTCCACACTTACAATGCAATACTTGTGTGAAATAATCTGACGTCTGCCATACTTAAAGTGTTATTAATGATCTGTGATTGTACACTTTGATCAATATATAAATTACAAAAATGTACAAAATTTAGGGTGTGGGGACTGACCCCCGGGACAACCTACAATGGAGGATTATAGTGGTACAGGGTGTCAGTCATAAAATAAATGGTGACTTATTTGTTGTTAGTGATCAATGATAAACACACAAATCAGTTAAGTAAATACACACCCTGTCCTTGGCCTCAATGTCAGCCCCCAGGTCCACCAGCCTGGACACTGTGTCTGTGTGGCCGTTCATTGATGCCACAAATAAAGGACTCCGTCCGTACTACAACAGAAATAAACTATCTGTAAACATTCTATGTAAATAAACATTTGATCATCAAATCTTCTCAATGTAAGTAATACACCTACATATAACAAAAGTAGTTTTTGTAACGGATCAAATCAAACGCGATATTTTCTGATTCAGGACAAAGATACGAGTTAAATAAATCGTCACACTCGTGGTGATGTCAGCCATGAGTTAAATAAATCGTCACACTCGTGGTGATGTCAGCCATGAGTTAAATAAATCGTCACACTCGTGGTGATGTCAGCCACGAGTTAAATAAATCGTCACACTCGTGGTGATGTCAGCCATGAGTTAAATAAATCGTCACACTCGTGGTGATGTCAGCCACGAGTTAAATAAATCGTCACACTCGTGGTGATGTCAGCCATGAGTTAAATAAATCGTCACACTCGTGGTGATGTCAGCCATGAGTTAAATCGTCACACTCGTGGTGAAATATTTAATTAGTCAGCCATGATGTTCTGTTGTAGCAGACATTGTTATGATATTTTCTGATTCAGACGGTGACACTTACTGTGAAATATTTAATTTGTGTGACTGATGTCTGTCATGTGTGATGTGTTATTAATGATTTGTTGTCACAGATAAATGATAAAACACAAGTAACTCACACCAGGACGTTTCCAGTTGACATCTGCCCCTCTCTTGATGTAGTCCTCCACCTCCTCAGTCAGACCATCCCTAGCAGCCACCCAAAGTCCCTGAAATGATATTATAACAGTCAATCCATAGTAACAGTAACACAATATATGTAAACGTAGATAAATGTACATTTATTTTTAATTGACCACCATCAAGTCTAATGTTCACTGTCCATTTTGTTAATCTGTCAACACATTTATGTGACCTGCCATTCATGTTATAAATGTTTTATAAAAATTCAAATTCTATTTAGTCAAACAAAGATGGAGGATTGAAGTAAACAATACATGTTTGTGTTCACACAGCAATGGAAAACTATGTTGCTGACGTCTAATTAGACCATTAACACTGGACACCATGATAGTTGATACATGTATGGCTGAAAAATTAATAAAAGTGGCATTAAGCCACAGATCTGTACTTGTACATGTTAACGTTTTTACTTCACAATATAAACTTTACTTACTAAATTCAATTGTTGCTGGGCCATATTCTTCTAAATCTAAAATGTAAACAATATTTTCTTTGTTATTCATCTTTATTGCTGCTGAGAAAACAAATTGTTTAAGCAGACGACAAAAGTCTGGTATCAACTGGAAAAGATTTAAATAGCTTCATCACACCATCTCAAGGACATCATTAGTGCAACAGACCCTGGTCACATGACCAAAGTACATAACCTATTTTTGTAAGATGAAATGTACATTTTAACAAATATCTTTCAATGTTATTTTATACCTAAAATATAATGACATTAAGGAAACTGTCTTTTACCATGTTTACAGAAATTTATATTCTAGATTGCATACAAATTTAATGGATATTTTAAATACATGTATTGATTGATTGATTATTGTTTAATGTCCAGCAGGCAATATTTCAGCTATATTCAGGATGTTTTAATACATGTATTGATTGATTGATTGATAATTGTTTAACGTCCAGCAAGCAATATTTCAGCTACATGTATATTCAGGATGTTTAAAACATGTATCCTGACATTTAATTTCAATAACGGTAACCTGTAAAAAGTCTTCATTTTATACTACCTCTTTAACAGAAATGTATTTTCTACATTCACTATGAATTTAACAGATATTTTTTTTAAATACATGTATCCAGATATTTGACGTTATTCATGTAACTTCAAAAATTCCCCGTTCAGTTTCCATTGTGACTTAAAATGTACATGTACATGAACATATGCACATTATGTACAATTTGAACAAATGTTAGATTTAAAGATTTAAGAGATTTAAATTTTGAAAAGTCCTGTTTTTTTTGGTTTTAATTTGTGTTTTATGTTTTTTGTTCGTGTGGTGTTGTTACAGGGGGAAAACAGAAAATGGGAAAAAAAAACTATATTCCTTTTTAAAACTGAATTCCTGCAAGAGCTTATAGACATAAAATTGTACATATAACCACTATTGACCCAATCATAACACAGTATTCAGTGTTGTATATAATGTAGGAGGCACTATTATGGTAACCTGTTACTGGTACCCAATATGTTAACCTGTTACTGGTACCCAATCTGGTAACGTGTTACTGGCAGGGATCCTCGCAACGCGTCTAGATGCGTATTGTACGCGTCTTTTCAGTTCTGGACGCGCCTTTTCAACATCTAACGCGTCCCAGTACGCGTCCATGTCACTTGTCGGACGCGTACGAATTTCCGCCATGTCAATTCCGTCTCCGATGCGTGATTACATGTTCTTACAAATGGCGATCGATGTTTACCTGTTTCGTCTGATTCTCAGCAGGTAGCAATCACTCGGGCGGCAAATATGCCTTAATTAAGATGTTTATTAAACAATAAACGTTCGGTATTGATGGACAGTTTTTACAGATAAATTTAAGCGTTGATAATACACTCGTTTTTTCAATTTCAATACACGGTCGGAACCTTGCAGTTGCAATTCTTACGCTTTTTTTAAAGTAAGAATTCTTGACCGGTAAAAGATATCTTTAATATGAACATTAGATTAGTTATCTTATAAACTTTTAATTTTTGTATATATCAAGAAGATAATCTGCTTAAGACTAGGATCTGAAAAGGGGGGAGGGGTTATGAGTTGTTTGGAAGAAATATTAATGTCAGCATCTGACATTCAATGCTAAGAAGATCCAGGTAACTTATAATACACAAGTCTCTCTTTAATGGGCAAACATCAGCATGTTTCAAGTAATGAATGCAATTCAACATACTCCAGAAGACTGCGAAACTCAACTACATTAACTACTAATATAACATAGCATGACATAAACATACTAGTAAGCCATACTAGTATTATATCTTTTTATAAAAAGACATTTAATGGGTCGGTCATCAAAGAAAACGGGTGTATGCATGCACTTAGCTGGACTCATCTGTGATATGTGGGACTCGTGAAAATTTTTTGGGACTCACCATTCTCAAAAGTGATGAGTCCAGGACTCACCATAAAAAAATCCTACAAGTATCACTGACTGGTACACATTATAATAACTACCACCTGTTCAGGCAACATGGCAAAACCAAAAATGTCCATGCCGTTGTTTTTATTGGCCCAACGAACATGCAAAGAGCAGTCAGAACCCCTTTTCGGAAGATACGAGTAAAACATTTGACATTGGTGATAATAACAAAATAGTTACTGCAGTGTTTAAAATAAATATAAAATGTTAAATGTAGTTTTTTTCTTGAATAAAATCATGCCATGAAATATGAATAAGTAAATTATCATTATATTATTCCCATAAAACTGTGGATAATTAAAATTGGAATGAGTTACTGAGAAAGACCCCAATAATAATTATTTACATGTATATCAACCAATCAGATCTTTACAATGGTCAATACACAACATTTTCTCTTGTTGAATAAAACAGTGAAGACGATATTGCATTAATTTAATATTGAACAAGCAAAACGCTGAGCGCATGGGGGAGGGTTTGGACAGGGAATACCTTTCTCCTTCCTCCCTCCCTTCGGCTCCATTCTCCCTCCCTACTGCTCATTTCTCCCCTCTCTCTCCCTGTATCCCACTTCTCTGTCCACCCTCTGATGGGGGCTTAACTTTTAGTATAGATCTAATACATGTTAATGCAAATCTTTAAAAACAAATCTAATGTCAAAATGATTCAATTGATATTATAACTTGTTTGGGGACATTTTTCTTTGAGCTTTCCACGATGTTCGACGAAAAGACACGATAACTGCCGATCATTACCCCCCCCCCCCCTTTTCAAACACGCACACAGGACGTTAATAGCGATGTAGCTGTTGAACCGTATATCTCTTTTGGCCCTTTGTTCAAATATTAAGCCAAGCAATAAAGAGCCACGCCCACGGTTCCGCAGTGAGCACATGGCATGGCAGATTATGACCGATATCTGAAGCAGAACTCGATGACATTAAAATCTAGCTGTGACAGTGTACTAGAAATTTGTCAGTGACGTGGAGTTATGGAGTTAACATTAAACACATAAATTGTGTTCATTAAAACATTTCTTTAAGCTCGTTACCTTGAAGTCGTCCTTTTTCAATGCGCAGATACCCCATCCGTGAATTGCTCTTAAAACCAATACTGCTGGTCCCGACCTTGTCGCAATTAGCTTGCGATTATTTTCACGGATTTGAAAGTGTATTTATTTCCTAAATTCATCGTGTTAAGAAACAAATAAATTATGTAGTAAAAACAACTGAATTCTCGAACACACAAATTTTAACAAAATTTTAAAAACAATACAGCCAGAGACGGATAATTTCTTTAAAGTTAGACAATCACATATTGGTATTCACTTTGATTTCTGGTAAACAAATTTTTAGCATAATTGCATAATTACTAGAGATCGATTGTACAGGGAAATATACAAGATAATGATTTATTAAAAATTATGCAATTAACACTTATCTATGTAGTCCGAGAATCCTCTGCCATCCAACGGTTTTTTAAGTTTGACCATGCGAAAAAAGCATTGGACGGCAGAAGATTCTCGTACTATTGTCTATGGCAACCAGACAACTCGGAGCATAGTAAGAACCGCTCGGCATAACACAGTCCGACTTGTCCTATTACGGTCCGAGTTGTCACGATCCCGGTTGTCTCAGTCGTATTCTTGTCTATTTTATAGCAAATTTGTTTATCATAATGCCCAGATACTCATTGTGGTGTCTCTATGGCGATGTGGTAAAGTAAAAACTCGCCGGCTTTTGATTGCACACCTGTGAGTCTCAATGCGAACAGGGTGTGCTCGACTCCAGTCATAACAAGGATTGGTCAACAGTTATGATTTCTCACCAAAAACAATTGCTGTGTGACAACTGAGCGGTAAACAGTTATTCTGTGTTACACCTGAGAGGTAAATAGTTAGTCTGTGTTACAAATGAGCGCGGTAAACAGTTAGTATGTGTGACAACTGAGCGGTATAAAACTAATAACATTTAGCGAATTTGAATTTCATGCTTGATTTACGTTCCGCCGTGGGCCACAAGAACAGCATACCCCTCATCCAGACAGAGACTAAAATTAATTTGTTTTTATCATAAAACTGTTTTGTATATGTAATTGACATGTTATTAAAACTAATTAGACTAATCACATGTTTTGATATTTTGATTTTTACTCATTTTGTTTTGTTATGAATAATTGTTCTGCCTCTCAGGGGACTCCATAATTAGATTAAATAAATTTGTCTATTGTCTATTGCATTTGCCAGTTTTACATTCGAATTTCTCTTTTGCTGAATCAATGACATTAACGAAGTATATAATGTCCCTGACTGAATATGCCATTGATTACGTAAGAAATATTATAATTAACAATGTCCCTGACTGAATGTGCCATTGATTACGTAAGAAATATTATAATTAACAATGTCCCTGACTGAATGTGCCATTGATTACGTAAGAAATATTATAATTAACAATGTCCCTGACTGAATGTGCCATTGATTACGTAAGAAATATTATAATTAACAATGTCCCTGACTGAATGTGCCATTGATTACGTAAGAAATATTATAATTAACAATGTCCCTGACTGTTACACGACGAAATTAGGCCGCCCGTAGACATATGGAAATACTTGACGACATTTAAAAGTATGCAGTTCGACTTTACCTGTATTTAAACTCCATGGCGCATGGTGTCCATTGACAACGGCCGCCGTTCAGACGAAAACCAACAATAGTCATATATTCAATGTTATTTTTCCATTTTCCAATTGAAAATTGGTATTACGAAAAATTTAACAGAATCAATGGAGTTTTGTCTATGTACTTTGATTAAAATAATGAATTTATTTTTACTGTATTAGTGACTGGGAGCCTAAATATAAAGTACAGTTGTCTAAAAATTTCCCTTTTTAAAATTTTAAAAATAACCAGAGGCTCTTGAGAGCCTGTATCGCTCACCTGATTTTATAGGCAATGAAGATGGCATTTCCCTGATGTTAAAGTAAGTCCTGTAATTTTCAATCAACTTTAAATAGGACCATCCAAACAATATTACTAGAAAGCTTTGTTTCATTGGTTAACCAGTTGTATAGAGATTTTTTTTATTTGCCCATAGGGTCCTATGTTAAACTAAGTCCTGCGGGGGAGTTGGCCATTTTGAATTTCCAATTGCCATAAAAAACATAAACTTTATAAAGGACCATCCAAACAATATTGCTAGTAAGTTTTTGTTTCCATTGATTAACCGGTTTCTGAGAAGAAGCCTTTAAAAACTTTTTCCCATAGGGTCGTATGTTAAACAAAGTCCTGCGGTAGCGGCCATTTTGAATTTCCAATTGCCATAAAAAACATAAACTTTATAGAGGACCATCCAAACAATATTGCTAGTAAGTTTTTGTTTCCATTGATTAACCGGTTTCAGAGAAGAAGCCTTTAAAAACTTTTTCCCATAGGGTCCTATGTTAAACTAAGTCCTGCGGTAGTGGCCATTTTGAATTTCCAGTTGGCATAAAAATCATAAACTTTATAAAGGACCACCCAAACAATATTGCTAGTAAGTTTTGTTTTGATTGGTTAACCGGTTTCAGAGAAGAAGCGCTTTTTAACCTTTTTCCCATAGGGTCCAATGTTAAACTAAGTCCTGCGATGGTGGCCATTTTGAATATCAGATTGGGATAAAAAACATTAACTTTATAGAGGACCATCCAAACAATATTGCTAGTAAGTTTTGTTTCCATTGGTTGGCCGGTTTCAGAAAAGAAGCCTTTCAAAATTTTTCCCATAGGGTCCTATGTTAAATTAAGTCCTGCGGTGGCAGCCATTTTGAATTTCCAATTGCCATAAAAAACACAAACTTTATAGAGGACCATCCAAACAATATTGCTAGTAAGTTTTGTTTTGATTGGTTAACCGGTTTCAGAGAAGAAGCCCTTTTTAACATTTTTCCCATAGGGTCCAATGTTAAACTAAGTCCTGCGGTGGCGGCCATTTTGAATATCAGATTGGGATAAAAAACATTAACTTTATAGAGGACCATCCAAACAATATTGCTAGTAAGTTTTGTTTCCATTGGTTGGCCGGTTTCAGAAAAGAAGCCTTTCAAACTTTTTCCCATAGGGTCCTATGTTAAATTAAGTCCTGCGGTGGCAGCCATTTTGAATTTCCAATTGCCATAAAAAACACTAACTTTATAGAGGACCATCCAAACAATATTGCTAGTAAGTTTTTGTTTCCATTGATTAACCGGTTTCAGAGAAGAAGCCTTTTAAAACTTTTTCCCATAGGGTTCTATGTTAAACTAAGTCCTGCAGTGGCGGCCATTTTGAATTTCCAATTCCCATCTAAAACACAAACTTTATAGAGGACCATCTAAACAATATTGCTAGTAAGTTTTGTTTTGATTGGTTAAATGGTTTCAGAGAAGAAGCCCTTTTTAACTTTTTTCCCATAGGGTCCTATGTTAAACTAAGTCTTGAGGTGGCGGCCATATTGGTTTACCAATCAAAATAAAAAACACAAACTTTGTAAAGGTCCATCCAATGAACATTATGGCCAAGTTTGGTTTCAATTGGCCAAGTGGTTTCAGAGAAGAAGATTAAAATGTAAAAAGTTTACAGACGCCGACGACGACGACGACGACGACGACGACGCCGACGCCGACGACGACGACGACGACGCCGACGGACGCAAAGTGATAACAATAGCTCACATGACCCTTTGGGTCAGGTGAGCTAATAAAAAGGAAAATATATTGAAAACTTCCGTCACCAAATATCTGGTTAATACAATATTCTGTCAACAAACAACGCAACTTACATGTATAGACTCAGTAATAGACTGTTGTCACTCTGATCAAGTCGTCCAGGAGTTATAGACTCAGTAATAGACTGTTGTCACTCTGATCAAGTCGTCCCGGAGTTATAGACTCAGTAATAGACTGTTGTCACTCTGATCAAGTCGTCCAGGAGTTATAGACTCAGTAATAGACTGTTGTCACTCTGATCAAGTCGTCCCGGAGTTATAGACTCAGTATAGACTGTTGTCACTCTTATCAAGTCGTCCCGGAGTAATAGACTGTTGTCACTCTGATCAAGTCGTCCCGGAATTATAGACTCAGTAATAGACTGTTGCCTCTCTTATCAAGTCGTCCCGGAGTTATAGACTCAGTAATAGACTGTTGCCACTCTGATCAAGTCGTCCAGGAGTTATAGACTAAGTAATAGACTGTTGCCACTCTGATCAAGTCGCCCCGGAATTTTAAAAAGGAGTGTTTCGATCACCTGTGTGTCTAGTGAACAATCTGACTATAGTGGATGCAGGGGCTGCTCTGGCTTCTAAAAAGCTGGCGCCAAAAAAATCGCCAACTGCAATTTTCCGTCACCAGTTTTGTAAAAGTGTCGCCATATCAGTGTTCTAGGATTCCCATTTCCCGTTACCCGTGGAAAGTGATTTCTCAGCACGGGAAAGCCAATTTTGTTGTCCTGGTCACCCGTGGGCAAGTACACATTAAAAGTCGGGATTCTTGAAAAAATGTTCATACTTGCCCTGGCAGGATACAAAAATACATTAATTTTGTTCTCCCCGTGCGGGATCCGGGTGGCTAAAAGAATAGACCGCAGTCGCGCTAGCTTGTCGTAAAAGGCGACTAAATAGCGCCCAGTACCCTGACCGGCGTGTCAGGTCGGTTTGCCTAAAGACCGACTGGGATGTGTGCCCCAGGTGGTTGAATGGGGTACCCCTGGCAAGCTGGGGTTGTCAGGCCATAATACGGAAAACCTGACCGCAAACCATATTAGTGCACCGTGTTGGGAAAAATGCCACGTTCCTTGCACGTTAAAGAACGCTGCTGTAGTATTCGCTATGAGTAGGGATTTCGATCCCGCTACAGGAGGCTAAATTGCCCAACCCTATCCATCCTCCCATTTGCCAGTGGCAATCTTAAATCCGTTACCCCTATTTTTTCCTTGTGTCCCATCCCATTTTCATTCATCATCATTTCATGTTCATTTTATCATCCATTTCATGTTCATCGCCTGAATATAGCTGAAATATTGCTGCTCGGGCGTTAAACACCATTAATCAATCAATCATTAATTTTGTTCAATAGTTTATTTTTTTTTTTGTAAATCAAGATAAAAAAAATCAAGTGTGGATATTTGTTTTCGTTTTTATTTGATCAATGTTATACAGGTGCTTGTAATTTGAGTTTTCACCACTACTGTAAAACATTTTTGAGATCAAATATGAATACATTAAGTACCAAATCAAACCCGGTAAAACGGGCAAAATCCGGTTTTTGGGGAAACAATTCTATGTTTTGTTTTTTTTCGTTTTTTTTTTTTTGTAAATTTGGGAATGAATTAAATAATATAATATTGAAGTTTTTTCTTACTTTGACTTGTACAAAAATCTACAAGGATGAAAATTTGTTATGTACAAATATGTGTAAATTATATTTTGACATGTAATATATGGGGGTTTTGTACTGTTAGTTTCCTAAAAATATGTACAACAAGAAACCTAAGCCAGCTTCTTAGACAGAATTGCAAATAATTGTTGTTTCCAAATATACATGTAAGTGTACTGAATACAGTGTATTTATATTTGGAACCAATAACTATTGAGCAATTCTGTATAAGAAGAAAATCTTCAATTGGTACATATCTGTAAATTTTTTCTTAAAAATTAACACGTCATTAAAACTTTGTGCGAAAGTTTACTTGAGATGTGGGAAAGCCAGTTTATGGAGGACACTTTCCTGTGTAAAGTTCAGTTAGCAAAAAAATCCTAGAACACTGCATATTAGAAATCACTAGATCACTATATGACATGGCGAAATTGTTTAACATTATGTGTGACATATTGTGTAACGTCGGACGAAATCCAAGTTTGCCGGACTCTGAATTCAATTTTTCAAAAGTTTGGTCTCAATTCAAGCAGCCCGTACACTAATTGTATTTTAATCATGGAAAGATGTGTGAGTGATTTCTTGTTGGCTGAAAACCAAACGTTTACAGTAATTTATTAGAAACATCTATTCCCGTGAATGAACATAAAACCGGAAATACATGACAATAGAACTACGGGTGTCTGGTAAATTGGTCCCACATGCAAATTGGTCCCAGCCAGTTCGTCCCAAGTCTTTGCCAATTGGTCCCACTTTTGGACAATTGGTCCCAACACTTTTAAAATTGGTCCCAACTCTTTTAAAAAGTATATTTTAGAACAATTTTGGGGTTTTTTTTATAGCTATTAATAATAAGTTATTGAAATTTAAGAAACTCCCAATACAAAACAAATTATAATGTTTGTCTTCAAAGTCTGTCATAATTCAATTAACAAAGTTGTCAATGGCATGTGCCACTGTTTAATTGGCTAATTAGATTACCTGAATACCTCAATTTTATTGTATTTGAATTGGCTAATTACCGCCTAAATAATTGTCATATATAATTGTTAATTTCCAGTGTTTGTTGTTGTATTGCATTATTATGTTGTTGCTTTTCTGTAAATTCTATCTTATAATTATATTTGTGAATGTGTTTAAGATTTTCACAATACAACAGACTTTGGTTTATTCACGTTTCTCCAACATGTGAAAAATTTTATTCACGTTTCTCCAAAATGAAACTAAAGAAACTACTACACCCCCTGAAACGTAAAACGTTCCCATTTTTGCGTTCGTATTTCGTTTTCCGTTCGTTCGTATATCGTTTTCCGTTCGTCCATTCGTACGTCCGTTCGTTCGTTCGTCCGCATGCGCAAAACAAGTAAATAAAACCCGTTCGTTCGTCCGCATGCGCAGTACAGGTAAAAACAAAGGTTCATTCGTTCGTCAGCATTCGCAAAAGAAAATATTTTACACTTTGTTAGTCTGATAGAAAATACTACATTCTGTTATCAAATTAAATTAACCTGAACATTAAAATGTCATTACAAATAAATTATATTTATTTTAAAACTATAAATTCATTAAAACCATGAACATGTTTTAAATTAAATTAAGAAATAATTCATGGATACCATACTTTATTGTCGTTTTAACATGGGTGGGCATTATATTCTTGAATATTTTTCTCCGAGCGATAGCGAGGGGTAAAATATCATGAATATAATGCTCACCCATGTTAAAACGACAATAAAGTATGGTATCCATGAATTATTTCGATTCTGATTATGACAAATACGATCATCTGTACAGTGAAGCGGCATATAAATGTGCGCTAGTGAATGGCTGCCATAATGTAGAAAGGTGGAAACATAATTTAAAGGCTGAATAATGAATCATGCAAATCGCAGAATTCAGACTTAAAATAACAACTCTATTAACAGTAACGATGATTATGGTTTAAAAAATTGAGTTGGTTTCAATTAAATTTAAACGACTTCAACCAATAACTTGCGCATGTGCGAACTAAATTTATTGGAATTTTAACACGGCTTTGTTTACATAGCGAATGCAGGACGTCATATTAGAATATAAACATAAACAATTTGAAATACTTTCTTCGTCTACTTTGTTATATGTAAATCTACAATCTTCATGTTGTACTACAAATAAATATGGTTTATTTGAACACTCTCCAAATTTTATAAACACATACATGACATAGGAAATTTTTCTATTTTAGTACCTAAAACCTTTTAAAAATGTATGTTTTATCCTAAAGTCTCTGAACATCCCTACAGTGTCTTCATTTGATACAAAAACTGAATAGCTGTTTACACAGCAAACTTAATAAAACTGAATAATCTTGCATAAAATCTTAATTTGATGGCACAATATTTGTTTGGATATACAGACATTTCATTTCCTAGGTTTTAAATTGCATATATAATGTCCCACGACTGATTTAGCATCTCTTAGTTAGGTCAAAGAAGTTAATTATAGTGTGCTATGGTTTAATATTGCATCTTGTAAGGTCTCAGGAGTGATTTTGTATGTGAAATATGGTTTTTAATTGTATCGCAAAGGTCTCAGGAGTGATTTTATATGTGTAATATAGTTTTTAATTGTATACCTAGGGTCTCAGGAGTGATTTTGTATGTGAAATATGGTTTTTAATTGTATTGCTAGGGTCTCAGGAGTGATTTTGTATGTGAAATATTGGTTTTAATTGTATTGCAAAGGTCTCAGGAGTGATTTTGCATGTAAAATATGGTTTTTAATTGTATTGCAAAAGTCTCCGGAGTTATTTTGCATGTGAAATATGGTTTTTAATTGTATCACAAAGGTCTGAGGAGTGATTTTATGTGTGTAATATTGTTTTAAGTTGTATCACAAAGGTCTCAGGAGTGATTTTGTATGTGAAATATTGGTTTTAACTGTATCACAAAGGTCTCGGGAGTGATTTTGCATGTGAAATATGGTTTTTAATTGTATTGCTAGGGTCTTAGGAGTGATTTTATATATGTAATATGGTTTTTAATTGTATCGCAAAGGTCTCAAGAGTGATTTTATATGTGTAATATGGTTTTTAATTGTATCGCAAAGGTCTCAGGAGTGATTTTGTATGTGAAATATTGGTTTTAACTGTATCACCAAGGTTTCAGGAGTGATTTTATATGTGTAATATGGTTTTTAATTGTATCGCAAAGGTCTCAGGAGTGAATTTATATGTGAAATATGGTTTTTAATTGTATCGCAAAGCTCTCAGGGGTGATTTTATATGTGTAATATGGTTTTTAATTGTATCGCAAAGGTATCAGGAGTGATTTTATATGTGAAATATCGTTTTTAATTGTATCGCAAAGGTCTCAGGGGTGATTTTATGTGTAATATGGTTTTTAATTGTATCGCAAAGGTCTCAGGAGTGCTTTTATAGGTGAAATATGGTTTTTAATTGTATCGTAAAGGTCTCAGGGGTGATTTTATATGAGAAATATAGTTTTTAATTGTATTTCTAGGGTCTCAGGAGTGATTTTGTACGTGAAATATGGTTTTAAATTGTATTGCTACGGTCTCAGGACTGATTTTATATGTGTAATATGGTTTTTAATTACAGTGTGTGTATTACCTGTTTGAGCTGTCACAAATCATTTAAATGATGATTTAATGAAAATAAAGTATAATTATTTTATTATTTATTCCTTTTCAATTTTTTATTTGTTTACTATAAACCAGCTTGATTCTCAAGATTTTATTTAAAATGACTGAACGTTTCTTGATTTTGACAAAGCACGATAGGCGTCTCCATTCGTTTTCCCACATACGAACGATTAGAGCGTGTAGCTTGTCTCTGATTGGTTAATTTTTAAATGGTTCGTCTGGACGATAAGAGCGTTCGTTCGTTCTTCGTCCGTTCGTATGTCGTTTTTGGTTCGTCCGTTTAACGTTCGTACGGGAACGTTTTACGTTTCAGGGGGTGTACATCGCGCGCACCCAAATGTCTTCAAACTGATAGAACTACTAAAGAAAACTCAAGCAAACAGAGGCCAACCAGATTAAAACACAGGCAGGCGAAAAAGTACAGACACATCGACTACATACTTCAGACAGTAAAGACAAGACTCATCAAACAGGACATTACAGCATTTGACTACGCCGACTAAGCTATACCTTCTGCCTTCACATGGAACTCCGCCAGTAAATTTATTTAAGTATAATTTGTTTAGCTATGTTTAATAAATAAATAAATAACTTTAATTATGTTTAACACATATATTTTGTATGCCTGTTACTTAGTGCTGTAATTCAATTAAATATGTATAATTTTCTGTATTCTTTACTTTGCTTATTACTTTTATAATTGCCTGTTACTTTGAACAGCTGTAATTCGATTAAATATATAATATTCTATATTCTTTACTTATTACTTACCAAAGATTCATTTATACGTGTTTTACTGTAGTCTTAATTACAGGTAAAATTAATTAATTTTGCCTACTACCTATTCACGTTTCTCCAACATACTTTTACTTGAAATATAAAAATGTTGGAGAAACGTGAACACACCACAGAATTTATGTGTGCCAATTGTGAGCCTGTTTGTGAATCCACACGCGCCACACATGACAGCACCATTCCTAACTTCAGCTTGACATTGCCTACATCCAGAGAAACTTCAAACACAGACAGCAGGGATGATGACGAACCAAGGGGTTTATATGTGCGTGAACGACCAGTACCAGCTGTAAATGATTCTTGCAACAGTGACTCTCCTGTACCAAATGACCAATCATTTCTGATCGCACCACATTCTTTCGCAGAACCAGAGGTACACCAAGAAAACTATTGTTGACACCAGCTTTCCTAACGTCAGTTCAACAGCAAGCCCTACCCTTGTGCTTTGCTTTTTTATCTTGTGCTTTTGTGCTTTGCATTATTATGTTGTGCTTTTGTGCTTTGCTTTTTAATTTTTATATATTTATGAATAAAGTTGGGATTGTGTGAAAGTGTTTCGTGTTTTAAGGAATATATTTTGAATGTTTTCTGTAAGTTAATATGATCGTCAGTGTGAGAACGAATGTGTGACAAGTCATTCTTGTATGGTGAAAGTAGGTATGAAAATACCAAATGAGAAAAGTAAGAAAGACAGTATGTATGCTAGAATGAATGGGTAGGCATAAGTGGTTCAAATATATGTAAAATAATAGTATTGTGCTGTAAATCTCAATAAACATAAACTTGTTTTGTCTTCTATTGTTATTATTTTAACATATCATGTTAACTAAGAGCAAATATTTTTATAATAATTTCTACATCAAAAGCATAAATATACATCAATATGTTGAAATAATCCCTTAAATAATCTCTTAAACACAAATAAAACATTTTAAATAAAAGTTGGGACCAATTGACTTGGGACAAATTGGAAATGGGACCAATTGACCAAATTTGGGACCAATTGACTTGGGACGAATTGGAATTGGGACCAATTGACCTGTATCCGAACTACGCATGTGTAAGAGTTTTCTAATTACGAAATTAAGACGGACATCCGGTCCGGAAATCACGCAACAACGATGTCAGTTTTCATACCTGTATTTTATTAATTACATTATAAAAAAAATATTATGACAAAAATATGTTTGTTTTGTTATTTTTATAAATTAATTAAAAGCATCAATTGTTTATTACACGTCTACTCAAATGTGATGCAGGTAAAGCTGTTTTTCATCAGACAACTTTGTTGATTCATTTATTGCCGATTTCCGTTTAATAACTCCAAATAACACACATGTCACTGGATACTACACAATACACGTGTATTTACGACCATAGAAGCCGACAAAGGATCTTTAATGATGCAATCGCCGATTACCGATAAATTTAAAACAAGCATGCATCTTTAACACTATAAAACCTAGGCGCCAAAAAAATCGCCAGACGCAATATTTTGTCGCCAAATGAAAAAAAATCGCAATTGGCGACATTGGCGAAGCCCAGCGCGGCCCCTGGGATGGGAGGTAACTCCTACATGTATGTAATTGTATCCACTATGCAGTCATAGAAATTAAGATTTGAATCCACAGGTGAGTCGGACCTGTAGATCAACAATTTTCATGATTTTTACAGACCTGAGGTCCGAACTAAAATTCACAGGTCCGAAAAAAATTACAATATTATAATCAGTCTATGTCATTTTCGTAGTATTCCAGGTAATGCTACGGCGATGTACCTAAACATGGAGGCTGCCATTTCATGCATTTTGAGAAAAATATGGAACTGCGCATGCATACTGCATTATATGTAAATTTTATTACCGATGACACCAATTTAATCAGAAAATTATTACCATGATGACACGACGCTGTATCAAAACCTTGGACCAGCGCCATAAACATTTTCTTTGCTGAGGACTTTTTTATTCTCAATTTCATCCAATCAAATCTTTCCTTTTCCCTTGTTGTCATGGTAGTTGAGTAAATTCTTATGCTGAGCAAACGTTTTTTTACTTAAGTAGGTTTTATGGCGCTGGGTCCTGATATACACAACATATTTAATAGCTACAATTTGATTAACATGACATAGAAGGAAACATGGCTTGTTATTTTTAATGGTCAGTTAGAAAGACTTGGCGAACAAATTAACCATCCCAACGGTCTGTTTTACCTGCTGCGGACCGTTGGACTGGTGCTAATTTTAAAGACTGACTATGGCTGGAATAGACTATAGTTGATGGGAGGTAACTCCTACATGTATTTATGGACTATGGATGCAATATACGGTTTTGTGCATTAAAATATTATCAACAGAGGTCGTGGTCTTGTTTTGTCAAATAAAAACATGTGCGACATTTTTGCATAGATCCAATTGTACTGGAAATGTTGTACATATATTTAATTTGTGTCCTGCATTTTCAGTTACATGGTAATTTGATAAGATTTTTATAAAATCATCGATAAAAATCAGCTGTTTCATGTGAGAAAATTGGACAAATCATTAGCATTTACCTTCATTTGAAAAATTCTGAAACTGTAACGCCTAACAGAAGAGCAATATGACATATATATTTGTTTATTTAGATCAATTTCCAAGCAGAAAAACACTGGCAAAATACTTGTCATCCACCTCAATTTCACACAATTTTGTTGACAAGGAACATGCTATTTTAATGCATAAGAGAGAGCTAAAGCTAGGAGTCAAATGGTCTTATAGGCAGTCTCGGGGTTTTACTACTATAACAAGGGTGACAACCAAATATTATATATATTTATTTACTATAAACATGACACTTTCTACTGACACTTCAAAAATTTATTGCATTTCATTTATCATAGATGTGAGTAAACTGCAACTGGACCATACTACTATATTAAGGAATTTCACAGGGGGACATTCAAAACTAAACTACAAAACCGTATACTGCTACCTATGGCTGGAATAGACTGTAGTGGATGGGAGGTAACTCCTACATGTATGTATGGTCAATGGCTACAATAGACTATAGTGGATGGGTGGTAGCTCCTACATGTTTGTCTGGACAGTCTACTATAGGTAGAATGTGGATCCGAGGTGTAGCATTATTGTCATACCGGTAGCTACACCAGTATGGATTGGGGGTAACTCCTACATGTATGTATAGACTATAGCTGGAATAGACTATAGTGGATGGGAGGTAACTCCTACAATGCATGTGTCTACGGAAAGACAAGAAAACTGCCGATCATTACCCCCCCCCCCCCCCCCCATCTAAAAAACCCACACACACAAGACAACGTTTCGAAGTCAATAGCGATGTAGCTGTGGAACTGCACAGCTCTTGTAGTTCTTAGGTCACCACTAGATAAATAAAGTAAGGATCCACGGTTCCGCAGCTGAGCTAGTGAGCACATGGCCTACGTCTGAATCTGAACTCGATGATATAAAATCTAGCTGTGACATCGTACTACAATTATTGAGACTTGTCAGTGTCGTGGATTTAACATTAAACACATACATTTTCTACATGAATAAAACATTTCTTTACGCTCGTTACCTTTGAAAAAGTTGTTCGTTACCACGTCCCGTGTGCATTCTTGGAAATATTCTTAAAACCTATACTGCTGGTCCCGACCTTGTCGCAATTAGATTGCGATTATTAATACGGGTTAAATGGTTATTTATTTCCTAAAGGCATCTTGTTAAGAAACAAATTAATTATGCAGTTAAAGCAACTGACATTCTTGACATATTTTAACAAAATTTAAAAAACGATACAGCTAGATATGAATAACAAATAATGTCTTTAAAATTAGACAATCACATATATTGGTATTTTCACTTTGATCTCTAAGTAAACAAATTTCCAGCATAATTTCATAATTTTTAGCGAGAACGATTGTACAGGGAAATACACAAGGTAATGATTTATTGAAAATTATATGAAAACTTCTCTATGGTAACTGAACAACTCGGACCGCGGACAACTCGGACCTTAATTAGTAAGGACCATTCGGTATCTTTATCTGTATGTTGTATTCAAAAGTGGCTCACTATTGAGAATTAATTTTTGAGTTGAGTGGGGAGGGGGGGTGCGCTGATGATAGTCGCGCAGAGCAGATATTGGATTCAAAGTTAATAATTCTGTTTTAAATTAAGGTAAAGATTTCGCTGTAACACACTGATCTGCCAAAGAGTTCAAGTCTTAAATTGTTCTCGGTAATTGTCCGTTTCTTTTAAAAAAATCAATTTTTGAAAGTATCAGTGTTACAATGTATATAATTCAATGCTTTTGAGTTTGATTTCCTTTGTTTACGTGGGTTTAGATACAAGTCAAGTGGGTCAGTTGGTAGCACTACCAGGTCGTTCAAGATTTTAAAAAGTAGAATGAGACGTAATTCTCTATGGCGTTCGGCTAGTGGCTTCCAGCCTAGACCGTTCATCATTACGATGACACTACTTTTATAGTTATAATCTTTTTGACCATTCTGGCGGCTTAATACGGTCCGACTTGTCCGCGGTCCGAGTTGTCTCATAGTATTGTCTATTTTAAAGCAAATGTGTTCAGCATATTATCATAACTACTATACTCATTGTGTGGTCTCGATGGCGGAGTGGTCAAGTATAATAATTTGTCTTTATTTGATTGCGCAACTGTGAATACTGAGTTTGAGTTTCAATGCAAGCAGGGCCTGCTCGACTCCAATCATGACAAGGATTAGTCAACACTTTTGATTCCTCGCCAAAAGAATTGCTGAAAATCACTTTAAGCTTTTTTGGTGCGGAATCAGAACTGTTAAATATCATTCAAACAAACAAACTGTATAACATAATTACTCTGTAATTACACGAAACGCCATTGTACTTGTGAAAACAATATTGATTTGTTATCTTTGGTTTGAATAAAAAAAACGGACAAAATAAAATACAAACATAGTAAGACAAACGACTGATCAAATTCAGTGTTAGTCCACTGCCGTTGAAAGCGAACTAACACTGAATTTAATTAGTCGTTAATCAGTTGAGCGGCCCCCAGACCCCTTGCTGTAAAGACCACCCTGCTTCCAAACTGGGGGACACTTCTTGTCCCTATTGGTTAAATCTCCGATCGCACAACTATTTTTGTGGGAGCTTACTTAAATTTTAACATAAATAAGGTCTGATTTTTCAAATAGTAAAACATCGCAATATAATTATATATACTACAACTTTTCGGTCTATCATATCTGATATTTGTTCAACTGCAAACTGCCTAAGGTGCAGTAATACTTGCGCATTTTGAAATTTTGGTTATATACTGCTTTCTATGGTGGTTTGTTGTCTACTTAACATATTACCATAAATTTCCATTCAATTTTTTATTTCCTATTCATTGTCGATCCATTGATGGCTTTGGGCATTTTTTTTGCTCACTTGTTGGGTTGGGCTCTTTCTTTTACACATTCCGCGACCTCATTTAATTACATTCTATATTTTACCTTGCAAACATCACAAAACCAAGTATCACCGTCTTCGTGTTGTAACCATGACAACCCCTATGGCACCATGTTTATTATCACACCTTTCTATGTCTCAAGTTTTTCTCGGTACTGGTATGCCTATAATTTAGTTTCCTTATCCCCTAACAAAAACGGTATTACTCCCATCAACTTCAATGTAGCGCCTCAAGGGCTTGTAAAAATCGATTTACTTGCGCTTTCCAATGATTACTGGGTAAATTTTGTTATAGTGTGGGAGAAGGGAAGAAGCAGAGTCTTTACCCGCTAACTTAAAAAAAATAATTACTTTACCCCTATCTACACCGGTTTGTAATTATGTCTGTTAAGAAATGAATTATCTTCTTGAAAAACCGTACCTTTATGCTTTCTTTGTCATTAAACTCTTAAATTTTTAATTTCTACCAGTTTTAAAAGAAACGGACAATAACCCTTGACGGAATTGTTGACTATCGTTTGTCGTTCTTGAGTTCTTTAGGTACTCACTTTCTCAGTAACGTTAAAGTCCACTTCTGTCAAGCCCCCCCCCCCCCACCCCTACCCCTAGTCTCGATCATCCAGACGCTTCATTGCATTTGTGCGTTTGGATTCATCTCTATATTGAAATCGTTATGATTACGCCCAAAACAGGGCGTAATTTTTGGGTGAATGATATTTTTATTGTCTAAAAAATTACGTCCGTTCATATCAAGAAGTGTACAAAAAATTGTACCAAAGTTTACATTTAAATATTTTTTACAAAATATTATTGTTATGCGCAATCAAGAGAGAATCTTACTGTGACGTCATTTTATTAGTACATGGTTTTCCTGATCTACAAATATGGCCCTAAAATAAAATCATTGTTTTGTCTCCACCTATTGGTAGAAATTACAACAAGGTGATCCCAGACGCTATTATGTATACGTCTGGGTGATCGAGACTACCCCGCCCAATAACAACTAGAAACCTAGGCCGAATTTTACCTCCGTTTCAATCTGATGTTAGTTTTGTGATTTGTAGGATTAAACTTGCTTAAAAACGAGGATACGATTATTCGTTCTACTGGACACCATGCTATAGCTGAAACAAATCTGTCAAACAAAACAAACAAACAAACAAGCAAGTAAACAAACAAACAAACAAACACACACACACAAACAAACAAACAAGCAAACACACAAACAAACAAACAAACAAGCAAGCAAGTAAACAAACAAACAAACAAACACACACACAAACAAACACACAAACAAACAAGCAAACAAACAAACAAACAAACAAACATAAGCCAATCGCCTACAATTTGTTATATTCCTTTAACATTTCATCGTATGCGACGTATATATTAAAATATTCAATACATATAAAATTTGCATATTCATGTTTATATTGTGGCAACAATTACACACTGTTTGGTCTGCATGCAAAAGAAACAAATTGGTTTGCACGCAAAATGTACACGGAAGTTACGTCATAAAAAGACTGGTCATAGAGCATCTTCGCTAGCCAAGGGTTACAATCCGATACTCTTTATCTTCTTATGATCGTAACATTTGGCTAGCGAAGATGGTCATAAAGTGGTATTTGTAATAATACACTGTATTTGTTGTATCAATTTTAAACGTTATTATTCACACTTTTAATTTCTATCTGGTATATCGACAAGATTTCTAGATGACGTTTTCTGTGCAATAAGTGCTATGATAAAATGTCTACGGAAAGACACGAAAACTGCCGATCATTACCCCCCCCCCCCCGCCCCACCCTCCAAAAAATACATACCAGGGTTAATAGAATTCGCTGTGCCAGACGGCGCGCTTGTATGAACATCATTCCATTTAAATGCTGGAAATACTCTTTTCCTAAGGCGGCCTATTAATTAATGCGCCCAGGATAGAAGAGTAGGCACTGGATAGGCTCTTTTCATGAAGCGGTCTCTTAATTAATGCGCCCAGGATAAAAGAGCAGGCACTTGATAGGCTTTTTTCCTGATGCGGCCTCCTAATTAATGTGCCCAGTATAGAAGAGCAGGCAATTGTTAGGCTTTCTTTCGGAGGCGGCTTCTTCATTAATGCATTTGAACACTTGGGATGCAGCTCTCATATTTTTTTCGTATAAATATTCATCAGTCGAAAATCACGTGACTTCTAAGAGTTCCACTTATATTGCAAATTAAAACATTTAATTTACCCTAATCTTAGCTTCAGTATTAGCAAGCCGATGAATAGTTTAACTCATTTACAAAAACAATATATTTCCGCTATAATTTCGTCAGATTCGCTTACTGAACCTCAATTGGATTATTAAAAAATGACTAAAACATGTTCTCAAGACCTCTAGGAACCTAGAAAGTTCTTCTTTTGCGGTTATTGTTCATATAAACTTAAAACTTGGAGCCGGAAAGTATATATTTTACAGGTGAACCAATTTTAGCACCACGAGGAAGTAAACATAATTTCCAGAAATTTTAACAAAAAGATATTTTAGTTTGTCTCAGACATATGTATAGACTGTCCATGATTTCAAGCTGTTTCTTATTATTTCGGTGTACAGATGAAAATTGACCATCCATCGTGGAAAGCTGTCATGTCGGTAAAATAATTTTTCAATTAGGTCTCCATTTAATTATGCAAATTAGCAAAATGATATATATTTCTGGATAAGTGCACTGTTAGGGTGCTCGGGAGTAACGTCCGGAATCATAAAATGTGCGGTGCTGCCTATATTTTCGACATCAGTTTTACTCGGAACTCATGTCCTCTCCTTACCTTCCTTCTTTTTGTATTATAATCAGAACACATGTCCTCCCCCTCACCTTCCTTCTTTTTGTATTATCTTCAGAACTCATGTCCTCCCCCTCACCTTCCTTCTTTTTGTATTATAATCATAACTCATGTCCTCCCCCTCACCTTTATCCTTTCCGTATTTTATTCAGAACGCATGTACCCACCTCACCTTCCCGCTTTTCGTATAAAACGTTACTCAAGCATATACATCGCAATTGAAAACCAATTTGCATGAAATTTTATTACATTAACAGAAAAGACAAAGCAAGCCAAACGATACGGGTTAATATGTCAGTAATATTTATTAAAAGACATACCTGTTTACTGGGCTTGGTTGGAACTCAAACAAAACTGTGTTTTTATGATAGTAATAGGTTTGCTGCTATTCTGTAAATCTAGTATGAACTACACAATATTTTTTCTGCAAGGTTTAAAAAACTAAGGTATCCTTCGAATCAGGAACAAATACACAATGTGCCTTACGTTATATAAAACGACTTGAGCTGTAAAACGTAGACACAGTATGATAATTAGTCATAATGATACTTGATATTTAACAGGATGTCAGATTTGTTAAACGGAAACTATTTCCGTCCCTGTATGTGGCGATAACAATTACTCAGTTTTCATTTTCCTTATTTCAGCATACGTATCTAGTTAATATTTTATAAAATTGTTCAAACAGAAATTGGTTTTAAAGCCGTTTAAGAAATTTGCACAATATAACCATCTTGTAGTCATATGTTAATTTTTGCATACTTGTACTATCTATTCCGTTGCAAAATTAACTTTTAATACTCTATAAACTCAATATCCATATATTACCTGATTTTACCAATGCCTGGTAGTAAAACTAAATAACCAGGCTTCGATGGAACAACAGCAATGTTTGGTGACGTAGTTAAACTGAATTACAGGACTTCGAAGGAACAACAAAACTGATTGGTGACGTAGTAAAATTAGTAGGAACAACAGCAGGGCTTGGTGACGTAGTCAAACTGGATAAACAGACTTGGTACGAACAACAACAGTGCTTTGTGACGAAATAAAGACGAATTACCATAAATGACGCCTGGAAATGCGACCTTCCATCTGATGTAAGCGTTCGTGTTGATCTTAATGTTCTGCGTTCTGACATGATGATGTGGTATCAGATTTTTCCACTGTACTATAACAAGATGTCTAGCTGGTAGAAACTTGTATTGAGTGTCAGATCCACAGAGAGGGTGAAAAAGTAAAAGAACAAAAATACAATCATAAGACAAAGGTGCTTAAACGATGATAAGGTAGAACTAGATGAATGAATATCCACTTTTCATTTTTAAAGAACACTGGCTATAAAGAAAAGAAGAACCCCCTCCCCCTCCCTTGATAAAGTCAATTTACATATTCTTTATACACGGAGTTACCTCCCCTTCCAGTTTGTTTGGTTTTGTTGTTTTGTTTTTTTGTTGTTGTTTTTTTGCTAAAATGTATGTTTTGATTTCAAAGAATTTCTCATTCCATGTTGAGCACACGTTGAGCACACGTGGTCCGAGCAGACGATAAACCAAAATTTTACGTCGGAAATTGTTGCTAGTTTCATACCGTCTCAGTTAAAATGCACTGTGAAATGGTAGTATTTTTTCTGACCATGCCGAGAAATAACCCCAAGTTTTGATTCAAAGCTATCCCGCTGCGGTCAACATTTTTAATTAACATACATAAGGCTTATCTGTACCAAGACTAGAAGTGCTCGTTACGCCACGGGGCAATAAATTCTCTATCTGTCTTTTCCCTCCGATGTAATTGTTTTATGAGTTGTGAAAGTTTAAGAAAAGGAAAGGTCTTGTAAGAACACATTTAACACATAGCAGAGTGATTTATACGATAATGACTTACATAATACGAAAACTTGGTTTTCAGGCGGTTATTTCTCTGCATGGTTACATGACAACAAATAAAACATATCAATAGAAAGGTGACAAGCACAATACAAATCCTAAAATCGATATGTTCATTCGAAGTTTGTGTAGAAAACATTCTTAAATAACTAAAGATCAGTAGATCATATAATTCTCAAAAGTAGTAATACTTTCAGCTATATCTGCTATAGTGCGTGCATAAGACAAGTTACAACTGGTCTGTACCTTAAACACATGATTAAAGGTTGTAATACGCGGTAGAGGTACTGTACTTGTACACAAAATTGGCGAGGGGAGGTTTACAATGGAGCAAAAAGAGGGAGGAGGACTGGGGGAACAGAACAAAAAGGCGGAATGAGAGGAAAAATTAGATGCTCTATGATTTCCTGACGTAAACTAACAATAACAAGTGCAAAGCCTGACTGGAATTCAGCAAATCGATTATGAAACAAAACACACACAATTCATGCTTTGAAGTCATTGAAAATACACCGACAGCTGCATAAAATCGTGGTGACAAAGGTTTACAAGAACTATCAATAAAATTTAAAGGGGAAATGAATCGACGAGAAATGTGTCAAAGCGTCCCGTCATAACATCACAAACAAATCTGTCAATGTGTCAAAGCGTCCCGTCATAACATCACAAACAAATCTGTCAATGTGTCAAAGCGTCCCGTCATAACATCACAAACAAATCTGTCAATGTGTCAAAGCGTCCCGTCATAACATCACAAACAAATCTGTCAATGTGTCAAAGCGTCCCGTCATAACATCACAAACAAATCTGTCAATGTGTCAAAGCGTCCCGTCATAACATCACAAACAAATCTGTCAATGTGTCAAAGCGTCCCGTCATAACATCACAAACAAATCTGTCAATGTGTCAAAGCGTCCCGTCATAACATCACAAACAAATCTGTCAATGTGTCAAAGTGTCCCGTCATAACATCACAAACAAATCTGTCAATGTTTTGCAATCTCTGAAAGCTTTATTTTAAATTTACATTTTTACGTCACCAACACAATAGATAAAGACCTTACGTCATCAATGGAATGCATAATATGTTAGGGTGCTCTGAAGTAATGTCGTGAACCATAAAATGTGCGATGTTCGCATATAGGCTGCGCCAATATTCAAATTAGATACAGCAGACAATGTGCGCCATTAAACAAAGGTTACCAGTAGCGTTCTAAATTAACTTTTATAATTGTGTTTTTGTAATGATTTTGTATTATATTAAATAACCTTTGCATCTGGAGGTTTTGATTGTGTGCATATTTGGAGCCTCGTGTTCCTAGTTGGGTTTGGCGAAGCATGTAATTATTTTATATTTCTGTTCTTCCACAGTCAGGAAACTAAGCAGAACTCCACTTCCGGTATACCCACTAAGGTTGTGAGTTCAAGTCTGACAGTGACAATGTGTGGTAGATTCTAACCTTGACTGTCAATGACAGCAAGTCTGACGGTGACAATGTGTGGTAGATTCTAACATTGGCTGTCAATGACAGTCAGTCTGACGGTGGCAATGTGTGGAGGATTATAACATTGACTGTCAATGACAGCCAGTCTGACGGTTGCCATGTGTGGTAGATTCTAACCTTGGCTGCCAATGACAGCCAGTCTGACGGTAGCAATGTGTGATGGATTCTAACCTTGACTGTCAATGGCAGCCAGTCTGATGGTGGCAATGTGTGGTACATTCAAACCTTAACTGTCAATGATAGCCATTCTGACGGTTGCAATGTGTGGTGGATTCTAACCTTGACTGACAATGACAGCCAGTCTGACGGTGGCAATATGTGGCAGATTCTAACCTTGACAGTCAATGACAGCCAGTCTGACGGTGGCAATGTGTGGTGGATTCTAACCTTGACTGACAATGACAGCCAGTCTGACAGTGGCAATGTGTGGAGGATTCTAACCTTGACCGTCTATGACAGCCAGTCTGACGGTGGCAATGTGTGGTGGATTTTAACCTAGACTGACAATGACAGCCAGTATGACGGTGGCAATGTGTGGTGGCTTCTAACCTTGACTGACAATGACAGCCAGTCTGACGGTGGCAATGTGTGGTGGATTCTAACCTTGACTGACAATGACAGATAGTCTGAAGGTGGCATTGTATGGTGGATTCTAACCTTAACTGTAAATGACAGCCAGTCTGACGGTGGCAATGTGTGGTAGATTCTAACATTACTGTAAATGACAGCCAATCTGACGGTGGCAATGTGTGGTGGCTTCTAACCTTGAATGTCAATGACAGCCAGTCTGACATTGGCGATGTGTGATGGATTCTAACCTTGACTGTCAATGACAGTCAGTCTGACGGTGGCAATTTGTGGTGGATTCTAACCTTTACTGTCTATGACAGCCAGCCTGACAGTGGCAATGTGTGGTGGATTCTAACCTTGACTGACAATGACAGCAAGTGTGACAATGACAATGTGTGGTAGATTCTAACCTTGACTGTTAATGACAGCCAGTCTGACAGTGGCAATGTGTTGTAGATTCTAACCTTGATTGTCAATGACAGCCAGTCTGACGGTGGCAATGTGTGGTATATTCTAACCTTGACTGTCAATGACAGCCAGTCTGACGGTGGCAATGTATGGTGGATTCTAACCTTGACTGTTAATGACAGCCAGTCTGACGGTGGCAATGTGTGGTGGATTCTAACCTTGACTGTTAATGACAGCCAGTCTGGCAGTGACAATGTGTGGTAGATTCTAACCTTGACTGTTAATGACAGCCAGTCTGACGGTGGCAATGTGTGGTGGATTCTAACCTTGACTGACAAAGACAGCAAGTGTGACGGTGACAATGTGTGGTAGATTCTAACTTTGACTGCTAATGACAGCCAGTCTGACAGTGCCAATGTGTTGTAGATTCTAACCTTGATTGTCAATGACAGCCAGTCTGACGGTGGCAATGTGTAGTAGATTCTAACCTTGACTGTCAATGACAGCAAGTCTGACGGTGACAATGTGTGGTAGATTCTAACATTGGCTGTCAATGACAGTCAGTCTGATGGTGGCAATGTGTGGAGGATTATAACATTGACTGTCAATGACAGCCAGTCTGACGGTGGCCATGTGTGGTAGATTCTAACCTTTGCTGCCAATGACAGCCAGTCTGGCGGTAGCAATGTGTGATGGATTCTAACCTTGACTGTCAATGACAGCCAGTCTGACGATGGCAATGTGTGGTACATTCAAACCTTGACTGTCAATGATAGCCATTCTGACGGTGGCAATGTGTGGTGGATTCTAACCTTGACTGACAATGACAGCCAGTCTGACGGTGGCAATGTGTGGCATATTCTAACCTTGACCGTCAATGACAGCCAGTCTGAAAGTGGCAATGTGTGGTGGATTCTAACCTTGACTGACAATGACAGCCAGTCTGACAGTGGCAATGTGTGGTAGATTCTAACCTTGACCGTCTATGACAACCAGTCTGACGGTGTCAATGTGTGGTGGATTTTAACCTAGACTGACAATGACAGCCAGTCTGACGGTAGCAATGTGTGGTGGATTCTAACCTTGACTGACAATGACAGATAGTCTGAAGGTGGCATTGTATGATGGATTCTAACCTTGACTGTAAATGACAGCCAGTCTGACGGTCGCAATGTGTGGTAGATTCTAACCTTACTGTAAATGACAGCCAATCTGACGGTGGCAATGTGTGGTGGTTTCTACTCTTGAATGTCAATGACAGCCAGTCTGACATTGGCGATGTGTGATGGATTCTAACCTTGACTGACAATGACAGCCAGTCTGATGGTGGCAAGGTGTGGTGGATTCTAACCTTGACTGACAATGACAGCAAGTGTGACGGTGACAATGTGTGGTAGATTCTAACCTTGACTGTTAATGACAGCCAGTCTGACAGTGCCAATGTGTTGTAGATTCTAACCTTGATTGTCAATGACAGCCAGTCTGACGGTTGCAATGTGTCCTAGATTCTAACCTTGACTGTCAATGACAGCCAGTCTGACGGTGGGAATGTGTGGTAGATTCTAACCTTGACTGTCAATGACAGCCAGTCTGACGGTGGCAATGTGTGGTGGATTATATAACCTTGACTGTCAATGACCGCTAGTCTGAAGGTGGCAATGTGTGGTAGATTCTAACCTTGATTGACAATGACAGCCAGTCTGACGGGGGCAATGTGTGGTAGATTCTACCCTTGACTGTCAATGACAGCCAGTCTGACAGTGACAATGTGTTGTAGATTCTAACCTTGACTGTTAATGACAGCCAGTCTGACGGTGGCAATGTGTGGTGGATTCTAACCTTGACTGACAATGACAGCAAGTGTGACGGTGACAATGTGTGGTAGATTCTAACCTTGACTGTTAATGACAGCCAGTCTGACAGTGCCAATGTGTTGTAGATTCTAACCTTGATTGTCAATGACAGCCAGTCTGACGGTGGCAATGTGTGGTAGATTCTAACCTTGACTGTCAATGACAGCCAGTCTGACGGTGGCAATGTGTGGTAGATTCTAACCTTGACTGTCAATGACAGCCAGTCTGACGGTGGCAATGTGTGGCGGATTATATAACCTTGACTGTCAATGACCGCCAGTCTGAAGGTGGCAATGTGTGGTAGATTCTAACCTTGACTGACAATGACAGCCAGTCTGACGGGGGCAATGTGTGGTAGATTCTAACCTTTACTGTCAATGACAGCCAGTCTGACGGTTGCAATGTGTGGTGGATTCTAACCTTGACTGTCAATGACAGCCAGTCTGACGGTGGCAATGTGTGGTAGATTCTAATCTTGATTGTCAATGACAGCCAGTCTGACGTTGGCAATGTGTGGTAGATTCTAACCTTGACTGTCAAGGACAGCCAGTCTGACGGTTGCAAAGTGTAGTGGATTCTAACCTTGATTGACAATGACAGCCAGTATGACGGTGGCAATGTGTGGTAGATTCTAACCTGGACTGTCCACGACAGCCAATCTGACGGTGACAATGTGTGGTAGATTCTAACCTTGACTATCAATGACAGTCAGTCTGAAGGTGACAATGTGTGGAGGATTATAACACTGACTGTCAATGACAGCCAGTCTGACGGTAGCAATGTGTGATGGATTCTAACCTTGACTGTCAATGACAGCCAGTCTGACGGTGGCAATGTGTGGTACATTCAAACCTTGACTGTCAATGATAGCCATTCTGACGGTTGCAATGTGTGGTGGATTCTAACCTTGACTGACAATGACAGCCAGTCTGACGGTGGCAATGTATGGCAGATTCTAACCTTGACCGTCAATGACAGCCAGTCTGAAGGTGGCAATGTGTGGTGGATTCTAACCTTGACTGACAATGACAGCCAGTCTGACAGTCGCAATGTGTGGTAGATTCTAACCTTGACCGTCTATGACAACCAGTCTGACGGTGGCAATGTGTGGTGGATTTTAACCTAGACTGACAATGACAGCCAGTATGACGTGGCAATGTGTGGTGGCTTCTAACCTTGACTGACAATGACAGCCAGTCTGACGGTGGCAATGTGTGGTGGATTCTAACCTTGACTGACAATGACAGATAGTCTGAAGGTGGCATTGTATGATGGATTATAACCTTGACTGTAAATGACAGCCAGTCTGACGGTGGCAATGTGTGGTAGATTCTAACCTTACTGTAAATGACAGCCAATCTGACGGTGGCAATGTGCGGTGGCTTCTAATCTTGAATGTCAATGACAGCCAGTCTGACATTGGCGATGTGTGATGGATTCTAACCTTGACTGACAATGACAGCCAGTCTGACGGTGTCAAGGTGTGGTGGATTCTAACCTTGACTGACAATGACAGCCAGTCTGACAGTGCCAATGTGTTGTAGATTCTAACCTTGATTGTCGATGACAGCCAGTCTGACGGTGGCAATGTGTGGTAGATTCTAACCTTGACTGTCAATGACAGCCAGTCTGACGGTGGGAATGTGTGGTAGATTCTAACCTTGACTGTCAATGACAGCCAGTCTGACGGTGGCAATGTGTGGTGGATTATATAACCTTGACTGTCAATGACCGCTAGTCTGAAGGTGGCAATGTGTGGTAGATTCTAACCTTGATTGACAATGACAGCCAGTCTGACGGGGGCAATGTGTGGTAGATTCTACCCTTGACTGTCAATGACAGCCAGTCTGACAGTGACAATGTGTGGTAGATTCTAACCTTGACTGTTAATGACAGCCAGTCTGACGGTGGCAATGTGTGGTGGATTCTAACCTTGACTGACAATGACAGCAAGTGTGACGGTGACAATGTGTGGTAGATTCTAACCTTGACTGTTAATGACAGCCAGTCTGACAGTGCCAATGTGTTGTAGATTCTAACCTTGATTGTCAATGACAGCCAGTCTGACGGTGGCAATGTGTGGTAGATTCTAACCTTGACTGTCAATGACAGCCAGTCTGACGGTGGCAATGTGTGGTAGATTCTAACCTTGACTGTCAATGACAGCCAGTCTGACGGTGGCAATGTGTGGTAGATTCTAACCTTGACTGTCAATGACAGCCAGTCTGACGGTGGCAATGTGTGGCGGATTATATAACCTTGACTGTCAATGACCGCCAGTCTGAAGGTGGCAATGTGTGGTAGATTCTAACCTTGACTGTCAATGACAGCCAGTCTGACGGTTGCAATGTGTGGTGGATTCTAACCTTGACTGTCAATGACAGCCAGTCTGACGGTGGCAATGTGTGGTAGATTCTAACCTTGATTGTCAATGACAGCCAGTCTGACGGTTGCAATGTGTGGTAGATTCTAACCTTGACTGTCAATGACAGCCAGTCTGACGGTTGCAAAGTGTAGTGGATTCTAACCTTGATTGACAATGACAGCCAGTATGACGGTGGCAATGTGTGGTAGATTCTAACCTGGACTGTCCACGACAGCCAATCTGACGGTGACAATGTGTGGTAGATTCTAAGCTTGACTATCAATGACAGTCAGTCTGAAGGTGACAATGTGTGGAGGATTATAACACTGACTGTCAATGACAGCCAGTCTGACGGTTGCAATGTGTGGTAGATTCTAACCTTGACTGTAAATGACAGCCAGTCTGACGGTGGCAATGTGTGGTACATTCAAACCTTGATTGTCAATGACAGCCAGTCTGACGGTGGCAATGCGTGATGGATTCTAACCTTGACTGCAGTCAATGACAGCCAATCTGACGATGGCAATGTGTGGTACATTCAAAGCTTGATTGTCAATGACAGCCAGTCTGACGGTGGCATTGTTTGGTGGATACTAACCTTGACTGTAAATGACAGCCAGTGTGACGGTGGCAATAAGTAGGGGATTCTAGCCTTGACTGTAAATGACAGCCAGTATGACGGTGGCAATGTGTGGTAGATTCTAACCTGGACTGTCCACGACAGCCAATCTGACGGTGACAATGTGTGGTAGATTCTATCCTTGACTATCAATGACAGTCAGTCTGAAGGTGACAATGTGTGGAGGATTATAACACTGACTGTCAATGACAGCCAGTCTGACGGTTGCAATGTGTGGTAGATTCTAACCTTGACTGTAAATGACAGCCAGTCTGACGGTGGCAATGCGTGGTACATTCAAACCTTGATTGTCAATGACAGCCAGTCTGACGGTTGCAATGTGTGGTAGATTCTAACCTTGACTGTCAATGACAGCCAGTCTGACGGTTGCAAAGTGTAGTGGATTCTAACCTTGATTGACAATGACAGCCAGTATGACGGTGGCAATGTGTGGTAGATTCTAACCTGGACTGTCCACGACAGCCAATCTGACGGTGACAATGTGTGGTAGATTCTAAGCTTGACTATCAATGACAGTCAGTCTGACGGTGACAATGTGTGGAGGATTATAACACTGACTGTCAATGACAGCCAGTCTGACGGTTGCAATGTGTGGTAGATTCTAACCTTGACTGTAAATGACAGCCAGTCTGACGGTGGCAATGTGTGGTACATTCAAACCTTGATTGTCAATGACAGCCAGTCTGACGGTGGCAATGCGTGATGGATTCTAACCTTGACTGCAGTCAATGACAGCCAATCTGACGATGGCAATGTGTGGTACATTCAAAGCTTGATTGTCAATGACAGCCAGTCTGACGGTGGCATTGTTTGGTGGATACTAACCTTGACTGTAAATGACAGCCAGTGTGACGGTGGCAATGAGTAGGGGATTCTAGCCTTGACTGTAAATGACAGCCAGTATGACGGTGGCAATGTGTGGTAGATTCTAACCTGGACTGTCCACGACAGCCAATCTGACGGTGACAATGTGTGGTAGATTCTATCCTTGACTATCAATGACAGTCAGTCTGAAGGTGACAATGTGTGGAGGATTATAACACTGACTGTCAATGACAGCCAGTCTGACGGTTGCAATGTGTGGTAGATTCTAACCTTGACTGTAAATGACAGCCAGTCTGACGGTGGCAATGCGTGGTACATTCAAACCTTGATTGTCAATGACAGCCAGTCTGACGGTGGCAATGCGTGATGGATTCTAACCTTGACTGCAGTCAATGACAGCCAATCTGACAATGGCAATGTGTGGTACATTCAAAGCTTGATTGTCAATGACAGCCAGTCTGACGGTGGCATTGTTTGGTGGATACTAACCTTGACTGTAAATGACAGCCAGTGTGACGGTGGCAATGAGTAGGGGATTCTAGCCTTGACTGTAAATGACAGCCAGTATGACGGTGGCAATATGTGATGAATTCTAACCTTGAAGTCAACGACAGCCTGTCTGACGGTGGCAATATGTGGTGGATTCTAACCTATACTGTCAATGACAGCCAGTCTGACATACACCTGGTGAATTGATGACAAAATATAGAGTGGAGAGAAATATGCTTTATATAACAAAAAAACTTACTGCATAGTAGCATAGTAAAAAACTCTGTTAATTTTGGATGAAATTTATCTCTTTACTGGAGATTTATGTAAATGATTTTAGTCTCTATCAATTTAATCAATGAATTGGCACTTATGAAATGATTTTCAGATACACATTTAAGGGTAAATTTTTACTAGTTCATACTTTCTCTCTTACTTTTTCCTTTCTCCCTCTCCGTCGCTCCATTCTCCCTCCCCGTTGCTCCTTTCTCCCTCCCCTTTGCTCCTTTCTCCCTCCCCTTTCCTCCTTTCTCCCTCTCCTTCTCTCCCTGTATCCCACTACCCTGTCCACCCCCTCCTGACGGTGCCAATTTGTGGTGGATTCTAACCTTGACTGTCTATGACGGCCAGTCTGACGGTTGCAATTTGTGGTGGATTCTAACCTTGACTGTCAATGACAGCCAGTCTGACGGTGGAAATGTGTGGTGGATTCTAACCTTGACTGACAATGACAGCCTGTCTGAAGGTGGCAATGCGTGGTGGATTCTAACCTTGACTGACAATGACAGCTAGATGCTTCCTAAAGAAGGTCGCAATTTGTACATGATTTTACAATGTTTTAATTCTTTACATTGCTCCCAGAAATCATGTAATTTGTAATTATCATTTTATATTGTTAAATATATTTACAAATGTAATCTGTCTCGTCTAAATGTGATGTGCACATAATATAATGACACACAGGTTGTTAGAACACATCAACGTTAAACAAGCATGAATTATTTAGCGATTTATGTAATCTTTTTAACACGTAACACGTCTTAAGATTACGATATATCTTGTGACGGAGTGACGTAATACGTGTTACAATTACGTAATATCTTGTGTAGAAATTTACTTGTTTATAATTTTAACAAAATAAAAAAAACTTAACACGTAACTAGATATAAATAAGAACATAATTTGTTACATATATTAGTTTGTCGCTTGAAGTTTATCATCCGGGTAGTTGCATGATGAACACCTTACAAAATAGAAATGCCGTGCTTACTTTGGACTTAATACCAAATTAGATTTTCAATATCTTTAACACTTAGACAAATTCGTATGCTCTGTCTACTGTAGATTATGACTTTTTCTCAAATTTTAAAACAATTTTCACGCTTCCTAACCTATGTAGATGTGAAAAACGCAGCAATCAACATGTGATCCTTTTTGGTTGTAGGCCTGATTTTTCAATTATGAATTACGTCATGCTCGAATTACTTTTTTCTCTGACTACGTCATGAAATGACAAATGTAGACGTCGTTGCTAATGTAAATAACGTGAACAGAATGGTTAAAAAATTCAATACAAAATAAAACCATTAAAATCCAAAATTACCCCCCTCCGTCCTTTTTTTACAATACATCAAATAATTCTAAGTTTTTTTTCTATTTTCAAGACGTAGATAGCCTTAGAGGATTTGGTATGACGTTTTGGGATGTTGGTGATAAAAGCTATACAACATCTTGATAATTTGGAATCGCCACTAAAAAGTCTTGACGAAACGCGCGTATCTTTAATGACATTTTATACTATATTTTTTTTGTACGACTAGAATTCTACAGTAGAGTGGCATTGTCAATCTCACCCTCACGTAGTTGCAGAACCGTTGCTCTTGGGGTCATTTGACTATTTTTGATTTTGGCGGACCATAGAGCTACGGATTTTTCCTTTGTGAAAATTTTCGACTATTACACTCGATTTTTGTCGCACACTTTCTGACAATTGGATGACAATTGAGCTTACTAAAAGGTGTTTAATTCGTTTCTTGATCATTTTTCCTGTATTGTACCTCTAAAAAATGCACAATGACGTTTATCCTACTATTTATATCCAATAATAAATAATGATTAACAAATTGGTGGTCATGATATGTTTTCGTGAATTGTCTAATTGTTTAATTGTATTTGAAAAAAAACCTCATGTGATTAATTCTACTCGTTATTTTAGTTACGTATACTAGTAAGTTAAAAACACTATGGGTAAAATGGCCGCTAGCGGTTTGTTTGTGTGCTTTTTTAACGTGGCGTTCAGCCATTTTTCAGCTACATCATGCCGTCCAGTTGTCGTTGGGCGATGAAGCAGGAGTATCCAGTAAAAACCTCCGACATGCGACAGGAAAACTGGCAATCCTTTTTGGAGTCGAGCACAATCTGCCTTGCAATCAATAAACTGTCCATTTTCAGGACTAAATAGATCACCTTGGAACTCTCCAAAATGCACCATTGTTTTTAATATGTTTTATGTGGCTTGCCCTGGGACCCCCTTGCTATTTTGTTAATCCACTTTGTAACTAGTCTAGATAGGCCCACGAAATAGTAGATGACTACCTACTGGTACTTTGTCTCCAACAGTCCAGACCAATGACTAACTACCTTAACGTCTAGGTTCCTTCCCACCAGTGTTTAAGTAGTAACTACTGGTACTTTGTCTCCAACAGTCCAAAACAGTGACTAACTACCTTAACGTCTAGTCTCCTTCCCACTAGTGTTTAAGTAGTAACTACTGGTACTTTGTCTCCAACAGTCCAGACCAATGACTAACTACCTTTAGTTAACGTCTAGTCTCCTTCCTACCAGTGTTTAAGTAGTAACTACTGGTACTTTGTCTCCAACAGTCCAAAACAGTGACTAACTACCTTAACGTCTAGTCTCCTTCCCACTAGTGTTTAAGTAGTAACTACTGGTACTTTGTCTCCAACAGTCCAGACCAATGACTAACTACCTTTAGTTAACGTCTAGTCTCCTTCCTACCAGTGTTTAAGTAGTAACTACTGGTACTTTGTCTCAAACAGTCCAGACCAATGACTAACTACATTAATGTCTATGCTCCTTCCCACCAGTGTTTAAGTAGTAACTACTGGTACTTTGTCTCCAACAGTCCAAACCAGGTAAACAAGTTATATAGGTAGTTATACTGTAGATTTACAGCTGTTTCTAATGTGAGCTCCTCATATTTCTTATCGAAGATCGGGTATTTCATCAGGTATAACGAATCAGAACGGTATGCTCTCAAATAAAAAATCCTGAGGTCACGATATACGTAGCTGAAGAAATGCTTAAAGGGGCGTTAAACCTTATGCAACCAAAATAACCCATGTTTTAATTTCGCTAAAGAACAAACTACATCATGGTAACTGTGTATTATCACTGTAGTTTTTCGGATCATAGTTCAGAAACAAAATGATGAAAATATGTTTGTTTGTTTGTTTGATGATGGCGTCCAGTTTTTATTGGGGGAGGAAGCCGGAGTACCTGAAGAAAACCCCCGACCTGCGGTAGGAAAACTGGCAATCCTTGTCAATTAAGATTGGAGTCGAGAACACCCTGCCTGCAGTGAGAATCGAACCCGCAATCTCAGTGTTGACAGACCACGTGATCAATAGTAGACGAACTACCTTGACCACTCGGAGAGGGTGGACAGGGTAGTGGGAGACAGGGAGAGAGGGGGGAAAGGAGTAGAGGGGAGGGAGAAAGGAGCTGAGGGGAGGGAGAAAGGAGGTGAGGGGAGGGAGAAAGGAGAAAGGGGGAGGGAGAAAGGAAAAATAAAAAAAGAGGGAGGCAGTGCTTTTACAAATATGTTCTTTTAATTCGTACCTGAAAATCATTTAATAAGTGCCAATTCATTGATGTAATTTAAAAAGACTAAAATTATTTTCATAAACTCCAGTAAAAAGATTAATTGCATCCAAATGATCAGAATGTTTACTATGCTAGTATATGCAGTAAGGTTTTTCCTAAAGCGTATGTCTGTCCCTTTTCTATATTGTGATCACTTATTGACTAGGTGTCTGTCGGCTGTTATCTGTCCGTTGTTAACTTTATAAACAATCTTCTCCTCTGACACCACTTAGAGTACCTAGTTTTAGCTTTGCATCCATGAGTTTGATCCATGTATGTAAAACAAATATTAATCAAAGCGCTGTTTGCACTGGTAGTGTTTTATTGCATGTAGTACATAATACCGGTAGATTTTAAAACAAATGAAGTTTTGTTAATTCTTTTACATTGAAATTTGTAACAATTTCAATAAGACGTAGCGCACGTTATTGGGGCCTCTAAACGTAGCGTTATTTGAGCTTTTTTTGACGTTACGTTAAATATTACGTCGTGCACCTTAAAAGAGGGTTTAATATCTAGATTTGTATGTCTATGTCCACAATAAATAACCATTTATTGCTCAAATTGTATTTAAATTCGCACACATACGTTTTTCGAATTAATATTTTCCTTATCGAATATTTATAATATGTTCAAGCAACTTTGTTTATAATAACATCGTTTAAAAAATGTCGCGCTAACGAAACGACTATAGAAATAGATAAACTCGTGTAAATCTGACAAAAATATATGTTGTACTCTAAAAATTCATGGAAAAAACTAGAGGCTCCCAGGAGCCTGTATTGCTCACATGAACCTGAAACCAAACAACCCTTTTTTATCCAGCTTTTCTTTGCTATAAGGAATTGCCCAACACTTCTGCAAAAGTCATTATTTTTTACCTTTTAAGGGAAATAACTCCTATAAGGAGGAGCTTTTGATGTTTAAATGGAGAAGGGAGGTTCACTTCAAATTTGCTGTACCTGTTATCCTTTTTTAACTATCAGTCGAAAACTCTCTTGCCTCCCCCCCCCCATTTTCTATTTTAAGCCAACGTAGCTATGTAGGTAGTCAGGTGTCATGATTTGCACAACCTAAAGATGATGTGTGCAATGTTTCAAAGCAGTCCTTTAATGGGTTAAAGAGGAGAAGATTTTTTAAAATCAAGTAAAATTGATTAAAAAAATGTTCAAGGAGAATAATTCCTAAACGGTTCATCAGACAATCTTGACCCTAAGTCATTTTTTCAGCCCTTATAGAGCAGAACAATTAAGCAATGCTAACTTTTTCTCTAGTTCTAAAAATTGTCAAGATTTTAAGGCAAAAATGTCAAAAATAATCAATTTCGACAATTAAAGGGCAATAGCTCCTACAAGGAGTCGTCATACAACTTTGACCCAATAGAGTGTTTTGTAGAGCTTTTGATGCTGAAGAAGGAAAGTCTCTTTGGTTTTCCTGTATCTGTTTTACTTTTTGAACTATAAGCCAAAAACTGTATTTTGACCCCCTTGTTCTATTTTTATAGCCACGGCGGCCATGTTGGTTGGTCTGAGGCCATGATTTGTGCAAACTTAGCAGAGGACTTTTTACTGATGATGTGTGCAAAGTTTCAAAGCAATCCTTTCAGTGGTTTTAGAGGAGAAGATTTAAAAGAAAAGTTAACGACGACGACGACGACGGACGCTAAGTGATGGCAATAGCTCACCTGACCCTTGAAGCTAAAAAACGCATATCTCAAATGATATTATATTTTTCAGTGTGAATTTAAAGTGCGGCAAATACGTCGAAAGTCGTAATAAATCGGTAAAAAATTACACAAATGTGTTCGTAACAAACGTTACTAGACATGGTTGAATGTATAGCGCTTTCACAATACATGAAAACAAATTGAAAAAGGGCAAAATTTGAAATTAAGAAAAACGCATTCTTGAAAAAGTTTTTTTTTTTCAATTTAACAGTTTTATACAAATAAAAAACATTAAAATACGGCATCTTTTATAGGTATATCCCGTTCTTCACAGTAATTCAGAGTAATGATTACTTCACCATACTAGATTTTGGGTACCTAACACTAATGGCAAATTTCAGGAAAACAAGGAACTAAAAGCTCTGAATGTCCAAATGGCCTGGTCTTGCTTTTCTTGTTACAATTTACAACACGATTTATGGTGGAAATCTTGGTTAAATATTTTTAGTTTCTAATTATTCAAGTATATTGTTTACCCAAAAGACGGATATAGTTCGTTTTGATCCACAACTAAAAATACTTTCGTCATCCATTAAAGGTCTCCGAACCAAAAAATATTTGGATGCAATATACGGTTCTTTGCATTAAAATATTATCAACAGAGGTAGTGGTCTTGTTTTGTCAAATAAAAACATGTGTGACATTTTTGCATAGATACAATTGTACTGGAAATGTTGTACATATATTTAATTTGTGTCATGCATTTTCAGTTTCATGGTAATTTGATAAGATTTTTATAAAGTCATCGATAAAAGTCATCTGTTTCATGTGAGAAAATCGGACAAATAATTAGCATTTACCTTCATTTGAAAAATTCTGACACGGTAACGCCTAACAGAAGAGCAATATGACATATATATTTGTGTATTAAGATCAATTTCAAAGCAGAAAAACACTGGCAAAATAATTGTCATCCACCTCGATTTCACACAATTTTGTTGACAAGGAACATGCTATTTTAATGCATCAGAGAGAGCTAAAGCTAGGAGTCAAATGGTCTCCTATTTCATTGGTATAGGTCAGTACCGCGGCCTGTGAAATAGCCCTTTAAAACACATTTACATTTATATTACTCCAATTTGTTTCTCCACGGATTCCTGGCAGTCTCGGGGTTTTACTACTATAACAAGGATGACAACCAAATATTATATATATTTATTTTCTATAAACATGACACTTTCTACTGACACTTCAAACATTTATTGCATTTCATTAATCATAGATGTGAGTAAACTGCAACTGGACCATACTACTATATTAAGGAATTTCACAGGGGGACATTCGAAACTAAACTACAAAACCGTATACTGCTACCTTTACTAGTATCTGAAACTAAAAAAGACCGAACAACCTGCGGTAAGTCTTAGTCATTCATAATTACACATGTAAAAAAAATTATTTCTACACATGGAACGCCTGTAATACTCACATTACTCATTACAAAAACTTTAGTTTAATCGACATGAACATGGCACAAAATTTGTGGCCATCTTGAATTTAGGATCTTCGCCAAAATCTTAAAATTTATACAGTATCAATTATGTTTGCTACTCAGATTTTCAGAGCAAGATTCATTTTAATTTCCGCCAATCAGAACATCAATGGCTCTAGTAGCCACAATGCATTTTACAATGGCAGCAAATTACCCTTATATTAGTTCTGCATAATTTGATTTAAATAATTGAAATAGTTTCTGAAACCAGCTATTTTTAGTGCCTCTGGAGTTCTATGTTCCAGTGTTGTGGCCATCTTGGTTTTAGGATCAGTACCAAAGATTCACGATTTATAGAAAAGTAATACAGTACACTGGTTTATGTATCTGAGAGCGGCCCTAATCTGAACTATTTTTCACAAGCGCAAGTTGAAGAACATGGGTCAACACATGTTTTAGCCAATATCTCACAATGTTATATAGCTACAGAAAAAAACCCGTTACATTAAAATGATCAGCACATTCAATCTTTTTTAATTTCAGAAGTTGTTTAACTGCCTGTAGGAGTTATGGACATTAAGTTACGATTTTTTATAGAAAATTGTCAGTTTTATCAGTATAACTTGAAAAATAAAACAGCAGATTGATATAGTAAATTGCAAAAATGATCAGCCAGACAATGCAAATCACTATGATGGTCTAAATTGTCTTACAAATTCTTAAAGGAGTTTTTGCCCTTTAATAATGACCAGAGTGAAACTGTAAATTGCAAGACAATGCCTTTAAAAACACATTTGGTCCAAAATTGTCAGACGAACCCTTATAGGTCTTTTTGCCCTTTAATAACAATTTTGTTAATAAAATATAAGTATTTGCCTTATAAATTTAGAGCTAGGATAAAACTGTCAATTGCAAAAATAAACAGAAGGACATGGCCTACAAACAATTTAATTGTCAAAAAATTGTCCAGTTACTCCTTATAGTATTATATGTAATTTACTCATAATTTTTCTTGAAATTTTCAATGTTTGCTAAAACTTATAAATTTCTCAATGAATTATCCTCATACTTGCCATTAAGTTTTTATAAAGGAATACATAATTAACCAATTCAACAGTTAACAAAATCGCAAAGTTCCCAAGTCTGAAAATAAGGAAAAACATACTTGAACAATAATAACAGGTGTACAACTTCATACATTTTCAATCTTTCTGTGAAATTTAGAGTTCGAGACTAAAACTGTAGGAGTTAATTACACAATATAGTTACTGTCTTCTGTAAATCTGCTCAAAAATGACCAAGTTCCAAGGTCTTGAAAATTAGGAACATGTTGGAACACTTCCATAATAACAGGTGCAACAAATTCAATACATGTGCAATCGTTATGTGAAGTTTCAGAGATTTGGGTTGAAAATTGTAGAAGGAGTTGATAAAAATAGATGCCCCATTTCCCCTGCCCGCCTTACCAAACCATACTATAGCCCAAAATCATAGTGATACTCTAAACTGCAAAAATGATCTGTAAGGCAAGGGCCACTCTAATTAAAATTAAATCTTTCACTTGCTCCCCCTTTTTGTTATTGGTCGCTGCGTTCATCTTTCACTTGCTCCCCCCCTTTTTGCTATGGTCGCTGCGTGTTACTACGCAGCTACCAATAACCAAAAGGGGGGAGCAAGTGAAAGATTTAACTTTAATTAGATCCGAAAAGGGCTACAAATAACTCGTTTGGTCCAAGATTGTCAAATGACTTCTCTTTTGGAGTTATTTCCCTTGAATGAATGACAATTTATGAAATATCAGTTTTCTCCTTTTAAATAGAAAAAACTATAGCAGCAAAAGTAAAACTGTAAATAGCATAAATAATCAGGCAATTTATGTAACAGCAGCAAATAATCCCTTTTTCATTACATTTATAAGCACCATTTTTTCAGTTTAAATTCCCTTTTAAGTCGATCAGAACAAGAATTTTTATGTTGCTGTGGTAGTTGTTAAGAAATAACTCAAAAGTCTGAGAATTGATTTGAGTTTTGTTTTGAGAAATCTAGACCTAATCTTGAATTATTTTTTAACTAATCAAAATTTTACTCTAAATGTAAACCTATTAAATCCTCCGTGTAAATTAAGTGTAGAATAATGCTAATCTTACATGATAGTGAACACAGGTTTCTAAAAGTTTAAAAATGCAAGATTGTCCTATTGTTAAAGAATTTCTTTTGTGTTTCTTTTTCAAACTACAACGAGACAGTTAACAAGAGACCATAAAAACAACGATGAATTGTACTTATGAATACACTATATTATTTTCTGAACATTTAGGTCTGTGTGGACTACGGGTGTTAGTGTACCAGAAATGTAAGTGGATTATAAATCTATGGGGAAAATAAGTCTGTATGGACCATAGGTCTGTGTGGACTATAGGTTGTATGGACTAGAGATCCAAGTTTGGGTGGACTATGGGACTATGTGGACTACAGGTCTGGCTGTATGATTGCTATTAGGTTTCAGTGTCATGATTTCATAAAAATACCGGTCACAGTTTATGATCCTCATATTTTTTTACCAAAGGGTACGATACACCAATTAAATTCATTTGATAATGTGTCATTAGTCATGCTTTGTTTGTAAAAGTCGTTTATATGCTTCATGTCCCAAATTTATATCAGTTTTGAGTCAAAATTTGGTGATCTTTTCTATTGCTATAGGGTTTTAAAGAGGGAGAAGTGTAAAGAGGGGAGGGAGAAGGGAGCCAAGGGTAGGGAGAAAGGAGTAGAGGGGAGGGAGAAAGGAGCTGAGGGGAGGGAGAAAGGAGCTGAGGGGAGGGCGAAAGGAGCTGAGGGGAGGGAGAAAGGAGCTGTGGGGAGTGAGAAAGGAGAAAGGTACCCCCTGTCCACCCCCTCCACTCGACCACCGAGGCCCCTGATGAAAATTTGATTAAAGTCTTTCCCTTAGCTGTATGTTTTAACTATTAGAAATAACAAGTCAGCATATATGCGTTGTCTAGATGGATATTCCAAGCACCAAAACGACACACTAGCATAGTTTGATTTGACATGTATGATGTACATGTATGTCAAAACTGTGATCAGTCAACCATGTTAAATGTTAATTGCATTGTACTGAAATTTAAAGTCGGTGTCAGTTTTTAACAACAGAATCACTTTTGAAGTAGGAACTGACTGCAGTCTTTTGAGTTTCATTCACGTATAAAAGCTTTGACCGAAGCAAATTTTCAATGAAGAGCGATTTAAATAAAGTTAGTATGATTGATTGATTAACAAAAAAACTTACGTGCGTTTCCTCTCTAGTTCAATAATTTCGCGTTATCAATACGATCTCTTGTGTTTATTTTGTGTCTCTATATAAACTCTCTATACACGTCCACGCGAACTATTTATTTATTTAGGCACAACACATTTTAGGCAGGAAATAGAACACACAACAATTCGGCAAGAGAGGCACACCAAACAGTTCAGCAGGATAGGCACATCAAACAGTAAAGCAGGAGAGGCACACAACAGTTCAGCAGGAGAGGCACACCAAACAGTAAAGCAGGAGAGGCACACCAAACAGTAAAGCAGGAGAGGCTCACCAAACAGTTCTGCAGGATAGGCACATCAAACAGTAAAGCAGGAGAGGCACACAACAGTTCAGCAGGAGAGGCACACCAAACAGTAAAGCAGGAGAGGCACACCAAACAGTTCTGCAGGATAGGCACATCAAACAGTAAAGCAGGAGAGGCACACAACAGTTCAGCAGGAGAGGCACACCAAACAGTAAAGCAAGAGAGGCTCACCAAACAGTTCTGCAGGATAGGCACATCAAACAGTAAAGCAGGAGAGGCACACAACAGTTCAGCAGGAGAGGCACACCAAACAGTAAAGCAGGAGAGGCACACCAAACAGTAAAGCAGGAGAGGCTCACCAAACAGTTCTGCAGGATAGGCACATCAAACAGTAAAGCAGGAGAGGCACACAACAGTTCAGCAGGAGAGGCACACCAAACAGTAAAGCAAGAGAGGCTCACCAAACAGTTCTGCAGGATAGGCACATCAAACAGTAAAGCAGGAGAGGCACACAACAGTTCAGCAGGAGAGGCACACCAAACAGTTCAGCAGGATAGGCACACCAAACAGTTCTGCAGGATAGGCACATCAAACAGTAAAGCAGGAGAGGCACACAACAGTTCAGCAGGAGAGGCACACCAAACAGTTCAGCAGGATAGGCACACCAAACAGTTCTGCAGGATAGGCACATCAAACAGTAAAGCAGGAGAGGAACACCAAACAGTTCAGCAGGATAGGCACATCAAACAGTAAAGCAGGAGAGGCACACAACAGTTCAGTAGGAGAGGCTCACCAAACAGTTCTGCAGGATATGCACACCAAACAGTTCAGCAGGATAGGCACACCAAGCAGTCCAGTAGGAGAGGCACACCAAACAGTTCGACAGGAGAGGCACACCAAACTTAGTAGGGGAGGCACACCAAACAGTTCAGAAGGAGAGGTACACCAAACAGTTCAGCCGGAGAGGCACACCAAACAGTTCTGCAGGATATGCACACCAAACAGTTCAGCAGGATAGGCACACCAAGCAGTCCAGTAGGAGAGGCACACCAAACAGTTCAGCAGGAGTGGCACACCAAACAGTTCGACAGGAGAGGCACACCAAACTTTGTAGGACAGGCACACCAAACAGTTCAGAAGGAGAGGTACACCAAACAGTTCAGCCGGAGAGGCACACCAAACAGTTCAGCAGAAGAGGCACAGCAAACAGATGGGCAGGAGAGGGACACCAAACATTTCAGCATGATAGGCACACCAAACGGTTCACCAGGATAGGCACACCAAACGGTTCAGCAGGAGAGACACACCAAACGGTTCACCAGGATAGATACATCAAACAGTTCAGCAGGATAGACACACCAAACAGTTCATGATCAGCAGGAGAGACACACCAAACAGTTCACCAGGATAGAGACACCAAACAGTTCACCAGGATAGAGACACCAAACAGTTCAGCAGGATAGACAAACCAAACAGTTAGCAGGATAGACACACCAAACGGTTCACCAGGATAGACACACCAAACAGTTCAGCAGGATAGACACACCAAACGGTTCACCAGGATAAACACACCAAACAGTTCACCAGGAGAGACACACCAAACAGTTCAGCAGGATAGACACACCAAACAGTTCAGCAGGATAGACACACCAAACGGAGCACCAGGATGTTACACAACGGCATTCTTAAAATCAACAAGAAATAAACATAGGTACAGTTTATTTTGTAAGGTCCAAAACGCCAGCCTACGGATTATAAACAAACCAGCTGTTATATACACAAGTTCCAATGTCAACCTCTACTGGACAGCTGGTATATACAAAAGTTACAATGTCAACCTCTACTTGACAGTTGGTATATACACAAGTTACAATGTCAACCTCTACTTGACAGCTGGTATATATATGGGTTATAATGTCAACCTCTACTTGACAGCTGGTATATACACAAGTTACAATGTCAACCTCTACTTGACAGCTGGTATATACACAAGTTACAATGTCAACCTCTACTTGACAGCTGTTATATACACAAGTTACAATGTCAACCTCTACTTGACAGCTGGCATATATATGGGTTACAATGTCAACCTCTACTTGACAGCTGTTATATACACAAGTTACAATGTCAACCTCTACTTGACAGCTGTTATATACACAAGTTACAATGTCAACCTCTACTTGACAGCTGGTATATATATTTGGGTTACAATGTCAACCTCTACTTGACAGCTGTTATATACACAAGTCACAATGTCAACCTCTACTTGACAGCTGGTATATACACAAATTACAATGTCAACCTCTACTTGACAGCTGTTATATACACAAGTTACAATGTCAACCTCTACTTGACAGCTGTTATATACACAAGTTACAATGTCAACCTCTACTTGACAGCTGGTATATACACAAGTTACTATGTCAACCTCTACTTGACAGCTGGTATATATATGGGTTATAATGTCAACCTCTACTTGACAGCTGTTATATACACAAGTTACAATGTCAACCTCTACTTGACAGCTGGTATATATATGGGTTACAATGTCAGCCTCTACTTGACAGCTGTTATATACACAATTTACAATGTCTACCTATACTTGACAGCTGTTATATACACAAGTTACAATGTCAACCTCTACTTGACAGCTGGTATATATATATGGGTTACAATGTCAACCTCTACTTGACAGCTGTTATATACACAAGTTACAATGTCAACCTCTACTTGACAGCTGTTATATACACAAGTTACAATGTCAAAATCTACTTGACAGCTGTTATATACACAAGTTACAATGTCAACCTCTACTTGACAGCTGTTATATACACAAGTTACAATGTCAACCTCTACTTGACAGCTGTTATATACACAAGTTACAATGTCAACCTCTACTTGACAGCTGTTATATACACAAGTTCCAATGTCAACCTCTACTTGACAGCTGGTATATATATGGGTTATAATGTCAACCTCTACTTGACAGCTGGTATATACACAAGTTATTCTGTCAACCTCTACTTGACAGCTGTTATATACACAAGTTACAATGTCAACCTCTACTTGACAGCAGGTATATACACAAGTTACAATGTCAACCTCTACTTGACAGCTGTTATATACACAAGTTACAATGTCAACCTCTACTTGACTGCTGTTATATACACAAGTTACAATGTCAACCTCTACTTTACAGCTGTTATATACACAAGTTGCAATGTCAACCTCTACTTGACAGCTGTTATATACACAAGTTCCAATGTCAACCTCTACTTGACAGCTGTTATATACACAAGTTGCAATGTCAACCTCTACTTGACAGCTGGTATATATATGGGTTACAGTGTCAACCTCTACTTGAGCTGTTATATACACAAGTTACAATGTCAACCTCTACTTGACAGCTGGTATATACACAAATTACAATGTCAACCTCTACTTGACAGCTGTTATATACACAAGTTACAATGTCAACCTCTACTTGACAGCTGTTATATACACAAGTTACAATGTCAACCTCTACTTGACAGCTGGTATATACACAAGTTACTATGTCAACCTCTACTTGACAGCTGGTATATATATGGGTTATAATGTCAACCTCTACTTGACAGCTGTTATATACACAAGTTACAATGTCAACCTCTACTTGACAGCTGGTATATATATGGGTTACAATGTCAGCCTCTACTTGACAGCTGTTATATACACAATTTACAATGTCTACCTATACTTGACAGCTGTTATATACACAAGTTACAATGTCAACCTCTACTTGACAGCTGGTATATATATGGGTTACAATGTCAACCTCTACTTGACAGCTGTTATATACACAAGTTACAATGTCAACCTCTACTTGACAGCTGTTATATACACAAGTTACAATGTCAAAATCTACTTGACAGCTGTTATATACACAAGTTACAATGTCAACCTCTACTTGACAGCTGTTATATACACAAGTTACAATGTCAACCTCTACTTGACAGCTGTTATATACACAAGTTACAATGTCAACCTCTACTTGACAGCTGTTATATACACAAGTTCCAATGTCAACCTCTACTTGACAGCTGGTATATATATGGGTTATAATGTCAACCTCTACTTGACAGCTGGTATATACACAAGTTATTCTGTCAACCTCTACTTGACAGCTGTTATATACACAAGTTACAATGTCAACCTCTACTTGACAGCAGGTATATACACAAGTTACAATGTCAACCTCTACTTGACAGCTGTTATATACACAAGTTACAATGTCAACCTCTACTTGACTGCTGTTATATACACAAGTTACAATGTCAACCTCTACTTTACAGCTGTTATATACACAAGTTGCAATGTCAACCTCTACTTGACAGCTGTTATATACACAAGTTCCAATGTCAACCTCTACTTGACAGCTGTTATATACACAAGTTGCAATGTCAACTTCTACTTGACAGCTGGTATATATATGGGTTACAGTGTCAACCTCTACTTGACAGCTGTTATATACACAAGTTACAATGTCAACCTCTACTTGACAGCTGTTATATACACAAGTTACAATGTCAACCTCTACTTGACAGCTGTTATATACACAAGTTACAATGTCAACCTCTACTTGACAGCTGGTATATATATGGGTTATAATGTCAACCTCTACTTGACAGCTGTTATATACACAAGTTACAATGTCAACCTCTACTTGACAGCTGTTATATACACAAGTTACAATGTCAACCTCTACTTGACAGCTGGTATATACACAAGTTACAATGTCAACCTCTACTTGACAGCTGTTATATATACAAGTTACAATGTCAACCTCTACTTGACAGCTGGTATATATATGGGTTATAATGTCAACCTCTACTTGACAGCTGGTATATACACAAGTTACAATGTCAACTTCTACCTGACAGCTGGTATATACACAAGTTACAATGTCAACCTCTACTTGACAGCTGGTATATATATGGGTTACAATATCAACCTCTACTTGACAGCTGGTATATATATGGGTTATAATGTCAACCTCTACTTGACAGCTGTTATATACACAAGTTGCAATGTCAACCTCTACTTGACAGCTGTTATATAAACAAGTTACAATGTCAACCTCTACTTGACAGCTGTTATATACACAAGTTATAATGTCAACCTCTACTTGACAGCTGTTATATACACAAGTTATAATGTCAACCTCTACTTGACAGCTGTTATATACACAAGTTACAATGTCAACCTCTACTTGACAGCTGTTATATACACAAGTTATAATGTCAACCTCTACTTGACAGCTGTTATATACACAAGTTACAATGTCAACCTCTACTTGACAGCTGTTATATACACAAGTTATAATGTCAACCTCTACTTGACAGCTGTTATATACACAAGTTATAATGTCAACCTCTACTTGACAGCTGTTATATACACAAGTTACAATGTCAACCTCTACTTGACAGCTGTTATATACACAAGTTATAATGTCAACCTCTACTTGACAGCTGTTATATACACAAGTTATAATGTCAACCTCTACTTGACAGCTGTTATATACACAAGTTATAATGTCAACCTCTACTTGACAGCTTTTATATACACAAGTTACAATGTCAACCTCTACTTGACAGCTGTTATATACACAAGTTACAATGTCAACCTCTACTTGACAGCTGTTATATACACAAGTTATAATGTCAACCTCTACTTGACAGCTGTTATATACACAAGTTATAATGTCAACCTCTACTTGACAGCTGTTATATACACAAGTTACAATGTCAACCTCTACTTGACAGCTGTTATATACACAAGTTCCAATGTCAACCTCTCCTGGACAGCTGGTATATATATGGGTTATAATGTCAACCTCTACTTGACAGCTGTTATACACCAGTTACAATGTCAACCTCTACTTGACAGCTGGTATATATATGGGTTATAATGTCAACCTCTACTTGACAGCTGGTATATACACAAGTTACAATGTCAACCTCTACTTGACAGCTGGTATATACACAAGTTACAATGTCAACCTCTACTTGACAGCTGGTATATACACAAGTTACAATGTCAACCTCTACTTGACAGCTGGTATATACACAAGTTACAATGTCAACCTCTACTTGACAGCTGGTATATACACAAGTTACAATGTCAACCTCTACTTGACAGCTGTTATATACACAAGTTACAATGTCAACCTCTACTTGACAGCTGGTATATACACAAGTTACAATGTCAACCTCTACTTGACAGCTGGTATATACACAAGTTACAATGTCAACCTCTACTTGACAGCTGGTATATATATGGGTTATAATGTCAACCTCTACTTGACAGCTGGTATATTTATGGGTTATAATGTCAACCTCTACTTGACAGCTGGTATATACACAAGTTACAATGTCAACCTCTACTTGACAGCTGTTATATGTATGGGTTACAATGTCAACCTCTACTTGACAGCTGGTATATACACAAGTTATAATGTCAACCTCTACTTGACAGCTGGTGTATATATATGGGTTACAATGTCAACCTCTACTTGACAGCTGGCATATACACAAGTTACAATGTCAACCTCTACTTGACAGCTGGTATATATATGGGTTACAATGTCAACCTCTACTTGACAGCTGGTATATACACAAGTTATAATGTCAACCTCTACTTGACAGCTGGTATATATATATGGGTTACAATGTCAACCTCTACTTGACAGCTGGTATATATATGGGTTATAATGTCAACCTCTACTTGACAGCTGGTATATACACACGTTACAATGTCAACCTCTACTTGACAGCTGGTATATATATGGGTTACAATGTCAACCTCTACTTGACAGCTGGTATATACACAAGTTATAATGTCAACCTCTACTTGACAGCTGGTATATATATATATATGGGTTACAATGTCAACCTCTACTTGACAGCTGGTATATATATGGGTTATAATGTCAACCTCTACCTGACAGCTGGTATATATATGGGTTAAAATGTCAACCTCTACCTGACAGCTGTTATATACACAAGTTACAATGTCAACCTCTACTTGACAGCTGTTATATACACAAGTTACAATGTCAACCCCTACTTGACAGCTGTTATATACACCAGTTACAATGTCAACCTCTACTTGACAGCTGGTATATACACAAGTTACAATGTCAACCTCTTCTTGACAGCTGGTATATATATGGGTTATAATGTCAACCTCTACCTGACAGCTGTTATATACACAAGTTATAATGTCAACCTCTACTTGACAGCTGTTATATACACAAGTTATAATGTCAACCTCTACTTGACAGCTGTTATATACACAAGTTACAATGTCAACCTCTACTTGACAGCTGTTATATACACAAGTTATAATGTCAACCTCTACTTGACAGCTGTTATATACACAAGTTATAATGTCAACCTCTACTTGACAGCTGTTATATACACAAGTTACAATGTCAACCTCTACTTGACAGCTGTTATATACACAAGTTCCAATGTCAACCTCTCCTGGACAGCTGGTATATATATGGGTTATAATGTCAACCTCTACTTGACAGCTGTTATACACCAGTTACAATGTCAACCTCTACTTGACAGCTGGTATATATATGGGTTATAATGTCAACCTCTACTTGACAGCTGGTATATACACAAGTTACAATGTCAACCTCTACTTGACAGCTGGTATATACACAAGTTACAATGTCAACCTCTACTTGACAGCTGGTATATACACAAGTTACAATGTCAACCTCTACTTGACAGCTGGTATATACACAAGTTACAATGTCAACCTCTACTTGACAGCTGGTATATACACAAGTTACAATGTCAACCTCTACTTGACAGCTGTTATATACACAAGTTACAATGTCAACCTCTACTTGACAGCTGGTATATACACAAGTTACAATGTCAACCTCTACTTGACAGCTGGTATATACACAAGTTACAATGTCAACCTCTACTTGACAGCTGGTATATATATGGGTTATAATGTCAACCTCTACTTGACAGCTGGTATATTTATGGGTTATAATGTCAACCTCTACTTGACAGCTGGTATATACACAAGTTACAATGTCAACCTCTACTTGACAGCTGTTATATGTATGGGTTACAATGTCAACCTCTACTTGACAGCTGGTATATACACAAGTTATAATGTCAACCTCTACTTGACAGCTGGTGTATATATATGGGTTACAATGTCAACCTCTACTTGACAGCTGGCATATACACAAGTTACAATGTCAACCTCTACTTGACAGCTGGTATATATATGGGTTACAATGTCAACCTCTACTTGACAGCTGGTATATACACAAGTTATAATGTCAACCTCTACTTGACAGCTGGTATATATATATATGGGTTACAATGTCAACCTCTACTTGACAGCTGGTATATTTATGGGTTATAATGTCAGCTCTACTTGACAGCTGGTATATACACACGTTACAATGTCAACCTCTACTTGACAGCTGGTATATATATGGGTTACAATGTCAACCTCTACTTGACAGCTGGTATATACACAAGTTATAATGTCAACCTCTACTTGACAGCTGGTATATATATATATGGGTTACAATGTCAACCTCTACTTGACAGCTGGTATATATATGGGTTATAATGTCAACCTCTACCTGACAGCTGGTATATATATGGGTTAAAATGTCAACCTCTACCTGACAGCTGTTATATACACAAGTTACAATGTCAACCTCTACTTGACAGCTGTTATATACACAAGTTACAATGTCAACCCCTACTTGACAGCTGTTATATACACCAGTTACAATGTCAACCTCTACTTGACAGCTGGTATATACACAAGTTACAATGTCAACCTCTACTTGACAGCTGGTATATATATGGGTTATAATGTCAACCTCTACCTGACAGCTGTTATATACACAAGTTACAATGTCAACCTCTACTTGACAGCTGTTATATACACAAGTTACAATGTCAACCTCTACTTGACAGCTGTTATATACACAAGTTACAATGTCAACCTCTACTTGACAGCTGGTATATATATGGGTTATAATGTCAACCTCTACTTGACAGCTGGTATATATATGGGTTATAATGTCAACCTCTACTTGACAGCTGGTATATACACAAGTTACAATATCAACCTCTACTTGACAGCTGGTATATATATGGGTTACAATGTCAACCTCTACTTGACAGCTGGTATATACACAAGTTACAATGTCAACCTCTACTTGACAGCTGGTATATATATGGGTTATAATGTCAACCTCTACTTGACAGCTGGTATATACACAAGTTACCATGTCAACCTCTACTTGACAGCTGGTATATATATGGGTTACAATGTCAACCTCTACTTGACAGCTGGTATATATATGGGTTATAATGTCAACCTCTACCTGACAGCTGTTATATACACAAGTTACAATGTCAACCTCTACTTGACAGCTGTTATATACACAAGTTACAATGTCAACCTCTACTTGACAGCTGTTATATACACAAGTTATAATGTCAACCTCTACTTGACAGCTGTTATATACACAAGTTATAATGTCAAACTCTACTTGACAGCTCTTATATACACAAGTTATAATGTCAACCTCTACTTGACAGCTGTTATATACACAAGTTATAATGTCAACCTCTACTTGACAGCTGTTATATACACAAGTTATAATGTCAACCTCTACTTGACAGCTGTTATATACACAAGTTATAATGTCAACCTCTACTTGACAGCTGTTATATACACAAGTTACAATGTCAACCTCTACTTGACAGCTGTTATATACACAAGTTATAATGTCAACCTCTACTTGACAGCTGTTATATACACAAGTTATAATGTCAACCTCTACTTGACAGCTGTTATATACACAAGTTACAATGTCAACCTCTACTTGACAGATGTTATATACACAAGTTATAATGTCAACCTCTACTTGACAGCTGTTATATACACAAGTTATAATGTCAACCTCTACCTGACAGCTGGTATATACACAAGTTACAATGTCAACCTCTACTTGACAGCTGTTATATACACAAGTTCCAATGTCAACCTCTCCTGGACAGCTGGTATATATATGGGTTATAATGTCAACCTCTACTTGACAGCTGTTATATACACCAGTTACAATGTCAACCTCTACTTGACAGCTGGTATATATATGGGTTATAATGTCAACCTCTACTTGACAGCTGGTATATACACAAGTTACAATGTCAACCTCTACTTGACAGCTGGTATATACACAAGTTACAATGTCAACCTCTACTTGACAGCTGGTATATACACAAGTTACAATGTCAACCTCTACTTGACAGCTGGTATATACACAAGTTACAATGTCAATCTCTACTTGACAGCTGTTATATACACAAGTTACAATGTCAACCTCTACTTGACAGCTGGTATATACACAAGTTACAATGTCAACCTCTACTTGACAGCTGGTATATACACAAGTTACAATGTCAACCTCTACTTGACAGCTGGTATATATATGGGTTATAATGTCAACCTCTACTTGACAGCTGGTATATATATGGGTTATAATGTCAACCTCTACTTGACAGCTGGTATATACACAAGTTACAATGTCAACCTCTACTTGACAGCTGTTATATGTATGGGTTACAATGTCAACCTCTACTTGACAGCTGGTATATACACAAGTTATAATGTCAACCTCTACTTGACAGCTGGTGTATATATATGGGTTACAATGTCAACCTCTACTTGACAGCTGGTATATACACAAGTTACAATGTCAACCTCTACTTGACAGCTGGTATATATATGGGTTACAATGTCAACCTCTACTTGACAGCTGGTATATACACAAGTTATAATGTCAACCTCTACTTGACAGCTGGTATATATATATGGGTTACAATGTCAACCTCTACTTGACAGCTGGTATATATATGGGTTATAATGTCAACCTCTACTTGACAGCTGGTATATACACAAGTTACAATGTCAACCTCTACTTGACAGCTGGTATATAAATGGGTTACAATGTCAACCTCTACTTGACAGCTGGTATATACACAAGTTATAATGTCAACCTCTACTTGACAGCTGGTATATATATATATGGGTTACAATGTCAACCTCTACTTGACAGCTGGTATATATATATGGGTTATAATGTCAACCTCTACCTGACAGCTGGTATATATATGGGTTAAAATGTCAACCTCTACCTGACAGCTGTTATATACTCAAGTTACAATGTCAACCTCTACTTGACAGCTGTTATATACACAAGTTACAATGTCAACCTCTACTTGACAGCTGGTATATACACAAGTTACAATGTCAACCTCTACTTGACAGCTGGTATATATATGGGTTATAATGTCAACCTCTACCTGACAGCTGTTATATACACAAGTTACAATGTCAACCTCTACTTGACAGATGGTATATATATGGGTTATAATGTCAACCTCTACTTGACAGCTGGTATATATATGGGTTATAATGTCAACCTCTACTTGACAGCTGGTATATACACAAGTTACAATGTCAACCTCTACTTGACAGCTGGTATATATATGGGTTACAATGTCAACCTCTACTTGACAGCTGGTATATATATGGGTTATAATGTCAACCTCTACTTGACAGCTGGTATATACACAAGTTACAATGTCAACCTCTACTTGACAGCTGGTATATATATGGGTTACAATGTCAACCTCTACTTGACAGCTGGTATATACACAAGTTACAATGTCAACCTCTACTTGACAGCTGGTATATATATGGATTATAATGTCAACCTCTACTTGACAGCTGGTATATACACAAGTTACAATGTCAACCTCTACTTGACAGCTGGTATATATATGGGTTACAATGTCAACCTCTACTTGACAGCTGGTATATATATGGGTTATAATGTCAACCTCTACCTGACAGCTGTTATATACACAAGTTACAATGTCAACACCTACTTGACAGCTGTTATATACACAAGTTACAATGTCAACCTCTACTTGACAGCTGGTATATATATGGGTTATAATGTCAACCTCTACTTGACAGCTGGTATATATATGGGTTATAATGTCAACCTCTACTTGACAGCTGGTATATACACAAGTTACAATGTCAACCTCTACTTGACAGCTGGTATATATATGGGTTACAATGTCAACCTCTACTTGACAGCTGGTATATACACAAGTTACAATGTCAACCTCTACTTGACAGCTGGTATATATATGGGTTATAATGTCAACCTCTACTTGACAGCTGGTATATACACAAGTTACAATGTCAACCTCTACTTGACAGCTGGTATATATATGGGTTACAATGTCAACCTCTACTTGACAGCTGGTATATATATGGGTTATAATGTCAACCTCTACCTGACAGCTGTTATATACACAAGTTACAATGTCAACCTCTACTTGACAGCTGTTATATACACAAGTTACAATGTCAACCCCTACTTGACAGCTGTTATATACACAAGTTACAATGTCAACCTCTACTTGACAGCTGGTATATATATGGGTTATAATGTCAACCTCTACTTGACAGCTGTTATATACACAAGTTACAATGTCAACCTCTACTTGACAGCTGTTATATACACAAGTTACAATGTCAACCTCTACTTGACAGCTGTTATATACACAAGTTACAATGTCAACCTCTACTTGACAGCTGGTATATATATGGGTTATAATGTCAACCTCTACCTGACAGCTGTTATATACACAAGTTACAATGTCAACCTCTACTTGACAGCTGTTATATACACAAGTTCCAATGTCAACCTCTACTTGACAGCTGGTATATATATGGGTTATAATGTCAACCTCTACTTGACAGCTGGTATATACACAAGTTACTATGTTAACCTCTACTTGACAGCTGTTATATACACAAGTTACAATGTCAACCTCTACTTGACAGCAGGTATATACACAAGTTACAATGTCAACCTCTACTTGACAGCTGTTATATACACAAGTTACAATGTCAACCTCTACTTGACTGCTGTTATATACACAAGTTACAATGTCAACCTCTACTTTACAGCTGTTATATACACAAGTTGCAATGTCAACCTCTACTTGACAGCTGTTATATACACAAGTTCCAATGTCAACCTCTACTTGACAGCTGTTATATACACAAGTTGCAATGTCAACCTCTACTTGACAGCTGGTATATATATGGGTTACAGTGTCAACCTCTACTTGACAGCTGTTATATACACAAGTTACAATGTCAACCTCTACTTGGCAGCTGTTATATATATATGGGTTACAATGTCAACCTCTACTTGACAGCTGGTATATATATGGGTTATAATGTCAACCTCTACTTGACAGCTGGTATATACACAAGTTACAATGTCAACCTCTACTTGACAGCTGGTATATATATGGGTTACAATGTCAACCTCTACTTGACAGCTGGTATATACACAAGTTATAATGTCAACCTCTACTTGACAGCTGGTATATATATATGGGTTACAATGTCAACCTCTACTTGACAGCTGGTATATATATGGGTTATAATGTCAACCTCTACCTGACAGCTGGTATATATATGGGTTAAAATGTCAACCTCTACCTGACAGCTGTTATATACACAAGTTACAATGTCAACCTCTACTTGACAGCTGTTATATACACAAGTTACAATGTCAACCCCTACTTGACAGCTGTTATATACACAAGTTACAATGTCAACCTCTACTTGACAGCTGGTATATACACAAGTTACAATGTCAACCTCTACTTGACAGCTGGTATATATATGGGTTATAATGTCAACCTCTACCTGACAGCTGTTATATACACAAGTTACAATGTCAACCTCTACTTGACAGCTGTTATATACACAAGTTACAATGTCAACCCCTACTTGACAGCTGTTATATACACAAGTTACAATGTCAACCTCTACTTGACAGCTGGTATATATATGGGTTATAATGTCAACCTCTACTTGACAGCTGGTATATATATGGGTTATAATGTCAACCTCTACTTGACAGCTGGTATATACACAAGTTACAATGTCAACCTCTACTTGACAGCTGGTATATATATGGGTTACAATGTCAACCTCTACTTGACAGCTGGTATATACACAAGTTACAATGTCAACCTCTACTTGACAGCTGGTATATATATGGGTTATAATGTCAACCTCTACTTGACAGCTGGTATATACACAAGTTACAATGTCAACCTCTACTTGACAGCTGGTATATATATGGGTTACAATGTCAACCTCTACTTGACAGCTGGTATATATATGGGTTATAAGGTCAACCTCTACCTGACAGCTGTTATATACACAAGTTACAATGTCAACCTCTACTTGACAGCGGTTATATACACAAGTTACAATGTCAACCCCTACTTGACAGCTGTTATATACACAAGTTACAATGTCAACCTCTACTTGACAGCTGGTATATATATGGGTTATAATGTCAACCTCTACTTGACAGCTGGTATATACACAAGTTACAATGTCAACCTCTACTTGACAGCTGTTATATACACAAGTTACAATGTCAACCTCTACTTGACAGCTGTTATATACACAAGTTACATTGTCAACCTCTACTTGACAGCTGGTATATATATGGGTTATAATGTCAACCTCTACCTGACAGCTGTTATATACACAAGTTACAATGTCAACCTCTACTTGACAGCTGTTATATACACAAGTTACAATGTCAACCTCTACTTGACAGCTGTTATATACACAAGTTCCAATGTCAACCTCTACTTGACAGCTGGTATATATATGGGTTATAATGTCAACCTCTACTTGACAGCTGGTATATACACAAGTTACTATGTCAACCTCTACTTGACAGCTGTTATATACACAAGTTACAATGTCAACCTCTACTTGACAGCTGTTATATACACAAGTTACAATGTCAACCTCTACTTGATAGCTGTTATATACACAAGTTACAATGTCAACCTCTACTTGACTGCTGTTAGTTACAATGTCAACCTCTACTTTACAGCTGTTATATACACAAGTTGCAATGTCAACCTCTACTTGACAGCTGTTATATACACAAGTTCCAATGTCAACCTCTACTTGACAGCTGTTATATACACAAGTTGCAATGTCAACCTCTACTTGACAGCTGGTATATATATGGGTTACAGTGTCAACCTCTACTTGACAGCTGTTATATACACAAGTTACAATGTCAACCTCTACTTGACAGCTGTTATATACACAAGTTACAATGTCAACCTCTACTTGACAGCTGTTATATACACAAGTTACATTGTCAACCTCTACTTGACAGCTGGTATATATATGGGTTATAATGTCAACCTCTACTTGACAGCTGTTATATACACAAGTTACAATGTCAACCTCTACTTGACAGCTGTTATATACACAAGTTACAATGTCAATCTCTACTTGACAGCTGGTATATACACAAGTTACAATGTCAACCTCTACTTGACAGCTGTTATATATACAAGTTACAATGTCAACCTCTACTTGACAGCTGGTATATATATGGGTTATAATGTCAACCTCTACTTGACAGTTACAATGTCAACTTCTACCTGACAGCTGGTATATACACAAGTTACAATGTCAACCTCTACTTGACAGCTGGTATATATATGGGTTACAATATCAACCTCTACTTGACAGCTGGTATATATATGGGTTATAATGTCAACCTCTACTTGACAGCTGTTATATACACAAGTTACAATGTCAACCTCTACTTGACAGCTGTTATATACACAAGTTACAATGTCAACCTCTACTTGACAGCTGTTATATACACAAGTTATAATGTCAACCTCTACTTGACAGCTGTTATATACACAAGTTATAATGTCAACCTCTACTTGACAGCTGTTATATACACAAGTTACAATGTCAACCTCTACTTGACAGCTGTTATATACACAAGTTATAATGTCAACCTCTACTTGACAGCTGTTATATACACAAGTTACAATGTCAACCTCTACTTGACAGCTGTTATATACACAAGTTATAATGTCAACCTCTACTTGACAGCTGTTATATACACAAGTTATAATGTCAACCTCTACTTGACAGCTGTTATATACACAAGTTATAATGTCAACCTCTACTTGACAGCTGTTATATACACAAGTTACAATGTCAACCTCTACTTGACAGCTTTTATATACACAAGTTATAATGTCAACCTCTACTTGACAGCTGTTATATACACAAGTTATAATGTCAACCTCTACTTGACAGCTGTTATATACACAAGTTACAATGTCAACCTCTACTTGACAGCTGTTATATACACAAGTTATAATGTCAACCTCTACTTGACAGCTGTTATATACACAAGTTATAATGTCAAACTCTACTTGACAGCTGTTATATACACAAGTTACAATGTCAACCTCTACTTGACAGCTGTTATATACACAAGTTATAATGTCAACCTCTACTTGACAGCTGTTATATACACAAGTTATAATGTCAACCTCTACTTGACAGCTGTTATATACACAAGTTACAATGTCAACCTCTACTTGACAGCTGTTATATACACAAGTTCCAATGTCAACCTCTCCTGGACAGCTGGTATATATATGGGTTATAATGTCAACCTCTACTTGACAGCTGTTATATACACCAGTTACAATGTCAACCTCTACTTGACAGCTGGTATATATATGGGTTATAATGTCAACCTCTACTTGACAGCTGGTATATACACAAGTTACAATGTCAACCTCTACTTGACAGCTGGTATATACACAAGTTACAATGTCAACCTCTACTTGACAGCTGTTATATACACAAGTTACAATGTCAACCTCTACTTGACAGCTGGTATATACACAAGTTACAATGTCAACCTCTACTTGACAGCTGTTATCTACACAAGTTACAATGTCAACCTCTACTTGACAGCTGGTATATACACAAGTTACAATGTCAACCTCTACTTGACAGCTGGTATATACACAAGTTACAATGTCAACCTCTACTTGACAGCTGGTATATATATGGGTTATAATGTCAACCTCTACTTGACAGCTGGTATATATATGGGTTATAATGTCAACCTCTACTTGACAGCTGGTATATACACAAGTTACAATGTCAACCTCTACTTGACAGCTGTTATATGTATGGGTTACAATGTCAACCTCTACTTGACAGCTGGTATATACACAAGTTATAATGTCAACCTCTACTTGACAGCTGGTGTATATATATGGGTTACAATGTCAACCTCTACTTGACAGCTGGTATATACACAAGTTACAATGTCAACCTCTACTTGACAGCTGGTATATATATGGGTTATAATGTCAACCTCTACTTGACAGCTGGTATATACACAAGTTACAATGTCAACCTCTACTTGACAGCTGTTATATACACAAGTTACAATGTCAACCTCTACTTGACAGCTGTTATATACACAAGTTACAATGTCAACCTCTACTTGACAGCTGGTATATATATGGGTTATAATGTCAACCTCTACCTGACAGCTGTTATATACACAAGTTACAATGTCAACCTCTACTTGACAGCTGCTATATACACAAGTGACAATGTCAACCTCTACTTGACAGCTGTTATATACACAAGTTCCAATGTCAACCTCTACTTGACAGCTGGTATATACACAAGTTACAATGTCAACCTCTACTTGACAGCTGTTATATACACAAGTTACAATGTCAACCTCTACTTGACAGCTGGTATATATATGGGTTATAATGTCAACCTCTACCTGACAGCTGTTATATACACAAGTTACAATGTCAACCTCTACTTGACAGCTGTTATATACACAAGTTCCAATGTCAACCTCTACTTGACAGCTGGTATATATATGGGTTATAATGTCAACCTCTACTTGACAGCTGGTATATACACAAGTTACTATGTCAACCTCTACTTGACAGCTGTTATATACACAAGTTACAATGTCAACCTCTACTTGACAGCAGGTATATACACAAGTTACAATGTCAACCTCTACTTGACAGCTGTTATATACACAAGTTACAATGTCAACCTCTACTTGACTGCTGTTATATACACAAGTTACAATGTCAACCTCTACTTTACAGCTGTTATATACACAAGTTGCAATGTCAACCTCTACTTGACAGCTGTTATATACACAAGTTCCAATGTCAACCTCTACTTGACAGCTGTTATATACACAAGTTGCAATGTCAACCTCTACTTGACAGCTGGTATATATATGGGTTACAGTGTCAACCTCTACTTGACAGCTGTTATATACACAAGTTACAATGTCAACCTCTACTTGGCAGCTGTTATATATATATGGGTTACAATGTCAACCTCTACTTGACAGCTGGTATATATATGGGTTATAATGTCAACCTCTACTTGACAGCTGGTATATACACAAGTTACAATGTCAACCTCTACTTGACAGCTGGTATATATATGGGTTACAATGTCAACCTCTACTTGACAGCTGGTATATACACAAGTTATAATGTCAACCTCTACTTGACAGCTGGTATATATATATGGGTTACAATGTCAACCTCTACTTGACAGCTGGTATATATATGGGTTATAATGTCAACCTCTACCTGACAGCTGGTATATATATGGGTTAAAATGTCAACCTCTACCTGACAGCTGTTATATACACAAGTTACAATGTCAACCTCTACTTGACAGCTGTTATATACACAAGTTACAATGTCAACCCCTACTTGACAGCTGTTATATACACAAGTTACAATGTCAACCTCTACTTGACAGCTGGTATATACACAAGTTACAATGTCAACCTCTACTTGACAGCTGGTATATATATGGGTTATAATGTCAACCTCTACCTGACAGCTGTTATATACACAAGTTACAATGTCAACCTCTACTTGACAGCTGTTATATACACAAGTTACAATGTCAACCCCTACTTGACAGCTGTTATATACACAAGTTACAATGTCAACCTCTACTTGACAGCTGGTATATATATGGGTTATAATGTCAACCTCTACTTGACAGCTGGTATATATATGGGTTATAATGTCAACCTCTACTTGACAGCTGGTATATACACAAGTTACAATGTCAACCTCTACTTGACAGCTGGTATATATATGGGTTACAATGTCAACCTCTACTTGACAGCTGGTATATACACAAGTTACAATGTCAACCTCTACTTGACAGCTGGTATATATATGGGTTATAATGTCAACCTCTACTTGACAGCTGGTATATACACAAGTTACAATGTCAACCTCTACTTGACAGCTGGTATATATATGGGTTACAATGTCAACCTCTACTTGACAGCTGGTATATATATGGGTTATAAGGTCAACCTCTACCTGACAGCTGTTATATACACAAGTTACAATGTCAACCTCTACTTGACAGCGGTTATATACACAAGTTACAATGTCAACCCCTACTTGACAGCTGTTATATACACAAGTTACAATGTCAACCTCTACTTGACAGCTGGTATATATATGGGTTATAATGTCAACCTCTACTTGACAGCTGGTATATACACAAGTTACAATGTCAACCTCTACTTGACAGCTGTTATATACACAAGTTACAATGTCAACCTCTACTTGACAGCTGTTATATACACAAGTTACATTGTCAACCTCTACTTGACAGCTGGTATATATATGGGTTATAATGTCAACCTCTACCTGACAGCTGTTATATACACAAGTTACAATGTCAACCTCTACTTGACAGCTGTTATATACACAAGTTACAATGTCAACCTCTACTTGACAGCTGTTATATACACAAGTTCCAATGTCAACCTCTACTTGACAGCTGGTATATATATGGGTTATAATGTCAACCTCTACTTGACAGCTGGTATATACACAAGTTACTATGTCAACCTCTACTTGACAGCTGTTATATACACAAGTTACAATGTCAACCTCTACTTGACAGCAGGTATATACACAAGTTACAATGTCAACCTCTACTTGACAGCTGTTATATACACAAGTTACAATGTCAACCTCTACTTGACTGCTGTTAGTTACAATGTCAACCTCTACTTTACAGCTGTTATATACACAAGTTGCAATGTCAACCTCTACTTGACAGCTGTTATATACACAAGTTCCAATGTCAACCTCTACTTGACAGCTGTTATATACACAAGTTGCAATGTCAACCTCTACTTGACAGCTGGTATATATATGGGTTACAGTGTCAACCTCTACTTGACAGCTGTTATATACACAAGTTACAATGTCAACCTCTACTTGACAGCTGTTATATACACAAGTTACAATGTCAACCTCTACTTGACAGCTGTTATATACACAAGTTACAATGTCAACCTCTACTTGACAGCTGGTATATATATGGGTTATAATGTCAACCTCTACTTGACAGCTGTTATATACACAAGTTACAATGTCAACCTCTACTTGACAGCTGTTATATACACAAGTTACAATGTCAATCTCTACTTGACAGCTGGTATATACACAAGTTACAATGTCAACCTCTACTTGACAGCTGTTATATATACAAGTTACAATGTCAACCTCTACTTGACAGCTGGTATATATATGGGTTATAATGTCAACCTCTACTTGACAGTTACAATGTCAACTTCTACCTGACAGCTGGTATATACACAAGTTACAATGTCAACCTCTACTTGACAGCTGGTATATATATGGGTTACAATATCAACCTCTACTTGACAGCTGGTATATATATGGGTTATAATGTCAACCTCTACTTGACAGCTGTTATATACACAAGTTACAATGTCAACCTCTACTTGACAGCTGTTATATACACAAGTTACAATGTCAACCTCTACTTGACAGCTGTTATATACACAAGTTATAATGTCAACCTCTACTTGACAGCTGTTATATACACAAGTTATAATGTCAACCTCTACTTGACAGCTGTTATATACACAAGTTACAATGTCAACCTCTACTTGACAGCTGTTATATACACAAGTTATAATGTCAACCTCTACTTGACAGCTGTTATATACACAAGTTACAATGTCAACCTCTACTTGACAGCTGTTATATACACAAGTTATAATGTCAACCTCTACTTGACAGCTGTTATATACACAAGTTATAATGTCAACCTCTACTTGACAGCTGTTATATACACAAGTTATAATGTCAACCTCTACTTGACAGCTGTTATATACACAAGTTACAATGTCAACCTCTACTTGACAGCTTTTATATACACAAGTTATAATGTCAACCTCTACTTGACAGCTGTTATATACACAAGTTATAATGTCAACCTCTACTTGACAGCTGTTATATACACAAGTTACAATGTCAACCTCTACTTGACAGCTGTTATATACACAAGTTATAATGTCAACCTCTACTTGACAGCTGTTATATACACAAGTTATAATGTCAAACTCTACTTGACAGCTGTTATATACACAAGTTACAATGTCAACCTCTACTTGACAGCTGTTATATACACAAGTTATAATGTCAACCTCTACTTGACAGCTGTTATATACACAAGTTATAATGTCAACCTCTACTTGACAGCTGTTATATACACAAGTTACAATGTCAACCTCTACTTGACAGCTGTTATATACACAAGTTCCAATGTCAACCTCTCCTGGACAGCTGGTATATATATGGGTTATAATGTCAACCTCTACTTGACAGCTGTTATATACACCAGTTACAATGTCAACCTCTACTTGACAGCTGGTATATATATGGGTTATAATGTCAACCTCTACTTGACAGCTGGTATATACACAAGTTACAATGTCAACCTCTACTTGACAGCTGGTATATACACAAGTTACAATGTCAACCTCTACTTGACAGCTGTTATATACACAAGTTACAATGTCAACCTCTACTTGACAGCTGGTATATACACAAGTTACAATGTCAACCTCTACTTGACAGCTGTTATCTACACAAGTTACAATGTCAACCTCTACTTGACAGCTGGTATATACACAAGTTACAATGTCAACCTCTACTTGACAGCTGGTATATACACAAGTTACAATGTCAACCTCTACTTGACAGCTGGTATATATATGGGTTATAATGTCAACCTCTACTTGACAGCTGGTATATATATGGGTTATAATGTCAACCTCTACTTGACAGCTGGTATATACACAAGTTACAATGTCAACCTCTACTTGACAGCTGTTATATGTATGGGTTACAATGTCAACCTCTACTTGACAGCTGGTATATACACAAGTTATAATGTCAACCTCTACTTGACAGCTGGTGTAAATATATGGGTTACAATGTCAACCTCTACTTGACAGCTGGTATATACACAAGTTACAATGTCAACCTCTACTTGACAGCTGGTATATATATGGGTTATAATGTCAACCTCTACTTGACAGCTGGTATATACACAAGTTACAATGTCAACCTCTACTTGACAGCTGTTATATACACAAGTTACAATGTCAACCTCTACTTGACAGCTGTTATATACACAAGTTACAATGTCAACCTCTACTTGACAGCTGGTATATATATGGGTTATAATGTCAACCTCTACCTGACAGCTGTTATATACACAAGTTACAATGTCAACCTCTACTTGACAGCTGCTATATACACAAGTGACAATGTCAACCTCTACTTGACAGCTGTTATATACACAAGTTCCAATGTCAACCTCTACTTGACAGCTGGTATATATATGGGTTATAATGTCAACCTCTACTTGACAGCTGGTATATACACAAGTTACTATGTCAACCTCTACTTGACAGCTGTTATATACACAAGTTACAATGTCAACCTCTACTTGACAGCAGGTATATACACAAGTTACAATGTCAACCTCTACTTGACAGCTGTTATATACACAAGTTACAATGTCAACCTCTACTTGACTGCTGTTATATACACAAGTTGCAATGTCAACCTCTACTTGACAGCTGTTATATACACAAGTTCCAATGTCAACCTCTACTTGACAGCTGTTATATACACAAGTTGCAATGTCAACCTCTACTTGACAGCTGGTATATATATGGGTTACAGTGTCAACCTCTACTTGACAGCTGTTATATACACAAGTTACAATGTCAACCTCTACTTGACAGCTGTTATATACACAAGTTACAATGTCAACCTCTACTTGACAGCTGTTATATACACAAGTTACAATGTCAACCTCTACTTGACAGCTGGTATATATATGGGTTATAATGTCAACCTCTACTTGACAGCTGGTATATATATGGGTTATAATGTCAACCTCTACTTGACAGCTGTTATATACACAAGTTACAATGTCAACCTCTACTTAACAGCTGTTATATACACAAGTTATAATGTCAACCTCTACTTGACAGCTGTTATATACACAAGTTATAATGTCAACCTCTACTTGACAGCTGTTATATACACAAGTTACAATGTCAACCTCTACTTGACAGCTGTTATATACACAAGTTATAATGTCAACCTCTACTTGACAGCTGTTATATACACAAGTTACAATGTCAACCTCTACTTGACAGCTGTTATATACACAAGTTATAATGTCAACCTCTACTTGACAGCTGTTATATACACAAGTTATAATGTCAACCTCTACTTGACAGCTGTTATATACACAAGTTATAATGTCAACCTCTACTTGACAGCTGTTATATACACAAGTTACAATGTCAACCTCTACTTGACAGCTGTTATATACACAAGTTATAATGTCAACCTCTACTTGACAGCTGTTATATACACAAGTTATAATGTCAACCTCTACTTGACAGCTGTTATATACACAAGTTACAATGTCAACCTCTACTTGACAGCTGTTATATACACAAGTTATAATGTCAACCTCTACTTGACAGCTGTTATATACACAAGTTATAATGTCAAACTCTACTTGACAGCTGTTATATACACAAGTTACAATGTCAACCTCTACTTGACAGCTGTTATATACACAAGTTATAATGTCAACCTCTACTTGACAGCTGTTATATACACAAGTTATAATGTCAACCTCTACTTGACAGCTGTTATATACACAAGTTACAATGTCAACCTCTACTTGACAGCTGTTATATACACAAGTTCCAATGTCAACCTCTCCTGGACAGCTGGTATATATATGGGTTATAATGTCAACCTCTACTTGACAGCTGTTATATACACCAGTTACAATGTCAACCTCTACTTGACAGCTGGTATATATATGGGTTATAATGTCAACCTCTACTTGACAGCTGGTATATACACAAGTTACAATGTCAACCTCTACTTGACAGCTGGTATATACACAAGTTACAATGTCAACCTCTACTTGACAGCTGTTATATACACAAGTTACAATGTCAACCTCTACTTGACAGCTGGTATATACACAAGTTACAATGTCAACCTCTACTTGACAGCTGTTATCTACACAAGTTACAATGTCAACCTCTACTTGACAGCTGGTATATACACAAGTTACAATGTCAACCTCTACTTGACAGCTGGTATATACACAAGTTACAATGTCAACCTCTACTTGACAGCTGGTATATATATGGGTTATAATGTCAACCTCTACTTGACAGCTGGTATATATATGGGTTATAATGTCAACCTCTACTTGACAGCTGGTATATACACAAGTTACAATGTCAACCTCTACTTGACAGCTGTTATATGTATGGGTTACAATGTCAACCTCTACTTGACAGCTGGTATATACACAAGTTATAATGTCAACCTCTACTTGACAGCTGGTGTATATATATGGGTTACAATGTCAACCTCTACTTGACAGCTGGTATATACACAAGTTACAATGTCAACCTCTACTTGACAGCTGGTATATATATGGGTTATAATGTCAACCTCTACTTGACAGCTGGTATATACACAAGTTACAATGTCAACCTCTACTTGACAGCTGTTATATACACAAGTTACAATGTCAACCTCTACTTGACAGCTGTTATATACACAAGTTACAATGTCAACCTCTACTTGACAGCTGGTATATATATGGGTTATAATGTCAACCTCTACCTGACAGCTGTTATATACACAAGTTACAATGTCAACCTCTACTTGACAGCTGCTATATACACAAGTGACAATGTCAACCTCTACTTGACAGCTGTTATATACACAAGTTCCAATGTCAACCTCTACTTGACAGCTGGTATATATATGGGTTATAATGTCAACCTCTACTTGACAGCTGGTATATACACAAGTTACTATGTCAACCTCTACTTGACAGCTGTTATATACACAAGTTACAATGTCAACCTCTACTTGACAGCAGGTATATACACAAGTTACAATGTCAACCTCTACTTGACAGCTGTTATATACACAAGTTACAATGTCAACCTCTACTTGACTGCTGTTATATACACAAGTTGCAATGTCAACCTCTACTTGACAGCTGTTATATACACAAGTTCCAATGTCAACCTCTACTTGACAGCTGTTATATACACAAGTTGCAATGTCAACCTCTACTTGACAGCTGGTATATATATGGGTTACAGTGTCAACCTCTACTTGACAGCTGTTATATACACAAGTTACAATGTCAACCTCTACTTGACAGCTGTTATATACACAAGTTACAATGTCAACCTCTACTTGACAGCTGTTATATACACAAGTTACAATGTCAACCTCTACTTGACAGCTGTTATCTACACAAGTTACAATGTCAACCTCTACTTGACAGCTGGTATATACACAAGTTACAATGTCAACCTCTACTTGACAGCTGGTATATACACAAGTTACAATGTCAACCTCTACTTGACAGCTGGTATATATATGGGTTATAATGTCAACCTCTACTTGACAGCTGGTATATATATGGGTTATAATGTCAACCTCTACTTGACAGCTGGTATATACACAAGTTACAATGTCAACCTCTACTTGACAGCTGTTATATGTATGGGTTACAATGTCAACCTCTACTTGACAGCTGGTATATACACAAGTTATAATGTCAACCTCTACTTGACAGCTGGTGTATATATATGGGTTACAATGTCAACCTCTACTTGACAGCTGGTATATACACAAGTTACAATGTCAACCTCTACTTGACAGCTGGTATATATATGGGTTATAATGTCAACCTCTACTTGACAGCTGGTATATACACAAGTTACAATGTCAACCTCTACTTGACAGCTGTTATATACACAAGTTACAATGTCAACCTCTACTTGACAGCTGTTATATACACAAGTTACAATGTCAACCTCTACTTGACAGCTGGTATATATATGGGTTATAATGTCAACCTCTACTTGACAGTTACAATGTCAACTTCTACCTGACAGCTGGTATATACACAAGTTACAATGTCAACCTCTACTTGACAGCTGGTATATATATGAGTTACAATATCAACCTCTACTTGACAGCTGGTATATATATGGGTTATAATGTCAACCTCTACCTGACAGCTGTTATATACACAAGTTACAATGTCAACCTCTACTTGACAGCTGCTATATACACAAGTGACAATGTCAACCTCTACTTGACAGCTGTTATATACACAAGTTCCAATGTCAACCTCTCCTGGACAGCTGGTATATATATGGGTTATAATGTCAACCTCTACTTGACAGCTGTTATATACACCAGTTACAATGTCAACCTCTACTTGACAGCTGGTATATATATGGGTTATAATGTCAACCTCTACTTGACAGCTGGTATATACACAAGTTACAATGTCAACCTCTACTTGACAGCTGGTATATACACAAGTTACAATGTCAACCTCTACTTGACAGCTGTTATATACACAAGTTACAATGTCAACCTCTACTTGACAGCTGGTATATACACAAGTTACAATGTCAACCTCTACTTGACAGCTGTTATCTACACAAGTTACAATGTCAACCTCTACTTGACAGCTGGTATATACACAAGTTACAATGTCAACCTCTACTTGACAGCTGGTATATACACAAGTTACAATGTCAACCTCTACTTGACAGCTGGTATATATATGGGTTATAATGTCAACCTCTACTTGACAGCTGGTATATATATGGGTTATAATGTCAACCTCTACTTGACAGCTGGTATATACACAAGTTACAATGTCAACCTCTACTTGACAGCTGTTATATGTATGGGTTACAATGTCAACCTCTACTTGACAGCTGGTATATACACAAGTTATAATGTCAACCTCTACTTGACAGCTGGTGTAAATATATGGGTTACAATGTCAACCTCTACTTGACAGCTGGTATATACACAAGTTACAATGTCAACCTCTACTTGACAGCTGGTATATATATGGGTTATAATGTCAACCTCTACTTGACAGCTGGTATATACACAAGTTACAATGTCAACCTCTACTTGACAGCTGTTATATACACAAGTTACAATGTCAACCTCTACTTGACAGCTGTTATATACACAAGTTACAATGTCAACCTCTACTTGACAGCTGGTATATATATGGGTTATAATGTCAACCTCTACCCGACAGCTGTTATATACACAAGTTACAATGTCAACCTCTACTTGACAGCTGCTATATACACAAGTGACAATGTCAACCTCTACTTGACAGCTGTTATATACACAAGTTCCAATGTCAACCTCTTCTTGACAGCTGGTATATATATATGGGTTATAATGTCAACCTCTACTTGACAGCTGGTATATACACAAGTTACTATGTCAACCTCTACTTGACAGCTGTTATATACACAAGTTACAATGTCAACCTCTACTTGACAGCAGGTATATACACAAGTTACAATGTCAACCTCTACTTGACAGCTGTTATATACACAAGTTACAATGTCAACCTCTACTTGACAGCTGTTATATACACAAGTTGCAATGTCAACCTCTACTTGACAGCTGTTATATACACAAGTTCCAATGTCAACCTCTACTTGACAGCTGTTATATACACAAGTTGCAATGTCAACCTCTACTTGACAGCTGGTATATATATGGGTTACAGTGTCAACCTCTACTTGACAGCTGTTATATACACAAGTTACAATGTCAACCTCTACTTGACAGCTGTTATATACACAAGTTACAATGTCAACCTCTACTTGACAGCTGTTATATACACAAGTTACAATGTCAACCTCTACTTGACAGCTGGTATATATATGGGTTATAATGTCAACCTCTACTTGACAGCTGGTATATATATGGGTTATAATGTCAACCTCTACTTGACAGCTGTTATATACACAAGTTACAATGTCAACCTCTACTTAACAGCTGTTATATACACAAGTTATAATGTCAACCTCTACTTGACAGCTGTTATATACACAAGTTATAATGTCAACCTCTACTTGACAGCTGTTATATACACAAGTTACAATGTCAACCTCTACTTGACAGCTGTTATATACACAAGTTATAATGTCAACCTCTACTTGACAGCTGTTATATACACAAGTTACAATGTCAACCTCTACTTGACAGCTGTTATATACACAAGTTATAATGTCAACCTCTACTTGACAGCTGTTATATACACAAGTTATAATGTCAACCTCTACTTGACAGCTGTTATATACACAAGTTATAATGTCAACCTCTACTTGACAGCTGTTATATACACAAGTTACAATGTCAACCTCTACTTGACAGCTGTTATATACACAAGTTATAATGTCAACCTCTACTTGACAGCTGTTATATACACAAGTTATAATGTCAACCTCTACTTGACAGCTGTTATATACACAAGTTACAATGTCAACCTCTACTTGACAGCTGTTATATACACAAGTTATAATGTCAACCTCTACTTGACAGCTGTTATATACACAAGTTATAATGTCAAACTCTACTTGACAGCTGTTATATACACAAGTTACAATGTCAACCTCTACTTGACAGCTGTTATATACACAAGTTATAATGTCAACCTCTACTTGACAGCTGTTATATACACAAGTTATAATGTCAACCTCTACTTGACAGCTGTTATATACACAAGCTACAATGTCAACCTCTACTTGACAGCTGTTATATACACAAGTTCCAATGTCAACCTCTCCTGGACAGCTGGTATATATATGGGTTATAATGTCAACCTCTACTTGACAGCTGTTATATACACCAGTTACAATGTCAACCTCTACTTGACAGCTGGTATATATATGGGTTATAATGTCAACCTCTACTTGACAGCTGGTATATACACAAGTTACAATGTCAACCTCTACTTGACAGCTGGTATATACACAAGTTACAATGTCAACCTCTACTTGACAGCTGTTATATACACAAGTTACAATGTCAACCTCTACTTGACAGCTGGTATATACACAAGTTACAATGTCAACCTCTACTTGACAGCTGTTATCTACACAAGTTACAATGTCAACCTCTACTTGACAGCTGGTATATACACAAGTTACAATGTCAACCTCTACTTGACAGCTGGTATATACACAAGTTACAATGTCAACCTCTACTTGACAGCTGGTATATATATGGGTTATAATGTCAACCTCTACTTGACAGCTGGTATATATATGGGTTATAATGTCAACCTCTACTTGACAGCTGGTATATACACAAGTTACAATGTCAACCTCTACTTGACAGCTGTTATATGTATGGGTTACAATGTCAACCTCTACTTGACAGCTGGTATATACACAAGTTATAATGTCAACCTCTACTTGACAGCTGGTGTATATATATGGGTTACAATGTCAACCTCTACTTGACAGCTGGTATATACACAAGTTACAATGTCAACCTCTACTTGACAGCTGGTATATATATGGGTTATAATGTCAACCTCTACTTGACAGCTGGTATATACACAAGTTACAATGTCAACCTCTACTTGACAGCTGTTATATACACAAGTTACAATGTCAACCTCTACTTGACAGCTGTTATATACACAAGTTACAATGTCAACCTCTACTTGACAGCTGGTATATATATGGGTTATAATGTCAACCTCTACCTGACAGCTGTTATATACACAAGTTACAATGTCAACCTCTACTTGACAGCTGCTATATACACAAGTGACAATGTCAACCTCTACTTGACAGCTGTTATATACACAAGTTCCAATGTCAACCTCTACTTGACAGCTGGTATATATATGGGTTATAATGTCAACCTCTACTTGACAGCTGGTATATACACAAGTTACTATGTCAACCTCTACTTGACAGCTGTTATATACACAAGTTACAATGTCAACCTCTACTTGACAGCAGGTATATACACAAGTTACAATGTCAACCTCTACTTGACAGCTGTTATATACACAAGTTACAATGTCAACCTCTACTTGACTGCTGTTATATACACAAGTTGCAATGTCAACCTCTACTTGACAGCTGTTATATACACAACTTCCAATGTCAACCTCTACTTGACAGCTGTTATATACACAAGTTGCAATGTCAACCTCTACTTGACAGCTGGTATATATATGGGTTACAGTGTCAACCTCTACTTGACAGCTGTTATATACACAAGTTACAATGTCAACCTCTACTTGACAGCTGTTATATACACAAGTTACAATGTCAACCTCTACTTGACAGCTGTTATATACACAAGTTACAATGTCAACCTCTACTTGACAGCTGTTATCTACACAAGTTACAATGTCAACCTCTATTTGACAGCTGGTATATACACAAGTTACAATGTCAACCTCTACTTGACAGCTGGTATATACACAAGTTACAATGTCAACCTCTACTTGACAGCTGGTATATATATGGGTTATAATGTCAACCTCTACTTGACAGCTGGTATATATATGGGTTATAATGTCAACCTCTACTTGACAGCTGGTATATACACAAGTTACAATGTCAACCTCTACTTGACAGCTGTTATATGTATGGGTTACAATGTCAACCTCTACTTGACAGCTGGTATATACACAAGTTATAATGTCAACCTCTACTTGACAGCTGGTGTATATATATGGGTTACAATGTCAACCTCTACTTGACAGCTGGTATATACACAAGTTACAATGTCAACCTCTACTTGACAGCTGGTATATATATGGGTTATAATGTCAACCTCTACTTGACAGCTGGTATATACACAAGTTACAATGTCAACCTCTACTTGACAGCTGTTATATACACAAGTTACAATGTCAACCTCTACTTGACAGCTGTTATATACACAAGTTACAATGTCAACCTCTACTTGACAGCTGGTATATATATGGGTTATAATGTCAACCTCTACCTGACAGCTGTTATATACACAAGTTACAATGTCAACCTCTACTTGACAGCTGCTATATACACAAGTGACAATGTCAACCTCTACTTGACAGCTGTTATATACACAAGTTCCAATGTCAACCTCTACTTGACAGCTGGTATATATATGGGTTATAATGTCAACCTCTACTTGACAGCTGGTATATACACAAGTTACTATGTCAACCTCTACTTGACAGCTGTTATATACACAAGTTACAATGTCAACCTCTACTTGACAGCAGGTATATACACAAGTTACAATGTCAACCTCTACTTGACAGCTGTTATATACACAAGTTACAATGTCAACCTCTACTTGACTGCTGTTATATACACAAGTTGCAATGTCAACCTCTACTTGACAGCTGTTATATACACAAGTTCCAATGTCAACCTCTACTTGACAGCTGTTATATACACAAGTTGCAATGTCAACCTCTACTTGACAGCTGGTATATATATGGGTTACAGTGTCAACCTCTACTTGACAGCTGTTATATACACAAGTTACAATGTCAACCTCTACTTGACAGCTGTTATATACACAAGTTACAATGTCAACCTCTACTTGACAGCTGTTATATACACAAGTTACAATGTCAACCTCTACTTGACAGCTGGTATATATATAGGTTATAATGTCAACCTCTACTTGACAGCTGGTATATATATGGGTTATAATGTCAACCTCTACTTGACAGCTGGTATATACACAAGTTACAATGTCAACTTCTACCTGACAGCTGGTATATACACAAGTTACAATGTCAACCTCTACTTGACAGCTGGTATATATATGGGTTACAATATCAACCTCTACTTGACAGCTGGTATATATATGGGTTATAATGTCAACCTCTACTTGACAGCTGTTATATACACAAGTTACAATGTCAACCTCTACTTGACAGCTGTTATATACACAAGTTATAATGTCAACCTCTACTTGACAGCTGTTATATACACAAGTTACAATGTCAACCTCTACTTGACTGCTGTTAGTTACAATGTCAACCTCTACTTTACAGCTGTTATATACACAAGTTGCAATGTCAACCTCTACTTGACAGCTGTTATATACACAAGTTCCAATGTCAACCTCTACTTGACAGCTGTTATATACACAAGTTGCAATGTCAACCTCTACTTGACAGCTGGTATATATATGGGTTACAGTGTCAACCTCTACTTGACAGCTGTTATATACACAAGTTACAATGTCAACCTCTACTTGACAGCTGTTATATACACAAGTTACAATGTCAACCTCTACTTGACAGCTGTTATATACACAAGTTACAATGTCAACCTCTACTTGACAGCTGGTATATATATGGGTTATAATGTCAACCTCTACTTGACAGCTGTTATATACACAAGTTACAATGTCAACCTCTACTTGACAGCTGTTATATACACAAGTTACAATGTCAATCTCTACTTGACAGCTGGTATATACACAAGTTACAATGTCAACCTCTACTTGACAGCTGTTATATATACAAGTTACAATGTCAACCTCTACTTGACAGCTGGTATATATATGGGTTATAATGTCAACCTCTACTTGACAGTTACAATGTCAACTTCTACCTGACAGCTGGTATATACACAAGTTACAATGTCAACCTCTACTTGACAGCTGGTATATATATGGGTTACAATATCAACCTCTACTTGACAGCTGGTATATATATGGGTTATAATGTCAACCTCTACTTGACAGCTGTTATATACACAAGTTACAATGTCAACCTCTACTTGACAGCTGTTATATACACAAGTTACAATGTCAACCTCTACTTGACAGCTGTTATATACACAAGTTATAATGTCAACCTCTACTTGACAGTTGTTATATACACAAGTTATAATGTCAACCTCTACTTGACAGCTGTTATATACACAAGTTACAATGTCAACCTCTACTTGACAGCTGTTATATACACAAGTTATAATGTCAACCTCTACTTGACAGCTGTTATATACACAAGTTACAATGTCAACCTCTACTTGACAGCTGTTATATACACAAGTTATAATGTCAACCTCTACTTGACAGCTGTTATATACACAAGTTATAATGTCAACCTCTACTTGACAGCTGTTATATACACAAGTTATAATGTCAACCTCTACTTGACAGCTGTTATATACACAAGTTACAATGTCAACCTCTACTTGACAGCTGTTATATACACAAGTTATAATGTCAACCTCTACTTGACAGCTGTTATATACACAAGTTATAATGTCAACCTCTACTTGACAGCTGTTATATACACAAGTTACAATGTCAACCTCTACTTGACAGCTGTTATATACACAAGTTATAATGTCAACCTCTACTTGACAGCTGTTATATACACAAGTTATAATGTCAAACTCTACTTGACAGCTGTTATATACACAAGTTACAATGTCAACCTCTACTTGACAGCTGTTATATACACAAGTTATAATGTCAACCTCTACTTGACAGCTGTTATATACACAAGTTATAATGTCAACCTCTACTTGACAGCTGTTATATACACAAGTTACAATGTCAACCTCTACTTGACAGCTGTTATATACACAAGTTCCAATGTCAACCTCTCCTGGACAGCTGGTATATATATGGGTTATAATGTCAACCTCTACTTGACAGCTGTTATATACACCAGTTACAATGTCAACCTCTACTTGACAGCTGGTATATATATGGGTTATAATGTCAACCTCTACTTGACAGCTGGTATATACACAAGTTACAATGTCAACCTCTACTTGACAGCTGGTATATACACAAGTTACAATGTCAACCTCTACTTGACAGCTGTTATATACACAAGTTACAATGTCAACCTCTACTTGACAGCTGGTATATACACAAGTTACAATGTCAACCTCTACTTGACAGCTGTTATCTACACAAGTTACAATGTCAACCTCTACTTGACAGCTGGTATATGCACAAGTTACAATGTCAACCTCTACTTGACAGCTGGTATATACACAAGTTACAATGTCAACCTCTACTTGACAGCTGGTATATATATGGGTTATAATGTCAACCTCTACTTGACAGCTGGTATATATATGGGTTATAATGTCAACCTCTACTTGACAGCTGGTATATACACAAGTTACAATGTCAACCTCTACTTGACAGCTGTTATATGTATGGGTTACAATGTCAACCTCTACTTGACAGCTGGTATATACACAAGTTATAATGTCAACCTCTACTTGACAGCTGGTGTATATATATGGGTTACAATGTCAACCTCTACTTGACAGCTGGTATATACACAAGTTACAATGTCAACCTCTACTTGACAGCTGGTATATATATGGGTTATAATGTCAACCTCTACTTGACAGCTGGTATATACACAAGTTACAATGTCAACCTCTACTTGACAGCTGTTATATACACAAGTTACAATGTCAACCTCTACTTGACAGCTGTTATATACACAAGTTACAATGTCAACCTCTACTTGACAGCTGGTATATATATGGGTTATAATGTCAACCTCTACCTGACAGCTGTTATATACACAAGTTACAATGTCAACCTCTACTTGACAGCTGCTATATACACAAGTGACAATGTCAACCTCTACTTGACAGCTGTTATATACACAAGTTCCAATGTCAACCTCTACTTGACAGCTGGTATATATATGGGTTATAATGTCAACCTCTACTTGACAGCTGGTATATACACAAGTTACTATGTCAACCTCTACTTGACAGCTGTTATATACACAAGTTACAATGTCAACCTCTACTTGACAGCAGGTATATACACAAGTTACAATGTCAACCTCTACTTGACAGCTGTTATATACACAAGTTACAATGTCAACCTCTACTTGACAGCTGTTATATACACAAGTTGCAATGTCAACCTCTACTTGACAGCTGTTATATACACAAGTTCCAATGTCAACCTCTACTTGACAGCTGTTATATACACAAGTTGCAATGTCAACCTCTACTTGACAGCTGGTATATATATGGGTTACAGTGTCAACCTCTACTTGACAGCTGTTATATACACAAGTTACAATGTCAACCTCTACTTGACAGCTGTTATATACACAAGTTACAATGTCAACCTCTACTTGACAGCTGTTATATACACAAGTTACAATGTCAACCTCTACTTGACAGCTGGTATATATATGGGTTATAATGTCAACCTCTACTTGACAGCTGGTATATATATGGGTTATAATGTCAACCTCTACTTGACAGCTGGTATATACACAAGTTACAATGTCAACTTCTACCTGACAGCTGGTATATACACAAGTTACAATGTCAACCTCTACTTGACAGCTGGTATATATATGGGTTACAATATCAACCTCTACTTGACAGCTGGTATATATATGGGTTATAATGTCAACCTCTACTTGACAGCTGTTATATACACAAGTTACAATGTCAACCTCTACTTGACAGCTGTTATATACACAAGTTATAATGTCAACCTCTACTTGACAGCTGTTATATACACAAGTTATAATGTCAACCTCTACTTGACAGCTGTTATATACACAAGTTACAATGTCAACCTCTACTTGACAGCTGTTATATACACAAGTTATAATGTCAACCTCTACTTGACAGCTGTTATATACACAAGTTACAATGTCAACCTCTACTTGACAGCTGTTATATACACAAGTTATAATGTCAACCTCTACTTGACAGCTGTTATATACACAAGTTATAATGTCAACCTCTACTTGACAGCTGTTATATACACAAGTTATAATGTCAACCTCTACTTGACAGCTGTTATATACACAAGTTACAATGTCAACCCCTACTTGACAGCTGTTATATACACAAGTTATAATGTCAACCTCTACTTGACAGCTGTTATATACACAAGTTATAATGTCAACCTCTACTTGACAGCTGTTATATACACAAGTTACAATGTCAACCTCTACTTGACAGCTGTTATATACACAAGTTATAATGTCAACCTCTACTTGACAGCTGTTATATACACAAGTTATAATGTCAAACTCTACTTGACAGCTGTTATATACACAAGTTACAATGTCAACCTCTACTTGACAGCTGTTATATACACAAGTTATAATGTCAACCTCTACTTGACAGCTGTTATATACACAAGTTATAATGTCAACCTCTACTTGACAGCTGTTATATACACAAGTTACAATGTCAACCTCTACTTGACAGCTGTTATATACACAAGTTCCAATGTCAACCTCTCCTGGACAGCTGGTATATATATGGGTTATAATGTCAACCTCTACTTGACAGCTGTTATATACACCAGTTACAATGTCAACCTCTACTTGACAGCTGGTATATATATGGGTTATAATGTCAACCTCTACTTGACAGCTGGTATATACACAAGTTACAATGTCAACCTCTACTTGACAGCTTCTATATACACAAGTTACAATGTCAACCTCTACTTGACAGCTGTTATATACACAAGTTACAATGTCAACCTCTACTTGACAGCTGGTATATACACAAGTTACAATGTCAACCTCTACTTGACAGCTGTTATATACACAAGTTACAATGTCAACCTCTACTTGACAGCTGGTATATACACAAGTTACAATGTCAACCTCTACTTGACAGCTGGTATATACACAAGTTACAATGTCAACCTCTACTTGACAGCTGGTATATATATGGGTTATAATGTCAACCTCTACTTGACAGCTGGTATATATATGGGTTATAATGTCAACCTCTACTTGACAGCTGGTATATACACAAGTTACAATGTCAACCTCTACTTGACAGCTGTTATATGTATGGGTTACAATGTCAACCTCTACTTGACAGCTGGTATATACACAAGTTATAATGTCAACCTCTACTTGACAGCTGGTGTATATATATGGGTTACAATGTCAACCTCTACTTGACAGCTGGTATATACACAAGTTACAATGTCAACCTCTACTTGACAGCTGGTATATATATGGGTTACAATGTCAACCTCTACTTGACAGCTGGTATATACACAAGTTATAATGTCAACCTCTACTTGACAGCTGGTATATATATATGGGTTACAATGTCAACCTCTTCTTGACAGCTGGTATATATATGGGTTATAATGTCAACCTCTACTTGACAGCTAGTATATACACAAGTTACAATGTCAACCTCTACTTGACAGCTGGTATATATATGGGTTACAATGTCAACCTCTACTTGACAGCTGGTATATACACAAGTTATAATGTCAACCTCTACTTGACAGCTGGTATATATATATGGGTTACAATGTCAACCTCTACTTGACAGCTGGTATATATATGGGTTATAATGTCAACCTCTACCTGACAGCTGGTATATATATGGGTTAAAATGTCAACCTCTACCTGACAGCTGTTATATACACAAGTTACAATGTCAACCTCTACTTGACAGCTGTTATATACACAAGTTACAATGTCAACCCCTACTTGACAGCTGTTATATACATAAGTTACAATGTCAACCTCTACTTGACAGCTGGTATATACACAAGTTAAAATGTCAACCTCTACTTGACAGCTGGTATATATATGGGTTATAATGTCAACCTCTACCTGACAGCTGTTATATACACAAGTTACAATGTCAACCTCTACTTGACAGCTGTTATATACACAAGTTACAATGTCAACCCCTACTTGACAGCTGTTATATACACAAGTTACAATGTCAACCTCTACTTGACAGCTGGTATATATATGGGTTATAATGTCAACCTCTACTTGACAGCTGGTATATATATGGGTTATAATGTCAACCTCTACTTGACAGCTGGTATATATATGGGTTACAATGTCAACCTCTACTTGACAGCTGGTATATATATGGGTTACAATGTCAACCTCTACTTGACAGCTGGTATATACACAAGTTCCAATGTCAACCTCTACTTGACAGCTGGTATATATATGGGTTATAATGTCAACCTCTACTTGACAGCTGGTATATACACAAGTTACAATGTCAACCTCTACTTGACAGCTGGTATATATATGGGTTACAATGTCAACCTCTACTTGACAGCTGGTATATATATGGGTTATAATGTCAACCTCTACCTGACAGCTGTTATATACACAAGTTACAATGTCAACCTCTACTTGACAGATGTTATATACACAAGTTACAATGTCAACCCCTACTTGACAGCGGTTATATACACAAGTTACAATGTCAACCTCTACTTGACAGCTGGTATATATATGGGTTATAATGTCAACCTCTACTTGACAGCTGGTATATACACAAGTTACAATGTCAACCTCTACTTGACAGCTGGTATATATATGGGTTATAATGTCAACCTCTACTTGACAGCTGGTATATACACAAGTTACAATGTCAACCTCTACTTGACAGATGGTATATATATGGGTTACAATGTCAACCTCTACTTGACAGCTGGTATATATATGGGTTATAAGGTCAACCTCTACCTGACAGCTGTTATATACACAAGTTACAATGTCAACCTCTACTTGACAGCGGTTATATACACAAGTTACAATGTCAACCCCTACTTGACAGCTGTTATATACACAAGTTACAATGTCAACCTCTACTTGACAGCTGGTATATATATGGGTTATAATGTCAACCTCTACTTGACAGCTGGTATATACACAAGTTACAATGTCAACCTCTACTTGACAGCTGTTATATACACAAGTTACAATGTCAACCTCTACTTGACAGCTGTTATATACACAAGTTACATTGTCAACCTCTACTTGACAGCTGGTATATATATGGGTTATAATGTCAACCTCTACCTGACAGCTGTTATATACACAAGTTACAATGTCAACCTCTACTTGACAGCTGTTATATACACAAGTTACAATGTCAACCTCTACTTGACAGCTGTTATATACACAAGTTACAATGTCAACCTCTACTTGACAGCTGGTATATATATGGGTTATAATGTCAACCTCTACTTGACAGCTGGTATATACACAAGTTACTATGTCAACCTCTACTTGACAGCTGTTATATACACAAGTTACAATGTCAACCTCTACTTGACAGCAGGTATATACACAAGTTACAATGTCAACCTCTACTTGACAGCTGTTATATACACAAGTTACAATGTCAACCTCTACTTGACTGCTGTTAGTTACAATGTCAACCTCTACTTTACAGCTGTTATATACACAAGTTGCAATGTCAACCTCTACTTGACAGCTGTTATATACACAAGTTCCAATGTCAACCTCTACTTGACAGCTGTTATATACACAAGTTGCAATGTCAACCTCTACTTGACAGCTGGTATATATATGGGTTACAATGTCAACCTCTACTTGACAGCTGTTATATACACAAGTTACAATGTCAACCTCTACTTGACAGCTGTTATATACACAAGTTACAATGTCAACCTCTACTTGACAGCTGTTATATACACAAGTTACAATGTCAACCTCTACTTGACAGCTGGTATATATATGGGTTATAATGTCAACCTCTACTTGACAGCTGTTATATACACAAGTTACAATGTCAACCTCTACTTGACAGCTGTTATATACACAAGTTACAATGTCAATCTCTACTTGACAGCTGGTATATACACAAGTTACAATGTCAACCTCTACTTGACAGCTGTTATATATACAAGTTACAATGTCAACCTCTACTTGACAGCTGGTATATATATAGGTTATAATGTCAACCTCTACTTGACAGCTGGTATATACACAAGTTACAATGTCAACTTCTACCTGACAGCTGGTATATACACAAGTTACAATGTCAACCTCTACTTGACAGCTGGTATATATATGGGTTACAATATCAACCTCTGCTTGACAGCTGGTATATATATGGGTTATAATGTCAACCTCTACTTGACAGCTGTTATATACACAAGTTACAATGTCAACCTCTACTTGACAGCTGTTATATACACAAGTTACAATGTCAACCTCTACTTGACAGCTGTTATATACACAAGTTATAATGTCAACCTCTACTTGACAGCTGTTATATACACAAGTTATAATGTCAACCTCTACTTGACAGCTGTTATATACACAAGTTACAATGTCAACCTCTACTTGACAGCTGTTATATACACAAGTTATAATGTCAACCTCTACTTGACAGCTGTTATATACACAAGTTACAATGTCAACCTCTACTTGACAGCTGTTATATACACAAGTTATAATGTCAACCTCTACTTGACAGCTGTTATATACACAAGTTATAATGTCAACCTCTACTTGACTGCTGTTATATACACAAGTTATAATGTCAACCTCTACTTGACAGCTGTTATATACACAAGTTACAATGTCAACCTCTACTTGACAGCTGTTATATACACAAGTTATAATGTCAACCTCTACTTGACAGCTGTTATATACACAAGTTATAATGTCAACCTCTACTTGACAGCTGTTATATACACAAGTTACAATGTCAACCTCTACTTGACAGCTGTTATATACACAAGTTATAATGTCAACCTCTACTTGACAGCTGTTATATACACAAGTTATAATGTCAAACTCTACTTGACAGCTGTTATATACACAAGTTACAATGTCAACCTCTACTTGACAGCTGTTATATACACAAGTTATAATGTCAACCTCTACTTGACAGCTGTTATATACACAAGTTATAATGTCAACCTCTACTTGACAGCTGTTATATACACAAGTTACAATGTCAACCTCTACTTGACAGCTGTTATATACACAAGTTCCAATGTCAACCTCTCCTGGACAGCTGGTATATATATGGGTTATAATGTCAACCTCTACTTGACAGCTGTTATATACACCAGTTACAATGTCAACCTCTACTTGACAGCTGGTATATATATGGGTTATAATGTCAACCTCTACTTGACAGCTGGTATATACACAAGTTACAATGTCAACCTCTACTTGACAGCTGGTATATACACAAGTTACAATGTCAACCTCTACTTGACAGCTGTTATATACACAAGTTACAATGTCAACCTCTACTTGACAGCTGGTATATACACAAGTTACAATGTCAACCTCTACTTGACAGCTGTTATCTACACAAGTTACAATGTCAACCTCTACTTGACAGCTGGTATATACACAAGTTACAATGTCAACCTCTACTTGACAGCTGGTATATACACAAGTTACAATGTCAACCTCTACTTGACAGCTGGTATATATATGGGTTATAATGTCAACCTCTACTTGACAGCTGGTATATATATGGGTTATAATGTCAACCTCTACTTGACAGCTGGTATATACACAAGTTACAATGTCAACCTCTACTTGACAGCTGTTATATGTATGGGTTACAATGTCAACCTCTACTTGACAGCTGGTATATACACAAGTTATAATGTCAACCTCTACTTGACAGCTGGTGTATATATATGGGTTACAATGTCAACCTCTACTTGACAGCTGGTATATACACAAGTTACAATGTCAACCTCTACTTGACAGCTGGTATATATATGGGTTATAATGTCAACCTCTACTTGACAGCTGGTATATACACAAGTTACAATGTCAACCTCTACTTGACAGCTGTTATATACACAAGTTACAATGTCAACCTCTACTTGACAGCTGTTATATACACAAGTTACAATGTCAACCTCTACTTGACAGCTGGTATATATATGGGTTATAATGTCAACCTCTACCTGACAGCTGTTATATACACAAGTTACAATGTCAACCTCTACTTGACAGCTGCTATATACACAAGTGACAATGTCAACCTCTACTTGACAGCTGTTATATACACAAGTTCCAATGTCAACCTCTACTTGACAGCTGGTATATATATGGGTTATAATGTCAACCTCTACTTGACAGCTGGTATATACACAAGTTACTATGTCAACCTCTACTTGACAGCTGTTATATACACAAGTTACAATGTCAACCTCTACTTGACAGCAGGTATATACACAAGTTACAATGTCAACCTCTACTTGACAGCTGTTATATACACAAGTTACAATGTCAACCTCTACTTGACTGCTGTTATATACACAAGTTGCAATGTCAACCTCTACTTGACAGCTGTTATATACACAAGTTACAATGTCAACCTCTACTTGACAGCTGTTATATACACAAGTTGCAATGTCAACCTCTACTTGACAGCTGGTATATATATGGGTTACAGTGTCAACCTCTACTTGACAGCTGTTATATACACAAGTTACAATGTCAACCTCTACTTGACAGCTGTTATATACACAAGTTACAATGTCAACCTCTACTTGACAGCTGTTATATACACAAGTTACAATGTCAACCTCTACTTGACAGCTGGTATATATATGGGTTATAATGTCAACCTCTACTTGACAGCTGGTATATATATGGGTTATAATGTCAACCTCTACTTGACAGCTGGTATATACACAAGTTACAATGTCAACTTCTACCTGACAGCTGGTATATACACAAGTTACAATGTCAACCTCTACTTGACAGCTGGTATATATATGGGTTACAATATCAACCTCTACTTGACAGCTGGTATATATATGGGTTATAATGTCAACCTCTACTTGACAGCTGTTATATACACAAGTTACAATGTCAACCTCTACTTGACAGCTGTTATATACACAAGTTACAATGTCAACCTCTACTTGACAGCTGTTATATACACAAGTTATAATGTCAACCTCTACTTGACAGCTGTTATATACACAAGTTATAATGTCAACCTCTACTTGACAGCTGTTATATACACAAGTTACAATGTCAACCTCTACTTGACAGCTGTTATATACACAAGTTATAATGTCAACCTCTACTTGACAGCTGTTATATACACAAGTTACAATGTCAACCTCTACTTGACAGCTGTTATATACACAAGTTACAATGTCAACCTCTACTTGACAGCTGTTATATACACAAGTTATAATGTCAACCTCTACTTGACAGCTGTTATATACACAAGTTATAATGTCAACCTCTACTTGACAGCTGTTATATACACAAGTTACAATGTCAACCCCTACTTGACAGCTGTTATATACACAAGTTATAATGTCAACCTCTACTTGACAGCTGTTATATACACAAGTTATAATGTCAAACTCTACTTGACAGCTCTTATATACACAAGTTCCAATGTCAACCTCTCCTGGACAGCTGGTATATATATGGGTTATAATGTCAACCTCTACTTGACAGCTGTTATATACACCAGTTACAATGTCAACCTCTACTTGACAGCTGGTATATATATGGGTTATAATGTCAACCTCTACTTGACAGCTGGTATATACACAAGTTACAATGTCAACCTCTACTTGACAGCTGGTATATACACAAGTTACAATGTCAACCTCTACTTGACAGCTGTTATATACACAAGTTACAATGTCAACCTCTACTTGACAGCTGGTATATACACAAGTTACAATGTCAACCTCTACTTGACAGCTGTTATATACACAAGTTACAATGTCAACCTCTACTTGACAGCTGGTATATACACAAGTTACAATGTCAACCTCTACTTGACAGCTGGTATATACACAAGTTACAATGTCAACCTCTACTTGACAGCTGGTATATATATGGGTTATAATGTCAACCTCTACTTGACAGCTGGTATATATATGGGTTATAATGTCAACCTCTACTTGACAGCTGGTATATACACAAGTTACAATGTCAACCTCTACTTGACAGCTGTTATATGTATGGGTTGCAATGTCAACCTCTACTTGACAGCTGGTATATACACAAGTTATAATGTCAACCTCTACTTGACAGCTGGTGTATATATATGGGTTACAATGTCAACCTCTACTTGACAGCTGGTATATACACAAGTTACAATGTCAACCTCTACTTGACAGCTGGTATATATATGGGTTACAATGTCAACCTCTACTTGACAGCTGGTATATACACAAGTTATAATGTCAACCTCTACTTGACAGCTGGTATATATATATGGGTTACAATGTCAACCTCTTCTTGACAGCTGGTATATATATGGGTTATAATGTCAACCTCTACTTGACAGCTAGTATATACACAAGTTACAATGTCAACCTCTACTTGACAGCTGGTATATATATGGGTTACAATGTCAACCTCTACTTGACAGCTGGTATATACACAAGTTATAATGACAACCTCTACTTGACAGCTGGTATATATATATGGGTTACAATGTCAACCTCTACTTGACAGCTGGTATATATATGGGTTATAATGTCAACCTCTACCTGACAGCTGGTATATATATGGGTTAAAATGTCAACCTCTACCTGACAGCTGTTATATACACAAGTTACAATGTCAACCTTTACTTGACAGCTGTTATATACACAAGTTACAATGTCAACCCCTACTTGACAGCTGTTATATACATAAGTTACAATGTCAACCTCTACTTGACAGCTGGTATATACACAAGTTAAAATGTCAACCTCTACTTGACAGCTGGTATATATATGGGTTATAATGTCAACCTCTACCTGACAGCTGTTATATACACAAGTTACAATGTCAACCTCTACTTGACAGCTGTTATATACACAAGTTACAATGTCAACCCCTACTTGACAGCTGTTATATACACAAGTTACAATGTCAACCTCTACTTGACAGCTGGTATATATATGGGTTATAATGTCAACCTCTACTTGACAGCTGGTATATATATGGGTTATAATGTCAACCTCTACTTGACAGCTGGTATATACACAAGTTACAATGTCAACCTCTACTTGACAGCTGGTATATATATGGGTTATAATGTCAACCTCTACTTGACAGCTGGTATATACACAAGTTACAATGTCAACCTCTACTTGACAGCTGGTATATATATGGGTTACAATGTCAACCTCTACTTGACAGCTGGTATATATATGGGTTATAATGTCAACCTCTACCTGACAGCTGTTATATACACAAGTTACAATGTCAACCTCTACTTGACAGATGTTATATACACAAGTTACAATGTCAACCCCTACTTGACAGCGGTTATATACACAAGTTACAATGTCAACCTCTACTTGACAGCTGGTATATATATGGGTTATAATGTCAACCTCTACTTGACAGCTGGTATATACACAAGTTACAATGTCAACCTCTACTTGACAGCTGTTATATACACAAGTTACAATGTCAACCTCTACTTGACAACTGTTATATACACAAGTTACAATGTCAACCTCTACTTGACAGCTGGTATATATATGGGTTATAATGTCAACCTCTACCTGACAGCTGTTATATATACAAGTTACAATGTCAACCTCTACTTGACAGCTGTTATATACACAAGTTACAATATCAACCTCTACTTGACAGCTGTTATATACACAAGTTCCAATGTCAACCTCTACTTGACAGCTGGTATATATATGGGTTATAATGTCAACCTCTACTTGACAGCTGGTATATACACAAGTTACTATGTCAACCTCTACTTGACAGCTGTTATATACACAAGTTACAATGTCAACCTCTACTTGACAGCAGGTATATACACAAGTTACAATGTCAACCTCTACTTGACACCTGTTATATACACAAGTTACAATGTCAACCTCTACTTGACTGCTGTTATATACACAAGTTACAATGTCAACCTCTACTTTACAGCTGTTATATACACAAGTTGCAATGTCAACCTCTACTTGACAGCTGTTATATACACAAGTTCCAATGTCAACCTCTACTTGACAGCTGTTATATACACAAGTTGCAATGTCAACCTCTACTTGACAGCTGGTATATATATGGGTTACAGTGTCAACCTCTACTTGACAGCTGTTATATACACAAGTTACAATGTCAACCTCTACTTGACAGCTGTTATATATATATGGGTTACAATGTCAACCTCTACTTGACAGCTGGTATATATATGGGTTATAATGTCAACCTCTACTTGACAGCTGGTATATACACAAGTTACAATGTCAACCTCTACTTGACAGCTGGTATATATATGGGTTACAATGTCAACCTCTACTTGACAGCTGGTATACACACAAGTTATAATGTCAACCTCTACTTGACAGCTGGTATATATATGGGTTACAATGTCAACCTCTACTTGACAGCTGGTATATATATGGGTTATAATGTCAACCTCTACCTGACAGCTGGTATATATATATGGGTTAAAATGTCAACCTCTACCTGACAGCTGTTATATACACAAGTTACAATGTCAACCTCTACTTGACAGCTGTTATATACACAAGTTACAATGTCAACCCCTACTTGACAGCTGTTATATACACAAGTTACAATGTCAACCTCTACTTGACAGCTGGTATATACACAAGTTACAATGTCAACCTCTACTTGACAGCTGGAATAAATATGGGTTATAATGTCAACCTCTACCTGACAGCTGTTATATACACAAGTTACAATGTCAACCTCTACTTGACAGCTGTTATATACACAAGTTACAATGTCAACCCCTACTTGACAGCTGTTATATACACAAGTTACAATGTCAACCTCTACTTGACAGCTGGTATATATATGGGTTATAATGTCAACCTCTACTTGACAGCTGGTATATATATGGGTTATAATGTCAACCTCTACTTGACAGCTGGTATATACACAAGTTACAATGTCAACCTCTACTTGACAGCTGTTATATACACAAGTTACAATGTCAACCTCTACTTGACAGCTGGTATATACACAAGTTACAATGTCAACCTCTACTTGACAGCTGTTATATACACAAGTTACAATGTCAACCTCTACTTGACAGCTGTTATATACACAAGTTACAATGTCAGCCTCTACTTGACAGCTGGTATATATATGGGTTATAATGTCAACCTCTACTTGACAGCTGGTATATATATGGGTTATAATGTCAACCTCTACCTGACAGCTGTTATATACACAAGTTACAATGTCAACCTCTACTTGACAGCTGTTATATATATGGGTTACAATGTCAACCTCTACTTGACAGCTGGTATATATATGGGTTATAATGTCAACCTCTACCTGACAGCTGTTATATACACAAGTTACAATGTCAACCTCTACTTGACAGCTGTTATATACACAAGTTACAATGTCAACCTCTACTTGACAGCTGTTATATACACAAGTTATAATGTCAACCTCTACTTGACAGCTGTTATATACACAAGTTACAATGTCAACCTCTACTTGACAGCTGTTATATACACAAGTTACAATGTCAACCTCTACTTGACAGCTGTTATATACACAAGTTACAATGTCAACCTCTACTTGACAGCTGGTATATATATGGGTTACAATGTCAACCTCTACTTGACAGCTGGTATATATATATGGGTTACAATGTCAACCACTACTTGACAGCTGGTATATATATGGGTTACAATGTCAACCTCTACTTGACAGCTGGTATATATATGGGTTATAATGTCAACCTCTACTTGACAGCTGGTATATATATATGGGTTACAATGTCAACCTCTACTTGACAGCTGTTATATACACAAGTTACAATGTCAACCTCTACTTGACAGCTGTTATATACACAAGTTCCAATGTCAACCTCTACTTGACAGCTGTTACATACACCAGTTACAATGTCAACCTCTACTTGACAGCTGTTATATACACAAGTTAAAATGTCAACCTCTACTTGACAGCTGTTATATACACAAGTTAAAATGTCAACCTCTACTTGACAGCTGGTATATATATGGATTACAATGTCAACCTCTACTTGACAGCTGTTATATACACAAGTTACAATGTCAGCCTCTACTTGACAGCTGTTATATATACAAGTTACAATGTCAACCTCTACTTGACAGCTGGTATATACACAAGTTAAAATGTCAACCTCTACTTGACAGCTGGTATATACACAAGTTACAATGTCAACCTCTACTTGACAGCTGTTATATACACAAGTTAAAATGTCAACCTCTACTTGACAGCTGGTATATTTATGGGTTATAATGTCAACCTCTACTTGACAGCTGTTATATACACAAGTTAAAATGTCAACCTCTACTTGACAGCTGGTATATATATGGGTTATAATGTCAACCTCTACTTAACAGCTGTTATATACACAAGTTCCAATGTCAACCTCTACTTGACAGCTGTTATATTCACAAGTTACAATGTCAACCTCTACTTGACAGCTGTTATATACACAAGTTCCAATGTCAACCTCTACTTGACAGCTGCTATATACACAAGTGTCAATGTCAACCTCTACTTGACAGCTGTTATATACACAAGTTACAATATCAACCTCTACTTGACAGCTGTTATATACACAAGTTACAATGTCAACCTCTACTTGACAGCTGTTATATACACAAGTTACAATGTCAACCTCTACTTGACAGCTGGTATATATATATGGGTTACAATGTCAACCTCTACTTGACAGCTGTTATATATATATGGGTTACAATGTCAACCTCTACTTGACAGCTGGTATATATATATGGGTTACAATGTCAACCTCTACTTGACAGCTGGTATATACACAAGTTACAATGTCAACCTCTACTTGACAGCTGTTATATACACAAGTTACAATGTCAACCTCTACTTGACAGCTGTTATATACACAAGTTCCAATGTCAACCTCTACTTGACAGCTGTTATATACACAAGTTACAATGTCAACCTCTACTTGACAGCTGTTATATACACAAGTTACAATGTCAACCTCCACTTGACAGCTGTTATATATATATATGGGTTACAATGTCAACCTCTACTTGACAGCTGGTATATATATATGGGTTACAATGTCAACCTCTACTTGACAGCTGGTATATACACAAGTTACAATGTCTACCTCTACTAGACAAACAATATAATAAATACATAAACGGCAATCTTCCTCGGGTAATAATTTTTGTTCTAGATTCAACTGATAATTTACGATTCATTTATGACAGATTTATGAGCAACCTGGTCCGATATAGTTTACACTGACCATGTTTTTTATACCTTGATTGACATGGTCACTAAATGTCCAGAAAGTTATTGTGTACTTAATGATTTACAATTTTCTCTAGTACGGTAGGCCTGTTATTCAGTTTTAATCCTGCCTAAACAATTTCATAGTCACCTATATGCACAGTTAATTAAATTTAATAATTAAAGTTTGCACTCTGTTGTGTAACTAGATAGGCAGAACAAACAGTTCAGCAGGAAAGGCACCCGAACTGCTTATTATCAATATAAAAAGGAAATGCGCTTAATCTTTCATTTTAATTCAAAAAACAGCAACATATCGCCATGTGCTCATCATAAAATAAACAACGATTGCTAGGAAGGTTAAGCTTCTTATACAAAAATAATACATATAAAGACAAATAAGCTGTGTGAACTGTTACTGTGTGTACCTGTATATATAATGACAGATAAGCCGTGTGAACTGTTATTGTGTGTACCTGTAGATATAAAGACAAATAAGGCGTGTGAACTCTTACTGTGTGTACCTGTAGATATAAAGACTGATAAGCCGTGTGAACTGTTACTGTGTGTACCTGTAGATATAAAGACAAATAAGCTGTGTGAACTCTTACTGTGTGTACCTGTAGATATAATGACAGATAAGCCATGTGAACTGTTACTGTGTGTACCTGTAGATATAATGACAAATAAGCTGTGTGAACTGTAACTATGTGTACCTGGAAATATAAAGACAGATAAGCTGTGTGAACTGTTACTGTGTGTACCTGTAAATATAAAGACAGATAAGCCGTGTGAACTGTTACTGTGTGTACCTGTAAATATAAAGACAGATAAGCCGTGTGAACTGTTACTGTGTGTACCTGTAGATATACAGACAGATAAGCTGTGTGAACTGTTACTGTGTGTACCTGTAAATATAAAGACAGATAAGCCGTGTGAACTGTTACTGTGTGTACCTGTAGATATAAAGACAGATAAGCCGTTTGAACTGTTACTGTGTGTACCTGTAGATATAAAGACAGATAAGCTGTGTGAACTGTTAATGTGTGTACCTGTAAATATAAAGACAGATAAGCCGTGTGAACTGTTACTGTGTGTACCTGTAGATATACAGACAGATAAGCCGTGTGAACTGTTATTGTGTGTACCTGTAGATATAAAGACAAATAAGCTGTGTGAACTGTTAATGTGTGTACCTGTAAATATAAAGACAGATAAGCCGTGTGAACTGTTACTGTGTGTACCTGTAGATATAATGACAGATAAGCCATGTGAACTGTTACTGTGTGTACCTGTAGATATAAAGACAGATAAGCTGTGTGAACTGTTACTATGTGTAGCTGTAGATATAATGACAAATAAGCTGTGTGAACTGTTACTGTGTGTACCTGTAGATATACAGACAGATAAGCTGTGTGAACTGTTACTGTGTGTACCTGTAGATATACAGACAGATAAGCTGTGTGAACTGTTATTGTGTGTACCTGTAGATATAAAGACAGATAAGCCATGTGAACTGTTACTGTGTGTACCTGTAGATATAATGACAAATAAGCTGTGTGAACTGTTACTGTGTGTACCTGTAGATATACAGACAGATAAGCTGTGTGAACTGTTACTGTGTGTACCTGTAGATATACAGACAGATAAGCTGTGTGAACTGTTATTGTGTGTACCTGTAGATATACAGACAGATAAACTGTGTGAACTATTATTGTGTGTACCTGTAGATATACAGACAGATAAGCTGTGTGAACTGTTACTTTGTGTACCTGTAGATATAATGACAGATAAGCTGTGTGAACTGTTACTGTGTGTAACTGTAGATAAAAAAACAGATAAGCCTGTGAACTAGCTGTTACTGTGTGTACCTGTAGATATAAAGACAGATAGGCCGTGTGAACTGTTACTGTGTGTACCTGTAGATATAAAGACAGACAAGCCGTGTGAACTGTTACCTTGTGTACCTGTAGATATAAAGACAGATAAGCTGTGTGAACTGTTACTGTGTGTAACTGTAGATAAAAAAACAGATAAGCCTGTGAACTAGCTGTTACTGTGTGTACCTGTAGATATACAGACAAATAAGCCGTGTGAACTGTTACTGTGTGTACCTGTAGATATAATGACAGATAAGCTGTGTGAACTGTTACTGTGTGTAACTGTAGATAAAAAAACAGATAAGCCTGTGAACTAGCTGTTACTGTGTGTACCTGTAGATATAAAGACAGATAGGCTGTGTGAACTGTTACTGTGTGTACCTGTAGATATAAAGACAGACAAGCCGTGTGAACTGTTACTGTGTGTACCTGTAGATATAAAGACAGAAAAGCTGTGTGAACTGTTACTGTGTGTACCTGTAGATATAAAGACAGATAGGCCGTGTGAACTGTTACTGTGTGTAACTGTAGATAAAAAAACAGATAAGCATGTGAACTAGCTGTTATTGTGTGTACCTGTAGATATAAAGACAGATAGGCCGTGTGAACTGTTACTGTGTGTAACTATGGATAAAAAAAACAGATAAGCCTGTGAACTAGCTGTTACTGTGTGTACCTGTAGATATAAAGACAGATAGGCCGTGTGAACTGTTACTGTGTGTAACTGTAGATAAAAAACAGATAAGCCTGTGAACTAGCTGTTACTGTGTGTACCTGTAGATATAAAGACAGATAAGCCGTGTAAACTGTTACTGTGTGTACCTTTAGATATAAAGACAGATAAGCTATGTGAACTGTTACTGTGTGTACATGTAGATATAAAGAGAGATAACCTGTGTGAACTGTTACTGTGTGTACCTGTAGATATAAAGACAGATAGGCCGTGTGAACTGTTACTGTGTGTAACTGTAGATAAAAAAACAGATAAGCCTGTGAACTAGCTGTTACTGTGTGTACCTGTAGATATAAAGACAGATAAGCCGTGTGAACTGTTACTGTGTGTACCTTTAGATATAAAGACAGATAAGCTATGTGAACTGTTACTGTGTGTACATGTAGATATAAAGAGAGATAACCTGTGTGATCTGTTACTGTGTGTACCTGTAGATATAAAGATTGATAAGCCGTGTGAACTGTTAATGTGTGTACCTGTAGATATAAAGACAGACAAGCCGTGTGAACTGTTACTGTGTGTACCTGTAGATATAAAGACAGCTAAGCCGTGTGAACTGTTACTGTGTGTACCTGTAGATATAAAGACAAATAAGCTGTGTAAACTGTTACTGTGTGTACCTGTAGATATAAAGACAGATAAGCCGTGTGAACTGTTACTGTGTGTACCTGTAGATATAAAGACAGATAAGCTGTGTGAACTGTTACTGAGTGTACCTGTAGATATAAAGACAGATAAGCCCTGCGAACTGTTCCTGTGTGTACCTGTAGATAAAAAAACAGATAAGCTGTGTGAACTATTACTGTGTGTACATGTAGATATAAAGACAGATAAGCTGTGTGAACTGTTACTGTGTGTACCTGTAGATATAAAGACAGATAAGCTGTGTGAACTATTACTGTGTGTACCTGTAGATATAAAGACAGACAGGCCGTGTGAACTGTTACTGTTTGTACCTGTAGATATAAAGACAGATAAGCCGTGTGAACTGTTACTGTGTGTACCTGTAGATATAAAGACAGATAAGCCGTGTGAACTGTTACTGTGTGTACCTGTAGATATACAGACAGATAAGCTGTGTGAACTGTTACTGTGTGTACCTGTAAATATAAAGACAGATAAGCCGTGTGAACTGTTACTGTGTGTACCTGTAGATATAAAGACAGATAAGCCGTTTGAACTGTTACTGTGTGTACCTGTAGATATAAAGACAGATAAGCTGTGTGAACTGTTAATGTGTGTACCTGTAAATATAAAGACAGATAAGCCGTGTGAACTGTTACTGTGTGTACCTGTAGATATACAGACAGATAAGCCGTGTGAACTGTTATTGTGTGTACCTGTAGATATAAAGACAAATAAGCTGTGTGAACTGTTAATGTGTGTACCTGTAAATATAAAGACAGATAAGCCGTGTGAACTGTTACTGTGTGTACCTGTAGATATAATGACAGATAAGCCATGTGAACTGTTACTGTGTGTACCTGTAGATATAAAGACAGATAAGCTGTGTGAACTGTTACTATGTGTAGCTGTAGATATAATGACAAATAAGCTGTGTGAACTGTTACTGTGTGTACCTGTAGATATACAGACAGATAAGCTGTGTGAACTGTTACTGTGTGTACCTGTAGATATACAGACAGATAAGCTGTGTGAACTGTTATTGTGTGTACCTGTAGATATAAAGACAGATAAGCCATGTGAACTGTTACTGTGTGTACCTGTAGATATAATGACAAATAAGCTGTGTGAACTGTTACTGTGTGTACCTGTAGATATACAGACAGATAAGCTGTGTGAACTGTTACTGTGTGTACCTGTAGATATACAGACAGATAAGCTGTGTGAACTGTTATTGTGTGTACCTGTAGATATACAGACAGATAAACTGTGTGAACTATTATTGTGTGTACCTGTAGATATACAGACAGATAAGCTGTGTGAACTGTTACTTTGTGTACCTGTAGATATAATGACAGATAAGCTGTGTGAACTGTTACTGTGTGTAACTGTAGATAAAAAAACAGATAAGCCTGTGAACTAGCTGTTACTGTGTGTACCTGTAGATATAAAGACAGATAGGCCGTGTGAACTGTTACTGTGTGTACCTGTAGATATAAAGACAGACAAGCCGTGTGAACTGTTACCTTGTGTACCTGTAGATATAAAGACAGATAAGCTGTGTGAACTGTTACTGTGTGTAACTGTAGATAAAAAAACAGATAAGCCTGTGAACTAGCTGTTACTGTGTGTACCTGTAGATATAAAGACAGATAAGCCGTGTGAACTGTTACTGTGTGTACCTGTAGATATAATGACAGATAAGCTGTGTGAACTGTTACTGTGTGTAACTGTAGATAAAAAAACAGATAAGCCTGTGAACTAGCTGTTACTGTGTGTACCTGTAGATATAAAGACAGATAGGCCGTGTGAACTGTTACTGTGTGTACCTGTAGATATAAAGACAGACAAGCCGTGTGAACTGTTACTGTGTGTACCTGTAGATATAAAGACAGAAAAGCTGTGTGAACTGTTACTGTGTGTACCTGTAGATATAAAGACAGATAGGCCGTGTGAACTGTTACTGTGTGTAACTGTAGATAAAAAAACAGATAAGCATGTGAACTAGCTGTTATTGTGTGTACCTGTAGATATAAAGACAGATAGGCCGTGTGAACTGTTACTGTGTGTAACTATAGATAAAAAAAACAGATAAGCCTGTGAACTAGCTGTTACTGTGTGTACCTGTAGATATAAAGACAGATAGGCCGTGTGAACTGTTACTGTGTGTAACTGTAGATAAAAAACAGATAAGCCTGTGAACTAGCTGTTACTGTGTGTACCTGTAGATATAAAGACAGATAAGCCGTGTAAACTGTTACTGTGTGTACCTTTAGATATAAAGACAGATAAGCTATGTGAACTGTTACTGTGTGTACATGTAGATATAAAGAGAGATAACCTGTGTGAACTGTTACTGTGTGTACCTGTAGATATAAAGACAGATAGGCCGTGTGAACTGTTACTGTGTGTACCTGTAGATAAAAAAACAGATAAGCCTGTGAACTAGCTGTTACTGTGTGTACCTGTAGATATAAAGACAGATAAGCCGTGTGAACTGTTACTGTGTGTACCTTTAGATATAAAGACAGATAAGCTATGTGAACTGTTACTGTGTGTACATGTAGATATAAAGAGAGATAACCTGTGTGATCTGTTACTGTGTGTACCTGTAGATATAAAGATTGATAAGCCGTGTGAACTGTTAATGTGTGTACCTGTAGATATAAAGACAGACAAGCCGTGTGAACTGTTACTGTGTGTACCTGTAGATATAAAGACAGCTAAGCCGTGTGAACTGTTACTGTGTGTACCTGTAGATATAAAGACAAATAAGCTGTGTAAACTGTTACTGTGTGTACCTGTAGATATAAAGACAGATAAGCCGTGTGAACTGTTACTGTGTGTACCTGTAGATATAAAGACAGATAAGCTGTGTGAACTGTTACTGAGTGTACCTGTAGATATAAAGACAGATAAGCCCTGCGAACTGTTACTGTGTGTACCTGTAGATAAAAAAACAGATAAGCTGTGTGAACTATTACTGTGTGTACATGTAGATATAAAGACAGATAAGCTGTGTGAACTGTTACTGTGTGTACCTGTAGATATAAAGACAGATAAGCTGTGTGAACTATTACTGTGTGTACCTGTAGATATAAAGACAGACAGGCCGTGTGAACTGTTACTGTTTGTACCTGTAGATATAAAGACAGATAAGCCGTGTGAACTGTTACTGTGTGTACCTGTAGATATAAAGACAGATAAGCTGTGTGAACTATTACTGTGTGTACCTGTAGATATAAAGACAGATAAGCTGTGTGAACTATTACTGTGTGTACCTGTAGATATAAAGACAGATAAGCCGTATGAACTGTTACTGTGTGTACCTTTAGATATAAAGACTGATAAGCCGTGGGAACTGTTACTGTGTGTACCTGTAGATATAAAGACAAATAAGCTGTGTGAACTGTTACAGTGTGTACCTGTAGATATACAGACAGATAAGCTGTGTGAACTGTTACTGTGTGTACCTGTAGATATACAGACAGATAAGCTGTGTGAACTGTTATTGTGTGTACCTGTAGATATAAAGACAGATAAGCCATGTGAACTGTTACTGTGTGTACCTGTAGATATAATGACAAATAAGCTGTGTGAACTGTTACTGTGTGTACCTGTAGATATACAGACAGATAAGCTGTGTGAACTGTTACTGTGTGTACCTGTAGATATACAGACAGATAAGCTGTGTGAACTGTTATTGTGTGTACCTGTAGATATACAGACAGATAAGCTGTGTGAACTGTTATTGTGTGTACCTGTAGATATACAGACAGATAAGCTGTGTGAACTGTTACTTTGTGTACCTGTAGATATAATGACAGATAAGCTGTCTGAACTGTTACTGTGTGTAACTGTAGATAAAAAAACAGATAAGCCTGTGAACTAGCTGTTACTGTGTGTACCTGTAGATATAAAGACAGATAGGCCGTGTGAACAGTTACTGTGTGTACCTGTAGATATAAAGACAGACAAGCCGCGTGAACTGTTACTGTGTGTACCTGTAGATATACAGACAGATAAGCTGTGTGAACTGTTACTGTGTGTACCTGTAAATATAAAGACAGATAAGCCGTGTGAACTGTTACTGTGTGTACCTGTAGATATAAAGACAGATAAGCCGTGTGAACTGTTACTGTGTGCACCTGTAGATATAAAGACAGAGAAGCTGTGTGAACTGTTAATGTGTGTACCTGTAAATATAAAGACAGATAAGCCGTGTGAACTGTTACTGTGTGTACCTGTAGATATACAGACAGATAAGCCGTGTGAACTGTTATTCTGTGTACCTGTAGATATAAAGACAAATAAGCTGTGTGAACTGTTAATGTGTGTACCTGTAAATATAAAGAGAGATAAGCCGTGTGAACTGTTACTGTGTGTACCTGTAGATATAATGACAGATAAGCCATGTGAACTGTTACTGTGTGTACCTGTAGATATAAAGACAGATAAGCTGTGTGAACTGTTACTGTGTGTACCTGTAGATATAATGACAAATAAGCTGTGTGAACTGTTACTGTGTGTACCTGTAGATATACAGACAGATAAGCTGTGTGAACTGTTACTGTGTGTACCTGTAGATATACAGACAGATAAGCTGTGTGAACTGTTATTGTGTGTACCTGTAGATATAAAGACAGATAAGCCATGTGAACTGTTACTGTGTGTACCTGTAGATATAATGACAAATAAGCTGTGTGAACTGTTACTGTGTGTACCTGTAGATATACAGACAGATAAGCTGTGTGAACTGTTACTGTGTGTACCTGTAGATATACAGACAGATAAGCTGTGTGAACTGTTATTGTGTGTACCTGTAGATATACAGACAGATAAGCTGTGTGAACTGTTATTGTGTGTACCTGTAGATATACAGACAGATAAGCTGTGTGAACTGTTACTTTGTGTACCTGTAGATATAATGACAGATAAGCTGTGTGAACTGTTACTGTGTGTAACTGTAGATAAAAAAACAGATAAGCCTGTGAACTAGCTGTTACTGTGTGTACCTGTAGATATAAAGACAGATAGGCCGTGTGAACTGTTACTGTGTGTACCTGTAGATATAAAGACAGACAAGCCGTGTGAACTGTTACCTTGTGTACCTGTAGATATAAAGACAGATAAGCTGTGTGAACTGTTACTGTGTGTAACTGTAGATAAAAAAACAGATAAGCCTGTGAACTAGCTGTTACTGTGTGTACCTGTAGATATAAAGACAGATAAGCCGTGTGAACTGTTACTGTGTGTACCTGTAGATATAATGACAGATAAGCTGTGTGAACTGTTACTGTGTGTAACTGTAGATAAAAAAACAGATAAGCCTGTGAACTAGCTGTTACTGTGTGTACCTGTAGATATAAAGACAGATAGGCCGTGTGAACTGTTACTGTGTGTACCTGTAGATATAAAGACAGACAAGCCGTGTGAACTGTTACTGTGTGTACCTGTAGATATAAAGACAGAAAAGCTGTGTGAACTGTTACTGTGTGTACCTGTAGATATAAAGACAGATAGGCCGTGTGAACTGTTACTGTGTGTAACTGTAGATAAAAAAACAGATAAGCATGTGAACTAGCTGTTATTGTGTGTACCTGTAGATATAAAGACAGATAGGCCGTGTGAACTGTTACTGTGTGTAACTGTAGATAAAAAAAACAGATAAGCCTGTGAACTAGCTGTTACTGTGTGTACCTGTAGATATAAAGACAGATAGGCCGTGTGAACTGTTACTGTGTGTAACTGTAGATAAAAAACAGATAAGCCTGTGAACTAGCTGTTACTGTGTGTACCTGTAGATATAAAGACAGATAAGCCGTGTGAACTGTTACTGTGTGTACCTTTAGATATAAAGACAGATAAGCTATGTGAACTGTTACTGTGTGTACATGTAGATATAAAGAGAGATAACCTGTGTGAACTGTTACTGTGTGTACCTGTAGATATAAAGACAGATAGGCCGTGTGAACTGTTACTGTGTGTAACTGTAGATAAAAAAACAGATAAGCCTGTGAACTAGCTGTTACTGTGTGTACCTGTAGATATAAAGACAGATAAGCCGTGTGAACTGTTACTGTGTGTACCTTTAGATATAAAGACAGATAAGCTATGTGAACTGTTACTGTGTGTACATGTAGATATAAAGAGAGATAACCTGTGTGAACTGTTACTGTGTGTACCTGTAGATATAAAGACTGATAAGCCGTGTGAACTGTTAATGTGTGTACCTGTAGATATAAAGACAGACAAGCCGTGTGAACTGTTACTGTGTGTACCTGTAGATATAAAGACAGATAAGCCGTGTGAACTGTTACTGTGTGTACCTGTAGATATAAAGACAAATAAGCTGTGTAAACTGTTACTGTGTGTACCTGTAGATATAAAGACAGATAAGCCGTGTGAACTGTTACTGTGTGTACCTGTAGATATAAAGACAGATAAGCTGTGTGAACTGTTACTGAGTGTACCTGTAGATATAAAGACAGATAAGCCCTGCGAACTGTTACTGTGTGTACCTGTAGATAAAAAAACAGATAAGCTGTGTGAACTATTACTGTGTGTACATGTAGATATAAAGACAGATAAGCTGTGTGAACTGTTACTGTGTGTACCTGTAGATATAAAGACAGATAAGCTGTGTGAACTATTACTGTGTGTACCTGTAGATATAAAGACAGACAGGCCGTGTGAACTGTTACTGTTTGTACCTGTAGATATAAAGACAGATAAGCCGTGTGAACTGTTACTGTGTGTACCTGTAGATATAAAGACAGATAAGCTGTGTGAACTATTACTGTGTGTACCTGTAGATATAAAGACAGATAAGCTGTGTGAACTATTACTGTGTGTACCTGTAGATATAAAGACAGATAAGCCGTATGAACTGTTACTGTGTGTACCTTTAGATATAAAGACTGATAAGCCGTGGGAACTGTTACTGTGTGTACCTGTAGATATAAAGACAAATAAGCTGTGTGAACTGTTACTGTGTGTACCTGTAGATATACAGACAGATAAGCTGTGTGAACTGTTACTGTGTGTACCTGTAGATATACAGACAGATAAGCTGTGTGAACTGTTATTGTGTGTACCTGTAGATATAAAGACAGATAAGCCATGTGAACTGTTACTGTGTGTACCTGTAGATATAATGACAAATAAGCTGTGTGAACTGTTACTGTGTGTACCTGTAGATATACAGACAGATAAGCTGTGTGAACTGTTACTGTGTGTACCTGTAGATATACAGACAGATAAGCTGTGTGAACTGTTATTGTGTGTACCTGTAGATATACAGACAGATAAGCTGTGTGAACTGTTATTGTGTGTACCTGTAGATATACAGACAGATAAGCTGTGTGAACTGTTACTTTGTGTACCTGTAGATATAATGACAGATAAGCTGTGTGAACTGTTACTGTGTGTAACTGTAGATAAAAAAACAGATAAGCCTGTGAACTAGCTGTTACTGTGTGTACCTGTAGATATAAAGACAGATAGGCCGTGTGAACAGTTACTGTGTGTACCTGTAGATATAAAGACAGACAAGCCGCGTGAACTGTTACTGTGTGTACCTGTAGATATAAAGACAGATAAGCTGTGTGAACTGTTACTGTGTGTAACTGTAGATAAAAAACAGATAAGCCTGTGAACTAGCTGTTACTGTGTGTACCTGTAGATATACAGACAAATAAGCCGTGTGAACTGTTACTGTGTGTACCTGTAGATATAATGACAGATAAGCTGTGTGAACTGTTACTGTGTGTAACTGTAGATAAAAAAACAGATAAGCCTGTGAACTAGCTGTTACTGTGTGTACCTGTAGATATAAAGACAGATAGGCCGTGTGAACTGTTACTGTGTGTACCTGTAGATATAAAGACAGACAAGCCGTGTGAACTGTTACTGTGTGTACCTGTAGATATAAAGACAGAAAAGCTGTGTGAACTGTTACTGTGTGTAACTGTAGATAAAAAAACAGATAAGCCTGTGAACTAGCTGTTACTGTGTGTACCTGTAGATATAAAGACAGATAGGCCGTGTGAACTGTTACTGTGTGTAACTGTAGATAAAAAAACAGATAAGCATGTGAACTAGCTGTTATTGTGTGTACCTGTAGATATAAAGACAGATAGGCCGTGTGAACTGTTACTGTGTGTAACTGTAGATAAAAAAAACAGATAAGCCTGTGAACTAGCTGTTACTGTGTGTACCTGTAGATATAAAGACAGATAGGCCGTGTTAACTGTTACTGTGTGTAACTGTAGATAAAAAAACAGATAAGCCTGTGAACTAGCTGTTACTGTGTGTACCTGTAGATATAAAGACAGATAAGCCGTGTGAACTGTTACTGTGTGTACCTTTAGATATAAAGACAGATAAGCTATGTGAACTGTTACTGTGTGTACATGTAGATATAAAGAGAGATAACTTGTGTGAACTGTTACTGTGTGTACCTGTAGATATAAAGACTGATAAGCCGTGTGAACTGTTAATGTGTGTACCTGTAGATATAAAGACAGACAAGCCGTGTGAACTGTTACTGTGTGTACCTTTAGATATAAAGACAGATAAGCTATGTGAACTGTTACTGTGTGTACATGTAGATATAAAGAGAGATAACTTGTGTGAACTGTTACTGTGTGTACCTGTAGATATAAAGACTGATAAGCCGTGTGAACTGTTAATGTGTGTACCTGTAGATATAAAGACAGACAAGCCGTGTGAACTGTTACTGTGTGTACCTGTAGATATAAAGACAGATAAGCCGTGTGAACTGTTACTGTGTGTACCTGTAGATATAAAGACAGATAAGCTGTGTGAACTGTTACTGAGTGTACCTGTAGATATAAAGACAGATAAGCCCTGCGAACTGTTACTGTGTGTACCTGTAGATAAAAAAACAGATAAGCTGTGTGAACTATTACTGTGTGTACATGTAGATATAAAGACAGATAAGCTGTGTGAACTGTTACTGTGTGTACCTGTAGATATAAAGACAGATAAGCTGTGTGAACTATTACTGTGTGTACCTGTAGATATAAAGACAGACAGGCCGTGTGAACTGTTACTGTTTGTACCTGTAGATATAAAGACAGATAAGCCGTGTGAACTGTTACTGTGTGTACCTGTAGATATAAAGACAGATAAGCTGTGTGAACTATTACTGTGTGTACCTGTAGATATAAAGACAGATAAGCTGTGTGAACTATTACTGTGTGTACCTGTAGATATAAAGACAGATAAGCCGTATGAACTGTTACTGTGTGTACCTTTAGATATAAAGACTGATAAGCCGTGTAAACTGTTACTGTGTGTACCTGTAGATATAAAGACATATAAGCCGTGTGATCTGTTACTGTGTGTACCTGTAGATATAAAGACAGATAAGCCGTGTGAACTGTTACAGCGTGTACCTTTAGATATAAAGACTGATAAGCCGTGGGAACTGTTACTGTGTGTACCTGTAGATATAAAGACAGATAGGCCATGTGAACTGGTACTGTGTGTACCTGTAGATATAAAGACAGATAAGCCGTGTGAACTAATACAGTGTGTACCTGTAGATATAAAGACAGATAAGCTGTGTGAACTGTTACTGTGTGTACCTGTAGATATAAAGACAGATAAGCTGTGTGAACTATTACTGTGTGTACCTGTAGATATAAAAAAAGATAAGCCGTATGAACTGTTACTGTGTGTACCTTTAGATATAAAGACTGATAAGCCGTGGGAACTGTTACTGTGTGTACCTGTAGATATAAAGAGATATACAGCCGTGTGAACTGTTACTGTGTGTACCTGTAGATATAAAGACAGATAGGCCGTGTGAACTGTTACTGTGTGTACCTGTAGATATAAAGACAGATAAGCCGTGTGAACTGTTACTGTGTGTACCTGTAGATATAAAGACAGATAAGCTGTGTGAACTATTACTGTGTGTACCTGTAGATATAAAGACAGATAAGCTGTGTGAACTATTACTGTGTGTACCTGTAGATATAAAGACAGATAAGCCGTATGAACTGTTACTGTGTGTACCTTTAGATATAAAGACTGATAAGCCGTGGGAACTGTTACTGTGTGTACCTGTAGATATAAAGACAGATAAGCTGTGTGAACTGTTACTGTGTGTACCTGTAGATATACAGACAGATAAGCTGTGTGAACTGTTACTGTGTGTACCTGTAGATATACAGACAGATAAGCTGTGTGAACTGTTATTGTGTGTACCTGTAGATATAAAGACAGATAAGCCGTGTGAACTGTTACTGTGTGTACCTGTAGATATAATGACAAATAAGCTGTGTGAACTGTTACTGTGTGTACCTGTAGATATACAGACAGATAAGCTGTGTGAACTGTTACTGTGTGTACCTGTAGATATACAGACAGATAAGCTGTGTGAACTGTTATTGTGTGTACCTGTAGATATACAGACAGATAAGCTGTGTGAACTGTTATTGTGTGTACCTGTAGATATACAGACAGATAAGCTGTGTGAACTGTTACTTTGTGTACCTGTAGATATAATGACAGATAAGCTGTGTGAACTGTTACTGTGTGTAACTGTAGATAAAAAAACAGATAAGCCTGTGAACTAGCTGTTACTGTGTGTACCTGTAGATATAAAGACAGATAGGCCGTGTGAACAGTTACTGTGTGTACCTGTAGATATAAAGACAGACAAGCCGCGTGAACTGTTACTGTGTGTACCTGTAGATATAAAGACAGATAAGCTGTGTGAACTGTTACTGTGTGTAACTGTAGATAAAAAACAGATAAGCCTGTGAACTAGCTGTTACTGTGTGTACCTGTAGATATACAGACAAATAAGCCGTGTGAACTGTTACTGTGTGTACCTGTAGATATAATGACAGATAAGCTGTGTGAACTGTTACTGTGTGTAACTGTAGATAAAAAAACAGATAAGCCTGTGAACTAGCTGTTACTGTGTGTACCTGTAGATATAAAGACAGATAGGCCGTGTGAACTGTTACTGTGTGTACCTGTAGATATAAAGACAGACAAGCCGTGTGAACTGTTACTGTGTGTACCTGTAGATATAAAGACAGAAAAGCTGTGTGAACTGTTACTGTGTGTAACTGTAGATAAAAAAACAGATAAGCCTGTGAACTAGCTGTTACTGTGTGTACCTGTAGATATAAAGACAGATAGGCCGTGTGAACTGTTACTGTGTGTAACTGTAGATAAAAAAACAGATAAGCATGTGAACTAGCTGTTATTGTGTGTACCTGTAGATATAAAGACAGATAGGCCGTGTGAACTGTTACTGTGTGTAACTGTAGATAAAAAAAACAGATAAGCCTGTGAACTAGCTGTTACTGTGTGTACCTGTAGATATAAAGACAGATAGGCCGTGTTAACTGTTACTGTGTGTAACTGTAGATAAAAAAACAGATAAGCCTGTAAACTAGCTGTTACTGTGTGTACCTGTAGATATAAAGACAGATAAGCCGTGTGAACTGTTACTGTGTGTACCTTTAGATATAAAGACAGATAAGCTATGTGAACTGTTACTGTGTGTACATGTAGATATAAAGAGAGATAACTTGTGTGAACTGTTACTGTGTGTACCTGTAGATATAAAGACTGATAAGCCGTGTGAACTGTTAATGTGTGTACCTGTAGATATAAAGACAGACAAGCCGTGTGAACTGTTACTGTGTGTACCTTTAGATATAAAGACAGATAAGCTATGTGAACTGTTACTGTGTGTACATGTAGATATAAAGAGAGATAACTTGTGTGAACTGTTACTGTGTGTACCTGTAGATATAAAGACTGATAAGCCGTGTGAACTGTTAATGTGTGTACCTGTAGATATAAAGACAGACAAGCCGTGTGAACTGTTACTGTGTGTACCTGTAGATATAAAGACAGATAAGCCGTGTGAACTGTTACTGTGTGTACCTGTAGATATAAAGACAGATAAGCTGTGTGAACTGTTACTGAGTGTACCTGTAGATATAAAGACAGATAAGCCCTGCGAACTGTTACTGTGTGTACCTGTAGATAAAAAAACAGATAAGCTGTGTGAACTATTACTGTGTGTACATGTAGATATAAAGACAGATAAGCTGTGTGAACTGTTACTGTGTGTACCTGTAGATATAAAGACAGATAAGCTGTGTGAACTATTACTGTGTGTACCTGTAGATATAAAGACAGACAGGCCGTGTGAACTGTTACTGTGTGTACCTGTAGATATAAAGACAGATAAGCCGTGTGAACTGTTACTGTGTGTACCTGTAGATATAAAGACAGATAAGCTGTGTGAACTATTACTGTGTGTACCTGTAGATATAAAGACAGATAAGCTGTGTGAACTATTACTGTGTGTACCTGTAGATATAAAGACAGATAAGCCGTATGAACTGTTACTGTGTGTACCTTTAGATATAAAGACTGATAAGCCGTGTAAACTGTTACTGTGTGTACCTGTAGATATAAAGACATATAAGCCGTGTGATCTGTTACTGTGTGTACCTGTAGATATAAAGACAGATAAGCCGTGTGAACTGTTACAGCGTGTACCTTTAGATATAAAGACTGATAAGCCGTGGGAACTGTTACTGTGTGTACCTGTAGATATAAAGACAGATAGGCCATGTGAACTGGTACTGTGTGTACCTGTAGATATAAAGACAGATAAGCCGTGTGAACTAATACAGTGTGTACCTGTAGATATAAAGACAGATAAGCTGTGTGAACTGTTACTGTGTGTACCTGTAGATATAAAGACAGATAAGCTGTGTGAACTATTACTGTGTGTACCTGTAGATATAAAAAAAGATAAGCCGTATGAACTGTTACTGTGTGTACCTTTAGATATAAAGACTGATAAGCCGTGGGAACTGTTACTGTGTGTACCTGTAGATATAAAGAGATATACAGCCGTGTGAACTGTTACTGTGTGTACCTGTAGATATAAAGACAGATAGGCCGTGTGAACTGTTACTGTGTGTACCTGTAGATATAAAGACAGACAAGCCGTGTGAACTGTTACTGTGTGTACCTGTAGATATAAAGACAGATAAGCTGTGTGAACTGTTACTGTGTGTAACTGTAGATAAAAAAACAGATAAGCCTGTGAACTAGCTGTTACTGTGTGTACCTGTAGATATACAGACAAATAAGCCGTGTGAAGTGTTACTGTGTGTACCTGTAGATATAATGACAGATAAGCTGTGTGAACTGTTACTGTGTGTAACTGTAGATAAAAAAACAGATAAGCCTGTGAACTAGCTGTTACTGTGTGTACCTGTAGATATAAAGACAGATAGGCCGTGTGAACTGTTACTGTGTGTACCTGTAGATATAAAGACAGACAAGCCGTGTGAACTGTTACTGTGTGTACCTGTAGGTATAAAGACAGAAAAGCTGTGTGAACTGTTACTGTGTGTAACTGTAGATAAAAAAACAGATAAGCCTGTGAACTAGCTGTTACTGTGTGTACCTGTAGATATAAAGACAGATAGGCCGTGTGAACTGTTACTGTGTGTAACTGTAGATAAAAAAACAGATAAGCATGTGAACTAGCTGTTATTGTGTGTACCTGTAGATATAAAGACAGATAGGCCGTGTGAACTGTTACTGTGTGTAACTGTAGATAAAAAAAACAGATAAGCCTGTGAACTAGCTGTTACTGTGTGTACCTGTAGATATAAAGACAGATAGGCCGTGTGAACTGTTACTGTGTGTAACTGTAGATAAAAAAACAGATAAGCCTGTGAACTAGCTGTTACTGTGTGTACCTGTAGATATAAAGACAGATAAGCCGTGTGAACTGTTACTGTGTGTACCTTTAGATATAAAGACAGATAAGCTATGTGAACTGTTACTGTGTGTACATGTAGATATAAAGAGAGATAACCTGTGTGAACTGTTACTGTGTGTACCTGTAGCTATAAAGACAGATAGGCCGTGTGAACTGTTACTGTGTGTAACTGTAGATAAAAAAACAGATAAGCCAGTGAACTAGCTTTTACTGTGTGTACCTGTAGATATAAAGACAGATAAGCCGTGTGAACTGTTACTGTGTGTACCTGTAGATATAAAGACAGACAAGCCGTGTGAACTGTTACTGTGTGTACCTGTAGATATAAAGACAGATAAGCTGTGTGAACTGTTACTGTGTGTAACTGTAGATAAAAAAACAGATAAGCCTGTGAACTAGCTGTTACTGTGTGTACCTGTAGATATACAGACAAATAAGCCGTGTGAACTGTTACTGTGTGTACCTGTAGATATAATGACAGATAAGCTGTGTGAACTGTTACTGTGTGTAACTGTTGATAAAAAAACAGATAAGCCTGTGAACTAGCTGTTACTGTGTGTACCTGTAGATATAAAGACAGATAGGCCGTGTGAACTGTTACTGTGTGTACCTGTAGATATAGACAGACAAGCCGTGTGAACTGTTACTGTGTGTACCTGTAGATATAAAGACAGAAAAGCTGTGTGAACTGTTATTGTGTGTAACTGTAGATAAAAAAACAGATAAGCCTGTGAACTAGCTGTTACTGTGTGTACCTGTAGATATAAAGACAGATAGGCCGTGTGAACTGTTACTGTGTGTAACTGTAGATAGAAAAACAGATAAGCATGTGAACTAGCTGTTATTGAGTGTACCTGTAGATATAAAGACAGATAGGCCGTGTGAACTGTTACTGTGTGTAACTGTAGATAAAAAAAACAGATAAGCCTGTGAACTAGCTGTTACTGTGTGTACCTGTAGATATAAAGACAGATAGGCCGTGTGAACTGTTACTGTGTGTAACTGTAGATAAAAAAACAGATAAGCCTGTGAACTAGCTGTTACTGTGTGTACCTGTAGATATAAAGACAGATAAGCTATGTGAACTGTTACTGTGTGTACATGTAGATATAAAGAGAGATAACCTGTGTGAACTGTTACTGTGTGTACCTGTAGATATAAAGACAGATAGGCCGTGTGAACTGTTACTGTGTGTAACTGTAGATAAAAAAAAAGATAAGCCTGTGAACTAGCTGTTACTGTGTGTACCTGTAGATATAAAGACAGATAAGCCGTGTGAACTGTTACTGTGTGTACCTTTAGATATAAAGACAGATAAGCTATGTGAACTGTTACTGTGTGTACATGTAGATATAAAGAGAGATAACCTGTGTGAACTGTTACTGTGTGTACCTGTAGATATAAAGACAGATAGGCCGTGTGAACTGTTACTGTGTGTAACTGTAGATAAAAAAAACAGATAAGCCTGTGAACTAGCTGTTACTGTGTGTACCTGTAGATATAAAGACAGATAGGCCGTGTGAACTGTTACTGTGTGTAACTGTAGATAAAAAAACAGATAAGCTGTGTGAACTATTAATGTGTGTACATGTAGATATAAAGACAGATAAGCTGTGTGAACTGTTACTGTGTGTACCTGTAGATATAAAGACAGATAAGCTGTGTGAACTATTACTGTGTGTACCTGTAGATATAAAGACAGACAGGCCGTGTGAACTGTTACTGTTTGTACCTGTAGATATAAAGACAGATAAGCCGTGTGAACTGTTACTGTGTGTACCTGTAGATATAAAAACAGATAAGCTGTGTGAACTATTACTGTGTGTACCTGTAGATATAAAGACAGATAAGCTGTGTGAACTATTACTGTGTGTACCTGTAGATATAAAGACAGATAAGCCGTATGAACTGTTACTGTGTGTACCTTTAGATATAAAGACTGATAAGCCGTGGGAACTGTTACTGTGTGTACCTGTAGATATAAAGACATATAAGCCGTGTGAACTGTTACTGTGTGTACCTGTAGATATAAAGACAGATAAGCCGTGTGAACTGTTACAGCGTGTACCTTTAGATATAAAGACTGATAAGCCGTGGGAACTGTTACTGTGTGTAACTGTAGATATAAAGACAGATAGGCCATGTGAACTGGTACTGTGTGTACCTGTAGATATAAAGACAGATAAGCCGTGTGAACTAATACTGTGTGTACCTGTAGATATAAAGACAGATAAGCTGTGTGAACTGTTACTGTGTGTACCTGTAGATATAAAGACAGATAAGCTGTATGAACTATTACTGTGTGTACCTGTAGATATAAAAAAAGATAAGCCGTATGAACTGTTACTGTGTGTACCTTTAGATATAAAGACTGATAAGCCGTGGGAACTGTTACAGTGTGTACCTGTAGATATAAAGAGATATACAGCCGTGTGAACTGTTACTGTGTGTACCTGCAGATATAAAGACAGATAGGCCGTGTGAACTGTTACTGTGTGTACCTGTAGATATAAAGACAGACAAGCCGTGTGAACTGTTACTGTGTGTACCTGTAGATATAAAGACAGATAAGCTGTGTGAACTGTTACTGTGTGTAACTGTAGATAAAAAAACAGATAAGCCTGTGAACTAGCTGTTACTGTGTGTACCTGTAGATATACAGACAAATAAGCCGTGTGAAGTGTTACTGTGTGTACCTGTAGATATAATGACAGATAAGCTGTGTGAACTGTTACTGTGTGTAACTGTAGATAAAAAAACAGATAAGCCTGTGAACTAGCTGTTACTGTGTGTACCTGTAGATATAAAGACAGATAGGCCGTGTGAACTGTTACTGTGTGTACCTGTAGATATAAAGACAGACAAGCCGTGTGAACTGTTACTGTGTGTACCTGTAGATATAAAGACAGAAAAGCTGTGTGAACTGTTACTGTGTGTAATTGTAGATAAAAAAACAGATAAGCCTGTGAACTAGCTGTTACTGTGTGTACCTGTAGATATAAAGACAGATAGGCCGTGTGAACTGTTACTGTGTGTAACTGTAGATAAAAAAACAGATAAGCATGTGAACTAGCTGTTATTGTGTGTACCTGTAGATATAAAGACAGATAGGCCGTGTGAACTGCTACTGTGTGTAACTGTAGATAAAAAAAACAGATAAGCCTGTGAACTAGCTGTTACTGTGTGTACCTGTAGATATAAAGACAGATAGGCCGTGTGAACTGTTACTGTGTGTAACTGTAGATAAAAAAACAGATAAGCCTGTGAACTAGCTGTTACTGTGTGTACCTGTAGATATAAAGACAGATAAGCCGTGTGAACTGTTACTGTGTGTACCTTTAGATATAAAGACAGATAAGCTATGTGAACTGTTACTGTGTGTACATGTAGATATAAAGAGAGATAACCTGTGTGAACTGTTACTGTGTGTACCTGTAGCTATAAAGACAGATAGGCCGTGTGAACTGTTACTGTGTGTAACTGTAGATAAAAAAACAGATAAGCCTGTGAACTAGCTGTTACTGTGTGTACCTGTAGATATAAAGACAGATAAGCCGTGTGAACTGTTACTGTGTGTACCTGTAGATATAAAGACAGACAAGCCGTGTGAACTGTTACTGTGTGTACCTGTAGATATAAAGACAGATAAGCTGTGTGAACTGTTACTGTGTGTAACTGTAGATAAAAAAACAGATAAGCCTGTGAACTAGCTGTTACTGTGTGTACCTGTAGATATACAGACAAATAAGCCGTGTGAACTGTTACTGTGTGTACCTGTAGATATAATGACAGATAAGCTGTGTGAACTGTTACTGTGTGTAACTGTAGATAAAAAAACAGATAAGCCTGTGAACTAGCTGTTACTGTGTGTACCTGTAGATATAAAGACAGATAGGCCGTGTGAACTGTTACTGTGTGTACCTGTAGATATAAAGACAGACAAGCCGTGTGAACTGTTACTGTGTGTACCTGTAGATATAAAGACAGAAAAGCTGTGTGAACTGTTACTGTGTGTAACTGTAGATAAAAAAACAGATAAGCCTGTGAACTAGCTGTTACTGTGTGTACCTGTAGATATAAAGACAGATAGGCCGTGTGAACTGTTACTGTGTGTAACTGTAGATAAAAAAACAGATAAGCATGTGAACTAGCTGTTATTGTGTGTACCTGTAGATATAAAGACAGATAGGCCGTGTGAACTGTTACTGTGTGTAACTGTAGATAAAAAAAACAGATAAGCCTGTGAACTAGCTGTTACTGTGTGTACCTGTAGATATAAAGACAGATAGGCCGTGTGAACTGTTACTGTGTGTAACTGTAGATAAAAAAACAGATAAGCCTGTGAACTAGCTGTTACTGTGTGTACCTGTAGATATAAAGACAGATAAGCTATGTGAACTGTTACTGTGTGTACATGTAGATATAAAGAGAGATAACCTGTGTGAACTGTTACTGTGTGTACCTGTAGATATAAAGACAGATAGGCCGTGTGAACTGTTACTGTGTGTAACTGTAGATAAAAAAACAGATAAGCCTGTGAACTAGCTGTTACTGTGTGTACCTGTAGATATAAAGACAGATAAGCCGTGTGAACTGTTACTGTGTGTACCTGTAGATATAAAGAGATATACAGCCGTGTGAACTGTTACTGTGTGTACCTGTAGATATAAAGACAGATAAGCCGTGTGAACTGTTACAGTGTGTACCTTTAGATATAAAGACTGATAAGCCGTGGGAACTGTTACTGTGTGTACCTGTAGATATAAAGACAGATAGGCCATGTGAACTGGTACTGTGTGTACCTGTATATATAAAAACAGATAAGCCATGTGAACTGTTACAGTGTGTACCTGTAGATATAAAGACAGATAAGCCGTGGGAACTGTTACTGTGTGTACCTGTAGATATAAAGACAGATAAGACGTGTGAACTAATACTGTGTGTACGTGTAGATATAAAGACAGATAAGCTGTGTGAACTGTTACTGTGTGTACCTGTAGATATAAAGACAGATAAGCTGTGTGAACTATTACTGTGTGTACCTGTAGATATAAAGACAGATAAGCCGTATGACATGTTACTGTGTGTACCTTTAGATATAAAGACTGATAAGTCGTGGGAACTGTTACTGTGTGTACCTGTAGATATAAAGACATATAAGCCGTGTGAACTGTTACTGTGTGTACCTGTAGATATAAAGACAGATAAGCCGTGTGAACTGTTACAGTGTGTACCTTTAGATATAAAGACTGATAAGCCGTGGGAACTGTTACTGTGTGTACCTGTAGATATAAAGACAGATAGGCCATGTGAACTGGTACTGTGTGTACCTGTAGATATAAAGACAGATAAGCCGTGTGAACTAATACTGTGTGTACCTGTAGATATAAAGACAGATAAGCTGTGTGAACTGTTACTCTGTGTACCTGTAGATATAAAGACAGATAAGCCGTGTGAACTGTTACTGTGTGTACCTGTAGATATAAAGACAGATAAGCCGTGTGAACTGTTACTGTGTGTACCTGTAGATATAAAGACAGATAAGCCGTGTGAACTGTTACTGTGTGTACCTGTAGATATAAAGACAGATAAGTCGTGTGAAATAATACTGTGTGTAACTGTAGATATAAAGACAAATAATCTGTGTGAACCGTTACTGTGTGTACCTGTAGATATAAAGACAGATAAGCCGTGTGAACTGTTACTGTGTGTACCTGTAGATATAAAGACAGATAAGCCGTGTGAACTGTTACTTTGTGCACCTGTAGATATAAAGACAGATATGCTGTGTGAACTAATACTGTGTGTACCTGTAGATATAAAGACAGATAAGCCGTGTGAACTGTTACTGTGTGTACCTGTAGATATAAAGACAAATAAGCTGTGTGAACTGTAACTGTATGTACCTGTAGATATAATGACAGATTAGCCGTGTGAACTGTTACTGTGTGTACCTGTAGATATAAAGACTGATAAGCCGTGGGAACTGTTACTGTGTGTACCTGTAGATATAAAGACAGATATGCCATGTGAACTGGTACTGTGTGTACCTGTAGATATAAAGACAGATAAGCCATGTGAACTAATATTGTGTGTACCTGTAGATATAAAGACAGATAAGCTGTGTGAACTGTTACTGTGTGTACCTGTAGATATAAAGACAGATAAGCTGTGTGAACTATTACTGTGTGTACCTGTAGATATAAAAAAAGATAAGCCGTATGAACTGTTACTGTGTGTACCTTTAGATATAAAGACTGATAAGCCGTGGGAACTGTTACTGTGTGTACCTGTAGATATAAAGAGATATACAGCCGTGTGAACTGTTACTGTGTGTACCTGTAGATATAAAGACAGATAAGCCGTGTGAACTGTTACAGTGTGTACCTTTAGATATAAAGACTGATAAGACGTGGGAACTGTTACTGTGTGTACCTGTAGATATAAAGACAGATAGGCCATGTGAACTGGTACTGTGTGTACCTGTATATATAAATACAGATAAGCCATGTGAACTGTTACAGTGTGTACCTGTAGATATAAAGACAGATAAGCCGTGGGAACTGTTACTGTGTGTACCTGTAGATATAAAGACAGATAAGACGTGTGAACTAATACTGTGTGTACGTGTAGATATAAAGACAGATAAGCTGTGTGAACTGTTACTGTGTGTACCTGTAGATATAAAGACAGATAAGCTGTGTGAACTATTACTGTGTGTACCTGTAGATATAAAGACAGATAAGCCGTATGACATGTTACTGTGTGTACCTTTAGATATAAAGACTGATAAGTCGTGGGAACTGTTACTGTGTGTACCTGTAGATATAAAGACATATAAGCCGTGTGAACTGTTACTGTGTGTACCTGTAGATATAAAGACAGATAAGCCGTGTGAACTGTTACAGTGTGTACCTTTAGATATAAAGACTGATAAGCCGTGGGAACTGTTACTGTGTGTACCTGTAGATATAAAGACAGATAGGCCATGTGAACTGGTACTGTGTGTACCTGTAGATATAAAGACAGATAAGCCGTGTGAACTAATACTGTGTGTACCTGTAGATATAAAGACAGAAAAGCTGTGTGAACTGTTACTCTGTGTACCTGTAGATATAAAGACAGATAAGCCGTGTGAACTGTTACTGTGTGTACCTGTAGATATAAAGACAGATAAGCCGTGTGAACTGTTACTGTGAGTACCTGTAGATATAAAGACAAATAATCTGTGTGAACCGTTACTGTGTGTACCTGTAGATATAAAGACAGATAAGCCGTGTGAACTGTTACTGTGTGTACCTGTAGATATAAAGACAGATAAGCCGTGTGAACTGTTACTTTGTGCACCTGTAGATATAAAGACAGATAAGCTGTGTGAACTAATACTGTGTGTACCTGTAGATATAAAGACAGATAAGCCGTGTGAACTGTTACTGTGTGTACCTGTAGATATAAAGACAAATAAGCTGTGTGAACTGTAACTGTATGTACCTGTAGATATAATGACAGATTAGCCGTGTGAACTGTTACTGTGTGTACCTGTAGATATAAAGACTGATAAGCCGTGGGAACTGTTACTGTGTGTACCTGTAGATATAAAGACAGATATGCCATGTGAACTGGTACTGTGTGTACCTGTAGATATAAAGACAGATAAGCCATGTGAACTAATATTGTGTGTACCTGTAGATATAAAGACAGATAAGCTGTGTGAACTGTTACTGTGTGTACCTGTAGATATAAAGACAGATAAGCTGTGTGAACTATTACTGTGTGTACCTGTAGATATAAAAAAAGATAAGCCGTATGAACTGTTACTGTGTGTACCTTTAGATATAAAGACTGATAAGCCGTGGGAACTGTTACTGTGTGTACCTGTAGATATAAAGAGATATACAGCCGTGTGAACTGTTACTGTGTGTACCTGTAGATATAAAGACAGATAAGCCGTGTGAACTGTTACAGTGTGTACCTTTAGATATAAAGACTGATAAGCCGTGGGAACTGTTACTGTGTGTACCTGTAGATATAAAGACAGATAGGCCATGTGAACTGGTACTGTGTGTACCTGTATATATAAATACAGATAAGCCATGTGAACTGTTACAGTGTGTACCTGTAGATATAAAGACAGATAAGCCGTGGGAACTGTTACTGTGTGTACCTGTAGATATAAAGACAGATAAGACGTGTGAACTAATACTGTGTGTACGTGTAGATATAAAGACAGATAAGCTGTGTGAACTGTTACTGTGTGTACCTGTAGATATAAAGACAGATAAGCTGTGTGAACTATTACTGTGTGTACCTGTAGATATAAAGACAGATAAGCCGTATGACATGTTACTGTGTGTACCTTTAGATATAAAGACTGATAAGTCGTGGGAACTGTTACTGTGTGTACCTGTAGATATAAAGACATATAAGCCGTGTGAACTGTTACTGTGTGTACCTGTAGATATAAAGACAGATAAGCCGTGTGAACTGTTACAGTGTGTACCTTTAGATATAAAGACTGATAAGCCGTGGGAACTGTTACTGTGTGTACCTGTAGATATAAAGACAGATAGGCCATGTGAACTGGTACTGTGTGTACCTGTAGATATAAAGACAGATAAGCCGTGTGAACTAATACTGTGTGTACCTGTAGATATAAAGACAGAAAAGCTGTGTGAACTGTTACACTGTGTACCTGTAGATATAAAGACAGATAAGCCGTGTGAACTGTTACTGTGTGTACCTGTAGATATAAAGACAGATAAGCCGTGTGAACTGTTACAGTGTGTACCTGTAGATATAAAGACAGATAAGCTGTGTGAACTGTTACTGTGTGTACCTGTAGATATAAAGACAGATAAGTCGTGTGAAATAATACTGTGTGTAACTGTAGATATAAAGACAAATAAGCTGTGTGAACCGTTACTGTGTGTACCTGTAGATATAAAGACAGATAAGACGTGTGAACTGTTACTGTGTGTACCTGTAGATATAAAGACAGATAAGCCGTGTGAACTGTTACTTTGTGCACCTGTAGATATAAAGACAGATAAGCTGTGTGAACTAATACTGTGTGTACCTGTAGATATAAAGACAGATAAGCCGTGTGAACTGTTACTGTGTGTACCTGTAGATATAAAGACAGATAAGCCGTGTGAACTAATACTGTGTGTACCTGTAGATATAAAGACAGAAAAGCTGTGTGAACTGTTACTCTGTGTACCTGTAGATATAAAGACAGATAAGCCGTGTGAACTGTTACTGTGTGTACCTGTAGATATAAAGACAGATAAGCCGTGTGAACTGTTACTGTGTGTACCTGTAGATATAAAGACAGATAAGCTGTGTGAACTGTTACTGTGTGTACCTGTAGATATAAAGACAGATAAGTCGTGTGAAATAATACTGTGTGTAACTGTAGATATAAAGACAAATAATCTGTGTGAACCGTTACTGTGTGTACCTGTAGATATAAAGACAGATAAGCCGTGTGAACTGTTACTGTGTGTACCTGTAGATATAAAGACAGATAAGCCGTGTGAACTGTTACTTTGTGCACCTGTAGATATAAAGACAGATATGCTGTGTGAACTAATACTGTGTGTACCTGTAGATATAAAGACAGATAAGCCGTGTGAACTGTTACTGTGTGTACCTGTAGATATAAAGACAAATAAGCTGTGTGAACTGTAACTGTATGTACCTGTAGATATAATGACAGATTAGCCGTGTGAACTGTTACTGTGTGTACCTGTAGATATAAAGACTGATAAGCCGTGGGAACTGTTACTGTGTGTACCTGTAGATATAAAGACAGATATGCCATGTGAACTGGTACTGTGTGTACCTGTAGATATAAAGACAGATAAGCCATGTGAACTAATATTGTGTGTACCTGTAGATATAAAGACAGATAAGCTGTGTGAACTGTTACTGTGTGTACCTGTAGATATAAAGACAGATAAGCTGTGTGAACTATTACTGTGTGTACCTGTAGATATAAAAAAAGATAAGCCGTATGAACTGTTACTGTGTGTACCTTTAGATATAAAGACTGATAAGCCGTGGGAACTGTTACTGTGTGTACCTGTAGATATAAAGAGATATACAGCCGTGTGAACTGTTACTGTGTGTACCTGTAGATATAAAGACAGATAAGCCGTGTGAACTGTTACTGTGTGTACCTTTAGATATAAAGACTGATAAGCCGTGGGAACTGTTACTGTGTGTACCTGTAGATATAAAGACAGATAGGCCATGTGAACTGGTACTGTGTGTACCTGTATATATAAATACAGATAAGCCATGTGAACTGTTACAGTGTGTACCTGTAGATATAAAGACAGATAAGCCGTGGGAACTGTTACTGTGTGTACCTGTAGATATAAAGACAGATAAGACGTGTGAACTAATACTGTGTGTACGTGTAGATATAAAGACAGATAAGATGTGTGAACTGTTACTGTGTGTACCTGTAGATATAAAGACAGATAAGCTGTGTGAACTATTACTGTGTGTACCTGTAGATATAAAGACAGATAAGCCGTATGACATGTTACTGTGTGTACCTTTAGATATAAAGACTGATAAGTCGTGGGAACTGTTACTGTGTGTACCTGTAGATATAAAGACATATAAGCCGTGTGAACTGTTACTGTGTGTACCTGTAGATATAAAGACAGATAAGCCGTGTGAACTGTTACAGTGTGTACCTTTAGATATAAAGACTGATAAGCCGTGGGAACTGTTACTGTGTGTACCTGTAGATATAAAGACAGATAGGCCATGTGAACTGGTACTGTGTGTACCTGTAGATATAAAGACAGATAAGCCGTGTGAACTAATACTGTGTGTACCTGTAGATATAAAGACAGAAAAGCTGTGTGAACTGTTACTCTGTGTACCTGTAGATATAAAGACAGATAAGCCGTGTGAACTGTTACTGTGTGTACCTGTAGATATAAAGACAGATAAGCCGTGTGAACTGTTACTGTGTGTACCTGTAGATATAAAGACAAATAATCTGTGTGAACCGTTACTGTGTGTACCTGTAGATATAAAGACAGATAAGCCGTGTGAACTGTTACTGTGTGTACCTGTAGATATAAAGACAGATAAGCCGTGTGAACTGTTACTTTGTGCACCTGTAGATATAAAGACAGATAAGCTGTGTGAACTAATACTGTGTGTACCTGTAGATATAAAGACAGATAAGCCGTGTGAACTGTTACTGTGTGTACCTGTAGATATAAAGACAAATAAGCTGTGTGAACTGTAACTGTATGTACCTGTAGATATAATGACAGATTAGCCGTGTGAACTGTTACTGTGTGTACCTGTAGATATAAAGACTGATAAGCCGTGGGAACTGTTACTGTGTGTACCTGTAGATATAAAGACAGATATGCCATGTGAACTGGTACTGTGTGTACCTGTAGATATAAAGACAGATAAGCCATGTGAACTAATATTGTGTGTACCTGTAGATATAAAGACAGATAAGCTGTGTGAACTGTTACTGTGTGTACCTGTAGATATAAAGACAGATAAGCTGTGTGAACTGTTACTGTGTGTACCTGTAGATATAAAAAAAAGATAAGCCGTATGAACTGTTACTGTGTGTACCTTTAGATATAAAGACTGATAAGCCGTGGGAACTGTTACTGTGTGTACCTGTAGATATAAAGAGATATACAGCCGTGTGAACTGTTACTGTGTGTACCTGTAGATATAAAGACAGATAAGCCGTGTGAACTGTTACAGTGTGTACCTTTAGATATAAAGACTGATAAGCCGTGGGAACTGTTACTGTGTGTACCTGTAGATATAAAGACAGATAGGCCATGTGAACTGGTACTGTGTGTACCTGTATATATAAATACAGATAAGCCATGTGAACTGTTACAGTGTGTACCTGTAGATATAAAGACAGATAAGCCGTGTGAACTGTTACTGTGTGTACCTGTAGATATAAAGACAGATAAGCCGTGTGAACTAATACTGTGTGTACGTGTAGATATAAAGACAGATAAGCTGTGTGAACTGTTACTGTGTGTACCTGTAGATATAAAGACAGATAAGCTGTGTGAACTATTACTGTGTGTACCTGTAGATATAAAGACAGATAAGCCGTATGACATGTTACTGTGTGTACCTTTAGATATAAAGACTGATAAGTCGTGGGAACTGTTACTGTGTGTACCTGTAGATATAAAGACATATAAGCCGTGTGAACTGTTACTGTGTGTACCTGTAGATATAAAGACAGATAAGCCGTGTGAACTGTTACAGTGTGTACCTTTAGATATAAAGACTGATAAGCCGTGGGAACTGTTACTGTGTGTACCTGTAGATATAAAGACAGATAGGCCATGTGAACTGGTACTGTGTGTACCTGTAGATATAAAGACAGATAAGCCGTGTGAACTAATACTGTGTGTACTTGTAGATATAAAGACAGAAAAGCTGTGTGAACTGTTACACTGTGTACCTGTAGATATAAAGACAGATAAGCCGTGTGAACTGTTACTGTGTGTACCTGTAGATATAAAGACAGATAAGCCGTGTGAACTGTTACAGTGTGTACCTGTAGATATAAAGACAGATAAGCTGTGTGAACTGTTACTGTGTGTACCTGTAGATATAAAGACAGATAAGTCGTGTGAAATAATACTGTGTGTAACTGTAGATATAAAGACAAATAAGCTGTGTGAACCGTTACTGTGTGTACCTGTAGATATAAAGACAGATAAGACGTGTGAACTGTTACTGTGTGTACCTGTAGATATAAAGACAGATAAGCCGTGTGAACTGTTACTTTGTGCACCTGTAGATATAAAGACAGATAAGCTGTGTGAACTAATACTGTGTGTACCTGTAGATATAAAGACAGATAAGCCGTGTGAACTGTTACTGTGTGTACCTGTAGATATAAAGACAAATAAGCTGTGTGAACTGTAACTGTATGTACCTGTAGATATAATGACAGATTAGCCGTGTGAACTGTTACTGTGTGTACCTGTAGATATAAAGACAGATAAGCCGTGTGAACTAATACTGTGTGTTCCTGTAGATAAAAAAAAACAGATAAGCCGTGTGAACTGTTACTGTGTGTACCTGTAGATATAATGACAGATAAGCCGTGTGAACTGTTACTGAGTGTACCTGTAGATATAAAGACAAATAAGCTGTGTGAACTGTTACTGTGTGTACCTGTAGATATAAAGAGAGCGAAGCTGTGTGAACTGTTACTGTGTGTACCTGTAGATAAAAAAACAGATAAGCTGTGTGAACTGTTACAGTGTGTACCTGTAGATATAAAGACAAATAAGCTGTGTGAACTGTTACTGTGTGTACCTGTAGATATAAAGAGAGCGAAGCTGTGTGAACTGTTACTGTGTGTACCTGTAGATATAAAGAGAGCGAAGCTGTGTGAACTCTTACTGTGTGTACCTGCAGATATAAAGAGAGCTAAGCTGTGTGAACTGTTACTGTGCGTACATGTAGATATAAAGAGAGCGAAGCTGTGTGAACTGTTACTGTGTGTACCTGTTGATATAAAGAGAGCGAAGCTGTGTGAACTGTTACTGTGTGTACCTGTAGATATAAAGAGAGCGAAGCTGTGTGAACTGTTACTGTGTGTACCTGTAGATATAATGACAGATAAGCCGTGTGAACTGTTACTGTGTGTACCTGTAGATATAAAGACAGATAAGCCGTGTGAACTGTTACAGTGTGTACCTGTAGATATAAAGACAAATAAGCCGTGTAAAATATTACTGTGATTACCTGTAGATAAAGACAGATAAGCCGTGTGAAATGTTACTGTGTGTACCTGCAGATATAAAGACAGATAGGCCGTGTGAACTGTTACTGTGTGTACCTGTAGATATAAAGACAGATAAGCCGTGTGAACTAATACTGTGTGTACCTGTAGATATAAAGACAGATAAGCCGTGTGAACTGTTACTGTGTACCTGTAGATATAAAGACAGATAAGCCGTGTGAACTGTTACTTTGTGCACCTGTAGATATAAAGACAGATAAGCCGTGTGAACTAATTCTGCGTGTACCTGTAGATATAAAGACAGATAAGCCGTGTGAACTGTTACTGTGTGTACCTGTAGATATAAAGACAGATAAGCCGTGTGAACTGTTATTGTGTGTACCTGTAGATATAAAGACAGATAAGCCGTGTGAACTGTTACTGTGTACCTGTAGATATAAAGACAGATAAGCCGTGTGAACTGTTACTTTGTGCACCTGTAGATATAAAGACAGATAAGCCGTGTAAACTAATACTGTGTGTACCTGTAGATATAAAGACAGATAAGCCGTGTGAACAGTTACTGTGTGTACCTGTAGATATAAAGACAAATAAGCTGTGTGAACTGTTACTGTATGTACCTGTAGATATAATGACAGATTAGCCGTGTGAACTGTTACTGTGTGTACCTGTAGATATAAAGACAGATAAGCCGTGTGAACTAATACTGTGTGTACCTGTAGATAAAAAACAGATAAGCCGTGTGAACTGTTACAGTGTGTACCTGTAGATATAAAGACAGATAAGCCGTGTGAACTGTTACTGTGTGTACCTGTAGATAAAAAACAGATAAGCCGTATGAACTGTTACTGTGTGTACCTGTAGATATAAAGACAAATAAGCCGTGTGAACTGTTACTGTGTGTACCTGTAGATAAAAAACAGATAAGCCGTGTGAACTGTTACTATGTGTACCTGTAGATATAATGACAGATAAGACGTGTGAACAGTTACTGTGTGTACCTGTAGATATAATGACAAATAAGCCGTGTGAACTGTTATCGTGTGTACCTGTAGATATAATGACAGATAAGCCGTCTGAATTGTTACTGTGTGTACCTGTAGATATAATGAGAGATAAGCCGTGTGAACTCTTGTTGTGTGTACCTGTAGATATAAAGACAGATAAGCCGTGTGAACTGTTACTGTGTGTACCTTTAGATATAAAGACTGATAAGCCGTGTGAACTGTTACTGTGTGTACCTGTAGATATAATGACAGATAAGCCGTGTGAACTGTTATTGTGTGTACCGCAAGATATAAAGACAGATAAGCCGTGTGAACTGTTACTGTGTGTACCTGTAGATAAAAAACAGATTAGCCGTGTGAACTGTTACTATGTGTACCTGTAGATATAATGACTGATAAGCCGTGTGAACTGTTACTGTGTGTACCTTTAGATATAAAGACAGATAAGCCGTGTGAACTGTTACTGTGTGTACCTGTAGATATAAAGACAGAGAAGCCGTGTGAACTCTTACTGTGTGTTTCTGTAGATATAAAGACAAATAAGCCTTGTGAACTGTTACTGTGTGTACCTGTAGATATAAAGACTGATAAGCAGTGTGAACTGTTACTGTGTTTACCTGTAGATATAATGACAGATAATCCGTGGCACTATTACTGTGTGTACCTGTAGATATAATGACAGATAAGCCGTGTGAACATTTACTGTGTGTACCTGTAGATATAAAGACAGATTTGCCGTGTGAACTCTTACTGTGTGTACCTGTAGATATAATGACAGATAAGCCGTGTGAACTGTTACTGTGTGTACCTTTAGATATAAAGAAATATTAGCCGTGTGAACTGTTACTGTGTGTACCTGTAGATATAATGACAGATAAGCCGTGTGAACAGTTACTGTGTGTACCTGTAGATACAATGACATATAAGCCGTGTGAACAGCTACTGTGTGTACCTGTAGATATAATGACAGATAAGCCGTGTGAACAGTTACTGTGTGTACCTGTAGATATAAAGACAGATTAGCCGTGTGAACAGTTACTGTGTGTACCTATAGATATAATGACAGATAAGCCGTGTGAACAGTTACTGTGTGTACCTGTAGATATAATGACAGATAAGCCGTGTGAACAGTTACTGTGTGCACCTGTTGATATAATGACAGATTAGCCGTGTGAACTGTTACTGTGTGTACCTGTAGATTTAATGACAGATAAGCCGTGTGAACAGTTACTGTGTGTACCTGTAGATATAATGACAGATAAGCCGTGCGAACAGTTACTGTGTGTACCTGTAGATATAGTGACAGATAAGACGTGTGAACAGCTACTGTGTGTACCTGTAGATATAAAGACAGATAGGCCGTGTGAACTGTTACAGTGTGTACCTGTAGATATAAAGACATATAAGACGTGTGAACTGTTACAGTGTGTACATTTATATATAAAGACTGATAAGCCGTGTGAACTGTTACTATGTGTACCTGTAGATATAATGACAGATAAGCCGTGTGAACTGTTATTTTGTGTACCTGTAGATATAAAGACAAATAAGCCGTGTGAACTCTTACTGTGTGTACCTGTAGATATAAAGAGAGATAAGCGTGTGAACTGTTACTGTGTGTACCTGTAGATATAAAGACAGATAGGCCGTGTGAACTGTTACTGTGTGTACCTATAGATATAAAGACATATAAGCCGTTTGAACTGTTACTGTGTGTACCTGTAGATATAAAGACTGATAAGCCGTGTGGTGTGAACTGTTACTGTGTGTACCTATAGATATAATGACAGATAAGCCGTGTGAACTGTTACTGTGTGTACCTGTAGATATAATGACAGATAAGCCGTGTGAACTGTTTTTGTGTGTACCTGTAGATAAAAGACAAATAAGCCGTGCGAACTCTTACTGTATGTACCTGTAGATATAAAGACAGATAATCCGTGTGAACTGTTACTGTGAGTACCAGTAGATATAAAGACAGATAAGCCGTGTGAACTGTTACTGTGTGAACCTGTTGATATAAAGACAAATAAGCCGTGTGAACAGTTATTGTGTGTACCTGTAGAAAAAAGACAAATAAGCCGTGTGAACTCTTATTGTGTGTACCTGTAGATATAAAGAGAGATAAGCCGTTTGAACTGTTACTGTGTGTACCTGTAGATATAATGACAAATAAGCCGTGTGAACAGTTACTATGTGTACCTGCAGATATAATGAGAGATAAGCCAAGTGAACAGTTACTGTGTGCACCTGTAGTTATAAAGACAGATAGGCCGTGTGAACTGTTACTGTGTGTACCTGTAGATATAAAGACAGATAAGCCGTGTGAACTGTTACTGTGTGTACCTGTACATATAAAGACAGATAAGCCGTGTGAATTGTTACTGTGTGTACCTGTAGATATTATGTTAGATAAGCCATGTGAACTGTTACTGTGTGTACCTGTAGATATCAAGACAGATTAGCCGTGTGAACTGTTATTGTGTGTACCTGTAGATATAAAGACAAATTAAGCAGTTTGAACTCTTACTGTGTGTTCCTGTACATATAAAGAGAGATAAGCCGTGTGAACTGTTACTCTGTGTACCTGTTAATATAAGGACAGATAAGCCGGGTGAACTGTTACTGTGTGTACCGGTAGATATAAAGACGGATAAGCGTCTAAACTGTCAACATGCGTTTCTGTAGATGTAAAGACAGATAAGCCGTGTGAACTGTTACTGTGTGTACCTGTAGATATAAAGACAGATAAGCCGTGTGAACTGTTACTGTGTGTACCTGTGAATATAATAACAGATAAGCCGTGTGAACTGTTATTGTGTGTACCTGTAGATATAAAGACAAATAAGCCGTGTGAACTCTTACTGTGTGTACCTTTAGATATAAAGAGAGATAAGCGTGTGAACTGTTACTGTGTGTACCTGTAGATATAAAGACAGATAGGCCGTGTGAACTGTTACTGTGTGTACCTATAGATATAAAGACATATAAGCCGTTTGAACTGTTACTGTGTGTACCTGTAGATATAAAGACTGATAAGCCGTGTGGTGTGAACTGTTACTGTGTGTACCTATAGATATAATGACAGATAAGCCGTGTGAACTGTTACTGTGTGTACCTGTAGATATAATGACAGATAAGCCGTGTGAACTGTTTTTGTGTGTACCTGTAGATAAAAGACAAATAAGCCGTGCGAACTCTTACTGTATGTACCTGTAGATATAAAGACAGATAATCCGTGTGAACTGTTACTGTGAGTACCAGTAGATATAAAGACAGATAAGCCGTGTGAACTGTTACTGTGTGAACCTGTTGATATAAAGACAAATAAGCCGTGTGAACAGTTATTGTGTGTACCTGTAGAAAAAAGACAAATAAGCCGTGTGAACTCTTATTGTGTGTACCTGTAGATATAAAGAGAGATAAGCCGTTTGAACTGTTACTGTGTGTACCTGTAGATATAATGACAAATAAGCCGTGTGAACTGTTACTATGTGTACCTGCAGATATAATGAGAGATAAGCCAAGTGAACAGTTACTGTGTGTACCTGTAGATATCAAGACAGATTAGCCGTGTGAACTGTTTTTGTGTGTACCTGTAGATATAAAGACAAATTAAGCAGTTTGAACTCTTACTGTGTGTTCCTGTACATATAAAGAGAGATAAGCCGTGTGAACTGTTACTGTGTGTACCTGTAGATATAATGACAGATAAGCCGTGTGAACAGTTACTCTGTGTACCTGTTAATATAAGGACAGATAAGCCGGGTGAACTGTTACTGTGTGTACCGGTAGATATAAAGACGGATAAGCGTCTAAACTGTCAACATGTGTTTCTGTAGATGTAAAGACAGATAAGCCGTGTGAACTGTTACTGTGTGTACCTGTAGATATAAAGAGAGATAAGCCGTTCGAACTCTTACTGTGTGTACCTGTAGACATAAAGACAAATAAGCCGTGTGAACTCTTACTGTGTGTACCTGTAGATATAAAGAGAGATAAGCCGTGTGTACTGTTACTGTGTGTACTTGTAGATATAATGACAGATAAGCCGTGTGAACAGTTACTCTGTGTACCTGTAAATATAAGGACAGATAAGCCGTGTGAACTGTTACTGTGTGAACCGGTAGATATCAAGACAAATAAGCCCTGTGAACTCCTATTGTGTGTACCTGTAGATAAAAAGACAAATAAGCCGTGTGAACTCTTACTGTGTGTACCTGTAGATATAAAGTCATATAGGCCGTGTGAACTGTTACTGTGTGTACCTGTAGATATAATGACAGATAAGCCGTGTCAACTGTTACTGTATGTACCTGTAGATATAAAGACAGATAAGCCGTGTGAATTGTTACTGTGTGTACCTGTAGATGTAATGACAGATAAGCCTTGTGAACTGTTACTGTGTGCACCTGTAGATATAAAGACAGATAAGCCGCGTGAACTGTTGCGGTGTGTACCTGTAGATATAAAGACAGATAAGCCCTGTGAACTCTTACTGTGTGTACCTGTAGATATAAAGACAGACAAGCCGTGTGAACTGTTACTGCGTGTACCTGTAGATATAAAGACAGATTAGCCTGTGAACTGTTACTTTGTGTATATGTGAATAGAAAGATAGATAAGCGGTGTGAACTGTTACTGTGTGTACCTGTCGATATAAAGACAGACAAGCCGTGTGAACTGTTACTGCGTGTACATGTAGATATAAAGACAGATTAGCCTGTGAACTGTTACTTTGTGTATATGTGAATAGAAAGATAGATAAGCGGTGTGAACTGTTACTGTGTGTACCTGTCGATATAAAGACAGACAAGCCGTGTGAACTGTTACTGCGTGTACCTGTAGATATAAAGACAGATTAGCCTGTGAACTGTTACTTTGTGTATATGTGAATATAAAGATAGATAAGCGTTGTGAACTGTTACTGTGTGTACCTGTCGATATAAAGACAGACAAGCCGTGTGAACTGTTACTGTGTGTACCTGTAGATATAAAGACAGATAAGGCGTGTGAACTGTTACTGTGTGTACCTGTAAATATAAAGACAGATAAGCCAGGTGAACTTTACTGTGCAGATGTAGATATAAAGACAGATAGGCCTTGTAAACTGTTACTGTGTGTACCTGTAGATATAAAGACAGATAAGCCGTGTGAACTGTTTACGTGTGTACCTGTCGATATAAAGACAGACAAGCTGTGTGAACTGTTACTGTGTGTACCTGTAGAAATAAAGACAGATAAGATGTGTGAACAGTTACTGTGTGTACATGTCGATATAAAGAGAGATAAGCCGTGTCAACTGTTACTGTATGTACCTGTAGATATAAAGACAGAAAAGCCGTGTCAACTGTTACTGTATGTACCTGTAGATATAAAGACAGATAAGCCGTGTGAATTGTTACTGTGTGTACCTGTAGATGTAATGACAGATAAGCCTTGTGAACTGTTACTGTGTGTACCTGTAGATATAAAGACAGATAAGCCGTGTGAACTGTTACGGTGTGTACCTGTAGATATAAAGACAGATAAGCCCTGTGAACTCTTACTGTGTGTACCTGTAGATATAAAGAGAGATAAGCCGTGCGAACTGTTACTGTGTGTACCTGTCGATATAAAGACAGACAAGCCGTGTGAACTGTTACTGCGTGTACCTGTAGATATAAAGACAGATTAGCCTGTGAACTGTTACTTTGTGTATATGTGAATATAAAGATAGATAAGACGTGTGAACTGTTACTGTGTGTACCTGTCGATATAAAGACAGACAAGCCGTGTGAACTGTTACTGTGTGTACCTGTAGATATAAAGACAGATAAGGCGTGTGAACTGTTACTGTGTGTACCTGTAAATATAAAGACAGATAAGCCAGGTGAACTTTACTGTGCAGATGTAGATATAAAGACAGATAGGCCTTGTAAACTGTTACTGTGTGTATCTGTGAACATAAAGACAGATAAGATGTGTGAACAGTTACTGTGTGTACCTGTAGATATAATGACAGATAAGCCGTGTGAACTGTTACTGTGTGTACCTGTCGATATAAAGAGAGATAAGCCGTGTGAACTGTTACTGTGTGTACCTGTAGATATAAAGACAGATACGCAATGTGAACTGTTACTGTGTGCACCTGTAGATATAAAGACGGATAAGCCGTGTGAACTGTTACCGTGTGTAGCTGTAGATATAAAAACAGATAAGCCGCGTGAACAGTTACTTTGTGTACCTGTAGATATAAAGACAGATACGCAATGTGAACTGTTACTGTGTGCACCTGTAGATATAAAGACGGATAAGCCGTGTGAACAGTTACTGTGCGTAGCTGTAGATATAAAGAGAGATAAGACGGGTGAACTGTTACTGTGTGTACTGGTAAATATAAAGACGGATAAGCGTGTGAATTGTCACTGTGTGTACCTGTAGATATAAAGACAGATAAGCCGTGTGAGCTCTTACTGTGTTTACCTGTAGATATAAAAAGAGATAAGCCGTGTGAACTCTTACTGTCAGTACATGTATAAATAAAGAGAAATAAGCCGTGTGAACTCTTAGTGTGTGCACCTGTAGATATAAAGAGAGATAAGCCGTGTGAACTGTTACTGTGTGTACCTGTAGATATAATGACAGATAAGCCGTGTGAACTGTTGCTGTGTGTACCTGTAGATATAAAGACAGATAGGCCGTGTGAACTGTTACTGTGTGTACCTGTAGATATAAAGACAGATAAGCCGTGTGAACTGTCACCGTGTGTACCTGTAGATATAAAGACTGAAAAGCCGTGTGAACTGTTACTGTGTGTACCTGTAGATATAATGACAGATAAGCCGTGTGAACTGTTACTGTGTGTACCTGAAGATATAATGACAGATAAGCCGTGTGAACTGTTCTTGTGTGTACCTGTAGATATAAAGACAAAAAGGCCGTGTGAACTCTTACTGTGTGTACCTGTAGATATAAAGAGAGATAAGCCGTGTGAATTGTTACTGTGTTTACCTGTAGATATAATGACAGATAAGTCGTGTGAACAGTTACTGTGTGTACCTGTAGATATAATGACAGATAAGCCGTGTGAACTGTTACTGTGTGTACCTGTCGATATAAAGAGATAAGCCGTGTGAACTGTTACTGTGTGTACCTGTAGATATAAAGACAGATACGCAAAGTGAACTGTTACTATGTGCACCTGTAGATATAAAGACAGATAAGCCGTGTGAACTGTTACCGTGTGTAGCTGTAGATATAAAAACAGATAAGCCGCGTGAACAGTTACTTTGTGTACCTGTAGATATAAAGAGAGATACGCAATGTGAACTGTTACAGTGTGCACCTGTAGATATAAAGACGGATAAGCCGTGTGAACTGTTACTGTGCGTAGCTGTAGATATAAAGAGAGATAAGACGGGTGAACTGTTACTGTGTGTACTTGTAAATATAAAGACGGATAAGCGTGTGAACTGTCACTGTGTGTACCTGTAGATATAAAGACAGATAAGCCAGGTGAGCTCTTACTGTGTTTACCTGTAGATATAAAAAGAGATAAGCCGTGTGAACTCTTACTGTCAGTACATGTAGAAATAAAGAGAAATAAGCCGTGTGAACTCTTACTGTGTGCACCTGTAGATATAAAGAGAGATAAGCCGTGTGAACTGTTACTGTGTGTACCTGTAGATATAATGACAGATAAGCCGTGTGAACTGTTGCTGTGTGTACCTGTAGATATAAAGACAGATAGGCCGTGTGAACTGTTACTGTGTGTACCTGTAGATATAAAGACAGATAAGCCGTGTGAACTGTTACCGTGTGTACCTGTAGATATAAAGACTGATAAGCCGTGTGAACTGTTACTGTGTGTACCTGTAGATATAATGACAGATAATCCGTGTGAACTGTTACTGTGTGTACCTGAAGATATAATGACAGATAAGCCGTGTGAACTGTTCTTGTGTGTACCTGTAGATATAAAGACAAAAAGGCCGTGTGAACTCTTACTGTGTGTACCTGTAGATATAAAGAGAGATAAGCCGTGTGAACTGTTACTGTGTTTACCTGTAGATATAATGACAGATAAGTCGTGTGAACAGTTACTGTGTGTACCTGTAGATATAATGACAGATAAGCCGTGTGAACAGTTACTGTGCCGTGTGAACTGTTACTGTGTGTACCTGTAGATATAAAGACAGATAAGCCGTGTGAACTGTTACCGTGTGAGCCTGTAGATATAAAGACTGATAAGCCGTGTGAACTGTTACTGTGTGTACCTGTAGATATAAAGACTGATAAGCCGTGTGAACTGTTACTGTGTGTACCTGTAGATATAATGACAGATAAGCCGTGTCAACTGTTACTGTGTGTACCTGTAGATATAAAGACAGATAAGCCGTGTGAACTGTTACTGTATGTACCTGTAGATATAAAGACAGATAAGCCGTGTGAATTGGTACTGTGTGTACCTGTAGATGTAATGACAGACAAGCCTTGTGAACTGTTACTGTGTGTACCTGTAGATATAAAGACAGATAAGCCGTGTGAACTGTTACGGTGTGTACCTGTAGATATAAAGACAGATAAGCCCTGTGAACTCTTACTGTGTGTACCTGTAGATATAAAGAAAGATAAGCCGTGCGAACTGTTACTGTGTGAACCTGTAGATATAATGACAGATAAGTCGTGTAAACTGTTACTATGTGTACCTTTAGATATAAAGACAGACAATCAGTGTGAACTGTTACTGTGTGTACCTGTAGATATAAAGAGAGATATGCCGTGTGAACTGTTACTGTGTGTACCTGTAGATATAAAGACAAATAATCCGTGTTAACTCTTACTGTGTGTAAATTTAGATATAAAGAGAGATAAGCCGTGTGAACTGTTACTGTGTGTACCTGTAGATATAAAGACAGACAAGCAATGTGAACTGTTACTGTGTGTACCTGTAAATATAAAGAGAGATATGCCGTGTGAACTGTTACTGTGTGTACCTGTAGATATAAAGACAAATAATCCGTGTGAACTCTTACTGTGTGTAAATTTAGATATAAAGAGAGATAAGCCGTGTGAACTCTTACTGTGTGTACCAATAGATATAAAGGGAGATAAGCCGTGTGAACTGTTACTGTGTTTACCTGTAGATATAAAGACAAATAAGCCGTGTGAACTGTTACTGTGTGTACCTGTAGATATAAAGACAAATAAGCAGTGTGAACTCTTACTGTGTGTACCTGTAGATATAAAGACATATAAGCCGTGTGAACTGTTACTGTGTGTACCTGTGGATATAAAGACAAATAAACCGTGTGAACTGTTACCGTGTGTGCCTGTAGATATAAAGACTGATAAGCCGTGTGAACTGTTACTGTGTGTACCTGTAGATATAAAGACTGATAAGCCGTGTGAACTGTTACTGTGTGTACCTGTAGATATAATGACAGATAAGCCGTGTCAACTGTTACTGTGTGTACCTGTAGATATAAAGACAGATAAGCCGTGTGAACTGTTACTGTATGTACCTGTAGATATAAAGACAGATAAGCCGTGTGAATTGTTACTGTGTGTACCTGTAGATGTAATGACAGATAAGCCTTGTGAACTGTTACTGTGTGTACCTGTAGATATAAAGACAGATAAGCCGTGTGAACTGTTACGGTGTGTACCTGTAGATATAAAGACAGATAAGCCCTGTGAACTCTTACTGTGTGTACCTGTAGATATAAAGAAAGATAAGCCGTGCGAACTGTTACTGTGTGAACCTGTAGATATAATGACAGATAACTCATGTAAACTGTTGCAATGTGTACCTTTAGATATAAAGACAGACAAGCAGTGTGAACTGTTACTGTGTGTACCTGTAGATATAAAGAGAGATATGCCGTGTGAACTGTTACTGTGTGTACCTGTAGATATAAAGACAAATAATCCGTGTGAACTCTTACTGTGTGTAAATTTAGATATAAAGAGAGATAAGCCGTGTGAACTGTTACTGTGTGTACCTGTAGATATAAAGACAGACAAGCAATGTGAACTGTTACTGTGTGTACCTATAGATATAATGACAGATAAGCCGTGTGAACAGTTACTGCGTGTACCTGTAGATATAATGACAGATAAGCCGTGTGAACAGTTACTGTGTGTACCTGTAGATATAATGACAGATAAGCCGTGCGAACAGTTACTGTGTGTACCTGTAGATATAGTGACAGATAAGACGTGTGAACAGCTACTGTGTGTACCTGTAGATATAAAGACAGATAGGCCGTGTGAACTGTTACTGTGTGTACCTGTAGATATAAAGACATATAAGCCGTGTGAACTGTTACAGTGTGTACCTTTATATATAAAGACTGATAAGCCGTGTGAACTGTTACTGCGTGTACCTGTAGATATAATGACAGATAAGCCGTGTGAAATGTTATTGTGTGTACCTGTAGATATAAAGACAAATAAGCCGTGTGAACTCTTACTGTGTGTACCTGTAGATATAAAGAGAGATAAGCGTGTGAACTGTTACTGTGTGTACCTGTAGATATAAAGACATATAAGCCGTTTGAACTGTTACTGTGTGTACCTGTAGATATAAAGACTGATAAGCCGTGTGAACTGTTACTGTGTGTACCTGTAGATATAATGACAGATAAGCCGTGTGTACTGTTACTGTGTGTACCTGTAGATATAATGACAGATAAGCCGTGTGAACTGTTTTTGTGTGTACCTGTAGATAAAAGACAAATAAGCCGTGCGAACTCTTACTGTATGTACCTGTAGATATAAAGACAGATAATCCGTGTGAACTGTTACTGTGTGTACCAGTAGATATAAAGACAGATAAGCCGTGTGAACTGTTACTGTGTGAACCTGTAGAAAAAAGACAAATAAGCCGTATGAACTCTTATTGTGTGTACCTGTAGATATAAAGAGAGATAAGCCGTTTGAACTGTTACTGTGGGTACCTGTAGATATAATGACAAATAAGCCGTGTAAACAGTTACTATGTGTACCTGTAGATATAATGAGAGATAAGCCAAGTGAACAGTTACTGTGTGCACCTGTAGTTATAAAGACAGATAGGCCGTGTGAACTGTCACTGTGTGTACCTGTAGATATAAAGACAGATAAGCCGTGTGAACTGTTACTGTGTGTACCTATACATATAAAGACAGATAAGCCGTGTGAACTGTTACTGTGTGTACCTGTAGATATTATGTTAGATAAGCCATGTGAACTGTTACTGTGTGTACCTGTAGAAATCAAGACAGATTAGCCGAGTAAACTGTTATTGTATGTACCTGTAGATATAAAGACAGATAAGCCGTGTGAATTGTTACTGTGTGTACCTGTAGATGTAATGACAGATAAGCCTTGTGAACTGTTACTGTGTGCACCTGTAGATATAAAGACAGATAAGCCGCGTGAACTGTTGCGGTGTGTACCTGTAGATATAAAGACAGATAAGCCCTGTGAACTCTTACTGTGTGTACCTGTAGATATAAAGACAGACAAGCCGTGTGAACTGTTACTGCGTGTACCTGTAGATATAAAGACAGATTAGCCTGTGAACTGTTACTTTGTGTATATGTGAATAGAAAGATAGATAAGCGGTGTGAACTGTTACTGTGTGTACCTGTCGATATAAAGACAGACAAGCCGTGTGAACTGTTACTGCGTGTACATGTAGATATAAAGACAGATTAGCCTGTGAACTGTTACTTTGTGTATATGTGAATAGAAAGATAGATAAGCGGTGTGAACTGTTACTGTGTGTACCTGTCGATATAAAGACAGACAAGCCGTGTGAACTGTTACTGCGTGTACCTGTAGATATAAAGACAGATTAGCCTGTGAACTGTTACTTTGTGTATATGTGAATATAAAGATAGATAAGCGTTGTGAACTGTTACTGTGTGTACCTGTCGATATAAAGACAGACAAGCCGTGTGAACTGTTACTGTGTGTACCTGTAGATATAAAGACAGATAAGGCGTGTGAACTGTTACTGTGTGTACCTGTAAATATAAAGACAGATAAGCCAGGTGAACTTTACTGTGCAGATGTAGATATAAAGACAGATAGGCCTTGTAAACTGTTACTGTGTGTACCTGTAGATATAAAGACAGATAAGCCGTGTGAACTGTTTACGTGTGTACCTGTCGATATAAAGACAGACAAGCTGTGTGAACTGTTACTGTGTGTACCTGTAGAAATAAAGACAGATAAGATGTGTGAACAGTTACTGTGTGTACATGTCGATATAAAGAGAGATAAGCCGTGTCAACTGTTACTGTATGTACCTGTAGATATAAAGACAGATAAGCCGTGTGAATTGTTACTGTGTGTACCTGTAGATGTAATGACAGATAAGCCTTGTGAACTGTTACTGTGTGTACCTGTAGATATAAAGACAGATAAGCCGTGTGAACTGTTACGGTGTGTACCTGTAGATATAAAGACAGATAAGCCCTGTGAACTCTTACTGTGTGTACCTGTAGATATAAAGAGAGATAAGCCGTGCGAACTGTTACTGTGTGTACCTGTCGATATAAAGACAGACAAGCCGTGTGAACTGTTACTGCGTGTACCTGTAGATATAAAGACAGATTAGCCTGTGAACTGTTACTTTGTGTATATGTGAATATAAAGATAGATAAGACGTGTGAACTGTTACTGTGTGTACCTGTCGATATAAAGACAGACAAGCCGTGTGAACTGTTACTGTGTGTACCTGTAGATATAAAGACAGATAAGGCGTGTGAACTGTTACTGTGTGTACCTGTAAATATAAAGACAGATAAGCCAGGTGAACTTTACTGTGCAGATGTAGATATAAAGACAGATAGGCCTTGTAAACTGTTACTGTGTGTATCTGTGAACATAAAGACAGATAAGATGTGTGAACAGTTACTGTGTGTACCTGTAGATATAATGACAGATAAGCCGTGTGAACTGTTACTGTGTGTACCTGTCGATATAAAGAGAGATAAGCCGTGTGAACTGTTACTGTGTGTACCTGTAGATATAAAGACAGATACGCAATGTGAACTGTTACTGTGTGCACCTGTAGATATAAAGACGGATAAGCCGTGTGAACTGTTACCGTGTGTAGCTGTAGATATAAAAACAGATAAGCCGCGTGAACAGTTACTTTGTGTACCTGTAGATATAAAGACAGATACGCAATGTGAACTGTTACTGTGTGCACCTGTAGATATAAAGACGGATAAGCCGTGTGAACAGTTACTGTGCGTAGCTGTAGATATAAAGAGAGATAAGACGGGTGAACTGTTACTGTGTGTACCTATAGATATAAAGACAGATAAGCGTGTGAGCTCTTACTGTGTTTACCTGTAGATATAAAAAGAGATAAGCCGTGTGAACTCTTACTGTCAGTACATGTATAAATAAAGAGAAATAAGCCGTGTGAACTCTTAGTGTGTGCACCTGTAGATATAAAGAGAGATAAGCCGTGTGAACTGTTACTGTGTGTACCTGTAGATATAATGACAGATAAGCCGTGTGAACTGTTGCTGTGTGTACCTGTAGATATAAAGACAGATAGGCCGTGTGAACTGTTACTGTGTGTACCTGTAGATATAAAGACAGATAAGCCGTGTGAACTGTCACCGTGTGTACCTGTAGATATAAAGACTGAAAAGCCGTGTGAACTGTTACTGTGTGTACCTGTAGATATAATGACAGATAAGCCGTGTGAACTGTTACTGTGTGTACCTGAAGATATAATGACAGATAAGCCGTGTGAACTGTTCTTGTGTGTACCTGTAGATATAAAGACAAAAAGTCCGTGTGAACTCTTACTGTGTGTACCTGTAGATATAAAGAGAGATAAGCCGTGTGAATTGTTACTGTGTTTACCTGTAGATATAATGACAGATAAGTCGTGTGAACAGTTACTGTGTGTACCTGTAGATATAATGACAGATAAGCCGTGTGAACTGTTACTGTGTGTACCTGTCGATATAAAGAGATAAGCCGTGTGAACTGTTACTGTGTGTACCTGTAGATATAAAGACAGATACGCAAAGTGAACTGTTACTATGTGCACCTGTAGATATAAAGACAGATAAGCCGTGTGAACTGTTACCGTGTGTAGCTGTAGATATAAAAACAGATAAGCCGCGTGAACAGTTACTTTGTGTACCTGTAGATATAAAGAGAGATACGCAATGTGAACTGTTACAGTGTGCACCTGTAGATATAAAGACGGATAAGCCGTGTGAACTGTTACTGTGCGTAGCTGTAGATATAAAGAGAGATAAGACGGGTGAACTGTTACTGTGTGTACTTGTAAATATAAAGACGGATAAGCGTGTGAACTGTCACTGTGTGTACCTGTAGATATAAAGACAGATAAGCCAGGTGAGCTCTTACTGTGTTTACCTGTAGATATAAAAAGAGATAAGCCGTGTGAACTCTTACTGTCAGTACATGTAGAAATAAAGAGAAATAAGCCGTGTGAACTCTTACTGTGTGCACCTGTAGATATAAAGAGAGATAAGCCGTGTGAACTGTTACTGTGTGTACCTGTAGATATAATGACAGATAAGCCGTGTGAACTGTTGCTGTGTGTACCTGTAGATATAAAGACAGATAGGCCGTGTGAACTGTTACTGTGTGTACCTGTAGATATAAAGACAGATAAGCCGTGTGAACTGTTACCGTGTGTACCTGTAGATATAAAGACTGATAAGCCGTGTGAACTGTTACTGTGTGTACCTGTAGATATAATGACAGATAATCCGTGTGTACTGTTACTGTGTGTACCTGAAGATATAATGACAGATAAGCCGTGTGAACTGTTCTTGTGTGTACCTGTAGATATAAAGACAAAAAGGCCGTGTGAACTCTTACTGTGTGTACCTGTAGATATAAAGAGAGATAAGCCGTGTGAACTGTTACTGTGTTTACCTGTAGATATAATGACAGATAAGTCGTGTGAACAGTTACTGTGTGTACCTGTAGATATAATGACAGATAAGCCGTGTGAACAGTTACTGTGCCGTGTGAACTGTTACTGTCTGTACCTGTAGATATAAAGACAGATAAGCCGTGTGAACTGTTACCGTGTGAGCCTGTAGATATAAAGACTGATAAGCCGTGTGAACTGTTACTGTGTGTACCTGTAGATATAAAGACTGATAAGCCGTGTGAACTGTTACTGTGTGTACCTGTAGATATAATGACAGATAAGCCGTGTCAACTGTTACTGTGTGTACCTGTAGATATAAAGACAGATAAGCCGTGTGAACTGTTACTGTATGTACCTGTAGATATAAAGACTGATAAGCCGTGTGAATTGGTACTGTGTGTACCTGTAGATGTAATGACAGACAAGCCTTGTGAACTGTTACTGTGTGTACCTGTAGATATAAAGACAGATAAGCCGTGTGAACTGTTACGGTGTGTACCTGTAGATATAAAGACAGATAAGCCCTGTGAACTCTTACTGTGTGTACCTGTAGATATAAAGAAAGATAAGCCGTGCGAACTGTTACTGTGTGAACCTGTAGATATAATGACAGATAAGTCGTGTAAACTGTTACTATGTGTACCTTTAGATATAAAGACAGACAATCAGTGTGAACTGTTACTGTGTGTACCTGTAGATATAAAGAGAGATATGCCGTGTGAACTGTTACTGTGTGTACCTGTAGATATAAAGACAAATAATCCGTGTGAACTCTTACTGTGTGTAAATTTAGATATAAAGAGAGATAAGCCGTGTGAACTGTTACTGTGTGTACCTGTAGATATAAAGACAGACAAGCCGTGTGAACTGTTACTGTGTGTACCTGTAAATATAAAGAGAGATATGCCGTGTGAACTGTTACTGTGTGTACCTGTAGATATAAAGACAAATAATCCGTGTGAACTCTTACTGTGTGTAAATTTAGATATAAAGAGAGATAAGCCGTGTGAACTCTTACTGTGTGTACCAATAGATATAAAGGGAGATAAGCCGTGTGAACTGTTACTGTGTGTACCTGTAGATATAAAGACAGATAAGCCGTGTGAACTGTTACTGTGTGTACCTGTAGATATAAAGACAAATAAGCAGTGTGAACTCTTACTGTGTGTACCTGTAGATATAAAGACATATAAGCCGTGTGAACTGTTACTGTGTGTACCTGTGGATATAAAGACAAATAAACCGTGTGAACTGTTACCGTGTGTGCCTGTAGATATAAAGACTGATAAGCCGTGTGAACTGTTACTGTGTGTACCTGTAGATATAAAGACTGATAAGCCGTGTGAACTGTTACTGTGTGTACCTGTAGATATAATGACAGTTATGCCGTGTCAACTGTTACTGTGTGTACCTGTAGATATAAAGACAGATAAGCCGTGTGAACTGTTACTGTATGTACCTGTAGATATAAAGACAGATAAGCCGTGTGAATTGTTACTGTGTGTACCTGTAGATGTAATGACAGATAAGCCTTGTGAACTGTTACTGTGTGTACCTGTAGATATAAAGACAGATAAGCCGTGTGAACTGTTACGGTGTGTACCTGTAGATATAAAGACAGATAAGCCCTGTGAACTCTTACTGTGTGTACCTGTAGATATAAAGAAAGATAAGCCGTGCGAACTGTTACTGTGTGAACCTGTAGATATAATGACAGATAACTCATGTAAACTGTTGCAATGTGTACCTTTAGATATAAAGACAGACAAGCAGTGTGAACTGTTACTGTGTGTACCTGTAGATATAAAGAGAGATATGCCGTGTGAACTGTTACTGTGTGTACCTGTAGATATAAAGACAAATAATCCGTGTGAACTCTTACTGTGTGTAAATTTAGATATAAAGAGAGATAAGCCGTGTGAACTGTTACTGTGTGTACCTGTAGATATAAAGACAGACAAGCAATGTGAACTGTTACTGTGTGTACCTATAGATATAATGACAGATAAGCCGTGTGAACAGTTACTGCGTGTATCTGTAGATATAATGACAGATAAGCCGTGTGAACAGTTACTGTGTGTACCTGTAGATATAATGACAGATAAGCCGTGCGAACAGTTACTGTGTGTACCTGTAGATATAGTGACAGATAAGACGTGTGAACAGCTACTGTGTGTACCTGTAGATATAAAGACAGATAGGCCGTGTGAACTGTTACTGTGTGTACCTGTAGATATAAAGACATATAAGCCGTGTGAACTGTTACAGTGTGTACCTTTATATATAAAGACTGATAAGCCGTGTGAACTGTTACTGCGTGTACCTGTAGATATAATGACAGATAAGCCGTGTGAACTGTTATTGTGTGTACCTGTAGATATAAAGACAAATAAGCCGTGTGAACTCTTACTGTGTGTACCTGTAGATATAAAGAGAGATAAGCGTGTGAACTGTTACTGTGTGTACCTGTAGATATAAAGACATATAAGCCGTTTGAACTGTTACTGTGTGTACCTGTAGATATAAAGACTGATAAGCCGTGTGAACTGTTACTGTGTGTACCTGTAGATATAATGACAGATAAGCCGTGTGTACTGTTACTGTGTGTACCTGTAGATATAATGACAGATAAGCCGTGTGAACTGTTTTTGTGTGTACCTGTAGATAAAAGACAAATAAGCCGTGCGAACTCTTACTGTATGTACCTGTAGATATAAAGACAGATAATCCGTGTGAACTGTTACTGTGTGTACCTGTAGATATAAAGACAGATAAGCCGTGTGAACTGTTACTGTGTGAACCTGTAGAAAAAAGACAAATAAGCCGTATGAACTCTTATTGTGTGTACCTGTAGATATAAAGAGAGATAAGCCGTTTGAACTGTTACTGTGGGTACCTGTAGATATAATGACAAATAAGCCGTGTAAACAGTTACTATGTGTACCTGTAGATATAATGAGAGATAAGCCAAGTGAACAGTTACTGTGTGCACCTGTAGTTATAAAGACAGATAGGCCGTGTGAACTGTTACTGTGTGTACCTGTAGATATAAAGACAGATAAGCCGTGTGAACTGTTACTGTGTGTACCTATACATATAAAGACAGATAAGCCGTGTGAACTGTTACTGTGTGTACCTGTAGATATTATGTTAGATAAGCCATGTGAACTGTTACTGTGTGTACCTGTAGAAATCAAGACAGATTAGCCGAGTAAACTGTTATTGTGTGTACCTGTAGATATAAAGACAAATTAAGCAGTTTGAACTCTTACTGTGTGTACCTGTACATATAAAGAGAGATAAGCCGTGTGAACTGTTAATGTGTGTACCTGTGGATATAATGACAGATAAGACGTGTGAACAGTTACTCTGTGTACCTGTTAATATAAGGACAGATAAGCCGGGTGAACTGTTACTGTGTGTACCGGTAGATATAAAGACGGATAAGCGTGTAAACTGTCAACATGCGTTTCTGTAGATATAAAGACAGATAAGCCGTGTGAACTGTTACTGTGTGTACCTGTAGATATAAAGACAGATAAGCCGCGTGAACTGTTACTGTGTGTACCTGTAGATATAATGACAGATTAGACGTGTGAACTGTTATTGTGTGTACCTGTAGATATAAAGACAAATAAGCCGTGTGAACTGTTACTGTGTGTACCTGTAGATATAAAGACAGTCAAGCCGTGTGAACTGTTACTGTGTGTACCTGTAGATATAAAGACAGATAAGCCGTGTGAACTGTTACTGTGTGTACCTGTAGATATAATGACAGATTAGCCGTGTGAACTGTTATTGTGTGTACCTGTAGATATAAAGACAAATAAGCCGTGTGAACTGTTACTGTGTGTACCTGTAGATATAAAGACAGATAAGCCGTGTGAACTGTTACTGTGTGTACCTGTAGATATAAAGACAAATAAGCCGTGTGAACTGTTACTGTGTGTACCTGTAGATATAAAGACAGATAGGCGGTGTGAACTGTTACTGTGTGTACCTGTAGATATAAAGACAAAAAAGCCGTGTGAACTGTTACTGTGTGTACCTCTAGATATAAAGACAGATAAGCCGTGTGAACTGTTACTGTGTGTACCTGTAGATATAAAGACAGATAAGCCGTGTGAACTGTTACTGTGTGTACCTGTAGATATAAAGACTGATAAGCCGTGTGAACTGTTACTGTGTGTACCTGTAGATATAAAGACAGATAAGCCGTGTGAACTGTTACTGTGTGTACCTGTAGATATAAAGACAAATAAGCCGTGTGAACTCTTACAGTCTGTACCTGTAGATATAAAGAAAGATAAGCCGTGTGTACTGTTACTGTGTGTACCTGTAGATATAATGACAGATAAGCCGTGTGAACAGTTACTCTGTGTACCTGTAAATAAAAGGACAGATAAGCCGTGTGAACTGTTACTGTGTGCACCTGTAGATATAAAGACAAATAAGCCGTGTGAATTCTAACTGTGTGTACCTGTAGATATAAAGAGAGATAAGCCTTGTGAATTGTTACTGTGTGCTCCTGTAGATATAATGACAGATAAGCCGTGTGAACAGTTACTCTGTGTACCTGTAGATATAATGACAGATAAGACGTGTGAACAGTTACTGTGTGTACCTGTAGATATAAAGACAGATAGGAAGTGTGAACTGTTACTGTGTGTACCTGTAGATATAAAGACAGATAAGCCGTGTGAACTGTTACTGTGTGTACCTGTAGATATAAAGACTGATAAGCCGTGTGAACTGTTACTGTGTGTACCTGTAGATATAAAGACAGATAAGCCGTGTGAACTGTTACTGTGTGTACCTGTAGATATAAAGACTGATAAGCCGTGTGAACTGTTACTGTGTGTACCTGTAGATATAATGAGAGATAAGCCGTGTGAACTGTTACTTTGTGTACCTGTAGATATAATGACAAATAAGCCGTGTGAACTGTTATTGTGTACCTGTAGATATAAAGAGAGATAAGCCGTGTGAACTGTTACTGTGTGTACCTGTAGATATAAAGACAGATAAGCCGCGTGAACAGTTACTTTGTGTACCTGTAGATATAAAGAGAGATACGCAATGTGAACTGTTACAGTGTGCACCTGTAGATATAAAGACGGATAAGCCGTGTGAACTGTTACTGTGCGTAGCTGTAGATATAAAGAGAGATAAGACGGGTGAACTGTTACTGTGTGTACTTGTAAATATAAAGACGGATAAGCGTGTGAACTGTCACTGTGTGTACCTGTAGATATAAAGACAGATAAGCCAGGTGAGCTCTTACTGTGTTTACCTGTAGATATAAAAAGAGATAAGCCGTGTGAACTCTTACTGTCAGTACATGTAGAAATAAAGAGAAATAAGCCGTGTGAACTCTTACTGTGTGCACCTGTAGATATAAAGAGAGATAAGCCGTGTGAACTGTTACTGTGTGTACCTGTAGATATAATGACAATAAGCCGTGTGAACTGTTGCTGTGTGTACCTGTAGATATAAAGACAGATAGGCCGTGTGAACTGTTACTGTGTGTACCTGTAGATATAAAGACAGATAAGCCGTGTGAACTGTTACCGTGTGTACCTGTAGATATAAAGACTGATAAGCCGTGTGAACTGTTACTGTGTGTACCTGTAGATATAATGACAGATAATCCGTGTGTACTGTTACTGTGTGTACCTGAAGATATAATGACAGATAAGCCGTGTGAACTGTTCTTGTGTGTACCTGTAGATATAAAGACAAAAAGGCCGTGTGAACTCTTACTGTGTGTACCTGTAGATATAAAGAGAGATAAGCCGTGTGAACTGTTACTGTGTTTACCTGTAGATATAATGACAGATAAGTCGTGTGAACAGTTACTGTGTGTACCTGTAGATATAATGACAGATAAGCCGTGTGAACAGTTACTGTGCCGTGTGAACTGTTACTGTCTGTACCTGTAGATATAAAGACAGATAAGCCGTGTGAACTGTTACCGTGTGAGCCTGTAGATATAAAGACTGATAAGCCGTGTGAACTGTTACTGTGTGTACCTGTAGATATAAAGACTGATAAGCCGTGTGAACTGTTACTGTGTGTACCTGTAGATATAATGACAGATAAGCCGTGTCAACTGTTACTGTGTGTACCTGTAGATATAAAGACAGATAAGACGTGTGAACTGTTACTGTATGTACCTGTAGATATAAAGACAGATAAGCCGTGTGAATTGGTACTGTGTGTACCTGTAGATGTAATGACAGACAAGCCTTGTGAACTGTTACTGTGTGTACCTGTAGATATAAAGACAGATAAGCCGTGTGAACTGTTACGGTGTGTACCTGTAGATATAAAGACAGATAAGCCCTGTGAACTCTTACTGTGTGTACCTGTAGATATAAAGAAAGATAAGCCGTGCGAACTGTTACTGTGTGAACCTGTAGATATAATGACAGATAAGTCGTGTAAACTGTTACTATGTGTACCTTTAGATATAAAGACAGACAATCAGTGTGAACTGTTACTGTGTGTACCTGTAGATATAAAGAGAGATATGCCGTGTGAACTGTTACTGTGTGTACCTGTAGATATAAAGACAAATAATCCGTGTGAACTCTTACTGTGTGTAAATTTAGATATAAAGAGAGATAAGCCGTGTGAACTGTTACTGTGTGTACCTGTAGATATAAAGACAGACAAGCAATGTGAACTGTTACTGTGTGTACCTGTAAATATAAAGAGAGATATGCCGTGTGAACTGTTACTGTGTGTACCTGTAGATATAAAGACAAATAATCCGTGTGAACTCTTACTGTGTGTAAATTTAGATATAAAGAGAGATAAGCCGTGTGAACTCTTACTGTGTGTACCAATAGATATAAAGGGAGATAAGCCGTGTGAACTGTTACTGTGTTTACCTGTAGATATAAAGACAAATAAGCCGTGTGAACTGTTACTGTGTGTACCTGTAGATATAAAGACAAATAAGCAGTGTGAACTCTTACTGTGTGTACCTGTAGATATAAAGACATATAAGCCGTGTGAACTGTTACTGTGTGTACCTGTGGATATAAAGACAAATAAACCGTGTGAACTGTTACCGTGTGTGCCTGTAGATATAAAGACTGATAAGCCGTGTGAACTGTTACTGTGTGTACCTGTAGATATAAAGACTGATAAGCCGTGTGAACTGTTACTGTGTGTACCTGTAGATATAATGACAGATAAGCCGTGTCAACTGTTACTGTGTGTACCTGTAGATATAAAGACAGATAAGCCGTGTGAACTGTTACTGTGTGTACCTGTAGATATAAAGACAGATAAGCCGTGTGAATTGTTACTGTGTGTACCTGTAGATGTAATGACAGATAAGCCTTGTGAACTGTTACTGTGTGTACCTGTAGATATAAAGACAGATAAGCCGTGTGAACTGTTACTGTGTGTACCTGTAGATATAAAGACAGATAAGCCGTGTGAACTGTTACTGTGTGTACCTGTAGATATAAAGAAAGATAAGCCGTGCGAACTGTTACTGTGTGAACCTGTAGATATAATGACAGATAACTCATGTAAACTGTTGCAATGTGTACCTTTAGATATAAAGACAGACAAGCAGTGTGAACTGTTACTGTGTGTACCTGTAGATATAAAGAGAGATATGCCGTGTGAACTGTTACTGTGTGTACCTGTAGATATAAAGACAAATAATCCGTGTGAACTCTTACTGTGTGTAAATTTAGATATAAAGAGAGATAAGCCGTGTGAACTGTTACTGTGTGTACCTGTAGATATAAAGACAGATAAGCAATGTGAACTGTTACTGTGTGTACCTATAGATATAATGACAGATAAGCCGTGTGAACAGTTACTGCGTGTACCTGTAGATATAATGACAGATAAGCCGTGTGAACAGTTACTGTGTGTACCTGTAGATATAATGACAGATAAGCCGTGCGAACAGTTACTGTGTGTACCTGTAGATATAGTGACAGATAAGACGTGTGAACAGCTACTGTGTGTACCTGTAGATATAAAGACAGATAGGCCGTGTGAACTGTTACTGTGTGTACCTGTAGATATAAAGACATATAAGCCGTGTGAACTGTTACAGTGTGTACCTTTATATATAAAGACTGATAAGCCGTGTGAACTGTTACTGCGTGTACCTGTAGATATAATGACAGATAAGCCGTGTGAACTGTTATTGTGTGTACCTGTAGATATAAAGACAAATAAGCCGTGTGAACTCTTACTGTGTGTACCTGTAGATATAAAGAGAGATAAGCGTGTGAACTGTTACTGTGTGTACCTGTAGATATAAAGACATATAAGCCGTTTGAACTGTTACTGTGTGTACCTGTAGATATAAAGACTGATAAGCCGTGTGAACTGTTACTGTGTGTACCTGTAGATATAATGACAGATAAGCCGTGTGTACTGTTACTGTGTGTACCTGTAGATATAATGACAGATAAGCCGTGTGAACTGTTTTTGTGTGTACCTGTAGATAAAAGACAAATAAGCCGTGCGAACTCTTACTGTATGTACCTGTAGATATAAAGACAGATAATCCGTGTGAACTGTTACTGTGTGTACCAGTAGATATAAAGACAGATAAGCCGTGTGAACTGTTACTGTGTGAACCTGTAGAAAAAAGACAAATAAGCCGTATGAACTCTTATTGTGTGTACCTGTAGATATAAAGAGAGATAAGCCGTTTGAACTGTTACTGTGGGTACCTGTAGATATAATGACAAATAAGCCGTGTAAACAGTTACTATGTGTACCTGTAGATATAATGAGAGATAAGCCAAGTGAACAGTTACTGTGTGCACCTGTAGTTATAAAGACAGATAGGCCGTGTGAACTGTTACTGTGTGTACCTGTAGATATAAAGACAGATAAGCCGTGTGAACTGTTACTGTGTGTACCTATACATATAAAGACAGATAAGCCGTGTGAACTGTTACTGTGTGTACCTGTAGATATTATGTTAGATAAGCCATGTGAACTGTTACTGTGTGTACCTGTAGATATAAAGACAGATTAGCCGTGTGAACTGTTATTGTGTGTACCTGTAGATATAAAGACAAATTAAGCAGTTTGAACTCTTACTGTGTGTACCTGTACATATAAAGAGAGATAAGCCGTGTGAACTGTTAATGTGTGTACCTGTGGATATAATGACAGATAAGACGTGTGAACAGTTACTCTGTGTACCTGTTAATATAAGGACAGATAAGCCGGGTGAACTGTTACTGTGTGTACCGGTAGATATAAAGACGGATAAGCGTGTAAACTGTCAACATGCGTTTCTGTAGATATAAAGACAGATAAGCCGTGTGAACTGTTACTGTGTGTACCTGTAGATATAAAGACAGATAAGCCGCGTGAACTGTTACTGTGTGTACCTGTAGATATAATGACAGATTAGACGTGTGAACTGATATTGTGTGTACCTGTAGATATAAAGACAAATAAGCCGTGTGAACTGTTACTGTGTGTACCTGTAGATATAAAGACAGTCAAGCCGTGTGAACTGTTACTGTGTGTACCTGTAGATATAAAGACAGATAAGCCGTGTGAACTGTTACTGTGTGTACCTGTAGATATAATGACAGATTAGCCGTGTGAACTGTTATTGTGTGTACCTGTAGATATAAAGACAAATAAGCCGTGTGAACTGTTACTGTGTGTACCTGTAGATATAAAGACAGATAAGCCGTGTGAACTGTTACTGTGTGTACCTGTAGATATAAAGACAAATAAGCCGTGTGAACTGTTACTGTGTGTACCTGTAGATATAAAGACAGATAGGCGGTGTGAACTGTTACTGTGTGTACCTGTAGATATAAAGACAAAAAAGCCGTGTGAACTGTTACTGTGTGTACCTGTAGATATAAAGACAGATAAGCCGTGTGAACTGTTACTGTGTGTACCTGTAGATATAAAGACAGATAAGCCGTGTGAACTGTTACTGTGTGTACCTGTAGATATAAAGACTGATAAGCCGTGTGAACTGTTACTGTGTGTACCTGTAGATATAAAGACAGATAAGCCGTGTGAACTGTTACTGTGTGTACCTGTAGATATAAAGACAAATAAGCCGTGTGAACTCTTACAGTCTGTACCTGTAGATATAAAGAAAGATAAGCCGTGTGTACTGTTACTGTGTGTACCTGTAGATATAATGACAGATAAGCCGTGTGAACAGTTACTCTGTGTACCTGTAAATATAAGGACAGATAAGCCGTGTGAACTGTTACTGTGTGCACCTGTAGATATAAAGACAAATAAGCCGTGTGAATTCTAACTGTGTGTACCTGTAGATATAAAGAGAGATAAGCCTTGTGAATTGTTACTGTGTGCTCCTGTAGATATAATGACAGATAAGCCGTGTGAACAGTTACTCTGTGTACCTGTAGATATAATGACAGATAAGACGTGTGAACAGTTACTGTGTGTACCTGTAGATATAAAGACAGATAGGAAGTGTGAACTGTTACTGTGTGTACCTGTAGATATAAAGACAGATAAGCCGTGTGAACTGTTACAGTGTGTACCTTTAGATATAAAGACTGATAAGCCGTGTGAACTGTTACTGTGTGTACCTGTAGATATAAAGACAGATAAGCCGTGTGAACTGTTACTGTGTGTACCTGTAGATATAAAGACTGATAAGCCGTGTGAACTGTTACTGTGTGTACCTGTAGATATAATGAGAGATAAGCCGTGTGAACTGTTACTTTGTGTACCTGTAGATATAATGACAAATAAGCCGTGTGAACTGTTATTGTGTACCTGTAGATATAAAGAGAGATAAGCCGTGTGAACTGTTACTGTGTGTACCTGTAGATATAAAGACAGATAAACCGTGTGAACTGTTACTGTGTGTACCTTTAGATATAAAGACTGATAAGCCGTGTGAACTGTTACTTTGTGTACCTGTAGATATAAAGACAGATAAGCCGTGTGAACTGCTACTGTGTATACCTGTAGATTTAATGACAGATAAGCCGTGTGAACTGTTACTGTGTGTACCTTTAGATATAAAGACTGATAAGCCGTGAGAACTGTTACTTTGTGTACCTGTAGATATAAAGACAGATAAGCCGTGTGAACAGTTACTGTGTGTACCTGTAGATATAATGACAGATAAGCCGTGTGAACTGTTAGTGTTTTCCTGTAGATATAAAGAGAGATAAGCCGTGTGAATTGTTATTGTGTGTACCTGTAGATATAATGAGAGATAAGCCGTGTGAACAGTTACTATGTGTACCTGTAGATATAATGACAGATAAGACGTGTGAACAGTTACTGTGTGTACCTGTAGATATAAAGACAGATAGGCCGTGTGAACTGTTACTGTGTGTACCTGTAGATATAAAGAGAGATAAGCCGTGTGAATTGTTACTGTGTGTACCTGTAGATATAATGACAGATAAGCCGTGTGAACAGTTACTATGTGTACCTGTAGATATAAAGACAGATAAGCCGTGTGAACTGTTACAGTGTGTACCTTTGGATATAAAGACTGATAAGCCGTGTGAACTGTTACTGTGTTTACCTGTAGATATAATGACAGATAAGCCTTCTGAACTGTTACAGTGTGTACCTGTAGATATAAAGACAAATGAGCCGTGCGAACTCTTACTGTGTACCTGTAGATATAAAGAGAGATAAGCCGTGTGTACTGTTACTGTGTGTACCTGTAGATATAATGACAGATAAGCCGTGTGAACAGTTACTCTGTGTACCTGTAAATATAAGGACAGATAAGCCGTGTGAACTGTTACTGTGTGCACCTGTAGATATAAAGACAAATAAGCCGTGTGAACTCTAACTGTGTGTACCTGTAGATATAAAGAGAGATAAGCCTTGTGAATTGTTACTGTGTGCTCCTGTAGATATAATGACAGATAAGCCGTGTGAACAGTTACTCTGTGCACCTGTAGATATAATGACAGATAAGACGTGTGAACAGTTACTGTGTGTACCTGTAGATATAAAGACAGATAGGAAGTGTGAACTGTTACTGTGTGTACCTGTAGATATAAAGACAGATAAGCCGTGTGAACTGTTACAGTGTGTACCTTTAGATATAAAGACTGATAAGCCGTGTGAACTGTTACTGTGTGTACCTGTAGATATAAAGACAGATAAGCCGTTTGAACTGTTACTGTGTGTACCTGTAGATATAAAGACTGATAAGCCGTCTGAACTGTTACTGTGTGTACCTGTAGATATAATGACAGATAAGCCGTGTGAACTGTTATTGTGTACCTGTAGATATAAAGAGAGATAAGCCGTGTGAACTGTTACTGTGTGTACCTGTAGATATAATGAGAGATAAGCCGTGTGAACTGTTATTGTGTACCTGTAGATATAAAGAGAGATAAGCCGTGTGAACTGTTACTGTGTGTACCTGTAGATATAATGAGAGATAAGCCGTGTGAACAGTTACTATGTGTACCTGTAGATATAATGACAGATAAGACGTGTGAACAGTTACTGTGTGTACCTGTAGATAGAAAGACAGATAGGCCGTGTGAACTGTTACTGTGTGTACCTGTAGATATAAAGACAGATAAGCAGTGTGAACTGTTACTGTGTGTACCTTTAGATATAAAGACTGATAAGCCGTGTGAACTGTTACTTTGTGTACCTGTAGATATAAAGACAGATAAGCCGTGTGAACTGCTACTGTGTATACCTGTAGATCTAATATCAGATAAGCCGTGTGAACTGTTACTGTGTGTACCTTTAGATATAAAGACTGATAAGCCGTGAGAACTGTTACTTTGTGTACCTGTAGATATAAAGACAGATAAGCCGTGTGAACAGTTACTGTGTGTACCTGTAGATATAATGACAGATAAGCCGTGTGAACAGTTACTGTGTGTACCTGTAGATAAAATGACAGATAAGCCGTGTGAACTGTTACTTTGTGTACCTGTAGATATAATGACAGATAAGACGTGTGAACAGTTACTGTGTGTACCTGTAGATATAAAGACAGATAGGCCGTGTGAACTGTTACTGTGTGTACCTGTAGATATAACGACAGATAAGCCGTGTGAACAGTTACTATGTGTACCTGTAGATATAAAGACAGATAAGCCGTGTGAACTGTTACAGTGTGTACCTTTAGATATAAAGACTGATAAGCCGTGTGAACTGTTATTGTGTGTACCTGTAGATATAATGAGAGATAAGCCGTGTGAACAGTTACTATGTGTACCTGTAGATATAATGACAGATAAGACGTGTGAACAGTTACTGTGTGTACCTGTAGATATAAAGACAGATAGGCCGTGTGAACTGTTACTGTGTGTACCTGTAGATATAAAGAGAGATAAGCCGTGTGAATTGTTACTGTGTGTACCTGTAGATATAATGACAGATAAGCCGTGTGAACAGTTACTATGTGTACCTGTAGATATAAAGACAGATAAGCCGTGTGAACTGTTACAGTGTGTACCTTTAGATATAAAGACTGATAAGCCGTGTGAACTGTTACTGTGTTTACCTGTAGATATAATGACAGATAAGCCTTCTGAACTGTTACAGTGTTTACCTGTAGATATAAAGACAAATAAGCCGTGCGAACTCTTACTGTGTACCTGTAGATATAAAGAGAGATAAGCCGTGTGTACTGTTACTGTGTGTACCTGTAGATATAATGACAGATAAGCCGTGTGAACAGTTACTCTGTGTACCTGTAAATATAAGGACAGATAAGCCGTGTGAACTGTTACTGTGTGCACCTGTAGATATAAAGACAAATAAGCCGTGTGAACTCTAACTGTGTGTACCTGTAGATATAAAGAGAGATAAGCCTTGTGAATTGTTACTGTGTGCTCCTGTAGATATAATGACAGATAAGCCGTGTGAACAGTTACTCTGTGCACCTGTAGATATAATGACAGATAAGACGTGTGAACAGTTACTGTGTGTACCTGTAGATATAAAGACAGATAGGAAGTGTGAACTGTTACTGTGTGTACCTGTAGATATAAAGACAGATAAGCCGTGTGAACTGTTACAGTGTGTACCTTTAGATATAAAGACTGATAAGCCGTGTGAACTGTTACTGTGTGTACCTGTAGATATAAAGACAGATAAGCCGTTTGAACTGTTACTGTGTGTACCTGTAGATATAAAGACTGATAAGCCGTCTGAACTGTTACTGTGTGTACCTGTAGATATAATGACAGATAAGCCGTGTGAACTGTTATTGTGTACCTGTAGATATAAAGAGAGATAAGCCGTGTGAACTGTTACTGTGTGTACCTGTAGATATAATGAGAGATAAGCCGTGTGAACTGTTATTGTGTACCTGTAGATATAAAGAGAGATAAGCCGTGTGAACTGTTACTGTGTGTACCTGTAGATATAATGAGAGATAAGCCGTGTGAACAGTTACTATGTGTACCTGTAGATATAATGACAGATAAGACGTGTGAACAGTTACTGTGTGTACCTGTAGATAGAAAGACAGATAGGCCGTGTGAACTGTTACTGTGTGTACCTGTAGATATAAAGACAGATAAGCAGTGTGAACTGTTACTGTGTGTACCTTTAGATATAAAGACTGATAAGCCGTGTGAACTGTTACTTTGTGTACCTGTAGATATAAAGACAGATAAGCCGTGTGAACTGCTACTGTGTATACCTGTAGATCTAATATCAGATAAGCCGTGTGAACTGTTACTGTGTGTACCTTTAGATATAAAGACTGATAAGCCGTGAGAACTGTTACTTTGTGTACCTGTAGATATAAAGACAGATAAGCCGTGTGAACAGTTACTGTGTGTACCTGTAGATATAATGACAGATAAGCCGTGTGAACAGTTACTGTGTGTACCTGTAGATAAAATGACAGATAAGCCGTGTGAACTGTTACTTTGTGTACCTGTAGATATAATGACAGATAAGACGTGTGAACAGTTACTGTGTGTACCTGTAGATATAAAGACAGATAGGCCGTGTGAACTGTTACTGTGTGTACCTGTAGATATAACGACAGATAAGCCGTGTGAACAGTTACTATGTGTACCTGTAGATATAAAGACAGATAAGCCGTGTGAACTGTTACAGTGTGTACCTGTAGATATAAAGACAGATAAGCCTTCTGAACTGTTATAGTGTGTACCTGTAGATATAAAGACAAATAAGCCGTGCGAACTCTTACTGTGTACCTGTAGATATAAAGGCAGATAATCCGTGTGAACTGTTACTGTGTGTACCTGTAGATAAAAAGACAAATAAGCCGTGTGAACTCTCATTGTGTGTACCTGTAGATATAAAGAGAGATAAGCCGTGTGAACTGTTATTGTGTGTACCTGTAGATATAAAGACAAATAAGCCGTGTGAACAGTTACTATGTGTACCTGTAGATATAATGAGAGATAATCCGTGTGAACAGTTACTTTGTGCACCTGTAGATATAAAGACAGATAAGAGGTGTGAACTGTTACTGTGTGTACCTGTAGATATAATGACAGATAAGAGGTGTGAACTGTTACTGTGTGTACCTGTAGATATAATGACAAATAAGCCGTGTGAACAGTTACTATGTGTACCTATAGATATAATGAGAGATAAGCCGTGTGAACTGTTACTGTGTGTACCTGTAGATATAAAGACAGATAAGCCGTGTGAACTGTTACTGTGTGTACCTGTAGATATAAAGACAGATAAGCGGTGTGAACTGTTACTGTGTGTACCTGTAGATATTATGTTAGATAAGCCGTGTGAACTGTTACTGTGTGTACCTGTAGATATAATGACAGATTAGCCGTGTGAACTGTTACTGTGTGTACCTGTAGATATAAAGAGAGATAAGCCGTGTGAACTGTTACTGTGTGTACCTGTAGATATAATGACAGATAAGCCGTGTGAACAGTTACTCTGTGTACCTGTAAATATAAGGACAGATAAGCCGGGTGAACTGTTACTGTGTGTACCGGTAGATATAAAGACGGATAAGCCGTGTGAACTGTCACTGTGTTTACCTGTAGATATAAAGACAAATAAGCCATGTGAACTGTTAATGTGTGTACCTGTAGATATAAAGAGAGATAAGCCGTGTGAACTGTTACTGTGTGTACCTGTAGATGTAATGACAGATAAGCGTGTAAACTGTTACTGTTTGTACCTGTAGATATAAAGACTGATAAGCCGTGTGAACTGTTACTGTGTGTACCTGTAGATATAATGACAGATATGCCGTGTGAACTGTTACTGTGTGTACCTGTAGATATAATGACAGATAAGCCGTGTGAACTGTTACTGTGTGTACCTGTAGATATAATGACAGATAAGCAGTGTGAACTGTTACTGTGTGTACCTGTAGATATAAAGAGAGATAAGCCGTGTGAACTGTTACTGTGTGTACCTGTAGATGTAATGACAGATAAGCGTGTAAACTGTTACTGTTTGTACCTGTAGATATGAAGACTGATAAGCCGTGTGAACTGTTACTGTGTGTACCTGTAGATATAATGACAGATATGCCGTGTGAACTGTTACTGTGTGTACCTGTAGATATAATGACAGATAAGCCGTGTGAACTCTTATTGTGTGTACCTGTAGATATAAAGACAAATAAGCCGTGTGAACTCTTACTGTGTATACCTGTAGATATAAAGAGAGATAACCCGTGTGATTTGTTACTGTGTGTACCTGTATATATAATGACAGATAAGCCGTGTGAACAGTTACTATGTGTACCTGTAGATATAATCACAGATAAGACGTGTGAACAGTTACTGGGTGTACCTGTAGATATAATGACAAATAAGCCGTGTGAACTGTTATCGTGTGTACCTGTAGATATAATGACAGATAAGCCGTGTGAATTGTTACTGTGTGTACCTGTAGATATAATGAGAGATAAGCCGTGTGAACTCTTGTTGTGTGTACCTGTAGATATAAAGACAGATAAGCCGTGTGAACTGTAACAGTGTGTACCTTTAGATATAAAGACTGATAAGCCGTGTGAACTGTTACTGTGTGTACCTGTAGATATAATGACAGATAAGCCGTGTGAACTGTTATTGTGTGTACCTGTAGATATAAAGACTGATAAGTCGTGTGAACAGTTACTGTGTGTACCGCTAGATATAAAGACGGATAAGCCGTGTAAACTGTCACTGTTTGTATCTGTAGATGTAAATATAGATAAGCCGTGTAAACTGTCAACATGTGTTTCTGTAGATATAAAGACAGATAAGCCGTGTGAACTGTTACTGTGTGTACCTCTAGATATAAAGACAGAGAAGCCGTGTGAACTCTTACTGTGTGTACCTGTAGATATAAAGACAGATAAGCCTTGTGAACTGTTACTGTGTGTACCTGTAGATATAAAGACTGAAAAGCAGTGTGAACTGTTACTGTGTTTACCTGTAGATATAATGACAGATAATCCGTGGCACTGTTACTGTGTGTACCTGTAGATATAATGACAGATAAGCCGTGTGAACAGTTACTGTGTGTACCTGTAGATATAAAGACAGATTAGCCGTGTGAACTCTTACTGTGTGTACCTGTAGATATAATGACAGATAAGGCGTGTGAACTGTTACTGTGTGTACCTGTAGATATAGAGAAAGATTAGCCGTGTGAACTGTTACTGTGTGTACCTGTAGATATAATGACAGATAAGCCGTGTGAACAGTTACTGTGTGTACCTGTAGATATAATGACATATAAGCCGTGTGAACAGTTACTGTGTGTACCTGTAGATATAATGACTGATAAGCCGTGTGAACAGTTACTGTGTGTACCTGTAGATATAAAGACAGATTAGCCGTGTGAACTGTTACTGTGTGTACCTATAGATATAATGACAGATAAGCCGTGTGAACAGTTACTGTGTGTACCTGTAGATATAATCACAGATAAGACGTGTGAACAGTTACTGGGTGTACCTGTAGATATAATGACAAATAAGCCGTGTGAACTGTTACTGTGTGTACCTGTAGATATAATGACAGATAAGCCGTGTGAATTGTTACTGTGTGTACCTGTAGATATAATGAGAGATAAGCCGTGTGAACTCTTGTTGTGTGTACCTGTAGATATAAAGACAGATAAGCCGTGTGAACTGTAACAGTGTGTACCTTTAGATATAAAGACTGATAAGCCGTGTGAACTGTTACTGTGTGTACCTGTAGATATAATGACAGATAAGCCGTGTGAACTGTTATTGTGTGTACCTGTAGATATAAAGACTGACAAGTCGTGTGAACAGTTACTGTGTGTACCGCTAGATATAAAGACGGATAAGCCTGTGAACTGTCACTGTTTGTATCTGTAGATGTAAATATAGATAAGCCGTGTAAACTGTCAACATGTGTTTCTGTAGATATAAAGACAGATAAGCCGTGTGAACTGTTACTGTGTGTACCTGTAGATATAAAGACAGAGAAGCCGTGTGAACTCTTACTGTGTGTACCTGTAGATATAAAGACAGATAAGCCTTGTGAACTGTTACTGTGTGTACCTGTAGATATAAAGACTGAAAAGCAGTGTGAACTGTTACTGTGTTTACCTGTAGATATAATGACAGATAATCCCTGGCACTGTTACTGTGTGTACCTGTAGATATAATGACAGATAAGCCGTGTGAACAGTTAATGTGTGTACCTGTAGATATAAAGACAGATTAGCCGTGTGAACTCTTACTGTGTGTACCTGTAGATATAATGACAGATAAGGCGTGTGAACTGTAACTGTGTGTACCTGTAGATATAAAGAAAGATTAGCCGTGAGAACTGTTACTGTGTGTACCTGTAGATATAATGACAGATAAGCCGTGTGAACAGTTACTGTGTGTACCTGTAGATATAATGACATATAAGCCGTGTGATCAGTTACTGTGTGTACCTGTAGATATAATGACAGATAAGCCGTGTGAACAGTTACTGTGTGTACCTGTAGATATAAAGACAGATTAGCCGTGTGAACTGTTACTGTGTGTACCTATAGATATAATGACAGATAAGCCGTGTGAACAGTTACTGTGTGTACCTGTAGATATAATGACAGATAAGCCGTGTGAACAGTTACTGCGTGCACCTGTAGATATAATGACAGATTAGCCGTGTGAACTGTTACTGTGTGTACCTGTAGATTTAATGACAGATAAGCCGTGTGAACAGTTACTGTGTGTACCTGTAGATATAGCGACAGATAAGACCTGTGAACAGCTACTGTGTGTACCTGTAGATATAAAGACAAATAGGCCGTGTGAACTGTTACTGTGTGTACCTGTAGATATAAAGACATATAAGCCGTGTGAACTGTTACAGTGTGTACCTTTATATATAAAGACTGATAAGCCGTGTGAACTGTTACTGTGTGTACCTGTAGATATAATGACAGATAAGCCGTGTGAACTGTTATTGTGTGTACCTGTAGATATAAAGACAAATAAGCCGTGTGAACTCTTACTGTGTGTACCTGAAGATATAAAGAGAGATAAGCGTGTGAACTGTTACTGTGTGTACCTGTAGATATAAAGACAGATAGGCCGTGTGAACTGTTACTGTGTGTACCTATAGATATAAAGACATATAAGCCGTTTGAACTCTTACTGTGTGTACCTGTAGATATAAAGACAGATAAGCCTTGTGAACTGTTACTGTGTGTACCTGTAGATATAAAGACTGAAAAGCAGTGTGAACTGTTACTGTGTTTACCTGTAGATATAATGACAGATAATCCGTGGCACTGTTACTGTGTGTACCTGTAGATATAATGACAGATAAGCCGTGTGAACAGTTACTGTGTGTACCTGTAGATATAAAGACAGATTAGCCGTGTGAACTCTTACTGTGTGTACCTGTAGATATAATGACAGATAAGGCGTGCGAACTGTTACTGTGTGTACCTGTAGATATAAAGAAAGATTAGCCGTGTGAACTGTTACTGTGTGTACCTGTAGATATAATGACAGATAAGCCGTGTGAACAGTTACTGTGTGTACCTGTAGATATAATGACATATAAGCCGTGTGAACAGTTACTGTGTGTACCTGTAGATATAATGACTGATAAGCCGTGTGAACAGTTACTGTGTGTACCTGTAGATATAAAGACAGATTAGCCGTGTGAACTGTTACTGTGTGTACCTATAGATATAATGACAGATAAGCCGTGTGAACAGTTACTGTGTGTACCTGTAGATATAATCACAGATAAGACGTGTGAACAGTTACTGGGTGTACCTGTAGATATAATGACAAATAAGCCGTGTGAACTGTTATCGTGTGTACCTGTAGATATAATGACAGATAAGCCGTGTGAATTGTTACTGTGTGTACCTGTAGATATAATGAGAGATAAGCCGTGTGAACTCTTGTTGTGTGTACCTGTAGATATAAAGACAGATAAGCCGTGTGAACTGTAACAGTGTGTACCTTTAGATATAAAGACTGATAAGCCGTGTGAACTGTTACTGTGTGTACCTGTAGATATAATGACAGATAAGCCGTGTGAACTGTTATTGTGTGTACCTGTAGATATAAAGACTGACAAGTCGTGTGAACAGTTACTGTGTGTACCGCTAGATATAAAGACGGATAAGCCGTGTGAACTGTCACTGTTTGTATCTGTAGATGTAAATATAGATAAGCCGTGTAAACTGTCAACATGTGTTTCTGTAGATATAAAGACAGATAAGCCGTGTGAACTGTTACTGTGTGTACCTGTAGATTTAATGACAGATAAGCCGTGTGAACAGTTACTGTGTGTACCTGTAGATATAATGACAGATAAGCCGTGCGAACCGTTACTGTGTGTACCTGTAGATATAGCGACAGATAAGACCTGTGAACAGCTACTGTGTGTACCTGTAGATATAAAGACAAATAGGCCGTGTGAACTGTTACTGTGTGTACCTGTAGATATAAAGACATATAAGCCGTGTGAACTGTTACAGTGTGTACTTTTATATATAAAGACTGATAAGCCGTGTGAACTGTTACTGTGTGTACCTGTAGATATAATGACAGATAAGCCGTGTGAACTGTTATTGTGTGTACCTGTAGATATAAAGACAAATAAGCCGTGTGAACTCTTACTGTGTGTACCTGAAGATATAAAGAGAGATAAGCGTGTGAACTGTTACTGTGTGTACCTGTAGATATAAAGACAGATAGGCCGTGTGAACTGTTACTGTGTGTACCTGTAGATATAAAGACATATAAGCCGTTTGAACTGTTACTGTGTGTACCTGTAGATATAAAGACTGATAAGCCGTGTGAACTGTTACTGTGTGTACCTGTAGATATAATGACAGATAAGCCGTGTGAACTGTTACTGTGTTTACCTGTAGATATAATGACAGATAAGCCGTGTGAACTGTTTTTGTGTGTACCTGTAGATAAAAGACAAATAAGCCGTGCGAACTCATACTGTATGTACCTGTAGATATATAATGACAGATAATCCGTGTGAACTGTTACTGTGTGTACCAGTAGATATAAAGACAGATAAGCCGTGTGAACTGTTACTGTGTGAACCTGTTGATATAAAGACAAATAAGCCGTGTGAACTCTTATTGTGTGTACCTGTAGATATAAAGACGGATAAGCCGTGTGAACTGTCACTGTTTGTATCTGTAGATGTAAATATAGATAAGCCGTGTAAACTGTCAACATGTGTTTCTGTAGATATAAAGACAGATAAGCCGTTTGAACTGTTACTGTGTGTACCTGTAGATATAATGACAAATAAGCCGTGTGAACAGTTACTATGTGTACCTGTAGATATAATGAGAGATAAGCCAAGTGAACAGTTACTGTGTGCACCTGTAGTTATAAAGACAGATAGGCCGTGTGAACTGTTACTGTGTGTACCTGTAGATATAAAGACAGATAAGCCGTGTGAACTGTTACTGTGTGTACCTATACATATAAAGACAGATAAGCCGTGTGAACTGTTACTGTGTGTACCTGTAGATATTATGTTAGATAAGCCATGTGAACTGTTACTGTGTGTACCTGTTGATATCAAGACAGATTAGCCGTGTAAAGTGTTATTGTGTGTACCTGTAGATATAAAGACAAATTAAGCAGTTTGAACTCTTACTGTGTGTACCTGTACATATAAAGAGAGATAAGCCGTGTGAATTGTTACTGTGTGTACCTGTAGATATAAAGACGGATAAGCGTGTAAACTGTCAACATGCGTTTCTGTAGATAAAAAGAGAGATAAGCCGTGTGAACTGTTACTGTGTGTACCTGTAGATATAAAGACAGATAAGCCGTGTGAACTGTTACTGTGTGTACCTGTAGATATAAAGACAAATAAGCCGTGTGAACTGTTACTGTGTGTACCTGTAGATATAAAGACGGATAAGCCGTGTGAACAGTTACTGTGTGTACCTGTAGATATAATGACAGATAAGCCGCGTGAACAGTTACTGCGTGCACCTGTAGATATAATGACAGATTAGCCGTGTGAACTGTTACTGTGTGTACCTGTAGATTTAATGACAGATAAGCCGTGTGAACAGTTACTGTGTGTACCTGTAGATATAGCGACAGATAAGACCTGTGAACAGCTACTGTGTGTACCTGTAGATATAAAGACAAATAGGCCGTGTGAACTGTTACTGTGTGTACCTGTAGATATAAAGACATATAAGCCGTGTGAACTGTTACAGTGTGTACCTTTATATATAAAGACTGATAAGCCGTGTGAACTGTTACTGTGTGTACCTGTAGATATAATGACAGATAAGCCGTGTGAACTGTTATTGTGTGTACCTGTAGATATAAAGACAAATAAGCCGTGTGAACTCTTACTGTGTGTACCTGAAGATATAAAGAGAGATAAGCGTGTGAACTGTTACTGTGTGTACCTGTAGATATAAAGACAGATAGGCCGTGTGAACTGTTACTGTGTGTACCTATAGATATAAAGACATATAAGCCGTTTGAACTCTTACTGTGTGTACCTGTAGATATAAAGACAGATAAGCCTTGTGAACTGTTACTGTGTGTACCTGTAGATATAAAGACTGAAAAGCAGTGTGAACTGTTACTGTGTTTACCTGTAGATATAATGACAGATAATCCGTGGCACTGTTACTGTGTGTACCTGTAGATATAATGACAGATAAGCCGTGTGAACAGTTACTGTGTGTACCTGTAGATATAAAGACAGATTAGCCGTGTGAACTCTTACTGTGTGTACCTGTAGATATAATGACAGATAAGGCGTGCGAACTGTTACTGTGTGTACCTGTAGATATAAAGAAAGATTAGCCGTGTGAACTGTTACTGTGTGTACCTGTAGATATAATGACAGATAAGCCGTGTGAACAGTTACTGTGTGTACCTGTAGATATAATGACATATAAGCCGTGTGAACAGTTACTGTGTGTACCTGTAGATATAATGACTGATAAGCCGTGTGAACAGTTACTGTGTGTACCTGTAGATATAAAGACAGATTAGCCGTGTGAACTGTTACTGTGTGTACCTATAGATATAATGACAGATAAGCCGTGTGAACAGTTACTGTGTGTACCTGTAGATATAATCACAGATAAGACGTGTGAACAGTTACTGGGTGTACCTGTAGATATAATGACAAATAAGCCGTGTGAACTGTTATCGTGTGTACCTGTAGATATAATGACAGATAAGCCGTGTGAATTGTTACTGTGTGTACCTGTAGATATAATGAGAGATAAGCCGTGTGAACTCTTGTTGTGTGTACCTGTAGATATAAAGACAGATAAGCCGTGTGAACTGTAACAGTGTGTACCTTTAGATATAAAGACTGATAAGCCGTGTGAACTGTTACTGTGTGTACCTGTAGATATAATGACAGATAAGCCGTGTGAACTGTTATTGTGTGTACCTGTAGATATAAAGACTGACAAGTCGTGTGAACAGTTACTGTGTGTACCGCTAGATATAAAGACGGATAAGCCGTGTGAACTGTCACTGTTTGTATCTGTAGATGTAAATATAGATAAGCCGTGTAAACTGTCAACATGTGTTTCTGTAGATATAAAGACAGATAAGCCGTGTGAACTGTTACTGTGTGTACCTGTAGATTTAATGACAGATAAGCCGTGTGAACAGTTACTGTGTGTACCTGTAGATATAATGACAGATAAGCCGTGCGAACCGTTACTGTGTGTACCTGTAGATATAGCGACAGATAAGACCTGTGAACAGCTACTGTGTGTACCTGTAGATATAAAGACAAATAGGCCGTGTGAACTGTTACTGTGTGTACCTGTAGATATAAAGACATATAAGCCGTGTGAACTGTTACAGTGTGTACTTTTATATATAAAGACTGATAAGCCGTGTGAACTGTTACTGTGTGTACCTGTAGATATAATGACAGATAAGCCGTGTGAACTGTTATTGTGTGTACCTGTAGATATAAAGACAAATAAGCCGTGTGAACTCTTACTGTGTGTACCTGAAGATATAAAGAGAGATAAGCGTGTGAACTGTTACTGTGTGTACCTGTAGATATAAAGACAGATAGGCCGTGTGAACTGTTACTGTGTGTACCTATAGATATAAAGACATATAAGCCGTTTGAACTGTTACTGTGTGTACCTGTAGATATAAAGACTGATAAGCCGTGTGAACTGTTACTGTGTGTACCTGTAGATATAATGACAGATAAGCCGTGTGAACTGTTACTGTGTTTACCTGTAGATATAATGACAGATAAGCCGTGTGAACTGTTTTTGTGTGTACCTGTAGATAAAAGACAAATAAGCCGTGCGAACTCATACTGTATGTACCTGTAGATATATAATGACAGATAATCCGTGTGAACTGTTACTGTGTGTACCAGTAGATATAAAGACAGATAAGCCGTGTGAACTGTTACTGTGTGAACCTGTTGATATAAAGACAAATAAGCCGTGTGAACTCTTATTGTGTGTACCTGTAGATATAAAGACGGATAAGCCGTGTGAACTGTCACTGTTTGTATCTGTAGATGTAAATATAGATAAGCCGTGTAAACTGTCAACATGTGTTTCTGTAGATATAAAGACAGATAAGCCGTTTGAACTGTTACTGTGTGTACCTGTAGATATAATGACAAATAAGCCGTGTGAACAGTTACTATGTGTACCTGTAGATATAATGAGAGATAAGCCAAGTGAACAGTTACTGTGTGCACCTGTAGTTATAAAGACAGATAGGCCGTGTGAACTGTTACTGTGTGTACCTGTAGATATAAAGACAGATAAGCCGTGTGAACTGTTACTGTGTGTACCTATACATATAAAGACAGATAAGCCGTGTGAACTGTTACTGTGTGTACCTGTAGATATTATGTTAGATAAGCCATGTGAACTGTTACTGTGTGTACCTGTTGATATCAAGACAGATTAGCCGTGTAAAGTGTTATTGTGTGTACCTGTAGATATAAAGACAAATTAAGCCGTTTGAACTCTTACTGTGTGTACCTGTACATATAAAGAGAGATAAGCCGTGTGAATTGTTACTGTGTGTACCTGTAGATATAAAGACGGATAAGCGTGTAAACTGTCAACATGCGTTTCTGTAGATAAAAAGAGAGATAAGCCGTGTGAACTGTTACTGTGTGTACCTGTAGATATAAAGACAGATAAGCCGTGTGAACTGTTACTGTGTGTACCTGTAGATATAAAGACAAATAAGCCGTGTGAACTGTTACTGTGTGTACCTGTAGATATAAAGACGGATAAGCCGTGTGAACTGTCACTGTTTGTATCTGTAGATGTAAATATAGATAAGCCGTGTAAACTGTCAACATGTGTTTCTGTAGATATAAAGACAGATAAGCCGTGTGAACTGTTACTGTGTGTACCTGTAGATAAAAAGACAGAGAAGCCGTGTGAACTCTTACTGTGTGTACCTGTAGATATAAAGACAGATAAGCCTTGTGAACTGTTACTGTGTGTACCTGTAGATATAAAGACTGAAAAGCAGTGTGAACTGTTACTGTGTTTACCTGTAGATATAATGACAGATAATCCGTGGCACTGTTACTGTGTGTACCTGTAGATATAATGACAGATAAGCCGTGTGAACAGTTAATGTGTGTACCTGTAGATATAAAGACAGATTAGCCGTGTGAACTCTTACTGTGTGTACCTGTAGATATAATGACAGATAAGGCGTGTGAACTGTTACTGTGTGTACCTGTAGATATAAAGAAAGATTAGCCGTGTGAACTGTTACTGTGTGTACCTGTAGATATAATGACAGATAAGCCGTGTGAACAGTTACTGTGTGTACCTGTAGATATAAAGACAGATTAGCCGTGTGAACTGTTACTGTGTGTACCTATAGATATAATGACAGATAAGCCGTGTGAACAGTTACTGTGTGTACCTGTAGATATAATGACAGATAAGCCGTGTGAACTGTTACTGTGTGCACCTGTAGATATAATGACAGATTAGCCGTGTGAACTGTTACTGTGTGTACCTGTAGATTTAATGACAGATAAGCCGTGTGAACAGTTACTGTGTGTACCTGTAGATATAATGACAGATAAGCCGTGCGAACAGTTACTGTGTGTACCTGTAGATATAATGACAGATAAGCCGTGTGAACTGTTACTGTGTGTACCTGTAGATATAATGACAGATAAGACGTGTGAACAGCTACTGTGTGTACCTGTAGATATAAAGACAAATAGCCCGTGTGAACTGTTACTGTGTGTACCTGTAGATATAAAGACATTTAAGCCGTGTGAACTGTTACAGTGTGTACCTTTATATATACAGACTGATAAGCCTTGTGAACTGTTACTGTGTGTACCTGTAGATATAATGACAGATAAGCCGGATGAACTGTTATTGTGTGTACCTGTAGATATAAAGACAAATAAGCCGTGTGAACTCTTACTGTGTGTACCTGAAGATATAAAGAGAGATAAGCGTGTGAACTGTTACTGTGTGTACCTGTAGATATAAAGACAGAAAGGCCGTGTGAACTGTTACTGTGTGTACCTATAGATTTGAACTGTTACTGTGTGTACCTGTAGATATAAAGACTGATAAGCCGTGTGAACTGTTACTGTGTGTACCTGTAGATATAATGACAGATAAGCCGTGTGAACTGTTACTGTGTGTACCTGTAGATATAATGACAGATAAGCCGTGTGAACTGTTTTTGTGTGTACCTGTAGATAAAAGACAAATAAGCCGTGCGAACTCTTACTGTATGTACCTGTAGATATAAAGACAGATAATCCGTGTGAACTGTTACTGTGTGTACCAGTAGATATAAAGACAGATAAGGCGTGTGAACTGTTACTGTGTGAACCTGTTGATATAAAGACAAATAAGCCGTGTGAACTCTTATTGTGTGTACCTGTAGATATAAAGACAAATAAGCCGTGTGAACTGTTACTGTGTGTACCTGTAGATATAAAGAGATATAAGCCGTGTGAACTGTTACTGTGGGTACCTGTAGATATAATGACAGATAAGCCGTGTGAACAGTTACTCTGTGTACCTGTAAATATAAGGACAGATAAGCCGGGTGAACTGTTACTGTGTGAACCTGTAGATATAAAGACAAATAAGCCCTGTGAACTCTTATTGTGTGTACCTGTAGATATAATGACAGATAAGCCTTGTGAATTGTTACTGTGTGCTCCTGTAGATATAATGACAGATAAGCCGTGTGAACAGTTACTCTGTGTACCTGTAGATATAATGACAGATAAGACGTGTGAACAGTTACTGTGTGTACCTGTAGATATAAAGACAGATAGGAAGTGTGAACTGTTACTGTGTGTACGTGTAGACATAAAGACAGATAAGCCGTGTGAACTGTTACAGTGTGTACCTTTAGATATAAAGACTGATAAGCTATGTGAACTGTTACTGTGTGTACCTGTATATATAATGACAGATAAGCCGTGTGAACTGTTACTTTGTGTACCTGTAGATATAATGACAGATTAGCCGTGTGAACTGTTACTATGTGTACCTGTAGATATAATGACAGATAAGCCGTGTGAACTGCTATTGTGTACCTGTATATATAAAGAGAGATAAGCCGTGTGAACTGTTACTGTGTGTACCTGTAGATATAAAGACAGACAAACCGTGTGAACTGTTACTGTGTGTACCTTTAGATATAAAGACTGATAAGCCGTGTGAACTGTTACTTTGTGTACCTGTAGATATAAAGACAGATACGCCGTGTGAACTGCTACTGTGTATACCTGTAGATATAATGACAGATAAGCCGTGTGAACTGTTACTATGTGTACCTTTAGATATAAAGACTGATAAGCCGTGAGAACTGTTACTTTGTGTACCTGTAGATATAAAGACAGATAAGCCGTGTGAACAGTTACTGTGTGTACCTGTAGATATAATGACAGATAAGCCGTGTGAACTGTTACTGTGTTTTCCTGTAGATATAAAGAGAGATAAGCCGTGTGAATTGTTACTGTGTGTACCTGTAGATATAATGAGAGATAAGCCGTGTGAACAGTTACTATGTGTACCTGTAGATATAATGACATATAAGACGTGTGAACAGTTACTGTGTGTACCTGTAGATATAAAGAGAGATAAGCCGTTTGAACTGTTACTGTGTGTACCTGTAGATATAATGACAAATAAGCCGTGTGAACAGTTACTATGTGTACCTGTAGATATAAAGACAGATAAGCCGTGTGAACTGTTACTGTGTGCACCTGTAGTTATAAAGACAGATAGGCCGTGTGAACTGTTACTGTGTGTACCTGTAGATATAAAGACAGATAAGTCGTGTGAACTGTTACTGTGTGTACCTATACATATAAAGACAGATAAGCCGTGTGAACTGTTACTGTGTGTACCTGAAGATAATATGTTAGATAAGCCATGTGAACTGTTACTGTGTGTACCTGTAGATATCAAGACAGATTAGCCGTGTAAACTGTTATTGTGTGTACCTGTAGATATAAAGACAAATTAAGCAGTTTGAACTCTTACTGTGTGTACCTGTACATATAAAGACAGATAAGCCGTGTGAACTGTTACTATGTGTACCTGTAGATATAATGACAGATAAGACGTGTGAACAGTTACTCTGTGTACCTGTTAATATAAGGACAGATAAGCCGGGTGAACTGTTACTGTGTGTACCTGTAGATATAAAGACGGATAAGCGTGTAAACTGTCAACATGCGTTTCTGTAGATATAAAGACAGATAAGCCGTGTGAACTGTTACTGTGTGTACCTGTAGATATAAAGACAGATAAGCCGTGTGAACTGTTACTGTGTGTACCTGTAGATATAATGACAGATTAGCCGTGTGAACTGTTATTGTGTGTACCTGTAGATATAAAGACAAATAAGCCGTGTGAACTCTTACTGTGTCTACCTGTAGATATAAAGAGAGATAAGCCGTGTGAACTGTTACTGTGGGTACCTGTAGATATAATGACAGATAAGCCGTGTGAACAGTTACTCTGTGTACCTGTAAATATAAGGACAGATAAGCCGGGTGAACCGTTACTGTGTGTACCTGTAGATATAAAGACAGATAAGCCCTGTGAACTCTTATTGTGTGTACCTGTAGATATAAAGAGAAATAAGCCGTGTGAACTCTAACTGTGTGTACCTGTAGATATAAAGAGAGATAAGCCGTGTGAACTGTTACTGTGTGTACCAGTAGATATAAAGACAGATAAGCCGTGTGAACTGTTACTGTGTGAACCTGTTGATATAAAGACAAATAAGCCGTGTGAACTCTTATTGTGTGTACCTGTAGATATAAAGACAAATAAGCCGTGTGAACTCTTACTGTGTCTACCTGTAGATATAAAGATAGATAAGCCGTGTGAACTGTTACTGTGGGTACCTGTAGATATAATGACAGATAAGCCGTGTGAACTGTTACTGTGTGTACCTGTAGATATAATGACAGATAAGCCGTGTGAACTGTTACTGTGTGTACCTGTAGATATAATGACAGATAAGCCGTGTGAACTGTTTTTGTGTGTACCTGTAGATAAAAGACAAATAAGCCGTGCGAACTCTTACTGTATGTACCTGTAGATATAAAGACAGATAATCCGTGTGAACTGTTACTGTGTGTACCAGTAGATATAAAGACAGATAAGCCGTGTGAACTGTTACTGTGTGAACCTGTTGATATAAAGACAAATAAGCCGTGTGAACTCTTATTGTGTGTACCTGTAGATATAAAGACAAATAAGCCGTGTGAACTGTTACTGTGTGTACCTGTAGATATAAAGAGATATAAGCCGTGTGAACTGTTACTGTGGGTACCTGTAGATATAATGACAGATAAGCCGTGTGAACAGTTACTCTGTGTACCTGTAAATATAAGGACAGATAAGCCGGGTGAACTGTTACTGTGTGAACCTGTAGATATAAAGACAAATAAGCCCTGTGAACTCTTATTGTGTGTACCTGTAGATATAATGACAGATAAGCCTTGTGAATTGTTACTGTGTGCTCCTGTAGATATAATGACAGATAAGCCGTGTGAACAGTTACTCTGTGTACCTGTAGATATAATGACAGATAAGACGTGTGAACAGTTACTGTGTGTACCTGTAGATATAAAGACAGATAGGAAGTGTGAACTGTTACTGTGTGTACGTGTAGATATAAAGACAGATAAGCCGTGTGAACTGTTACAGTGTGTACCTTTAGATATAAAGACTGATAAGCTATGTGAACTGTTACTGTGTGTACCTGTATATATAATGACAGATAAGCCGTGTGAACTGTTACTTTGTGTACCTGTAGATATAATGACAGATAAGCCGTGTGAACTGTTACTATGTGTACCTTTAGATATAAAGACTGATAAGCCGTGAGAACTGTTACTTTGTGTACCTGTAGATATAAAGACAGATGGGAAGTGTGAACTGTTACTGTGTGTACCTGTAGATATAATGACAGATAAGACGTGTGAACAGTTACTGTGTGTACCTGTAGATATAAAGACAGATGGGAAGTGTGAACTGTTACTGTGTGTACCTGTAGATATAAAGACAAATAAGCCCTGTGAACTCTTATTGTGTGTACCTGTAGATATAAAGAGAAATAAGCCGTGTGAACTCTAACTGTGTGTTCCTGTAGATATAAAGAGAAATAAGCCGTGTGAATTGTTACTGTGTGTTCCTGTAGATATAATGACAGATAAGCCGTGTGAACAGTTACTCTGTGTACCTGTAGATATAATGACAGATAAGACGTGTGAACAGTTACTGTGTGTACCTGTAGATATAAAGACAGATAGGAAGTGTGAACTGTTACTGTGTGTACCTGTAGATATAAAGACAGATAAGCCGTGTGAACTGTTACAGTGTGTACCTTTAGATATAAAGACTGATAAGCTATGTGAACTGTTACTGTGTGTACCTGTATATATAATGACAGATAAGCCGTGTGAACTGTTATTGTGTGTACCTGTAGACATAAAGAGAAATAAGCCGTGTGAACTCTAACTGTGTGTACCTGTAGATATAAAGAGAGATAAGCCGTGTGAATTGTTACTGTGTGCTCCTGTAGATATAATGACAGATAAGCCGTGTGAACAGTTACTGTGTGTACCTGTAGATATAATGACAGATTAGCCGTGTGAACTGTTACTGTGTGTACCTGTAGATATAATGACAGATAAGACGTGTGAACAGTTACTGTGTGTACCTGTAGATATAAAGACAGATGGGAAGTGTGAACTGTTACTGTGTGTACCTGTAGATATAAAGACAAATAAGCCCTGTGAACTCTTATTGTGTGTACCTGTAGATATAAAGAGAAATAAGCCGTGTGAACTCTAACTGTGTGTACCTGTAGATATAAAGAGAAATAAGCCGTGTGAATTGTTACTGTGTGTTCCTGTAGATATAATGACAGATAAGCCGTGTGAACAGTTACTCTGTGTACCTGTAGATATAATGACAGATAAGACGTGTGAACAGTTACTGTGTGTACCTGTAGATATAAAGACAGATAGGAAGTGTGAACTGTTACTGTGTGTACCTGTAGATATAAAGACAGATAAGCCGTGTGAACTGTTACAGTGTGTACCTTTAGATATAAAGATTGATAAGCTATGTGAACTGTTACTGTGTGAACCTGTATATATAATGACAGATAAGCCGTGTGAACTGTTATTGTGTGTACCTGTAGATATAAAGACAAATAAGCCGTGTGAACTCTTACTGTGTGTACCTGTAGATATAAAGACAGATAAGCAGTGTGAACTGTTACTGTGGGTACCTGTAGATATAAAGACAGATAAGCCGTTTGAACTGTTACTGTGTGTACCTGTAGACATAAAGACTGATAAGCCGTGTGAACTGTTACTGTGTGTACCTGTAGATATAATGACAGATAAGCCGTGTGAACTGTTACTTTGTGTACCTGTAGATATAATGACAGATAAGCCGTGTGAACTGTTATTTTGTACCTGTAGATATAAAGAGAGATAAGCCGTGTGAACTGTTACTGTGTGTACCTGTAGATATAAAGACAGATACACCGTGTGAACTGTTACTGTGTGTACCTTTAGATATAAAGACTGATAAGCCGTGTGAACTGTTACTTTGTGTACCTGTAGATATAAAGACAGATAAGCCGTGTGAACTGCTACTGTGTATACCTGTAGATATAATGACAGATAAGCCGTGTGAACTGTTACTGTGTGTACCTTTAGATATAAAGACTGATAAGCCGTGAGAACTGTTACTTTGTGTACCTGTAGATATAAAGAGAGATAAGCCGTGTGAACAGTTACTGTGTGTACCTGTAGATATAATGACAGATAAGCCGTGTGAACTGTTACTGTGTTTTCCTGTAGATATAAAGACAGATAAGCCGTGTGAATTGTTACTGTGTGTACCTGTAGATATAATGAGAGATAAGCCGTGTGAACAGTTACTATGTGTACCTGTAGATATAATGACAGATAAGACGTGTGAACAGTTACTGTGTGTACCTGTAGATATAAAGACGGATAAGCCGTGTGAACTGTCACTGTTTGTATCTGTAGATGTAAATATAGATAAGCCGTGTAAACTGTCAACATGTGTTTCTGTAGATATAAAGACAGATAAGCCGTGTGAACTGTTACTGTGTGTACCTGTAGATATGAAGACAGAGAAGCCGTGTGAACTCTTACTGTGTGTACCTGTAGATATAAAGACAGATAAGCCTTGTGAACTGTTACTGTGTGTACCTGTAGATATGAAGACAGAGAAACCGTGTGAACAGTTACTGTGTGTACCTGTAGATATAAAGACAGATAAGCCTTGTGAACTGTTACTGTGTGTACCTGTAGATATAAAGACTGATAAGCAGTGTGAACTGTTACTGTGTTTACCTGTAGATATAATGACATATAATCCGTGGCACTGTTACTGTGTGTACCTGTAGATATAATGACAGATAAGCCGTGTGAACAGTTACTGTGTGTACCTGTAGATATAAAGACAGATAAGCCTTGTGAACTGTTACTGTGTGTACCTGTAGATATAAAGACTGATAAGCAGTGTGAACTGTTACTGTGTTTACCTGTAGATATAATGACAGATAATCCGTGGCACTGTTACTGTGTGTACCTGTTGATATAATGACAGATAAGCCGTGTGAACAGTTACTGTGTGTACCTGTAGATATAAAGACAGATTAGCCGTGTGAACTCTTACTGTGTGAACCTGTAGATATAATGACAGATAAGCCGTGTGAACTGTTACTGTGTGTACCTGTAGATATAAAGAAAGATTAGCCGTGTGAACTGTTACTGTGTGTACCTGTAGATATAATGACAGATAAGCCGTGTGAACAGTTACTGTGTGTACCTGTAGATATAATGACATATAAGCCGTGTGAACAGTTACTGTGTGTACCTGTAGATATAATGACAGATAAGCCGTGTGAACAGTTACTGTGTGTACCTGTAGATATAAAGATAGATTAGCCGTGTGAACTGTTACTGTGTGTATCTATAGATATAATGACAGATAAGCCGTGTGAACAGTTACTGTGTGTACCTGTAGATATAATGACAGATAAGCCGTGTGAACAGTTGCTGTGTGTACCTGTAGATATAATGACAGATTAGCCGTGTGAACTGTTACTGTGTGTACCTGTAGATTTAATGACAGATAAGCCGTGTGAACAGTTACTGTGTGTACCTGTAGATATAATGACAGATAAGCCGTGCGAACAGTTACTGTGTGTACCTGTAGATATAGTGACAGATAAGACGTGTGAACAGATACTGTGTGTACCTGTAGATATAAAGACAGATAGGCCGTGTGAACTGTTACTGTGTGTACCTGTAGATATAAAGACATATAAGCCGTGTGAACTGTTACAGTGTTTACCTTTATATATAAAGACTGATCAGCCGTGTGAACTGTTACTGTGTGTACCTGTAGATATAATGACAGATAAGCCGTGTGAACTGTTATTGTGTGTACCTGTAGATATAAAGACAAATAAGCCGAGTGAACTCTTACTGTGTGTACCTGTAGATATAAAGAGAGATAAGCGTGTGAACTGTTACTGTGTGTACCTGTAGATATAAAGACAGATAGGCCGTGTGAACTGTTACTGTGTGTACCTATAGATATAAAGACATATAAGCCGTTTGAACTGTTACTGTGTGTACGTGTAGATATAAAGACTGATAAGCCGTGTGAACTGTTACTGTGTGTACCTGTAGATATAATGACAGATAAGCCGTGTGAACTGTTACTGTGTGTACCTGTAGATATAATGACAGATAAGCCGTGTGAACTGTTTTTGTGTGTACCTGTAGATAAAAGACAAATAAGCCGTGCGAACTCTTACTGTATGTACCTGTAGATATAAAGACAGATAATCCGTGTGAACTGTTACTGTGTGTACCAGTAGATATAAAGACAGATAAGCCGTGTGAACTCTTACTGTGTGTACCTGTAGATATAAAGACAGATACGCCGTGTGAACTGTTACTGTGTGTACCTGTAGATATAAAGACAGATAAGATGGTGAACTGTTACTGTGTGAACCTGTTGATATAAAGACAAATAAGCCGTGTGAACAGTTATTGTGTGTACCTGTAGAAAAAAGACAAATAAGCCGTGTGAACTCTTATTGTGTGTACCTGTAGATATAAAGAGAGATAAGCCGTTTGAACTGTTACTGTGTGTACCTGTAGATATAATGACAAATAAGCCGTGTGAACAGTTACTATGTGTACCTGTAGATATAATGACAGATAAGCCGTGCGAACAGTTACTGTGTGTACCTGTAGATATAGTGACAGATAGGCCGTGCGAACAGATACTGTGTGTACCTGTAGATATAAAGACAGATAAACCGTGTGAACTGTTACTGTGTGTACCTTTAGATATAAAGACTGATAAGCCGTGTGAACTGTTACTTTGTGTACCTGTAGATATAAAGACAGATAAGCCGTGTGAACTGTTACTGTGTGTACCTGTAGATATAATGACAGATAAGCCGTGTGAACTGTTACTGTGTGTACCTTTAGATATAAAGACTGATAAGCCGTGAGAACTGTTACTTTGTGTACCTGTAGATATAAAGAGAGATAAGCCGTGTGAACAGTTACTGTGTGTACCTGTAGATATAATGACAGATAAGCCGTGTGAACTGTTACTGTGTTTTCCTGTAGATATAAAGAGAGATAAGCCGTGTGAATTGTTACTGTGTGTACCTGTAGATATAATGAGAGATAAGCCGTGTGAACAGTTACTATGTGTACCTGTAGATATAATGACAGATAAGACGTGTGAACAGTTACTGTGTGTACCTGTAGATATAAAGACGGATAAGCCGTGTGAACTGTCACTGTTTGTATCTGTAGATGTAAATATTGATAAGACGTGTAAACTGTCAACATGTGTTTCTGTAGATATAAAGACAGATAAGCCGTGTGAACTGTTACTGTGTGTACCTGTAGATATGAAGACAGAGAAGCCGTGTGAACTCTTACTGTGTGTACCTGTAGATATAAAGACAGAGAAACCGTGTGAACTGTTACTGTGTGTACCTGTAGATATAAAGACAGATAAGCCTTGTGAACTGTTACTGTGTGTACCTGTAGATATAAAGACTGATAAGCAGTGTGAACTGTTACTGTGTTTACCTGTAGATATAATGACATATAATCCGTGGCACTGTTACTGTGTGTACCTGTAGATATAATGACAGATAAGCCGTGTGAACAGTTACGGTGTGTACCTGTAGATATAAAGACAGATAAGCCTTGTGAACTGTTACTGTGTGTACCTGTAGATATAAAGACTGATAAGCAGTGTGAACTGTTACTGTGTTTACCTGTAGATATAATGACAGATAATCCGTGGCACTGTTACTGTGTGTACCTGTAGATATAATGACAGATAAGCCGAGTGAACAGTTACTGTGTGTACCTGTAGATATAAAGACAGATTAGCCGTGTGAACTCTTACTGTGTGTACCTGTAGATATAATGACAGATAAGCCATGTGAACTCTTACTGTGTGTACCTGTAGATATAAAGAAAGATTAGCCGTGTGAACTGTTACTGTGTGTACCTGTAGATATAATGACAGATAAGCCGTGTGAACAGTTACTGTGTGTACCTGTAGATATAATGACATATAAGCCGTGTGAACAGTTACTGTGTGTACCTGTAGATATAATGACAGATAAGCCGTGTGAACAGTTACTGTGTGTACCTGAAGATATAATGACATATAAGCCGTGTGAACAGTTACTGTGTGTACCTGTAGATATAAAGACAGATTAGCCGTGTGAACTGTTACTGTGTGTATCTATAGATATAATGACAGATAAGCCGTGTGAACAGTTACTGCGTGTACCTGTAGATATAATGACAGATAAGCCGTGTGAACAGTTGATGTGTGTACCTGTAGATATAATGACAGATTAGCCGTGTGAACTGTTACTGTGTGTACCTGTAGATTTAATGACAGATAAGCCGTGCGAACAGTTACTGTGTGTACCTGTAGATATAGTGACAGATAAGACGTGTGAACAGATACTGTGTGTACCTGTAGATATAAAGACAGATAGGCCGTGTGAACTGTTACTGTGTGTACCTGTAGATATAAAGACATATAAGCCGTGTGAACTGTTACAGTGTATACCTTTATATATAAAGACTGATAAGCCGTGTGAACTGTTACTGTGTGTACCTGTAGATATAATGACAGATAAGCCGTGTGAACTGTTATTGTGTGTACCTGTAGATATAAAGACAAATAAGCAGTGTGAACTCTTACTGTGTGTACCTGTAGATATAAAGAGAGATAAGCGTGTGAACTGTTACTGTGTGTACCTGTAGATATAAAGACAGATAGGCCGCGTGAACTGTTACTGTGTGTACCTATAGATATAAAGACATATAAGCCGTTTGAAATGTTACTGTGTGTACCTGTAGATATAAAGACTGATAAGCCGTGTGAACTGTTACTGTGTGCTCCTGTAGATATAATGACAGATAAGCCGTGTGAACAGTTACTCTGTGTACCTGTAGATATAATGACAGATAAGACGTGTGAACAGTTACTGTGTGTACCTGTAGATATAAAGACAGATAGGAAGTGTGAACTGTTACTGTGTGTACGTGTAGATATAAAGACAGATAAGCCGTGTGAACTATTACAGTGTGTACCTTTAGATATAAAGACTGATAAGCTATGTGAACTGTTACTGTGTGTACCTGTATATATAATGACAGATAAGCCGTGTGAACTGTTACTTTGTGTACCTGTAGATATAATGACAGATAAGCCGTGTGAACTGTTACTATGTGTACCTTTAGATATAAAGACTGATAAGCCGTGAGAACTGTTACTTTGTGTACCTGTAGATATAAAGACAGATGGGAAGTGTGAACTGTTACTGTGTGTACCTGTAGATATAATGACAGATAAGACGTGTGAACAGTTACTGTGTGTACCTGTAGATATAAAGACAGATGGGAAGTGTGAACTGTTACTGTGTGTACCTGTAGATATAAAGACAAATAAGCCCTGTGAACTCTTATTGTGTGTACCTGTAGATATAAAGAGAAATAAGCCGTGTGAACTCTAACTGTGTGTTCCTGTAGATATAAAGAGAAATAAGCCGTGTGAATTGTTACTGTGTGTTCCTGTAGATATAATGACAGATAAGCCGTGTGAACAGTTACTCTGTGTACCTGTAGATATAATGACAGATAAGACGTGTGAACAGTTACTGTGTGTACCTGTAGATATAAAGACAGATAGGAAGTGTGAACTGTTACTGTGTGTACCTGTAGATATAAAGACAGATAAGCCGTGTGAACTGTTACAGTGTGTACCTTTAGATATAAAGACTGATAAGCTATGTGAACTGTTACTGTGTGTACCTGTATATATAATGACAGATAAGCCGTGTGAACTGTTATTGTGTGTACCTGTAGATATAAAGAGAAATAAGCCGTGTGAACTCTAACTGTGTGTACCTGTAGATATAAAGAGAGATAAGCCGTGTGAATTGTTACTGTGTGCTCCTGTAGATATAATGACAGATAAGCCGTGTGAACAGTTACTGTGTGTACCTGTAGATATAATGACAGATTAGCCGTGTGAACTGTTACTGTGTGTACCTGTAGATATAATGACAGATAAGACGTGTGAACAGTTACTGTGTGTACCTGTAGATATAAAGACAGATGGGAAGTGTGAACTGTTACTGTGTGTACCTGTAGATATAAAGACAAATAAGCCCTGTGAACTCTTATTGTGTGTACCTGTAGATATAAAGAGAAATAAGCCGTGTGAACTCTAACTGTGTGTACCTGTAGATATAAAGAGAAATAAGCCGTGTGAATTGTTACTGTGTGTTCCTGTAGATATAATGACAGATAAGCCGTGTGAACAGTTACTCTGTGTACCTGTAGATATAATGACAGATAAGACGTGTGAACAGTTACTGTGTGTACCTGTAGATATAAAGACAGATAGGAAGTGTGAACTGTTACTGTGTGTACCTGTAGATATAAAGACAGATAAGCCGTGTGAACTGTTACAGTGTGTACCTTTAGATATAAAGATTGATAAGCTATGTGAACTGTTACTGTGTGTACCTGTATATATAATGACAGATAAGCCGTGTGAACTGTTATTGTGTGTACCTGTAGATATAAAGACAAATAAGCCGTGTGAACTCTTACTGTGTGTACCTGTAGATATAAAGACAGATAAGCAGTGTGAACTGTTACTGTGGGTACCTGTAGATATAAAGACAGATAAGCCGTTTGAACTGTTACTGTGTGTACCTGTAGACATAAAGACTGATAAGCCGTGTGAAAAGTTACTGTGTGTACCTGTAGATATAATGACAGATAAGCCGTGTGAACTGTTACTTTGTGTACCTGTAGATATAATGACAGATAAGCCGTGTGAACTGTTATTTTGTACCTGTAGATATAAAGAGAGATAAGCCGTGTGAACTGTTACTGTGTGTACCTGTAGATATAAAGACAGATACACCGTGTGAACTGTTACTGTGTGTACCTTTAGATATAAAGACTGATAAGCCGTGTGAACTGTTACTTTGTGTACCTGTAGATATAAAGACAGATAAGCCGTGTGAACTGCTACTGTGTATACCTGTAGATATAATGACAGATAAGCCGTGTGAACTGTTACTGTGTGTACCTTTAGATATAAAGACTGATAAGCCGTGAGAACTGTTACTTTGTGTACCTGTAGATATAAAGAGAGATAAGCCGTGTGAACAGTTACTGTGTGTACCTGTAGATATAATGACAGATAAGCCGTGTGAACTGTTACTGTGTTTTCCTGTAGATATAAAGAGAGATAAGCCGTGTGAATTGTTACTGTGTGTACCTGTAGATATAATGAGAGATAAGCCGTGTGAACAGTTACTATGTGTACCTGTAGATATAATGACAGATAAGACGTGTGAACAGTTACTGTGTGTACCTGTAGATATAAAGACGGATAAGCCGTGTGAACTGTCACTGTTTGTATCTGTAGATGTAAATATAGATAAGCCGTGTAAACTGTCAACATGTGTTTCTGTAGATATAAAGACAGATAAGCCGTGTGAACTGTTACTGTGTGTACCTGTAGATATGAAGACAGAGAAGCCGTGTGAACTCTTACTGTGTGTACCTGTAGATATAAAGACAGATAAGCCTTGTGAACTGTTACTGTGTGTACCTGTAGATATGAAGACAGAGAAACCGTGTGAACTGTTACTGTGTGTACCTGTAGATATAAAGACAGATAAGCCTTGTGAACTGTTACTGTGTGTACCTGTAGATATAAAGACTGATAAGCAGTGTGAACTGTTACTGTGTTTACCTGTAGATATAATGACATATAATCCGTGGCACTGTTACTGTGTGTACCTGTAGATATAATGACAGATAAGCCGTGTGAACAGTTACGGTGTGTACCTGTAGATATAAAGACAGATAAGCCTTGTGAACTGTTACTGTGTGTACCTGTAGATATAAAGACTGATAAGCAGTGTGAACTGTTACTGTGTTTACCTGTAGATATAATGACAGATAATCCGTGGCACTGTTACTGTGTGTACCTGTTGATATAATGACAGATAAGCCGTGTGAACAGTTACTGTGTGTACCTGTAGATATAAAGACAGATTAGCCGTGTGAACTCTTACTGTGTGAACCTGTAGATATAATGACAGATAAGCCGTGTGAACTGTTACTGTGTGTACCTGTAGATATAAAGAAAGATTAGCCGTGTGAACTGTTACTGTGTGTACCTGTAGATATAATGACAGATAAGCCGTGTTAACAGTTACTGTGTGTACCTGTAGATATAATGACATATAAGCCGTGTGAACAGTTACTGTGTGTACCTGTAGATATAATGACAGATAAGCCGTGTGAACAGTTACTGTGTGTACCTGTAGATATAAAGATAGATTAGCCGTGTGAACTGTTACTGTGTGTATCTATAGATATAATGACAGATAAGCCGTGTGAACAGTTACTGTGTGTACCTGTAGATATAATGACAGATAAGCCGTGTGAACAGTTGCTGTGTGTACCTGTAGATATAATGACAGATTAGCCGTGTGAACTGTTACTGTGTGTACCTGTAGATTTAATGACAGATAAGCCGTGTGAACAGTTACTGTGTGTACCTGTAGATATAATGACAGATAAGCCGTGCGAACAGTTACTGTGTGTACCTGTAGATATAGTGACAGATAAGACGTGTGAACAGATACTGTGTGTACCTGTAGATATAAAGACAGATAGGCCGTGTGAACTGTTACTGTGTGTACCTGAGAATATAAAGACATATAAGCCGTGTGAACTGTTACAGTGTTTACCTTTATATATAAAGACTGATCAGCCGTGTGAACTGTTACTGTGTGTACCTGTAGATATAATGACAGATAAGCCGTGTGAACTGTTATTGTGTGTACCTGTAGATATAAAGACAAATAAGCCGAGTGAACTCTTACTGTGTGTACCTGTAGATATAAAGAGAGATAAGCGTGTGAACTGTTACTGTGTGTACCTGTAGATATAAAGACAGATAGGCCGTGTGAACTGTTACTGTGTGTACCTATAGATATAAAGACATATAAGCCGTTTGAACTGTTACTGTGTGTACGTGTAGATATAAAGACTGATAAGCCGTGTGAACTGTTACTGTGTGTACCTGTAGATATAATGACAGATAAGCCGTGTGAACTGTTACTGTGTGTACCTGTAGATATAATGACAGATAAGCCGTGTGAACTGTTTTTGTGTGTACCTGTAGATAAAAGACAAATAAGCCGTGCGAACTCTTACTGTATGTACCTGTAGATATAAAGACAGATAATCCGTGTGAACTGTTACTGTGTGTACCAGTAGATATAAAGACAGATAAGCCGTGTGAACTCTTACTGTGTGTACCTGTAGATATAAAGACAGATACGCCGTGTGAACTGTTACTGTGTGTACCTGTAGATATAAAGACAGATAAGATGGTGAACTGTTACTGTGTGAACCTGTTGATATAAAGACAAATAAGCCGTGTGAACAGTTATTGTGTGTACCTGTAGAAAAAAGACAAATAAGCCGTGTGAACTCTTATTGTGTGTACCTGTAGATATAAAGAGAGATAAGCCGTTTGAACTGTTACTGTGTGTACCTGTAGATATAATGACAAATAAGCCGTGTGAACAGTTACTATGTGTACCTGTAGATATAATGACAGATAAGCCGTGCGAACAGTTACTGTGTGTACCTGTAGATATAGTGACAGATAGGCCGTGCGAACAGATACTGTGTGTACCTGTAGATATAAAGACAGATAAACCGTGTGAACTGTTACTGTGTGTACCTTTAGATATAAAGACTGATAAGCCGTGTGAACTGTTACTTTGTGTACCTGTAGATATAAAGACAGATAAGCCGTGTGAACTGTTACTGTGTGTACCTGTAGATATAATGACAGATAAGCCGTGTGAACTGTTACTGTGTGTACCTTTAGATATAAAGACTGATAAGCCGTGAGAACTGTTACTTTGTGTACCTGTAGATATAAAGAGAGATAAGCCGTGTGAACAGTTACTGTGTGTACCTGTAGATATAATGACAGATAAGCCGTGTGAACTGTTACTGTGTTTTCCTGTAGATATAAAGAGAGATAAGCCGTGTGAATTGTTACTGTGTGTACCTGTAGATATAATGAGAGATAAGCCGTGTGAACAGTTACTATGTGTACCTGTAGATATAATGACAGATAAGACGTGTGAACAGTTACTGTGTGTACCTGTAGATATAAAGACGGATAAGCCGTGTGAACTGTCACTGTTTGTATCTGTAGATGTAAATATTGATAAGACGTGTAAACTGTCAACATGTGTTTCTGTAGATATAAAGACAGATAAGCCGTGTGAACTGTTACTGTGTGTACCTGTAGATATGAAGACAGAGAAGCCGTGTGAACTCTTACTGTGTGTACCTGTAGATATAAAGACAGAGAAACCGTGTGAACTGTTACTGTGTGTACCTGTAGATATAAAGACAGATAAGCCTTGTGAACTGTTACTGTGTGTACCTGTAGATATAAAGACTGATAAGCAGTGTGAACTGTTACTGTGTTTACCTGTAGATATAATGACATATAATCCGTGGCACTGTTACTGTGTGTACCTGTAGATATAATGACAGATAAGCCGTGTGAACAGTTACGGTGTGTACCTGTAGATATAAAGACAGATAAGCCTTGTGAACTGTTACTGTGTGTACCTGTAGATATAAAGACTGATAAGCAGTGTGAACTGTTACTGTGTTTACCTGTAGATATAATGACAGATAATCCGTGGCACTGTTACTGTGTGTACCTGTAGATATAATGACAGATAAGCCGAGTGAACAGTTACTGTGTGTACCTGTAGATATAAAGACAGATTAGCCGTGTGAACTCTTACTGTGTGTACCTGTAGATATAATGACAGATAAGCCATGTGAACTCTTACTGTGTGTACCTGTAGATATAAAGAAAGATTAGCCGTGTGAACTGTTACTGTGTGTACCTGTAGATATAATGACAGATAAGCCGTGTGAACAGTTACTGTGTGTACCTGTAGATATAATGACATATAAGCCGTGTGAACAGTTACTGTGTGTACCTGTAGATATAATGACAGATAAGCCGTGTGAACAGTTACTGTGTGTACCTGAAGATATAATGACATATAAGCCGTGTGAACAGTTACTGTGTGTACCTGTAGATATAAAGACAGATTAGCCGTGTGAACTGTTACTGTGTGTATCTATAGATATAATGACAGATAAGCCGTGTGAACAGTTACTGCGTGTACCTGTAGATATAATGACAGATAAGCCGTGTGAACAGTTGATGTGTGTACCTGTAGATATAATGACAGATTAGCCGTGTGAACTGTTACTGTGTGTACCTGTAGATTTAATGACAGATAAGCCGTGCGAACAGTTACTGTGTGTACCTGTAGATATAGTGACAGATAAGACGTGTGAACAGATACTGTGTGTACCTGTAGATATAAAGACAGATAGGCCGTGTGAACTGTTACTGTGTGTACCTGTAGATATAAAGACATATAAGCCGTGTGAACTGTTACAGTGTATACCTTTATATATAAAGACTGATAAGCCGTGTGAACTGTTACTGTGTGTACCTGTAGATATAATGACAGATAAGCCGTGTGAACTGTTATTGTGTGTACCTGTAGATATAAAGACAAATAAGCAGTGTGAACTCTTACTGTGTGTACCTGTAGATATAAAGAGAGATAAGCGTGTGAACTGTTACTGTGTGTACCTGTAGATATAAAGACAGATAGGCCGCGTGAACTGTTACTGTGTGTACCTATAGATATAAAGACATATAAGCCGTTTGAAATGTTACTGTGTGTACCTGTAGATATAAAGACTGATAAGCCGTGTGAACTGTTACTGTGTGTACCTGTAGATATAATGACAGATAAGCCGTGTGAACTGGTACTGTGTGTACCTGTAGATATAATGACAGATAAGCCGTGTGAACTGTTTTTGTGTGTACCTGTAGATAAAAGACAAATAAGCCGTGCGAACTCTTACTGTATGTACCTGTAGATATAAAGACAGATAATCCGTGTGAACTGTTACTGTGTGTACCAGTAGATATAAAGACAGATAAGCCGTGTGAACTCTTACTGTGTGTACCTGTAGATATAAAGACAGATAAGCCGTGTGAACTGTTACTGTGTGTACCTGTAGATATAAAGACAGATAAGCCGGGTGAACTGTTACTGTGTGAACCTGTTGATATAATGACAAATAAGCCATGTGAACTGTTACGGTGTGTACCTGTAGAAAAAAGACAAATAAGACGTGTGAACTCTTATTGTGTGTACCTGTAGATATAAAGAGAGATAAGCCGTTTGAACTGTTACTGTGTGTACCTGTAGATATAATGACAAATAAGCCGTGTGAACAGTTACTATGTGTACCTGTAGATATAATGACAGATAAGCCGTGTGAACTGTTACTGTGTGTACCTGTAGATATAGTGACAGATAAGACGTGTGAACTCTTACTGTGTGTACCTGTAGATATAAAGACAGATAGGCCGTGTGAACTGTTACTGTGTGTACCTGTAGATATAAAGACATATAAGCCGTGTGAACTGTTACAGTGTGTACCTTTATATATAAAGACTGATAAGCCGTGTGAACTGTTACTGTGTGTACCTGTAGATATAATGACAGATAAGCCGTGTGAGCTGTTATTGTGTGTACCTGTAGATATAAAGACAAATAAGCCGTGTGAACTCTTACTGTGTGTACCTGTAGATATAAAGAGAGATAAGCGTGTGAACTGTTACTGTGTGTACCTGTAGATATAAAGACAGATAGGCCGTGTGAACTGTTACTGTGTGTACCAGTAGATATAAAGACAGATAAGCCGTGTGAACTGTTACTGTTTGTACCTGTAGAAAAAAGACAAATAAGCCGTGTGAACTCTTATTGTGTGTACCTGTAGATATAAAGAGAGATAAGCCGTTTGAACTGTTACTGTGTGTACCTGTAGATATAATGACAAATAAGCCGTGTGAACAGTTACTATGTGTACCTGTAGATATAATGAGAGATAAGCCAAGTGAACAGTTACTGTGTGCACCTGTAGTTATAAAGACAGATAGGCCGTGTAAACTGTTACAGTGTGTACCTTTATATATAAAGACTGATAAGCCGTGTGAACTGTTACTGTGTGTACCTGTAGATATAATGACAGATAAGCCGTGTGAACTGTTACTGTGTGTACCTGTAGATATAATGACAGATAAGCCGTGTGAACTGTTTTTGTGTGTACCTGTAGATAAAAGACAAATAAGCCGTGCGAACTCTTATTGTATGTACCTGTAGATATAAAGACAGATAATCCGTGTGAACTGTTACTGTGTGTACCAGTAGATATAAAGACAGATAAGCCGTGTGAACTGTTACTGTTTGTACCTTGAGAAAAAAGACAAATAAGCCGTGTGAACTCTTATTGTGTGTACCTGTAGATATAAAGAGAGATAAGCCGTTTCAACTGTTACTGTGTGTACCTGTAGATATAATGACAAATAAGCCGTGTGAACAGTTACTATGTGTACCTGTAGATATAATGAGAGATAAGCCAAGTGAACAGTTACTGTGTGCACTTGTAGTTATAAAGACGGATAGGCCGTGTGAACTGTTACTGTGTGTTTCTGTAGATATAAAGACAGATAAGCCGTGTGAACTGTCACTGTTTGTATCTGTAGATGTAAATATAGATAAGCCGTGTAAACTGTCAACATGTGTTTCTGTAGATATAATGAGAGATAAGCCGTGTGAACAGTTACTATGTGTACCTGTAGATATAATGACAGATAAGACGTGTGAACAGTTACTGTGTGTACCTGTAGATATAAAGACGGATAAGCCGTGTGAACTGTCACTGTTTGTATCTGTAGATGTAAATATAGATAAGCCGTGTAAACTGTCAACATGTGTTTCTGTAGATATAAAGACAGATAAGCCGTGTGAACTGTTACTGTGTGTACCTGTAGATATAAAGACAGAGAAGCCGTGTGAACTCTTACTGTGTGTACCTGTAGATATAAAGACAGATAAGCCTTGTGAACTGTTACTGTGTGTACCTGTAGATATAAAGACTGATAAGCAGTGTGAACTGTTACTGTGTTTACCTGTAGATATAATGACATATAATCCGTAGCCCTGTTACTGTGTGTACCTGTAGATATAATGACAGATAAGCCGTGTGAACAGTTACGGTGTGTACCTGTAGATATAAAGACTGATAAGCAGTGTGAACTGTTACTGTGTTTACCTGTAGATATAATGACAGATAATCCGTGGCACTGTTACTGTGTGTACCTGTAGATATAATGACAGATAAGCCGTGTGAACAGTTACTGTGTGTACCTGTAGATATAAAGACAGATTAGCCGTGTGAACTCTTACTGTGTGTACCTGTAGATATAATGACAGATAAGCCGTGTGAACTGTTACTGTGTGTACCTGTAGATATAAAGAAAGATTAGCCGTGTGAACTGTTACTGTATGTACCTGTAGATATAATGACAGATAAGACGTGTGAACAGTTACTGTGTGTACCTGTAGATATAATGACATATAAGCCGTGTGAACAGTTACTGTGTGTACCTGTAGATATAATGACAGGTAAGCGTGTGAACAGTTACTGTGTGTACCTGTAGATATAAAGACAGATTAGCCGTGTGAACTGTTACTGTGTGTACCTATAGATATAATGACAGATAAGCCGTGTGAACAGTTACTGTGTGTGCCTGTAGATATAATGACAGTTAAGCCGTGTGAACAGTTGCTGTGTGTACCTGTAGATATAATGACAGATTAGCCGTGTGAACTGTTACTGTGTGTACCTGTAGATTTAATGACAGATAAGCTGTGTGAACAGTTACTGTGTGTACCTGTAGATATAATGACAGATAAGCCGTGCGAACAGTTACTGTGTGTACCTGTAGATATAGTGACAGATAAGACGTGTGAACAGATACTGTGTGTACCTGTAGATATAAAGACAGATAGGCCGTGTGAACTGTTACTGTGAGTACCTGTAGATATAAAGACATATAAGCCGTGTGAACTGTTACAGTGTGTACCTTTATATATAAAGACTGATAAGCCGTGTGAAATGTTACTGTGTGTACCTTTAGATATATTGACAGATAAGCCGTGTGAACTGTTATTGTGTGTACCTGTAGATATAAAGACAAATAAGCCGTGTGAACTCTTACTGTGTGACCCTGTAGATATAAAGAGAGATAAGCGTGTGAACTGTTTCTGTGTGTACCTGTAGATATAAAGACAGATAGGCCGTGTGAACTGTTACTGTGTGAACCTATAGATATAAAGAGAGATAAGCGTGTGAACTGTTACTGTGTGTACCTTTAGATATAAAGACAGATAGGCCGCGTGAACTGTTACTGTGTGTACCTATAGATATAAAGACATATAAGCCGTTTGAACTGTTACTGTGTGTACCTGTAGATATAAAGACTGATAAGCCGTGTGAACTGTTACTGTGTGTACCTGTAGATATAATGACAGATAAGCCGTGTGAACTGTTACTGTGTGTACCTGTAGATATAATGACAGATAAGCCGTGTGAACTGTTTTTGTGTGTACCTGTAGATAAAAGACAAATAAGCCGTGCGAACTATTACTGTATGTACCTGTAGATATAAAGACAGATAATCCGTGTGAACTGTTACTGTGTGTACCAGTAGATATAAAGACAGATAAGACGTGTGAACTCTTACTGTGTGTACCTGTAGATATAAAGACAGATAAGCCGTGTGAACTGTTACTGTGTGTACCTGTAGATATAAAGACAGATAAGCCGGGTGAACTGTTACTGTGTGAACCTGTTGATATAAAGACAAATAAGCCATGTGAACTGTTACGGTGTGTACCTGTAGAAAAAAGACAAATAAGCCGTGTGAACTCTTATTGTGTGTACCTGTAGATATAAAGAGAGATAAGCCGTTTGAACTGTTACTGTGTGTACCTGTAGATATAATGACAAATAAGCCGTGTGAACAGTTACTATGTGTACCTGTAGATATAATGACAGATAAGCCGTGTGAACTGTTACTGTGTGTACCTGTAGATATAGTGACAGATAAGACGTGTGAACTCTTACTGGGTGTACCTGTAGATATAAAGACAGATAGGCCGTGTGAACTGTTACTGTGTGTACCTGTAGATATAAAGACATATAAGCCGTGTGAACTGTTACAGTGTGTACCTTTATATATAAAGACTGATAAGCCGTGTGAACTGTTACTGTGTGTACCTGTAGATATAATGACAGATAAGCCGTGTGAACTGTTATTGTGTGTACCTGTAGATATAAAGACAAATAAGCCGTGTGAACTCTTACTGTGTGTACCTGTAGATATAAAGAGAGATAAGCGTGTGAACTGTTACTGTGTGTACCTGTAGATATAAAGACAGATAGGCCGTGTGAACTGTTACTGTGTGTACCTGTAGATATAAAGACAGATAAGCCGTGTGAACTGTTACTGTTTGTACCTGTAGAAAAAAGACAAATAAGCCGTGTGAACTCTTATCGTGTGTACCTGTAGATATAAAGAGAGATAAGCCGTTTGAACTGTTACTGTGTGTACCTGTAGATATAATGACAAATAAGCCGTGTGAACAGTTACTATGTGTACCTGTAAATATAATGAGAGATAAGCCAAGTGAACAGTTACTGTGTGCACCTGTAGTTATAAAGACAGATAGGCCGTGTGAACTGTTACAGTGTGTACCTTTATATATAAAGACTGATAAGCCGTGAGAACTGTTACTGTGTGTACCTGTAGATATAATGACAGATAAGCCGTGTGAACTGTTACTGTGTGTACCTGTAGATAAAAGACAAATAAGCCGTGCGAACTCTTACTGTATGTACCTGTAGATATAAAGACAGATAATCCGTGTGAACTGTTACTGTGTGTACCAGTAGATATAAAGACAGATAAGCCGTGTGAACTGTTACTGTTTGTACCTGTAGAAAAAAGACAAATAAGCCGTGTGAACTCTTATTGTGTGTACCTGTAGATATAAAGAGAGATAAGCCGTTTGAACTGTTACTGTGTGTACCTGTAGATATAATGACAAATAAGCCGTGTGAACAGTTACTATGTGTACCTGTAGATATAATGAGAGATAAGCCGTGTGAACAGTTACTATGTGTACCTGTAGATATAATGACAGATAAGACGTGTGAACAGTTACTGTGTTTACCTGTAGATATAAAGACGGATAAGCCGTGTGAACTGTCACTGTTTGTATCTGTAGATGTAAATATAGATAAGCCGTGTAAACTGTCAACATGTGTTTCTGTAGATATAAAGACAGATAAGCCGTGTGAACTGTTACTGTGTGTACCTGTAGATATAAAGACAGAGAAGCCGTGTGAACTCTTACTGTGTGTACCTGTAGATATAAAGACAGATAAGCCTTGTGAACTGTTACTGTGTGTACCTGTAGATATAAAGACTGATAAGCAGTGTGAACTGTTACTGTGTTTACCTGTAGATATAATGACATATAATCCGTAGCCCTGTTACTGTGTGTACCTGTAGATATAATGACAGATAAGCCGTGTGAACAGTTACGGTGTGTACCTGTAGATATAAAGACTGATAAGCAGTGTGAACTGTTACTGTGTTTACCTGTAGATATAATGACAGATAATCCGTGGCACTGTTACTGTGTGTACCTGTAGATATAATGACAGATAAGCCGTGTGAACAGTTACTGTGTGTACCTGTAGATATAAAGACAGATTAGCCGTGTGAACTCTTACTGTGTGTACCTGTAGATATAATGACAGATAAGCCGTGTGAACTGTTACTGTGTGTACCTGTAGATATAAAGAAAGATTAGCCGTGTGAACTGTTAGTGTATGTACCTGTAGATATAATGACAGATAAGACGTGTGAACAGTTACTGTGTGTACCTGTAGATATAATGACATATAAGCCGTGTGAACAGTTACTGTGTGTACCTGTAGATATAATGACAGGTAAGCCGTGTGAACAGTTACTGTGTGTACCTGTAGATATAAAGACAGATTAGCCGTGTGAACTGTTACTGTGTGTACCTATAGATATAATGACAGATAAGCCGTGTGAACAGTTACTGTGTGTGCCTGTAGATATAATGACAGTTAAGCCGTGTGAACAGTTGCTGTGTGTACCTGTAGATATAATGACAGATTAGCCGTGTGAACTGTTACTGTGTGTACCTGTAGATTTAATGACAGATAAGCTGTGTGAACAGTTACTGTGTGTACCTGTAGATATAATGACAGATAAGCCGTGCGAACAGTTACTGTGTGTACCTGTAGATATAGTGACAGATAAGACGTGTGAACAGATACTGTGTGTACCTGTAGATATAAAGACAGATAGGCCGTGTGAACTGTTACTGTGAGTACCTGTAGATATAAAGACATATAAGCCGTGTGAACTGTTACAGTGTGTACCTTTATATATAAAGACTGATAAGCCGTGTGAAATGTTACTGTGTGTACCTTTAGATATATTGACAGATAAGCCGTGTGAACTGTTATTGTGTGTACCTGTAGATATAAAGACAAATAAGCCGTGTGAACTCTTACTGTGTGACCCTGTAGATATAAAGAGAGATAAGCGTGTGAACTGTTTCTGTGTGTACCTGTAGATATAAAGACAGATAGGCCGTGTGAACTGTTACTGTGTGAACCTATAGATATAAAGAGAGATAAGCGTGTGAACTGTTACTGTGTGTACCTGTAGATATAAAGACAGATAGGCCGCGTGAACTGTTACTGTGTGTACCTATAGATATAAAGACATATAAGCCGTTTGAACTGTTACTGTGTGTACCTGTAGATATAAAGACTGATAAGCCGTGTGAACTGTTACTGTGTGTACCTGTAGATATAATGACAGATAAGCCGTGTGAACTGTTACTGTGTGTACCTGTAGATATAATGACAGATAAGCCGTGTGAACTGTTTTTGTGTGTACCTGTAGATAAAAGACAAATAAGCCGTGCGAACTATTACTGTATGTACCTGTAGATATAAAGACAGATAATCCGTGTGAACTGTTACTGTGTGTACCAGTAGATATAAAGACAGATAAGACGTGTGAACTCTTACTGTGTGTACCTGTAGATATAAAGACAGATAAGCCGTGTGAACTGTTACTGTGTGTACCTGTAGATATAAAGACAGATAAGCCGGGTGAACTGTTACTGTGTGAACCTGTTGATATAAAGACAAATAAGCCATGTGAACTGTTACGGTGTGTACCTGTAGAAAAAAGACAAATAAGCCGTGTGAACTCTTATTGTGTGTACCTGTAGATATAAAGAGAGATAAGCCGTTTGAACTGTTACTGTGTGTACCTGTAGATATAATGACAAATAAGCCGTGTGAACAGTTACTATGTGTACCTGTAGATATAATGACAGATAAGCCGTGTGAACTGTTACTGTGTGTACCTGTAGATATAGTGACAGATAAGACGTGTGAACTCTTACTGTGTGTACCTGTAGATATAAAGACAGATAGGCCGTGTGAACTGTTACTGTGTGTACCTGTAGATATAAAGACATATAAGCCGTGTGAACTGTTACAGTGTGTACCTTTATATATAAAGACTGATAAGCCGTGTGAACTGTTACTGTGTGTACCTGTAGATATAATGACAGATAAGCCGTGTGAACTGTTATTGTGTGTACCTGTAGATATAAAGACAAATAAGCCGTGTGAACTCTTACTGTGTGTACCTGTAGATATAAAGAGAGATAAGCGTGTGAACTGTTACTGTGTGTACCTGTAGATATAAAGACAGATAGGCCGTGTGAACTGTTACTGTGTGTACCAGTAGATATAAAGACAGATAAGCCGTGTGAACTGTTACTGTTTGTACCTGTAGAAAAAAGACAAATAAGCCGTGTGAACTCTTATCGTGTGTACCTGTAGATATAAAGAGAGATAAGCCGTTTGAACTGTTACTGTGTGTACCTGTAGATATAATGACAAATAAGCCGTGTGAACAGTTACTATGTGTACCTGTAAATATAATGAGAGATAAGCCAAGTGAACAGTTACTGTGTGCACCTGTAGTTATAAAGACAGATAGGCCGTGTGAACTGTTACAGTGTGTACCTTTATATATAAAGACTGATAAGCCGTGAGAACTGTTACTGTGTGTACCTGTAGATATAATGACAGATAAGCCGTGTGAACTGTTACTGTGTGTACCTGTAGATAAAAGACAAATAAGCCGTGCGAACTCTTACTGTATGTACCTGTAGATATAAAGACAGATAATCCGTGTGAACTGTTACTGTGTGTACCAGTAGATATAAAGACAGATAAGCCGTGTGAACTGTTACTGTTTGTACCTGTAGAAAAAAGACAAATAAGCCGTGTGAACTCTTATTGTGTGTACCTGTAGATATAAAGAGAGATAAGCCGTTTGAACTGTTACTGTGTGTACCTGTAGATATAATGACAAATAAGCCGTGTGAACAGTTACTATGTGTACCTGTAGATATAATGAGAGATAAGCCGTGTGAACAGTTACTATGTGTACCTGTAGATATAATGACAGATAAGACGTGTGAACAGTTACTGTGTTTACCTGTAGATATAAAGACGGATAAGCCGTGTGAACTGTCACTGTTTGTATCTGTAGATATAAATATAGATAAGCCGTGTAAACTGTCAACATGTGTTTCTGTAGATATAAAGACAGATAAGCCGTGTGAACTGTTACTGTGTGTACCTGTAGATATAAAGACAGAGAAGCCGTGTGAACTCTTACTGTGTGTACCTGTAGATATAAAGACAGATAAGCCTTGTGAACTGTTACTGTGTGTACCTGTAGATATAAAGACTGATAAGCAATGTGAACTGTTACTGTGTTTACCTGTAGATATAATGACATATAATCCGTAGCCCTGTTACTGTGTGTACCTGTAGATATAATGACAGATAAGCCGTGTGAACAGTTACGGTGTGTACCTGTAGATATAAAGATTTATAAGCAGTGTGAACTGTTACTGTGTTTACCTGTAGATATGACAGATAATCCGTGGCACTGTTACTGTGTGTACCTGTAGATATAATGACAGATAAGCCGTGTGAACAGTTACTGTGTGTACCTGTAGATATAAAGACAGATTAGCCGTGTGAACTCTTACTGTGTGTACCTGTAGATATAATGACAGATAAGCCGTGTGAACTGTTACTGTGTGTACCTGTAGATATAAAGAAAGATTAGCCGTGTGAACTGTTACTGTATGTACCTGTAGATATAATGACAGATAAGACGTGTGAACAGTTACTGTGTGTACCTGTAGATATAATGACATATAAGCCGTGTGAACAGTTACTGTGTGTACCTGTAGATATAATGACAGGTAAGCCGTGTGAACAGTTACTGTGTGTACCTGTAGATATAAAGACAGATTAGCCGTGTGAACTGTTACTGTGTGTACCTATAGATATAATGACAGATAAGCCGTGTGAACAGTTACTGTGTGTACCTGTAGATATAATGACAGATAAGCCGTGTGAACAGTTGCTGTGTGTACCTGTAGATATAATGACAGATTAGCCGTGTGAACTGTTACTGTGTGTACCTGTAGATTTAATGACAGATGAGCTGTGTGAACAGTTACTGTGTGTACCTGTAGATATAATGACAGATAAGCCGTGCGAACAGTTACTGTGTGTACCTGTAGATATAGTGACAGATAAGACGTGTGAACAGATACTGTGTGTACCTGTAGATATAAAGACAGATAGGCCGTGTGAACTGTTACTGTGAGTACCTGTAGATATAAAGACATATAAGCCGTGTGAACTGTTACAGTGTGTACCTTTATATATAAAGACTGATAAGCCGTGTGAAATGTTACTGTGTGTACCTTTAGATATATTGACGGATAAGCCGTGTGAACTGTTATTGTGTGTACCTGTAGATATAAAGACAAATAAGCCGTGTGAACTCTTACTGTGTGACCCTGTAGATATAAAGAGAGATAAGCGTGTGAACTGTTACTGTGTGTACCTGTAGATATAAAGACAGATAGGCCGTGTGAACTGTTACTGTGTGAACCTATAGATATAAAGACATATAAGCCGTTTGAACTGTTACTGTGTGTACCTGTAGATATAAAGACTGATAAGCCGTGTGAACTGTTACTGTGTGTACCTGTAGATATAATGACAGATAAGCCGTGTGAACTGTTACTGTGCGTACCTGTAGATATAATGACAGATAAGCCGTGTGAACTGTTTTTGTGTGTACCTGTAGATAAAAGACAAATAAGCCGTGCGAACTCTTACTGAAAGTACATGTAGATATAAAGACAGATAATCCGTGTGAACTGTTACTGTGTGTACCAGTAGATATAAAGACAGATAAGCCGTGTGAACTCTTACTGTGTGTACCTGTAGTTATAAAGACAGATAAGCCGTGTGAACTGTTACTGTGTGCACCTGTAGATATAAAGACAGATAAGCCGTGTGAACTGTTACTGTGTGAACCTGTTGATATAAAGACAAATAAGCCGTGTGAACTCTTATTGTGTGTTTCTGTAGATATAAAGACAGATAAGCCGTGTGAACTGTTACTGTGTGTACCTGTAGATATAAAGACAGAGAAGCCGTGTGAACTCTTACTGTGTGTACCTGTAGATATAAAGACAGATAAGCCTTGTGAACTGTTACTGTGTGTACCTGTAGATATAAAGACTGATAAGCAGTGTGAACTGTTACTGTGTTTACCTGTAGATATAATGACATATAATCCGTGGCACTGTTACTGTGTGTACCTGTAGATATAATGACAGATAAGCCGTGTGAACAGTTACTGTGTGTACCTGTAGATATAAAGACAGATAAGCCTTGTGAACTGTTACTGTGTGTACCTTTAGATATAAAGACTGATAAGCAGTGTGAACTGTTACTGTGTTTACCTGTAGATATAATGACAGATAATCCGTGGCACTGTTACTGTGTGTACCTGTAGATATAATGACAGATAAGCCGTGTGAACAGTTACTGTGTGTACCTGTAGATATAAAGACAGATTAGCCGTGTGAACTCTTACTGTGTGTACCTGTAGATATAATGACAGATAAGCCGTGTGAACTGTTACTGTGTGTACCTATAGATATAAAGAAAGATTAGCCGTGTGAACTGTTACTGTGTGTACCTGTAGATATAATGACAGATAAGCCGTGTGAACAGTTACTGTGTGTACATGTAGATATAATGACATATAAGCCGTGTGAACAGTTACTGTGTGTACCTGTAGATATAATGACAGATAAGCCGTGTGAACAGTTACTGTGTGTACCTGTAGATATAAAGACAGATTAGCCGTGTGAACTGTTACTGTGTGTACCTATAGATATAATGACAGATAAGCCGTGTGAACAGTTACTGTGTGTACCTGTAGATATAATGACAGATAAGCCGTGTGAACAGTTGCTGTGTGTACCTGTAGATATAATGACAGATTAGCCGTGTGAACTGTTACTGTGTGTACCTGTAGATTTAATGACAGATAAGCCGTGTGAACAGTTACTGTGTGTACCTGTAGATATAATGACAGATAAGCCGTGGGAACAGTTACTGAGTGTACCTGTAGATATAGTGACAGATAAGACGTGTGAACAGATACTGTGTGTACCTGTAGATATAAAGACAGATAGGCCGTGTGAACTGTTACTGTGTGTACCTGTAGATATAAAGACATATAAGCCGTATGAACTGTTACAGTGTGTACCTTTATATATAAAGACTGATAAGCCGTGTGAACTGTTACTGTGTGTACCTGTAGATATAATGACAGATAAGCCGTGTGAACTGTTTTTGTGTGTACCTGTAGATAAAAGACAAATAAGCCGTGCGAACTCTTACTGAATGTACCTGTAGATATAAAGACAGATAAGCCGTGTGAACTGTTACTGTGTGTACCTGTAGATATAAAGACAGATAAGCCGCGTGAACTGTTCCTGTGTGTACCTGTAGTTATAAAGACAGATAAGCCGTGTGAACTGTTACTGTGTGTACCTGTAGATATAATGACAGATAAGCCGTGGGAACAGTTACTGAGTGTACCTGTAGATATAGTGACAGATAAGACGTGTGAACAGATACTGTGTGTACCTGTAGATATAAAGACAGATAGGCCGTGTGAACTGTTACTGTGTGTACCTGTAGATATAAAGACATATAAGCCGTATGAACTGTTACAGTGTGTACCTTTATATATAAAGACTGATAAGCCGTGTGAACTGTTACTGTGTGTACCTGTAGATATAATGACAGATAAGCCGTGTGAACTGTTTTTGTGTGTACCTGTAGATAAAAGACAAATAAGCCGTGCGAACTCTTACTGAATGTACCTGTAGATATAAAGACAGATAAGCCGTGTGAACTGTTACTGTGTGTACCTGTAGATATAAAGACAGATAAGCTGTGTGAACTGTTACTGTGTGTACCTGTAGTTATAAAGACAGATAAGCCGTGTGAACTGTTACTGTGTGTACCTGTAGATATGAAGACATATAAGCCGTGTGAACTGTTACTGTGTGAACCTGTTGATATAAAGACAAATAAGCCGTGTGAACTCTTATTGTGTGTACCTGTAGATATAAAGAGAGATAAGCCGTTTGAACTGTTACTGTGTGTACCTGTAGATATAATGACAAATAAGCCGTGTGAACAGTTACTATGTGTACCTGTAGATATAATGAGAGATAAGCCAAGTGAACAGTTACTGTGTGCACCTGTAGTTATAAAGACAGATAGGCCGTGTGAACTGTTACTGTGTGTTTCTGTAGATATAAATACAGATAAGCCGTGTGAACTGTTACTGTGTGTACCTGTAGATATAAAGACTGATAAGCAGTGTGAACTGTTACTGTGTTTACCTGTAGATATAATGACATATAATCCGTGGCACTGTTACTGTGTGTACCTGTAGATATAATGACAGATAAGCCGTGTGAACAGTTACTGTGTGTACCTGTAGATATAAAGACAGATAAGCCTTGTGAACTGTTACTGTGTGTACCTTTAGATATAAAGACTGATAAGCAGTGTGATCTGTTACTGTGTTTACCTGTAGATATAATGACAGATAATCCGTGGCACTGTTACTGTGTGTACCTGTAGATATAATGACAGATAAGCCGTGTGAACAGTTACTGTGTGTAACTGTAGATATAAAGACAGATTAGCCGTGTGAACTCTTACTGTGTGTACCTGTAGATATAAAGAAAGATTAGCCGTGTGAACTGTTACTGTGTGTACCTGTAGATATAATGACAAATAAGCCGTGTGAACAGTTACTGTGTGTACCTGTAGATATAATGACAGATAAGCCGTGTGAACAGTTACTGTGTGTACCTGTAGATATAAAGACAGATTAGCCGTGTGAACTGTTACTGTGTGTACCTGTAGATATAATGACAGATAAGCCGTGTGAACAGTTACTGTGTGTACCTGTAGATATAATGACAGATAAGCCGTGTGAACAGTTGCTGTGTGTACCTGTAGATATAATGACAGATTAGCCGTGTGAACTGTTACTGTGTGTACCTGTAGATTTATTGACAGATAAGCTGTGTGAACAGTTACTGTGTGTACCTGTAGATATAATGGCGAACTGTTACTGTGTGTACCTATAGATATAATGACAGATAAGCCGTGTGAACAGTTACTGTGTGTACCTGTAGATATAAAGACATATAAGCCGTGTGAACTGTTACAGTGTGTACCTTTATATATAAAGACTGATAAGCCGTGTGAACTGTTACTGTGTGTACCTGTAGATATAATGACAGATAAGCCGTGTGAACTGTTATTGTGTGTACCTGTAGATATAAAGACAAATAAGCCGTGTGAACTCTTACTGTGTGTACCTGTAGATATAAAGAGAGATAAGCGTGTGAACTGTTACTGTGTGTACCTGTAGATATAAAGACAGATAGGCCGTGTGAACTGTTACTGTGTGTACCTATAGATATAAAGACATATAAGCCGTTTGAACTGTTACTGTGTGTACCTGTAGATATAAAGACTGATAAGCCGTGTGAACTGTTACTGTGTGTACCTGTAGATATAATGACAGATAAGCCGTGTGAACTGTTACTGTGTGTACCTGTAGATATAATGACAGATAAGCCGTGTAAACTGTTTTTGTGTGTACCTGTAGATAAAAGACAAATAAGCCGTGCGAACTCTTACTGTGTGTACCTGTATATATAAAGACAGATAAGCCGTGTGAACTGTTACTGTGTGTACCTGTAGATATAAAGACAAATAAGCCGTGTGAACTGTTTTTGTGTGTACCTGTAGATAAAAGACAAATAAGCCGTGCGAACTCTTACTGTGTGTACCTGTATATATAAAGACAGATAAGCCGTGTGAACTGTTACTGTGTGTACCTGTAGATATAAAGACTGATAAGCCGTGTGAACTGTTACTGTGTGTACCTGTAGATATAAAGAGAGATAAGCCGTTTGAACTGTTACTGTGTGTACCTGTAGATATAATGACAAATAAGCCGTGTGAACAGTTACTATGTGTACCTGTAGATATAATGAGAGATAAGCCAAGTGAACAGTTACTGTGTGCACCTGTAGTTATAAAGACAGATAGGCCGTGTGAACTGTTACTGTGTGTTTCTGTAGATATAAATACAGATAAGCCGTGTGAACTGTTACTGTGTGTACCTGTAGATATAAAGACTGATAAGCAGTGTGAACTGTTACTGTGTTTACCTGTAGATATAATGACATATAATCCGTGGCACTGTTACTGTGTGTACCTGTAGATATAATGACAGATAAGCCGTGTGAACAGTTACTGTGTGTACCTGTAGATATAAAGACAGATAAGCCTTGTGAACTGTTACTGTGTGTACCTTTAGATATAAAGACTGATAAGCAGTGTGATCTGTTACTGTGTTTACCTGTAGATATAATGACAGATAATCCGTGGCACTGTTACTGTGTGTACCTGTAGATATAATGACAGATAAGCCGTGTGAACAGTTACTGTGTGTAACTGTAGATATAAAGACAGATTAGCCGTGTGAACTCTTACTGTGTGTACCTGTAGATATAAAGAAAGATTAGCCGTGTGAACTGTTACTGTGTGTACCTGTAGATATAATGACAAATAAGCCGTGTGAACAGTTACTGTGTGTACCTGTAGATATAATGACAGATAAGCCGTGTGAACAGTTACTGTGTGTACCTGTAGATATAAAGACAGATTAGCCGTGTGAACTGTTACTGTGTGTACCTATAGATATAATGACAGATAAGCCGTGTGAACAGTTACTGTGTGTACCTGTAGATATAATGACAGATAAGCCGTGTGAACAGTTGCTGTGTGTACCTGTAGATATAATGACAGATTAGCCGTGTGAACTGTTACTGTGTGTACCTGTAGATTTATTGACAGATAAGCTGTGTGAACAGTTACTGTGTGTACCTGTAGATATAATGGCGAACTGTTACTGTGTGTACCTATAGATATAATGACAGATAAGCCGTGTGAACAGTTACTGTGTGTACCTGTAGATATAAAGACATATAAGCCGTGTGAACTGTTACAGTGTGTACCTTTATATATAAAGACTGATAAGCCGTGTGAACTGTTACTGTGTGTACCTGTAGATATAATGACAGATAAGCCGTGTGAACTGTTATTGTGTGTACCTGTAGATATAAAGACAAATAAGCCGTGTGAACTCTTACTGTGTGTACCTGTAGATATAAAGAGAGATAAGCGTGTGAACTGTTACTGTGTGTACCTGTAGATATAAAGACAGATAGGCCGTGTGAACTGTTACTGTGTGTACCTATAGATATAAAGACATATAAGCCGTTTGAACTGTTACTGTGTGTACCTGTAGATATAAAGACTGATAAGCCGTGTGAACTGTTACTGTGTGTACCTGTAGATATAATGACAGATAAGCCGTGTAAACTGTTTTTGTGTGTACCTGTAGATAAAAGACAAATAAGCCGTGCGAACTCTTACTGTGTGTACCTGTATATATAAAGACAGATAAGCCGTGTGAACTGTTACTGTGTGTACCTGTAGATATAAAGACAAATAAGCCGTGTGAACTGTTTTTGTGTGTACCTGTAGATAAAAGACAAATAAGCCGTGCGAACTCTTACTGTGTGTACCTGTATATATAAAGACAGATAAGCCGTGTGAACTGTTACTGTGTGTACCTGTAGATATAAAGACTGATAAGCCGTGTGAACTGTTACTGTGTGTACCTGTAGATATAAAGAGAGATAAGCCGTTTGAACTGTTACTGTGTGTACCTGTAGATATAATGACAAATAAGCCGTGTGAACAGTTACTATGTGTACCTGTAGATATAATGAGAGATAAGCCAAGTGAACAGTTACTGTGTGCACCTGTAGTTATAAAGACAGATAGGCCGTGTGAACTGTTACTGTGTGTACCTGTAGATATAAAGACAGATAAGCTGTTTGAACTGTTACTGTGTGTACCTGTAGATATAAAGACAAATAAGCAGTGTGAACAGTTATTGTGTGTACCTGTAGATATAAAGAGAGATAAGCCGTTTGAACTGTTACTGTGTGTACCTGTAGATATAATGACAAATAAGCCGTGTGAACAGTTACTATGTGTACCTGTAGATATAATGAGAGATAAGCCAAGTGAACAGTTACTGTGTGCACCTGTAGTTATAAAGACAGATAGGCCGTGTGAACTGTTACTGTGTGTACCTGTAGATATAAAGACAGATAAGCTGTTTGAACTGTTACTGTGTGTACCTGTAGATATAAAGACAAATAAGCCGTGTGAACTCTTACTGTGTGTACCTGTAGATATAAAGAGAGATAACCCGTGTGAATTGTTACTGTGTGTACCTGTATATATAATGACAGATAAGCCGTGTGAACAGTTACTATGTGTACCTGTAGATATAATGACAGATAAGACGTGTGAACAGTTACTGTGTGTACCTGTAGATATAATGACAAATAAGCCGTGTGAACTGTTATCGTGTGTACCTGTAGATATAATGACAGATAAGCCGTGTGAATTTTTACTGTGTGTACCTGTAGATATAATGAGAGATAAGCCGTGTGAACTCTTGTTGTGTGTACCTGTAGATATAAAGACAGATAAGCCGTGTGAACTGTAACAGTGTGTACCTTTAGATATAAAGACTGATAAGCCGTGTGAACTGTTACTGTGTGTACCTGTAGATATAATGACAGATAAGCCGTGTGAACAGTTACTGTGTGTACCTGTAGATATAATGACAGATAAGCCGTGTGAACAGTTACTGTGTGTACCTGTAGATATAATGACAGATTAGCCGTGTGAACTGTTACTGTGTGTACCTGTAGATATAATGACAGATAAGCCGTGCGAACAGTTACTGTGTGTACCTGTAGATATAATGACAGATAAGCCGTGTGAACTGTTACTGTGTGTACCTGTAGATATAGTGACAGATAAGACGTGTGAACAGCTACTGTGTGTACCTTTATATATAAAGACTGATAAGCCGTGTGAACTGTTACTGTGTGTACCTGTAGATATAATGACAGTTAAGCCGTGTGAACTGTTATTGTGTGTACCTGTAGATATAAAGACAGATAAGCAGTGTGAACTGTTACTGTGTGTACCTGTAGATATAATGACAGATAAGCCGTGCGAACAGTTACTGTGTGTACCTGTAGATATAAAGAGAGATAAGCCGTTTGAACTGTTACTGTGTGTACCTGTAGATATAATGACAAATAAGCCGTGTGAACAGTTACTATGTGTACCTGTAGATATAATGAGAGATAAGCCAAGTGAACAGTTACTGTGTGCACCTGTAGTTATAAAGACAGATAGGCCGTGTGAACTGTTACTGTGTGTACCTGTAGATATAAAGACAGATAAGCTGTTTGAACTGTTACTGTGTGTACCTGTAGATATAAAGACAAATAAGCAGTGTGAACAGTTATTGTGTGTACCTGTAGATATAAAGAGAGATAAGCCGTTTGAACTGTTACTGTGTGTACCTGTAGATATAATGACAAATAAGCCGTGTGAACAGTTACTATGTGTACCTGTAGATATAATGAGAGATAAGCCAAGTGAACAGTTACTGTGTGCACCTGTAGTTATAAAGACAGATAGGCCGTGTGAACTGTTACTGTGTGTACCTGTAGATATAAAGACAGATAAGCTGTTTGAACTGTTACTGTGTGTACCTGTAGATATAAAGACAAATAAGCCGTGTGAACTCTTACTGTGTGTACCTGTAGATATAAAGAGAGATAACCCGTGTGAATTGTTACTGTGTGTACCTGTATATATAATGACAGATAAGCCGTGTGAACAGTTACTATGTGTACCTGTAGATATAATGACAGATAAGACGTGTGAACAGTTACTGTGTGTACCTGTAGATATAATGACAAATAAGCCGTGTGAACTGTTATCGTGTGTACCTGTAGATATAATGACAGATAAGCCGTGTGAATTTTTACTGTGTGTACCTGTAGATATAATGAGAGATAAGCCGTGTGAACTCTTGTTGTGTGTACCTGTAGATATAAAGACAGATAAGCCGTGTGAACTGTAACAGTGTGTACCTTTAGATATAAAGACTGATAAGCCGTGTGAACTGTTACTGTGTGTACCTGTAGATATAATGACAGATAAGCCGTGTGAACAGTTACTGTGTGTACCTGTAGATATAATGACAGATAAGCCGTGTGAACAGTTACTGTGTGTACCTGTAGATATAATGACAGATTAGCCGTGTGAACTGTTACTGTGTGTACCTGTAGATATAATGACAGATAAGCCGTGCGAACAGTTACTGTGTGTACCTGTAGATATAATGACAGATAAGCCGTGTGAACTGTTACTGTGTGTACCTGTAGATATAGTGACAGATAAGACGTGTGAACAGCTACTGTGTGTACCTTTATATATAAAGACTGATAAGCCGTGTGAACTGTTACTGTGTGTACCTGTAGATATAATGACAGTTAAGCCGTGTGAACTGTTATTGTGTGTACCTGTAGATATAAAGACAGATAAGCAGTGTGAACTGTTACTGTGTGTACCTGTAGATATAATGACAGATAAGCCGTGCGAACAGTTACTGTGTGTACCTGTAGATATAGTGACAGATAAGACGTGTGAACAGTTACTGTGTGTACCTGTAGATATAAAGACAGATAAGACGTGTGAACTGTTACTGTGTGTACCTGTAGATATAAAGACATATAAGCCGTGTGAACTGTTACAGTGTGTACCTTTATATATAAAGACTGATAAGCCGTGTGAACTGTTACTGTGTGTACCTGTAGATATAATGACAGATAAGCCGTGTGAACTGTTATTGTGTGTACCTGTAGATATAAAGACAAATAAGCCGTGTGAACTCTTATTGTGTGTACCTGTAGATATAAAGAGAGATAAGCGTGTGAACTGTTACTGTGTGTACCTGTAGATATAAAGACTGATAAGCCGTGTGAACTGTTACTGTGTGTACCTGTTGATATAATGACAGATAAGCCGTGTGAACTGTTACTGTGTGTACCTGTAGATATAATGACAGATAAGCCGTGTGAACTGTTTTTGTGTGTACCTGTAGATAAAAGACAAATAAGCCGTGCGAACTCTTACTGTATGTACCTGTAGATATAAAGACAGATAATCCGTGTGAACTGTTACTGTGTGTACCAGTAGATATAAAGACAGATCAGCCGTGTGAACTGTTACTGTGTGAACCTGTTGATATAAAGACAAATAAGCCGTGTGAACTTTCACTGTTTGTATCTGTAGATATAAAGAGAGATAAGCCGTTTGAACTGTTACTGTGTGTACCTGTAGATATAAAGAGAGATAAGCCGTTTGAACTGTTACTGTGTGTACCTGTATATATAATGACAGATAAGCCGTGTGAACAGTTACTGTGTGCACCTGTAGATATAATGACAGATAAGACGTGTGAACAGTTACTGTGTGTACCTGTAGATATAATGACAAATAAGCCGTGTGAACTCTTACTGTGTGTACCTGTAGATATAAAGAGAGATAACCCGTGTGAATTGTTACTGTGTGTACCTGTATATATAATGACAGATAAGCCGTGTGAACAGTTACTATGTGTACCTGTAGATATAATGACAGATAAGACGTGTGAACAGTTACTGTGTGTACCTGTAGATATAATGACAAATAAGCCGTGTGAACTGTTATCGTTTGTACCTGTAGATATAATGACTGATAAGCCGTGTGAATTGTTACTGTGTGTACCTGTAGATATAATGAGAGATAAGTCGTGTGAACTCTTGTTGTGTGTACCTGTAGATATAAACACAGATAAGCCGTGTGAACTGTAACAGTGTGTACCTTTAGATATAAAGACTGATAAGCCGTGTGAACTGTTACTGTGTGGTCCAGTAGATATAATGACAGATAAGCCGTGTGAACTGTTACTGTGTGTACCTGTAGATATAATGACTGATAAGCAGTGTGAACTGTTACTGTGTTTACCTGTAGATATAATGACAGATAATCCGTGGCACTGTTACTGTGTGTACCTGTAGATATAATGACAGATAAGCCGTGTGAACAGTTACTGTGTGTACCTGTAGATATAAAGACAGATTAGCCGTGTGAACAGTTACTGTGTGTACCTGTAGATATAATGACATATAAGCCGTGTGAACAGTTACTGTGTGTACCTGTAGATATAATGACAGATAAGCCGTGTGAACAGTTACTGTGTGTACCTGTAGATATAATGACTGATAAGCAGTGTGAACTGTTACTGTGTGTACCTGTAGATATAATGACTGATAAGCAGTGTGAACTGTTACTGTGTTTACCTGTAGATATAATGACAGATAATCCGTGGCACTGTTACTGTGTGTACCTGTAGATATAATGACAGATAAGCCGTGTGAACAGTTACTGTGTGTTCCTGTAGATATAAAGACAGATTAGCCGTGTGAACTCTTACTGTGTGTACCTGTAGATATAATGACAGATAAGCCGTGTGAACTGTTACTGTGTGTACCTGTATATATAATGACAGATAAGCCGTGTGAACAGTTACTGTGTGTACCTGTAGATATAATGACATATAAGCCGTGTGAACAGTTACTGTGTGTACCTGTAGATATAATGACAGATAAGCCGTGTGAACAGTTACTATGTGTACCTGTAGATATAATGACATATAAGCCGTGTGAACAGTTACTGTGTGTACCTGTAGATATAATGACTGATAAGCAGTGTGAACTTTTACTGTGTGTAGCTGTAGATATAATGACAGATAAGCCGTGTGAACAGTTACTGTGTGTACCTGTAGATATAATGACATATAAGCCGTGTGAACAGTTACTGTGTGTACCTGTAGATATAATGACAGATAAGCCGTGTGAACAGTTAATATGTGTACCTGTAGATATATAGAAAGATTAGCCGTGTGAACTGTTACTGTGTGTACCTGTAGATATAATGACAGATAAGTCGTGTGAACAGTTACTGTGTGTACCTGTAGATATAATGACATATAAGCCGTGTGAACAGTTACTGTGTGTACCTGTAGATATAAAGACAGATAAGCCGTGTGAACAGTTACTGTGTGTACCTGTAGATATAAAGACAGATTAGCCGTGTGAACTGTTACTGTGTGTACCTATAGATATAATGACAGATAAGCCGTGTGAACAGTTACTGCGTGTACCTGTAGATATAATGACTGATAAGCCGTGTGAACAGTTGCTGTGTGTACCTGTAGATATAATGACAGATTAGCCGTGTGAACTGTTACTGTGTGTACCTGTAGATTTAATGACAGATAAGCCGTGTGAACAGTTACGGTGTGTACCTGTAGATATAATGACAGATAAGCCGTGCGAACAGTTACTGTGTGTACCTGTAGATATAGTGACAGATAAGACGTGTGAACAGCTACTGTGTGTACCTGTAGATATAAAGACAGATAGGCCGTGTGAACTGTTACAGTGTGTACCTTTATATATAAAGACTGACAAGCCGTGTGAACTGTTACTGTGTGTACCTGTAGATATAATGACAGATAAGCCGTGTGAACTGTTATTGTGTGTACCTGTAGATATAAAGACAAATAAGCCGTGTGAACTCTTACTGTGTGTACCTGTAAATATAAAGAGAGATAAGCGTGTGAACTGTTACTGTGTGTACCTGTACATATAAAGACAGATAGGCCGTGTGAACTGTTACTGTGTGTACCTATAGATATAAAGACATATAAGCCGTTTGAACTGTTACTGTGTGTACCTGTAGATATAAAGACTGATAAGCCATGTGAACTGTTACTGTGTGTACCTGTAGATATAATGACAGATAAGCCGTGTGAACTGTTACTGTGTGTACCTGTAGATATAATGACAGATAAGCCGTGTGAACTGTTTTTGTGTGTACCTGTAGATAAAAGACAAATAAGCCGTCCGAACTCTTATTGTATGTACCTGTAGATATAAAGACAGATAATCCGTGTGAACTGTTACTGTGTGTATCAGTAGAAATAAAGACAGATAAACCGTGTGAACTGTTACTGTGTGAACCTGTTGATATAAAGACAAATAAGCCGTGTGAACAGTTATTGTGTGTACCTGTAGATATAATGAGAGATAAGCCAAGTGAACAGTTACCGTGTGCACTTGTAGTTATAAAGACAGATAGGCCGTGTGAACTGTTACTGTGTGTACCTGTAGATATAAAGACAGATAAGCCGTGTGAACTGTTACTGTGTGTACCTGTACATATAAAGACAGATAAGCCGTGTGAACTGTTACTGTGTGTACCTGTAGATATTATGTTAGATAAGCCGTGTGAACTGTTACAGTGTGTACCTGTAGATATCAAGACAGATTAGCCGTGTGAACTGTTATTGTGTGTACCTGTAGATATAAAGACAAATTAAGCAGTTTGAACTCTTACTGTGTGTACCTGTACATATAAAGAGAGATAAGCCGTGTGAACTGTTACTGTGTGTACCTGTAGATATAATGACAGATAAGCCGTGTGAACAGTTACTCTGTGTACCTGTTAATATAAGGACAGATAAGCCGGGTGAACTGTTACTGTGTGTACCGGTAGATATAAAGACGGATAAGCCGTGTAAACTGTCAACATGAGTTTCTGTAGATATAAAGACAGATAAGCCGTTTGAACTGTTACTGTGTGTACCTGTAGATATAAAGACAGATAAGTCGTGTGAACTGTTACTGTGTGTACCTGTAGATATAATGACAGATTAGCCGTGTGAACTGTTATTGTGTGTGCCTGTAGATATAAGACAAATAAGCCGTGTGAACTCTTACTGTGTGTACCTGTAGATATAAAGAGAGATAAGCCGTGTGAACTGTTATTGTGGGTACCTGTAGATATAATGACAGATAAGCCGTGTGAACAGTTACTCTGTCTACCTGTAAATATAAGGACAGATAAGCCGTGTGAACTGTTACTGTGTGTACCTGTAGATATAAAGACAAATAAGCCGTGTGAACTCTTATTGTGTGTACCTGTAGATATAAAGACAGATAAGCCGTGTGAACTCTTACTGTGTGTACCTGTAGAAATATAGAGAGAGAAGCCGTGTGTACTGTTACTGTGTGCTCCTGTAGATATAATGACAGATAAGCCGTGTGAACAGTTACTCTGTGTACCTGTAGATATAATGACAGATAAGACGTGTGAACAGTTACTGTGTGTACCTGTAGATATAAAGACAGATAGGAAGTGTGAACTATTACTGTGTGTACCTGTAGATATAAAGACAGATAAGCCGTGTGAACTGTTACAGTGTGTACCTTTAGATATAAAGACTGATAAGCAATGTGAACTGTTACTGTGTGTACCTGTATATATAATGACAGATAAGCCGTGTGAACTGTTATTGTGTGTACCTGTAGATATAAAGACAAATAAGCCGTGTGAACTCTTACTGTGTCTACCTGTAGATGTAAAGACAGATAAGCAGTGTGAACTGTTACTGTGTGTACCTGTAGATATAAAGACAGATAAGCCGTTTGAACTGTTACTGTGTGTACTTGTAGATATAAAGAGAGATAAGCCGTGTGAACTGTTACTGTGTGTACCTGTAGATATAAAGACAGATAAACCGTGTGAACTGTTACTGTGTGTACCTTTAGATATAAAGACTGATAAGCCGTGTGAACTGTTACTTTGTGTACCTGTAGATATAAAGATAAATAAGCCGTGTGAATTGCTACTGTGTATACCTGTAGATATAATGACAGATAAGCCGTGTGAACTGTTACTGTGTTTACATTTAGATATAAAGACTGATAAGCCGTGAGAACTGTTACTTTGTGTACCTGTAGATATAAAGACAGATAAGCCGTGTGAACAGTTACTGTGTGTACCTGTAGATATAATGACAGATAAGCCGTGTGAACTGTTACTGCGTTTTCCTGTAGATATAAAGAGAGATAAGCCGTGTGAATTGTTACTGTGTGTGCCTGTAGATATAATGAGAGATAAGCCGTGTGAACAGTTACAGTGTGTACCTGTAGATATAATGACAGATAAGAGGTGAGAACTGTTACTGTGTGTAAATGTAGATATAATGACAAATAAGCCGTGTGAACAGTTACTATGTGTACCTGTAGATATAATGAGAGATAAGCCGTGTGAACTGTTACTGTGTGTACCTGTAGATATAAAGACAGATAAGCCGTGTGAACTGTTACTGTGTGTACCTGTAGATATAAAGACAGATAAGCGGTGTGAACTGTTACTGTGTGTACCTGTAGATATTATGTTAGATAAGCCGTGTGAACTGTTACTGTGTGTACCTGTAGATATAATGACAGATTAGCCGTGTGAACGGTTATTGTGTGTACCTGTAGATCTAAAGACAAATAAGCAGTATGAACTCTTACTGTGTGTACCTGTAGATATAAAGAGAGATAAGCCGTGTGAACTGTTACTGTGTGTACCTGTAGATATAATGACAGATAAGCCGTGTGAACAGTTACTATGTGTACCTGTAAATATAAGGACAGATAAGCCGGGTGAACTGTCACTGTGTGTATCTGTAGATATAAAGATAGATAAGCCGTGTAAACTGTCAACGTGTGTTTCTGTAGATATAAAGACAGATAAGCCGTGTGAACTGTTACTGTGTGTACCTGTAGATACAAAGACAGATAAGCGGTGTGAACTGTTACTGTGTGTACCTGTAGATATTATGTTAGATAAGCCGTGTGAACTGTTACTGTGTGTACCTGTAGATATAATGACAGATTAGCCGTGTGAACTGTTATTGTGTGTACCTGTAGATATAAAGACAAATAAGCAGTGTGAACTCTTACTGTGTGTACCTGTAGATATAAAGAGAGATAAGCCGTGTGAACTGTTACTGTGTGTACCTGTAGATATAATGACAAATAAGCCGTGTGAATTGTTACTGTGTGATCCTGTAGATATAATGACAGATAAGCCGTGTGAACTGTTACTGTGCGTACCTGTAGATATAAAGACTGATAAGCCATGTGAACTCTTATTGTGTGTACCTGTAGATATAAAGACAAATAAGCAGTGTGAACTCTTACTGTGTGTACCTGTAGATATAAAGAGAGATAAGCCGTGTGAACTGTTACTGTGTGTACCTGTAGATATAAAGACTGATAAGCCATGTGAACTGTTACTGTGTGTACCTGTAGATATAATGACAAATAAGCCGTGTGAACAGTTACTATGTGTACCTGTAGATATAATGACAGATAAGCCGTGTGAACAGTTACTGTGTGTACCTGTAGATATAAAGACAGATAGGCGGTGTGAACTGTTACTGTGTGTACCTTTAGATATAAAGACTGATAAGCCATGTGAACTGTTACTGTGTGTACCTGTAGATATAATGACAGATAAGCCGTGTGAACTGTTATTGTGTGTACCTTTAGATATAAAGACAGATAGGCCGTGTGAAATGTTACAGTGTGTACCTTTAGATATAAAGACTGATAAGCCATGTGAACTGTTACTGTGTGTACCTGTAGATATAATGACAGATAAGCCGTGTGAACTGTTACTGTGTGTACCTGTAGATATAAAGACAGATAAGCCGTGTGAACTTTCACTGTGTGTATCTGTAGATATAAAGATAGATAAGCCGTGTAAACTGTCAACGTGTGTTTCTGTAGATATAAAGACAGATAAGCCGTGTGAACTGTTACTGTGTGTACCTGTAGATACAAAGACAGATAAGCGGTGTGAACTGTTACTGCGTGTACCTGTAGATATTATGTTAGATAAGCCGTGTGAACTGTTACTGTGTGTACCTGTAGATATAATGACAGATTAGCCGTGTGAACTGTTATTGTGTGTACCTGTAGATATAAAGACAAATAAGCAGTGTGAACTCTTACTGTGTGTACCTGTAGATATAAAGAGAGATAAGCCGTGTGAACTGTTACTGTGTGTACCTGTAGATATAAAGACTGATAAGCCATGTGAACTGTTACTGTGTGTACCTGTAGATATAAAGCCAAATAAGCCCTGTGAACTCTTATTGTGTGTACCTGTAGATATAAAGAGAGATAGGCCGTGTGAACTGTTATTGTGTGTACCTGTAGATATAAAGACAAATAAGCCGTGTGAACAGTTACTATGTGTACCTGTAGATATAATGACAGATAAGACGTGTGAACAGTTACTGTGTGTACCAGTAGAAATAAAGACAGATAAGCCGTGTGAACTGTTACTGTGTGAACCTGTTGATATAAAGACAGATAAGCCGTGTGAACAGTTACTATGTGTACCTGTAAATATAAGGACAGATAAGCCGGGTGAACTGTTACTGTGTGTACCAGTAGATATAAAGACGGATAAGCCGTGTGAACTGTCACTGTGTGTATCTGTAGATATAAAGATAGATAAGCCGTGTAAACTGTCAACGTGTGTTTCTGTAGATATAAAGACAGATAAGCCGTGTGAACTGTTACTGTGTGTACCTGTAGATACAAAGACAGATAAGCGGTGTGAACTGTTACTGTGTGTACCTGTAGATATTATGTTAGATAAGCCGTGTGAACTGTTACTGTGTGTACCTGTAGATATAATGACAGATTAGCCGTGTGAACTGTTATTGTGTGTACCTGTAGATATAAAGACAAATAAGCAGTGTGAACTCTTACTGTGTGTACCTGTAGATATAAAGAGAGATAAGCCGTGTGAACTGTTACTGTGTGTACCTGTAGATATAATGACAAATAAGCCGTGTGAATTGTTACTGTGTGATCCTGTAGATATAATGACAGATAAGCCGTGTGAACTGTTACTGTGCGTACCTGTAGATATAAAGACTGATAAGCCATGTGAACTCTTATTGTGTGTACCTGTAGATATAAAGACAAATAAGCAGTGTGAACTCTTACTGTGTGTACCTGTAGATATAAAGAGAGATAAGCCGTGTGAACTGTTACTGTGTGTACCTGTAGATATAAAGACTGATAAGCCATGTGAACTGTTACTGTGTGTACCTGTAGATATAATGACAAATAAGGCGTGTGAACAGTTACTATGTGTACCTGTAGATATAATGACAGATAAGCCGTGTGAACAGTTACTGTGTGTACCTGTAGATATAAAGACAGATAGGCGGTGTGAACTGTTACTGTGTGTACCTTTAGATATAAAGACTGATAAGCCATGTGAACTGTTACTGTGTGTACCTGTAGATATAATGACAGATAAGCCGTGTGAACTGTTATTGTGTGTACCTTTAGATATAAAGACAGATAGGCCGTGTGAAATGTTACAGTGTGTACCTTTAGATATAAAGACTGATAAGCCATGTGAACTGTTACTGTGTGTACCTGTAGATATAATGACAGATAAGCCGTGTGAACTGTTATTGTGTGTACCTGTAGATATAAAGACAGATAAGCCGTGTGAACTTTCACTGTGTGTATCTGTAGATATAAAGATAGATAAGCCGTGTAAACTGTCAACGTGTGTTTCTGTAGATATAAAGACAGATAAGCCGTGTGAACTGTTACTGTGTGTACCTGTAGATACAAAGACAGATAAGCGGTGTGAACTGTTACTGCGTGTACCTGTAGATATTATGTTAGATAAGCCGTGTGAACTGTTACTGTGTGTACCTGTAGATATAATGACAGATTAGCCGTGTGAACTGTTATTGTGTGTACCTGTAGATATAAAGACAAATAAGCAGTGTGAACTCTTACTGTGTGTACCTGTAGATATAAAGAGAGATAAGCCGTGTGAACTGTTACTGTGTGTACCTGTAGATATAAAGACTGATAAGCCATGTGAACTGTTACTGTGTGTACCTGTAGATATAAAGCCAAATAAGCCCTGTGAACTCTTATTGTGTGTACCTGTAGATATAAAGAGAGATAGGCCGTGTGAACTGTTATTGTGTGTACCTGTAGATATAAAGACAAATAAGCCGTGTGAACAGTTACTATGTGTACCTGTAGATATAATGACAGATAAGACGTGTGAACAGTTACTGTGTGTACCAGTAGAAATAAAGACAGATAAGCCGTGTGAACTGTTACTGTGTGAACCTGTTGATATAAAGACAAATAAGCCGTGCGAACTCTTATTGTATGTACCTGTAGATATAAAGACAGATAATCCGTGTGAACTGTTACTGTGTGTACCAGTAGAAATAAAGACAGATAAGCCGTGTGAACTGTTACTGTGTGAACCTGTTGATATAAAGACAAATAAGCCGTGTGAACAGTTATTGTGTGTACCTGTAGATATAATGAGAGATAAGCCAAGTGAACAGTTACCGTGTGCACCTGTAGTTATAAAGACAGATAGGCCGTGTGAACTGTTACTGTGTGTACCTGTAGATATAAAGACAGATAAGCCGTGTGAACTGTTACTGTGTGTACCTGTACATATAAAGACAGATAAGCCGTGTGAACTGTTACTGTGTGTACCTGTAGATATTATGTTAGATAAGCCGTGTGAACTGTTACAGTGTGTACCTGTAGATATCAAGACAGATTAGCCGTGTGAACTGTTATTGTGTGTACCTGTAGAAATAAAGACAAATTAAGCAGTTTGAACTCTTACTGTGTGTACCTGTACATATAAAGAGAGATAAGCCGTGTGAACTGTTACTGTGTGTACCTGTAGATATAATGACAGATAAGCCGTGTGAACAGTTACTCTGTGTACCTGTTAATATAAGGACAGATAAGCCGGGTGAACTGTTACTGTGTGTACCGGTAGATATAAAGACGGATAAGCCGTGTAAACTGTCAACATGCGTTTCTGTAGATATAAAGACAGATAAGCCGTTTGAACTGTTACTGTGTGTACCTGTAGATATAAAGACAGACAAGTCGTGTGAACTGTTACTGTGTGTACCTGTAGATATAATGACAGATTAGCCGTGTGAACTGTTATTGTGTGTACCTGTAGATATAAGACAAATAAGCCGTGTGAACTCTGACTGTGTGTACCTGTAGATATAAAGAGAGATAAGCTGTGTGAACTGTTATTGTGGGTACCTGTAGATATAATGACAGATAAGCCGTGTGAACAGTTACTCTGTGTACCTGTAAATATAAGGACAGATAAGCCGTGTGAACTGTTACTGTGTGTACCTGTAGATATAAAGACAAATAAGCCGTGTGAACTCTTATTGTGTGTACCTGTAGATATAAAGACAGATAAGCCGTGTGAACTCTTACTGTGTGTACCTGTAGAAATATACAGAGAGAAGCCGTGTGTACTGTTACTGTGTGCTCCTGTAGATATAATGACAGATAAGCCGTGTGAACAGTTACTCTGTGTACCTGTAGATATAATGACAGATAAGACGTGTGAACAGTTACTGTGTGTACCTGTAGATATAAAGACAGATAGGAAGTGTGAACTATTACTGTGTGTACCTGTAGATATAAAGACAGATAAGCCGTGTGAACTGTTACAGTGTGTACCTTTAGATATAAAGACTGATAAGCAATGTGAACTGTTACTGTGTGTACCTGTATATATAATGACAGATAAGCCGTGTGAACTGTTATTGTGTGTACCTGTAGATATAAAGACAAATAAGCCGTGTGAACTCTTACTGTGTCTACCTGTAGATGTAAAGACAGATAAGCAGTGTGAACTGTTTCTGTGTGTACCTGTAGATATAAAGACAGATAAGCCGTTTGAACTGTTACTGTGTGTACCTGTAGATATAAAGAGAGATAAGCCGTGTGAACTGTTACTGTGTGTACCTGTAGATATAAAGACAGATAAACCGTGTGAACTGTTACTGTGTGTACCTTTAGATATAAAGACTGATAAGCCGTGTGAACTGTTACTTTGTGTACCTGTAGATATAAAGATAAATAAGCCGTGTGAACTGCTACTGTGTATACCTGTAGATATAATGACAGATAAGCCGTGTGAACTGTTACTGTGTTTACATTTAGATATAAAGACTGATAAGCCGTGAGAACTGTTACTTTGTGTACCTGTAGATATAAAGACAGATAAGCCGTGTGAACAGTTACTGTGTGTACCTGTAGATATAATGACAGATAAGCCGTGTGAACTGTTACTGCGTTTTCCTGTAGATATAAAGAGAGATAAGCCGTGTGAATTGTTACTGTGTGTGCCTGTAGATATAATGAGAGATAAACCGTGTGAACAGTTACAGTGTGTACCTGTAGATATAATGACAGATAAGAGGTGTGAACTGTTACTGTGTGTACCTGTAGATATAATGACAAATAAGCCGTGTGAACAGTTACTATGTGTACCTGTAGATATAATGAGAGATAAGCCGTGTGAACTGTTACTGTGTGTACCTGTAGATATAAAGACAGATAAGCCGTGTGAACTGTTACTGTGTGTACCTGTAGATATAAAGACAGATAAGCGGTGTGAACTGTTACTGTGTGTACCTGTAGATATTATGTTAGATAAGCCGTGTGAACTGTTATTGTGTGTACCTGTAGATATAAAGACAAATAAGCAGTGTGAACTCTTACTGTGTGTACCTGTAGATATAAAGAGAGATAAGCCGTGTGAACTGTTACTGTGAGTACCTGTAGATATAAAGCCAAATAAGCCCTGTGAACAGTTACTATGTGTACCTGTAGATATAATGACAGATAAGACGTGTGAACAGTTACTGTGTGTACCTGTAGATATAAAGACAGATAGGCCGTGTGAACTGTTACTGTGTGTACCTTTAGATATAAAGACTGATAAGCCATGTGAACTGTTACTGTGTGTACCTGTAGATATAATGACAGATAAGCCGTGTGAACTGTTATTGTGTGTACCTTTAGATATAAAGACAGATAGGCCGTGTGAACTGTTACAGTGTGTACCTTTAGATATAAAGACTGATAAGCCATGTGAACTGTCACTGTGTGTACCTGTAGATATAATGACAGATAAGACGTGTGAACTGTTATTGTGTGTACCTGTAGATATAAAGACAGATAAGCCGTGTGAACTGTTACAGTGTGTACCTTAAGATATAAAGACTGATAAGCCATGTGAACTGTTACTGTGTGTACCTGTAGATACAAAGACAGATAAGCGGTGTGAACTGTTACTGTGTGTACCTGTAGATATAAAGACTGATAAGCCATGTGAACTGTTACTGTGTGTACCTGTAGATATAATGACAGATAAGCCGTGTGAACTGTTATTGTGTGTACCTTTAGATATAAAGACAGATAGGCCGTGTGAACTGTTACAGTGTGTACCTTTAGATATAAAGACTGATAAGCCATGTGAACTGTCACTGTGTGTACCTGTAGATATAAAGACAGATAAGCAGTGTGAACTGTTAATGTGTGTACCTGTAGATATAAAGACAGATAAGCCGTTTGAACTGTTACTGTGTGTACCTGTAGATATAAAGACTGATTAGCCGTGTGAACTGTTACTGTGTGTACCTGTAGATATAATGACAGATAAGCCGTGTGAACTGTTACTGTGTGTACCAGTAGATAAAATGACAGATAAGCCGTGTGAACTGTTATTGTGTGTACCTGTCGATATAAAGACAGATAAGCCGTGTGAACCGTTACAGTGTGTACCTTTAGATATAAAGACTGATAAGCCATGTGAACTGTTACTGTGTGTACCTGTAGATATAATGACAGATAAGCCGTGTGAACTGTTATTGTGTGTACCTGTAGATATAAAGACAAATAAGCTGTGTGAACTCTTACTGAGTGTACCTGTAGATATAAAGACAGATAAGCAGTGTGAACTGTTACTGTGTGTACCTGTAGATATAAAGACAGATAAGCCGTTTGAACTGTTACTGTGTGTACCTGTAGATATAAAGACTGATAAGCCGTGTGAACTGTTACTGTGTGTACCTGTAGATATAATGACAGATAAGCCCTGTGAACTGTTACTGGGTGTACCAGTTGATAAAATGACAGATAAGCTGTGTGAACTGTTATTGTGTGTACCTGTAGATATAAAGAGAGATAAGCCGTGTGAACTGTTACTGTGTGTACCTGTAGATATAAAGAGAGATAAGCCGTGTGAACTGTTACTGTGTGTACCTGTAGATATAATGACAAATAAGCCCTGTGAACAGTTACTATGTATACCTGTAGATATAACGACAGATAAGCCGTGTGAACAGTTACTGTGTGTACCTGTAGAGGCCGTGTGAACTGTTACTGTGTGTACCTGTAGATATAAAGACAGATAAACCGTGTGAACTGTTACTGTGTGTACCTTTAGATATAAAGACTGATAAGCCGTGTGAACTGTTACTGTGTGTACCTGTAGATATAATGTTAGATAAGCCGTGTAAACTGTTACTGTGTGTACCTGTAGATATAATGACAGATTAGCCGTGTGAACTGTTATTGTGTGTACCTGTAGATATAAAGACAAATAAGCCGTGTGAACTCTTACTGTGTGTACCTGTAGATATAAAGAGAGATAAGCCGTGTGAACTGTTACTGTGTGTACCTGTAGATATAATGACAGATAAGCCGTGTGAACGGTTACTGTGTGTACCTGTAAATATAAAGACAGATAAGCCGTGTGAACTGTTACTGTGTTTACCGGTAGATATAAAGACGGATAAGCCGTGTGAACTGTCACTGTTTGTATCTGTAGATATAAAGATAGATAAGCCGTGTAAACTGTCAACATGTGTTTCTGTAGATATAAAGACAGATAAGGCGTGTGAACTGTTACTGTGTGTACCTGTAGATATAATGACAGAAAAGCCGTGTGAACTGTTACTGTGTGTACCTGTAGATATAAAGACAGATAAGCCGTGTGAACTGTTACTGTGTGTACCTGTAGATATAATGACAAATAAGCCGTGTGAACTGTTACTATGTGTACCTGTGTATAAAGACTGATAAGCCGTGTGAACAGTTACTATGTGTACCTGTAGATATAATGAGAGATAAGCCGAGTGAACTGTTACTGTGTGTACCTGTAGATATAAAGACAGATAAGCCGTGTGAACTGTTACTGTGTGTACCTGTAGATATAAAGACAGATAAGCGGTGTGAACTGTTACTGTGTGTACCTGTAGATATTATGCTAGATAAGCCGTGTGAACTGTTACTGTGTGTACCTGTAGATATAATGACAGATTAGCCGTGTGAACTGTTATTGTGTGTACCTGTAGATCTAAAGACAAATAAGCAGTGTGAACTCTTACTGTGTGTACCTGTAGATATAAAGAGAGATAAGCCGTGTGAACTGTTACTGTGTGTACCTGTAGATATAATGACAGATAAGACGTGTGCACAGTTACTCTGTGTACCTGTAAATATAAGGACAGATAAGCCGGGTGAACTGTTACTGTGTGTACCGGTAGATATAAAGACGGATAAGCCGTGTGAACTGTCACTGTGTGTATCTGTAGATATAAAGATAGATAAGCCGTGTAAACTGTCAACGTGTGTTTCTGTAGATATAAATACAGATAAGCCGTGTGAACTGTTACTGTGTGTACCTGTACATACAAAGACAGATAAGCGGTGTAAACTGTTACTGTGTGTACCTGTAGATATTATGTTAGATAAGCCGTGTGAACTGTTACTGTGTGTACCTGTAGATATAATGACAGATTAGCCGTGTGAACTGTTATTGTGTGTACCTGTAGATATAAAGACAAATAAGCAGTGTGAACTCTTACTGTGTGTACCTGTAGATATAAAGAGAGATAAGCCGTGTGAACTGTTATTGTGTGTACCTTTAGATATAAAGACAGATAGGCCGTGTGAACTGTTACAGTGTGTACCTTTAGATATAAAGACTGATAAGCCATGTGAACTGTCACTGTGTGTACCTGTAGATATAAAGACAGATAAGCCGTGTGAACTGTTACTGTGTGTACCTGTAGATATAAAGACAGATAAGCGGTGTGAACTGTTACTGTGTGTACCTGTAGATATTATGCTAGATAAGCCGTGTGAACTGTTACTGTGTGTACCTGTAGATATAATGACAGATTAGCCGTGTGAACTGTTATTGTGTGTACCTGTAGATCTAAAGACAAATAAGCAGTGTGAACTCTTACTGTGTGTACCTGTAGATATAAAGAGAGATAAGCCGTGTGAACTGTTACTGTGTGTACCTGTAGATATAATGACAGATAAGACGTGTGCACAGTTACTCTGTGTACCTGTAAATATAAGGACAGATAAGCCGGGTGAACTGTTACTGTGTGTACCTGTAGATATTATGCTAGATAAGCCGTGTGAACTGTTACTGTGTGTACCTGTAGATATAATGACAGATTAGCCGTGTGAACTGTTATTGTGTGTACCTGTAGATCTAAAGACAAATAAGCAGTGTGAACTCTTACTGTGTGTACCTGTAGATATAAAGAGAGATAAGCCGTGTGAACTGTTACTGTGTGTACCTGTAGATATAATGACAGATAAGACGTGTGCACAGTTACTCTGTGTACCTGTAAATATAAGGACAGATAAGCCGGGTGAACTGTTACTGTGTGTACCGGTAGATATAAAGACGGATAAGCCGTGTGAACTGTCACTGTGTGTATCTGTAGATATAAAGATAGATAAGCCGTGTAAACTGTCAACGTGTGTTTCTGTAGATATAAAGACAGATAAGCCGTGTGAACTGTTACTGTGTGTACCTGTACATACAAAGACAGATAAGCGGTGTAAACTGTTACTGTGTGTACCTGTAGATATTATGTTAGATAAGCCGTGTGAACTGTTACTGTGTGTACCTGTAGATATAATGACAGATTAGCCGTGTGAACTGTTATTGTGTGTACCTGTAGATATAAAGACAAATAAGCAGTGTGAACTCTTACTGTGTGTACCTGTAGATATAAAGAGAGATAAGCCGTGTGAACTGTTATTGTGTGTACCTTTAGATATAAAGACAGATAGGCCGTGTGAACTGTTACAGTGTGTACCTTTAGATATAAAGACTGATAAGCCATGTGAACTGTCACTGTGTGTACCTGTAGATATAATGACAGATAAGACGTGTGAACTGTTATTGTGTGTACCTGTAGATATAAAGACAGATAAGCCGTGTGAACTGTTACAGTGTGTACCTTAAGATATAAAGACTGATAAGCCATGTGAACTGTTACTGTGTGTACCTGTAGATACAAAGACAGATAAGCGGTGTGAACTGTTACTGTGTGTACCTGTAGATATAAAGACTGATAAGCCATGTGAACTGTTACTGTGTGTACCTGTAGATATAAAGACAGATAAGCCGTGTGAACTGTTACTGTGTGTACCTGTAGATATAATGACAGATAAGCCGTGTGAACTGTTATTGTGTGTACCTTTAGATATAAAGACAGATAGGCCGTGTGAACTGTTACAGTGTGTACCTTTAGATATAAAGACTGATAAGCCATGTGAACTGTCACTGTGTGTACCTGTAGATATAAAGACAGATAAGCAGTGTGAACTGTTAATGTGTGTACCTGTAGATATAAAGACAGATAAGCCGTTTGAACTGTTACTGTGTGTACCTGTAGATATAAAGACTGATAAGCCGTGTGAACTGTTACTGTGTGCACCTGTAGATATAATGACAGATAAGCCGTGTGAACTGTTACTGTGTGTACCAGTAGATAAAATGACAGATAAGCCGTGTGAACTGTTATTGTGTGTACCTGTAGATATAAAGACAGATAAGCCGTGTGAACCGTTACAGTGTGTACCTTTAGATATAAAGACTGATAAGCCATGTGAACTGTTACTGTGTGTACCTGTAGATATAATGACAGATAAGCCGTGTGAACTGTTATTGTGTGTACCTGTAGATATAAAGACAAATAAGCTGTGTGAACTCTTACTGAGTGTACCTGTAGATATAAAGACAGATAAGCAGTGTGAACTGTTACTATGTGTACCTGTAGATATAAAGACAGATAAGCCGTTTGAACTGTTACTGTGTGTACCTGTAGATATAAAGACTGATAAGCCGTGTGAACTGTTACTGTGTGTACCTGTAGATATAATGACAGATAAGCCCTGTGAACTGTTACTGGGTGTACCAGTTGATAAAATGACAGATAAGCTGTGTGAACTGTTATTGTGTGTACCTGTAGATATAAAGAGAGATAAGCAGTGTGAACTGTTACTGTGTGTACCTGTAGATATAAAGAGAGATAAGCCGTGTGAACTGTTACTGTGTGTACCTGTAGATATAATGACAAATAAGCCCTGTGAACAGTTACTATGTATACCTGTAGATATAACGACAGATAAGCCGTGTGAACAGTTACTGTGTGTACCTGTAGAGGCCGTGTGAACTGTTACTGTGTGTACCTGTAGATATAAAGACAGATAAACCGTGTGAACTGTTACTGTGTGTACCTTTAGATATAAAGACTGATAAGCCGTGTGAACTGTTACTGTGTGTACCTGTAGATATAATGTTAGATAAGCCGTGTAAACTGTTACTGTGTGTACCTGTAGATATAATGACAGATTAGCCGTGTGAACTGTCATTGTGTGTACCTGTAGATATAAAGACAAATAAGCCGTGTGAACTCTTACTGTGTGTACCTGTAGATATAAAGAGAGATAAGCCGTGTGAACTGTTACTGTGTGTACCTGTAGATATAATGACAGATAAGCCGTGTGAACTGTTACTGTGTGTACCTGTAGATATAAAGACAGATAAGCCGTGTGAACTGTTACTGTGTTTACCGGTAGATATAAAGACGGATAAGCCGTGTGAACTGTCACTGTTTGTATCTGTAGATATAAAGATAGATAAGCCGTGTAAACTGTCAACATGTGTTTCTGTAGATATAAAGACAGATAAGGCGTGTGAACTGTTACTGTGTGTACCTGTAGATATAATGACAGAAAAGCCGTGTGAACTGTTACTGTGTGTACCTGTAGATATAAAGACAGATAAGCCGTGTGAACTGTTACTGTGTGTACCTGTAGATATAATGACAAATAAGCCGTGTGAACTGTTACTGTGTGTACCTGTGTATAAAGACTGATAAGCCGTGTGAACAGTTACTATGTGTACCTGTAGATATAATGAGAGATAAGCCGAGTGAACTGTTACTGTGTGTACCTGTAGATATAAAGACAGATAAGCCGTGTGAACTGTTACTGTGTGTACCTGTAGATATAAAGACAGATAAGCGGTGTGAACTGTTACTGTGTGTACCTGTAGATATTATGCTAGATAAGCCGTGTGAACTGTTACTGTGTGTACCTGTAGATATAATGACAGATTAGCCGTGTGAACTGTTATTGTGTGTACCTGTAGATCTAAAGACAAATAAGCAATGTGAACTCTTACTGTGTGTACCTGTAGATATAAAGAGAGATAAGCCGTGTGAACTGTTACTGTGTGTACCTGTAGATATAATGACAGATAAGACGTGTGCACAGTTACTCTGTGTACCTGTAAATATAAGGACAGATAAGCCGGGTGAACTGTTACTGTGTGTACCGGTAGATATAAAGACGGATAAGACGTGTGAACTGTCACTGTGTGTATCTGTAGATATAAAGATAGATAAGCCGTGTAAACTGTCAACGTGTGTTTCTGTAGATATAAAGACAGATAAGCCGTGTGAACTGTTACTGTGTGTACCTGTACATACAAAGACAGATAAGCGGTGTAAACTGTTACTGTGTGTACCTGTAGATATTATGTTAGATAAGCCGTGTGAACTGTTACTGTGTGTACCTGTAGATATAATGACAGATTAGCCGTGTGAACTGTTATTGTTTGTACCTGTAGATATAAAGACAAATAAGCAATGTGAACTCTTACTGTGTGTACCTGTAGATATAAAGAGAGATAAGCCGTGTGAACTGTTACTGTGTGTACCTGTAGATATAATGACAGATAAGACGTGTGCACAGTTACTCTGTGTACCTGTAAATATAAGGACAGATAAGCCGGGTGAACTGTTACTGTGTGTACCGGTAGATATAAAGACGGATAAGACGTGTGAACTGTCACTGTGTGTATCTGTAGATATAAAGATAGATAAGCCGTGTAAACTGTCAACGTGTGTTTCTGTAGATATAAAGACAGATAGGCCGTGTGAACTGTTACTGTGTGTACCTGTAGATATAAAGACAGATAAGCCGTGTGAACTGTTACTGTGTGTACCTGTAGATATAAAGACAGATAAGCGGTGTGAACTGTTACTGTGTGTACCTGTAGATATTATGTTAGATAAGCCTTGTGAACTGTTACTGTGTGTACCTGTAGATATAATGACAGATAAGCCGGGTGAACTGTTACTGTGTGTACCGGTAGATATAAAGACGGATAAGCCGTGTGAACTGTCACTGTGTGTACCTGTAGATATAAAGACAGATAAGCCATGTGAACTGTTACTGTGTGTACCTGTAGATATAAAGAGAGATAAGCCGTGTGAACTGTTACTGTGTGTACCTGTAGATATAAAGAGAGATAAGCCATGTGAACTGTTACTGTGTGTACCTGTAGATATAAAGAGAGATAAGCCGTGTGAACTGTTACTGTGTGTACCTGTAGATATAAAGAGAGATAAGCCGTGTGAACTGTTACTGTGTGTACCTGTAGATATAATGACAAATAAGCCCTGTGAACAGTTACTATGTATACCTGTAGATATAACGACAGATAAGCCGTGTGAACAGTTACTGTGTGTACCTGTAGAGGCCGTGTGAACTGTTACTGTGTGTACCTGTAGATATAAAGACAGATAAACCGTGTGAACTGTTAGTGTGTGTACCTTTAGATATAAAGACTGATAAGCCGTGTGAACTGTTACTGTGTGTACCTGTAGATATAATGTTAGATAAGCCGTGTAAACTGTTACTGTGTGTACCTGTAGATATAATAACAGATTAGCCGTGTGAACTGTCATTGTGTGTACCTGTAGATATAAAGACAAATAAGCCGTGTGAACTCTTACTGTGTGTACCTGTAGATATAAAGAGAGATAAGCCGTGTGAACTGTTACTGTGTGTACCTGTAGATATAATGACAGATAAGCCGTGTGAACGGTTACTGTGTGTACCTGTAAATATAAAGACAGATAAGCCGTGTGAACTGTTACTGTGTTTACCGGTAGATATAAAGACGGATAAGCCGTGTGAACTGTCACTGTTTGTATCTGTAGATATAAAGACAGATAAGCCGTGTAAACTGTCAACATGTGTTTCTGTAGATATAAAGACAGATAAGGCGTGTGAACTGTTACTGTGTGTACCTGTAGATATAATGACAGAAAAGCCGTGTGAACTGTTACTGTGTGTACCTGTAGATATAAAGACAGATAAGCCGTGTGAACTGTTACTGTGTGTACCTGTAGATATAATGACAAATAAGCCGTGTGAACTGTTACTGTGTGTACCTGTAGATATAATGACAGATAAGCCGTGTGAACTCTTATTGTGTGTACCTGTAGATATAAAGACAGATAAGCCGTGTGAACTGTTACTGTGTGTACCTGTAGATATAAAGACAAATAAGCCGTGTGAACTCTTATTGTGTGTACCTGTAGATATAAAGACAGATAAGCCGTGTGAACTCTTACTGTGTGTACCTGTAGAAATATAGAGAGAGAAGCCGTGTGTACTGTTACTGTGTGCTCCTGTAGATATAATGACAGATAAGCCGTGTGAACAGTTACTCTGTGTACCTGTAGATATAATGACAGATAAGACGTGTGAACAGTTACTGTGTGTACCTGTAGATATAAAGACAGATAGGAAGTGTGAACTATTACTGTGTGTACCTGTAGATATAAAGACAGATACGCCGTGTGAACTGTTACAGTGTGTACCTTTAGATATAAAGACTGATAAGCAATGTGAACTGTTACTGTGTGTACCTGTATATATAATGACAGATAAGCCGTGTGAACTGTTATTGTGTGTACCTGTAGATATAAAGACAAATGAGCCGTGTGAACTCTTACTGTGTCTACCTGTAGATGTAAAGACAGATAAGCAGTGTGAACTGTTACTGTGTGTACCTGTAGATATAAAGACAGATAAGCCGTTTGAACTGTTACTGTGTGTACCTGTAGATATAAAGAGAGATAAGCCGTGTGAACTGTTACTGTGTGTACCTGTAGATATAAAGACAGATAAACCGTGTGAACTGTTACTGTGTGTACCTTTAGATATAAAGACTGATAAGCCGTGTGAACTGTTACTTTGTGTACCTGTAGATATAAAGATAAATAAGCCGTGTGAACTGCTACTGTGTATACCTGTAGATATAATGACAGATAAGCCGTGTGAACTGTTACTGTGTTTACATTTAGATATAAAGACTGATAAGCCGTGAGAACTGTTACTTTGTGTACCTGTAGATATAAAGACAGATAAGCCGTGTGAACAGTTACTGTGTGTACCTGTAGATATAATGACAGATAAGCCGTGTGAACTGTTACTGCGTTTTCCTGTAGATATAAAGAGAGATAAGCCATGTGAATTGTTACTGTGTGTGCCTGTAGATATAATGAGAGATAAGCCGTGTGAACAGTTACAGTGTGTACCTGTAGATATAATGACAGATAAGAGGTGTGAACTGTTACTGTGTGTGCCTGTAGATATAATGACAAATAAGCCGTGTGAACAGTTACTATGTGTACCTGTAGATATAATGAGAGATAAGTCGTGTGAACTGTTACTGTGTGTACCTGTAGATATAAAGACAGATAAGCCGTGTGAACTGTTACTGTGTGTACCTGTAGATATAAAGACAGATAAGCGGTGTGAACTGTTACTGTGTGTACCTGTAGATATTATGTTAGATAAGCCGTGTGAACTGTTATTGTGTGTACCTGTAGATATAAAGACAAATAAGCAGTGTGAACTCTTACTGTGTGTACCTGTAGATATAAAGAGAGATAAGCCGTGTGAACTGTTACTGTGTGTACCTGTAGATATAAAGACTGATAAGCCATGTGAACTGTTACTGTGTATACCTGTAGATATAAAGCCAAATAAGCCCTGTGAACTCTTATTGTGTGTACCTGTAGATATAAAGAGAGATAGGCCGTGTGAACTGTTATTGTGTGTACCTGTAGATATAAAGACAAATAAGCCGTGTGAACTCTTACTGTGTGTACCTGTAGATATAAAGAGAGATAAGCCGTGTGAATTGTTACTGTGTGTACCTGTAGATATAATGACAGATAAGCCATGTGAACAGTTACTATGTGTACCTGTAGATATAATGACAGATAAGACGTGTGAACAGTTACTGTGTGTACCTGTAGATATAAAGACAGATAGGCCGTGTGAACTGTTACTGTGTGTACCTTTAGATATAAAGACTGATAAGCCATGTGAACTGTTACTGTGTGTACCTGTAGATATAATGACAGATAAGCCGTGTGAACTGTTATTGTGTGTACCTTTAGATATAAAGACAGATAGGCCGTGTGAACTGTTACAGTGTGTACCTTTAGATATAAAGACTGATAAGCCATGTGAACTGTCACTGTGTGTACCTGTAGATATAATGACAGATAAGACGTGTGAACTGTTATTGTGTGTACCTGTAGATATAAAGACAGATAAGCCGTGTGAACTGTTACAGTGTGTACCTTAAGATATAAAGACTGATAAGCCATGTGAACTGTTACTGTGTGTACCTGTAGATACAAAGACAGATAAGCGGTGTGAACTGTTACTGTGTGTACCTGTAGATATAAAGACTGATAAGCCATGTGAACTGTTACTGTGTGTACCTGTAGATATAATGACAGATAAGCCGTGTGAACTGTTATTGTGTGTACCTTTAGATATAAAGACAGATAGGCCGTGTGAACTGTTACAGTGTGTACCTTTAGATATAAAGACTGATAAGCCATGTGAACTGTCACTGTGTGTACCTGTAGATATAAAGACAGATAAGCAGTGTGAACTGTTAATGTGTGTACCTGTAGATATAAAGACAGATAAGCCGTTTGAACTGTTACTGTGTGTACCTGTAGATATAAAGACTGATAAGCCGTGTGAACTGTTACTGTGTGTACCTGTAGATATAATGACAGATAAGCCGTGTGAACTGTTACTGTGTGTACCAGTAGATAAAATGACAGATAAGCCGTGTGAACTGTTATTGTGTGTACCTGTAGATATAAAGACAGATAAGCCGTGTGAACCGTTACAGTGTGTACCTTTAGATATAAAGACTGATACGCCATGTGAACTGTTACTGTGTGTACCTGTAGATATAATGACAGATAAGCCGTGTGAACTATTATTGTGTGTACCTGTAGATATAAAGACAAATAAGCTGTGTGAACTCTTACTGAGTGTACCTGTAGATATAAAGACAGATAAGCAGTGTGAACTGTTACTGTGTGTACCTGTAGATATAAAGACAGATAAGCCGTTTGAACTGTTACTGTGTGTACCTGTAGATATAAAGACTGATAAGCCGTGTGAACTGTTACTGTGTGTACCTGTAGATATAATGACAGATAAGCCCTGTGAACTGTTACTGGGTGTACCAGTTGATAAAATGACAGATAAGCTGTGTGAACTGTTATTGTGTGTACATGTAGATATAAAGAGAGATAAGCCGTGTGAACTGTTACTGTGTGTACCTGTAGATATAAAGAGAGATAAGCCGTGTGAACTGTTACTGTGTGTACCTGTAGATATAATGACAAATAAGCCCTGTGAACAGTTACTATGTATACCTGTAGATATAACGACAGATAAGCCGTGTGAACAGTTACTGTGTGTACCTGTAGAGGCCGTGTGAACTGTTACTGTGTGTACCTGTAGATATAAAGACAGATAAACCGTGTGAACTGTTACTGTGTGTACCTTTAGATATAAAGACTGATAAGCCGTGTGAACTGTTACTGTGTGTACCTGTAGATATAATGTTAGATAAGCCGTGTAAACTGTTACTGTGTGTACCTGTAGATATAATGACAGATTAGCAGTGTGAACTGTCATTGTGTGTACCTGTAGATATAAAGACAAATAAGCCGTGTGAACTCTTACTGTGTGTACCTGTAGATATAAAGAGAGATAAGACGTGTGAACTGTTACTGTGTGTACCTGTAGATATAATGACAGATAAGCCGTGTGAACGGTTACTGTGTGTACCTGTAAATATAAAGACAGATAAGCCGTGTGAACTGTTACTGTGTTTACCGGTAGATATAAAGACGGATAAGCCGTGTGAACTGTCACTGTTTGTATCTGTAGATATAAAGATAGATAAGCCGTGTAAACTGTCAACATGTGTTTCTGTAGATATAAAGACAGATAAGGCGTGTGAACTGTTACTGAGTGTACCTGTAGATATAATGACAGAAAAGCCGTGTGAACTGTTACTGTGTGTACCTGTAGATATAAAGACAGATAAGCCGTGTGAACTGTTACTGTGTGTAGCTGTAGATATAATGACAAATAAGCCGTGTGAACTGTTACTGTGTGTACCTGTGTATAAAGACTGATAAGCCGTGTGAACAGTTACTATGTGTACCTGTAGATATAATGAGAGATAAGCCGAGTGAACTGTTACTGTGTGTACCTGTAGATATAAAGACAGATAAGACGTGTGAACTGTTACTGTGTGTACCTGTAGATATAAAGACAGATAAGCGGTGTGAACTGTTACTGTGTGTACCTGTAGATATTATGCTAGATAAGCCGTGTGAACTGTTACTGTGTGTACCTGTAGATATAATGACAGATTAGCCGTGTGAACTGTTATTGTGTGTACCTGTAGATCTAAAGACAAATAAGCAGTGTGAACTCTTACTGTGTGTACCTGTAGATATAAAGAGAGATAAGCCGTGTGAACTGTTACTGTGTGTACCTGTAGATATAATGACAGATAAGACGTGTGCACAGTTACTCTGTGTACCTGTAAATATAAGGACAGATAAGCCGGGTGAACTGTTACTGTGTGTACCGGTAGATATAAAGACGGATAAGCCGTGTGAACTGTCACTGTGTGTATCTGTAGATATAAAGATAGATAAGCCGTGTAAAGTGTCAACGTGTGTTTCTGTAGATATAAAGACAGATAAGCCGTGTGAACTGTTACTGTGTGTACCTGTACATACAAAGACAGATAAGCGGTGTAAACTGTTACTGTGTGTACCTGTAGATATTATGTTAGATAAGCCGTGTGAACTGTTACTGTGTGTACCTGTAGATATAATGACAGATTAGCCGTGTGAACTGTTATTGTGTGTACCTGTAGATATAAAGACAAATAAGCAGTGTGAACTCTTACTGTGTGTACCTGTAGATATAAAGAGAGATAAGCCGTGTGAACTGTTACTGTGTGTACCTGTAGATATAATGACAGATAAGACGTGTGAACAGTTACTGTGTGTACCTGTAGATATAAAGACAGATAGGCCGTGTGAACTGTTACTGTGTGTACCTGTAGATATAAAGACAGATAAGCCGTGTGAACTGTTACTGTGTGTACCTGTAGATATAAAGACAGATAAGCGGTGTGAACTGTTACTGTGTGTACCTGTAGATATTATGTTAGATAAGCCGTGTGAACTGTTACTGTGTGTACCTGTAGATATAATGACAGATAAGCCGGGTGAACTGTTACTGTGTGTACCGGTAGATATAAAGACGGATAAGCCGTGTGAACTGTCACTGTGTGTACCTGTAGATATAAAGACAGATAAGCCATGTGAACTGTTACTGTGTGTACCTGTAGATATAAAGAGAGATAAGCCGTGTGAACTGTTACTGTGTGTACCTGTAGATATAAAGAGAGATAAGCCATGTGAACTGTTACTGTGTGTACCTGTAGATATAAAGAGAGATAAGCCGTGTGAACTGTTACTGTGTGTACCTGTAGATATAAAGAGAGATAAGCCGTGTGAACTGTTACTGTGTGTACCTGTAGATATAATGACAAATAAGCCCTGTGAACAGTTACTATGTATACCTGTAGATATAACGACAGATAAGCCGTGTGAACAGTTACTGTGTGTACCTGTAGAGGCCGTGTGAACTGTTACTGTGTGTACCTGTAGATGTAAAGACAGATAAACCGTGTGAACTGTTACTGTGTGTACCTTTAGATATAAAGACTGATAAGCCGTGTGAACTGTTACTGTGTGTACCTGTAGATATAATGTTAGATAAGCCGTGTAAACTGTTACTGTGTGTACCTGTAGATATAATGACAGATTAGCCGTGTGAACTGTCATTGTGTGTACCTGTAGATATAAAGACAAATAAGCCGTGTGAACTCTTACTGTGTGTACCTGTAGATATAAAGAGAGATAAGCCGTGTGAACTGTTACTGTGTGTACCTGTAGATATAATGACAGATAAGCCGTGTGAACGGTTACTGTGTGTACCTGTAAATATAAAGACAGATAAGCCGTGTGAACTGTTACTGTGTTTACCGGTAGATATAAAGACGGATAAGCCGTGTGAACTGTCACTGTTTGTATCTGTAGATATAAAGATAGATAAGCCGTGTAAACTGTCAACATGTGTTTCTGTAGATATAAAGACAGATAAGGCGTGTGAACTGTTACTGTGTGTACCTGTAGATATAATGACAGAAAAGCCGTGTGAACTGTTACTGTGTGTACCTGTAGATATAAAGACAGATAAGCCGTGTGAACTGTTACTGTGTGTACCTGTAGATATAATGACAAATAAGCCGTGTGAACTGTTACTGTGTGTACCTGTGTATAAAGACTGATAAGCCGTGTGAACAGTTACTATGTGTACCTGTAGATATAATGAGAGATAAGCCGAGTGAACTGTTACTGTGTGTACCTGTAGATATAAAGACAGATAAGCCGTGTTAACTGTTACTGTGTGTACCTGTAGATATAAAGACAGATAAGCGGTGTGAACTGTTACTGTGTGTACCTGTAGATATTATGCTAGATAAGCCGTGTGAACTGTTACTGTGTGTACCTGTAGATATAATGACAGATTAGCCGTGTGAACTGTTATTGTGTGTACCTGTAGATCTAAAGACAAATAAGCAGTGTGAACTCTTACTGTGTGTACCTGTAGATATAAAGAGAGATAAGCCGTGTGAACTGTTACTGTGTGTACCTGTAGATATAATGACAGATAAGACGTGTGCACAGTTACTCTGTGTACCTGTAAATATAAGGACAGATAAGCCGGGTGAACTGTTACTGTGTGTACCGGTAGATATAAAGACGGATAAGCCGTGTGAACTGTCACTGTGTGTATCTGTAGATATAAAGATAGATAAGCCGTGTAAACTGTCAACGTGTGTTTCTGTAGATATAAAGACAGATAAGCCGTGTGAACTGTTACTGTGTGTACCTGTACATACAAAGACAGATAAGCGGTGTAAACTGTTACTGTGTGTACCTGTAGATATTATGTTAGATAAGCCGTGTGAACTGTTACTGTGTGTACCTGTATATATAATGACAGATTAGCCGTGTGAACTGTTATTGTGTGTACCTGTAGATATAAAGACAAATAAGCAGTGTGAACTCTTACTGTGTGTACCTGTAGATATAAAGAGAGATAAGCCGTGTGAACTGTTACTGTGTGTACCTGTAGATATAATGACAGATAAGACGTGTGAACAGTTACTGTGTGTACCTGTAGATATAAAGACAGATAGGCCGTGTGAACTGTTACTGTGTGTACATGTAGATATAAAGACAGATAAGCCGTGTGAACTGTTACTGTGTGTACCTGTAGATATAAAGACAGATAAGCGGTGTGAACTGTTACTGTGTGTACCTGTAGATATTATGTTAGATAAGCCGTGTGAACTGTTACTGTGTGTACCTGTAGATATAATGACAGATAAGCCGGGTGAACTGTTACTGTGTGTACCGGTAGATATAAAGACGGATAAGCCGTGTGAACTGTCACTGTGTGTATCTGTAGATATAAAGATAGATAAGCCGTGTAAACTGTCAACGTGTGTTTCTGTAGATATAAAGACAGATAAGCCGTGTGAACTGTTACTGTGTGTACCTGTACATACAAAGACAGATAAGCGGTGTAAACTGTTACTGTGTGTACCTGTAGATATTATGTTAGATAAGCCGTGTGAACTGTTACTGTGTGTACCTGTAGATATAATGACAGATTAGCCGTGTGAACTGTTATTGTGTGTACCTGTAGATATAAAGACAAATAAGCAGTGTGAACTCTTACTGTGTGTACCTGTAGATATAAAGAGAGATAAGCCGTGTGAACTGTTACTGTGTGTACCTGTAGATATAATGACAGATAAGCCATGTGAACAGTTACTATGTGTACCTGTAGATATAATGACAGATAAGACGTGTGAACAGTTACTGTGTGTACCTGTAGATATAAAGACAGATAAGGCGTGTGAACTGTTACTGTGTGTACCTGTAGATATAAAGACAGATAAGCCGTGTGAACTGTTACTGTGTGTACCTGTAGATATAAAGACAGATAAGCCGTGTGAACTGTTACTGTGTGTACCTGTAGATATAAAGACAGATAAGCGGTGTGAACTGTTACTGTGTGTACCTGTAGATATTATGTTAGATAAGCCGTGTGAACTGTTACTGTGTGTACATGTAGATATAATGACAGATTAGCCGTGTGAACTGTTATTGTGTGTACCTGTAGATCTAAAGACAAATAAGCAGTGTGAACTCTTACTGTGTGTACCTGTAGATATAAAGAGAGATAAGCCGTGTGAACTGTTACTGTGTGTACCTGTAGATATAATGACAGATAAGACGTGTGAACAGTTACTCTGTGTACCTGTAAATATAAGGACAGATAAGCCGGGTGAACTGTTACTGTGTGTACCGGTAGATATAAAGACGGATAAGCCGTGTGAACTGTCACTGTGTGTATCTGTAGATATAAAGATAGATAAGCCGTGTAAACTGTCAACGTGTGTTTCTGTAGATATAAAGACAGATAAGCCGTGTGAACTGTTACTGTGTGTACCTGTAGATACAAAGACAGATAAGAGGTGTAAACTGTTACTGTGTGTACCTGTAGATATTATGTTAGATAAGCCGTGTGAACTGTTACTGTGTGTACCTGTAGATATAATGACAGATTAGCCGTGTGAACTGTTATTGTGTGTACCTGTAGATATAAAGACAAATAAGCAGTGTGAACTCTTACTGTGTGTACCTGTAGATATAAAGAGAGATAAGCCGTGTGAACTGTTACTGTGTGTACCTGTAGATATAATGACAGATAAGCCATGTGAACAGTTACTATGTGTACCTGTAGATATAATGACATATAAGACGTGTGAACAGTTACTGTGTGTACCTGTAGATATAAAGACAGATAGGCCGTGTGAACTGTTACTGTGTGTACCTTTAGATATAAAGACTGATAAGCCATGTGAACTGTTACTGTGTGTACCTGTAGATATAATGACAGATAAGCCGTGTGAACTGTTACTGTGTGTACCTGTAGATATAATGACAGATTAGCCGTGTGAACTGTTATTGTGTGTACCTGTAGATCTAAAGACAAATAAGCAGTGTGAACTCTTACTGTGTGTACCTGTAGATATAAAGAGAGATAAGCCGTGTGAACTGTTACTGTGTGTACCTGTAGATATAATGACAGATAAGACGTGTGAACAGTTACTCTGTGTACCTGTAAATATAAGGACAGATAAGCCGGGTGAACTGTTACTGTGTGTACCGGTAGATATAAAGACGGATAAGCCGTGTGAACTGTCACTGTGTGTATCTGTAGATATAAAGATAGATAAGCCGTGTAAACTGTCAACGTGTGTTTCTGTAGATATAAAGACAGATAAGCCGTGTGAACTGTTACTGTGTGTACCTGTAGATACAAAGACAGATAAGAGGTGTAAACTGTTACTGTGTGTACCTGTAGATATTATGTTAGATAAGCCGTGTGAACTGTTACTGTGTGTACCTGTAGATATAATGACAGATTAGCCGTGTGAACTGTTATTGTGTGTACCTGTAGATATAAAGACAAATAAGCAGTGTGAACTCTTACTGTGTGTACCTGTAGATATAAAGAGAGATAAGCCGTGTGAACTGTTACTGTGTGTACCTGTAGATATAATGACAGATAAGCCATGTGAACAGTTACTATGTGTACCTGTAGATATAATGACAGATAAGACGTGTGAACAGTTACTGTGTGTACCTGTAGATATAAAGACAGATAGGCCGTGTGAACTGTTACTGTGTGTACCTTTAGATATAAAGACTGATAAGCCATGTGAACTGTTACTGTGTGTACCTGTAGATATAATGACAGATAAGCCGTGTGAACTGTTATTGTGTGTACCTGTAGATATAAAGACAGATAAGCCGTGTGAACTGTTACAGTGTGTACCTTTAGATATAAAGACTGATAAGCCATGTGAACTGTTACTGTGTGTACCTGTAGATATAATGACAGAAAAGCCGTGTTAACTCTTACTGTGTGTACCTGTAGATATAATGACAAATAAGCCGTGTGAACTGTTACTGTGTGTACCTGTAGATATAAAGACAGATAAGCCGTGTGAACTGTTACTGTGTGTACCTGTAGATATAATGACAAATAAGCCGTGTGAACTGTTACTGTGTGTACCTGTATATAAAGACTGATAAGCCGTGTGAACTCTTACTGTGTGTACCTGTAGATATAATGACAAATAAGCCGTGTGAACTGTTACTGTGTGTACCTGTAGATATAAGGACAGATAAGCCGTGTGAACTGTTACTGTGTGTACCTGTAGATATAATGACAGATAAGCCGTGTGAACTGTTACTGTGTGTACCTAAGTTTATTTTGAAGGAAGTCAGAGAAGACTTTGTATTTAAAGAATTGTCTGCTTTGAATGTAACAAAGAGTACAATTACTACAATTATCAATCAATCTATCATATCAGGTGTTGTACCTCAAAGCATGAAATATGCAAGAGTAAAACCATTGTCCAAGAAAAATAGTCCACTAGATGTGGGTAATTATAGACCAGTGAGTATTTTGAGCATTGTCTCTAAGATTTTAGAAAGAAGTGTTTACAAACAACTTATAGATTTTTTACAAGTAAACAATATGTTGTATGATTTACAATCTGGGTTTCGGAGTAAATATTCCACTGATACTTGTCTTATATATTTACTTGATTATATCAGGAGTAATAACACCAAAGGTTTATATACTGGAATGATCATGTTGGATCTGCAAAAAACCTTTGCCACTGTAGACCATAATATCTTGTGTAATAAACTAAAAGGAATGGGTATTGAATCCATAGATTGGTTTAGATCATACCTTTCTGATAGAGTTCAATTTGTATCTTGTAATGAGGTTATGTCAGAAGCCATGAATGTAACCTGTGGAGTCCCTCAAGGCAGCATATTGGGACCACTTTTATTCTTAACGAGTGTAAATGATATGTCTATAAGTATAGATAATGACTGCAAGCTTATTTTGTATGCTGACGATAGTGCCATCTTATATAGTCATAGAGACCCAAATATTATATCAAATAAATTGGGCAAAGTTTTAGAAAGCTGTTCGGACTGGCTTATAGATAACAAGCTTTCACTCCACCTAGGCAAGACAGACTGTATGTTATTTGGTCCACCAAAAAAGATCAAACAATATTCTAATTTTAGTGTGAAATGTTATGATCATGTTATAAAATCAACTGAGATTGTAAAATAGTTAGGTGTTTATATAGACAAGTATCTAAACTGTGAACAGATTGTCTCAAGTATAGTTCAAAAGGTTAATGGGAGACTTAGATTTTTATACAGAAATGCAAGGTGTCTTGACAGCAGATCAAGGATGACCCTCACAAGTGCTCTAATACAGTGTTACTTTGACTATTCTTGCTCGTCATGGTATAGTAGTATCGGGAAGGGGATGGCGAAGAAATTACAAGTATTACAAAATAAAGTTGTTCGGTTCATCCTTGGTCTGGGGTCAATATAGCATTAATTGTAATATATTAGAACAAGTCAACATGTTATCTGTTGAAAACAGAGTGAAACAACTTAGAATTAACCATGTATATAACATTTATCATGGAAGACCTCCAAATTATATGTCAGTTGGTTTTCGTCTTAACCAAGCAGGTACTAGAGGTGCAACAAACTTAAATTATTTTGTTCCAAATACAAGAACATGTGGTAATAACAGCTTTTTACATAATTCTATTTTAGATTGGAACAGTTTACCAGCATCAATTAAAAATATTACTGAAAAATCATCTTTTAATACTGATAGCATACCTGTATATGATTAACCTGTAACCAGCTGACTGATAGTCTACCTGTATATGAGTAACCTAGAACCAGCTGACTGATAGCATACCTGTGTATGATTAACCTGGAACCAGCTGACTGATAGGCTACCTGTAGATCATTAACCTGGAACCAGCTGACTGATAGCATACCTGTATATGATTAACCTGGAACCAGCTGACTGATAGCATACCTGTATATGATTAACCTGGAACCAGCAGACTGATAGGCTACCTGCATAATACTAACCTGGAACCAGCTGACAATAGAGTACCTGTATTAGATAAACATAAATCCAGCTGACTTATAGCATACTTGTATATGATTAACCTGGAACCAGCTGACTGATAGTGTACCTGAATCAGATTAACCTAAATACAGCTTAATGATAGGGCACCTGTAAAAGATTAATCTGGAACCAGCTGACTGATACGCTACCTGTATATGATTAACCTGGAACCAGTTGACTGATAGCATACCTGTATAGGATAAACCTGGAACCAGCTGACTGGTGATGGCATACCTATATACGATTAATCAGGAACCAGCTGACTGATAGCATACCTGTATATGATTAACCTGGAACTAGCTGACTGATAGCATACCTGTATATGATTAACCTGGAACTAGCTGACTGATAGCATACCTGTATACGATTAACCAGGAACCAGCTGACTGATAGCATACCTGTATATGATTAACCTGTAACCAGCTGACTGATAGCATACCTGTATATGATTAACCTGTAACCAGCTGACTGATAGCATACCTGTATATGATTAACCTGGAACCAGCTGACTGATAGCTAACCTGTATATGATTAACCTGGAACTAGCTGACTGATAGCATACCTGTATACGATTAACCTGGAACCAGCTGACTGATAGCATACCTGTATATGATTAACCTGTAACCAGCTGACTGATAGCATACCTGTATATGATTAACCTGTAACCAGCTGACTGATAGCATACCTGTATATGATTAACCTGGAACCAGCTGACTGATAGCATACCTGTATATGATTAACCTGGAACTAGCTGACTGATAACATACCTGTATATGATTAACCTGGAACCAGCTGACTGATAGCGTACCCGAAATACAGCTTAATGATATTAAAGCTATAAAAGATTAATCTGGAACAAGCTGACTGATAGGCTACCTGTATATGATTAAGCTGGAACCAGCTAAGCTGATTGATATCATACCTGTATATGATTAACCTGGAACCAGCCTGACTAATAGCATACCTGTATATGATTAACCTGGAACCAGTTGACTGATAGTATACTTGTATATGATTAACATGGAACCAGCTGACTGATAGCATACCTGTATATGATTAACCTGGAACCAGCTGACTGATAAGCTACCTGTATATGATCAACCTGGAACCAGCTGACTGATAAGCTACCTGGAACCAGCTGACATATAAGCTACCTGTATATGATTAACCAGGAACCAGCTGACTGATAGCATACCTGTAAAAGATTTATCTGTAACCAGCTGACTGATAAGCTATCTGTATATGATTAATCTGAAACCAGCTGACTAATAGGATACCTGTAAAAGATTAATCTGGAACCAGCTGACTGATAGGCTACCTGTACAATACTAACCTGGAAACAGCTGACTGATAGACTACCTGTTTATGATTAAACTGGAACCAGCTGACTGATAGGCTACCTGTAAAAGACTAATCTGGAACCAGCTGATTGATAGACTACCTGCATAATACTAACCTGGAACCAGCTGACAAATAGCGTACCTGTATCAGATTAACCTAAATCCAGCTGACTGATAGTATACTTGTATATGATTAACATGGAACCAGCTGACTGATAGCATACCTGTATATGATTAACCTGGAACCAGCTGACTGATAGCGTACCCGAAATACAGCTTAATGATATTAAAGCTATAAAAGAATAATCTGGAACAAGCTGACTGATAGGCTACCTGTATATGATTAAGCTGGAACCAGCTAAGCTGATTGATATCATACCTGTATATGATTAACCTGGAACCAGCTGACTAATAGCATATCTGTATATGATTAACCTGGAACCAGTTGACTGATAGCATACCTGTATATGATTAACCTGGAAAAAGCTGACTGATAGCATACCTGTATATGATTAACCTGGAACCAGCTGACTGATAGGCTACCTGTGTATGATTTATCTGGAACCAGCTGACTGATAGCATACCTGTAAATGATTAACCTGAAACCAACTGACTGATAGACTTCTTGCATACGATTAACATAAAACCAGAGCTAGTCTATCACATTTACCTACAGTATGAGCCGGTACTACATAACACTTACCTACGGTATAAGCCAGTCCTCCATCACCCTTACCTACAGTATGAGCCGGTCCTTTATAACACTTACCTATGGTATAACTAAGCCAGTCCTCCATCACACTTACCTACAGTATGAGTCGGTTCTCCATCACACTTACGTACAATATGAGCAGGTCTACCATCACCCTTACCTACAGTTTGAGTTGTCCTCAATTACGCACACTACAGTGTGAGCCGGACCTCCATCACACCTACCTACAGTGTGAGCCAGTCCTCTCACAATTACCTACAGTATAAGCCGGTCTTCCATCACACTTACCTACATGTATAGTATGAACCGGTGCTCAATCACACTAAAGTATAAACTGCCCTGCGTCACATTTAACTTGTTATAAAAAGGATATATCGTCACATGAGTGTGTGCGTGTATAAGTCTGTCAAGCTAATTAGTGTTTTCATTCGCAAAACCGAGCAATTTAAATGTTAATTACTTGAACAAGTGATTTACGAGTGGAAACTTCAACTTACTTTCACATTGCGGTCAGTTAACCGGATGTCGATGTAAACGCGGCCTTCCACGAAGACATCCGACATTTTATGAATGAAATAAAGCAATACACATATTGTCAGGAATTTACTACATTATTTTGAACTACCACGGAGAGTAACAAGAAAAAGTCATATACACAAAAACTTAAATAACAAACGAAAAGACAAACGACTTTGCATAACAAAGTCAAAAGACAGGTAAACGACAATTAGTCAACACATTAATATATTTAACAATAAAACTATAAATATAAGTTTTTTTCAGATTTATTGTCAAGTTCACAATTTTTTTTCAAGGTTTTTTAGTTAGTCTCCTGGGGTGTTTTGGTGTGTGATTGAGTTTAATGAATAGTGGCACTTAATGGTACTCGAGTTTTGTTCGCCTTTTCCTTCAGGCGACATTTTTCTTGTGTTCAGTGCTAGGGCATCGCTGGTTAAGGTAGTTCGTCTACTATTAATCACATGGTCTGTCAACACTGAGATTGCGGGTTCGAGTCTCACCGAAGGCAGGGTGTACTCGATTTTAATCTTAATTTTTTACAAGGATTGCCAGTTTTCCTACCGAAGTTCGGGAGTTTTCTCCGGGTACTCCAGCTTCCTCACCAATAAAAACTGGACGCCATGATATATCTGAAAAAAATGCTAAAAGTGTCGTTAAACCCCATTCAAACAAACAAATCTTGTGTTCATCAATCCCTTCTGGCCCAGGTGGAAGATCTGGAACTGCACCGTGTCAGGTAACCACATCCAGGTTGTTCAAGCTTCAGCGCGATATTCCTGGGACAATACTGGGATGGTTCCCAGTGCTTGACCCACAGAGCAGCCCAGAGCGTCCCCGGATGGCGGATAGGGGAGACCCTCTCATTGGGGGGGGTTATCCGGTCATAATACGGAAAGCCTGGCCGCGGATTATAGATGTCACAATCGGTATGAAGCATTCGATGATTTGTTTCAACAGTTAAGTTGGAATCTGATCGCAAACTTTTTTTGATTTTTTCTTTTAAATCTCTCCTCTCCCTACATATGTTTCTCTCCCTCTCCCCCCTCTCTCTCTCTCTCTCTCTCTCTCTCTGTCTCTCTCTCTCTCTCTCTCTCTCTCTCTCTCTTTCTCGATCTGCATATATAAAAAACATAGTTATATTACATACAGGATCGATTTGATACTGAATACTGACAAATAACAGATGTATTAGTATCAGCTTGTGTAAAATATTCATATTCATGTTATTTTATATCATTTATGTAACTCTGTATGTAACTGATGATTAAAAAAAATCGCGAAGGATCGATTGGAAGGTTAATTCATAATTAATTTTCATCAGACGTTGTCGGAGAAAATTCTATCAATGGATCACCAGTATATTGTACATTTGTTCATAAACTCAAAATACAACAATTAAACAGATTATCAGTATTATGAAGATATAGTTATTAAATCAAACATGATAATAATGACGAAATAAACATGATAATAATGATGAATTAAACATGATAATAATGATGAATTAAATATGATAAAAATTATGAATTAAACATAATGATGTATTAAACATGATAATGATGATTACTGAAACCTGAAAGTTAGGATTAATGTGAATGCAAATGATCGTTTATTAATATTGTTTTCAAATTCTTCTATTTTCAGCCAACAAAAGGCACATGCATCCTTGGTGATGTAATAAAACTGAATTCTCTTTCGCTATTAAATGCATTTTTGAAGTACCGGTTTTTTTTAATTGTTTGACATTGTTGTTCAATCAGAAGTTTGTGATACTGTATTAGTTTTTTTGTCAGGATATTAGATTTTAGTTTTAGTTTTATTGTTGGGACAGTTTCAGTTTTATTGTTCACTGACTGTTTCCGTTTTATTGTTGCCAGACTGTATTTAAGTTTCCGTTTTATAGTTGGTTGAAAGTTTTAGTTTCTGTTTTATTGTTCACTGACAGTTTAACACCTTCATCTGTATTATACGCTGATTCTGAATAGTTTAAATTTAAAATTTGTTGTTCACTGAAAGTTTACTGTTTTAGTTTTATTGTTCACTTACTGTTCAACAGGCTTAGTTTTATTGTTCACTGACAGTTTACTGTTTTAGTTTTATTGTTCACTTACTGTTCAACAGGTTTAGTTTTATTGTTCACTTACTGTTCAACAGGTTTAGTTTTATTGTTCACTGACAGTTTACTGTTTTAGTTTTTATTGTTCACTTATACTGTTCAAAATATTTAGTTTGATTGTTCACTGACAGTTTAACAGTTTCGGTTTTATTGTTCACTTACAAACTTCCTTCAACAGCGTATAGTTTTACGGTAAATCACAAAAAGCTATAATTGCCTGCTGAGGCTCTAGTCTACAGTTCAGGTACGTATGTCTCGAAAGTCAAGCTCGAGCAGTTTAGTATAGTCTAGAGATCAGATTAGTCGCAACGGCAAATTACATGCAGTTCGTATAGTCTACATGTCTTGTTTGTCTCAAAGGTAAAGTCCCTGCAGCTAAACTAGAGGTTAGGTAAGTTTCGGAAGGCAAAACCCTGTCGATACGTGTAACCTGGAAGTCAATTAAGTCTTGAAGGTCAAGTTTTGCTGCGAAAATTCACGCAAGAACCAAGAGGTGTTTCTGCTGTTACATATAGTATGGAGAACAGATAAGCATCGAGGGTCAAGTTCTTGCAGCTACATCTATAATTAGATCATGTGTATCTGGAAGGCTATGTCACTGCATTTATGTGTTGTCAAGAGGTCAGACAATTCACGAGGGTTCATCACATGCAGCTATGGATAGAATGAACGTTGGGTAATTCGAGAGGGCAATTCCCGTCATCTACATGTTGTCTGGGGCCGTATCAGGCAAGTAGACTTAAGTGTCTGCAACAACATGTAATGAGGTCAGACAGCTACGTATAGTCAAGTGGTCAGGTAAGTCGCGAGGTCAACGTTTCTGCAACAACAACTATTCAGGAGATCATGGAAGTCGCAAGGGCTAGATTCCTTAAACATCATTTAATATGGAGGTTAACTAAGACGCGTATGATAAGCTTCTACAGAAACCTAAAGTCTGGGCGTCAGAAAGTCGAAACGGCTATGTTACTGCTAAGTGCTTCATGGGATTCAGATAAGCATCAAAATTTAAGTTTCTTCAGTGGGGCTGTTCCTGCACCTAAGCATACACTGTGGGTAAGGTAACTAACAAGGGCCAGATTGTAGGATGGAGTTCGGGTTAGTCTCGAGGGCCAAGTTCCTTGAGATACGTTTATTATAGAGTTCAGGTAAGCCTGAAGGTGCGTAGAGTCTGGAGTTCAGATAAGTCACGAGGCCATGTTTCCTTAACTACGTGTAGTCTAGAAGTCAGGGGGGAGTGTGGATTGAATTGAGTAATGTCATATGTAGTTAAGGTGGAAACGTATTGCGGTTTGTCCGAATACCATAAGTTATGAAAGCAGACGATCTTTTTGAAAACAACGCTAGGTCCCTTTGGAAACTCAAATGGCTGACTTCTTATGTAAAATGTCAAAGACGATTTGGGACATGTCAACAACAAGGGCATTATATAAAATATAACTGTGTTATTGTGTTAAATTGTTTGAAATTGGATTTTAGCACTACAAAGGTACAATATGGAATAATAAAAAATGCAAGCAAACCACAGAGCGCCGGGGTGTAATTTTTAGTATACAACGTATACAATTTCGCCAAAATGCAAGTTGCATGCATTTATCAGCCGTACCATGGCGAGAAGCAGACTATGCAGACATTGACCGTTCATGTCAAAAGTGTGATATTTCTATCGACATGTATTTTTGCAATGCGATACTTGTTAAAAGCATCGCGTTACATGCGATGTTTTTACAAGTGTCGAGATGCTTTTAACAAGTATCGCGATGCTTTTATTTCATTAATTTTTTTTTCATTGGCTTACTTTTCAAAAGTATCGCGATGCTTTTATTTGATGCATGATTTTTTTTTCGCTATAGAAAATACAAGGCGATAGAAATACCACAAGTGTTACATGAACGGCCACTGATCGTCATTGTTGGCTGCTCACATGTAAAAACAATATGTATTGACAAGGATAATAAATGATGATGGTGATATTAATTGTTCAAAACTGATGAATTCTGTTAAACACAAGATACAAACAGAAAATGTCAAAAGTCAATATGAACAGTAGAACGAATGAAGAAAAACACTACACGTAATGGAAACAGCCATTTAGCGCTAACTACAACACACTGAGTACAATGTAGCCAATCAAAAGAGTAACTTACAACTCGGGAATGTCCTGATAGCTAGCCAGGATATAGCTGTACACCGGCTTTATTTGTTGGCTACGATATGCATGTAGCTGTACATGACGGATATAGCAGGTTATTTGTTCTCTCTGTATAGCCGTATATTCTAGATCTAAGGGGTCTTTGTTATTCATGATATAATTCTACATTTTTGACACGCCTTAACTCTTTTGTCACGATGTATCGGCTTTATTTGTTTGTCACGATATAGCTGTACATTCTGAATACATCGGCTTTATTCGTTCACCACGATATACCTGTACATTCTGAATACATCGGCTTTATTTGTTCGCCAAAATATAGCTTTACATTCTGAATGCATCGGCTTTATTTGTTCGCCACGATATACCTGTACATTCTGAATACATCGGCTTTATTTGTTCGCCATGATATACCTGTACATTCTGTATACCTCGGTTTTATTTGTTCGCGACGATATACCTGTACATTCTGTATACATCGGCTTTATTTGTTCGCCACGATATACCTGTACATTCTGTATACATCGGCTTTATTTGTTCGCCACGATATGCATGTACATTATGTATACATAGGCTTTATTTATTCGCCACGATATACCTGTACATTATGTATACATCGGCTTTATTTGTTCGCCACGACATACCTGTACATTCTGTATACATCGGCTTTATTTGCTCGCCACGACATACCTGTACATTCTGAATACATCGGCTTTATGTGTTCGCCACGATATACCTGTACATTATGTATACATCGGCTTTATTTGTTCGCCACGATATACCTGTAGATTCTGTAAACATCGGCTTTATTTGTTCGCCACGATATGCCTGTACATTCTGTATACATCGGCTTTATCTGTTCGCCACGATATACCTGTACATTATGTATACATCGGCTTTATTTGTTCGCCACGATATACCTGTACATTCTTTATACATCGGCTTTATTTGCTCGCCACGATACACCTGTACATTCTGAATACATCGGCTTTATTTGTTCGCCACGATATACCTGTACATTCTGTATACATCGGCTTTATTTGTTCGCCACAATATACCTGTACATTATGTATACATCGGCTTTATTTGCTCGCCACGATATACCTGTACATTCTTTATACATCGGCTTTATTTGTTCGTCACGATATACCTGTACATTCTGAATACATCGGCTTTATTTGTTCGCCACGATATACCTGTACATTCTGTATACATTGGCTTTATTTGCTCGCCACGATATACCTGTACATTATGTATACATCGGCTTTATTTGTTCGCCACGATATAGCTGTACATTCTGAATACATCGGCTTTATTCGTTCACCACGATATACCTGTACATTCTGAATACATCGGCTTTATTTGTTCGCCAAAATATAGCTTTACATTCTGAATGCATCGGCTTTATTTGTTCGCCACGATATACCTGTACATTCTGAATACATCGGCTTTATTTGTTCGCCATGATATACCTGTACATTCTGTATACCTCGGTTTTATTTGTTCGCGACGATATACCTGTACATTCTGTATACATCGGCTTTATTTGTTCGCCACGATATACCTGTACATTCTGTATACATCGGCTTTATTTGTTCGCCACGATATGCATGTACATTATGTATACATAGGCTTTATTTATTCGCCACGATATACCTGTACATTATGTATACATCGGCTTTATTTGTTCGCCACGACATACCTGTACATTCTGTATACATCGGCTTTATTTGCTCGCCACGACATACCTGTACATTCTGAATACATCGGCTTTATGTGTTCGCCACGATATACCTGTACATTATGTATACATCGGCTTTATTTGTTCGCCACGATATACCTGTAGATTCTGTAAACATCGGCTTTATTTGTTCGCCACGATATGCCTGTACATTCTGTATACATCGGCTTTATCTGTTCGCCACGATATACCTGTACATTATGTATACATCGGCTTTATTTGTTCGCCACGATATACCTGTACATTCTTTATACATCGGCTTTATTTGCTCGCCACGATACACCTGTACATTCTGAATACATCGGCTTTATTTGTTCGCCACGATATACCTGTACATTCTGTATACATCGGCTTTATTTGTTCGCCACAATATACCTGTACATTATGTATACATCGGCTTTATTTGCTCGCCACGATATACCTGTACATTCTTTATACATCGGCTTTATTTGTTCGTCACGATATACCTGTACATTCTGAATTCATCGGCTTTATTTGTTCGCCACGATATACCTGTACATTCTGTATACATTGGCTTTATTTGCTCGCCACGATATACCTGTACATTATGTATACATCGGCTTTATTTGTTCGCCACGATATACCTGTACATTCTGTATACATCGGCTTTATTTGTTCGCCACGATATACCTGTACATTCTGTATACATCGGCTTTATCTGTTCGCCACGATATACCTGTACATTCTGAATACATCGGCTTTATTTGTTCGCCACGATATACCTGTACATTCTGTATACATTGGCTTTATTTGTTCGTCACGATATACCTGTACATTCTGAATACATCGGCTTTATTTGTTCGCCACGATATACCTGTACATTCTGTATACATTGGCTTTATTTGCTCGCCACGATATACCTGTACATTCTGTATACATCGGCTTTATTTGTTCGCCACGATATACCTGTACATTCTGTCTACATCGGCTTTATTTGTTCGCCACGATATACCTGTACATTATGTTTAAATCGGCGTTATTTGTTCGCCACGATATACATGTACATTCTGTATACATCGGCTTTATTTGTTCGCCACGATATACCTGTACATTCTGTATACATCGGCTTTATCTGTTCGCCACGATATACCTGTACATTATGTATGCATCGGCTTTATTTGTTCGCCACGATATACCTGTACATTCTTTATACATCGGCTTTATTTGCTCGCCACGATACACCTGTACATTCTGAATACATCGGCTTTATTTGTTCGCCAGGATATACCTGTACATTCTGTATACATCGGCTTTATCTGTTCGCCACGATATACCTGTACATTATGTATACATCGGCTTTATTTGTTCGCCACGATATATCTGTACATTCTTTATACATCGGCTTTATTTGTTCGCCACAATATACCTGTACATTATGTATACATCGGCTTTATTTGTTCGCCACGATATACCTGTACATTCTGAATACATCGGCTTTATTTGTTCGCCACGATATACCTGTACATTCTGTATACATTGGCTTTATTTGCTCGCCACGATATACCTGTACATTCTGAATACATCGGCTTTATTTGTTCGTCACGATATACCTGTACATTATGTATACATCGGCTTTATTTGCTCGCCACGATATACCTGTACATTCTGAATACATCGGCTTTATTTGTTCGCCACGATATACCTGTACATTCTGTATATATCGGCTTTATTTGTTCGCCACGATATACCTGTACATTCTGAATACATCGGCTTTATTTGTTCGTCACGATATACCTGTACATTCTGCTTTATTTGTTCGCCACGATATACATTTACATTCTGGATACATCTTAAGTTTGACAGCTGTTCAGGTTGTGTGCTTGAATCTAACTGTTGCAAGGTGTACTCGAATCCAAACGTAATTGACATATATATTGCCTGTTTTCCGGTACAATGTCCGGGTTTTGTTAACTGCGGCTTCCTCTGTACCTCTTGGCATTATACAATTTATTACTTTGATAGAGGTCTCTATCAGGATTTATCAGCCAGAAAAAGGTAATATTCACCGAGCCGCTGATAAATCATGATAGAGACCTATATCAAAGTCAGTAATTGTTTTATTACATGAATAAAATCACCATCTCCTTTCATCAGAAAAACGGAGAATGCTTGCATTTTGTAATTTTTGTAATACGTACTGGTTACCCTTGATATTTTCGGTTAATACTATACAATTAATGACTAAAGATGAGGTAATTATCATGATTTATCAACCCAAGAGGTAAGATAATTACCGAGGCCATAGGCCGAGGTGATTATAGGTCTCGAGGGTTAATAAATCGTGATGTTTAATCTTATGTTCTCAATTGTTTTATTATATGAAGCATACAGCAAAAACGTATTTTTGAAAAGTATTATTTTATCAACAAAGTCAACAGAAGGGTCTAATAATGCCTATTATCCAGTCATTTGGAATAATACCAGTATCTAATATTTTATTAAAAAGTTTTACGTATAATGGTAACAAATGAGATATTGTACTCTTGATATATTCGTTTGCTATGTTATCGATACCACAAGCTTTGAGAATACTGTCGAATTAATTGTCCTTATTATTTATTTGAGATAGATCTAAGTCTGCTTCATCTCCATTTTCTTCCGAGTTTTCATTTAATTTTTTAAAATATTCATATAAATTTTCCAAAGATATAGTATCTTCGTTCTTTTTTGTTTTACAGTTAAAACGATTAAGAATTCCCAAAAATTTTTAGGATTTGATTTTGACGTCTGTCTTAAATCATTTTCACACTTCGTTTGGAATTTCTTAAAATTTTCAATTATGCTTACTTTATACGATTTACTTGCGGCTTTCATAGCATCGCGATTGGCTTTTTTTTTAATAAAACTGTATCTTTGTCTTGCTTTATGAAATTTTTTCCTATTAGATTCACACTCCGGTTTATTTCCTTGGCGTCTTCTCGGTTTAAGCGTTACTTTATTACCAAATACATTTTGTGAGCAATTTTCAAAGTTTTTTTTAAATAGTTTCTACTACGTTATTAATACTTCTTTCTAACGTAATAGAATCGTCAGTATCTAATAAACTATAAAGATTATTTAAGCATTGTTGCTAATACAGGCAATCACAGACTCGACAAACCGGTTTTCGTGATTGACATTCCAACGTGTACGTTGAATATCGATTTGTAGTATCTGTGTTTACTCTAGCGTGAAGGCAAACATGTAACCTACTGTGAACGTCTGAAAAAAGGGTCAAAGTCCATCACCTCGAATTCATCAATAATAGAAAATAACCAGAGCAGACAAAAAGTAGTCTACAACTGCACTACCTTTGCAGGTTACAGAACCAACATCCTGATCTTTTCCACATCGGGAATTGACAATGACAATTGTTTACAAAAACTTAACAGTTTATGACCGTAATTATTAACATGCTTATCTTGACTCTTTCTGGTCAAGGGGATACCCATATTTTTTTGGCTGTGAAAATCATACATATTTTTTTTTGTAATTCGTCATTATCAAAAACATCCAAAATGTTTATCAAATTATCATCTGGTACATCAAAATCACACTAATCCTTGGTTCTGGCATTAAAATTTCCAATAAAAGCAACATTACAGTCATTATTTAATACACTATTCATTTCAATTTCAATCTCGTTAAAACAGTCTTCAGATGCATTTATAGAATTTTTAGGAGGTAGATATACACATCCTAATAATAATTTGTTATCGGAATTAATCAATTTGTTTGAAATTTTCACCCATTGAACAAATTTAGACTCAGTTTATATAAATTCAAGATCTGGTTCTAGTTGATTTTTGTGAACTATTACAAAGCCACCTGACTTTCTTCGAAATTTAGTTCTATTTTTGGTAATATATATATAATTTTTTGGCAAATCTAAAATATCTAAATCATCTTATTTTGTTTCTACAAAAACTGATATATCATAGTTTTCTATAAGTTCATTAAAGTCCGGACAATTGAGTTTATTCCTGATTACACACATTAACATAAGTTAACTTTAGATGGTCATAACATTTTGTATTAGTTTTGGTTCTTTGTTTATTTACCAGTCTCTTGCCTGAGTTTCCCTAGATATATAGTGCATGTTGGGGTTGTCTTCTCTGTTGTTCAAAAAAGTTAGGATCTGGCGGATGAGGTCTTTGTTGATGAAACTGTTGTTTGTTGAACTGAACGTGTGGAGGTCCAGGTCGGGGGTTTACTAGTTAATTATTAACAAAAGGTTTGTCATTCACCAGTTTAAATTTTCTCCTTTCAGATTTTAGTTGTCTAATTTGTGGTAATAAATCCCTACGACGCTCTGCAATTTCGAAAGTGTATTGTTGACTGATATTAAATTGGGGTTTATTTTGTAGTTTTGTTGGGCTGTTAGTCGAATCCTCTCATGGTCACTGTAATTTACAAATTTTGCAATAATATTACGGGGGGGGGGCCTCGATGGCCGAGTGGTCAAGGTAGTTCGTTTACTATTGATCACGTGGTCTGTCAACACGGAGATTGCGGGTTCCATTCTCACTGCAGGCAGGGTGTACTCGACTCCAATCTTAATTGACAAGGATTGCCAGTTTTCCTACCGCAGGTCGGGGGTTTTCTCCGTGTACTCCTGCTTCCTCCCCCAATAAAAACTGGACGCCATGATATAGCTGAAAAATTGATGACAGTGGCGTTAAACACCATCAAACAAACAAACAAACAAACAAGCAATAATATTGCGATGTTTATTGTCATTTCTTACTCTAACCCTAATGGACATTATGATATTGTATGGATGCTTGCATCTATGCCAAGTTCAGTTTGTATAAACCCCTTCAAAACTGCTTCTGTATTTTCTGGTTCTGATTCAGAACCTACTACTGGTTTGCCCCCAAACATTAGGTTGTATTTCATACTGTGGGCTTTCATTTCAATCAATTGTTCCTCAAGTTCAGTGTTTTCCCACTTCAGAAACTCAAGGTCCATTTCTAATTGTTCAACCCTCCCATCCATGATGTTGTAATGAAATTCTTCATTTGATATCCTGTCTGACTGTTGTTTTAAGTCGTGTTTGACTCCTCGGAGATCGTTTGTCAAGGCTTCAAATTTACACTCAAAGTCTGAGAGTCTATTGTTCATTTGATCCAATAACTAACTTCTCAAGTTTCTGTTTTATAAGACTAATATTCGAGAAAATTATATCAAATGTTACTTGAAGCATTTTACTTTATTCATTTGGTAAAGGTTGGACTGGCAATACGGATGGTGGTGGTGGTGGTTGAAATGATTGGTGCGAAGGGGGGTTCATTGGGTTGTGTTGAACGTTAACTTGAGTTTTTTTGTATCGGTGTACTCGTCAGTTGTTGTAGTTGGTGGTGTGTTTGATTTTTTGACAGGCATATATCCGTAGAGCGATTCATTTGCGCTGGCAAGCTTTTAAGAAAACGTTGGACTTTGTGGAAACTGTGTCATGTTCGTGTTGATGGACGTCGCCATATTGTTTATGTTTGACTTTTGGTTGAGATCCTATGTCCGTCGATTGATTTCTCTTCCGTTTGCTAGTTTGATTATTTTTTCCCATAAATGTAGTTACAAAATGTTTTAAAAATATTTTTCTTGAGCCGTGCTCGACACCTGCCTACACCTGTCAGCCATTGTAATTTAATCACAGATTGTACCTGTGAAACGTCAGGACTAGATGAACGACGTGTCATCAGTAAAAAGTCTGCAGAGAGAAATCGGTATCCTGATTATTGGTAAAAAATCTGAAAAGCCATTAAAAACGGAGAAATTCGTTGATCTGCTAGACAAATGATCCCTGGTTACTTTCTGCAGTATATATATATATTATAAATTACAACAGACAATGCTTTGTGGGACCTCAGTTATCAACAGTAGAGTACTAACTTATATTTCTTAATACATACATATCTATTACCTAAACGTTCAATGAATTAGTGTGTATATACAGTGATAAAATTAATTACTACAATAAATATTGATAATTCAATCTTAACCCTGTAATGTATAATTACAAATGTGTATACAGAGGACAATATTCCTAAATGATCATGATGTTTTCATTAATCTGTTATTATAATTTGAATAAAGAAGATGGTCGCCATTTTAGTGCATTGATTAACACTGGAACATATGAGAAAAACGCATAAGTAGCTTACTGTATTGACTTATTGGCCTTCGTGATCAAATGATACGTTATGACTTTTATTATCTGTAATCTGAGTAGAAACGCTAAAGGAAATCCACGCAAACAAATTTGGGATATAATTGATGATGCACCTTAATTACCACTGGCTTTTTTACTAACAGGTAATATTGCCACCGAATTGAAATCAAGACGTAATAAATTAATATTAAAGCTTTAGTGAACATGATCGTACTACCTCGCGTCGCCTTTTCACGGGTGTTAGCATATACTCAAGCTTCCTTGCTATCACTTGTAAGATACTAGAAATATCTTTGGCAGCCGTTTAATATTAATGACTTTGAAATAGGTCGCTATCAGGAAATATTACATATGGTTTATGATTCTTACATTTTCATTGGATTATTTAGTCACGTGGTCCCCCAAAATATTCTGTGTATATATTCTATTTCTAAAGCATATTTAAGGCTTGTTACTATTTTTAAAGCATATTTAAGGCTTGTTTCTAAAAATAGATCCGGATATGTTACTATTTATAAAGCATATTTAAGGCTTGTTTCTAAAAATAGATCCGGATATACTCTTCCGACTCATTATTCTAAATTTAAATAAATAGAGAAAAATTCATATGTAATATAACAATTAAGGACTTTTTACTCTGTCAATATGTAGTTATATGGACCTGTAGAAAAATATTGACCTCGGACTTCGTCCTCGGTCAATATTTTCCTCCACGGTCCATATAACTACGTATTGACCTCGTAAAAAGTCCATATTTGATAATTATCAGCCAGATAAAATGCAATATTCACCGAGCCGCTAGGCGAGGTCAATAGGTATTTTTGAGGGCTGAGAAATCCTGATAATTTGTGTTATTACAATTGATGCAGATATCCTAAATAAACGACCAGGCTTTTTATGTCTATGTTCAATTTACTGACTGATTACTGATAAGTTATACAATAAAATCTTATGAAAACTAAGAATAAAACAGAACATATTGTAAGTATTCACTCAACAATTACGTTTGATTGATTGATTGATTAATTGATTAATTACCTTACAACGTTAAGCATGCAGTATGATATTTATATTCAGGATAAGAACAAATTAACGAACATGTATAGCTACAGACAGTTATTCTAACTCGCTGTAACTATCACAAAATTCCACCAGGTGGCGGCCTTGTACATTGCAGGTTCATACACATGCAGACCACAAAGCATTTTATCGGATTGATACAACAATGTTCACTCCATGTTAACCAACAGAAAATGTCCGCATTTTATTAGTTGAACCGTTTTAAGGTGTGTTTGTTTGTTTGTCTGAAAGGTGTTTTACGTTGCTTTACATTTTTTATCCGGGGAGGAAGACGGAATACCTTGCGAAACACCCCACCCCTTCGGTAGAAATAGGCCTTCTCCGGCAGTGAGAAGATAAGGTATATCATATTACCGAAACATCTGCAGTAGGTACAAACTTTGCAATTCTTATCATGAACCTCTATAGATTTCTATGGGAATTGTTTTGTTTACATCATTAAAAGTATTAATAATTAGGTTATAGTGTAAGATGGATGGTCAAAATTTTTGGGGAAAGTCAGTAAAAGAATTACAAATATATCTTAAGGCTAGAGGAGTTATTTTTGCTGATCAGAGAAAAGCTGATTTAGTTTTTCTATGTGAAAATGCTGAAAAGATTGGAATTGAAGTTGACCCTGATGGTTTATTAGAAGATAGGAATGAAGTTTTAAAAGAAAAGCTGTCATTGAGTGATGATTCATATTTACCATCTCCAGACAGTATTGACAGTACTCCAAATCTTAGTATTTTGCCACCTTTTGGGATATTTGACCTATACAATTATTTAATAACATTTGATCAGTATGACCATTCCAGTTTACGAAAGTATCACAAAATGGAAGCCTTTGGAATGTTTGAAGATGGCTATGTTTTAACAATAGGCAGTTGTAAACTGAATGAGGACTATGTTGCTGTTAAAGCCAGAGTCAAACCAAGGACAAACGAAAAAGATCCCATTTCAAAACTGGGTTACTATAAATTATGGATAATTTTTAGTTGCACATCAGAAGCTACAAATACAGGAACTATTTTCTCAGCACTCTGCTCATGCAAAGGAGGGTATGTATGATAATTATTTTTAATATTTTATATTTTTATTAGCAAATAAATCATCTTCTTTATGTACTTGTGCATTGTACTTCACATCTTCTTTAGATTTCAAGTTTGAATGCCTGTTTCATACTTCTTTGCTTTTATATTTATTTTAAATTGTTCATATAAACCATTTAAATTATTGTTTTTAAGTTACCACACGCAAGTTTCTTTAAAAAGTGGTTCAATCAGAAAATTTGTTACAATATTTATATGACCATGTAAAAATTCTGTCATGTTGTGGCTACATTATTCGAAATTATGGACTATCTAAATGACAAAACCAAAGACAGTGTTACATCAGGCCCCTGCATATGGGTAAGAAGAAGTACAAAAACCACAGAACCTGTGCTTGTTACAGAGCTTGAAACAAGTATGACAGAACAAAGGGACATGCCAAAACCTTTAGAGGACATTTTTGATCCTGTTCCTGTGGAGGACATTCCATCACCTTTAGCGCTGATTAATACAATAAAAGAAGTTAGACCAACTGCATGTATTTTGGATTCATGGGAAGTAAGAGAAAAGGAGAAAAAAGTGTTTGAGAAAATCAATTTAGGATTGCCGCAGGAAAAAATTAAAAAATATTGGATGGCCCATATCTTACACAGATGTACTGACCAGTGCTACAATGACTTTGTTGAGCATTTGATATATAGTGCAGAGGAAATTGTTGAAATAGAGAAGGGAACAAAAGGACAATCATGTAACCCTAACTGGACAGAAGGACGCAAGGGCATTATTACAAGCTCAAACTTTAAGCAAGTTTGTCACTCTACCAATTTTGATAAAACTGCTTCTGCCTTACTGAAGGATGTATCTTTTACTGATCAAAACATGCCTGCCCCAATTTCATTTGGTGTAAAGTATGAATCAAAGGCCAGAGATATGTACTTAAAAGCTCACCGGTTTCACCACAAAAAATGTAAGATAGAAGAAATGGGACTTGTAATATGTAGCCAGAACCCTATGCTAGGAACAAGTCCAGACGGGATATTGGAGTGCCAACGTTGTGGTCCACACTTGGTTGAAATTAAATGTATCTATAAGTACAAAAACTTTTACCCGAAACCTGCACGGATTGCAGCTCAGATATGTGAAAAGGATAATGATGACACATTGAAACTAATAAAAACACATAGATACTATTATCAAATACAAGGACAAATGGGAATAACTGGAATAAGATCCTGTCTTTTAATAGGTTTTACTTTAAAAGGAATACATCATGTAGAAGTGCCATTTGATGAAGACTTTTGGGAAAATATTAAGACAAAACTAGTGTTCTTCTACAAAAATCATTTTTTGAAAGCATTTCTGGCTCTAAATAACATTCCGTTTTCAAGTTGAATTTAGACAAGTCTGTCTTGTAAATTGCACAATGCAGCTATTATTGTAATTATTTGATTTAGTTGAAATCTGAGTTTAATTGGTATTACACCAGACAATATACGAAAAGTTTTCATTCTGCCTATCGCCCTCTCCACATGTATGCGTACACTGGCTATTCTTCTTGATCTTTTTGCTGCCTTTGAGCTTAAACATTTCCCATGTGAAAAAGCAGGAATATTTAGTGTTGCTTTTTTTTCTCAGTAACAAATGTCTAATGTTAAATCCTCGATCTGCCATGACATCGTCTCCCTCCTCAATCATATCTACAAATTTACTCTCTTTGACAATCGATTGATCTGAAATTGCACCACTATATAACTTTGAAAGAAATGTTATGGACCCTGAAGGCATTATTCCGACTAGTAGTTTAAAAGTATTTGCACTTTTGTATGAAGACCATGTTGCCTTCTGGGCTGCAGGGCGGAAAGCTTTTTCCACATAAATTTCTGTACAGTCTATTATTACTCTTGTCCTAGGGAAAGATTTAAAAGATTCAGGTAAATTTTTTTCCACAACTTCTTTAGTTGGCCACTTGATCAAAGGTTTAAAACATTTTGCCAAAAAGTTAATCCATGAAGGTAGTATTCGACAGACATGACTGTTTGCCACGCCAAATAAATGTGATAATAGCACTACATCATATCCCCTCCTTATACGGACAAGTGTCATACAAAATTCTTCAAACAATGTCAGGGCTTTTCGTTTCCTTCCTGCTGAGCGTCCAGTGTTGTGAAATTTATATTTACCATCCCATAGTTTCAGTTTTCTTGCTGCTGGTTTTAACCATTTAAAAACGGCCAGAAGTAGACTTCTTGAAGGTATACCAGTATAAAAGAAGCACTTGTCATCCCCACTTTGAATAAGTTGCGTGAAACAGCACTTTGAAATCAATTTTAAATCTGCTGGCGACAATTTTGTATATTGACCACAGTTATTACATTTGATTGTAGGTTCAGTGATGTCCTCATTTTCACTATATATAGGAAAGACAGAAGTTTGACATGCCTTGTCTTTTGTTAATTCCTCTGCTACATATAATGTTTCTTCTAAAGTCTGAGGTTCACACGATTGCATTAATGGTGAACTTTCTTCTTGTATCTCACCAAGTTTCAGCGTTTTTGGTTTTGGTTCAGTATTTGCTCTTTCTTTTGGAGCTTTACGTTTTGATGATGGTTTTCTTCTGGAATAAGGATCAGCATGGATTGGATCGGGATTTACAACAGTTGGAATACCCTCGACAAAGTGCTGAAAACAAGAATAACTAATGTACTTAAAACTGTTACTACATCAAATAATATATTAACGAAAATTAAACAGTTTCTAATATTTCATATTTTAACTTTTATTCAGAAAATTAGGTAATTTAATTATTTAATTAGTTTTAAGGCTACATGTATATTTATAAAATAGAATGAGCCCGTAATTTATTTTAAACAAATCAAATCATATTTATCAAACTACTAAAAATTAAAATAAAAGTTACCTACATGCAAGTAATGTATAAGAACTTACCTTGGAACAAACATAATAATATTTGGAGATTTTTGATGTATTTAACTGTTCATGTGGTCTTCCACAAGCTTTGATCCAGGCTCTACATCTTTCAAGATCAATCCATGGTTTAGGAAATGGATGGAATTTCACATTTTCCATGTGAGGTTTATGAGAGTACCTACTGTCACTATTACATTGTCCCCAAGCACATCTTTTCACTGGCATATTTATATTAATGTTGCTAAATAATATTAAACATATTCTACTATCATAAAATTAAGTTTTAAGCGGAACTACTTGTTTACATGACATAATTAGCTAGAATTTGACCTGATTAGTGCACACATTCTATAGGAATTTTACTGCTGTAGCTGATATGTTTGTACCTACTGCTGAAATGTAAACAAAGAACAGATGTGATATCTTATCTAGCCGGAGTGACCCTATTGTAACGCTTGAGAAACAAGACAATTTTCCCGCCTTGATTTTATCCTGTCTACGGCTTAGTTGTCATTATTGGTTCGATAATGTCAAATATTGAAACTTTTTAAAAGTGAAATTATTTTATCAGTGGAACTTGGAGATAAATAACTATCTTTATTTTGTTTCAGTGAGGATATATGCAACTTTCAGCATTTCTCACTGACAGGACAACGTGGTACCTATATTAAACCAGTCGTGGCATGGACGCCCTTGAACGTCACGAGTTTCTAAGCCTGTCATCAATTTTGTCGGCTATATCATGGCGTTCAGTTTTCATTTGCAGACTACCATGATATAACCTTAGACTCTAGCAAACATTGTCAATCAATGTGGAGATGAGCACACGTCAGGCGCGAACTTATAGCCCAATTGTTGCAGACCAATCGGACACAGAGACATCTTCTTGGGAAATCACAGAACAAAAAAAGGCCGAAGGAAAACCTGATCACAGCTACGATAAAACTAAAAAACCCACGCGGGGGGGGGGGTAACTTGGTATATATTGGGTAATACGGATGTGCGGCCAGAATAGGTCACTTTTTTACCTCTCCAAAATATATGAATAAGTAGCTTTTTTCATTGAAAAATATTTAATTGGGTATAGTTGTAAATAATCGAAATATATCCATGCCTCAATTCTCATATTGTGCATGTTAAGCCTATGTAAAAACACAGTGATTTTACAAGCAAAGTGTTCCATTAACATCACTTGATCATTTTGGTAGTGAATGGACTTTTTTGCCAATGTGGATGTGCTGTAATAAAATATATGAATAGGTCCGATTTAATCATCCAATATATGATAAGGTCCCGTTTTATAACATCCGAAATATATGAATAGGGTGGGTTTTCAAATCTCCGTCCGCAGACCTGTACATAAAAGTAAAATTAGTTACCCCCCGCCCCCCCCCCCCCCCCGTGAAAAAACCACCCACATCACAGCAAAAGAAAACATGCGTTCTTCGTTTCTTATTCTGGATTTGAGAGTTTTGCTGTTGTTTGTCCAGATCCCCTCTAATTTCGGGTTTTGCTACGTGACTTTTAAAGAAAAAACAGTCTTTCAGCGGCTATCTATAACGAGTACAATCCACACACCCAATCACTATCTTAGAGCAGCTATCACGTGTACAATCCACACACCCAGTCACTATCTTACAGCGGATATCACGTGTACAATCCACACACCCAGTTGCTATCTTACAGCGGCTATCACGTGTACAATCCACACACCCAGTCGCTATCTTACAGCGGCTATCACGTGTACAATCCACACACTCAGTCACTATCTTACAGCGGATATTACGTGTACAATCCACACACCCAGTCGCTATCTTACAGCGGCTATCACGTGTACAATCCACACACCCAGTCGCTATCTTACAGCGGCTATCACGTGTACAATCCACACACTCAGTCACTATCTTACAGCGGCTATCACGTGTACAATCCACACACCCAGTCGCTATCTTACAGCGGCTATCACGTATACAATCCACACACTCAGTCACTATCTTACAGCGGATATTACGTGTACAATCCACACAGCCAGTCACTATCTTACAGCGGCTATCACGTGTACAATCCACACACCCAGTCGCTATCTTACAGCGGCTATCACGTGTACAATCCACACACTCAGTCACTATCTTACAACGGATATTACGTGTACAATCCACACAAGCAGTCACTATCTTAGAGCGGCTTTGACGTGTATAATCAACACACCAGTCGCTATCTTACAGCGACTATCTATCACGTGCTCAATACACACATCCTGCCGTTTTCTCTCTATCGCATATGAAGTCCACACATCCCGCCGCCACTATCATACAGCGGATCTATATTGTTACTCCACACATTCCGCAGCAATATGACTCTTTCACGTGTCTAGTCCACACACCCAAATCTTACAGCAGCACTTTATCGCGTGTACAGTCCATACAGCCACACTGTTTTACAGCGGCTCTCTATCATGTGTAAAGTTCCCACACCCACCACATTTTGCAGTTTATCCCCTCACAGACCGCATCGCTCTTCATCACTTGTCGAGTCAAAACATCATCTGGCTATCTTGCCTCGTCTCTCTATTCACGTATACAGTACACTGCCCGGTATTATAATACAGCCGTTTTTTATCCTTTGTATAGTCCAGAATACCGCGTTCACATGTAACACACTCCTGTCGCTATCGTACAGCGCCTTTCTACCACGTGTACAGTCCACGTAGTTACATCGTCTCTATATTACGAGTGCCGCGCAAACACCCGTCTGTTACATTAAATCTGCTCTCTATCGCGTGTACAGGCCACATACCGCTACCGTACAGTTACACTCCATCACATGTGCAGACAGATCATACTCGTGAGTAGGTTATTATGGATACTTTGCAACGGGTATATAGTCAGTATATCGTGTTAACCCTGTGAACTAAGTTGTCTGTTTATTTTATTTAGTTAATCATTTTAATCTACACAAACTTCTATTAGTCATGTTTCATTGTTGTTGTAAGATTGCTTTTGTTAGGTAGATTGTTTTTTTTTTGTTTGACTGATGTTTATTGCCACTTTCAGCAATTTTTCAGCTATTTCATGGCGTCCAGTTTTTATTGGAGTGGAAGACGGAGTACTCGGAGAGAACCCCCGACCTGCAGTAGGAAAACTGGCAGTCCTTGTCAATTAAGATCGGAGTCGAGTACACCCTGCCTGCATTGAGAATCGAGCCCACAATCTCAGTGTTGACAGACCACGTGACCAATAGTAGACGAACTACCTTAACCACTGTTAGGTAGATGTAGGCAATTGAATTGGTAGATGTAGGCAAGTGAATTCACTGTGTTAACCGGTGAACAAGATCATAGATCATGTGTGGTCTTTAAGCCAGTATGTCAAGTTGGTTAAGTAGCTTTGGGCGCATTTGTATTAGGAATGTCAGGTTAAACTGGTTGACTAAGCTTTTGGCAGATGTAAGCGTTATGCCACTTCGTCAGGAAGAAGCCAGAGTACCCAGATACCATGAGGTTGGAAATATGGCTTTCCTTGTCAATTAAGCACACACTTCCAGCAGTAAGACTCGAACCAGCGACCTCATTTTTGACAGACACCTGATCAATAATAGACTACCTTATCCACTCGGCCACCAAGAAGATACATATCTAATAAGTTAACAGAACAGTGAAAGGCAGACAAACACCGGACACACAATGAGGGAACTATAATATGCGAATTAAGAATTGCAGATCTTAAATATATCCACCAAACTATGTCTTTCTACAATATAATAAAAATCGAAATACACAGTCAAGTCATATATTATTATTCTACAGAGAATTGTGCATCAAAAACATTTTTAAACTTCTTAAATTTTACATTCGATTAATCTTGTAATTGTACAATTCATTACACTATTTTCAGAAACAGTAAGTCTTTAAGCAACAAATTTTACTTCTTTTGATCAAACTTTTTAATCAAAGAGGCCACATTGCTTGGTTTTGTATGTTCAGTTCTTTGGGTGGGGTTGCCCTCAATTGTTGTTGGTTTTATATGTTCAGTTCTATGGCTGGGGTTGCCCTCCATTGTTGGTTTTGTATGTTCAGTTTGTTCAGCCCTATGGCTGGGGTTGGCCTCCCTTGTGATTGCTTTTGAGGTGCTACTTGATAATCCACTCTTATGATGGCCTGGTTTTTCATTTCGATGCTGTTTAACTCTTACTTTATCGTTAATTATTTTTTTTAAACAATCTGAACCTCTACCAACATTCACTAAAGCTCGTTCCAATACATCTAATGTAGGTTTAACTTTTGTGTCTGTCTTCCATTTCTGCAATATGCATTTGTTTATTGCCCATAAATTGTTCTTATTGTCATATTCTATAGTTCTAACATCAGCTACACTTAAACCAAGTTCAATACCAAGGTAAAGGTAATCGGAAGCTATTGCAACGGCCAAGGCATCAAGTATTTCATCAGTTGGGATACAATTCAAATCTTCTTCTGGAATTACTGTAAAAGAAAACAAAAATAATTTTAGCATTTAACTAATATAATTATCATGATTATATTGGTAAGTAAATGCCATAGCTTGTGTTTTATTACTTAATTAAATTTAAAATAATCTCATTTTATGAGAATTATATGTCTTCCTCCTTTTTTGCAAAATATTTGACCAAGTGATAAACATGATTAACCATAATACAATTCATACTATATTTAAAAGTCTTCTGGAACAGGAAGTGACATCACAATTTAGTAGAAAGTAAACATTGAAAAGCAAGAACATTCAAATGTCATAAAAAACGACAAGGTGAATTCTGAAAATATGATCACTTGTGCTGTTACACATTCAGATTTTACTCATGCACAGAACAGGTTTTCAAGAATTTGCATATAGAAATTTGTTATGGAAATAATAAATAATTTCATAACTGACCCACAGAACATTAAAGAAAATGTTATAGAAAGGAAGTAGTATATCAAAAGCTAGATGAATGAACTAATCGACCCGAACCTTAACTGTCAAACATCAATATTCCTGTGACAAAATTATGTTCAAAATTAGGGTATTTAATGGGACATTAAATGATACCCCCCACATTGCATTGTTTTTATTATTCATCAACACATTTTACTGAATTACAAATCAGCCTATAGGAACACAATCCATCTGAAAAGACAATTTTGACCTTGACCATGAACCTACAAAATTAATTTTAAATTGGCAAACTAAAAAATACTGTTTAAAGTTTAAACAAAATCTGTCGACGCGTTTTCAAGTTATCTGGAAACCACCGAGGCACAGACAAGACAGACCGACACTCATATCCACAGTGAAATTTTAGTTAAGGTCTACATAAATGTATCTGTATCAGCAACACCTATGCTAGAACCCACCTGTAGATTTTCTCTTCATGATCATCCTGTTCACCTTTAGAAAAGAACAAATCAGTAATATTTTTTTTTAATTTTAAGTCAGAATTGTTGACTTTGATCGTATAAAATTGTGTAACTATAAACCAGCAAGAAGTAAATTCATGAAATTACTTAAATTTCCTTCAATCATAATCTATTAATGAAGTTTCAAGTAGAGAGAGCTACGCTTGGGAGGACCTGGCCCCCACCCTAGGACAATTCTCCATTAGGAATAACAGGCAAACATATTTATTATTTCAATTTATTTATTAGAAACCATAAAAAATTTTAAAAAATCGTGTTGAATCTACTGTTGAATTTAATAACAGTTAATGCCATTATTTAAAAAAAATCAACCATAAACTAAAGGCTAAAAGTGTGTGCATCTAAAAATCCATAGAGTAAGAAATATCTTTGCTTCTAAAATTCTGAGGAAAACGCAACAAGTGTGGACACAGAAAAACGTCTCGCCTGCCTTCCGCATCAGTAACGAAAATAAATTTACTCATAAGCATTACGTAAATAGGATACAATATCAGCAGCGGACTGTATACAAAATATTGTCACCATACCATGCATAGTTGCAGGGGAACAGCCGTAACCCAAAAACTTTAACATAGTCGCTGGACCGTGAAATTGAGGTCAAGGTCAGGTGGAACCTACCAGACAGTCATGTACTAGTCATCAGCAACCTATACACCAAATATTGTCATCCTACCATGCGTAGTTACAGAGGAACTGTCGTAACCCAAAAACTTTAACGTAGTCGCTGGACAGTGAAATTTAAGACAAGGTCAGGTGACACCTACCAGACAGTCATGTACTAGTCATCAGCAACCTATACACCAAATATTGTCATCCTACCATGCGTAGTTGCAGAGGAACTGTCGTAAACCAAAAACTTTAACGTAGTCGCTGGACCGTGAAATTGAGGTCAAGATCAGCTGACAGGTAACTGACTGGCAAGTACTCATCATAAGCTACCTCTGGACCAAATTTGATGGACCTAGGGTTTCGGCTTACAAATATATGAAGCAAGATGTCAAGTGTTTACGCCGCCGCCGGATTCCCAAACATATGTCTCGTCTCCAGCGACTTTCGTCGCAGGTGAGACAATAACTAAGTTAAAAATCCAAATTGTTAAAATAGATGTTCCATCTTAAACTTTCCTTTTGTTTTTGTAGCTGTAACACCAAACAAATCAGCTTAAAAATATCATTCAACAAAACAATTATTACCTTGCACAATTCATGCACATTACTTCCTACTTCTTGCTTCGGAAGAGCTACGTGCAGATCGTTGAAAGTTCCATTCTTTTTTCTTTTCCACTTGATCAAAACAAGAAATTTAAACATGGCCACATCTGATGGGTAGTTACTCTTCTCGTCTTTAAACTCCACCCTTGTTAAGCCCAAATTTAAGGCTAGTGGCAACATCAAGTCAGCGTCTAATTTTCTGGACAACCGAAATAACTGCATATCACTTGGAATTTCTTGCAAAGCAGTTAAAGTTAAACCTGGAAGAATGTTTAATAAAATATTAGAGGAATTGCTAGAAAGCCTCAACAAGAGGCTTCCAGGAACAAGACATCTTTAACAGTTTCAATCTAGTTGTTATAGCTTTTAAGTTACTGGGCAAAGACTTAACATTTCTTTTAAACAATTTCGATTAAGGGCAATAACTCTTATAAAAGTCCATCAGAAATTTTCTGAAAAATTAAATGATTGTTAGGCATTGTCCTTCAGGCCAACATTTTTTTATTATCTGATTTACAAACCCGCCGACCCTAATTTCCCCAAAATGAAAATAAAAATAAAAGAGTTCAATTTTCATTTTATTTTTATCTTTTGCGCCGACCCGCCGATCTCTGTTTTTCCAAAAATGTAAATTGAACACTTTACATCATACTGCACTGGTTACCGGTTGACCATTTGAAAGAAATTCATAACTCTCAATTTTCGGGAACAGTATAAATAAAAACACAAGTGTGGACACAGAAAAACGTCTCGCCTGCATTCCGCATCAGTAACGAAAATAAATTTCGTCATTAGCATTACGTAAATAGCATTAAATATCAGCAGCGGCCTGTATACAAAATATTGTCACCATACCCTGCATAGTTACAGGGGAACAGCCGTAACCCAAAAACTTTAACGTAGTCGCTGGACCATGAAATTGAGGTCAAGGTCAGGTGGAACCTACCAGACAGTCATGTACTATTCATCAGCAACCTATATACCAAATATTGTCATCCTACCATGCGTAGTTACAGAGGAACTGTCGTAACCCAAAAACTTTAACGTAGTCGCTGGACCGTGAAATTGAGGTCAAGGTCAGGTGACACCTACCAGACACTCATGTACTAGTCATCAGCAACCTATACACCAAATATTGTCATCCTACCATGCGTAGTTACAGAGGAACTCTCGTAACCCAAAAACTTTAACGTAGTCGCTGGACCATGAAATTGAGGTCAAGGTCAGGTGACACCTACCAGACAGTCATGTACTAGTCATCAGCAACCTATACACCAAATATTGTCATCCTACCATGCATAGTTACAGAGGAACTGTCGTAACCCAAAAACTTTAATGTAGTCGCTGGACCGTGAAATTGAGGTCAAGGTCAGGTGACACCTACCAGACACTCATGTACTAGTCATCAGCAACCTATACACCAAATATTGTCATCCTACCATGCATAGTTACAGAGGAACTGTCGTAACCAAACTTTAACGTAGTCGCTGGACCGTGAAATTGAGGTCAAGGTCAGGTGACACCTACCAGACAGTCATGTACTAGTCATCAGCAATCTATACACCAAATATTGTCATCCTACCATGCGTAGTTACAGAGGAACTGTCATAACCCCAAAACTTTAACGTAGTCGCTGGACCGTGAAATTGAGGTCAAGGTCAGGTGACACCTACCAGACAGTCATGTACTAGTCATCAGCAACCTATACACCAAATATTGTCATCCTACCATGCGTAGTTACAGAGGAACTGTCGTAACCCAAAAACTTTAACATAGTCGCTGGACCGTGAAATTGAGGTCAAGGTCAGGTGACACCTACCAGACAGTCATGTACTAGTCATCAGCAACCTATACACCAAATATTGTCATCCTACCATGCGTAGTTACAGAGGAACTGTCGTAACCCAAAAACTTTAATGTAGTCACTGGACCGTGAAATTGAGGTCAAGGTCAGGTGACAGGTGACTGACTGGCAAGTACTCATCATAAGCTACCTCTGGACCAAATTTGATGGACCTAGGGCTTGGGCTTACAAAGATATGAAGCAAGATGTCAAGTGTTTACGCCGCCGCCGCCGCCGCCGCCGGATTCCCATACATATGTCTCGCCTCCAGCGACTTTCGTCGCAGGCGAGACAAAAAACAACACGGAATATTTCGTATTACGGCTCTCCCGGATAGATGAACCGCTGACAAATTGTTGGGCCTTGGAAAAATAACTAGTCTAAGGTTGACGTTTATTTTAAACAGCAACAGACAGTCAGATATAGCGTGTGTGCTAAAATAGCTATGGATTGCCACAAATCACAGTGAAAGTTTCGTTTGTCCTTCGTTTTGAATGGCGCGGTGGAGAACAGAGAAGGGGAGAGTGACACGATTATAAATATTACGAATCTATAATTGAAGAGGTGAAAAATCCACTGAAGTATCGAATGTCCAAACAAGTATAGGAAACGAAGCTAATCCATCATTGACGATTTCACAGGTGATGAAGAAAATGTTTTGATAAAATATCTGTAACAAATGAAACTCAAAGTGTGTAACAGAACACTTCGAGATACAAATTTATTCTGTAACAATTGATAGAAAGGAAGTGCATAGTCAAAGTAAACATCTACAAATGATCAAGATGGTGGGATGTCATTATTGTCAATGAGGGGATATTATGCATTACTCCTACTGAAGCAGCATACGATGCAGGTAATTATTCTTTCTAGACCCTTGGCAAATGTACTTTTTCTTCTTTGAGCTACGTCCATAACTTCATGTTACTGAAGATTACTTGTACATGTAGCTTGTAGTTCGATGTAAAAATCTGTCAACTAGTGTACATGTACTTCCACAATTTTGTGGACCTCCAAATGAACTTTCTTTGTATCTGTTATAACATATATAAATTTTACTTGTGCTTATAACATTTCACCACACTCTCCCATTTTCAATTTTTTAAACAAGTAAATGTATTAAACAATCTATATAAAATATTTTTATAAACCATCACTATTGTCTGACATTTCAATAACAACATTCCAATGTTTAGATCTGTATCTGTATGGGTACGTCAAAGATTCCCACATTTGATGAACAGGTTTAACAGGACTGTAACAATATTAATATACTGATACAGCCAACCTAGTTGGAAAAAGTTCTTACAAATTATCATATTTATTACAGGAAAAACTATGCTGTTCAAACATCTACATCTTTCATTGTGGGTATATACATGTACTAGTATCAGATTATCAGTGGTAGAACATGAAGAAATACACACAGAAAGAACAATTTGAGAGTATACACCCATCTGCCGTACATGTATGGAATCTGGAAAAGCTATTTAACCATGAATGGCAATAAAGACAAAGGAAAAACAGAAAAAATAACTTTGCAGTATAAATAGTAATTTCTAGTGTGTGTACATGTTCTTAGTTCCAAATAAAGATTTTTGATGTATGTATAATATTTTTAATGCTATTGTGAAGGAAAGATAGAACAAAGTATACAATCACAAGGTTTCTCTTCTTGTAGGGTTTTGTAATACATCATCTTGAACAGTATACCCCTTTGATGCATCAACTTCATATGGTAAATTATTTAAGTATAGAAAAAGGAAAAAGCATTATAGCACAGTTCCTTTGCTTTTATCCTTTCAATATTTTATATTGTGCTATTTTGTGTCATGCATATGCTCAATACACCAGTCATCTTCTTTTTTAAAGGTTGTGAGGCAACATGTTTTGGAAGTGCATGATTGTATTCTCTTGTTTCTAAAGATATTTTGATACATGTTTTTATTTAGGACAGTATACATGGTATACCACATTAAAGGATTTTTAAGGAAACCAGATTTGAAAATTATTTAATTCTTTACTATCTATTAGTATGTAGCCAGGTAGCTGTTAATTCAGTGTACAGTGTCTTGATGCTTATATGGACTGCATTTATATTCTAAAATTATAAGATACTATGATCTGCAAAACATCAAATATGGTCAGAATTAACAATATTTAAGTCATTAAAAACACTTTTACAGCACACATGTACATAGATTACACATTGATAGCATTCTGCAAACTTAGTTTCACCGAAAATACATAAAAACTGATGTTCATTAAAATAAAAAAAATGATGATTAAAATTACTTTTATTTTTATTTTTTTGTCGACTGGAAGTTTTTCAGCCTTTTATTTTTATTTTTATTTCGACCCCCCGACCCTATTTTTTTAGAAAAAATGTCGTAAATCAGATAATTAAAAAATGTTGGCCTCAGGTTAATTTAGCAATTCACTGTTTTATTCTATCTTTTTATAAGCTTTAATGTATAATACACACAATTATTGTTCTGTGCAAATTGATCATTAAAGGGATATAACTCCCATCAAAGAGTCATCTGACAAAGGAATGATTTGCAAGCCTTGCCTTACTGATCATTTTTGCAATTTACTATTTCACTCTAGCTGTTATGTCAAGTTAAAAACTACAAATTTGACCAAAAAGTAATATTAACAGGCAAACAACTCCTATAACGAGTTATCGGACAATTTTCATACAATAAAATGATATAGGCCAGTTCAACTATTACAGTTTTTTATTTCTAAGGCAGAAACTGGTAACTGTGTATAAAATCGACAATAAAGGACAATATCTCCTACAAGGAGTCATCTGACAATTTCAGAACATTAAAGTGAATTGTACTACTGATCATTAACTATGTGTTTTGTAACACTAGGCACTGTACAGGCACATACATAGAAGGTGGTCAAGTTTCCATGTCCTGGGGGATTGGCTGTCTAAATAGCATGACACTTTTTCTTTATGTTTCATTTTTGTGTGGAGAGTGTACTATGAACATTATATTTATAATTATTGCATCATGTGTTGTGGTAAGAAAAATCACAATATGCATGTGCCAAAGAAACATGAGAAAGTTGAGCCACCTTCTTAAGTTGTGCAACATACTTTCTTATTTTAAAATTGAAAGTGCTAAGGTATTTGGAGCCCCTGCCATGATTAAATTACACCCGCTAACAAGTACTGTAACAGACTTAATACACAAATAACACATGAACTCAATAATGTTGTTAATAATGAATAGAAAGAGTAAAATTAGACTTTATTCACCTTTACAGCTTGAATCACATTCTTCTTCTGGATCTTCACCCTACAAAAAATAATAGATAATTATGTATTATTTATTATCATGATGTAATAAAAGAAAGGGTAGTTGCCAAGCTAGATATGTATTCATTTTTGAGCGATCATAACCATTACAATGCTAATTCATCCACTAACAATTAACAATTGTGGCCAAACAAAAATGTCTCGCCTGAATTCTGCAGTAGTGAAAATAACACTACTTAATGAGTAACTTGTAAATAGCATTAAACTGTCTTCAATTAAAATATACAATGCATGGTTACAAAGAAACTGACCCAATTCAAAAACGTTAACGTAGTCACTGGACCATGAAATTGAAGTCCAAGTGACACCTACCAAACTGACATGTATGTTTTATCCGCATCCAATACACCACAAAATTGTAATTCTATCCTGGAATGTTACAGAGGAATTTCCCTAATACAAATTACTTAATACCTATACTGACATTGAGGTCAAGGTCAGACGACAGACTGTCATGCACCTTTCATGCATTGTTAATGGACAGAAAAATTTAGGTCAAGGTCTTGTGATAGTTGACCAACTAACAAGTACTCATCATAGGCTACCACTGGACAAAATGTGGTTGACCTATGGCTCAAGCATAAGATATAAAGCAAATGTTACACGTTAACGCCACTGCCGAAGTTGGATTAACATAGATATGTGTCTCACTTGTAGCAACTATTGTCGCAGGCAAGACAATTAAGCACATTGTATTGGTAAATATTTTTGAATTGGTGTTTCTATTGCCTTGCTTCCCACTGTTTTGAATAGGGCATGTTGAAATTTATTATATATAAAAATATTGTATAGATTTTGGCAAATATGGAGTTTTTATGTAATTTTAATGGTATATATAATAAAGTAAAGACCATGTGTTATAAAGCATTCCTTACCATACAAAGCAACACTTGATAATTTTTGCAATTTTAAACAAACGCTGGAACTGAAATTTGGTCATCCATTCTGACTGGCCAATTCTTAACTGATAATGTGAACCATAATTGTGTTATTCTTCATTTACTTCTCAATAATTCAAATTTGCAACTGATATATATCTTGTTCTGAAATCTGTTTTCGTATTATGTATTGGAAATCTAAAATACGATGTAATTACAATTTTCATTTCAGTTGTTGTCTGTTGATAAATTAAGTATAAAGTATGTTGTTGTCTGTTGATAAATTAAGTATAAAGTATGTTGTTGTCTGTTGATAAATTAAGCATGTTAAGTATAAAGTATTAAGTATAACGATTGGGAATTAAATAATGGTGTATCATACCTTAACATCCTCAAGCAAATGTATTTTTACTTAGCTCTGGTATAATTACCAGGTAATTTATAAATTATGCATCAATAAATGACATCTAAGACATCAGTTTCTGTAAAACTGAAATGAAAAGAGTTATCATGATTCAAGTAAGCTATTAATGATTGCTCTTCTTATTTCTTGACTACATGTGTATATTTATCCTAAAATAAAACACTTACCTGATACCAAATATTAATGTTATATTCCTCGTTGTGTTCAGCACAGTTCTGGTTTCCATTGTCTAAAACTGTTTTTCTAAGATAACAGTTTAAATTGGAGCAGGCGAATTCTACGTGGAAGGGCAATTCACTATCATTTCTTTTCATACTGCTGGTAGACTGATAGAATTCAAAAATTCTCTCTAATGTGGTGTGCAGGCATTCTCTCACACCTGTAGCAATATCACGGACTATCAGTCCTTTTTCACTCTCATGTATTATATACACCAAAATTGTGTTGACAAGTACACATAAAACAATGTCATGTGTCTTGTCCCATGACAAAGCCACAAAACCAGGGAACAACAGCTTCTCTTCGTCATACTCCTTTACAGCCCACATACTAAGGCATGCACTGATTAGACGATTTGGTAAGGCAGGGGGTATAATGGGGCTTTTAAAAACAAAAGCAAGGCTGATGGCTCGTCCTGGAGTACACTCATTCTTCATATACCGTTCCATTAATTTTGTTCTATCTTGTTTGGTTAGCATACAGGGGACAAAGTATTCATCTACAAATTGTCTGCTTCCTGTTTTTAAGTCATATCGACGCTGCTCAGATAAAATGTCGAGATGAACAAGCATGTTTAATACAAAATCTTTATGTGGTCTAATTTTTTCGAATTGTTCCCAAATTATGTACAGGTCGGACTTCTTTATTACTCCCTCATTGGACATCTTTTTGAAGATAATTATTTTACTGTCTTTAGGCCAAAATTGCTCATCTATAATATAAGAAATCTTTCATTCTTTTAAAAAATCACAATTTAACAATTTATAAAATAATAAATCAAATGTCAACCAATCAAAACAACAAACATCTCAGTTTGGGACTGATTTAGACATGTTAGAACATCGTTTAAGTATTCTCCATGGGAAGATTGTATTTACAAGTAAACAGTTCACAAACAATGTTTCTCTGGTAGTTAAACCACAATGTTATCTTAAAATATACCCTTGTCAGTTTTAGTAGAATACAGCTGCTGTGGCTTATGGTGTATTTGTGTCCCAATTTGTACAATAGCCATAGACTCTTTCCATTAGAAATTAGTTTAAATCTGGGAAGTTGTAACACGGGAAGCTGTTTATTCAAGGATATTAAGCTCTTAGAATAACATGAGTGAATGTTTTAGATCTACCGTATTTTCCGCACGTTTAGTCGATGTAGTAATATTTTCCACAGAATTAATTAATTAGTGTTTTGTTGTTAGGTTTTTTAATAAAACAAACCAATTACTTATAGTTTTGACAACATTAGACTAATAATTTACAAAATTTCAAAGGTCTCATTTTTCAGAACGTTTAATTAATACCCTTAAGTTCTGATTACCTGTGACAAATGATTTCATGACTTCAATCAAAAATAGTGGACCTATTATGACATAGTCTCTGAGCTGAGGTGTATCGAAGTATATGATTTTCCCTAAAGAGTGTTGAAACTCTAGGAAGAATTTGAGATCTTCTTTGGACAGAACAGATACATTGCTGGCATTGTTTAAATCTTCCACATCTTTATAGGACAGGATTTGTTTTCCCTCAGCGGATATCTCAGCAATCTCAAGTTCAAGTGGAATCCACGCGTTTGGCATTTTTTCACCCCAACATGGATGGTCAAATGTTAGCTCCGTGATGACTTTCTTCAAGACCTTTATTCCTTCATCATTTTTGTCCGTTGCGTTAACGAATAGCCGATGTTCAAGAATAAGGTGTTGGCGACCATGGTGGTCCTTGAAGAGTTTTTCAACATCTGCATACAAGGATTTTCTTGTTTTCTCAAAGGTTGACTGAAAACAAGTAAAAAGTACTATATTCAGTGAATTTTCAAACAAAAATTATTTTTCTGACAGACGGACATGTCTGGTAATTTTACTTTGGGTCCTGTAAACGTATTTCCGGACCAAATGTCCGATGCTGTTTCCGGCGGGGGTTCCGAAAATAAGCACTGAACTTCCACTTCCGTTACACTTAAGGTGTAGGACCACCAATACCGGGAACCAGTCTTGAGATTGTACGTAAAAGTAGTGCTATTTAAAAATAGCTGCTCACTGTTATAATTATAACTTTTCAACCATAATAGATATTGGAACAAACTTTTTTATGAAAGCTGAATTATTCAGGAAACAAGAGGATAAAGTTGAATTGATGTGTACTAAAGATAAAAATTATGCGAGTCTTTGGATGACATTCACTATTTTGAGACTAAACTTGAAAGTGAAAGTAAATTTTTTCACCGTGTTGACTTCCGGTTGGTTATGCATTCTTATATGCAATGAAAGTGGTGCTGAAATTTTGAGAGAATACTTAGGGGCTACATGTTGTCATGTGACAGGAATATTTCTTTATTTAAAACAAAGGTAAAATGTTCAGAAAAATTCAAAATCATCTAATTTTGTCTAGCTGAAGAGGGGATAAACAGTTCACGATTCTTGCATTAAGTTTTAGTTTAGTTTGAACATATTTTATTTGTAGAAATGCTACAGAAGGGGATTTAGACACAAGTACTTGGTACTTATGAAGTCTTTTCCCAATGAAGTATAAACATATAATAATGTTATAATGAAACATACGAAGATGAATGACTGTAGAAAATAAAATATATAAAAAACATATGTACAAAAAAGGAAAATAATATTGTAAGAACCGTGTGTATTCAGTACTCATTGTCATCTCTACACGACGAGGAATCTTTTAGATTTTTTAATAAATTCATAAACATATGTAGGAATCATCTGAATTTTGTCTTCATATAAACTTTCATTTCCGTTCAGGAGAAGTTTCAAGTTTAATAGTTCAGTAGGGAGTAGAGTGTTAAGCTTTTCCAACAAGTCTCTTCTTGGTGCATCATATTAAGGACATTCAAAAAAGAAATGGTAAGCTGTTTCATTACAGAAGCCGCAAGGGGTGTTTACAATATTTACATTATGAAGATCATAGTTTAAAAAGATGCACCACAACTTAATTGGGTCAGAATAATATTTAATTTTCTTGCACCAAAGCTATAAATTGAAGGTACTATAATTTTATCTGTTTGTTTAAGATAATTTTTGAATTTTGAGATGGCATCTATTTGTCTAGTAGCTAAGTTTAATTTATTCCAATGGTTTACAGAAGATCAAGATGGCACAAATGATCCCATAGTTAACGAAAGCCTACAAAATGGTTGAATTAAGTCATTTCCGTTTCATAGGGTATAACTGGTAGTGCTTTGAACTGTAGGTGGAACTAGTGTATTTAAAAATGGCGGTGCCTTTTCATGAACCATTGAATATAACATTTGTAGTTTTCGTCTTTCACTTCTATGTTTTAGAGTTTCCCACCCCGTTTTGCGATAAAGATGTTCAAGTTTTGTAAAAATAGGCAACCCTGTTACAATTCTCGCAGCGTCCAGCTGAATGTTTTCTAACTTGTTAGTATTATAGGTCAGTTTCTTGCATTAAAATTCTGCCCAATGGGAATTACTGTCCTGTTTTTCTTTAATAATACATGGAATATTCGCAGAGCCATTCAAAATGGAAACTAGTATAGACCTTGTACTCCATTCACAAACTAGAGTAAAAACACCTGTGAGCAATGCTCACCATTGATACCCCCCGCTTCACAATTACTTTGAAAATTCAGGTGTTCTTAATTATGAAATTGAAACTTTATCTAGTTAAACGTGAAGGCGAAATTGCAGATAATACATGTAACCCTCCCCAACCCCCAAAGAATGGCATCCCCTATGTCAATGACATGTTTTTCTATGGCAAACCTCCAATAATATTCTGATCAAAATGTTTAATATCCAATGCACAATGGCAATATGTGACCAAGATTCTGTATAAGTTTCAACAAATTCCATTCAGTGGTGTAGGAGGAATTGTAAATAAAAGATGGGTATCCCATTATGTCCATTACAAACTCCATGTTTTTCTATGGGAAACCACAAATATCATTCCGATCAAAATGTTAAATATCTCCTGCACAATGGCACTATGTGACATGGATTCTGTGTAAGTTTCAACAAATTCCATTCAGTGGTGTAGGTATGAGTTGCACATAAGAGATGGGTATCCCTTATGTCCATGACAAAGTCCATGTTTTTCTATGGGAAACCCCAAATATCATTCCAATTGAAATGTTATATATCTAGTGCACAATGGCAATATGTGACAACATTCTGTGTAAGTTTCATCAAATTCCATTTAGTGGTGTTGGAGGAGTCGCACATAGGAAATGGGTATCCCCTTATGTCAATGACAGTCCGTGTTGTTCTATTGGAAACCCCAAATATAATTCCGATCAAAATAATAAATATCTCCTGCACAATGGCACTATGTGACAAGGATGCTGTGTAAGTTTCTTTAAATTCCATTCAGTGGTATAGGAGGAGTTGCACATAAGAGATGAGGACCCCCTTAGGTCAATGACAATGTCCATGTTTTTCTATGGGAAACCCCAAATATTGATCCAATCAAAATGTTTAATATCTCCTGCACAATGGCACTATGTGACAAGCATTCTGTGTAAGTTTCATTAAATTCCATTCAGTGGTGTAGGAGGAGTTGCACATAAGAGATAGGGACCCCCTTAGCTCAATGACAAAGTCCATGTTTTTCTATGGGAAACCCCAAATATCATTCCGATCAAAATGTTAAATATCTCCTGCACAATGGCACTATGAGACAAAGATTCTGTGTAAGTTTCATAAAATTCCTTTCAGTGGTGTAGGAGGAGTTGCAAATAATAGAAAGTGTAACGGACGGACGGAAGGAAGGACGGACGGACGGACGGACACCATGAACACTATACACCCCCCGCTTTTCAAGCGGGGGGTATAATAAACATGCAGTTTGAATATATTGCTACACAAATAAAAATTGTGACAGCTTCCAAAGATGTGGTGAATCCTTGTTTTAGCCATTTTTACCTGATAAAGACAGTTAAGGTATAATTCTTTTCTTCTGTTCAACAATTTTGGCACAACAGTCAAAATATCACCTTTTTATGACAGTACAGGTGTAATAGTTACCAAATAAGTAGAAACACATCTGATAAAAGCAAGTTTTTAAACAGTGAGAGTTCATTTGAATATAGGGGGTTGAAAACAGTCGATTCTGTATGATATAAAAATTAACATTTTTCCTTAGAAAAGAAAAAACAAGGCTGAACACAGAAAAATGTCTCGCCTGCATTCCATATCAGTTACGAAAACAATTACGTCATAAGCATTACGTAAATTGCAAAAAATTGATATCCTTTCAAATATACAATCCATGGTTACAGAGAAACGAACATAATCCAAACTGTTTAATGTAGTCACTGGACCTTGAAATTGAGGTCAAGGTCAGGTGACACCTGCCACACATTCATGTACTTTCAGCAGCAACCTGTATACCAAATATTGTCATCCTACCATGCATAGTTACAGAGGAACTGCCCTAATACAAAAACTTTAACGTAGTTGCTGGACCGTGAAATTGAGGTCAAGGTCAGGTGACATCTACCAGACAGTCATGTACTAGTCATCAGCAACCTGTATACCAAATATTGTCACCCTACCATGCATAGTTACAGAGGAAACGTTAACGTAGTCGTTGGACTGTGAAATTAAGGTCAAGGTCAGGTGGCACCTACCAGACAGTCATGTACTCATCAGCAGCCTATATACCAAATATTATCATCCTACCATGCGTGGTTACAGAGGAAGTGCCGTAACCCAAAAACTTTAACGTAGTTGCTGGACCGTGCAATTGAGGTCAAGGTCAGGTGACAAGTGACTGACTGCCAAGTACTCATCATAAGCTACCACTGGACCAAATTAGATGGACCTAGGGCTTAGGATTGCAAAGATATGAAGCAAGATGTGCCAGGCCGACGCCGCCGGATTCCCATACATGTCTTGCCTCCAGCGACTATCGTCGCAGGCGAGACAAAAATAACTAAAAAAGCTTTTCTTAGTTGTATTGAGTATATAAGTGAACTTATTAAGTAGAAATACACCACAATGAAATTCAGGTTGAGAAGCGGAGGTCTCTTTTCTGAAGCTTAAACTTTAATTAAACTATGAACAAAGTAGAAATATGACTAGTTTTAAGAAAACTGACATAATTTTAATACAAAAAGACTCATTGGCATCTTTTCAGTCCTTTTTGCATTCCAAGTCACTTTAAAAAAGTAGAAATTATAGCAACTGACTAGACTGATTGGTTCAATATACCCAAAAGCATACTAGATTCATAGACTTTACATTAAAACGGCACATTCCAAATGATGCCTACCCATGCCAAATAATTACCTAGAGGCCAGAGGAATAAATAAACCATACATATTGATTAAAATACTGCTGTATACATTTAATCTTTAGTTACAATCTTCAAGGCATGATACATGTTTCTGTCTAGCAATAAATGTTGGCACATGAAATAGGATTATCTTTAACCCTTTTTTAATCAATTTTTGGTCCGAGAGGTATTATTTAATATCGATAATACATTTTTATTTATAGTCACCTTAGGTTCTACCTTAATGTACTCTATAAAATTGTTAACAGTGTGTTTTGCAAAAAAAATAATCACTTTTCATGATACCAAGGCCAAAGTCAAATTTCACTGCAGATAATGAAACAGACTATAACTATAAAACCTGAAGATATATTTTGTAGAATAGATTTTTCCAAATAATAAGTTCTGGTATCCTTTCATAAAAAGTACCTGATAAGTGGGATTTGTGTATTTTACTAATTTGTAAATTTTGCTCTTACATGTCATTATCATTTTGGATGGCCTGTGCAAAAGTAACCGAAGGGGCGAGACATCAAACTTTTTTATTAAAAAAATCATTCTTTCACTTAAAATTTCAAATATGGGGCATTACACATAATGCTTAATTACATAAAAATGGAGAAAAAAGTATAAGTGTCCACAGACTTTCTTCGGGAATTTTACCTAAAATTTTAAGAATGGTTTTTCTACTTTCATTTCAAAGTTGTCTTCACATTGTACCACATAACACTTTAGGAAGTGCTTCCACTGTAAAGACTGACTAGAAAAAAATATATTCTTGTTCTACAGTAATGCCCTACCTTTCAACATATCCAACTCTTAAGCAATAGCAGAAACAAGAGAAAATTGGGACTATTTTTTCATCCTGCCATGTTTTGACATGCACTGGAAATTCATTCCATGAATAGGATAATGACCCTACAAGGGAGATGCTCTACATTATGACACAAGGGAGGTAACTCTACAATGTGACACAAGGGAGGTAACTCTTCAATATGACACAAGGGAGGTAACTCTACAATATGACACAACAGAAGTACATGTAACAGCCATAGCATACATTAATATCATTTTAACACTCGAGGCAAAATATTCACGAATATAATGCCCACCCATTTTAAAACAAGAATATAACATCCAGGATTTATTTCCTAAACAATATAAACAATAAATAAGTGCCACAAAATATGCCCGTCAACAATTTTGGTAAATGGTTGAAAAGTTTGACAGAGAGATGTGTACGTGTAAGTTGCAGGAATCCTTATAACCCAAACGAATTTGATAACCAGCCAATTTAATACCAAAGAATTATTAGATATTTGCAGAGGTGTCAATTATATCACAGATTTCATGTACTACTATAATGGATTTGTTAACCAGCCACATTAATAGAAAGTTATAGGGCATAATGAACTTGATAACCAATTTAATTCAATGTACCTTTTGTGGGACATTTGCAAGTTCTTTGAATTAGTTTTGAAAACATATGAATGCATAGAGAACAGATAGGTTCATTTGTGAACAACAATTTTTTTAATAGAAAATTTTATGTTGAAACATGATTTTACAGTTTGACTCAATGACATGGGTCACTAAAACATTTTCCCCTGACAAGTTTCATGAAGATAGGACAACAACAGTTTGATTTAGAAAGGAGACAAGTTATATTTGCCATTTTTCGCACAGCTCTTAAACATGTTAAATGCCTAAAGATAGTTGGCTGGTTACCGAAATGGGTCGAGTTATTATGCCATAAACATTTTCCCCAAGTTTCATAATCAAACAACTGTTTGAGATAGAGAGCCGACAAGGCAATTTTCTATTTTTTTATAAACAAAGGGCCATAACTCTGAAGTGGCAGAAGCGGTTTGGCAAAATTTTGAACTTTCTGTTTGAGAAAGAGAGCGGACAAAGTGAATTAGCTATTTTTTGCCATAAAATAAAGGGCCACGACTCTAAATTGGCTGAAGCGATTTAGCTAGTTATCAATTAAAGTCGAGATATTATGCCCATGAACATTTTCCCTAAGTTTAATAACCAGACAACAACTGTTTTAGATTGAGAGCAGACAAGGTGATTTGCTATTTTTTATAAACAGGGGGCCATACCTCTTTAGTGGCAAAAGCGATTTGGCTAGGTATCGAACTTAAACATTTTCCCTAAGTTTCATAAAGATCAGACAACAACTGTTTGAGATAGAAGTTATAAGCTAATTTGCCACTTTTGGTATGAATAAAGAGCCATAACTCTAAAGTGGCTAAAGCAAATTGGCAGGTTATCAATCTTGGTCAAGATACTATGCCCTTTAACATTTTCCCAAAGTTTCATGAAAATCAGACAACTGTTTCAGTTAGACAGCTGACAATGTGAATTTGTCATTTTTTATAACTATGACAAGTAGCTGAATCAATTTGCCTGGGAATCAATTCTAGTCGAGATATTATGCCCATAAACATTTTCCCCAAGTAATTTAATATCATACAACAACTGATCGAGTTCGAGAGTAAACATTTATGTGTACATCGCCAGCCATGGTTGTTCCAATTATACAACCCATCTTCGATAGGCACATAAAAGGGTTTCTAAAGTACATGCAATTCTTGAAATACATTATATTTCAGCACCAAAAGAGGTTTTCCTTCAAACATACCGAACCTAACAAATGCAGATTTCCATCAGTGATACTGGCCACTGCATTCCAATGTCAACTGATAGAAGTTATAGCATGGGGTTATTAGCCCTTGCACATGGTTAAATATTGTGTGGTAAATCTACAAATGTTGATTATTCTAAACAAAGTAATCAATACTATACCTGGTCTACTTTATCCTTGTGTGTTGCTACAAACAAGATCTTAGGTATTCCAGGATACATCAGTTTGCAGTAAGTAAGAATAGAATTAACCCAGTGCTGCAGAAATACTGAAACAGAGTTTTTCTACATGTAATGTCTCATACAAGGTGGACGTGACATAGCTCTTATTCATATAAAATCAAATTTGGATTAACTAAATGTGGTCTCTACTGAGTTAAAGTGAACTAATGCTCCCTGATGATATCTTAACTAAATAACTTTAGAGAGGTCTGTTAAATAAATCCTAAAATATGGCATAAGCATACACAATTTCAGAATTGTATCATTTACCATTTACCAGACGAAAATTGGTAATGGACGGACACACTAAATAGCACACAGACTGAATACAGTATACCCCTATCACCTATAGAGAGCTGAGGTATAAAAAGGGGTCAAACAATAAATTTAAATATATGTTTAACGAAATTCACCTGCCTGTCTATTTCCACTGGTTCTAGTTTCATATACATATAACGGGTGTATATTAATTCGTATGACTACTAAACTGTTAGTTCACAGTATCGATAAGACAATTTTATCTTTTTCATAACCTTTACTGGAATCTCAGTCTTAATTCATGCAAATCATGCAGCAGGACTGCTCTTCTTCCACAGTAAATACCATTACAAAAAGTAATACCAAGTGAAACGCTGAGCATATACATGTAGAGCAGGAACTACTCACCCTTCTGGACCAGACTGTGCTTGGTAGCATTACGTCCAGAAACACTGACAAGAACGGTTCAACATATGGAAAAGGATTTGCTCAACCTTTTTAGAAGAAAGTACAACAAAGATATGTATAATATTCAGCCATTTGTTTTAGAAAATATATTGTTTATTTGCACCAACCATGGAAACCAATAGAAATCTAGGGATTTGCCTAGTTACATTTTGAGGCTATGTATTTGTTTGTTTGTCTAAATGGTGTTTAATGGCACTTTGAGCAATTGTTCATCTATATCATGGTGTCCAGTTTTCATTTGGGGAGGAAGCCGGAGTACTCCGAGAAAACTCCCCGGACATTCGGAAGGAAAACTGGCAATTCTTGTCAATTAAGATTCGACTCGATCACACTCTACCCGCAGTGAAACTCAGATCCACAACCTCAGTTTTGACAGATCACATAACCAATAGTCAACAAACTACCTTAACCATTCTGCCATCAAGGCCAATGTTTTTCGATTCTGCAATGATAAAATACCAACAAGGCACAAAAAAACATCAACCAGTAAATCAATCATTTACTGAAATTACCTGCTGGAGTTGGTGTTCCTTGTTGTCCTGGGAAACACATCACATCTTTGACTTCTTCATACAGGCCTTTACTTCCATCAAATACAACTAGAAACAAGGCCCTATACGTCATGAATGTCTGATGTGTTGTGTAGTACACATACTGACCCCCGAAATCCCAGAATATTATTCGACCTGTTTTCATTTTATATTTTCCACTTTTCAGAACTGCTTCCATTTTTTTTCTGATGGCATCCTTTGTCACTTTGGACATTATGTTTCTACATGGCATTTCTTCAGTGTGTTTCAGCTTTCCTTCTGAAGTGGTAACATTTATCGCTGGTCTCGTCTCTGAGGACATGTTAGGTGAAAGTTGCTTCTGCATTGTCGTTGTCTGTTTTACTTTAGTATCACTTTCTAGGGATGACGTCAATACTTTGTTATAAACAACATCTAGGGCATCATAGTCTTCTAATAAAGAAAAAAAAACAATGTTCCAATATTAAAATATGAATGTTTTTAATATTTTGTACAATTTAATTAAATTGATCCTTACTTTCCATTAATTGTAACTATTTGAATTAGGAAACACTATAAAAGATAATATATAATTAATTAACCTAGGTCCCTATCAGGTTTTTTTATCAATTTACATCCCAAAGAAAATGCAGTAGGAAGTAAATGATTTAACATCAATCAGATGGACTGTCATTCACAACGCCTGGTTTTTGGAAAGGCAAGGAAGTTATGTCACAATTACCAGATGGATTATAATGTGTAACTTAAGAGTCATTAAGAGTCATTCAGCAACTGAACCGATTCTGTCTTGATATTTTTTATAGGAGGACATGACATATGAATAATACTGCACAATATTTAACTATTGAAGATATTTAGCAGATTGTTAATATGCTAGTAATGAAGTACCTTTCTTAATGACTATCCAATCCTTCCCTTCTATACCAAGTCCACATCGGCCTTCCATTAGAAATATTCCATCTGTTGCACGTCTTTCATTTGGTAAAGCATCACCTACCAAAATCAGCACCAGGCTTGTTTTTCCGACACCAAACTGACCTGTGACCATTATACGCATGTCATAGGACTCGTATGACCCTTGTCCTAGAAGACGATTTAGCATGACTGAGTGTTCTCTTTTTTGGAACTGATCTGCAAAAGAAATATTATAAAACTTGTTTGTTTTGGATTCAAACCATTTGTCAGCAGTATAAAGGCCTGTTTATTGGATAGTAATTCGTAGTACTGGTGAACAACCAGGAGTACTTTTAAAAAAGTCGTAAGTGCTGACGTCACAATGGATTTCCCTTTGGTCTTCCAACACCTACGATGGAGTTTACACTTACGACTTTTTGTGAAATCGCTTGCTGATCTTTTGCAGATCCAGAGGCTCTTAAGAGCCTTTATCGCTGACCTGATTTTCTAGGCAATGAAGATAACTTTTACCTGATGTTAAGCTTAAGTCCTGTAATTTTCAACATAAACTTTAAAGAGGACCATCCAAACAATATTGCTAGCAAGTTTTTGTTGCATTGTTTTAACGGTTTCAGAGAAGAAGCCTTTTAAAATAGGGTCCTATGTTAAACAAAGTCATGCGGTGGATGCCATGTTGAATTTCCGCTTGGCTTAATTGGCTTAACAAAACATACACTTTATAGAGGACCATCCAAGCAATATTGCTAGAGCCTTTTTTTACTTTTACCCATGTGGTCCTATGTTAAACTAAGTCCAGCAGTGGTAGCCATTTTGTCAATGTCTGATTGGAATAAAAGAACACCATCCAAACAATATTGATAGTATGTTTATTTTTGATTGGTTATCCGGTTTCATAGAAGGAGCCTTTAACATTTTTCCCATAGGGTCCTATTTTGAACTAAATCCCGCCTTGGTGGCCATATTAGTTATCCAATCAATAAAAAACACACACTTTGTAAAAGTCAATCCAATGAACATTCTGACCAAGTTGGTTTCAATTTGCCATCTACCTTAACTATTTGGCTACCAAGAACCCATTAAAATTGAGATGACAACACATGACTATCTTTTAACACAAATGACGCATCACCATCTGTTTTACAAATGATATGACAACACAAGACTATTTTTTATAAACCATGTGACAAACAAGACAAACATTTTGACATCTTTTAATACAAGACTGGTGATCTATGTATCTTTTAACTGACCAAAACTGTTTGACACATCATGTGACAACACAATACATTGGTTTGGACAGATCATGTGACAACCAGTCTTTTGGAAATCATGTGACACCACAATACATTCATTTGGACAGATCATGTGACAACAAGTCTTTTGGAGATCATGTGACACCACAATACATTCATTTGGACATATCATGTGACAACCAGTCTTTCGGAGAACTTGTGACACCACAATACATTATGTTTTCCTCAACTGTTTATATGATTGTTAGCAACACATCATTCCAAAAGGAAAGTACTATTGACGGCGATAGAATATTTCAACAACTTTAAGTATATATCTGTTAATAACACAAATAATGATAACATACTAGTACTATGGAATACTCGAGCACTGTATGGGATCCAACAAGTCGCAAACAAGTAGAAATCATTGAGAGAGTGCAGAAAGGATCAGCACTATTCGAGAGCAACACTACACAGACCGAACACCTGGCTGTGTCACGAACTTGATCCAAAAGCTAGAATGGGAAAGCCTCAAAGAGAGAAGGAGAAAGAACAGACTGTATTCTTTATAAGATCAAGAATGGCCTTGTAGACATAATTACTGACAGGTCTCCCCTTTATGGCGGACCTGAAGCCCTCCACTGTGTTTGCTGATGTAACATTGGTAGGCAGCTGATTCCAGTCCATGATGGTCCTTTGGAAGAAGACATTTCTATAGGTCTCTGTCGTTCTTGGTATATTCGGTCTGTCCCTCTGGTTCTCCTGTGACTTGGTCTTAAGAATTGTAGCTGAACTATGTCTACAAGGCCATTCTTGATCTTATAAAGAATACAGTCTGTTCTTTCTCCTTCTCTCTTTGAGGCTTTCCCATTCTAGCTTTTGGATCAAGTTCGTGACACAGCCAGGTGTTCGGTCTGTGTAGTGTTGCTCTCGAATAGTGCTGATCCTTTCTGCACTCTCTCAATGATTTCTACTTGTTTGCGACTTGTTGGATCCCATACAGTGCTCGAGTATTCCATAGTTGGTCTTACTATGGATGTGTATGCTGTTGCTTTGACATTCTTGTTGCAATCTTTAAAGGGAAACTTCGCAAAAAAATGGAAATTTGATATGTTATTCTTCAACTAAAAAGAAACACATTTGCCTCTTGATGTTTTATTATATTTTCAGTGGTTGGAATAAAAGAACACCATCCAAACAATATTGATAGTATGTTTATTTTTGATTGGTTATCCGGTTTCATAGAAGGAGCCTTTAACATTTTTCCCATAGGGTCCTATTTTGAACTAAATCCCGCCTTGGTATCCAATCAATAAAAAACACACACTTTGTAAAAGTCAATCCAATGAACATTCTGACCAAGTTGGTTTCAATTTGCCATCTACCTTAACTATTTGGCTACCAAGAACCCATTAAAATTGAGATGACAACACATGACTATCTTTTAACACAAATGACACATCACCATCTGTTTTACAAATGATATGACAACACAAGACTATTTTTTATAAACCATGTGACAAACAAGACAAACATTTTGACATCTTTTAATACAAGACTGGTGATCTATGTATCTTTTAACTGACCAAAACTGTTTGACACATCATGTGACAACACAATACATTGGTTTGGACAGATCATGTGACAACCAGTCTTTTGGAAATCATGTGACACCACAATACATTCATTTGGACAGATCATGTGACAACAAGTCTTTTGGAGATCATGTGACACCACAATACATTCATTTGGACATATCATGTGACAACCAGTCTTTTGGAAATCATGTGACACCACAATACATTCATTTGGGCAGATAATGTGACAACAAGTCTTTTGGAGATCATGTGACACCACAATACATTCATTTGGACATATCATGTGACAACCAGTCTTTCGGAGAACTTGTGACACCACAATACATTATGTTTTCCTCAACTGTTTATATGATTGTTAGCAACACATCATTCCAAAAGGAAAGTACTATTGACGGCGATAGAATATTTCAACAACTTTAAGTATATATCTGTTAATAACACAAATAATGATTACATACTAGTACATGGTAAACAATGATTATATCTCTGGTGATACCTATGAACTGATGTAATGACCATGTTCATTCCATCTGATGCAGGCTCAGTAATCAATACTACCTTAATATGGTAACATTTGCAAGTACGTCTTTCTTAGACATTTTTATGAATAAACATAGCAATCAGTAACATAACTTGACTGTGCTAATTGTGTAGTAGTGTTTCCTTACCTTGAGGGCTGGTCTTTTGGATAGCTTTGTCCTGCGCCATCTACAACAGATAAAAGTATTTTTACTTTACACATTTTCTATGCAGATAATACATACACTATAGACTGAGACGGAAAAAAACAAACATAAAACAGAGACAGACAGACAGAAAGACAGGCAGACAGACTGATAATACATACAATATAGACAGGTGGAAAAGACCAAACATAAAACAGAGACAGACAGACAGACAGATAATACAGACAATATAGACAGATGGAAACGGCTAAACATAAAACAGAGACAGACAGACAGAAAGAGAAATAATTACCTCAAAGTTCTTAAATTATTACAATAAGTGCATGACCTCACAAAGCAGTGGACTGGTGGAAGGAAATACATACTATATATTGGCTAAAGGGATATGCAAACAAAAATTATTAATTAAAACAAAATAAAGAAAATAAAGTCATGATATTAATATTAATCGGTGTGTTGCTTAAGTTTGAATACAGGTAGGTGTTTTAAAAGTAAAATGTCATCAAAGATACGCAGGTAGGTTATGGCAACTGTATAGTTATTTTGATGATCGCATTGCAATCTACCAACAACACTCGTTCTTCTTTCTGATCAAGAAAAGGGGTCAATAGCGAACATTTGAGGCTCCGCGAAAACAATGTGTGTTTCCGGATGACACAGTAGTTTTAAAAAAATAAAAGGTGCTATCTACAGATTAAAACTATGTACAGGTGGACACTGTTCTAATTACTGACAGGTCTCCCCTTTATGGCGGACCTGAAGCCCTCCACTGTGTTTGCTGATGTAACATTGGTAGGCAGCTGATTCCAGTCCATGATGGTCCTTTGGAAGAAGACATTTCTATAGGTCTCTGTCGTTCTTGGTATATTCGGTCTGTCCCTCTGGTTCTCCTGTGACTTGGTCTTAAGAATTGTAGCTGAACTATGTCTACAAGGCCATTCTTGATCTTATAAAGAATACAGTCTGTTCTTTCTCCTTCTCTCTTTGAGGCTTTCCCATTCTAGCTTTTGGATCAAGTTCGTGACACAGCCAGGTGTTCGGTCTGTGTAGTGTTGCTCTCGAATAGTGCTGATCCTTTCTGCACTCTCTCAATGATTTCTACTTGTTTGCGACTTGTTGGATCCCATACAGTGCTCGAGTATTCCATAGTTGGTCTTACTATGGATGTGTATGCTGTTGCTTTGACATTCTTGTTGCAATCTTTAAAGGGAAACTTCGCAAAAAAATGGAAATTTGATATGTTATTCTTCAACTAAAAAGAAACACATTTGCCTCTTGATGTTTTATTATATTTTCAGTGGTAAAGTTTCTGCATGGAATTTACCATGTAAAAAATGCACTTATGGAGGTCCGCCATCTTGTCACCATCTCGTCACTAGATGGCGATACTAGAAATCCAAGTACCTTAAAAGTCGTCGTATGATAATAATGCGAAACGGTCAATAACAGAAGGTTGTAATATAAGACAAGGTTGTGGAAAGATTATGTTTCGTATTCCTGATCTATATATATGCAAAAAAAAATCCTGACTTGTGTAACAAGTAGTTAACCAGTTTAAAGACTTCTACTTAAGACTATTTCCACATCAGCAACAATGGTAAACGGAAAGAAAGTCACAGGAAAAAAGTCACCGTTTTGATAGGAATAAAAGTCCATAAATATTAATTAAATTGAAAATTGTTCGTATTATTATTTTCAACTTAATCAGATTAAGCAACTTATTGAACGAAACTTTTTTATACAAAATATTTGCGAAGTTGACTATTTAAGAAATAACGGTCATTAAATGAAATATTTTTTAAATACTCTGGTTTTCGCGCATCAAAATTTCACTTCACGTTTAGTACATTTATAATTATTATTATTGTTATTATTATAATTATTATTACTGGTAACATTTATTGTGCGTGTACATGTGCATAACACAGTTTCCAAAATTTTACATGTTGTGTATATTTGAGTTAATGTGTAAGTTTTACATTTTCTCTGGCTTGGCATCTAAAGGTATTCGAAATCTTATAAACATCCTGTGTTCTGACACTGCGGTGTATTCAAATCATACCTGTCCTTGGCAGGAGGGGGTGTGCCTTTCTAATTTCGAATTACATGATTAACCTTTAATCTGGTTAACTTTTGAAAAAGTCCGAATATTCATACTTCAAAGTCGGCGTCAAATGATCTAGTAATTGCAATAAACATCCTGTTTGTTAACCTGTTAATTCTGTTAATTACCCTTCATAAACGAGTAATGATTTACCTGTAACATTTTCACGTCCAGGTACAACTGCCGTTTCAAGACGTGAAAAATTATCCAAAGAATTTTATTTTATATGTTAAAATAATCCTAGGAATATATCTTTTATTACAATTATTATTCAGGTAATTATATCTGAGTTATATAAAGACAGGTTAAAATTTCTGTCTAAAAATACTTTTATTAAAACAAAGATCATTACAACATTAAGACAGATTTGGTAATCTTATATTGTCAGCCGGTCATTAGTCATCGCCACAGTTTATATAGTCTTTAAAGAGCTAAGGCAGAAAAACAAATTTTTTAAACTGGATTATTTATCATATTTACTGGATAATTACATTTATCACCTCACAAACGGTCACGTGATAAAATACTGTCAATATGGCGGCCCCCATACACAAAATTTTACCACCTTTAATCCACTCTAGAAGCGTAACGGTAAAGAATACAATAAGACATCAAAACGCAATTATATTTCTTTTTTTTTTTAAGAATAACATATCAAATTTTCAATTTTTTGTGAAGTTTCCCTTTAAGATTCCTCTTTATGAATTCTAGGGTTTTATTTCATCATGTACTTCATTTCTATGGTTACAGCATTTTGATTGGTCAATTGTTTTTGGTGGGGAGAAAATGAATACATTCATGAAAAATTGTTTTTATACTTTTTGTATTCTTTTGATGCAGATTACTTAAAACAACTTGAACGAACATTTTTTATTTATTCGAATTTCACCAAATTGATGACATTTATGTATGATAAAACTACGTAAACAACTACGCTTCCAGCAACGTTCAATATAGAAAACATTCTTCATCGCCATGCATTTAATATGCTGATTAAAATCTTACTGTGAGTCAATTGAGGCTTTACCAAAGAGATAAACACTGAGGTATGTCTATGTAAGTACGCTGTGTTGCCATCATTATACATGTAATAATTGTACAAATGTTCTTTAAGAGTTGGAGCCAACAACCTGCTCAGGAATGACAATGTTCGACCAAAATTGTTTATGAATATGTTACAAACCTGTATATAGTTAATATCAGAATTGCAGGACATACAGGACATGGCAGAAAGAAATAAAGACAAGACAGACAGCTAATGCAATAGATTCACACCAGAATACACACAGGACAAAACATAAGACGTAGTCAGACAGCCCATTCCAGACAAGAACATAACATTTATACAGATTGATTGATTGATTGTTGGTGTACGTCCAGAAAGCAATATTTCAGTATATTTAGGACGTGGAAATGATCATCATTTAATTATTACTAGAACATATTTTTATTAATACTAAAATGTGATCTCATACCAAAATATGAGAATATTCACAGATACACAGGTAATTAAAACAATAATATGTAGTCAGCCCAGACAAGAACATTGATTGACAAGCAAATGATAACCAGATCCTTTACACATACATACAGACTGACAGGAAAAGACATGCAGAGGACAGACACTGAGACAGACAAGAGGTAGGACATATACACAATACATCCGTAATCCAATCCCAAGCTAGGTCTCCATGTAAGCCTGCTATTTCCAAAGTTTCGGTAAGATTGGTTTATCCGAACCGAAGTAATTGACCATAAACTGTTTTTCTATTTTTAGTAACAGTGACCTTGCCATGACTTTCCACAAATCCAATCCCTAGCTACGTCTTCATGCAGGCTTGCAATATCCAAAGTTTCATCAAGATTGGTTTTAGTATTGACGGGAAACCATCTGTTTGAAGCCGTTTGCCATATTGCCTGCACGCAATACCCTAAAAAGACTGACATTAAACAAAGAACTACCGACAGACAGGCGTGCTTGACAGACAGAGAGACAAAGATGGCAGACAGACAGACAATATAAATAGAAAATACTATTTTCATATTTCTATATTTCATCTAACAAATATATATACCTTCAGTAGTTCTCTGATGACATCATTCGGAGCTACACCATACGGTGTTCTGCCCTGTAAAAAAGGACAGCTGTTAAAGAAGAAAACAAATACTTATATTGTTTAAGTCTACATAAACATGTATCTTACTTTATTAACCAGTTGGTATTTATATGTACTAAACAAACTGATTTATATCATCAATACACATGCATAACAAATTGGTTGATATAAACTTGTTTAACTACTGGAATTATAAAAATATACACTTATAGGGTGGTGATCTGTACCAATTGTTTTAATACCAACACAGAAGTCATCCAAAATCCCCATGGATAGTATTGTGTTCCACTGAGGACATTAAAATGTACCTACACATCAAATTTCATTAAAATCAGACTATGTTGAATATTTAAGGCGTTTTTTGCCGCCATTTTGAAATGCATGGTAAAAAAAAAATTTAATGAAGAGATCCACTCAGAACACTTAAATATAAATCCATACCAAATTGTGTTACACGTTAAATTTCATTGTGATCAGATAATGTTGAAAATTATACATGTTTTTCGCGCCATTTTGAAATGCGACTTCGGAAAAATTTTTCAGAGGTAGTGTTTCACTCGAAATACTAAAATCTACCTTCATTTCAAATTTCGTTGAAATTGTATCAGGGGAAAATTTTTGCCATTTTTGGGAGGGTGTAGTCTGTGATTTTGTTTGCTTGAATTTGCCTGCGAATTTCAGCCGTTTCCCTGTAGCAAATTTCCCAAATATTGTCTAAATATTTCCCAATTTATGACGAAACTCCCAACAAAAAAAATTAGACCAGGGGATCATGGTCTATATTATCATGGCTTCCTTTGGAAAGTGAATCGCTGCTCGTTTTAAAAATAAATCTTCGTATTATTGTAACTCTGTGTTTACGCGTTATAACAATACAGTGTAAGCTGATTCCCGTCTTAATTTACCTCTACAAACTGGGCAGCGGAAAAATAAGACCAGAAACCAGTTCAAAGCAAAAGAAGTTTCAACAAATTCCGGAGTGGATATGAACTATGTGCCGGCAATTACATAATACGATGCTGCCAGTGTTAAAGGAGTATTGCAATTATTTAAAAATAATAATAATTAGTATTTTGGCAGTCATTTTAATTATTTTAATTTTAAATATGCTTAAACAAGTGTGGACACAGAAAAATGTTTGCCTGCATTCCGCATCAGTAACGAAAAAATTTATGTCATAAGCATTACGTAAATAGCATAAAATTGATATCCTTTAAAATATACAATCCATGGTTACAGAGAAACGAACCTAATCCAAACTCATTAACACAGTCACTGGACCTTGAAATTGAGGTCATGGTCAGTTGACACCTACCAGACACTCATGTACTAATCATTAGCATCATGTATACCAAATATTGTCATCCTACCATGCATGTTTACAGAGGAACTGCCCTAATAGACAACTTTTACATAGTCGCTGGACCGTGAAATTGAGGTCAAGGTCAGGTGACACCTGTCAGACAGTCATGTACTCTTCAGCAGCAACCTGTATACCAAATAGTCACCCTACCATGCATAGTTAGAGGAACTGCCCTAATACACAAACTTTAACGTGGTCGCTGGACTGTGAAATTGAGGTCAAGGTCAGTTGACACCTACGAGACAGTCACGTACTTTTCATCAGCAACCTATATACCAAATATTATCATCCTACCATGCATGGTTACAGAGGAACTGCGGTAATCCAAAACTTTAATGTAAGCGCTGGACCATGAAATTGAGGTCAATGTCAGGTGACATATACCAGACAGTCATGTACTATTAATCAGCAACCTATATACCAAATATAATCATCCTACTATGCATGGTTACAGAGGAACTGCCATAATCCAAAAAACTTTAATGTAGTCTCTGGACCGAGAATTTGCGGTCAAGGTCAGGTGACAAGTGACTGACTGGCAAGTACTCATCATAAGCTACCAATGGACCAAATTTGATGGGCCTAGGGCTTAAGCTTACAAAGATATCAAGCAAGATGTCCAAGTGTTTAAGCCGCCGCCGCTGCCACCGGTTGTCTCGCCTCCAGCGACTATCGTCGCAGGCGAGACAAAAATTGTAAAAATGCATTTTACATGAAATACATACTATTTTTATAGGTGTAACAGTGTTTAAAAATTTAACTAGTTTTACACGTACTTCATTTAAAATTCTAGCAAATAATTAAAAAAAATCATTTACTCTATCAGTCAGGGGCATAATCAAAAATGGTTATAATTTTTATAACCAAAATGAGTTACTTTTTAGTGACAATTTGTGTTGCCTCCCTTTAAATTAAATGTAAATTGTATATCATGCAAACGTTACATGTACAAATGTCGTGAATCAGAATGTAATACATCATGACCAAGGCATTCATACAGTGCATGCATGCAACATGTACATGTATGGAATGTAATACATCATGACCAAGGCATTCATACAGTGCATGCAACATGTACAATAATAATTAAACATGTTAAAGAACAGAGTTCTTGTTATTTAATAGTTTAACGTATTTGGCTTCACAAAATTGATCATAGTCATAGACATTAAATTTAATCTTAATTAGTCATGTTGATTTTTTTTTCACCAACACTCATTTATTTTCATGATTTTACAGCGTAAACATGGCAAAGTTACAAATACTACTAAGTACGACAGAGTTATCTCACAGAAAAATGAAAAAAATATAAAATAACTTGTTCCCGTTACTTTATTTTTACTCCCAGTAAACTTTGAAGGCCTTGCGTACCATCAAAACATTGATGCACCCGCCTGAATATAATCCTAAAAGACAGAATTAATGTTTGATTCGTTGCAAAAAAATATTCAACGCTCACAAAAATGTTTCTAACCTTTAAAATGAACTCGTAAAATGTAGCATTTTGCATTGAAATTCGCCAGAAATTGACAAACTTTCCGTATTTTGTCATTGTATTGTTGTTCTTCCCACGTGGAGACGAAAGGGCATGCACATCTAAATACGACGAAAAGTCTCACGGCAAACAAGGTCGACAAATAGCCCGGGAAATTCGAAAAATCTATCGCAAATTACGTTGCTTCACAGAAAACGATAATAACGGAAAAGTTTTATATTTTTATAAACGCTATTTGATTATGCCCCTGACTGTCTATTGTAATGCATTTTTTCTGGGTTTTCATTGATACTCTTTACTCCTAAATAATTTAAATTGCTGAAAATAAATCATTATCAGATTATAATTTCATTCAAGTAAGTATATTAAAATATGCCTAAAAGTCAATTTTCCTTGAAATCTACAGAGGGGGGAATACGGCAAATGGCTGCTATTCCAAAATGGCAATGTTAGATTTGTTTCCCCTAAATGCTCAGGATAGTCCCCTGTATGTGTACCGATTTTCAATGAAATCTGTCAAGCCATTACCGAGATCTAAGAAATGTACTTTTAGTTGATATGACGTCCATTTTGAAAATGGCGGCCATCTTGAAAAATTTACATGTTGAATTCACCACTCGGATCTAGCCTCCATAACCTCCCCAAGTTTCAAATTGATTGGTCAAAGCATATTTTTCGTAATCGTGCAGACAAGTTCATGTCTTAGAAAAAGAAAAATATTATTAAATGATACCTGCCACGTTGCATAGTTTTTAATGTTCATTAACACATTTTACTGAACTACATACATGTATCAGCCTACACGAAACAGCTGAGCATGATAACAGTCCATCTCAGAAGACAATTTTTACCTTGACCCTAGACCTATAAAAATTACTTCAAATTGACACAACTCAACAACTACATATGGGATTGTGCTGAAAATTCAACCTGATCTTCATTTTATAGTACTTAACAGCTGTGCAAATTTGACAAAAAATCTGTTGATGTGGTCTCAAGTTATCATCTGGAAACTGTCAATTGTTGACAAAAATAACCTTTGAATTGGCCCAAGTCTAAAACAACAACTTGGATTGTGTTGAGAATTGAACCTGATCTTCATTTTATAGCATTTAATAGATATGCAAAGTTTAAATAAAATATGTTGACACGTTTTCAAGTTATCATCTGGAAACCACAAAGTATTTACCAAAAAAAATTGAATGGCCCATGTCGAAAACTACAAATTGGATTGTGCTGAAAATCCAACTTGATCTTCATTTTATGGTACTTAATAGCTGAGCAAAGTTAAAATAAAATATGTTGATGCGTTTTCAAGTTATCATCTGGAAACCACCGAGGCACGGACAGACGGACTGTCAGATGGACATACGGATGGACACTCATATCCATACAGAGGGTATCCCATAATAAGTATAAGCATAGTAAGAATTAAGCATGATTATGAACTTATGGATCATAACTAGTTCCCAAACCCCTTGTGGATCCTCTAGTTCAGACATCCATTCATAGCAACTGTATCTACCAGGGAACAAAGTTTCCTGCAAATCGGAGCATTTTTCAATTTTGTCAGCCATCTTGGATTCAAACAAAATAGTCACCATAGAAAGCTGACATGTGCGTCGTGTGGTTCGGTATTACCTACTTTACTTATATTCCAGTTGTCATCGAAATCAGTACACTTTTGTATTTTTAAGGATTTTTTTTTCATTTTCAAAATGGCGGCTATTTTAAGCTGCCATGATGCGTCATATGGTACGGTATAACATACTCTACTTACATTCAAATTTTCATTGAAATTTGTTTACTCTTGGATTTTTAAGGCTTTTTCATTTTCAAAATGACCACCATTTCAAGATGGACACCAATTTTAAAATTTTAAAACTGGTGTGCACCACTTAAAGTCATGACCTATTTTTAGGCAAAGTTTCATATCAATCCAATTTACCGTCTCCGAGAAAATGGTTGGTCGAAATTTTGGCGTTAGAAAAACATACACTTGGTGGAGATCTGTAAAGACTTAAAAATACATATTCACATATGCGATGGGATGCCAACACAAGATGTCTCCCAAACGAACCCCCATTGCCACTATAACCTTGAGCATGTTGAAAAGCCCAAATACAAATTTTTACCATGATAATGCAATGTCCTATATAATTACCCCTGTTTCCATGGAAATGGCAGCCATTTTGAAATTACATAATTGTGTTGCAAAACTTCAAGTGATATTTAACAAGTTCCCAAAGTTTCGTATTGATTGGACATGGCATCTGAGAGAAAATTTGAAAACAACTCGAACGGAAAGAAGAAAGAAGAAAGAAGAATTAAGTAATTTTAAGGGGGTGGGGCATGATCCCTCCGACCCTCCCATGGTACTAAATGATTCGTCTTATCATAAAGAGTAAGAATATATATGGTTATAGGGTGGGGATCCCAATGGTTTTCAAGATATTCAATAATTTGTCATTTGAGGGGGTGGGGCAGGACCCCTCCAACCCTCTCATGGTACTAAATGATTGGTTTTATCATAAGGAGTAAGAATATATATGGTTCTAGGGTGGGGATCCCAATGGTTTTCAAGATATAAGAAATCTGTCATTTGAGGGGGTGCAGCATGACCCCCTGAGACCTCCCTATGGTACCAAATGTTTCATATAATCATAAGGAGTAAGAATATATATGGCAATAGGGTGGGGATCCCAATGGTTTTGAAGATATTGAATAATTTGTCATTTAAGGGGGCGGGACAAGACCCCATCCAACCTTCTCATGGTACTAAATGATTCATTTTGTCATAAGGAGTAAGAATATGTATAGTTATAGGGTGGGGATCCCAATGGTTTTCAAGATATAAAGAAATTTGTCATTGGAGGGGGCAGGGCATGACCCCAATGACCTCCCTATGGTACCAAATGTTTCCTCTAATCATAAAGAGTAAGAATATATATGGTTATAGGGTGGGGATCCCAATGGTTTTCTAGATATTAAATATTTTTCCTTTAAGGCGGCGGGGCAAGACCCCCTCCAACCCTCCCATGGTACTAAATGATTTGTTTTGTCAAAAGGAGTAAGAATATATATGGTTATAGGGTTGGAATCCCAATGGTTTTCAAGATATAAAGAAATTTTTCATTTGAGGGGGAGGGGCATGACCCCTCTGACACCAAATTTTTCGTCTAATCATAAGGAGTATTCTAATATGACGTCCTGCTTTAAGGAGTAATAATATATAAGGTTATATGGTAGGAATGTTAACTATTTTCGACATTTAAAGAAAATATCAAATTTTGAGGTATTTGGAGGGGCATGGCACGACCCTGGGGGGCCCCTACACTTGAAAAATGGTTAGAGCCCACATCTCATAGGGGTCTATCATTGTGCAAAATTTACAAAGTTCTCCGGAGAATGTCGGCGGCGCGAGAAAGAATAATATAAGTAACGCAACAAAAACTATAAGTCTCCAACTTTATAACCAATAAATGCATTAAGGGGGCTGGGATAACTGCCCGGGGGATTCAAACTCAACTCAATAAAACTAATTATATCATCAATAATATAGTAACACATAGTTATGGGGTGGGGATCACAACTATTTTGAAGATTATAAATCATCATTGTTATGACGGGGTGGGGACAACCACCCTAGCGACAATTAAGCCCACAGTAACAGCAAGGCTAACACAATGATAACTGATGCTATGAGGGGTGGGGGAACCATGTGTGTATCCCCAGAACAGACATACACCTGTACACTAAAAATACCATCTTACTAAAAAGAATGAAAAACACAAGCACAATTTTGTGTGCAGACGTGTGTAAAATATACAAATTGGAAAATGTACATAATCTAGGGGGTGGGGATAGTCAACCCCTCCCCCCTTTTGACAACCTACAATGGAGGATTATAGTGGTACAGGGTGTCAGTCATAAAATAAATGGTGACTTATTTGTTGTTAGTGATCAATGATAAACACACAAATCAGTTAAGTAAATACATACATCGTTATCCTTGTCATTAATGTCAGCCCCCAGGTCCACCAGCCTGGACACTGTCTCTGTGTGGCCCTTCTGTGATGCCACAAATAAAGGACTCTGTCCCCACTACAACAGAAATAAACTATCTGTAAACATTCTATGTAAATAAACATTTGATCATCAAATCTTCTCAATGTAAGTAATACACCTACATATAACACATCAAATGAATGAATAAATATTGAATGAAAGAATTCAATGAATGAATGAATGAATGAATGAATGAATGAATGAATGAATGAATGAATGAATGAATGAACGAATGAATGAATGAATGAATGAATGGCTACACACTTACAATGAAATATTTGTGTGAAATAATCTGACGTCTGCCATACTTAAAGTGTTATTAATGATCTGTGATCGTACACTTTGATCAATATATAAATTACAAAAAATGTACACAATTTAGGGTGTGGGGGACTGACCCCCGGGGACAACCTACAATGGAGGATTATAGTGGTACAGGGTGTCAGTCATAAAATAAATGGTGACTTATTTGTTGTTAGTGATCAATGATAAACACACAAATCAGTTAAGTAAATACATACCTTGTCCTTGGCATCAATGTCAGCCCCCAGGTCCAGCAGCCTGGACACTGTCTCTGTGTGGCCCTCCAGTGATGCCACAAATAAAGGACTCCGTCCAAACTACAACAGAAATAAACTATCTGTAAACATTCTATGTAAAAAAACATTTGATCATCAAATCTTCTCAATGTAAGTAATACACCTACATATAACAAAAGTAGTTTTTGTAACGGATCAAATCAAACGCGATATTTTCTGATTCAGGACAAAGATACGAGTTAAATAAATCGTCACACTCGTGGTGATGTCAGCCATGAGTTAAATAAATCGTCACACTCGTGGTGATGTCATCAATGAGTTAAATAAATCGTCACACTCGTGGTGATGTCAGCCATGAGTTAAATAAATCGTCACACTCGTGGTGATGTCAGCCATGAGTTAAATAAATCGTCACACTCGTGGTGATGTCATCAATGAGTTAAATAAATCGTCACACTCGTGGTGATGTCAGCCATGAGTTAAATAAATCGTCACACTCGTGGTGAAATATTTAATTAGTCAGCCATGATGTACTGTTGTAGCAGACATTGTTATGATATTTTCTGATTCAGACGGCCACACTTACTGTGAAATATTTAATTTGTGTGAATGATGTCTGTCATGTGTGATGTGTTATTAATGATTTGTTGTCACAGATAAATGTTAAAACACAAGTAACTCACAGCAGGATGTTTCCAGTTGACATCTGCCCCTCTCTTTATGTAGTCCTCCACCTCCTCAGTCTGACCAGCCAAAGCAGCCTCCCAAAGTCCCTGAAATGATATTATAACAGTCAATCCATAGTAACAGTAACAAAATATATGTAAACGTAGATAAATGTACATTTATTTTTAATTGACCACCATCAAGTCTAATGTTCATTGTCCATTTTGTTAATCTGTCAACACATTTATGTGACCTGCCATTCATGTTATAAATGTTTTATAAAAATTCAAATTCTATTCAGTCAAACAAAGATGGATGATTGTAGTGAACAATACATGTTTGTGTTCACACAGCAATGGAAAACTATGTTGCTTACGTCTAATTAGACCATTAACACTGGACACCATGATAGTTGATACATGTATGGCTGAAAAATTGATAAAAGTGGCATTAAGCCACAGATCTGTACTTGTACATGTTAACGTATTTACTTCACAATATAAACTTTACTTACTTTATTCAAATGTTCTTGGTCCATATTCTTCTAAATCTAAAATGTAAACAATATTTTTTTTTGTTATCCATCTTTATTGCTGCTGAAAGTGAGAAAACAAATTGTTTAAGCAGACGACAAAAGTCTGGTATCAACTGGAAAAGATTTAAATAGCTTCATCACACCACCTCAAGGACATCATTAGTGCAACAGACCCTGGTCACATGACCAAAGTACATAACCTATTTTTGTAAGATGAAATGTACATTTTAACAAATATCTGTCAATGTTATTTTATATCTAAAATATAATGACATTAAGGAAACTGTCTCCTACAGACATTTATATTCTAGATTGACTACGAATTTAATAGATGTTTTAACACATGTATTGATTGATTGATTGATTATTGTTTAACGTCCAGCAAGCAATATTTCAGTTAATTCAGGAAGTTTTAATACATGTATTGATTGATTGATTATTGTTTAACGTCCAGCAAGCAATATTTCAGCTACATTGTATATTCAGGATGTTTTAATACATGTATTGATTGATTGATTATTGTTTAACGTCCAGCAAGCAATATTTCAGTTAATTCAGGAAGTTTTAATACATGTATTGATTGACTGATTATTGTTTAACGTCCATCAAGCAATATTTCAGTTAATTCAGGAAGTTTTAATACATGACGTATTGATTGATTGATTAATGTTTAACGTCCAGCAAGCAATATTTCAGCTATATTCAGGAAGTTTTAATTCATGTATTGATTGACTGATTATTGTTTAACGTCCAGCAAGCAATATTTCAGCTATATTCAGGAAGTTTTAATTCATGTATTGATTGATTGATAATTGTTTAACGTCCATCAAGAAATATTTCAGCTACATGTATATTCAGGAGGTTTAAAACATGTATCTTGACATTTAATTTCAATAACCTGTGACAAGTCTTCATTTTATACTACCTCTTTAACAGAAATGTATTGTCTACATTGACTATGAATTTAACAGATATTTTTTTAAATACATGTATCCAGATATTTGATGTTAAATACATGTAACTTAAAAAAATTCCCCGTTCAGTTTCCATGGTAACAGGAAAATCTAAACTTAATATGTACATGTACATGAACATATGCACATTGTTTACAATTTGATCAAATGTTAGATTTAAAGATTTAAGAGATTTAAATTTTGAAAAGTCCTTTTTTTTTGTTTTAATTTGTGTTTTATGTTTTTTGTTCGTGTGGTGTTGTTACAGGGGAAAAACAGAAAATGGGAAGAAAAACTATATTCCTTTTTAAAATTGAATTCCTGCAAGAGCTTATAGACAAAAAATTGTACATACATGTATAACCACTATTGACCCAATCAGAACACAGTATTCAGTGTTGTATATAATGTAGGAGGCACTATTATGGTAACCTGTTACTGGTACCCAATATGTTAACCTGCTACTGGTACCCAATCTGGTAACGTGTTACTGGTACACATTATAATAACTACCACCTGTTCAGGCAACATGGCGAAACCAAAAATGTCCATGCCGTTGTTTTTATTGGCCCAAAGCACATGCAAAGAGCAGTCAGAACCCCTTTTCGGAAGATACGAGTAAAACATTTGACATTGGTGATAATAAAAAATAGTTACTGCAGTGCTTAAAGGGGAAGGAAACCACAAAATAAATTTAAGCTCAATTGAAAGAAAAAAAGTTAAAAATAAGATTTACTATTTAAAGTTGTTAAAAATTTTACAAGGTAAGTCGAGAAATATTATTTAAAAATAAAATTTTTGAATTTCCCGCTTGCTCATGGGCGTCGACATATTGTGGCCCTCTTTTGCATTGAAGTGTGCAAACAGTGCAATTGTCTATGTCATTCCTACTATTCCGGTTAAAGCTATAGGCAGTGCGATGTATATTCATATTATTTTTCATCTGCACTAAATTATGCCATCTCCCTAAACTATTAATTGCTTAAATTTAAGTAATAAAATACATGGAAGTAGACCACGAAAAATAATTGTTCAAATCTTCTGGCACTCGTAGCATTTCATTAAACATCAATGAATCCGACTGTAGAAATGTAACATCGAGATTTTAGAATTTGAGTGCATCGTTACGCTGTTGTGATCTTCAAGTTCTTTTGCACCAAGTCGTATTTTATAAAAACAAATATTTTCTTCTCCGGTCGGCATTTCGTGCTAATTTCCAAACTCCGCTATGTCCGAAATACAACTTCCGAGACCCCCCTTCTGAATATGCTAAATGCTTCTCGATTTCAATATCTTCAGAAATAAGATCTTTTTTAATATTATGAAGAAGACACATCTGGTTTTAGCTGTTTTTGTTTACCATATAAATTTTATCAGTTATAAATATGTTGGAAAGTTAATCATGCTGAGACAGGTAAACCGGAATAGTAGGTGTGACGTCACAGATCACACATTAATGGCTGCCTACATGGAGGCGGGAATTTCAAAATTTATTATCACAAAATATTAATTTATTTCTTTATGGTGCCATTTTGTAACACGAACATAGTTAGAAATACATTTATATAAGAAACTTCTGCAAAATTATGCAAAGATGTTTGGAGGGTTTCCTTCCCCTTTAAAATAAATATAAAATGTTAAATGTAGTTTTTTTCTTGAATAAAATCATGCCATGAAATATGAATAAGTAAATTATCATTATATTATTCCCATAAAACTGTGGATAATTAAAATTGGAATGAGTTACTGAGAAAGACCCCAATAATAATTATTTATATCAACCAATCAGATCTTTACAATGGTCAATACACAACATTTTCTCTTGTTGATTTTGTTTTATTTGAATGGTGTTTTAACGCCACTTTCAGCAATTTTTCAGCTATTTCATGGCGTCCAGTTTTTATTGGGGGAGGAAGCCGGAGTACCCGGAGAGAACCCCCGACCTGCGGTAGGAAAACTGGCAATCCTTGTCAATTAAGATTGGAGTCGAGTTGAATAAAACAGTGAAGACGATATTGCATTAATTTAATATTGAACAAGCAAAACGCTGAGCTCATGGGGGAGGGTTTGGACAGGGAATACCTTTCTCCTTCCTCCCTCCCTTCGGCTCCATTTAGGGACGCAAAATAAAATTTTAAAAGTCTTGCACAATTTAAATACAACACATCATTTTAAAGAGGAATTCGTGACACTTTGAAAAACAGTTTAATTTTTAAAATATCTATTTGTATGTAAAAGAAATTTACATTTTATTCTTTTCAAAAAATTTGATCTTGACACAAAACTGTTTCCACAAACATGTGACAAAACAATTATATAAAAAAAATTCTAAAATTGTAATATAAATTGAAATTAATATTTGGCTTGATTAAAATGAACTTAACCTACATAAATATTAACTCAAAATGCTTTAATAGCAAGTAGTTTGACAAAAATATTGTCTCAATCTGTCTGCAAGATTTTCACATACAAAAGCAGTCTTTTTGTGTTTTCACATTGAAGAGTGATTTACCGTACTTGATCATGTATTACATGGGAGGTAACTGCGTCATGACACAATGGGGTAGGACATTTATAACTTTTTTTAAATATGAACACGGTGGTTTTAATTTAGTTTTATTATAAAATCTTTTAAAAGATGTATAAAATATTGTTCTGTATAGTAAGTGTTGACGTAGGTTGTATAGTGTTTTTTGCGTTACAAATGAAAACTGCTTACCGCGTATGGTTCAGCTTATGCTCCTTTTTTAGATCAAGAAGGGACCTTTTTGAAATCAATAATTATTTCCCCGAGATATTCAGCGTTTTGAAATCAAGCGGTTTTTTAGTTTTGAACGGGCGATTTTTCATACTAAAATTTGACCTTAATTAGAACGGAACTGTACTTTAGGAACAATCGATTGTTGTCTACTCGAAATCCTTCGGGTGATGTCGTCTGCAGTTTAGGCGGGAAAAGTCTCGCGGTTTGTCCGAATACCATTGAACGTCACGAAAGCAGACGAACATTTGTAAACATCGTAAGGTCCCTTAAGAAACAAAAATGGCTGACTTATTATGTGAAATTTCCGTAGCCAAAGTCAAGGATGATTTGTAACAACTTAAATACAGAGGCATACTATAAAACATGGACAGGTTGTTGTATCTACGTTTTTTCTACTGAATTTTCGTAATAACAAGGTAAAATATAAAATAATGAAAAAATGCTAGCAAACAAATTTTTCAAAGGGGGGTTGGCATTTAGTATAGAAGTTTCATTAATATACTGTGCAAATAACTAACTTTAAACGATCAACAAAATTTTGAATTCTGGTTTTCCCAACCTAATCACGGACACAAACTGTAGCAGATATATACGGTAAATGTGATGTAATCCCTCATGAATATTCATAAAATACATTTGATACTCTCCTATTGTTTTCCTTCCAACTGAAGGCCGTAAGGTAAAGCAACACCACCCAAGCAGTGAAAAAGTTCAGTCATGCGCGAACATACTTATCGGGAGTTATCTGCACTTTGTATTTACGTCTCTACTCCATTCTCCCTCCCTACTGCTCATTTCTCCCCACTCTCTCCCTGTATCCCACTTCCCTGTCCACCCTCTGATGGGGGCGTACCTTTTAGTATAGATCTAATACATGTTAATGCAAATCTTTAAAAACAAATCTAATGTCAAAATGATTCAATTTTTATTATAACTTGTTTGGGAACATTTTTCTTTGAGCTTTCCACGATGTTCGACGGAAAGACACGATAACTGCCGATCATTACCCCCCCCCCCCTCTTTTTCAAACACGCACACAGGACGTTAATAGCGATGTAGCTGTTGAACCGTATATCTCTTTTGGCCCTTTGTTCAAATATTAAGCCAAGCAATAAAGAGCCACGGTTCCGCAGTAAGCACATGGCATGGCAGATTATGACCGATATCTGAAGCAGAACTCGATGACATTAAAATCTAGCTGTGGCAGTGTACTAGAAATTTGTCAGTGACGTGGAGTTAACATTAAACACATAAATTGTGTTCATTAAAACATTTCTTTAAGCTCGTTACCTTGAAGTCGTCCTTTTTCAATGCGCAGATACCCCATTCTTGAATTGCTCTTAAAGCCAATACTGCTGGTCCCGACCTTGTCGCAATTAGCTTGCGATTATTATCACGGATTTGAAAGCGTATTTATTTCCTAAATTCATCGTGTTAAGAAACAAATAAATTATGTAGTAAAAACAACTGAATTCTCGAACACACAAATTTTAACAAAATTTTAAAAACAATACAACCAGAGATGGATAATTTCTTTAAAGTTAGACAATCACATATTGGTATATTCACTTTGATTTCTGGTAAACAAATTTTCAGCATAATTTCATAATTACTAGAGATCGATTGTAGAGGGAAATATACAATATAATGATTTATTAAAAATTATGCAATTAACACTTATCTATGTAGTCCGAGAATCCTCTGCCATCCAACGGTTTTTTAAGTTTGACCATGCGAAAAAAGCATTGGACGGCAGAAGATTCTCGTACTATTGTCTATGGCAACCAGACAACTCAGATCGTGACAACTCGGAGCATAGTAAGAACCGCTCGGCATAATACAGTCCGACTTGTCCTATTACGGTCCGAGTTGTCACGATCCGGGTTGTCTCAGTCGTATTCTTGTCTATTTTATAGCAAATTTGTTTATCATAATGCCCAGATACTCATTGTGGTGTCTCTATGGCCGAGTGGTCAAGTAATAACTCGTCTGCTTTTGATTGCGCACCTACGAACACTGCGTTTGAGTATCAATGCGAACAGGGTGTGCTCGACTCCAGTCATAACAAGGATTGGTCAACAGTTATGATTTCTCACCAAAAACAATTGCTGTGTGACAACTGAGCGGTAAACAGTTATTCTGTGTTACACCTGAGAGGTAAACAGTTAGTCTGTGTTACAAATGAGCGCGGTAAACAGTTAGTATGTGTGACAACTGAGCGGTATAAAACTAATAACATAATAGCGAATTTGAATTTCATGCTTGATTTACGTTCCGCCGTGGGCCGCAAGAACAGCATACCTCTCATCCAGACAGAGACTAAAATTAATTTGTTTTTATCATAAAACTGTTTTGTATATGTAATTGACATGTTATTAAAACTAATTAGACTAATCACATGTTTTGATATTTTGATTTTTACTCATTTTGTTTTGTTATGAATAATTGTTCTGCCTCTCAGGGGGCTCCATAATTAGATTAAATAAATTTGTCTATTGTCTATTGCATTTGCCAGTTTTACATTCGAATTTCTCTTTTGCTGAATCAATGACATTAACGAAGTATATAATGTCCCTGACTGAATGTGCCATTGATTACGTAAGAAATATTATAATTAACAATGTCCCTTAGTTACACGACGAAATTAGGCCGCCCGTAGACTTATATGGAAATACTTGACGACATTTAAAAGTATGCAGTTCGACTTTACCTGTATTTAAACTCCATGGCGCATGGTGTCCATTGACAACGGCCGCCGTTCAGACGAAAACCAACAATAGTCATATATTCAATGTTATTTTTCCATTTTCCAATTGAAAATTGGTAATACGAAAAATTTAACAGAATCAATGGAGTTTTGTCTATGTACTTTGATTAAAATAATGAATTTATTTTTACTGTATTAGTGACTGGGAGCCTAAATATAAAGTACAGTTGTCTAAAAATTTCCCTTTTTAAAATTTTAAAAATAATAAAAAGGAAAATATATTGAAAACTTCCGTAACCAAATATCTGGTTAATACAATATTCTGTCAACAAACAATAAAACTTACATGTATATACTCAGTAATAGACTGTTGTCACTCTGATCAAGTCGTCCAGGAGTTATAGACTCAGTAATAGACTGTTGTCACTCTGATCAAGTCGTCCAGGAGTTATAGACTCAGTAATAGACTGTTGTCACTCTGATCAAGTCGTCCCGGAGTTATAGACTCAGTATAGACTGTTGTCACTCTTATCAAGTCGTCCCGGAGTAATAGACTGTTGTCACTCTGATCAAGTCGTCCCGGAATTATAGACTCAGTAATAGACTGTTGCCTCTCTTATCAAGTCGTCCCGGAGTTATAGACTCAGTAATAGACTGATTGCCACTCTGATCAAGTCGTCCAGGAGTTATAGACTAAGTAATAGACTGTTGCCACTCTGATGATGTCGTCCTGGAGTTATAGACTAAGTAATAGACTGTTGCCACTCTGATCAAGTCGCCCCGGAATTTTAAAAGGAGTGTTTCGATCACCTGGGTGTCTAGTGAACAATGCTCATATTTTGCACGGTTGGCTACACAAGTTATTATGTATAAAGCACGCAAATCATTTGTCGACATAAATACACTAGTATTAAATGACGGTAATAACAAAATACCGAACACCGATAAAACTGACAATCCACAAATCAAAGTCAGAGAAAATTTCACAACAAAATGTTAGATATAAGTTTTTTTATAAAATTTTTTAGTACATGTATACAAAAAATCAAACTTGGGTTTTAAGTTTATTTAAACAACAATACAGCACTTTTATTAGGAAATAAAGTATGAAAGTATGAAATAAAAACTTTATACAAGATTTAATTAGTCTTTGTGAAAACTGAACGACATACAGTTAGTCTGTGTGACAACTGATCGGCATAGAGTTAGACAACTGATCGACGTACAGCTAGTGTGTGACAACTGATCGGCATACAGTAAGTATGTGACAACTGATCGGCATACAGTTAATCTGTGACAACTGATTGGCATACAGTTAATCTGTGACAACTGTTCGGCAAACAGTTAGTCTGTGTGACAACTGATCGGCATACAGCCATTCTGTGTGACAACTGATCGGCATAAAGTTAGACTGTGACAATAATCTACATACAGTTAGTCTGTGTGAAAACGAATCGGCACACAGTGAGACAACTGATCGGCATACAGTTAGTGACAACTGATCGGCATACAGTTAGACAACTGATCGACGTACAGCTAGTGTGTGACAATTGATCGGCATACAGTAAGTATGTGACAACTGATCGGCATACAGTTAATCTGCGACAACTGATTGGCATACAGTTAATCTGTGACAACTGTTCGGCATACAGTTAGTCTGTGTGACAACTGATCGGCATACAACCATTCTGTGTGACAACTGATCGGCATAAGTTAGACTGTGACAATAACCGACATACAGTTAGTCTGTGTGAAAACGAATCGGCACAGTTAGACAACTGATCGGCATACAGTGACAACTGATCGGCGTACAGCTAGTGTGTGACAACTGATCGGCATACAGTAAGTATGTGACAACTGATGGGCATTCAGTAAGTCTGTGACAACTTATTGGCATACAGTTAAACTGTGACAACTGTTCGGCATACAGTTAGTATTTGTGACAACTGATCGGCATACAGTCATTCTGTGTGACAACCGATCGGCATAAAGTTAGACTGTGACAATAATCGACATACAGTTAGTCTGTGTGAAAACGAATCGGCACACAGTTAGACAACTGATCGGCATACAGTTAGTTACAACTGATCGACATACAGTTAGACAACTGATCGACGTACAGCTAGTGTGTGACAACTGATTGGCATACAGTTAATCTGTACAGTTAGTCGATGTGACAACTGATTGGCATACAATTATTCTGTGTGACAACTGATCGGCATACAGTTAGTCTGTGTGACAACGGATCGGCATACAGTAAGTCCGTGAAACTGATCGGCTTACAGTTAGTGTTTGACAACTGATCGACTTACAGTTAGTGTTTGACAACTGATCGACTTACAGTTAATCTATGTGGCAACTGCTTGGCTTACAGTTAGTCTGTGTGACAACTGATTGACATACATTTAATTTGTGTGAAAACGGATCGGCATACAGTAAGTCTGTGACAACTAATCGCCATACAGTAAGTCGGTGAAAACTGATCGGCATAGTTATTCTTAGTGACATCTGATTGACATACAGTTGGTCTGTGTGACAAGTCATCGGCATACGGTTAGTCTGTGTCAACTGATCGGCATATGGTAAGTCTGTGTCAACTGATCGGCATACAGATAGCCTGTGTGATAACTGACCTGTATAAAACTAAATACATAATAGCGAATTTGAATTTCATGTTTGATAATTAACGTTCCGTCGTGGGCGACAAGAACAGCATACATGTATGTGCCAGTTTTACATGCGAATTTCTCTTATGCTGAATCAGTGACATTAACGGAAGTATATAATGTCCCTGACTGAGTGTACCATTGATTACGTCAGGAAAATTTCACGCCTCTCATTTAGAACTATCCAAAAAGGGAAACAAAGTAATGTTCTCAATGTTTAAATATTTAAACCCACTAACAAATATACCTTCAAACGTATATAAAAAACTTTTTGAATCTTTAGTTAGACCAATCCTTACATATAACTCAGAAATTTGGTATATGGACTTTTATGAAAAAGTTATTAAATTTTTAAACAGGAGCAAAGATAATCCAAAATTTGATATCATTTCACTTATAGATACTAGCTACATAGAAAAATCAAACTTGAAATTCTGTAAATTTATATTGGGACTCAGCAAACAAGCAGTTAATATAGCAGCTCGAGCCGAATTAGCTCAATATCCATTAGATACATTCATTAAAATGCAATCCGTCAAGTATCTAATAAGATTTTTAAGTCGCACTAGCAATCCATTATTGGACGATGCTTTTATTTTATCAAAAAATCTTCATACAAATGGAACATATTCGTGGTATTCATATGTGAATAATATATGCATATCAAACGATATTGATTTAAACAAATTAGAATACTTGAATCAAACATCTCTTAATAATATGAAACAAAAATTGAAAAAAAATATGAAGACTTATTCTTTAATAAACTAAAATCATCTACTAATGACAATAAAATATTTCTATACAGCCAAATTAAAACTGAATACACAATTGAAAGTTTCATTATGAAAACTGATTTCGAAAATAGAAAAAATATATGCAAAATGCGAATAAGTGATCACTTTTTAGAAATTGAAAAAGGGCGATATAAACGAATAAAAAGAGAAAATAGAATATGCCAGTACTGTCATACAAATGACATTGAAGACGAATTCCATTTCTTCTTCAAATGCCCTACATACAAATCTATTAGAGATGAATTTGAACATAAAAATATTAAAACTTTCAAACTGGAAAATGACATAATACAAATAAATAACCTAATGAAAATATTGTCGTCATCGAATCACTTGCCACACGTTGCTCCATTTATAAAAAAGTCACTGAGGAAAGTGGAACCTGTGATTGCATGATTCACCACTACTGATAATACTTTTATTTATCATATATAGTTGTTATTATAAATGCACTTAAACAATCTTGTGTATTTGAAGTTTCAATGTTTATTTGTAATTGTTTATTTGTATGCTTTCAACCCTTAGGGGTATAATTATGCATTATTGAATAAAGTTATTGATTACGTAAGAAATATTACAATTAACAATGTCCCATAGTTATCACATGACGAAATTATGCCGCCCGTAGACTTATATACATGTAGAAATACTTGACGACATTTAAAAGTTTACCTGTATTTAAACTCCATGGCACATAGTGTCCCTTGACAACGGCAGCCGTTCAAACGAAAACCAAAAATAATCATATATTCAATGCTCATATTTTTGCACGGTTGGCTACACAAGTTATTATGTATAAAGCACGCAAATCATTGGTCTACATAAATACACTATTATTAAATGACAGTTATTATAACAAAATACCGAACACCGATGAAAATGACAATCCACATATCAAAGTCAGGGAAAAATTTACGACAAAATGTAAGATATAAGTTGAAACTTATTTTGTGTGAAATTTGCACAAAAATTAATTTAAGTACATGTATACAAATAATCAAACTTGGGTTTTTAGTTTATTTAAACACAAAACAGCACTTGTATGAGAAAATAAAGTATGAAATAAAAATTTTATACGAGATACAATTAGTCTTTGTGACAACTGATTGGCATACAGTTAGTCTGTGTGACAACTGATCGGCATACAGTTATAGTATGTGACAACTGATCGGCATACAGTTATAGTATGTGACAACTGATCGGCATACAGTTATAGTCTGTGACATCTGATCGGCATACAGTTAGTCTGTGACAACTGATCGACATACATTTAGTCTGTGTGACAACTGATCGGCATACAGTTAGTCTGTGTGACAACTGATCGGCATGTTATAGTCTGTGTGACAACTGATCGGCATAAATTTAGTTTGAGACAACTGAACGACATACAGTTATTCTTTGTGACAAATGATCGGCATACAGTTATAGTCTGTGACAACTGATCGACATACAGTTATTCTGTGTGACAAATGATCGGCATACAGTTATAGTCTGTGACAACTGATCGACATACAGTTATTCTGTGTGACAAATGAACGGCATACAGTTATAGTATGTGACAACCGATCGACATACAGTTAGTCTGTGTGCCAACTGATCGGCATACATTTAGTCCGTGTGAAAACTGATTGCATACAGTTAGTCTGTGTGACAACCGATCGGCATACAGATAGTTCGTGTGACAACTGATTGTATACAGTTAGTCTGTGACAACTGATTGCATACAGTTAGTCTGTGTGACAAATGATAGGCATACAGTTAGTCTGTGTGACAACTAATCGGCATACAGTTAGTCTGTGTGACAACTGATCAAAATACAGTTAGTCTGAGACAACTGAACGACATACAGATAGTCTTTGACAAATGATCGGCATACAGTTAAAGTCTGTGACAACTGATCGACATACAGTTAGTCCGTGTGACAATTGATCGCCATATAGTTATAGTCTGTGACAACTAATCGACATACAGTTAGTCTGTGACAACTGATCGGCATACAGGTAGTCTGTGTGACGACTGATCGGCATACAGTTAGTCTGTGTGACAATTGATCGGCATACAGTTAGTCCGTGTGACAACTTATCGGCAGTGTTGTCAAGTATCATGACAATGTCAGCTATATAAGCGACTATTATATTTATGTTATTGAAGAATTTATATACCATGTGTTTAAGACTGTATTATTCATTTCTAGCTGCTTGCTATAAGATTTGAATGTTGACCTCATGATACTAGTATATCATTGTTTGGTTTTTTTAGGCAATACACAGTTAGTTTTCTTATTTTTATGACATTTTTACCTTATTTAGGTTGTACATATGCAATATTTTTTTATAAATTAAAAATAAACAGTTTTATGTTGCTTGTTACTGGAGAGGGCATGATACTTAAATGCACTCGGGACAGTGGTATTGACTTAAACATTGATAATGCCCTAGCCTTTAACTCGGACATGATCAATTTTTCAGGCATTACCACTCTTCCTTGTGCAAGATATAATGACAATACCCTATATATAAGCATCTATTTATAAATAACCCATGAGTTGTTAGCCGTCACTTCAGACAACCCAATTAGTCGCACCCTCACTACGTGTCCCTGTTGTTAGTCAGATGACTGAGGTCGACTTTTGTTAATTGTAGGACACTTCAGATTTTTATTTTTAGACGTCGGTCACTAACGATCAACTATGTTTATTCGCCTGGTAACATAATTTCTTGTCATTTATTGAACGTAGACATCCCGCGACTATTGTTCATCGGCGATTACTGAAGACCAAGTAGTGTTAGACGTCGATTACTGCATGCTAGCTAGTTCTAGTCGTCGATTACTATAGACCAATTAGTGTTAGCCGTCCATTACTGTAGACCACTAATGTTAGCCGTCGCTTACTGCAGATCAACTCGTGTTAGCGGTCTATTTCTGTAGACCAACTATGGTTAGCCGTAGATTAATGCAGACCAACTATTGTCAGTCGTCAACTACTGTGTACAAACTATGGCTAATGTAGACCAATTAGTATAAGCCTTCGATTAGTGTAGACCATTTAGTGCTAACCGACGATTACTGTGGAACAACTAGTGTTAACCAACAAATCCTGTAGACCACTAGTGTTAGCCGTTGCTTACTGCAGATCGACTCGTGGTAACCGTCAATTACTGTAAACAAAATATAGTTAGTCGTCTATTAATCTATGTCAACTAGTGTCTGCTGTTAATTACTGTAGACCAACTAAGGTTAATATAGTCCTACTAGTGTTAGCCAACAAATACTGTAGACCAACTAAGGTTAATGTAGTCCTACTAGTGTTAGCCAACAAATACTGTAGACCAACTAAGGTTAATGTAGTCTTACTAGTGTTAGACAACAAATACTGTAGACCAACTAAGGCTAATGTAGTCCTACTAGTGTTAGCCAACAAATACTGTAGACCAACTAAGGTTAATGTAGTCCTAATAGTGCTAGCCAACAAATACTGTAGAGCAACTAAGGCTAATGTAGTCCTACTAGTGTTAGCCAACAAATACTGTAGACCAACTAAGGTTAATGTAGTCCTGCTAGTGTTAGCCAACAAATACTGTAGACCAACTAAGGTTAATGTAGTCCTACTAGTGCTAGCCAACAAATACTGTAGACCAACTAAGGTTAATATAGTCCTACTAGTGTTAGCCAACAAATACTGTAGACCAACTAAGGTTAATGTAGTCCTACTAGTGTTAGCCAACAAATACTGTAGACCAACTAAGGTTAATGTAGTCTTACTAGTGTTAGACAACAAATACTGTAGACCAATTAAGGTTAATGTAGTCCTACTTGTGTTAGCCAACAAATACTGTAGACCAATTAAGGTTAATGTAGTCCTACTAGTGTTAGACAACAAATACTGTAGACCAACTAAGGTTAATATAGTCCTACTAGTGTTAGCCAACAAATACTGTAGACCAACTAAGGTTAATGTAGTCCTACTAGTGTTAGCCAACAAATACTGTAGACCAACTAAGGTTAATGTAGTCCTACTAGTGTTAGCCAACAAATACTGTAGACCAATTAAGGGTAATGTAGTCCTACTAGTGCTAGCCAACAAATACTGTAGACCAACTAAGGTTAATGTAGTCTTACTAGTGTTAGACAACAAATACTGTAGACCAACTAAGACCAATGACTAACTACCTTAACGTCTAGGCTCCTTCCCACCAGTGTTTAAGTAGTAACTACTGGTACTTTGTCTCCAACAGTCCAGACCAGTGACTAACTCCCTTAACGTCTAGTCTCCTTCCCACCAGTGTTTAAGTAGTAACTACTGGTACTTTGTCTCCAACAGTCCAGACCAGTGACTAACTACCTTAACGTCTAGTCTCATTCCCACCAGTGTTTGAGTAGTAACTACTGGTACTTTGTCTCCAACAGTCCAGACCAGTGACTAACTACCTTTACGTCTAGTCTCCTTCCCACCAGTGTTTGAGTAGTAACTACTGGTACTTTGTCTCCAACAGTCCAGACCAGTTTCTAACTACCTTAACGTCTAGTCTCCTTCCCACCAGTGTTTCAGTAGTAACTACTGGTACTTTGTCTCCAACAGTCCAGACCAATGACTAACTACCTTAACGTCTAGGCTTTTCCCACCAGTGTTTAAGTAGTAACTACTGGTACTTTGTCTCCAACAGTCCAGACCAATGACTAACTACCTTAACGTCTAGGCTTTTTCCTACCAGAGTTTAAGTAGTAACTACTGGTACTTTGTCTCCAACAGTCCAGACCAATGACTAACTACCTTAACGTCTAGGCTCCTTCCCACCAGTGTTTAAGTAGTAGCTACTGGTATTTTGTCTCCAACAGTCCAGACCAATGACTAACTACCTTAATGTCTAGTCTCCTTCCCACCAGTGTTTAAGTAGTAACTACTGGTATTTTGTCTCCAACAGTCCAGACCAATGACTAACTACCTTAACGTCTAGGCTCCTTCCCACCAGTGTTTAAGTAGTAACTACTGGTACTTTGTCTCCAACAGTCCAGACCAGTGACTAACTACCTTAACGTCTAGTCTCCTTCCCACCAGTGTTTAAGTAGTAGCTACTGGTATTTTGTCTCCAACAGTCCAGACCAGTGACTAACTACATTAATGTCTAGGTTCCTTCCCACCAGTGTTTAAGTAGTAACTACTGGTACTTTGTCTCCAACAGTCCAGACCAGTGACTAACTACCTTAATGTCTAGTCTCCTTCCCACCAGTGTTTCAGTAGTAACTACTGGTACTTTGTCTCCAACAGTCCAGACCAGTGATCAACTACCTTAACGTCTAGGCTCCCTCCACCAGTGTTTAAGTAGTAACTACTGGTACTTTGTCTCCAACAGTCCAGACCAATGACTAACTACCTTAACGTCTAGGCTCCTTCCCACCAGTGTTTAAGTAGTAACTACTGGTACTTTGTCTCCAACAGTCCAGACCAATGACTAACTACCTTAACGTCTAGGCTCCCTCCACCAGTGTTTAAGTAGTAACAACTGGTACTTTGTCTCCAATAGTCCAGACCAGTGACTAACTACCTTAATGTCTAGTCTCATTCCCACCAGTGTTTAAGTAGTAACTACTGGTACTTTGTCTCCAACAGTCCAGACCAATGACTAACTACATTAACGTCTAGTCTCCTTCCCACCAGTGTTTAAGTAGTAACTACTGGTATTTTGTCTCCAACAGTCCAGACCAGTGACTAACTACCTTAATGTCTAGTCTCCTTACCACCAGTGTTTAAGTAGTAACTACTGGTACTTTGTCTCCAACAGTCCAGACCAATAACTAACTACCTTAATGTCTAGGCTCCTTCCCACCAGTGTTTAAGTAGTAACTACTGGTACTTTGTCTCCAACAGTCCAGACCAGTGACTAACTACCTTAACGTCTAGGCTCCTTCCCACCAGTGTTTAAGTAGTAACTACTGGTACTTTGTCTCCAACAGTCCAGACCAATGACTAACTACCTTAATGTCTAGGCTCCTTCCCACCAGTGTTTAAGTAGTAACTACTGGTACTTTGTCTCCAACAGTCCAGACCAGTGACTAACTCCCTTAACGTCTAGTCTCCTTCCCACCAGTGTTTAAGTAGTAACTACTGGTACTTTGTCTCCAACAGTCCAGACCAGTGACTAACTACCTTAACGTCTAGTCTCATTGCCACCAGTGTTTGAGTAGTAACTACTGGTACTTTGTCTCCAACAGTCCAGACCAGTGACTAACTACCTTAACGTCTAGTCTCCTTCCCACCAGTGTTTGAGTAGTAACTACTGGTACTTTGTCTCCAACAGTCCAGACCAGTTTCTAACTACCTTAACGTCTAGTCTCCTTCCCACCAGTGTTTCAGTAGTAACTACTGGTACTTTGTCTCCAACAGTCCAGACAAGTGACTAACTACCTTAACGTCTAGTCTCCTTCCCACCAGTGTTTTAGTAGTAACTACTGGTACTTTTTCTCCAACAGTCCAGACCAATGACTAACTACCTTAACGTCTAGGCTCCCTCCACCAGTGTTTAAGTAGTAACTACTGGTACTTTGTCTCCAACAGTCCAGACCAATGACTAACTACATTAACGTCTAGTCTCCTTCCCACCGGTGTTTAAGTAGTAACTACTGGTACTTTGTCTCCAACAGTCCAGACCAATGACTAACTGCCTTAATGTCTAGGCTCCTTCCCACCAGTGTTTAAGTAGTAACTACTGGTACTTTGTCTCCAACAGTCCAGACCAATGACTAACTACCTTAATGTCTAGGCTCCTTCCCACCAGTGTTTCAGTAGTAACTACTGGTACTTTGTCTCCAACAGTCCAGACCAGTGACTAACTACCTTAATGTCTAGTCTCCTTCCCACCAGTGTTTAAGTAGTAACTACTGGTACTTTGTCTCCAACAGTCCAGACCAATGACTAACTACCTTAACGTCTAGTCTCCTTCCCACCAGTGTTTAAGTAGTAACTACTGGTACTTTGTCTCCAACAGTCCAGACCAGTGACTAACTACCTTAACGTCTAGTCTCCTTCCCACCAGTGTTTAAGTAGTAACTACTGGTACTTTGTCTCCAACAGTCCAGACCAATGACTAACTACCTTAATGTCTAGGCTCCTTCCCACCAGTGTTTAAGTAGTAACTACTGGTACTTTGTCTCCAACAGTCCAGACCAATGACTAACTACCTTAATGTCTAGTCTCCTTCCCACCAGTGTTTAGGTAGTAACTACTGGTACTTTGTCTCCAACAGTCCAGACCAATGACTAACTACCTTAACGTCTAGGCTCCTTCCCACCAGTGTTTAAGTAGTAACTACTGGTACTTTGTCTCCAACAGTCCAGACCAGTGACTAACTACATTAATGTCTAGTTTTTTTCCCACCAGTGTTTAGGTAGTAACTACTGGTACTTTGTCTCCAACAGTCCAGACCAGTGACTAACTACCTTAACGTCTAGGCTCCTTCCCACCAGTGTTTAAGTAGCAAGTACTGGTACTTTGTCTCCAACAGTCCAAACCAGGTAAACAAGTTATATAGGTAGTTATACTGTAGATTTACAGCTGTTTCTAATGTGAGCTCCTCATATTTCTGACCGAAGATCGGGTATTTCATGGGGCATAACGAATCAGAACGGCATGCTCCCAAATAAAAAATCCCGAGGTCACGATATACGTAGCTGAATAAATGCTTAAAGGGCGTTAAACGTTGTGCAACCAAAATAACCCATGTTTTAATTTCGCTACAGAACAAGGTAACTGTGTATTATCACTGTAGTTTTTTCTGATCATAGTTCAGAAACAAAATGATGAAAATATGATTAATTTCATTCCCTTAGCTGTATGTTTTAACTATTAGACATAACAAGTCAGCATATATGCGTTGTCTACACGGATGTTCCTAGCACCAAAACGACACACTAGCATAGTTTGATTTGACATCTATGATGTATGTCAAAACTGTGATCAGTCAACCACTTTAAATGTTAATTGCATTGTACTGAAATTAAAAGTCGGTGTCAGTTTTTAACAACAGAATCAGTTTTGAAGTAAGAACTGAATGCAGTCTTTTGAGTTTCATTAACGTATGAAAGCTTTGACCGAAGCACATTTTCAATGAAGAGCGATTTAAATAAAGTTATTATGATTGATTGATTGATTAACAAAATATCCCAACACTTACGTTAGTTTCCTCTCTTAATAATTTTCGATAATTTTGCGTTATCAATACAATCTCTTGTGTTTATGTTGTGTCTTCATATAAACTCTTTCTACACGTCCACGCGAACCATTTATTTATTTAGGCACAACACATTTTAGGCAGAAAAGGCACACACAACAATTCGGTAGGAGAGGCACACCAAACAGTTCAGCAGGATACGCACATCAAACAGTTAAGCAGGAGAGGCACACAACAGTTCATCAGGAGAAGCTCTCAAACAGTTCTGTAGAATATTCACTCCAAACAGTTCAGCAGGATAGGCAAGCACACCAAGCAGTCCAGCAGGAGAGGCACACCAAACAGTTCAGCAGGAGAGGCACACCAAACAGTTCGACAGGAGAGGCACACCAAACGTAGTAGGAGAGGCACACCAAACAGTTCAGCTGGAGAGGAACACCACGCAGTTCAGAAGGAGAGGCACACCAAACAGTTCAGCAGGATAGGCACACCAAGCAGTTCAGCAGGAGAGGCACACCAAACAGTTCAGCAGGAGAGGCACACCAAACAGTTCAGCATGAGAGACACACCAAACAGTTCAGCAGGAGAGACACACTAAACAGATGGGCAGGAGAGACACAACAAACAGTTCAGCAGGAGAGGCACACCAAACAGTACAGCAGGAGAGACACACCAAACAAAGACAGATAATCCGTGTTGTCTGTTACTGTGCGTACCTGTAGATATAACGATAGATAAGCAATGGGAACTGTTACTGTGTGTACCTGTAGATATAAAGACAGAAAAGCCGTGTGAACTGTAACTGTGTGTACCTGTAGATATAAAGACAGATACGCCGTGTAAACTTTTACTGTGTGTACCTGTAGATATAACGACAGTTAAGCCGTGAAAATTGTTACTGTGTGTACCTGTAGATATAAAGACAGATAAGCCGCGTGAACTGTTTCCGTGTGTACCTGTTGATATAAAGACAGATAAGCCGTATGAGCTATTATTGTGTGTACCTGTAGATATAAAGACATATAAGCGGTGTGATATGTAACTGTGTGTACCTGTAGATATAAAGACAGATAAGCTGTGTGAACTGTAACTGTGTGTACCTGTAGATATAAAGACAGATAAACAATGTGAACTGTTACTGTGTGTACCTGTAGATATAACGATAGATAAGCAATGGGAACTGTTACTGTGTGCACCTGTAGATATAAAGACAGAAAAGCCGTGTGAACTGTAACTGTGTGTACCTGTAGATATAAAGACAGATACGCCGTGTAAACTTTTACTGTGTGTACCTGTAGATATAACGACAGTTAAGCCGTGAAAATTGTAACTGTGTGTACCTGTAGATATAAAGACAGATAAGCCGCGTGAACTGTTTCCGTGTGTACCTGTTGATATAAAGACAGATAAGCCGTATGAACTATTATTGTGTGTACCTGTAGATATAAAGACATATAAGCGGTGTGATATGTAACTGTGTGTACCTGTAGATATAAAGACAGATAAGCTGTGTGAACTGTAACTGTGTGTACCTGTAGATATAAAGACAGATAAACAATGTGAACTGTTACTGTGTGTACCTGTAGATAAAAAGACAGATAAGCCATGAGAACTGTAACTGTGTGTACCTGTAGATATAAAGACAGATAAGCTGTGTGAACTGTTACTGTGTGTACCTGTAGATATAAAGACAGATAATCTGTGTGAACTGTTACTGTGTGTACCTGCAGATAAAAAGACAGATAAGCCGTGTGAACTGTTATTGTGTGTACCTGCAGATAAAAAGACAGATAAGCCGTGTGAACTGTTACTGTGTGTACCTGCAGATAAAAAGACAGATAAGCCGTGTGAACTGTTACTGTGTGTACCTGTAGATATAAAGACAGATAGGCAGTGTGAACTGTTACTGTGTGTACCTGTAGATAAAAAGACAGATAAGCCGTGTGAACTGTTACTGTGTGAACCTGTAGATGTAAAGACAGATAAGCCGTGTGAACTGTTACTGTGTGTACCTGTAGATATAAAGACAGATAGGCAGTGTGAACTGTTACTGTGTGTACCTGTAGATAAAAAGACAGATAAGCCGTGTGAACTGTTACTGTGTGAACCTGTAGATGTAAAGACAGATAAGCCGTGTGAACTGTTACTGTGTGTACCTGTAGATATAAAGAGAGATAAGCTGTGTGAACTGTAACTGTGTGTACCTGTAGATATAAAGACAGATAAACAATGTGAACTGTTACTGTGTGTACCTGTAGATATAACGATAGATAAGCAATGGGAACTGTTACTGTGTGTACCTGTAGATATAAAGACAGAAAAGCCGTGTGAACTGTAACTGTGTGTACCTGTAGATATAAAGACAGATACGCCGTGTAAACTTTTACTGTGTGTGCCTGTAGATATAACGACAGTTAAGCCGTGAAAATTGTAACTGTGTGTACCTGTAGATATAAAGACAGATAAGCCGCGTGAACTGTTTCCGTGTGTACCTGTTGATATAAAGACAGATAAGCCGTATGAACTATTATTGTGTGTACCTGTAGATATAAAGACATATAAGCGGTGTGATATGTAACTGTGTGTACCTGTAGATATAAAGACAGATAAGCTGTGTGAACTGTAACTATGTGTACCTGTAGATATAAAGACAGATAAACAATGTGAACTGTTACTGTGTGTACCTGTAGATAAAAAGACAGATAAGCCATGAGAACTGTAACTGTGTGTACCTGTAGATATAAAGACAGATAATCTGTGTGAACTGTTACTGTGTGTACCTGCAGATAAAAAGACAGATAAGCCGTGTGAACTGTTATTGTGTGTACCTGCAGATAAAAAGACAGATAAGCCGTGTGAACTGTTACTGTGTGTACCTGCAGATAAAAAGACAGATAAGCCGTGTGAACTGTTACTGTGTGTACCTGTAGATATAAAGACAGATAGGCAGTGTGAACTGTTACTGTGTGTACCTGTAGATAAAAAGACAGATAAGCCGTGTGAACTGTTACTGTGTGAACCTGTAGATGTAAAGACAGATAAGCCGTGTGAACTGTTACTGTGTGTACCTGTAGATATAAAGACAGATAGGCAGTGTGAACTGTTACTGTGTGTACCTGTAGATAAAAAGACAGATAAGCCGTGTGAACTGTTACTGTGTGAACCTGTAGATGTAAAGACAGATAAGCCGTGTGAACTGTTACTGTGTGTACCTGTAGATATAAAGAGAGATAAGCTGTGTGAACTGTAACTGTGTGTACCTGTAGATAAAAAGACAGATAAGCCGTGTGAACTGTTACTGTGTGTACCTGTAGATATAAAGACTGATAAACAATGTAAACTGTTACTGTGTGTACCTGTAGATATAAAGACAGATAAGCTGTGTGAACTGTTACTGTGTGTACCTGTAGATATTAAGACAGATAAACAATGTAAACTGTTACTGTGTGTACCTGTAGATATAAAGACAGATAAGCCATGTGAACTATTACTTGTGTACCTGTAGATATAAAAACAGATAAACAATGTAAACTGTTACTGTGTGTACCTGTAGATATAAAGACAGATTAGCCGTGTGAACTGTTACTGTGCGTACCTGTAGATATAAAGACGGATAAACAATGTAAACTGTTACTGTTATGCGTTGTCTACACGGATGTTCCTAGCACCAAAACGACACACTAGCATAGTTTGATTTGACATCTATGATGTATGTCAAAACTGTGATCAGTCAACCACTTTAAATGTTAATTGCATTGTACTGAAATTAAAAGTCGGTGTCAGTTTTTAACAACAGAATCAGTTTTGAAGTAAGAACTGAATGCAGTCTTTTGAGTTTCATTAACGTATGAAAGCTTTGACCGAAGCACATTTTCAATGAAGAGCGATTTAAATAAAGTTATTATGATTGATTGATTGATTAACAAAATATCCCAACACTTACGTTAGTTTCCTCTCTTAATAATTTTCGATAATTTTGCGTTATCAATACAATCTCTTGTGTTTATGTTGTGTCTTCATATAAACTCTTTCTACACGTCCACGCGAACCATTTATTTATTTAGGCACAACACATTTTAGGCAGAAAAGGCACACACAACAATTCGGTAGGAGAGGCACACCAAACAGTTCAGCAGGATACGCACATCAAACAGTTAAGCAGGAGAGGCACACAACAGTTCATCAGGAGAAGCTCTCAAACAGTTCTGTAGAATATTCACTCCAAACAGTTCAGCAGGATAGGCAAGCACACCAAGCAGTCCAGCAGGAGAGGCACACCAAACAGTTCAGCAGGAGAGGCACAGCAAACAGTTCGACAGGAGAGGCACACCAAACGTAGTAGGAGAGGCACACCAAACAGTTCAGCTGGAGAGGAACACCACGCAGTTCAGAAGGAGAGGCACACCAAACAGTTCAGCAGGATAGGCACACCAAGCAGTTCAGCAGGAGAGGCACACCAAACAGTTCAGCAGGAGAGGCACACCAAACAGTTCAGCATGAGAGACACACCAAACAGTTCAGCAGGAGAGACACACTAAACAGATGGGCAGTGTGAACTGTTACTGTGTGTACCTGTAGATAAAAAGACAGATAAGCCGTGTGAACTGTTACTGTGTGAACCTGTAGATGTAAAGACAGATAAGCCGTGTGAACTGTTACTGTGTGTACCTGTAGATATAAAGAGAGATAAGCTGTGTGAACTGTAACTGTGTGTACCTGTAGATAAAAAGACAGATAAGCCGTGTGAACTGTTACTGTGTGTACCTGTAGATATAAAGACTGATAAACAATGTAAACTGTTACTGTGTGTACCTGTAGATATAAAGACAGATAAGCTGTGTGAACTGTTACTGTGTGTACCTGTAGATATTAAGACAGATAAACAATGTAAACTGTTACTGTGTGTACCTGTAGATATAAAGACAGATAAGCCATGTGAACTATTACTTGTGTACCTGTAGATATAAAAACAGATAAACAATGTAAACTGTTACTGTGTGTACCTGTAGATATAAAGACAGATTAGCCGTGTGAACTGTTACTGTGTGTACCTGTAGATATAAAGACGGATAAACAATGTAAACTGTTACTGTGTGTACCTGTAGATATAAAGACAGATAAGCCGTGTGAACTGTTAATGTGTGTACCTGTAGATATAAAGACAGATAAACAATGTAAACTGTTACTGTGTGTACCTGTAGATATAAAGACAGATAAGCCGTGAGAACTGTTAATGTGTGTACCTGTAGATAAAAAGACAGACAAACAATGTGAACTGTTACTGTGTGTACCTGTAGATATAACGACAGATAGGCCGTGTGAACTGTTACTGTGTGTACCTGTAGATATAAAGACAGATAAACAATGTGAACTGTTACTGTGTGTACCTGTAGATAAAACGACATGCAGATAAGCCGTGTGAACTGTAACTGTGTGTACCTGTAGATATAAAGACAGATAAGCTGTGTGAACTGTAACTGTGTGTACCTGTAGATATAAAGACAGATAAGCTGTGTGAACTGTTACTGTGTGTACCTGTAGGTATAAAGACAGATAGACCGTGTGATCTGTTACTGTGTGTACCTGTAGATAAAAAGCCAGATAAGCCATGTGAACTGTTCCTGTGTGTACCTTTAGATATAAAGACAGATAAACAATGTGAACTGTTAATGTGTGTACCTGTAGATATAAAGACAGATAGACCGTGTGATCTGTTACTGTGTGTACCTGTAGATAAAAAGACAGATAAGCCATGTGAACTGTTCCTGTGTGTACCTTTAGATATAAAGACAGATAAACAATGTGAACTGTCCCTGTGTGTACCTGTAGATATAAAGACAGATAAGCTGTGTGAACTGTTACTGTGTGTACCTGTAGATATAAAGACAGATAGACCGTGTGATCTGTTACTGTGTGTACCTGTAGATAAAAAGACAGATAAGCCATGTGAACTGTTCCTGTGTGTACCTTTAGATATAAAGACAGATAAACAATGTGAACTGTTAATGTGTGTACCTGTAGATATAAAGACAGATAAGCCGTGTGAACTGTAACTGTGTGTACCTGTAGATACAAAGACAGATAAGCTGCGTGAACTGTAACTGTGTGTACCTGTAGATATAAAGACAGATAAGGTGTGTGAACTGTTACTGTGTGTACCTGTAGATATAAAGACGGATAAACAATGTGAACTGTTACTGTGTGTACCTGTAGATATAAAGACAGATAAGCCGTGTGAACTGTAACTGTGTGCACCTGTAGATATAAAGACAGATAAACCGTGAGAACTGTAACTGTGTGTACCTGTAGATATAAAGACAGATAAGCCGTGTGAACTGTAACTGTGTGCACCTGTAGATATAAAGACAGATAAACCGTGAGAACTGTAACTGTGTGCACCTGTAGATATAAAGACAGATAAACCGTGTGAACTGTTACTGTGTGTACCTGTAGATATAAAGACAGATAAGCTGTGTGAACTGTTACTGTGTGTACCTGTGGATATCAAGACGGATAAGCTGCGTGAACTGTTACTGTGTGTACCTGTAGATATAAAGACAGATAAGCTGTGTGAACTGTTACTGTGTGTACCTGTGGATATAAAGACGGATAAGCTGTGTGAACTGTTACTGTGTGTACCTGTAGATATAAAGACAGATAAGCTGTGTGAACTGTTACTGTGTGTACCTGTGGATATAAAGACGGATAAGCTGTGTGAACTGTTACTGTGTGTACCTGTAGATATAAAGACAGATAAACCGTGAGAACTGTAACTGTGTGTACCTGTAGATATAAAGACGGATAAACCGTGTGAACTGTAACTGTATGTAGCTGTAGATAAAAAGACAGATAAACCATGAGAACTGTAACTGTGTGTACCTGTAGATATAAAGACGGATAAGCTGTGTGAACTGTTACTGTGTGTACCTGCAGATATAAAGACAGATAAGCCGTGTGAACTGTTACTGTGTGTACCTGTAGATATAAAGACAGATAAGCTGTGTGAACTGTTACTGTGTGTACCTGTAGATATAAAGACAGATAATCTGTGTGAACTGTTACTGTGTGTACCTGTAGATATAAAGACAGATAAGCTGAGTGAACTGTTACTGTGTGTACCTGTAGATATAAAGACAGATAATCCGTGTGAATTGATACTTTGTGTACCTGTAGATATAAAGACAGATAGGACGTGTGAACTGTTACTGTGTATACCTGCAGATAAAAAGACAGATAAGCCGTGTGAACTGTTACTGTGTGTACCTGTAGATATAAAGACAGATAAACAATGTGAACTGTAACTGTGTGTACCTGTAGATACAAAGACAGATAAGCTGCGTGAACTGTAACTGTGTGTACCTGTAGATATAAAGACAGATAAGCTGTGTGAACTGTTACTGTGTGTACCTGTAGATATAAAGACAGATAAGCTGTGTGAACTGTTACTGTATGTACCTGTAGATAAAAAGACAGATAAGCTGCGTGAACTGTAACTGTGTGTACCTGTAGATATAAAGACAGATAATCTGTGTGAACTGTTACTGTGTGTACCTGTAGATATAAAGACAGATGAACAATGTGAACTGTTACTGTGTGTACCTGTAGATATAAAGACAGATAATCTGTGTGAACTGTTACTGTGTGTACCTGTAGATATAAAGACAGATAGGCAGTGTGAACTGTTACTGTGTGTACCTGTAGATATAAAGACAGATAGGCAGTGTGAACTGTTACTGTGTGTACCTGTAGATAAAAAGACAGATAAGCCGTGTGAACTGTTACTGTGTGTACCTGTAGATATAATGACAGATAAACAATGTGAACTGTTACTGTGTGTACCTGTAGATATAAAGACAGATAAGCCGTGTGAACTGTTACTGTGTGTACCTGTAGATATAAAGAGAGATAAGCTGTGTGAACTGTAACTGTGTGTACCTGTAGATATAAAGACAGATTAGCTGTGTGAACTGTAACTGTGTGTACCTGTAGATATAAAGAGAGATAAACAATGTGAACTGTTACTGTGTGTACCTGTAGATATAAAGACAGATAAGCCGTGTGAACTGTTACTGTGTGTACCTGTAGATATAAAGACAGATAAGCTGTGTGAACTGTTACTGTGTGTACCTGTAGATATAAAGACATATAAGCCATTTGAACTGTTACTGTGTGTACCTCTAGATATAAAGAGAGATAAGCTGTGTGAAGTGTAACTGTGTGTACCTGTAGATAAAAATGTGAACTGTTACTGTGTGTACCTGTAGATATAAAGACAGATAAGCTGTGTGAACTGTTACTGTGTGTACCTGTAGATATAATGACAGATAAACAATGTGAACTGTTACTGTGTGTACCTGTAGATATAAAGACAGATAAGCTGTGTGAACTGTTACTGTGTGTACCTTGTAGATATAAAGACAGATTAGCCGTGTGAACTGTTACTGTGTGTACCTGTAGACATAATGACAGATAAACAATGTGAACTGTTACTGTGTGTACCTGTAGATATAAAGAGAGATAAGCTGTGTGAACTGTAACTGTGTGTACCTGTAGATAAAAAGACAGATAAACAATGTGAACTGTTACTGTGTGTACCTGTAGATATAAAGACAGATAAGCTGTGTGAACTGTTACTGTGTGTACCTGTAGATAAAAAGACAGATAAACAATGTGAACTGTTACTGTGTGTACCTGTAGATATAAAGACAGATAAGCTGTGTGAACTGTTACTGTGTGTACCTTGTAGATATAAGGGTCATTTTCAAAATACGTCAATATTTAATTTCTATTTTCTTGGAAAATTAAGTAACTCATTTGTGTTCAAATGTTATTTAAATGAAACATTCTGATAGTCAAATGTTTGAAACAAATACTAAACATTAACTTTGAACTCATAAATTTTCAAAAAATAAGAAAATATACCCCTTGCTAGCTTGAAGTGTCCTTTGTGTTACTAAAACATTTTTAGTAAATTACTATACACCATTGTTAAAGAAAACATTTGTAAAAGCTTTTTTTCAAAGAATAGCAAAATGTTACTCTGATAAACAAAGTAAAATGTCTAATACAGTCGATTTTATAAATTTTGTATCCCAATATGAATGTAACCATACAAAAAGGTCATTTCTAACTTTCTTTAATTTAGAATTAAAACAGGACAACTTACTGACTTTCAAGATTTTATAACGTAATTGAAATGTATTACCAAATAAAATATTGTAAAACAAATAGTCAAATATATATATAATTTAGGAAATAATTTTTGTTTGCAAATTTAAGATCAGTAACACAAAGGACAATATGGTAACACAAAAACGCATAAAGTAAAATTAATGACTTTAACAGTTAAAAATATGAAAATTCTGCTTTCATCAAACTTTAACACTTTGTACATATATATATTCCACACGAATTTATCTTAATTTCAATCTTCATGATAAATTTTAGTTTATCTAAACATCACAAAATGAAAAATTAAAAGTTAGTAACACAAATGACAAAACGAAGTAAAAAAAGGACAAGTTTTACTATGTCGTTCTTACAATAGTCTTAATTTGACTTTTTTATGTTTAAACTAAACTTAATTTTAATTCCTTTTGATATTCCCATGTTTGGGTTCAATATATTCTAAGTTATTTTAAATTATGAAATATAAAGTGTAACAACAATGACTTCTTGTAACACAAGTGACAAAATGTCTTATTTCTGTCAGTTTAGTTTGGCCAACTTTCGCTATCAACCTGATACTTTTGTTCGACAAGTTTAGATTTAAAAAATAGTTTATATGACTTTCTCCTTGTCATACCAACACTAATCTCTAACTGCAAAAGGCCAATGAAATGTGTTATGTAGACCCTTTCAAAAAACAGATACAGTTATGCGTTGTATGAAAATAGAGAAAACCGAACAAACAACAATTAATTAAGAGACGAAATTCGACGGACAATTACAAATCAAGTTTAACACAGAAAGAGAGTAACCCGAACCCAATAAAAACCATGTGCTCCTGACGAGTAACTAAGTAGTGTCTGCCTCTAATTAGACACCCGCCGTCCGTTCGTATTTGAGCCATTGATTTCCCATAACGATCATTCAGTCATGGTGACGACCATATAACTTCTGGACAGATAACATCAACCTAGGTACAACAAATCCTTGTTTGAGTAGTTTAGTAGTCAACTGCAGTGAGCGGTCTAGAAAAACGTATAAGTTTTGAAATGTACACAAACAAGTATTTCTAAGTAAGAGGCTGACCTTAATGTATAGGTGGTGTCTTTAATGTCGAGTATATTAACACTTAACGATAGTTTGAAGAACGCTAGATAGAACATTGAATTATCACGAACGTATATCTGGCATTGCAAACTAGGGCAATACATTTCATTTTAATAAGTTTTATTAGCAACGTTTACCTATAGTTAATTGGTCCTCCGACAGCTAAAAAAATAATTAAAAAACCAGAACATAACACAAAAAAGTATAACCAATATAAAATAATAAATGATTTGTCCGCTAAATTTACTATAATGTGTAATCTTTATATAACAGTTTCTTTCATATGTGATTTTCATTCAAACAATTACTTAAACAAAGTTTGGAGTATACAAATCATAAACTAGTTTTGATTAAAAATGTCACTTGTGTTACTGATGTTGTCGCATAAGATACACATTCAAGTTATATTTATTTATTCATGTTTATATATGTTCAATTAAACATATTAATACTGTTTTAAATGTTTGACGTTTTATAAGTTTCCAGTTAATAAATGGCATTCCTGTATGCTTATTTCAATTTACATACAAGCATTTTTTTGTCCACTTTGTTACTTCATATGTCACTTTTGTTACATTTTCTCTAAAGGTAAAGGTAATGTTTTTTCCCCTTTAAAATTCGTCTTTTGGTATTCATTATGTTCATAAACGATATTTTATTTATTATGGTAGTGATTGAAAATCATTTATATCTCTAAAAAGGGAGAAAGTATAAATTTGTCCCTTGTGTTACAAAATAGGTCACTTGTGTTACATTTTTCTTGGTAACAAAAGGGACAGTAACACAAGGGACAAATTCATTGGTATTTCTAATTTTTTTTAATGGATTCTCCCTGGCCCAATGGATCAGCCTGGTATACCAACTATATTACAAGATGAAATACTGGTCACAAGTTTGATTCTACATTTTTATGATTAGAGCTTAAAAAGGCAAGTAACTTTAAGGACAGAAATAAAAATTACGCTATCGCGTTAGATACCTTTGATGACAAATTTGATGGTAAGATATCATCATGTTGTCTGCTTAAATATCCATAATTCCTGGGAGAAATGGGTACTTCAGGTGGAAACTATTAGTTAGGCTAAGAAATAGGGGAGACAACAATTACTTACTTGTTGATAAACTCAGTAACAAAAGGGACGCGGCGAAAAGCACATTGGTTTTCACCAAATATTTTCCCAGAATCTGTCAATTTTCGATAAAAATGTGTTGTTATTTCAACAGAACACTTGTGATAGAAAAAAAATACGCAACAAAAAGAATTAAAATATATGTTTTCGAAAAAGATAATTAGATAAATCTTTAATACAACGGCCAAGTCACACGTAGTTTTTACTGAATGTGACCTTTTCAGTGCCAAATAAACTCTCAAGATATAATCGAAAAAAGTATCATTTTTTGTTAGAAATCTATTTTCTACAATACCAAAGTACAAAACGAAAACCTTTAATTTATTGACAAGTCTAAATAGAAAGAGTTTTGCACTATCACACAAATATCTACAAATTTTGATAATGACCCATATATAAAGACAGATAAGCCGTGTGAACTGTTACTGTGTGTACCTGTAGATATAAAGACAGATAGGCCGTGTGAACTGTTACTGTGTGTACCTGTAGATATAAAGACATATAAGCCGTGTGAACTGTTACTGTGTGTACCTGTAGATATAAAGACAGATAAGCCGTGTGAACTGTTACTGTGTGTACCTGTAGATATAAAGACAGATAAGCCGTGTGAACTGTTACTGTGTGTACCTGTAGATATAACGACAGATAAGCCGTGTTTACTGTTATTGCGTGTACCAGTAGATATAATGACAGATAAGCCGTGTGAACTGATACTGTGTGTACCTGTAGATATAAAGACCAATAAGCCGTGTGAACTGTTACTGTGAGTACCTGTAGATATAAAGACAGATTAGCCGTGTGTTCTGTTATTGTGTGTACCTGTAGATATAATGACAGATAAGCCGTGTGAACTGCTACTGTGTGTACCTGTAGATATAAAGACCAATAAGCCGTGTGAACTGTTACTGTGTGTACCTGTAGATATAAAGACTGATAAGCCATGTGAACTGTTACTGTGCGTACCTGTAGATATAAAGACAGATAAGCCGTGTGAACTGTTACTGTGTGTACCTGTAGATATAAAAACAGATAAGCCCTGGTAACTGTTACTGTGTGTACCTGTAGATATAAAGACAGATAAGCCGTGTGAACAGTTACTGTGTGTACCTGTAGATATAAAGACAGATTAGCCGTGTGAACTGTTACTGTGCGCACCTGTATTTAAAGACAGATAAGCCGTGTGAACAGTTACTGTGTGTACCTGTAGATATAAAGACAGATAAGCCGTGTGAACTGTTACTGTGTGTACCTGTAGATATAAAGACAGATAAGCCGTGTGAACAGTTACTGTGCGTACCTGTAGATATAAAGACAGATTAGCCGTGTGAACTGTTACTGTGCGTACCTGTAGATTTAAAGACAGATAAGCCGTGTGAACAGTTACTGTGTGTACCCGTAGATATAAAGACAGATAAGCCATGTGAACAGTTACTGTGCGTACCTGTAGATTTAAAGACAGATAAGCCGTGTGAGCTGTTACTGTGTGTACCTGTAGATAAAAAGACAGATAAGCCATGTGAACTGTTACTGTGTGTACCTGTAGATATAAAGACAGATAAGCCGTGTGAACTGTAACTGTGTGTACCTGTAGATAAAAAGACAGATAAGCCATGTGAACTGTTGCTGTGTGTACCTGTAGATTTAAAGACAGATAAGCCGTGTGAGCTGTTACTGTGTGTACCTGTAGATAAAAAGACAGATAAGCCATGTGAACTGTTACTGTGTGTACCTGTAGATTTAAAGACAGATAAGCCGTGTGAACTGTAACAGTGTGTTCCTGTAGATATAATGACAGATAAGCCGTGTGAACTGATACTGTGTGTACCTGTAGATATAAAGACCAATAAGCCGTGTGAACTGTTACTGTGCGTACCTGTAGATATAAAGACAGATTAGCCGTGTGTTCTGTTATTGTGTGTACCTGTAGATATAATGACAGATAAGCCGTGTGGACTGCTACTGTGTGTACCTGTAGATATAAAGACCAATAAGCCGTGTGAACTGTTACTGTGTGTACCTGTAGATATAAAGACTGATAAGCCATGTGAACTGTTACTGTGCGTAGCTGTAGATATAAAGACAGATAAGCCGTGTGAACTGTTACTGTGTGTACCTGTAGATAAAAACAGATAAGCCCTGGTAACTGTTACTGTGTGTACCTGTAGATATAAAGACAGATAAGCCGTGTGAACAGTTACTGTGTGTACCTGTAGATATAAAGACAGATTAGCCGTGTGAACAGTTACTGTGCGCACCTGTAGATTTAAAGACAGATAAGCCATGTGAACAGTTACTGTGTGTACCTGTAGATATAAAGACTGATAAGCCATGTGAACTGTTACTGTGCGTACCTGTAGATATAAAGACAGATAAGCCGTGTGAACTGTTACTGTGTGTACCTGTAGATATAAAAACAGATAAGCCCTGGTAACTGTTACTGTGTGTACCTGTAGATATAAAGACAGATAAGCCGTGTGAACAGTTACTGTGTGTACCTGTAGATATAAAGACAGATTAGCCGTGTGAACTGTTACTGTGCGCACCTGTATTTAAAGACAGATAAGCCGTGTGAACAGTTACTGTGTGTACCTGTAGATATAAAGACAGATAAGCCGTGTGAACTGTTACTGTGTATACCTGTAGATATAAAGACAGATAAGCCGTGTGAACAGTTACTGTGCGTACCTGTAGATATAAAGACAGATTAGCCGTGTGAACTGTTACTGTGCGTACCTGTAGATTTAAAGACAGATAAGCCGTGTGAACAGTTACTGTGTGTACCCGTAGATATAAAGACAGATAAGCCATGTGAACAGTTACTGTGCGTACCTGTAGATTTAAAGACAGATAAGCCGTGTGAGCTGTTACTGTGTGTACCTGTAGATAAAAAGACAGATAAGCCATGTGAACTGTTACTGTGTGTACCTGTAGATATAAAGACAGATAAGCCGTGTGAACTGTAACTGTGTGTACCTGTAGATAAAAAGACAGATAAGCCATGTGAACTGTTGCTGTGTGTACCTGTAGATTTAAAGACAGATAAGCCGTGTGAGCTGTTACTGTGTGTACCTGTAGATAAAAAGACAGATAAGCCATGTGAACTGTTACTGTGTGTACCTGTAGATTTAAAGACAGATAAGCCGTGTGAACTGTAACAGTGTGTTCCTGTAGATATAATGACAGATAAGCCGTGTGAACTGATACTGTGTGTACCTGTAGATATAAAGACCAATAAGCCGTGTGAACTGTTACTGTGCGTACCTGTAGATATAAAGACAGATTAGCCGTGTGTTCTGTTATTGTGTGTACCTGTAGATATAATGACAGATAAGCCGTGTGGACTGCTACTGTGTGTACCTGTAGATATAAAGACCAATAAGCCGTGTGAACTGTTACTGTGTGTACCTGTAGATATAAAGACTGATAAGCCATGTGAACTGTTACTGTGCGTACCTGTAGACATAAAGACAGATAAGCCGTGTGAACTGTTACTGTGTGTACCTATAGATATAAAAACAGATAAGCCCTGGTAACTGTTACTGTGTGTACCTGTAGATATAAAGACAGATTAGCCGTGTGAACTGTTACTGTGCGCACCTGTAGATTTAAAGACAGATAAGCCGTGTGAACAGTTACTGTGTGTACCTGTAGATATAAAGACAGATAAGCCATGTGAACTGTTACTGTGCGTACCTGTAGATTTAAAGACAGATAAGACGTGTGAACTGTAACTGTGTGTACCTGTAGATATAAAGACAGATAAGCCGTGGGAACTGTTACTGTGTGTACCTGTAGATATAGACAGATAGACGTGTTAACTGTTACTGTGCGTACCTGTAGATTTAAAGACAGATAAGACGTGTGAACTGTTACTGTGTTTACCTGTAGATATAAAGACAGATAAGCCGTGTGAACAGTTACTGTGTGTACCTGTAGATATAAAGACAGATAAGCCGTGTGAACTGTTACTGTGTGTACCTGTAGATATAATGACAGATAAGCCGTGTGAACTGCTACTGTGTGCACCTGTAGATATAAAGACCAATAAGCCGTGTGAACTGTTACTGTGTGTACCTGTAGATATAAAGACTGATAAGCCATGTGAACTGTTACTGTGCGTAGCTGTAGATATAAAGACAGATAAGCCGTGTGAACTGTTACTGTGTGTACCTGTAGATAAAAACAGATAAGCCCTGGTAACTGTTACTGTGTGTACCTGTAGATATAAAGACAGATAAGCCGTGTGAACAGTTACTGTGTGTACCTGTAGATATAAAGACAGATTAGCCGTGTGAACAGTTACTGTGCGCACCTGTAGATTTAAAGACAGATAAGCCATGTGAACAGTTACTGTGTGTACCTGTAGATATAAAGACAGATAAGCCATGTGAACTGTTACTGTGCGTACCTGTAGATTTAAAGACAGATAAGACGTGTGAACTGTTACTGTGTGTACCTGTAGATATAAAGACAGATAAGCCGTGGGAACTGTTACTGTGTGTACCTGTAGATATAAAGACGGATAAGCCGTGTGAACAGTTACTGTGTGTACCTGTAGATAAAAAGACAGATAAGCCGTGTGAACTGTTACTGTGTATACCTGTAGATATAAAGACAGATAAGCCGTGTGAACAGTTACTGTGTGTACCTGTTGATATAAAGACCAATAAGCCGTGTGAACTGTTACTGTGCGTACCTGTAGATATAAAGACAGATTAGCCGTGTGTTCTGTTATTGTGTGTACCTGTAGATATAATGACAGATAAGCCGTGTGGACTGCTACTGTGTGTACCTGTAGATATAAAGACCAATAAGCCGTGTGAACTGTTACTGTGTGTACCTGTAGATATAAAGACTGATAAGCCATGTGAACTGTTACTGTGCGTACCTGTAGACATAAAGACAGATAAGCCGTGTGAACTGTTACTGTGTGTACCTGTAGATATAAAAACAGATAAGCCCTGGTAACTGTTACTGTGTGTACCTGTAGATATAAAGACAGATAAGCCGTGTGAACAGTTACTGTGTGTACCTGTAGATATAAAGACAGATTAGCCGTGTGAACTGTTACTGTGCGCACCTGTAGATTTAAAGACAGATAAGCCGTGTGAACAGTTACTGTGTGTACCTGTAGATATAAAGACAGATAAGCCATGTGAACTGTTACTGTGCGTACCTGTAGATTTAAAGACAGATAAGACGTGTGAACTGTAACTGTGTGTACCTGTAGATATAAAGACAGATAAGCCGTGGGAACTGTTACTGTGTTTACCTGTAGATATAAAGACAGATAAGCCGTGTGAACAGTTACTGTGTGTACCTGTAGATATAAAGACAGATAAGCCGTGTGAACTGTTACTGTGTGTACCTGTAGATATAATGACAGATAAGCCGTGTGAACTGCTACTGTGTGTACCTGTAGATATAAAGACCAATAAGCCGTGTGAACTGTTACTGTGTGTACCTGTAGATATAAAGACTGATAAGCCATGTGAACTGTTACTGTGCGTACATGTAGATATGAAGACAGATAAGCCGTGTGAACTGTTACTGTGTGTACCTGTAGATAAAAACAGATAAGCCCTGGTAACTGTTACTGTGTGTACCTGTAGATATAAAGACAGATAAGCCGTGTGAACAGTTACTGTGTGTACCTGTAGATATAAAGACAGATTAGCCGTGTGAACAGTTACTGTGCGCACCTGTAGATTTAAAGACAGATAAGCCATGTGAACAGTTACTGTGTGTACCTGTAGATATAAAGACAGATAAGCCATGTGAACTGTTACTGTGCGTACCTGTAGATTTAAAGACAGATAAGACGTGTGAACTGTTACTGTGTGTACCTGTAGATATAAAGACAGATAAGCCGTGTGAACTGTTATTGTGTGTACCTGTATATATAAAGACAGATTAGCCATGTGAACTGTTACTGTGTATACCTTTAGATATAAAGACAGATAGGCCGTGTGAACTGATACTGTGTGTACCTGTAGATATAAAGACAGATAAGCCGTGTTTACTGTTATTGTGTGTACCAGTAGATATAATGACAGATAAGCCGTGTGAACTGATACTGTGTGTACCTGTAGATATAAAGACCAATAAGCCGTGTGAACTGTTACTGTGCGTACCTGTAGATATAAAGACAGATAAGCCGTGTTTACTGTTATTGTGTGTACCAGTAGGTATAATGACAGATAAGACGTGTGAACTGATACTGTGTGTACCTGTAGATATAAAGACCAATAAGCCGTGTGAACAGTTACTGTTTACCTGTAGATATAATGACAGATAAGCCGTGTGAACTGTTACTGTGTGTACCTGTAGATATAAAGACAGATAAGCCGTGTTTACTGTTATTGTGTGTACCAGTAGATATAATGACAGATAAGCCGTGTGAACTGATACTGTGTGTACCTGTAGATATAAAGACCAATAAGCCGTGTGAACTGTTACTGTGCGTACCTGTAGATATAAAGACAGATTAGCCGTGTGTTCTGTTATTGTGTGTACTTGTAGATATAATGACAGATAAGCCGTGTGGACTGCTACTGTGTGTACCTGTAGATATAAAGACCAATAAGCCGTGTGAACTGTTACTGTGTGTACCTGTAGATATAAAGACAGATAAGCCGTGTGAACTGTTACTGTGTGTACCTGTAGATATAAAGACAGATAAGCCATGTGAACTGTTACTGTGTGTACCTGTAGATATAAAAACAGATAAGCCCTGGTAACTGTTACTGTGTGTACCTGTAGATATAAAGACAGATAAGCCGTGTGAACAGTTACTGTGCGTACCTGTAGATATAAAGACAGATTAGCCGTGTGAACTGTTACTGTGCGCACCTGTAGATTTAAAGACAGATAAGCCGTGTGAACAGTTACTGTGTGTACCTGTAGATATAAAGACAGATAAGCCATGTGAACTGTTACTGTGTGTACCTGTAGATTTAAAGACAGATAAGACCTGTGAACTGTAACTGTGTGTACCTGTAGATATAAAGACAGATAAGCCGTGTGAACTGTTACTGTGTGTACCTGTAGATATAAAGACAGATAGGCCGTGTGAACAGTTACTGTGTGAACCTGTAGATATAAAGACAGATAAGCCGTGTGAACTGTTACTGTGTGTACCTGTAGATATAATGACAGATAAGCCGTGTGAACTGCTACTGTGTGTACCTGTAGATATAAAGACCAATAAGCCGTGTGAACTGTTACTGTGTGTACCTGTAGATATAAAGACTGATAAGCCGTGTGAACTGTTACTGTGTGTACCTGTAGATATAAAAACAGATAAGCCCTGGTAACTGTTACTGTGTGTACCTGTAGATATAAAGACAGATAAGCCGTGTGAACAGTTATTGTGTGTACCTGTAGATATAAAGACAGATTAGCCGTGTGAACTGTAACTGTGCGCACCTGTCGATTTAAAGACAGATAAGCCGTGTGAACAGTTACTGTGTGTACCTGTAGATATCAAGACAGATAAGCCATGTAAACTGTTACTGTGTGTACCTGTAGATATAAAGACAGATAAGACGTGTGAACTGTAACTGTGTGTACCTGTAGATATAAAGACAGATAAGCCGTGGGAACTGTTACTGTGTGTACCTGTAGATATAAAGACAGATAAGTCGTGTGAACAGTTACTGTGTGTACCTGTAGATATCAAGACAGATAAGCCATGTAAACTGTTACTGTGCGTACCTGTAGATTTAAAGACAGATAAGACGTGTGAACTGTAACTGTGTGTACCTGTAGATATAAAGACAGATAAGCCGTGGGAACTGTTACTGTGTGTACCTGTAGATATAAAGACAGATAAGTCGTGTGAACTGTTACTGTGCGTACCTGTAGATATAAAGACAGATAAGCCGTGTTTACTGTTATTGTGTGTACCAGTAGGTATAATGACAGATAAGACGTGTGAACTGATACTGTGTGTACCTGTAGATATAAAGACCAATAAGCCGTGTGAACAGTTACTGTTTACCTGTAGATATAATGACAGATAAGCCGTGTGAACTGTTACTGTGTGTACCTGTAGATATAAAGACAGATAAGCCGTGTTTACTGTTATTGTGTGTACCAGTAGATATAATGACAGATAAGCCGTGTGAACTGATACTGTGTGTACCTGTAGATATAAAGACCAATAAGCCGTGTGAACTGTTACTGTGCGTACCTGTAGATATAAAGACAGATTAGCCGTGTGTTCTGTTATTGTGTGTACTTGTAGATATAATGACAGATAAGCCGTGTGGACTGCTACTGTGTGTACCTGTAGATATAAAGACCAATAAGCCGTGTGAACTGTTACTGTGTGTACCTGTAGATATAAAGACTGATAAGCCATGTGAACTGTTACTGTGCGTACCTGTAGACATAAAGACAGATAAGCCGTGTGAACTGTTACTGTGTGTACCTGTAGATATAAAAACAGATAAGCCCTGGTAACTGTTACTGTGTGTACCTGTAGATATAAAGACAGATAAGCCGTGTGAACAGTTACTGTGCGTACCTGTAGATATAAAGACAGATTAGCCGTGTGAACTGTTACTGTGCGCACCTGTAGATTTAAAGACAGATAAGCCGTGTGAACAGTTACTGTGTGTACCTGTAGATATAAAGACAGATAAGCCATGTGAACTGTTACTGTGTGTACCTGTAGATTTAAAGACAGATAAGACCTGTGAACTGTAACTGTGTGTACCTGTAGATATAAATACAGATAAGCCGTGGGAACTGTTACTGTGTGTACCTGTAGATATAAAGACAGATAGGCCGTGTGAACAGTTACTGTGTGAACCTGTAGATATAAAGACAGATAAGCCGTGTGAACTGTTACTGTGTGTACCTGTAGATATAATGACAGATAAGCCGTGTGAACTGCTACTGTGTGTACCTGTAGATATAAAGACCAATAAGCCGTGTGAACTGTTACTGTGTGTACCTGTAGATATAAAGACAGATAAGCCGTGTGAACTGTTACTGTGTGTACCTGTAGATATAAAAACAGATAAGCCCTGGTAACTGTTACTGTGTGTACCTGTAGATATAAAGACAGATAAGCCGTGTGAACAGTTATTGTGTGTACCTGTAGATATAAAGACAGATTAGCCGTGTGAACTGTAACTGTGCGCACCTGTCGATTTAAAGACAGATAAGCCGTGTGAACAGTTACTGTGTGTACCTGTAGATATCAAGACAGATTAGCCATGTAAACTGTTACTGTGCGTACCTGTAGATTTAAAGACAGATAAGCCGTGTGAACTGTAACTGTGTGTACCTGTAGATATAAAGACAGATAAGCCGTGGGAACTGTTACTGTGTGTACCTGTAGATATAAAGACAGATAAGTCGTGTGAACAGTTACTGTGTGTACCTGTAGATATAAAGACAGATAAGCCGTGTGAACTGTTACTGTGTATACCTGTAGATATAAAGACAGATAAGCCGTGTGAACAGTTACTGTGTGTACCTGTAGATATAAAGACAGATTAGCCATGTGAACAGTTACTGTGCGTACCTGTAGATTTAAAGACAGATAAGCCGTGTGAACAGTTACTGTGTGTACCCGTAGATATAAAGACAGATAAGCCATGTGAACAGTTACTGTGCGTACCTGTAGATTTAAAGACAGATAAGCCGTGTGAACTGTTACTGTGTGTACCTGTAGATAAAAAGACAGATAAGCCATGTGAACTGTTACTGTGTGTACCTGTAGATATAAAGACAGATAAGCCGTGTGAACTGTTACTGTGTGTACCTGTAGATGTAAAGACAGATAAGCCGTGTGAACTGTTACTGTGTGTACCTGTAGATATAAAGACAGATAAGCCGTGTGAACTGTTACTGTGTGTACCTGTAGATATAAAGACAGATAGGCCGTGTGAACTGTTACTGTGTGTTCCTGTAGATGTAAAGACAGATAAGCCGTGTGAACTGTTACAGTGTATACCTTTAGATATAAAGACAGATAGGCCGTGTGAACTGTAACTGTGTGTACCTGTAGATGTAAAGACAGATAAGCCGTGTGAACTGTTACAGTGTATACCTTTAGATATAAAGACAGATAGGCCGTGTGAACTGTTACTGTGTATACCTGTAGATATAAAGACAGATAAGCCGTGTGAACAGTTAATGTGTGTACCTGTTGATATAAAGACAGATTAGCCGTGTGAACAGTTACTGTGCGTACCTGTAGATTTAAAGACAGATAAGCCGTGTGAACTGTTACTGTGTGTACCTGTAGATATAAAGACAGATAAGCCGTGTGAACTGTAACAGTGTGTTCCTGTAGATGTAAAGACAGATAAGGCGTGTGAACTGTTATTGTGTGTACCTGTAGATATAAAGACAGATAAGCCGTGTGAACAGTTACTGTGTGTACCTGTAGATATAAAGACAGATAAGCCATGTGAACAGTTACTGTGCGTACCTGTAGATTTAAAGACAGATAAGCCGTGTGAACTGTTACTGTGTGTACCTGTAGATATAAAGACAGATAAGCCGTGGGAACTGTTACTGTGTGTACCTGTAGATATAAAGACAGATAAGCCGTGTGAACAGTTACTGTGTGTACCTGTAGATATAAAGACCAATAAGCCGTGTGAACTGTTACTGTGTGTACCTGTAGATATAAAGACTGATAAGCCGTGTGAACTGTTACTGTGTGTACCTGTAGATATAAAAACAGATAAGCCCTGGTAACTGTTACTGTGTGTACCTGTAGATATAAAGACAGATAAGCCGTGTGAACAGTTATTGTGTGTACCTGTAGATATAAAGACAGATTAGCCGTGTGAACTGTAACTGTGCGCACCTGTCGATTTAAAGACAGATAAGCCGTGTGAACAGTTACTGTGTGTACCTGTAGATATCAAGACAGATAAGCCATGTAAACTGTTACTGTGCGTACCTGTAGATTTAAAGACAGATAAGACGTGTGAACTGTAACTGTGTGTACCTGTAGATATAAAGACAGATAAGCCGTGGGAACTGTTACTGTGTGTACCTGTAGATATAAAGACAGATAAGTCGTGTGAACAGTTACTGTGTGTACCTGTAGATATAAAGACAGATAAGCCGTGTGAACTGTTACTGTGTATACCTGTAGATATAAAGACAGATAAGCCGTGTGAACAGTTAATGTGTGTACCTGTTGATATAAAGACAGATTAGCCATGTGAACAGTTACTGTGCGTACCTGTAGATTTAAAGACAGATAAGCCGTGTGAACAGTTACTGTGTGTACCCGTAGATATAAAGACAGATAAGCCATGTGAACAGTTACTGTGCGTACCTGTAGATTTAAAGACAGATAAGCCGTGTGAACTGTTACTGTGTGTACCTGTAGATAAAAAGACAGATAAGCCATGTGAACTGTTACTGTGTGTACCTGTAGATATAAAGACAGATAAGCTGTGTGAACTGTTACTGTGTGTTCCTGTAGATGTAAAGACAGATAAGCCGTGTGAACTGTTACTGTGTGTACCTGTAGATATAAAGACAGATAAGCCGTGTGAACTGTTACTGTGTGTACCTGTAGATATAAAGACAGATAGGCCGTGTGAACTGTAACTGTGTGTTCCTGTAGATGTAAAGACAGATAAGCCGTGTGAACTGTTACAGTGTATACCTTTAGATATAAAGACAGATAGGCCGTGTGAACTGTAACTGTGTGTACCTGTAGATGTAAAGACAGATAAGCCGTGTGAACTGTTACAGTGTATACCTTTAGATATAAAGACAGATAGGCCGTGTGAACTGTTACTGTGTATACCTGTAGATATAAAGACAGATAAGCCGTGTGAACAGTTAATGTGTGTACCTGTTGATATAAAGACAGATTAGCCGTGTGAACTGTTACTGTGCGTACCTGTAGATTTAAAGACAGATAAGCCGTGTGAACTGTTACTGTGTGTACCTGTAGATATAAAGACAGATAAGCCGTGTGAACTGTAACAGTGTGTTCCTGTAGATGTAAAGACAGATAAGGCGTGTGAACTGTTATTGTGTGTACATGTAGATATAAAGACAGATAAGCCGTGTGAACAGTTACTGTGTGTACCTGTAGATATAAAGACAGATAAGCCATGTGAACAGTTACTGTGCGTACCTGTAGATTTAAAGACAGATAAGCCGTGTGAACTGTTACTGTGTGTACCTGTAGATATAAAGACAGATAAGCCGTGGGAACTGTTACTGTGTGTACCTGTAGATATAAAGACAGATAAGCCGTGTGAACAGTTACTGTGTGTACCTGTAGATATAAAGACAGATTAGCCGTGTGAACTGTTACTGTGCGTATCTGTAGATTTAAAGACAGATAAGCCGTGTGAACAGTTACTGTTTACCTGTAGATATAAAGACAGATAAGCCATGTGAACTGTTACTGTGCGTACCTGTAGATATAAAGACTGATAAGCCATGTGAACTGTTACTGTGCGTACCTGTAGACATAAAGACAGATAAGCCGTGTGAACTGTTACTGTGTGTACCTGTAGATATAAAAACAGATAAGCCCTGGTAACTGTTACTGTGTGTACCTGTAGATATAAAGACAGATAAGCCGTGTGAACAGTTACTGTGCGTACCTGTAGATATAAAGACAGATTAGCCGTGTGAACTGTTACTGTGCGCACCTGTAGATTTAAAGACAGATAAGCCGTGTGAACTGTTACTGTGTGTACCTGTAGATATAAAGACAGATAAGCCATGTGAACTGTTACTGTGTGTACCTGTAGATTTAAAGACAGATAAGACCTGTGAACTGTAACTGTGTGTACCTGTAGATATAAATACAGATAAGCCGTGGGAACTGTTACTGTGTGTACCTGTAGATATAAAGACAGATAGGCCGTGTGAACAGTTACTGTGTGAACCTGTAGATATAAAGACAGATAAGCCGTGTGAACTGTTACTGTGTGTACCTGTAGATATAATGACAGATAAGCCGTGTGAACTGCTACTGTGTGTACCTGTAGATATAAAGACCAATAAGCCGTGTGAACTGTTACTGTGTGTACCTGTAGATATAAAGACTGATAAGCCGTGTGAACTGTTACTGTGTGTACCTGTAGATATAAAAACAGATAAGCCCTGGTAACTGTTACTGTGTGTACCTGTAGATATAAAGACAGATAAGCCGTGTGAACAGTTATTGTGTGTACCTGTAGATATAAAGACAGATTAGCCGTGTGAACTGTAACTGTGCGCACCTGTCGATTTAAAGACAGATAAGCCGTGTGAACAGTTACTGTGTGTACCTGTAGATATCAAGACAGATAAGCCATGTAAACTGTTACTGTGCGTATCTGTAGATTTAAAGACAGATAAGACGTGTGAACTGTAACTGTGTGTACCTGTAGATATAAAGACAGATAAGCCGTGGGAACTGTTACTGTGTGTACCTGTAGATATAAAGACAGATAAGTCGTGTGAACAGTTACTGTGTGTACCTGTAGATATCAAGACAGATAAGCCATGTAAACTGTTACTGTGCGTACCTGTAGATTTAAAGACAGATAAGACGTGTGAACTGTAACTGTGTGTACCTGTAGATATAAAGACAGATAAGCCGTGTTTACTGTTATTGTGTGTACCAGTAGATATAATGACAGATAAGCCGTGTGAACTGATACTGTGTGTACCTGTAGATATAAAGACCAATAAGCCGTGTGAACTGTTACTGTGCGTACCTGTAGATATAAAGACAGATTAGCCGTGTGTTCTGTTATTGTGTGTACTTGTAGATATAATGACAGATAAGCCGTGTGGACTGCTACTGTGTGTACCTGTAGATATAAAGACCAATAAGCCGTGTGAACTGTTACTGTGTGTACCTGTAGATATAAAGACTGATAAGCCATGTGAACTGTTACTGTGCGTACCTGTAGACATAAAGACAGATAAGCCGTGTGAACTGTTACTGTGTGTACCTGTAGATATAAAAACAGATAAGCCCTGGTAACTGTTACTGTGTGTACCTGTAGATATAAAGACAGATAAGCCGTGTGAACAGTTACTGTGTGTACCTGTAGATATAAAGACAGATTAGCCGTGTGAACTGTTACTGTGCGCACCTGTAGATTTAAAGACAGATAAGCCGTGTGAACAGTTACTGTGTGTACCTGTAGATATAAAGACAGATAAGCCATGTGAACTGTTACTGTGTGTACCTGTAGATTTAAAGACAGATAAGACCTGTGAACTGTAACTGTGTGTACCTGTAGATATAAATACAGATAAGCCGTGGGAACTGTTACTGTGTGTACCTGTAGATATAAAGACAGATAGGCCGTGTGAACAGTTACTGTGTGAACCTGTAGATATAAAGACAGATAAGCCGTGTGAACTGTTACTGTGTGTACCTGTAGATATAATGACAGATAAGCCGTGTGAACTGCTACTGTGTGTACCTGTAGATATAAAGACCAATAAGCCGTGTGAACTGTTACTGTGTGTACCTGTAGATATAAAGACTGATAAGCCGTGTGAACTGTTACTGTGTGTACCTGTAGATATAAAAACAGATAAGCCCTGGTAACTGTTACTGTGTGTACCTGTAGATATAAAGACAGATAAGCCGTGTGAACAGTTATTGTGTGTACCTGTAGATATAAAGACAGATTAGCCGTGTGAACTGTAACTGTGCGCACCTGTCGATTTAAAGACAGATAAGCCGTGTGAACAGTTACTGTGTGTACCTGTAGATATCAAGACAGATAAGCCATGTAAACTGTTACTGTGCGTACCTGTAGATTTAAAGACAGATAAGACGTGTGAACTGTAACTGTGTGTACCTGTAGATATAAAGACAGATAAGCCGTGGGAACTGTTACTGTGTGTACCTGTAGATATAAAGACAGATAAGTCGTGTGAACAGTTACTGTGTGTACCTGTAGATATAAAGACAGATAAGCCGTGTGAACTGTTACTGTGTATACCTGTAGATATAAAGACAGATAAGCCGTGTGAACAGTTAATGTGTGTACCTGTTGATATAAAGACAGATTAGCCATGTGAACAGTTACTGTGCGTACCTGTAGATTTAAAGACAGATAAGCCGTGTGAACAGTTACTGTGTGTACCCGTAGATATAAAGACAGATAAGCCATGTGAACAGTTACTGTGCGTACCTGTAGATTTAAAGACAGATAAGCCGTGTGAACTGTTACTGTGTGTACCTGTAGATAAAAAGACAGATAAGCCATGTGAACTGTTACTGTGTGTACCTGTAGATATAAAGACAGATAAGCTGTGTGAACTGTTACTGTGTGTTCCTGTAGATGTAAAGACAGATAAGCCGTGTGAACTGTTACTGTGTGTACCTGTAGATATAAAGACAGATAAGCCGTGTGAACTGTTACTGTGTGTACCTGTAGATATAAAGACAGATAGGCCGTGTGAACTGTAACTGTGTGTTCCTGTAGATGTAAAGACAGATAAGCCGTGTGAACTGTTACAGTGTATACCTTTAGATATAAAGACAGATAGGCCGTGTGAACTGTAACTGTGTGTACCTGTAGATGTAAAGACAGATAAGCCGTGTGAACTGTTACAGTGTATACCTTTAGATATAAAGACAGATAGGCCGTGTGAACTGTTACTGTGTATACCTGTAGATATAAAGACAGATAAGCCGTGTGAACAGTTAATGTGTGTACCTGTTGATATAAAGACAGATTAGCCGTGTGAACAGTTACTGTGCGTACCTGTAGATTTAAAGACAGATAAGCCGTGTGAACTGTTACTGTGTGTACCTGTAGATATAAAGACAGATAAGCCGTGTGAACTGTAACAGTGTGTTCCTGTAGATGTAAAGACAGATAAGGCGTGTGAACTGTTATTGTGTGTACATGTAGATATAAAGACAGATAAGCCGTGTGAACTGTTACTGTGTGTACCTGTAGATATAAAGACAGATAAGCCATGTGAACAGTTACTGTGCGTACCTGTAGATTTAAAGACAGATAAGCCGTGTGAACTGTTACTGTGTGTACCTGTAGATATAAAGACAGATAAGCCGTGGGAACTGTTACTGTGTGTACCTGTAGATATAAAGACAGATAAGCCGTGTGAACAGTTACTGTGTGTACCTGTAGATATAAAGACAGATTAGCCGTGTGAACTGTTACTGTGCGTATCTGTAGATTTAAAGACAGATAAGCCGTGTGAACAGTTACTGTTTACCTGTAGATATAAAGACAGATAAGCCATGTGAACTGTTACTGTGCGTACCTGTAGATTTAAAGACAGATAAGCCGTGTGAACTGTTACTGTGTGTACCTGTAGATATAAAGACAGATAAGCCATGTGAACTGTTACTGTGTGTACCTGTAGATATAAAGACAGATAAGCCGTGTGAACTGTTACTGTGCGTACCTGTAGATATAAAGACAGATAAGCCGTGTGAACTGTTACTGTGTATACCTGTAGATATAAAGACGGATAAGCCGTGTGAACAGTTACTGTGTGTACCTGTAGATATAAAGACAGATTAGCCGTGTGAACTGTTACTGTGCGTACCTGTAGATTTAAAGACAGATAAGCCGTGTGAACAGTTACTGTGTGTACCTGTAGATATAAAGACAGAAAAGCCATGTGAACTGTTACTGTGCGTACCTGTATATTTAAAGACAGATAAGCCGTGTGAACTGTTACCGTGTGTACCTGTAGATATAAAGACAGATAAGCCATGTGAACTGTTACTGTGTGTACCTGTAGATATAAAGACAGATATGCCGTGTGAACTGTTACTGTGTGTACCTGTAGATATAAAGACAGATAAGCCGTGTGAACAGTTACTGTGTGTACCTGTAGATATAAAGACAGATTAGCCGTGTGAACTGTTACTGTGCGTACCTGTAGATTTAAAGACAGATAAGCCGTGTGAACAGTTACTGTTTACCTGTAGATATAAAGACAGATAAGCCATGTGAACTGTTACTGTGCGTACCTGTAGATTTAAAGACAGATAAGCCGTGTGAACTGTTACTGTGTGTACCTGTAGATATAAAGACAGATAAGCCATGTGAACTGTTACTGTGTGTACCTGTAGATATAAAGACAGATAAGCCGTGTGAACTGTTACTGTGCGTACCTGTGGATATAAAGACAGATAAGCCGTGTGAACTGTTACTGTGTATACCTGTCGATATAAAGACGGATAAGCCGTGTGAACAGTTACTGTGTGTACCTGTAGATATAAAGACAGATTAGCCGTGTGAACTGTTACTGTGCGTACCTGTAGATTTAAAGACAGATAAGCCGTGTGAACAGTTACTGTGTGTACCTGTAGATATAAAGACAGAAAAGCCATGTGAACTGTTACTGTGCGTACCTGTATATTTAAAGACAGATAAGCCGTGTGAACTGTTACCGTGTGTACCTGTAGATATAAAGACAGATAAGCCATGTGAACTGTTACTGTGTGTACCTGTAGATATAAAGACAGATATGCCGTGTGAACTGTTACTGTGTGTACCTGTAGATATAAAGACAGATAAGCCGTGTGAACTGTTACTGTGTGTACCTTTAGATATAAAGACAGATAGGCCGTGTGAACTGGTACTGTGTGCACCTGTAGATATAAAGACATATAAGCCGTGTGAACTGTTATTGTGTGTAACTGTAGATATAAAGACAGATAAGCCATGTGAACTGTTACTGTGCGTACCTGTAGATTTAAAGACAGATAAGACGTGTGAACTGTAACTGTGTGTACCTGTAGATATAAAGACAGATAAGCCGTGGGAACTGTTACTGTGTGTACCTGTAGATATAAAGACAGATAAGCCGTGTGAACAGTTACTGTGTGTACCTGTAGATATAAAGACAGATAAGCCGTGTGAACTGTTACTGTGTATACCTGTAGATATAAAGACAGATAAGCCGTGTGAACAGTTACTGTGTGTACCTGTAGATATAAAGACAGATTAGCCGTGTGAACTGTTACTGTGCGTACCTGTAGATTTAAAGACAGATAAGCCGTGTGAACAGTTACTGTGTGTACCCGTAGATATAAAGACAGATAAACCATGTGAACAGTTACAGTGCGTACCTGTAGATTTAAAGACAGATAAGCCGTGTGAACTGTTACTGTGTGTACCTGTAGATAAAAAGACAAATAAGCCATGTGAACAGTTACTGTGTGTACCTGTAGATATAAAGACAGATAAGCCGTGTGAACTGTAACAGTGTGTTCCTGTAGATGTAAAGACAGATAAGCCGTGTGAACTGTTACTGGGTATACCTTTAGATATAAAGACAGATAAGCCGTGTGAACTGTTATTGTGTGTACATGTAGATATAAAGACAGATAAGCCGTGTGAACTGTAACAGTGTGTTCCTGTAGATGTAAAGACAGATAAGCCGTGTGAACTGTTACTGTGTGTACCTGTAGATGTAAAGACAGATAAGCCGTGTGAACTGTTACTGTGTGTACCTGTAGATATAAAGACAGATAAGCTGTGTGAACTGTAAATGTGTGTACCTGTAGATGTAAAGACAGATAAGCCGTGTGAACTGTTACTGTGTGTACCTGTAGATGTAAAGACAGATAAGCCGTGTGAACTGTTACTGTGTGTACCTTTAGATATAAAGACAGATAAGCCGTGTGAACTGTAACAGTGTGTTCCTGTAGATGTAAAGACAGATAAGCCGTGTGAACTGTTACTGTGTGTACCTGTAGATGTAAAGACAGATAAGCCGTGTGAACTGTTACTGTGTGTACCTTTAGATATAAAGACAGATAAGCCGTGTGAACTGTTACTGTGTGTACCTGTAGATATAAAGACAGATAAACCGTGTGAACTGTTACTGTGCGTACCTGTAGATTTAAAGACAGATAAGCCGTGTGAACTGTTACTGTGCGTACCTGTAGATATAAAGACAGATAAACCGTGTGAACTGTTACTGTGTGTACCTGTAGATATAAAGACAGATAAACCGTGTGAACTGTTACTGTGTGTACCTGTAGATATAAAGACAGATAAGCCGTGTGAACTGTTATTGTGTGTACATGTAGATATAAAGACAGATAAGCCGTGTGAACAGTTGCTGTGTGTACCTGTAGATATAAAGACAGATAAGCCATGTGAACAGTTACTGTGCGTACCTGTAGATTTAAAGACAGATAAGCCGTGTGAACTGTTACTGTGTGTACCTGTAGATAAAAAGACAAATAAGCCATGTGAACTGTTACTGTGTGTACCTGTAGATATAAAGACAGATAAGCCGTGTGAACTGTTACTGTGCGTACCTGTAGATTTAAAGACAGATAAGCCGTGTGAACTGTTACTGTGCGTACCTGTAGATTTAAAGACAGATAAGCCGTGTGAACAGTTACTGTGTGTACCTGTAGATATAAAGACAGATTAGCCGTGTGAACTGTTACTGTGCGTACCTGTAGATTTAAAGACAGAAAAGCCGTGTGAACAGTTACTGTTTACCTGTAGATATAAAGACAGATAAGCCATGTGAACTGTTACTGTGTGTACCTGTAGATTTAAAGACAGATAAGCCGTGTGAACTGTTACTGTGTGTACCTGTAGATATAAAGACAGATAAGCCATGTGAACTGTTACTGTGTGTACCTGTAGATATAAAGACAGATAAGCCGTGTGAACTGTTACTGTGTGTACCTGTAGATATAAAGACATATAAGCCGTGTGAACTGTTACTGTGTATACCTGTAGATATAAAGACGGATAAGCCGTGTGAACAGTTACTGTGTGTACCTGTAGATATAAAGACAGATTAGCCGTGTGAACTGTTACTGTGCGTACCTGTAGATTTAAAGACAGATAAGCCGTGTGAACAGTTACTGTGTGTACCTGTAGATATAAAGACAGAAAAGCCATGTGAACTGTTACTGTGCGTACCTGTAGATTTAAAGACAGATAATCCGTGTGAACTGTTACTGTGTGTACCTGTAGATATAAACACAGATAAGCCGTGTGAACTGTTACTGTGTGTACCTGTAGATATAAAGACAGATATGCCGTGTGAACTGTTACTGTGTGTACCTGTAGATATCAAGACAGATAAGCCGTGTGAACTGTTTCTGTGTATACCTTTAGATATAAAGACAGATAGGCCGTGTGAACTGGTACTGTGTGTACCTGTAGATATAAAGACATATAAGCCGTGTGAACTGTTATTGTGTGTACCTGTAGATATAAAGACATTTAAGCCGAGTGAACTGTTATTGTGTGTACCTGTAGATATAAAGACAGATAAGCCGTGTGATCTGTTACTGTTTGTACCTGTAGATATACAGACAGATACGCCGTGTGAACTGTTATTGTGCGTACCTGTAGATATAAAGACAGATAAGCCGTGTGAACTGTTACTGTGTATACCTTTAGATATAAAGACAGATAGGCCGTGTGAACTGGTACTGTGTGTACCTGTAGATATAAAGACATATAAGCCGTGTGAACTGTTATTGTGTGTACCTGTAGATATAAAGACAGATAAGCCATGTGAACTGTTACTGTGCGTACCTGTAGATTTAAAGACAGATAAGACGTGTGAACTGTAACTGTGTGTACCTGTAGATATAAAGACAGATACGCCGTGGGAACTGTTACTGTGTGTACCTGTAGATATAAAGACAGATAAGCCGTGTGAACAGTTACTGTGTGTACCTGTAGATATAAAGACAGATAAGCCATGTGAACTGTTACTGTGTATACCTGTAGATATAAAGACAGATAAGCCGTTTGAACAGTTACTGTGTGTACCTGTAGATATAAAGACAGATTAGCCGTGTGAACTGTTACTGTGCGTACCTGTAGATTTAAAGACAGATAAGCCGTGTGAACAGTTACTGTGTGTACCCGTAGATATAAAGACAGATAAGCCATGTGAACAGTTACTGTGTGTACCTGTAGATTTAAAGACAGATAAGCCGTGTGAACTGTTACTGTGTGTACCTGTAGATAAAAAGACAAATAAGCCATGTGAACTGTTACTGTGTGTACCTGTAGATATAAAGACAGATAAGCCGTGTGAACTGTAACAGTGTGTTCCTGTAGATATAAAGACAGATAAGCCGTGTGAACTGTTATTGTGTGTACATGTAGATATAAAGACAGATAAGCCGTGTGAACTGTAACAGTGTGTTCCTGTAGATGTAAAGACAGATAAGCCGTGTGAACTGTTACTGTGTGTACCTGTAGATATAAAGACAGATAAGCCGTGTGAACTGTAACAGTGTGTTCCTGTAGATGTAAAGACAGATAAGCCGTGTGAACTGTTACTGTGTGTACCTGTAGATATAAAGACAGATAATCTGTGTGAACTGTTACTGTGTGTACCTGTAGATATAAAGATAGATAATCTGTGTGAACTGTTACTGTGTGTACCTGTAGATATAAAGACAGATTAGCCGTGTGAACTGTTACTGTGCGTACCTGTAGATTTAAAGACAGATAAGCCGTGTGAACAGTTACTGTTTACCTGTAGATATAAAGACAGATAAGCCATGTGAACTGTTACTGTGTGTACCTGTAGATTTAAAGACAGATAAGCCGTGTGAACTGTTACTGTGTGTACATGTAGATATAAAGACAGATAAGCCGTGTGAACTGCTACTGTGTGTACCTGTAGATATAAAGACAGATAAGCCGTATGAACTGTTACTGTGCGTACCTGTAGATTTAAAGACAGATAAGCCGTGTGAACTGTTACTGTGTGTACCTGTAGATATAAAGACAGATAAGCCGTGGGAACTGTTACTGTGTGTACCTGTAGATATAAAGACAGATAAGCCGTGTGAACTGTTATTGTGTGTACATGTAGATATAAAGACAGATAAGCCGTGTGAACAGTTGCTGTGTGTACCTGTAGATATAAAGACAGATAAGCCATGTGAACAGTTACTGTGCGCACCTGTAGATTTAAAGACAGATAAGCCGTGTGAACTGTTACTGTGTGTACCTGTAGATATAAAGACAGATAAGCCGTGGGAACTGTTACTGTGTGTACCTGTTGATATAAAGACAGATAAGCCGTGTGAACAGTTACTGTGTGTACCTGTAGATATAAAGACAGATTAGCCGTGTGAACTGTTACTGTGCGTACCTGTAGATTTAAAGACAGATAAGCCGTGTGAACAGTTACTGTTTACCTGTAGATATAAAGACAGATAAGCCATGTGAACTGTTACTGTGTGTACCTGTAGATTTAAAGACAGATAAGCCGTGTGAACTGTTACTGTGTGTACCTGTAGATATAAAGACAGATAAGCCATGTGAACTGCTACTGTGTGTACCTGTAGATATAAAGACAGATAAGCCGTGTGAACTGTTACTGTGTGTACCTGTAGATATAAAGACAGATAAGCCGTGTGAACTGTTACTGTGTATACCTGTAGATATAAAGACGGATAAGCCGTGTGAACAGTTACTGTGTGTACCTGTAGATATAAAGACAGATTAGCCGTGTGAACTGTTACTGTGCGTACCTGTAGATTTAAAGACAGATAAGCCGTGTGAACAGTTACTGTGTGTACCTGTAGATATAAAGACAGAAAAGCCATGTGAACTGTTACTGTGCGTACCTGTAGATTTAAAGACAGATAAGCCGTGTGAACTGTTACTGTGTGTACCTGTAGATATAAAGACAGATAAGCCATGTGAACTGTTACTGTGTGTACCTGTAGATATAAAGACAGATATGCCGTGTGAACTGTTACTGTGTGTACCTGTAGATATAAAGACAGATAAGCCGTGTGAACTGTTACTGTGTATACCTTTAGATATAAAGACAGATAGGCGTGTGAACTGGTACTGTGTGTACCTGTAGATATAAAGACATATAAGCCGTGTGAACTGTTATTGTGTGTACCTGTAGATATAAAGACATTTAAGCCGAGTGAACTGTTATTGTGTGTACCTGTAGATATAAAGACAGATAAGCCGTGTGATCTGTTACTGTTTGTACCTGTAGATATACAGACAGATACGCCGTGTGAACTGTTATTGTGCGTACCTGTAGATATAAAGACAGATAAGCCGTGTGAACTGTTACTGTGTGTACCTGTAGATATAAAGACAGATAAGCCGTGTGAACTGTTACTGTGTGCACCTGTAGATATAAAGACAGATAAGCCATGTGAACTTTTACTGTGCGTACCTGTAGATTTAAAGACAGATAAGCCGTGTGAACTGTTACTGTGTGTACCTGTAGATATAAAGACAGATAAGCCGTGTGAACAGTTACTGTGTGTACCCGTAGATATAAAGACAGATAAGCCATGTAAACAGTTACTGTGCGTACCTGTAGATTTAAAGACCGATAAGCGGTGTGAACTGTTACAGTGTGTACCTGTAGATATAAAGACAGATAAGCCATGTGAACTGTTACTGTGTGTACCTGTAGATATAAAGACAGATAAGCCGTGTGAACTGTTACAGTGTGTTCCTGTAGATGTAAAGACAGATAAGCCGTGTGAACTGTTACTGTGTGAACCTGTAGATATAAAGACTGATAAGCCATGTGAACTGTTACTGTGTGTACCTGTAGATATAAAGACAGATAAGCCATGTGAACTGTTACTGTGTGTACCTGTAGATATAAAGACAGATAAGCCGTGTGAACTGTTATTGTGTGTACCTGTAGATATAAAGACAGATAAGCCGTGTGAACAGTTACTGTGTGAACCTGTAGATATAAAGACAGATAAGCCGTGTGAACTGTTACTGTGTATACCTGTAGATTTAAAGACAGATAAGCCGTGTGAACTGTTATTGTGTGTACCTTTAGATATAAAGACAGATAAGCCGTGTGAACTGTTACTGTGTATACCTTTAGATATAAAGACAGATAGGCCGTGTGAACTGGTACTGTGTGTACCTGTAGATATAAAGACATATAAGCCGTGTGAACTGTTATTGTGTGTACCTGTAGATATAAAGACATTTAAGCCGAGTGAACTGTTATTGTGTGTACCTGTAGATATAAAGACAGATAAGCCGTGTGATCTGTTACTGTTTGTACCTGTAGATATACAGACAGATACGCCGTGTGAACTGTTATTGTGCGTACCTGTAGATATAAAGACAGATAAGCCGTGTGAACTGTTACTGTGTGTACCTGTAGATATAAAGACAGATAAGCCGTGTGAACTGTTACAGTGTGTTCCTGTAGATGTAAAGACAGATAAGCCGTGTGAACTGTTACTGTGTGAACCTGTAGATATAAAGACTGATAAGCCATGTGAACTGTTACTGTGTGTACCTGTAGATTTAAAGACAGATAAGCTGTGTGAACTGTTACTGTGTGTACCTGTAGATATAAAGACAGATAAGCCATGTGAACTGTAACTGTGTGAACCTGTAGATATAAAGACAGATAAGCCGTGTGAACAGTTACTGTGTGAACCTGTAGATATAAAGACAGATAAGCCGTGTGAACTGTTACTGTGTGTACCTGTAGATTTAAAGACAGATAAGCCGTGTGAACTGTTACTGTGTGTACCTGTAGATAAAAAGACAGATAAGCCATGTGAACTGTTACTGTGTGTACCTGTAGATATAAAAACAGATAAGCTGTGTGAACAGTTACTGTGTGAACCTGTAGATATAAAGACAGATAAGCTGTGTGAACTGTTATTGTGTGTACCTTTAGATATAAAGACAGATAGGCCGTGTGAACTGGTAGTATGTGTACCTGTAGATATAAAGACAGATAAGCCGTGTGAACTGTTATTGTGTGTACCTTTAGATATAAAGACAGATAGGCCGTGTGAACTGTTACTGTGTGTACCTGTAGATATAATGACAGATAAGCCGTGTGAACTGTTATTGTGTGTACCTGTAGATATAAAGACAGATAAGCCGTGTGAACAGTTACTGTGTGAACCTGTAGATATAAAGACTGATAAGCCATGTGAACTGTTACTGTGCGTACCTGTAGATTTAAAGACAGATAAGCTGTGTGAACTGTTACTGTGTGTACCTGTAGATATAAAGACAGATAAGCCGTGGGAACTGTTACTGTGTATACCTGTAGATATAAAGACAGATAAGCCGTGTGAACAGTTACTGTGTGTACCTGTAGATATAAAGGCAGATTAGCCGTGTGAACTGTTACAGTGCGTACCTGTAGATTTAAAGACAGATAAGCCGTGTGAACAGTTACTGTTCACCTGTAGATATAAAGACAGATAAGCTATGTGAACTGTTACTGTGCGCACCTGTAGATTTAAAGACAGATAAGCCATGTGAACTGTTACTGTGGGTACCTGTAGATATAAAGACAGATAAGCCATGTGAACAGTTACTGTGTGTACCTGTAGATATAAAGACAGATAAGCCGTGTGAACTGTTACTGTGTATACCTTTAGATATAAAGACAGATAGGCCGTGTGAACTGGTACTGTGTGTACCTGTAGATATAAAGACATATAAGCCGTGTGAACTGTTATTGTGTGTACCTGTAGATATAAAGACATTTAAGCCGAGTGAACTGTTATTGTGTGTACCTGTAGATATAAAGACAGATAAGCCGTGTGATCTGTTACTGTTTGTACCTGTAGATATACAGACAGATACGCCGTGTGAACTGTTATTGTGCGTACCTGTAGATATAAAGACAGATAAGCCGTGTGAACTGTTACTGTGTGTACCTGTAGATATAAAGACAGATAAGCCGTGTGAACTGTTACTGTGTGCACCTGTAGATATAAAGACAGATAAGCCATGTGAACTGTTACTGTGCGTACCTGTAGATTTAAAGACAGATTATCCGTGTGAACTGTTACTGTGTGTACCTGTAGATATAAAGACAGATAAGCCGTGTGAACAGTTACTGTGTGTACCCGTAGATATAAAGACAGATAAGCCATGTGAACAGTTACTGTGCGTACCTGTAGATTTAAAGACCGATAAGCCGTGTGAACAGTTACTGTGTGTACCTGTAGATATAAAGACAGATAAGCCATGTGAACTGTTACTGTGTACACCTGTAGATATAAAGACAGATAAGCCATGTGAACTTTTACTGTGTCGATGTAGAAATAAAGACAGATTGGCCGTGTAAACTGTTACTATGTGTACCTGTAGATATAATGGCAGATAAGCTGTGTGAACAGTTACTGTGTGTACCTGTAGATATAATGACAGATAAGCAGTGTGAACTGTTACTGTATGTACCTGTAGATATAATGACAGATAAGCCGTGTCATATCCTGTCTTTACATGTTCCTCCGTACTGTGTGTACCTGTAGATATAAACTACTATAACAGATAAGTCGTGTGAACTGTTACTGTGCGTACCTGTAGATATAAAGACAGATAAGCCGTGGGAACTGTTACTGTGTGTACCTGTAGATATAAAGACAGATAAGCCGTGTGAACTGTTACTGTGTGTACCTGTAGATATAAAGACATATAAGCCGTGTGAACTGTTACTGTGTATACCTGTAGATATAAAGACGGATAAGCCGTGTGAACAGTTACTGTGTGTACCTGTAGATATAAAGACAGATTAGCCGTGTGAACTGTTACTGTGCGTACCTGTAGATTTAAAGACAGATAAGCCGTGTGAACAGTTACTGTGTGTACCTGTAGATATAAAAACAGAAAAGCCATGTGAACTGTTACTGTGCGTACCTGTAGATTTAAAGACAGATAATCCGTGTGAACTGTTACTGTGTGTACCTGTAGATATAAACACAGATAAGCCGTGTGAACTGTTACTGTGTGTACCTGTAGATATAAAGACAGATATGCCGTGTGAACTGTTACTGTGTGTACCTGTAGATATCAAGACAGATAAGCCGTGTGAACTGTTTCTGTGTATACCTTTAGATATAAAGACAGATAGGCCGTGTGAACTGGTACTGTGTGTACCTGTAGATATAAAGACAGATAAGTCGTGTGATCTGTTACTGTTTGTACCTGTAGATATACAGACAGATACGCCGTGTGAACTGTTATTGTGCGTACCTGTAGATATAAAGACAGATAAGCCGTGTGAACTGTTACTGTGTATACCTTTAGATATAAAGACAGATAGGCCGTGTGAACTGGTACTGTGTGTACCTGTAGATATAAAGACATATAAGCCGTGTGAACTGTTATTGTGTGTACCTGTAGATATAAAGACAGATAAGCCATGTGAACTGTTACTGTGCGTACCTGTAGATTTAAAGACAGATAAGACGTGTGAACTGTAACTGTGTGTACCTGTAGATATAAAGACAGATAAGCCGTGGGAACTGTTACTGTGTGTACCTGTAGATATAAAGACAGATAAGCCGTGTGAACAGTTACTGTGTGTACCTGTAGATATAAAGACAGATAAGCCATGTGAACTGTTACTGTGTATACCTGTAGATATAAAGACAGATAAGCCGTTTGAACAGTTACTGTGTGTACCTGTAGATATAAAGACAGATTAGCCGTGTGAACTGTTACTGTGCGTACCTGTAGATTTAAAGACAGATAAGCCGTGTGAACAGTTACTGTGTGTACCCGTAGATATAAAGACAGATAAGCCATGTGAACAGTTACTGTGTGTACCTGTAGATTTAAAGACAGATAAGCCGTGTGAACTGTTACTGTGTGTACCTGTAGATATAAAGACAGATAAGCCGTGTGAACTGTAACAGTGTGTTCCTGTAGATATAAAGACAGATAAGCCGTGTGAACTGTTATTGTGTGTACATGTAGATATAAAGACAGATAAGCCGTGTGAACAGTTGCTGTGTGTACCTGTAGATATAAAGACAGATAAGCCATGTGAACAGTTACTGTGCGTACCTGTAGATTTAAAGACAGATAAGCCGTGTGAACTGTTACTGTGTGTACCTGTAGATATAAAGACAGATAAGCCGTGGGAACTGTTACTGTGTGTACCTGTAGATATAAAGACAGATAAGCCGTGTGAACAGTTACTGTGTGTACCTGTAGATATAAAGACAGATTAGCCGTGTGAACTGTTACTGTGCGTACCTGTAGATTTAAAGACAGATAAGCCGTGTGAACAGTTACTGTTTACCTGTAGATATAAAGACAGATAAGCCATGTGAACTGTTACTGTGTGTACCTGTAGATTTAAAGACAGATAAGCCGTGTGAACTGTTACTGTGTGTACCTGTAGATATAAAGACAGATAAGCCATGTGAACTGCTACTGTGTGTACCTGTAGATATAAAGACAGATAAGCCGTGTGAACTGTTACTGTGTGTACCTGTAGATATAAAGACAGATAAGCCGTGTGAACTGTTACTGTGTATACCTGTAGATATAAAGACGGATAAGCCGTGTGAACAGTTACTGTGTGTACCTGTAGATATAAAGACAGATTAGCCGTGTGAACTGTTACTGTGCGTACCTGTAGATTTAAAGACAGATAAGCCGTGTGAACAGTTACTGTGTGTACCTGTAGATATAAACACAGAAAAGCCATGTGAACTGTTACTGTGCGTACCTGTAGATTTAAAGACAGATAAGCCGTGTGAACTGTTACTGTGTGTACCTGTAGATATAAAGACAGATAAGCCATGTGAACTGTTACTGTGTGTACCTGTAGATATAAAGACAGATATGCCGTGTGAACTGTTACTGTGTGTACCTGTAGATATAAAGACAGATAAGCCGTGTGAACTGTTACTGTGTATACCTTTAGATATAAAGACAGATAGGCCGTGTGAACTGGTACTGTGTGTACCTGTAGATATAAAGACATATAAGCCGTGTGAACTGTTATTGTGTGTACCTGTAGATATAAAGACATTTAAGCCGAGTGAACTGTTATTGTGTGTACCTGTAGATATAAAGACAGATAAGCCGTGTGATCTGTTACTGTTTGTACCTGTAGATATACAGACAGATACGCCGTGTGAACTGTTATTGTGCGTACCTGTAGATATAAAGACAGATAAGCCGTGTGAACTGTTACTGTGTGTACCTGTAGATATAAAGACAGATAAGCCGTGTGAACTGTTACTGTGTGCACCTGTAGATATAAAGACAGATAAGCCATGTGAACTTTTACTGTGCGTACCTGTAGATTTAAAGACAGATAAGCCGTGTGAACTGTTACTGTGTGTACCTGTAGATATAAAGACAGATAAGCCGTGTGAACAGTTACTGTGTGTACCCGTAGATATAAAGACAGATAAGCCATGTAAACAGTTACTGTGCGTACCTGTAGATTTAAAGACCGATAAGCGGTGTGAACTGTTACTGTGTGTACCTGTAGATATAAAGACAGATAAGCCATGTGAACTGTTACTGTGTGTACCTGTAGATATAAAGACAGATAAGCCGTGTGAACTGTTACAGTGTGTTCCTGTAGATGTAAAGACAGATAAGCCGTGTGAACTGTTACTGTGTGTACCTGTAGATATAAAGACAGATAAGCCGTGTGAACAGTTACTGTGTGAACCTGTAGATATAAAGACTGATAAGCCATGTGAACTGTTACTGTGCGTACCTGTAGATTTAAAGACAGATAAGCTGTGTGAACTGTTACTGTGTGTACCTGTAGATATAAAGACAGATAAGCCGTGGGAACTGTTACTGTGTATACCTGTAGATATAAAGACAGATAAGCCGTGTGAACAGTTACTGTGTGTACCTGTAGATATAAAGGCAGATTAGCCGTGTGAACTGTTACAGTGCGTACCTGTAGATTTAAAGACAGATAAGCCGTGTGAACAGTTACTGTTCACCTGTAGATATAAAGACAGATAAGCTATGTGAACTGTTACTGTGCGCACCTGTAGATTTAAAGACAGATAAGCCGTGTGAACTGTTACTGTGTGTACCTGTAGATATAAAGACAGATAAGCCATGTGAACAGTTACTGTGTGTACCTGTAGATATAAAGACAGATAAGCCGTGTGAACTGTTACTGTGTATACCTTTAGATATAAAGACAGATAGGCCGTGTGAACTGGTACTGTGCGTACCTGTAGATTTAAAGACAGATTATCCGTGTGAACTGTTACTGTGTGTACCTGTAGATATAAAGACAGATAAGCCGTGTGAACAGTTACTGTGTGTACCCGTAGATATAAAGACAGATAAGCCGTGTGAACTGTTACTGTGTGTACCTGTAGATATAAAGACAGATAAGCCGTGTGAACAGTTACTGTGTGTACCCGTAGATATAAAGACAGATAAGCCATGTAAACAGTTACTGTGCGTACCTGTAGATTTAAAGACCGATAAGCGGTGTGAACTGTTACTGTGTGTACCTGTAGATATAAAGACAGATAAGCCATGTGAACTGTTACTGTGTGTACCTGTAGATATAAAGACAGATAAGCCGTGTGAACTGTTACAGTGTGTTCCTGTAGATGTAAAGACAGATAAGCCGTGTGAACTGTTACTGTGTGTACCTGTAGATATAAAGACAGATAAGCCGTGTGAACAGTTACTGTGTGAACCTGTAGATATAAAGACTGATAAGCCATGTGAACTGTTACTGTGCGTACCTGTAGATTTAAAGACAGATAAGCTGTGTGAACTGTTACTGTGCGTACCTGTAGATATAAAGACAGATAAGCCGTGGGAACTGTTACTGTGTATACCTGTAGATATAAAGACAGATAAGCCGTGTGAACAGTTACTGTGTGTACCTGTAGATATAAAGGCAGATTAGCCGTGTGAACTGTTACAGTGCGTACCTGTAGATTTAAAGACAGATAAGCCGTGTGAACAGTTACTGTTCACCTGTAGATATAAAGACAGATAAGCTATGTGAACTGTTACTGTGCGCACCTGTAGATTTAAAGACAGATAAGCCGTGTGAACTGTTACTGTGTGTACCTGTAGATATAAAGACATTTAAGCCGAGTGAACTGTTATTGTGTGTACCTGTAGATATAAAGACAGATAAGCCGTGTGATCTGTTACTGTTTGTACCTGTAGATATACAGACAGATACGCCGTGTGAACTGTTATTGTGCGTACCTGTAGATATAAAGACAGATAAGCCGTGTGAACTGTTACTGTGTGTACCTGTAGATATAAAGACAGATAAGCCGTGTGAACTGTTACTGTGTGCACCTGTAGATATAAAGACAGATAAGCCATGTGAACTGTTACTGTGCGTACCTGTAGATTTAAAGACAGATTATCCGTGTGAACTGTTACTGTGTGTACCTGTAGATATAAAGACAGATAAGCCGTGTGAACAGTTACTGTGTGTACCCGTAGATATAAAGACAGATAAGCCATGTGAACAGTTACTGTGCGTACCTGTAGATTTAAAGACCGATAAGCCGTGTGAACTGTTACTGTGTGTACCTGTAGATATAAAGACAGATAAGCCATGTGAACTGTTACTGTGTACACCTGTAGATATAAAGACAGATAAGCCATGTGAACTTTTACTGTGTCGATGTAGAAATAAAGACAGATAGGCCGTGTAAACTGTTACTATGTGTACCTGTAGATATAATGGCAGATAAGCTGTGTGAACAGTTACTGTGTGTACCTGTAGATATAATGACAGATAAGCAGTGTGAACTGTTACTGTATGTACCTGTAGATATAATGACAGATAAGCCGTGTCATATCCTGTCTTTACATGTTCCTCCGTACTGTGTGTACCTGTAGATATAAACTACTATAACAGATAAGTCGTGTGAACTGTTACTGTGCGTACCTGTAGATATAAAGACAGATAAACCGTGTAAACTGTTACTGTGTGTACCTGTAGATATAAAGACAGATAAGCCGTGTGAACTGTTACGGTGTGTACTTGTAGATATAAAGACAGATAAGCTGTGTGAACTGTTACTGTGCGTACCTGTAGATATAAAGACAGATAAACCGTGTAAACTGTTACTGTGCGTACCTGTAGATATAAAGACAGATAAGCCGTGTGAACTGTTACGGTGTGTACTTGTAGATATAAAGACAGATAAGCCGTGTGAAATGTTACTGTGTGTACCTGTAGATATAAAGACAGATAAACCGTGTAAACTGTTACTGTGTGTACCTGTAGATATATTAAGACAGATAAGCCGTGTGAACTGTTACTGTGCTTACCTGTAGAAATAAAGACAGATAATATCCCGTCTTTACATGTTCGTCCGTATATAATATCCTGTCTTTACATGTTCGTCCATATATAATATCCTGTCTTTACATGTTCGTCCGTATATAATTTCCCGTCTTTACATGTTCGTCCGTATATAATATATTATTAAATGACTAGAAAATTTGAGCATTTTCATTGGTTTAGATCCTTTGCCGATGTTCCCGATCAAACCTCATGTCTACCGCGCAAATTTGCGCGAGAGGTGGACAAATGTCATATCACTGGCACCGTGTACCCAAAAGGTGTGTAAACACTAATCCAATTCTTTAAGATTTTCTACTAAATTTGTTATTTTTTTAATTAGAGCAGCTCTTTTACCTTAAGCACAACTTGCCCGACATCATATATATCCTGAATCGTACGTGACAGGCCTATGTTCTCTCAAAATTTCATGACCTCTTTAAAACCTTCCAAGAGAAAACCAGCTTCCGGGGTAAACCCCACTCTAAAAATAGCTCTTTCTTTTCAGAAAATCTTGGTTTATAGGTCATGTAGTGCATGTGACATAAAACATACTAAACACCATTAGAACAGAGCAAGTTAGGACTCTAAATTTTTCTAATATATTTACCTTTCAGAAAAACTTTCATTCATTAAAATCCAGTTAGTAGTTTTTAATATACACTAAGATAAACAGGACTATTTTGTTGTTAAGTACTATTTTCTTATATGTTCCAAATTTGATTGGTCCCCTTTAGTGTCTTGACACCTAAAGAGCATGTATTTGTCCATCAAATTGTACAGAATTTTGCCTATTTGTAGCCTAAGTATATCTGACCAACACCCTAAAATTTCTTTGCATTCTATATAACAGTTTTGGAGAATCGCAGGAAAAGATTCAATGACTGCGCACATACTTAATCAGCACAAACTGTGTTTGCAGATCAAGTAATGCATTATTTCCAATATATTCAATTTCCTAAGTTCAGATGTAAATTTCAATGTATATCACACATTAACACTATAGTATAACACACTGAATACTAATAAAAACATACATTATATTTATACCTGACAAATAAAAAAATTTTAAGTTTCAGGTTGGGGGACCAGCCCCCCCCCCCTTTTTTTTAGATGGCATATTAGATCTCTTATAAACTTTAAATATCTGTAACATTCCTACTAACCCATTTCATATTTCTTGTTGCTCAACAAGATAGAATTGCACCTCAACAAACAATAAAGTTCCAAAAAGAACCATTTTAGTATGACCCTGTCCTATAGTATCAATTGACAAATTCCGCATCTAAAAAATACAAAATAGGCACCATATTCAATATTTGTGGCAACATAGATGTCTTTGCGACCTAATATTTAGATTGCCTGACTTGCCTGCTACTGAGAAACACTGAAACAATATATTTTTTAACTCCAAACACACTGTTCTAGGCAGAGAATACAGATTTTATTGCCAAAAAAATCTAAAATGTTACATAATATAATATTTAGGCTGAAATTTGACACTAGTATGGTTTAGAACCAAATATGTATTTAAAATGAGTAAATGGGTTATAATCTTTCATTCTCAAACATTTTCAGGCAAAGGGAGGTAATATGAAAAAATGGTGTTTATGTATTAAAGGTGTGTAAACACTAATCCAATTCTTTAAGATTTTCTACTAAATTTGTTATTTTTTTAATTAGAGCAGCTCTTTTACCTTAAGCACAACTTGCCCGACATCATATATATCCTGAATCGTACGTGACAGGCCTATGTTCTCACAATTTCATGACCTCTTTAAAACCTTCCAAGAGAAAACCAGCTTCCGGGGTAAACCCCACTCTAAAAATAGCTCTTTCTTTTCAGAAAATCTTGGTTTATAGGTCATGTAGTGCATGTGACATAAAACATACTAAACACCATTAGAACAGAGCAAGTTAGGACTCTAAATTTTTCTAATATATTTACCTTTCAGAAAAACTTTCATTCATTAAAATCCAGTTAGTAGTTTTTAATATACACTAAGATAAACAGGACTATTTTGTTGTTAAGTACTATTTTCTTATATGTTCCAAATTTGATTGGTCCCCTTTAGTGTCTTGACACCTAAAGAGCATGTATTTGTCCATCAAATTGTACAGAATTTTGCCTATTTGTAGCCTAAGTATATCTGACCAACACCCTAAAATTTCTTTGCATTCTATATAACAGTTTTGGAGAATCGCAGGAAAAGATTCAATGACTGCGCACATACTTAATCAGCACAAACTGTGTTTGCAGATCAAGTAATGCATTATTTCCAATATATTCAATTTCCTAAGTTCAGATGTAAATTTCAATGTATATCACACATTAACACTATAGTATAACACACTGAATACTAATAAAAACATACATTATATTTATACCTGACAAATAAAAAAATTTTAAGTTTCAGGTTGGGGGACCAGCCCCCCCCCCCTTTTTTTTAGATGGCATATTAGATCTCTTATAAACTTTAAATATCTGTAACATTCCTACTAACCCATTTCATATTTCTTGTTGCTCAACAAGATAGAATTGCACCTCAACAAACAATAAAGTTCCAAAAAGAACCATTTTAGTATGACCCTGTCCTATAGTATCAATTGACAAATTCCGCATCTAAAAAATACAAAATAGGCACCATATTCAATATTTGTGGCAACATAGATGTCTTTGCGACCTAATATTTAGATTGCCTGACTTGCCTGCTACTGAGAAACACTGAAACAATATATTTTTTAACTCCAAACACACTGTTCTAGGCAGAGAATACAGATTTTATTGCCAAAAAAATCTAAAATGTTACATAATATAATATTTAGGCTGAAATTTGACACTAGTATGGTTTAGAACCAAATATGTATTTAAAATGAGTAAATGGGTTATAATCTTTCATTCTCAAACATTTTCAGGCAAAGGGAGGTAATATGAAAAAATGGTGTTTATGTATTAAAGGTGTGTAAACACTAATCCAATTCTTTAAGATTTTCTACTAAATTTGTTATTTTTTTAATTAGAGCAGCTCTTTTACCTTAAGCACAACTTGCCCGACATCATATATATCCTGAATCGTACGTGACAGGCCTATGTTCTCTCAAAATTTCATGACCTCTTTAAAACCTTCCAAGAGAAAACCAGCTTCCGGGGTAAACCCCACTCTAAAAATAGCTCTTTCTTTTCAGAAAATCTTGGTTTATAGGTCATGTAGTGCATGTGACATAAAACATACTAAACACCATTAGAACAGAGCAAGTTAGGACTCTAAATTTTTCTAATATATTTACCTTTCAGAAAAACTTTCATTCATTAAAATCCAGTTAGTAGTTTTTAATATACACTAAGATAAACAGGACTATTTTGTTGTTAAGTACTATTTTCTTATATGTTCCAAATTTGATTGGTCCCCTTTAGTGTCTTGACACCTAAAGAGCATGTATTTGTCCATCAAATTGTACAGAATTTTGCCTATTTGTAGCCTAAGTATATCTGACCAACACCCTAAAATTTCTTTGCATTCTATATAACAGTTTTGGAGAATCGCAGGAAAAGATTCAATGACTGCGCACATACTTAATCAGCACAAACTGTGTTTGCAGATCAAGTAATGCATTATTTCCAATATATTCAATTTCCTAAGTTCAGATGTAAATTTCAATGTATATCACACATTAACACTATAGTATAACACACTGAATACTAATAAAAACATACATTATATTTATACCTGACAAATAAAAAAATTTTAAGTTTCAGGTTGGGGGACCAGCCCCCCCCCCTTTTTTTTAGATGGCATATTAGATCTCTTATAAACTTTAAATATCTGTAACATTCCTACTAACCCATTTCATATTTCTTGTTGCTCAACAAGATAGAATTGCACCTCAACAAACAATAAAGTTCCAAAAAGAACCATTTTAGTATGACCCTGTCCTATAGTATCAATTGACAAATTCCGCATCTAAAAAATACAAAATAGGCACCATATTCAATATTTGTGGCAACATAGATGTCTTTGCGACCTAATATTTAGATTGCCTGACTTGCCTGCTACTGAGAAACACTGAAACAATATATTTTTTAACTCCAAACACACTGTTCTAGGCAGAGAATACAGATTTTATTGCCAAAAAAATCTAAAATGTTACATAATATAATATTTAGGCTGAAATTTGACACTAGTATGGTTTAGAACCAAATATGTATTTAAAATGAGTAAATGGGTTATAATCTTTCATTCTCAAACATTTTCAGGCAAAGGGAGGTAATATGAAAAAATGGTGTTTATGTATTAAAGGTGTGTAAACACTAATCCAATTCTTTAAGATTTTCTACTAAATTTGTTATTTTTTTAATTAGAGCAGCTCTTTTACCTTAAGCACAACTTGCCCGACATCATATATATCCTGAATCGTACGTGACAGGCCTATGTTCTCTCAAAATTTCATGACCTCTTTAAAACCTTCCAAGAGAAAACCAGCTTCCGGGGTAAACCCCACTCTAAAAATAGCTCTTTCTTTTCAGAAAATCTTGGTTTATAGGTCATGTAGTGCATGTGACATAAAACATACTAAACACCATTAGAACAGAGCAAGTTAGGACTCTAAATTTTTCTAATATATTTACCTTTCAGAAAAACTTTCATTCATTAAAATCCAGTTAGTAGTTTTTAATATACACTAAGATAAACAGGACTATTTTGTTGTTAAGTACTATTTTCTTATATGTTCCAAATTTGATTGGTCCCCTTTAGTGTCTTGACACCAAAAATAGATCAAGGGAAAACACAGAGACACTAAAATAAAACGTAGCTTTTGATTGGACGTTATTTTTATTTCGTCCAATCAAATGCGTTCTTACAAATTAAGTTCGGGTCATTAGAAACGTTTGCAAATGGCAGAAGTGGCTGCGATGGAGCCGGCAGGACAGAAATCTCGATTTGCAACTATCAATGAGGAACAATTAAATAAGATTTTGACAGAGAAAGATGCCAAAAATACTAAGAGAGCCACGGATTCTAGCATTAGGACATTTAAAAGTTATTTACGTGAAAAAAATTACGACGAAGATTTCGAGGACCTGCCAAATGAACAAATCGATGCTATTTTGAAAAAATTCTACTCAGAAGTCCGTACCGAAAATGGAGAACTGTATAAGAAATCAAGTTTGACAAGCCTCCGACATGGAATTAATCGTTATTTAAGTAACCAGCCTTCCGGAAAAGATATAATTCACGGAAAAGACTTCACAGTTAAATTTTAAATTAAATTTGTTGAAAAATTGTTGAAAATTATTTATCTTGTTTACTTTAACATGTTTTAAAGTCCAATATCTGGTGAGATTTAATTTGCCTTGGAAAATTATCAAAACATCTGAAAGGATATGGAGAAATATCATGAAATTATTCACAGGTCTTGAGTCATTTAATAAAACAATTGTTGACTTTTCATATCAGGTTGACATGAGATTTATCAACCTCAGAAGTGATATTCACCTCAGCCGTTGGCTTCGGTGAATATTTCACTTCTTCAGGTTGATAAATCTTCATGTCAACCTCATAAAAAGTCATTAATTGTATACTGTCTTTTTTTGTTCGTCCGTATATAATATCCTGTCTTAACATGTTCGTTCGTATATAATATCCTGTCTTTACACGTTCATCCGTATATCATATTCTGTCTTTACATGTTCGTCCGTATATAATATCCCGTCTTTACATGTTCGTCCGTATATCATATTCTGTCTTTACATGTTCGTCTGTATATAATATACTGTCTTTACATGTTCGTCCGTATATAATATTCTGTCTTTACATGTTCGTTCGTATATCATATTCTGTCTTTACATGTTCGTCCGTATATAATATCCTGTCTTTACATGTTCGTTCGTATATCATATTCTGTCTTTACATGTTCGTCTGTATATAATATACGGTCTTTACATGTTCGTCCGTATATAATATTCTGTCTTTATATGTTCGTTCGTATATCATATTCTGTCTTTACATGTTCGTTCGTATATCATATTCTGTCTTTACATGTTCGTCCGTATATCATATCCCGTCTTTACATGTTCGTCCGTATATCATATCCCGTCTTTACATGTTCGTCCGTATATAATATCCCGTCTTTACATGTTCGTTCGTATATAATATCCTGTCTTTACATGTTCGTCCGTATATAATATTCTGTCTTTACATGTTCGTCCGTATATAATATCCTGTCTTTACATGTTCGTCCGTATATCATATTCCGTCTTTACATGTTCGTACGTATATCATATTCTGTCTTTACATAATCGTCCGTATATAATATCCCGTCTTTACATGTTCGTCCGTATATAATATCCTGTCTTTACACGTTCATCCGTATATCATATTCTGTCTTTACATGTTCGTCCGTGTATAATATCCCGTCTTTACAAGTTCGTCCGTATATCATATTCTGTCTTTACATGTTCGTCCGTATATAATATCTTGTCTTTACAAGTTCGTACGTATATCATATTCTGTCTTTACATGTTCGTCAGTATATAATATCCCGTTTTTACATGTTCGTCCGTATATCATATTCTGTCTTTACATGTTCGTCCGTATATAATATTCCGTCTTAACATGTACGTCCGTATATCATTTTCTGTCTTTACATGTTCGTCTGTATATAATATACGGTCTTTACATGTTCGTCCGTATATATTATTCTGTCTTTACATGTTCGTTCGTATATCATATTCTGTCTTTACATGTTCGTCCGTATATCATATTCTGTCTTTACATGTTCGTCCGTATATAATATTCCGACTTTACATGTTCGTCCGTATATAATATTCCGTCTTTACGTGTTCGTCCGTATATAATATACTGTCTTTACATGTTCGTCCGTATATAATATTCCGTCTTTACATGTTCGTCCGCATATAATATTCCGTCTTTACATGTTCGTCCGTATATCATATTCTTTCTTTACATGTTCGTCCGTATATAATATCCCGTCTTTACATGTTCCTCCGTATATTATATCCCGTCTTTACATGTTCGTCCGTATATCATATTCTGTCTTTACATGTTTGTCCGTATATAATATACTGTCTTTACATGTTCGTCCGTATATTATATCCCGTCTTTACATGTTCGACCGTATATCATATTCTGTCTTTACATGTTCGTCCGTATATATTATCCCGTCTTTACATGTTCGTCCGTATATAATATTCCGTCTTTACATGTTCGTCCGTATATAAAATTCCGTCTTTACATGTTCGTCCGTATAGAATATCCCGTCTTTACATGTTCGTCCGTATATCATATTCTGTCTTTACATGTTCGTCCGTATAGAATATTCCGTCTTTACATGTTCGTCCGTATATAATATACTGTCTTTACATGTTCGTCCGTATATCATATTCTGTCTTTACATGTTCGTCCGTATATCATATTCTGTCTTTACATGTTCGTCCGTATATAATATACTGTCTTTACATGTTCGTCCGTATGTAATATTCCGTCTTTACATGTTCGTTCGTATATAATATTCCGTCTTTACATGTTCGTCCGTATATAATATTCCGTCTTTACATGTTCGTCCGTATATAATATTCCGTCTTTACATGTTCGTCCGTATATAATATCCCGTCTTTACTTGTTCGTCCGTATATAATATTCCGACTTTACATGTTCGTCCGTATATAATATTCCGTCTTTACATGTTCGTCCGTATATAATATTCCGTCTTTACATGGTCGTCCGTATATAATATTCCGTCTTTACATGTTCGTCCGTATATAATATCCCGTCTTTACATGTTCGTCCGTATATCATATTCTTTCTTTACATGTTCGTCCGTACATAATATCTTGACTTTACATGTTCGTTCATATATCATATTCTGTCTTTACATGTTCGTCTGTATATAATATACGGTCTTTACATGTTCGTCCGTATATAATATTCTGTCTTTACATGTTCGTTCGTATATCATATTCTGTCTTTACATGTTCGTTCGTATATCATGTTCTGTCTTTACATGTTCGTCCGTATATCATATCCCGTCTTTACATGTTCGTCCGTATATCATATCCCGTCTTTACATGTTCGTCCGTATATAATATCCCGTCTTTACATGTTCGTTCGTATATAATATCCCGTCTTTACATGTTCGTCCGTATATAATATTCTGTCTTTACATGTTCGTCCGTATATAATATCCTGTCTTTACATGTTCGTTCGTATATCATATTCCGTCTTTACATGTTCGTACGTATATCATATTCTGTCTTTACATAATCGTCCGTATATAATATCCCGTCTTTACATGTTCGTCCGTATATAATATCCTGTCTTTACACGTTCATCCGTATATCATATTCTGTCTTTATATGTTCGTCCGTATATAATATCTCGTCTTTACAAGTTCGTCCGTATATCATATTCTGTCTTTACATGTTCGTCCGTATATAATATCTTGTCTTTACAAGTTCGTACGTATATCATATTCTGTCTTTACATGTTCGTCCGTATATAATATCCCGTTTTTACATGTTCGTCCGTATATCATATTCTGTCTTTACATGTTCGTCCGTATATAATATTCCGTCTTAACATGTTCGTCCGTATATCATTTTCTGTCTTTACATACTCGTCCGTATATAATATACGGTCTTTACATGTTCGTCCATATATATTATTCTGTCTTTACATGTTCGTTCGTATATCATCTTCTGTCTTTACATGTTCGTCCGTATATCATATTCTGTCTTTACATGTTCGTCCGTATATAATATTCCGACTTTACATGTGCGTCCGTATATAATATTCCGTCTTTACATGTTCGTCCGTATATAATTTACTGTCTTTACATGTTCGTCCGTATATAATATTCCGTCTTTACATGTTCGTCCGTATATAATATTCCGTCTTTACATGTTCGTCCGTATATAATATTCCGTCTTTACATGTTCGTCCGTATATCATATTCTTTCTTTACATGTTCGTCCGTATATAATATCCCGTCTTTACATGTTCCTCCGTATATTATATCCCGTCTTTACATGTTCGTTCGTATTTCATATTCTGTCTTTGCATTTTCGTCCGTATATTATATCCCGTCTTTACATGTTCGACCGTATATCATATTCTGTCTTTACATGTTCGTCCGTATATATTATCCCGTCTTTACATGTTCGTCCGTATATAATATCTTGACTTTACATGTTCGTTCGTATATCATATTCTGTCTTTACATGTTCGTCTGTATATAATATACGGTCTTTACATGTTCGTCCGTATATAATATTCTGTCTTTACATGTTCGTTCGTATATCATATTCTGTCTTTACATGTTCGTTCGTATATCATGTTCTGTCTTTACATGTTCGTCCGTATATCATATCCCGTCTTTACATGTTCGTCCGTATATCATATCCCGTCTTTACATGTTCGTCCGTATATAATATCCCGTCTTTACATGTTCGTTCGTATATAATATCCCGTCTTTACATGTTCGTCCGTATATAATATTCTGTCTTTACATGTTCGTCCGTATATAATATCCTGTCTTTACATGTTCGTTCGTATATCATATTCCGTCTTTACATGTTCGTACGTATATCATATTCTGTCTTTACATAATCGTCCGTATATAATATCCCGTCTTTACATGTTCGTCCGTATATAATATTCTGTCTTTACACGTTCATCCGTATATCATTTTCTGTCTTTATATGTTCGTCCGTATATAATATCTCGTCTTTACAAGTTCGTCCGTATATCATATTCTGTCTTTACATGTTCGTCCGTATATAATATCTTGTCTTTACAAGTTCGTACGTATATCATATTCTGTCTTTACATGTTCGTCCGTATATAATATCCCGTTTTTACATGTTCGTCCGTATATCATATTCTGTCTTTACATGTTCGTCCGTATATAATATTCCGTCTTAACATGTTCGTCCGTATATCATTTTCTGTCTTTACATGTTCGTCCGTATATAATATACGGTCTTTACATGTTCGTCCGTATATATTATTCTGTCTTTACATGTTCGTTCGTATATCATCTTCTGTCTTTACATGTTCGTCCGTATATCATATTCTGTCTTTACATGTTCGTCCGTATATAATATTCCGACTTTACATGTGCGTCCGTATATAATATTCCGTCTTTACATGTTCGTCCGTATATAATTTACTGTCTTTACATGTTCGTCCGTATATAATATTCCGTCTTTACATGTTCGTCCGTATATCATATTCTTTCTTTACATGTTCGTCCGTATATAATATCCCGTCTTTACATGTTCCTCCGTATATTATATCCCGTCTTTACATGTTCGTCCGTATATCATATTCTGTCTTTGCATTTTCGTCCGTATATTATATCCCGTCTTTACATGTTCGACCGTATATCATATTCTGTCTTTACATGTTCGTCCGTATATATTATCCCGTCTTTACATGTTCGTCCGTATATAATATACTGTGTTTACATGTCCGTCCGTATATAATATTCCGTCTTTACATGTTCGTTCGTATATAATATTCCGTCTTTACATGTTCGTCCGTATATAATATTCCGTCTTTACATGTTCTTCCGTATATAATATTGCGTCTTTACCTGTTCGTCCGTATATAATATCCCGTCTTTACATGTTCGTCCGTATATAATATTCCGACTTTACATGTTCGTCCGTATATAATATTCTGTCTTTACATGTTCGTCCGTATATAATATACTGTCTTTACATGTTCGTCCGTATATAATATTCCGTCTTTACATGTTCGTCCGTATATAATATTCCGTCTTTACATGTTCGTCCGTATATAATATTCCGTCTTTACATGTTCGTCCGTATATCATATTCTTTCTTTACATGTTCGTCCGTATATAATATCCCGTCTTTACATGTTCCTCCGTATATTATATCCCGTCTTTACATGTTCGTCCGTATATCATATTCTGTCTTTACATGTTCGTCCGTATATAATATACTGTCTTTAGATGTTCGTCCGTATATTATATCCCGTCTTTACATGTTCGTCCGTATATCATATTCTGTCTTTACATATTCGTCCGTATATAATATCCCGTCTTTACATGTTCGTCCGTATATAATATCCCGTCTTTTTACATGTTCGTCCGTATATCATATTCTGTCTTTACATGTTCGTCCGTATATAATATCCTGTCTTTACATATTCGTCCGTATATAATATCCTGTCTTTACATATTCGTCCGTATATCATATTCTGTCTTTACATGTTCGTCCGTATATAATATCCCGTCTTTACATGTTCGTCCGTATATAATATCCCGTCTTTACATGTTCCTCCGTATATTATATTCCGTCTTTACATGTTCGTCCGTATATGATATTCCGTCTTTACATGTTCGTCCGTATATAATATCCCGTCTTTACATGTTCGTTCGTATATAATATCCCGTCTTTACATGTTCGTCCGTATATGATATTCCGTCTTTACATGTTCGTCCGTATATAATATCCCGTCTTTACATGTTCGTCCGTATATAATATCCCGTCTTTACATGTTCGTCCGTTTATAATATCCCGTCTTTACATGTTCGTCCGTATATGATATTCCGTCTTTACATGTTCGTCCGTATATAATATCCCGTCTTTACATGTTCGTCTGTATATAATATCCCGTCTTTACATGTTCGTCCGTATATAATATCAGTCTTTACATGTTCGTCCGTATATGATATTCCGTCTTTACATGTTCGTCCGTATATAATATCCCGTCTTTACATGTTCGTCCGTATATGATATTCCGTCTTTACATGTTCGACCGTATATCATATTCTGTCTTTACATGTTCGTTCGTATATAATATCCCGTATTTACATGTTCGTCAGTTTTTTTTCAGTTTAAACATATTTTATACAAGATAATTGAAATGGATTGGATAGCAGGCATAGCCTATATAAATCCTCTCCATACAAGGCAACATACAGATGTTCAACATGTTGGATATAGAATACAAACATATACTGAGAACACATTCAAAGAAAGATAACTCTAATTTGTAAATATAAGGTGTCAAAAATCATTACTATGATAACATTAGTAGTTTAATTTAATGTTAGTTTACATGTAATAAGGAAAAGAGAAAATATATTTGAAATTTAAATTTGTAAATTAGTTTTTAGAAGCAAAAATATTTTCATGGTATTAAATAGTATTCTCAATATATCTCTTTTGGTAAAATAAAGATTAGTTAACATTACTAGTATTTGTTCATATATTTTTTTTTAATTAATCACAATATGGTTTACTTAGAAAAAGCAATAAATTTTACTTCCAGTACATATTTTGCCAAAAGTGTGTGATTTAAATTTTTTTTTAATTTTTCCATATAATATTATAATTAAATAAATAATAATATGTATATAGTATGAATGGCATTTCGATATAAACAAAACAACAGTCTGTCAACGATAACTAGTAGTCAGATCATTAGTGTATGAACATGCTACATTTATGTATACTTCAAAAACGCTTTGTATTTTTAATATATGTTTGCACTGCCAACATGAGCTTGACATTGTCATTATAAGAAAGAAGCTCATTTCCATGCAGTAGGTTTATTGGGTTAAAATCAATATGCAATTCCATGCAGATACTTTGCAGTGACCACCTCTGAAGTTGATAGAATATCATATTCTGTCTTTACATGTTAGTGCGTATATAATATTCCGTCTTTACATGTTCTTCCGTATATAATATTCTGTCTTTACATGTTCGTCCGTATATAATATTCCGTCTTTACATGTTCGTCCGTATATCATATTCTGCCTTTACATGTTAGTGCGTATATAATATTCCGTCTTTACATGTTCGTCCGTATATAATATTCTGTCTTTACATGTTCGTCCGTATATAATATTCCGTCTTTACATGTTCGTCCGTATATCATATTCGGTCTTTACATATTCGTCCGTATATAATATCCCGTCTTTAAAGGTTCGTCCGTATATAATATTCCGTCTTTACATGTTCGTCCGTATATAATATTCCGTGTTTACATGTTCGTCCGTATATCACATTCTGTCTTTACATGTTAGTCCGTATATCATATTCCGTCTTTATATGTTCGTCCGTATATAACATTCCGTCTTTACATGTTCGTCCGTATATCATATTCTGTCTTTACATGTTCGTCCGTATATAATATTCTGTCTTTACATATTCGTCCGTATATAATATTCCGTCTTTACATGTTCGTCCGTCTATAATATTCCGTCTTTACATGTTCGTCCGTATATAATATTCCGTCTTTACTTGTTCGTCCGTATATAACATTCCGTCTTTACATGTTCGTCCGTATATAATATTCCGTCTTTACATGTTCGTCCGAATATAATATTCCGTCTTTACATGTTCGTCCGTATATAATATTCCGTCTTTACATGTTCGTCCGTATATAATATCCCGTCTTTAAAGGTTCGACCTTATATAATATTCCGTCTTTACATGTTCGTCCGTATATCATATTCTGTCTTTACATGTTCGTCCGTATATCATATTCTGTCTTTACCTGTTCGTCCGTATATCATATTCTGTCTTTACATGTTCGTCCGTATATAACATTCCGTCTTTACATGTTCGTCCGTATATAATATTCCGTCTTTACATGTTCGTCCGTATATAATATTCCGTCTTTACATGTTCGTCCGTATATAACATTCCGTCTTTACATGTTAGTCCGTATATAATATTCCGTCTTTACATGTTAGTCCGTATATAATATTCCGTCTTTACATGTTCGTCCGTATATAATATTCCGTCTTTACATGTTCGTCCGTATATCATATTCAGTCTTTACATGTTCGTCCGTATATCATATTCAGTCTTTACATGTTCGTCCGTATATCATATTCAGTCTTTACATGTTCGACCTTATATAATATTCTGTCTTTACATGTTCGTCCGTATATAATATTCCGTCTTTACATGTTCGTCCGTATATAATATTCCGTCTTTACATGTTAGTCCGTATATAATATTCCGTCTTTACATGTTCGTCCGTATATAATTTTCCGTCTTTACATGTTCGTCCGTATATCATATTCAGTCTTTACATGTTCGTCCGTATCATATTATGTCTTTACACGTTCGTCCGTATATAACATTCCGTCTTTACATGTTCGTCCGTATATCATATTCAGTCTTTACATGTTCGACCTTATATAATTTTCCGTGTTTACATGATCGAACGTATATAACATTCCGTCTTTACATGTTCGTCCGTATATAATATTCCGTCTTTACATGTTCGTCCGTATATAACATTCCGTCTTTACATGTTCGTCCGTATATAATATTCCGTCTTTACATGTTCGTCCGTATATAATATTCCGTCTTTACATGTTCGTCCGTATATAATATTCCGTCTTTACATGTTCGTCCGTATTTAATATTCCGTCTTTACATGTTCGTCCGTATATAACATTCCGTCTTTACATGTTCGTCCGTATATAATATTCCGTCTTTACATGTTCGTCCGTATATAATATTCCGTCTTTACATGATCGAACGTATATAATATTCCGTCTTTACATGTTAGTCCGTATATAATATTCCGTCTTTACATGTTCGTCCGTATATAATATTCCGTCTTTACATGTTCGTCCGTATATAACATTCCGTCTTTACATGTTCGTCCGTATATCATATTCTGTCTTTACATGTTCGTCCGTATATAATATTCTGTCTTTAAAGGTTCGACCTTATATAATATTCCGTCTTTACATGTTCGTCCGTATATAATATTCCGTGTTTACATGTTCGTCCGTATATAATATGCCGTCTTTACATGTTCGTCCGTATATAATATTCCGTCTTTACATGTTCGTCCGTATATAATATTCCGTCTTTACATGTTCGTCCGTATATAATATTCCGTGTTTACATGTTCGTCCGTATATAATATTCCGTCTTTACATGTTCGTCCGTATATAATATACCGTCTTTACATGTTCGTCCGTATATAATATTCCGTCTTTACATGTTCGTCCGTATATAATATTATGTCTTTACATGCTCGTCCGTATATAATATTCCGTCTTTACATGTTCGTCCGTATATCATATTCTGTCTTTACATGTTCTTCCGTATATAATATTCCGTCTTTACATGTTCGTCCGTATATAATATTCCGTCTTGACATGTTCGTCCGTATATAATATTCTGTCTTTACATGCTCGTCCGTATATAATATTCCGTCTTTACATGTTCGTCAGTATATCATATTCCGTCTTTACATGTTCTTCCGTATATAATATTCCGTCTTTACATGTTCGTCCGTATATCATATTCCGTCTTTACATGTTCGTCTGTATATAATATTCCGTCTTTACATGTTCGTCCGTATATCATATTCCGTCTTTACATGTTCGTCCGTATATCATATTCTGTCTTTACATGTTCGTCGGTATATAATATTCCGTCTTTACATGTTCGTCCGTATATAATATTCCGTCTTACCATGTTCGTCCGTATATCATATTCTTTCTTTACATGTTCGTCCGTATATAATATTCCGTCTTTACATGTTCGTCCGTATATAATATTCCGTCTTTACATGTTCGTCCGTATATAACATTCCGTCTTTACATGTTCGTCCGTATATCATATTCCGTCTTGACATGTTCGTCCGTATATAATATTCCGTCTTTACATGTTCGTCTGTATATCATATTCCGTCTTTACATGTTCGTCCGTATATCATATTCTGTCTTTACATGTTCGTCCGTATATAATATTCCGTCTTTACATGTTCGTCCGTATATAATATTCCGTCTTTACATGTTCGTCCGTATATAATATTCCGTCTTTACATGTTCGTCCGTATATAATATTCCGTCTTTACATGTTGTTCCGTATATAATATCCCGTCTTTAAAGGTTCGACCTTATATAGTATTCCGTCTTTACATGTTCGTCAGTATATAATATCCCTTCTTAACATGTTCGTCCGTATATCATATTCGGTCTTTACATGTTCGTCCGTATATCATATTCTGTCTTTACATGTTCGTCCATATATAATATTCCGTCTTTACATGTTCGTCCGTATATCATATTCTGTCTTTACATGTTCGTCCGTATATAATATCCTGTCTTTAAAGGTTCGACCTTATATAATATTCCGTCTTTACATGTTCGTCCGTATATAATATTCCCTGTTTACATGTTCGTCCGTATATAATATGCCGTCTTTACATGTTCGTCCGTATATAATATTCCGTCTTTACATGTTCGTCCGTTTATAATATTCCGTCTTTACATGTTCGTCCGTATATAATATTCGTCCTTACATGTTCATCCGTATATAATATCCCGTCTTTAAAGGTTCGTCCGTATATAATATTCCGTCTTTACATGTTCGTCCGTATATAATATTCCGTGTTTACATGTTCGTCCGTATATCAAATTCTGTCTTTACATGTTAGTCCGTATATCATATTCCGTCTTTATATGTTCGTCCGTATATAACATTCCGTCTTTACATGTTCGTCCGTATATCATATTCTATCTTTACATGTTCGTCCGTATATAATATTCCGTCTTTACATGTTCGTCCGTATATAATATTCCGTCTTTACATGTTCGTCCGTATATAACATTCCGTCTTTACATGTTCGTCCGTATATAATATTCCGTCTTTACATGTTCGTCCGTATATAACATTCCGTCTTTACATGTTCGTCCGTATATAATATTCCGTCTTTACATGTTCGTCCGAATATAATATTCCGTCTTTACATGTTCGTCCGTATATAATATTCCGTCTTTACATGTTCGTCAGTATATCATATTCTGTCTTTACATGTTCGTCCGTATATTATATTCTGTCTTTACATGTTCGCCCGTATATAATATTCTGTCTTTACATGTTCGTCCGTATATCATATTCTGTCTTTACATGTTCGTTCGTATATAATATTATGTCTTTACATGTTCGTCCGTATATAATATTCCGTCTTTACATGTTCGTCCGTATATAATATTCCGTCTTTACATGTTAGTCCGTATATAATATTCCGTCTTTACATGTTCGTCCGTATATAATATTCCGTCTTTACATGTTCGTCCGTATATCATATTCAGTCTTTACATGTTCGTCCGTATATCATATTCTGTCTTTACATGTTCGTCCGAATATAACATTCCGTCTTTACATGTTCGTCCGTATATCATATTCAGTCTTTACATGTTCGACCTTATATAATTTTTCGTGTTTACACGATCGAACGTATATAACATTCCGTCTTTACATGTTCGTCCGTATATAATATTCCGTCTTTACATGTTCGTCCGTATATAACATTCCGTCTTTACATGTTCGTCCGTATATAATATTCCGTCTTTACATGTTCGTCCGTATATAATATTCCGTCTTTACATGTTCGTCCGTATATAATATTCCGTGTTTACATGTTCGTCCGTATATAATATTCCGTCTTTACATGTTCGTCCGTATATAACATTCCGTCTTTACATGTTCGTCCGTATATAATATTCCGTCTTTACATGTTCGTCCGTATATAATATTCCGTCTTTACATGATCGAACGTATATAATATTCCGTCTTTACATGTTAGTCCGTATATAATATTCCGTCTTTACATGTTCGTCCGTATATAATATTCCGTCTTTACATGTTCGTCAGTATATAACATTCCGTCTTTACATGTTCGTCCGTATATAATATTCTGTCTTTACATGCTCGTCCGTATATAATATTCCGTCTTTACATGTTCGTCAGTATATCATATTCCGTCTTTACATGTTCTTCCGTATATAATATTCCGTCTTTACATGTTCGTCCGTATATCATATTCCGTCTTTACATGTTCGTCTGTATATAATATTCCGTCTTTACATGTTCGTCCGTATATCATATTCCGTCTTTACATGTTCGTCCGTATATCATATTCTGTCTTTACATGTTCGTCGGTATATAATATTCCGTCTTTACATGTTCGTCCGTATATAATATTCCGTCTTACCATGTTCGTCCGTATATCATATTCTTTCTTTACATGTTCGTCCGTATATAATATTCCGTCTTTACATGTTCGTCCGTATATAATATTCCGTCTTTACACGTTCGTCCGTATATAACATTCCGTCTTTACATGTTCGTCCGTATATCATATTCCGTCTTGACATGTTCGTCCGTATATAATATTCCGTCTTTACATGTTCGTCTGTATATCATATTCCGTCTTTACATGTTCGTCCGTATATCATATTCTGTCTTTACATGTTCGTCCGTATATAATATTCCGTCTTTACATGTTCGTCCGTATATAATATTCCGTCTTTACATGTTCGTCCGTATATAATATTCCGTCTTTACATGTTCGTCCGTATATAATATTCCGTCTTTACATGTTGTTCCGTATATAATATCCCGTCTTTAAAGGTTCGACCTTATATAGTATTCCGTCTTTACATGTTCGTCAGTATATAATATCCCTTCTTAACATGTTCGTCCGTATATCATATTCGGTCTTTACATGTTCGTCCGTATATCATATTCTGTCTTTACATGTTCGTCCCTATATAATATTCCGTCTTTACATGTTCGTCCGTATATCATATTCTGTCTTTACATGTTCGTCCGTATATAATATTCTGTCTTTAAAGGTTCGACCTTATATAATATTCCGTCTTTACATGTTCGTCCGTATATAATATTCCCTGTTTACATGTTCGTCCGTATATAATATGCCGTCTTTACATGTTCGTCCGTATATAATATTCCGTCTTTACATGTTCGTCCGTTTATAATATTCCGTCTTTACATGTTCGTCCGTATATAATATTCGTCCTTACATGTTCATCCGTATATAATATCCCGTCTTTAAAGGTTCGTCCGTATATAATATTCCGTCTTTACATGTTCGTCCGTATATAATATTCCGTGTTTACATGTTCGTCCGTATATCACATTCTGTCTTTACATGTTAGTCCGTATATCATATTCCGTCTTTATATATTCGTCCGTATATAACATTCCGTCTTTACATGTTCGTCCGTATATCATATTCTGTCTTTACATGTTCGTCCGTATAAAATATTCCGTCTTTACATGTTCGTCCGAATATAATATTCCGTCTTTACATGTTCGTCCGTATATAATATTCCGTCTTTACATGTTCGTCAGTATATCATATTCTGTCTTTACATGTTCGTCCGTATATAATATTCTGTCTTTACATGTTCGTCCGTATATAATATTCTGTCTTTACATGTTCGTCCGTATATCATATTCTGTCTTTACATGTTCGTTCGTATATAATATTATGTCTTTACATGTTCGTCCGTATATAATATTCCGTCTTTACATGTTCGTCCGTATATAATATTCCGTCTTTACATGTTAGTCCGTATATAATATTCCGTCTTTACATGTTCGTCCGTATATAATATTCCGTCTTTACATGTTCGTCCGTATATCATATTCAGTCTTTACATGTTCGTCCGTATATCATATTCTGTCTTTACATGTTCGTCCGAATATAACATTCCGTCTTTACATGTTCGTCCGTATATCATATTCAGTCTTTACATGTTCGACCTTATATAATTTTTCGTGTTTACACGATCGAACGTATATAACATTCCGTCTTTACATGTTCGTCCGTATATAATATTCCGTCTTTACATGTTCGTCCGTATATAACATTCCGTCTTTACATGTTCGTCCGTATATAATATTCCGTCTTTACATGTTCGTCCGTATATAATATTCCGTCTTTACATGTTCGTCCGTATATAATATTCCGTGTTTACATGTTCGTCCGTATATAATATTCCGTCTTTACATGTTCGTCCGTATATAACATTCCGTCTTTACATGTTCGTCCGTATATAATATTCCGTCTTTACATGTTCGTCCGTATATAATATTCCGTCTTTACATGATCGAACGTATATAATATTCCGTCTTTACATGTTAGTCCGTATATAATATTCTGTCTTTACATGTTCGTCCGTATATAATATTCCGTCTTTACATGTTCGTCAGTATATAACATTCCGTCTTTACATGTTCGTCCGTATATCATATTCTGTCTTTACATGTTCGTCCGTATATAATATTCCGTCTTTACATGTTCGTCCGTATATCATATTCTGTCTTTATATGTTCGTCCGTATATAATATTCTGTCTTTAAAGGTTCGACCTTATATAATATTCCGTCTTTACATGTTCGTCCGTATATAATATTCCGTCTTTACATGTTCGTCCGTATATAATATTCCGTCTTTACATGTTCGTCCGTATATAACATTCCGTCTTTACATGTTCGTCCGTATATAATATTCCGTCTTTACATGTTCGTCCGTATATCATATTCCGTCTTTACATGTTAGTCCGTATATAATATTCCGTCTTTACATGTTAGTCCGTATATAGTATTCCGTCTTTACATGTTCGTCCGTATATAATATTCCGTCTTTACATGTTCGTCCGTATATCATATTCAGTGTTTACATGTTCGTCCGTATATCATATTCTGTCTTTACATGTTCGTCCGTATATAACATTCCGTCTTTACATGTTCGTCCGTATATAATATTCTGTCTTTAGATGTTAGTCCGTATATAATATTCCGTCTTTACATGTTAGTCCGTATATAATATTCCGTCTTTACATGTTAGTCCGTATATAATATTCCGTCTTTACATGTTCGTCCGTATATAATATTCTATCTTTACATGTTCGTCCGTATATCATATTCAGTCTTTACATGTTCGTCCGTATATCATATTCAGTCTTTACATGTTCGACCTTATATAATATTCTGTCTTTACATGTTCGTCCGTATATAATATTCCGTCTTTACATGTTCGTCCGTATATCATATTCTGTCTTTATATGTTCGTCCGTATATAATATTCTGTCTTTAAAGGTTCGACCTTATATAATATTCCGTCTTTACATGTTCGTCCGTATATAACATTCCGTCTTTACATGTTCGTCCGTATATAATATTCCGTCTTTACATGTTCGTCCGTATTTAATATTCCGTCTTTACATGTTCGTCCGTATATAACATTCCGTCTTTACATGTTCGTCCGTATATAATATTCCGTCTTTACATGTTCGTCCGTATATAATATTCCGTCTTTAAATGATCGAACGTATATAATATTCCGTCTTTACATGTTAGTCCGTATATAATATTCCGTCTTTACATGTTCGTCCGTATATCATATTCTGTCTTTACATGTTCGTCCGTATATAATATTCCGTCTTTACATGTTCGTCCGTATATCATATTCTGTCTTTATATGTTCGTCCGTATATAATATTCTGTCTTTAAAGGTTCGACCTTATATAATATTCCGTGTTTACATGTTCGTCCGTATATAATATTCCGTCTTTACATGTCCGTCCGTATATCATATTGTCTTTACATGTTAGTCCGTATATCATATTCTGTCTTTACATGTTCGTCCGTATATCATATTCTGTCTTTACATGTTAGTCCGTATATAATATTCCGTCTTTACATGTTCGTCCGTATATAATATTCCGTCTTTACATGTTCGTTCGTATATAATATAACCCGTCTTTAAAGGTTCGACCTTATATAATATTATGTCTTTACAGGATCGTCCTATTTAATATCCCGCCCTTACAGGTTGGTCCGTCTATAATATCCCGTCTTTACAGGTTCGTCCTTATATAACAGATTCGTCCGTATATAATATCATGTGTTTGCAGCTCTTCGTGTATTATATCCTGTCTTTACAGGTTCGTACTCATATAATATCCCGTTATTACGGATTGAATATCCTGTCTTTACAGGTTGGTCTGTACATACTATTCCCTCTTTACTAGTTAATCCGTATACGATACCCCGTCCTTACAGGTTCGTCTATATATTATATCCCGTCTTTACAGTTTCGATGATACACAACTCCCTGCTTGTTTTTTTACGTTACTTATGCTCTTAAAATCAAGAATAGACAATACTTTTCTCTGAGATATACATCGTTGTTTTATATTAATCTGCAATAACAAATGCATGATAGTTAGTCATGATGGTACATGATATTTAACAGGATGTCAGATTATTAAGCGGAAACGTGTTTCTGTATGTGTATGTGACGATAATAAACACACAGTTTTCATTTTTTTAAAATTGGTTACATATAAATTCGGGTTTGAAAACGTTTAAGAAATTTGCAAACTGTTCCATCTTGTTTTGTATTTACGTTTTTGCAACTAATAAAAGATCTTTTCTGTGTTTCGTTGGCATTTTTACACGTCTGTTAACTCTTTTATTGTAATAAAGAAACTGTTATCTGTTTTTCAAGCATTAGCTGTTTTCTTAAACATTTAAATTGTTGTTAACTGTTACAATGAAAATAAAAACCCTGTTTGCAGTTTATAGACAGAACACTGTTACCTGTTTTACAGATTTGTTCTCTGTTATCTGTTAATTGGTTTAATTCGCCACTTTTTAAATGTAAATGAGTCTTCCTATGAAGGGAGGAATATATAAAAGACCACATACTAGTTACTACGGAAACACTGATTAATGTAAGATTCTGCTGTTAACTGGTTTTTTTTCAGTTTTGAACTCGCTGTTTCCTATTTTCTCATGTAAATTGCTGTTATCTGTTTTCATTATTTTGAATTTGGTAATTTGACACACCGGGCATGACCACACCAGTCAGGTCCACACCCGGTCAGGTCCACAACGGTCAGGTCCACACCGGTCAGGTCCACACCCGGTCAGGTTCACACCCTATCAAGTACATACCTGTCATGTCCACTCCGTTCACACCGTCAAGGTCTACAACGGTCAGGTCCACACCGGTCAGACAGATCAGGTCCACACCGTTAGGTCCACACAAGTCAGGTATAACCGTCAGGTCCACACCTGTCAGTCCACACTGGTTTGGTCTACAGCGGTCAGGTCCGTACCGGTCAACACCGGTCAGGTCCATACCGGTCACGTCCACTCCTGGTCATAACATTTATGTCCACACCGGTCAGTTCCACACCGTCCACAAGGGTCAGATCCACACCAATCAGGTCTTCACCAGTCACATCGGTCAGGTCCACACCCGGTCAGGGCCACACCGGTCAGGTCCACACCCGGTCAGGGCCACACCGGTTTTATCCACACCATTCATGCCTAAAACGGTTAGGTCCACACCGGTCAGTCCACAGCGGTCTGTCCAAATCGGTCAGTTCCACACGGTCCACAAAGGTCAGATCCACACCAATCAGTCCACACCGGTAAGGTCCACGTCGGTTAGTCCACACCGGTCGGGTTCACACCCAGTCAGGCCCACACCGGTTTGGTCCTCACCAGTCAGACCTAAACCGCTTAGGTACACCAGTCAGGTCCATACCGGTCAAGCCTAAACCGGTTAGGTCCACAGCGGTCAGTCCACACCCGTCAGGTCCACATCGGTCATGGCCACAACGGTTTGGTCCACACCGGTCAGGCCTAAACCGGTTAGGTCCACATCGATCAGTCCACAACGGTCAGTCCACACCGATCAGGTGCACACCGGTCTAGATTATAGTATCTAAAACTGTCATATTGATAATACATGTATGTTGTATTTTGTTATAATTTTATCGTTTTTATTTTTCCATTTGTACCATTCTACTGCGAAATTAACTTTCAACATCTTACATCTTACATCGGCGGAACTATTTTTAAGTATTTGGGCAAGTATGTAAGTACAGGTAGCATGAGTAGATGTGCACTGTAGATTTAATATTGTTTGTCGTTTTTAACTGGGGTTTAATTCCACGTTCTGTCGGCGCTTTTCAGCTATATTTAGGCGTCTAAATTTTATTGGAAAGATAATGCAAGCAATAAACCGCTCATGTAAATTAATTTGCATTCAAGCACACCCTAATTGAAGTCAAGCTCAAACTCGCAAACTCTGTGTTGATACGTTGGCGTTACATGTAAATAGTATATGACTACCTTAACGCCCGGCCACTGACGTCCCATTCAACATTAGTTAATGTTAGGAAGATAAAGTTCTACCATAAAACGTTCATTTGTAAGTTTACCTTCGACTATCCCGATCTCTTCTGTCGTAAATGTCTCGTATATCTAACTGTCGAAAATATATCGATGGACGTATTATCAATATATTCAATCACATAGTTGACCACCAATTCGACAAAACAGTTAAATTCACGTTGATTTCATGAATGGTTCTACTCTGGGAATTTTGCGCTTTTTAATAGTTTTTTTTAATCGTTTTAGTAGCGGCATTTTTTCTATTTGGATATACTTGAGTTTCACCTGAGAGCTCTCACATAAAAACATACCCATGAACCATATATACAACAAATTTATATGACTTACCTAGATGGTCGAGTGTTTATTTAGATAATAAGTTATGAATACTAAAATGAATCCAGGCGGGAATCTCAGGAAAAAAAAGGGGGGGGGGGTACTTGGGCATATAAAACTACGACATTGATCAATGATCAATGGCGCCTTAACACCAGCTGCCAGTTATGAACCGATTAAAGTCTCAATTAAGTACTGAAAGTACATGAAGAACATCATTAGCTACATATACACCACCTACAGAAAGAATAGACCGTAGTACTTACCTGGTTCCAGAAATTATACTGCGATAGCCTTATCAGAGAACAAGTACTGTATTCATTTACCATGTTTGCCGCATGCAAGAAGAAAAGGTCGTAGTACTCCTCTATTGTGTTTTGTGACCGTTTGGTATACCGAGATGTCAGGATTTTCGGTGTACCTCTACGGATTATCACGCATACAGGATAAAGATGTTCAAAAGCATTTACTTGAATGAAACCAAAGCATAATTGGAATTGGTGTACTCTAAGGAAAATCAGTTATACCTCGTCTACCAAGAAAGGGTGGAGTACTCGAAGGAAAATCAGTTATACCTCGTTTACAAAGAAAGGGCGGATACTCGAAGGAAAACCATATATGTAGTGATATGATACCGTGTGTACCTGTAGATGAGTAGCTAAGTTAACCGAGTGTACTGGTACTGTGCGTACCTGTAGATGGGGGACTAGGCAAGCAGTGCGCACTATTACCGTGTGTATCGCTATTTAGGTACGTTAGCCCACTGGAATTTTACCGTGTGTACCTGTATACGGGTAGCTAAGATGGCCGAGTGCTCTGTTACCCCTTGTATTTGCAGATGTGTAGTTAGGTTAGCCTAGTGGACTGTAATCTTATGTACATGTAGATGTGCACCTAAATAAGCGGATTAGACTGTAACCATATATACATGTAGATATGAAGTTAGGTTAGCCTAGTGGACTGTTATCTTATGTACATGTAGATGTGCACCTAAATTAGAGGATTAGACTGTAACCATGTGTAAATGTAAAGGAGTAACTAGTTAAGCCTAGTAGACTGTTATCTTATGTACCTGTAGATGTGTAGCTAAATTAGCGGATTAGACCGTTACCGTGTGTACATGTAGATGGGTAACTAGGTAAGCCTAGTGGTATGTTATCTTATGTACCTGTAGATGTGTAGCTAAATTAGCGGATTAGACCGTTACCGTGTGTACATGTAGATGGGTAACTAGGTTAGCCTAGTGGACTGTTATCTTATGTACATGTATAGATGTGCACCTAAATTAGAGGATTAGACTGTAACCATGTGTAAATGTAAAGGAGTAACTAGTTAAGCCTAGTGGTCTGTTATCTTATGTACCTGTAGATGTGTAGCTAAATTAGCGGATTAGACTGTTACCATGTGTACATGTAGATGGGTAACTAGGTAAGCCTAGTGGTCTGTTATCTTATGTACCTGTAGATGTGTAGCTAAATTAGCGGATTACACTGGTACAGTGTGTACATGTAGATGAGTAACTAGGTAAGCCTAGTGGACTGTTATCTTATGTACCTGTAGATGTGCAGCAAATTACAAAAATCACTTTATACTGTCATCCTTTTAACATTGGGTCCCCCGTTGTTATATGTTGCAGTCAACCAACATAGCCACTTAATCTTTTAACTAAAAAAGTAAATAAAAAATCGTTGGTCAAGTGGTATAGGCAGTGTGCCACCATCTAGTTTTATTCACAGGCGTGTTAACCCTAGGGTTTTAAGTTACATCTAGCTATTAAACAGTAGCTCTTATTGCAAGACTTAATGACAGCACGCCGGAGTTCTCACCGTAAAATCCTCAATGTGTTCATAATTTGTAAAAACCTTGGACGTCAAATTTCAATAAAAAAATAACGCACGCTGGGCTACTCATCGTAGCTATTTTACCATATCTATTTTACAAAATGATATTTTAAAAATATATATGAGTTTTTTTCCTTTTATTTATAAACTAACCAGTAAAATTCACCAAACTAAATAACTAACCAACAGTGGTCGGAAATGTTTCCACGAACTTGAGTGGTCTCCATTTGTAAATATTTTCAGTCGTGATGAAAGAAACAATACAAAATACCGTTTTGCTTCATTTCATTTGATTGCTGTATTTGTTTCTAATGAAGTCACGGGAGTGATGGTTAGCTCATCCTTACTGATAACGTCACGTGACTGACGGTTAGCTCATCCTTACTGATAACGTCACGTGACTGACGGTTAGCTCATCTTTACTGATGGCAACAATTAAGTTGTAAACATCCAAGTTAAGGTTACAAACATTATGTAAATGACTTAGTGGGCGAAAATATTATTGGTTGAGCAACTGAATGATATTCGATTTCCTTGCAGTGATAATTGAATATAACATATAAATCCACATTTTAGCCAATGTTTTACCGATATTTGGTCCATATTCATAACAATTACCTCATAGGTCACTTCCTGCATGCTGGGGGTAATACCTGATGATGTCCAACGGGACAAGTGTGTTCTTAAAATAAGTGAATCCAAATTACAGTTCATAAAAGTCTGAGTTCACAGTTCATAGTTACTAATAAAGTATCGGAAGTGCATGCCTAGCAGCACATAGTTGTTGTCGAGACAGAAGTGTCAATACAGTGTTTTCCTGTTGAAGTTAATGAAGGGAGCACTGAACCTCTTTAAATTTGTTTACAAAAAAGGACATTTATAGGGCACAAATGAAATGACCTCACGTGGAAAGGGGTGGAAGGTGGGGGGGGGGGGGGGGGGCTTGCTCCGAAGGCGAGAGATGAAAGTCAGCATTTTTAGACATGGCTATTAAATACTTATAGTGCCTGTATATAAGTCATATCATGACAAAGACAAAGACAGTAATTTTATTTTATTTAGTATGTTTTGTGACTCTAAATATTATCCGTGCTAGCATACATTAGCTAGTCAGCAATATGTCACTCGTACCGTAGCGAGAGTGTGTAAGATTACATGCCTTCTTACGTCCGATTTGTTCTATATCACATACTTGCTTGAACGTGTATGGTGCTAGCACTCCCGAGCCCAGCGAGAAATTTGTCAGCCATACCATGGCGAGAACAAGCTTGTATGCCTTCCTATTAATGATTTGTATAACACCATGCTGAATTGAATTGATAAACACAATAAAATATAAGTAAATGAAAACAATATTGTGAAAAAAATCAAATAACTGTTTGAAATCTATCAAAATATAAGATGTATTTTTTTCAAAGTTCATTGAGTTGTTCAATAACGAATGAGTTTATTCCCTTGTATGCAACCAAATAAAACTATGTTTCGAAAATATATTATTATCAGAAGGCCTCGTATTTAGTCTGTTATACTAATTAATATTACATACTAAATAAATGACTAATTAAATATGTAACCAAGGTGACAGAAAAGAATACAACCTAAAACCGCTGAATAAACGTAACTGACTAAATAAATCCGCTGTTTTAATTTCATAAATCAGTTATTTGCACGAAAACCTTATGATATAGTTAGCTAACTTAATCACATCAGGAGTTAATGATATAGTTAGCTAACTTAATCACATCAGGAGTTAATGATATAGTTAGCTAACTTAATCATATCAGGAGTTAATGATATAGTTAGCTAACTTAATCACATCAGGAGTTAATGATATAGTTAGCTAACTTAATCACATCAGGAGTTAATGATATAGTTAGCTAACTTAATCACATCAGGAGTTAATGATATAGTTAGCTAACTTAATCACATCAGGAGTTAATGATATAGTTAGCTAACTTAATCACATCAGGAGTTAATGATCACATTAAGAGAAAAAATACTCTGAAGACGTATAACTGGCTATCGTGATTACATTAGTTTAGGAGACACATACTCTGTTGACGTCGTTGACTTACTTGATCACATTAGTTTAGGAGTCACATACTTTGATGAAGTCATTGGCTAACTTGATCACATTAGTTTAGGAATCACACACTTTAATTATTCAGGCTTGAAATAAATAAGTCAATAGGTTTATCTGTATTGCCACTCATAATATATATATTATATACACTATTCACAAATAATAATAATAAATATTAAGCAATTATCAATAATACATCATAAATACAGCTGTATTGCCACTCATGATATGTATATCATATAATAAATAATATATCATAAATAAACAACAGGAAGATCATACATTCTTCCGTAAATATCCGAATTCTGGTACAGATGACCCAGTACAGATGAGCTCACGCGCACACATCTGTACTTGCTGCGTCATCCAATCAAAACGCCATAACAACGTTCTTGTTTCCGGCGTTCTGATTGGATGTCAGAGATAATGGAGTCTAAAACAACGTCTATAAGATATAGCGATGTGAGTTGTTGGTTTACGGAAGAAATAGGTACTTTCATGCGCTTTTGGGAAAGCCCTCTTTAAATGAATAGACAAGCTATGGTAGATATTAACATTGAGAGATCCAGCTTAGTTAAATAAGAGTCTGCATGCAGAGTGGGTGCTGTTAGTAACGTACATATACACCCCTAAAGGTTCATCCATTGACAGTAAGTCATCTCTGTATAGCTTCGCCGTCGTTTCTGGAAACGATATAATTACTACTTTTATAATAAACAATTGGATCGCACCATACTGGGAGGGACGACTAACATAACTGGCCAGGGTGTACGCCAGGCTAAGGGAAGCCCACTCGTTGGGGGGGGAGGGTTGCACGATAAACCTGACCGCAGACCATAGCTGGTAACAGGACTTGGGAGTGCCACACGCTTTGCACGACAAAGATTTCGAGAATAACGCTCATTTACGTCGCTACAAAAAGGTAAACTACTCCATAATTTTGAGTGGTAATTCAACTTTTATTTCAGATGTACTACCCGTTTCATGTTGATTTATTAATTGTTAACATGTTCTCGTCCTGAATATTGCTGAAATATTGCTCGCTGGACGTTATGCAAACATTTAATTGATCAATCAATCAATGGTAGCTATACCACCCAAAATCCCTATCTTGCCCGTTGGTACACCTCCAATCGTACGCCTGCCCGTTTATGTTTTCTGAACTAGAGTGTACTAGTTTAAACGCTTTTTAAATTACGAAATTGATACCTGCAGTTGCGAATCCGGGTTTTTTTCATAAAAAGGCCAAAGGGCGCTAGCCTCATAACTGGATCCAACTATATTTTTTTGGCTTGAAAGGTTCGATAGACGCATTGTATATATGCTGCTTCGTAAGGGGACTCAAGTGACATTAAAGCGATTAAAAAAGGACCGAGTTGAAAGAATAATTCTGAACAGCGGTTATATGTCTCAATACGAAGATTATACAGCAGGATAAACAGGATGAATTTGTTCTTGGTTACTAATATTAGATAATTCTGGAAAAAGTACTAATGACCGATGTGTATGTCGACTGATTGAATCAGCTCTTTGCCGTTTTATTTCAAATACACCGCGAGTCAGTGTACATGCAGTGTAACCTATGTAATACTACCGGGCACAGAACGAACAGGTTTGAATTTTTCATTTTTATTCATTTTGATACGTAAACTGTGGGTAAGTTGCTACTTTGGGATTTCACACATGGAACACACCTTCACATTTATACACGAACACACCTACACATTTATACACGGAACACACCAACACACTTCTACATGTAGAACACCTACACAACATTTATACACTGAGCACACCTACACATTTATACACGGAGGAAATCTACACATTTTTGCTCACGGAGCACACCTACACATTTTTGCTCACGGAGCACACCTACACATTTATACACGGAGCACACCAACTTTTTTATAAACGGAACACATTTACAAATTTATGTACTGAGTGGTATAGATAGATTACCAACGTGTTATCACCTGAATCCGCAGTGTGAGTTCGTGCACGACTACGGCAAGGTATCATCGACTGCAAATTGAATGCACAACAATTGTCAGCTTTGCTGCAGAACATCGGGATTTCTGAACGAATAATCCGAGATTTCCTTCTCCAACAAGGCTAGTCACCATCATATAGCCTAAAAGTTGATGAAAGGGTGGAAAAACAAGCAAAAAAATCGTACACATAAACATTATTGTTCCCTCTATAAGTCTGTATATCAAATTACGTCAAACAATTTCATTTTTCTGTGATATATAACAAGACTACAATTTTTTCGTGACTTATCTGCGGGTGGGGGATGTGTTGGTAGACACGCTGTTTTTCAACATCAGCTAATATTTTCTGCATCTCATCAAGATTGTAAGTTTTATAATCTCCTTTATAATATACCAATACCCTCAGTCGACGTTGAAAATGCCTACCCATTTGAACAACTTGTCAGCTACGCCATGGCGAGACGACACCATACGCCTCGTAATATCGCTACAGAAATACATTTTATTTTGTTGTATGCTATACTTTCACGCGACATTGCATTTTGCAAGTGCTAGCACGATATTGTCGAATTGACAGTCACAACCAGACTCCATTTTTATGAATGCTTTGTACTATATCAACTCGATCCGTTTAAATGTTATTAAGCGCTATAACATATACTTGAGAAAAATTGTTTTTAAATCGGTTTAATTTTTCAAGTTACAAATAGGACGGTTTAGATTTTACAAGACAATATTTGTTTAACACCACTTGTCAATTATGCAACTATGTACAATGGCGAGAACCAACATGGCGGTTTTTATTTGATATCAATGTTTTAGCATATGTAAGTGGTGCTGATTAGTTTAAGATGTCGCTCAAATATACCACATTTTCCCGATATGGCGACTAGTCATCCCGTGCTTATAGCAGATATAACAAAAGAACACAAGTGTACATTTATGTATCGATTACCTTGGGAGCCAAGTGGTCTAGTTACGGATTGTGAACCCTGATACCCGAGTTACTGACCGTTGCCATTGGTATCCAATTATTTTAGTTACGGACCAGGGTCTGGTAGCACCTGCTTTATTTACGGACCAAGTTGTATAGTTATGAACCTGGTCTTTGGTATTCTAGTGGTCTATTTATTAACCGGGACCTTGATATCCAAGTGGTCTAGTTATGGACCGGGCCCTAGGTATCCTAGTGGTCTAGTAATGGAACCGGGTCCTTTACATCCAAGTGGTATAGTTATGAACCAGGTACCTTTGGTACACTAGGATACCAAGGGCCCGGTCCATAACTAGACCACTAGAATATCCAAATTGTCTAGTAATGGACCGGGCCTTTGGTATTCAAGTGGTATAAGTATGGACCAGGACTCTAGATATTCAAGTTGTCTAGTTATGGACCGGGTCCTTGGTATCAAAGTGGTCTAGTTATGGATCAGATACTTTGTTATCCAAATGGTCCTGTAATGGACCGGGCCCTTCGTATACAAGTGGTATAGTTATGGACCGGGACTAATAGGTATTCAAGTGGTCTAGTTATGGACCGGGTCCTTGGTATCCAAGTGGTCTATTTATAGACCGGGGTCCTAGATATCCAAGTGGTCTAGTAATGGACCGGGCCTTTGGTATTCAAGTGGTATAAGTATGGACCAGGACTCTAGATATTCAAGTTGTCTAGTTATGGACCGGGTCCTTGGTATCCAAGTGGTCTATTTATAGACCGGGGTCCTAGATATCCAAGTGGTCTAGTTATGGACTGGGTCCTTGTAATTCAAGTGGTCCAGTTATGGACAGGGGTCCTTTGTATCATAGTGGTCTAGTAATGGAACGAGGTCTTTTATATCCAAAAGGTCTTGTTATGGACTGGGGCCTTGGTATCCAAGGGGTCTATTTATGGACCGGGTCCTTGGTATTCAGGTGGTCTAGTTATGGACCGGGTCCTTGTAATTCAAGTGGTCTAGTTATACCTGGGCACTTGGTCTAGTCATGGACCGGGACCCTTGGTATCCAAGTGATCTATTAATGGAAGTGGACCACTGAATTCCATTGGTCTATTTATTGACCGGAGCCATTGGATTCCAAGTGGTTTAGTAACTGGCTGTGGCCATTGGTATCCAGGGGGCATAGCGACGGACCTGACTGGGTCCTTAGTAGCCCAGTGTTCTAGTTAGTAATACTAAGATGTGTTAATACTGATGTTACGAATTTGAATCTAACTTCAGACTCCAACCTTACTTGATAAACAAAATCTGGATCATCAAAGAAACAAACTAAGTTGCCATTATTTAATGCCTGCATTTTGACGTTTCAACTTAAGCCAGATATCTTGTTTTAGTACTCACTCGGCAAGCCTGTCTGAAACTCTGCATTAACAAACAGTACTTACCGACATAGTGTTTTAGTGATTAGTTTATATCCATATTTTAACACATTTACATTCATAACTTAATGCATCTTTACGGATATCATAAACACGTTTTTGTGTGCAAGTTATTACGGTGTGTTCAAATTTTATTTGTAAAAATCAATATGTTGCATATATGTGTTTTGTCGACTTGTGTACCGTTAGGTCTGAGTAATATTTTTTTCGTCTTCATATTGTAAAAATATTTACCTATTATGTATGTTTTATGTTGTTCTGATTTCAATTAATTGATGTATTTATCGGGGAAGACAATTCTAAGTTGTAAAACAAAACTTGTGTCTGACAAATTTGTTGCTTTTTTAGAACAATAAAGTATGTTAAAATTAACTCAGCATTGAGTTATGAAAGTCAAGTATTGATTCACTAAAGTCGAGAATGAAGTCGGAAGCGTCGGGTATAGGGTTCGCTTTTTTAAACACCCACAGCGTGTGCTCACCATGATATAAATGAATAAAGACGGCGTAAACCAAACTTAATCAAAATCAGTCTTACTTAAAAAAAAACTTTTATTTCCGTTCTGTTATAAATCTAACATGTCAATTTACAATTGGTCAGCCATACTTATAGCATGCTAAGAGGGAAACACTTCCATATGATTAAAGCTTGGCATTGACATACAAGGAAACCAAACAACAGTAATAAACCATTATATTGCAATAATAAGTCGTGAAGTAACACATATTAAATGTTCAGTTTTTATACAGGACAGAAATGACCGTCCTTTGTGTCCGCTTTCTGTTCATTTGTGAACATTTTGTCCTCAAGACTGGAACATGAACAGAAACAACAGAGAATAATAAGTAATAAGTAGTGTCTCTGGTCGGTTTAGTTCAATTTCAATAAAATATCGTTATGATGAAACATTTAACAGTTCAAGTTTAGTCTCTTGATTAGATAAATGATGTTTTCTAACTGATCAACAAACAAAACAAGGTTAACTAATACTGCACTTCTTTTTTTCTCTCTTTGCAGTGTCTTTTGTTGGTTCCTTTGATGGATTTGCTAAAAATGATCTTTGTGTAGACAGTTCAAGCTGCTCGTCTGGTTGTTTACCAAAGTGTTTTCTTTGGTTCACTGCTTCCACAGTCCCCGAATATGTATGTTTACCTTTTTGGTTAGAAAAGTGATGTTTTTTAACACCGAATTTATCAACAATACTTTTCAAACACTCTGTTCCTCTTCCAACGTTTACTAAGGCGTCCTGTAGTATTCCGAATGTTGATTTTACAGACATATCATTTCTCCATAAATATAATATTTGTCTAGTCTGTGCTAGTTTATCTCGTGTATAATTGCACTGTATAACTTCTAATTCTGGTACACTTCGACCAAGCTCTATACCGAGTTGAAATGATACGAGTCCTATTTCTGGTGCCAAGGCATCAAGTATTTCATCAGTTGGCACTGAATCCAAATGCGCTTCTGGAATTTCTAAAAAAGAATTTGCCTTTAAAACATGCATGTAATAACACTACCAATACGTTTTGTATAAAGTAAAATACTGCTCGAAAAGAGGCAGATTGATTTCAGTGAGGGAACTATATAGTCAGAATAAATATAGATGTGAATATAACTGTAAAATGTAGTCTCCATTAAAAACAATTACATAGCCAAATAAATGGTGTATGTTTTGCCCATTAAAAGCACTAAACTAATATGAAAAACCGGGAAAGTTTGCTGATTGTCTTAGTCTTGGGTACTCTTTCTTGCTTACCCATGTAAAATAATAATTTACACAAAAAATCTGAAATGAATGTATCCACTCAACACAATGATTAAATAAAACATTTTCCTACACTGAAAACAATAGCAAAAGATACATGGGAAAACAAATCACGCTGTTAATATATGATATATTTCCTCAAGACATCATGTGATAACAAACTAGAGGCTCCCAGGAGCTTGTATCGCTCACCTGAACCTGACAATTCTTCCTTTTTATTTTGCTTTTCTTTAAAATAAGGAAATGGCCAACACTTCTGTAAAACATTAATTTTACGTTTTAAGGGGAATAAGTCCTATAAAGAGTTGTCCAACACACATATTTTTTCAACATTTTTGCAGATCTTGAAGAGCTGAATAATTTTGAATGGAAAAGACTTTCTATAGCTGTTACAGTTTTCAAGATATTGAGGAAAAATGACAAAAATCGACAATTTAGGGGAAATAACTCCTCTTAAGCATCGTCACACATCTTCACCTCATTTTAGAATCTTCTAGAGTTTTTGATGCTGAGGATAGAGGCACAATTAAGATTTCCTGAATCTGTTAAACTGTTTGAACTATAAGCCGAAGACTAACTTGAAACCCCCACCCCTGTTCTATTTCAAACCATTAGCCATGTTGGTGGTCAGGTGTCATGATTTGCAAAATTTTGATAGAGGACATACTAAAGATGATGCTTGCAAATTTTCAAAGCAGTCCTTTTATTGTTTTAAGAGTAGATGTGTTTAAATCGATTTAAATTGATTACAAAAAAAGTTCAAGGGAAAAACTTCTAAACGGTTTATCAGACAATCTTGACCATGCAGGCATTTTTGCAGCTTTAATAGAACTGAACAATTAAGCAATGCTAACTTTTTCTCTAGTTCTAATAATGTTCGGTTTTCTTGTATCTGTTATACGTTTTGAACTGTAAGTACGTGGCCACGATTTGTGCAAACTTGGTAGAGGACATTGTACTAATGATATGTGCAAAGTTGCAAAGCAATTCCTTCATTGGTTTTGGAGAAGAAGATTTTTTAAGTTAATGACGACGACGGAGACAACGGACGCCAAGTAATGGCAATAGCTCACACTACCCTTCAGGTCTTGTGAGCTAAGCATCATATACAAATAATTTTGAACTTTGTTGTCAGTATAATAAAATAATTTATAATCCAATTTAATGTGTAACATACCTGAAGGTTTTCTTTTCATCCGTCTAACCTACAATGTATGTGTTTAGTTATGAACATTTGTTACATTCCGATTTGTGTAATTATGTTTGTTAATTAAGTATCAGTGTACAAGCTTGACATCATGGCTTAGGTAAACTAAAGGAATAAGAGGCCTAAGCGGCCGAGTAGTTAAGGAAGTAAGTCATCTTTTATTGCGCATATGCCAATAAACAGTGAAATTATGGGTTCCCGTCCCACAGCAAGTACGATGTAATCAACTCCAATCTGAATTGACAAGGATTGCCAGTTTTCCTACCAAAGGCCCAGTTTTCTCAGGAGTTCATCCCCCAATAAAAATTAAACGCCACGATGTAGGGTCATGCAAATTACTGAAAGCGACATAAGACACCAATTGAACAAACACAATGAACAAAACTGAAGGAATGACTATAACAATGATTACATTGCGTACTTTTTCATTTATTTTTCTATGAATCCGATAAATATTAAAAAGAAGCTCAACTTTTTATAAAAAAATTTCTGGATTTGATACTGAGATGTCTGTTAACTAGAATTGATACTGGAAGATGGACTTCAGAGATGTCTGTTAACTAGAATTGATACTGGAAGATGGACATCAGAGATGTCTGTTAACTAGAATTGATACTGGAACATGGACATCAGAGATGTCTGTTAACTAGAATTGATACTGGAAGATGGACATCAGACATGTCTGTTAACTAGAATTGATACTGGAAGATGGACATCAGAGATGTCTGTTAACTAGAATTGATACTGGAACATGGACATCAGAGATGTCTGTTAACTAGAATTGATACTGGAAGATGGACTTCAGAGATGTCTGTTAACTAGAATTGATACTGGAAGATGGACATCAAAGATATCTGTTAAGCGATTTGGAGAAAAGTGATTTATGTATACAAACATACCTGACACAATATGTGTGGTGTGTGGCCTACACATTTTAACTGATCCACCAAATCTGTGTATGTTCCATTCATCGAGTTCCGCCACAAAATCAATATAAGAAATTTTACCATCGGCACATCTGTTGCATAGCTATCATGGATATCTTCACACTGCTGATGTTGAATGCCTAAATGCGTGACTAACTGTTTCACTTTTTCAAGAGATAGATGCTTGGATAATCGCAATATTTCAGGGTCACTTGGAGTCTTAAGAAGAGCATGTGCACTCAAACCTAGAATGATTTTTAAACTTGCCATTATAAGGTTTAACATTCAGGTAAAAAACAACAACTTATTATCTATAATAAAAATAAAAAAAAACTATCAGACTTTTGCTTTACAATGTAAATAATGCATGACCAAGTATGTTTTATTTTCATGTAGGGATAAAACTGTGTCATAGTACAAGGTTTATGACTATAGGTAGCTTTTTAAAGTCAAGAGAGCATCATGGTCTAAGCTACAATTTATTTGATTCAGTTAGTGATATGCCATGACACAACTGACAATCTGATTACTCTAACACCTTTTATGCAGTAGAGGCAATGCCAATCTGCAGTGTCTGTGAATATAGGATCTTACATTGGTACGAGTGGATTATCAGATTTTTCCAATAGAGATAGTTAAATTTCCATAATTTCACTATCGAGATTGGATTAATCCGATAATCCACGAGTACTAATGTAAGATTCTGTTTCTCTAATTTTAAAAAGTAGTAAATTTGCGAAACGAAGTACAAATTCTCCCAACCCCAATTTTACGTTCATGACGTGAATACGCGGTAAATTGAAGGTGTTTTGTTTATGACATCATGAGTTCTTATTGTGGCGTTATTATTTTTAACCAATCAAATGCTGAGAACAACAAACTCACAAGTGACGAGAAATTCTTTTTCCACACCGGACAAGCGGTTGAAATATTACGTCAAAATCAGAGAATAAAAAATATATACAGTTATGGCCATCTTAAGAGGTGGACATCCAGAGTTGTCAACTTCCGTGGGTTGTCTTTCCCGAGTTTTTTAGCAAGCAAGTTGACAATTTCGGACGTCCACTGATTAAGGGTTCTATTATTGTTTTATTTAACTGGGCAAATCAACATAGCCTAAACTTCCTTCTTCAACAGCATTATTTCCTATAACACTGTTTTCAATACACAAATTCTTTGCCAGTCATAATTTGTAAATGCAAATAATGTTTGGGGTTGTCAATCACACTAGTTTTAATAGTGAATCCGGGTTGTCAAGAGCGATACAATTCTCATCCCCTTTTCTGGTGTTGATCACAATTATACTTTTGAGGATGACTAGTAATGTCAACCCATTTCTGGTTTTGGGTTCTCATATTTTGTTCTTACGCTGATACTCTATTATCTATCTGTTCATTGTCTTACCTTCACATGTGCTGGCACAAGTCTCAATAGTCTATAACAAAAAAAAAACAGATAATAGTGATTATTACCATTTTTATAATTGTCTTTTTTATTCAATCTACTTTTGTTTGTTATTTATACTTTGGCCTTAAATGCCAGTTTTGCCATTTTTTGGCAAACCAAACCAAACTGTAGTTCCTAAACTGTCCTCTCTGTGTACAACTCTTCTAGAGTTTATGTAGATCAAATGAAATTTTCATAGTTACTGTCATTCAATTTCAGTTATTTTAAAAATAGGGTGAGGAGTTCAGTGACAAAATAAGAAGTGGTATAACTTTGTGACGAACAGACAGACAGGACAAAAACAATATGTCTCCCCACCATGTGGGTGGAGACATAATAACTGCAGCTATAGTGTTTTGATCTTCTTTTTTACAATAATTATTCAGATAATAAGGGAGATAATTCACATCTATTGTTTTAAATATAGTACCTTGTTTTGATACCATACATCCACATCCACCTTTTTTCTGTGTGTGGGACATACATGTGCTTTATAAGACACAACATCAGTTTCTGACACAAACATGTAACAGTTCGGGTTTGAGCATGCAAACTCAACGTGGAATGGTAATTCTTGACCCGGTGTTTTAGGACTGATGGACGACTGGTAAAATTCCGAAATTCTCTGCAAGGTGGTGCTGATGCATTCTCGAACACCAGTAGCAATATCACGAACTATCAAATCTTTGGAATTCTTGTGTATCATGTATACTAAAATTCTATTACTTTCTACAGAAACAACAATGTCATGAAATTTATCCCTGGAAAAGGCCACAAACCCTGAAAACAAAAGTCTTCTTCCATTATATTCTTTGACAGACCACATACTAAGGCATGCACTAATCAGACGATTTGGTAAAGCTGGAGGTATTATGGCGCCTTTAAACACGAATGCCAAACCGATGGCTCTATTAGAGGTACACTCCTTCATCATGTAACTGGTTTCATTTTTCCTTGTCAGCATGCACGGAACAAGGTATTCATCGGGAGGTAATCCACTTCCTGTTTCTATATAATAGCGACGCTGCTCTGACAAAATGTCGAGATGAATAAGCATGTCAAAGATAAATTCTTTATGTTTGTTAATTTCACTGAATTTTGGTTGTCGCCAAACTTTGAAAAGATCCTCTTTCTGTATATTTCCATCTGCTGACATCTTTGCAAAGAGCTGTTGCATTCTAGGGTCTTCTGGCCAAAACTGCTCATCTATATACAGAAATAAAGATGTCTAAGTTTTAGATTTGTATAAGCAGGATGTCAAATATCCTACCTATGTAATTAACAACTCTAAAAACATTGAAGAATAACTTTCTTTATCCAGAAGCTCTCACTGGTATGTAACCCTCACCTAATTTATATATGCCATGAAGATGACATGTTAAACGAAGTCCTGTAATTTTAAATAACATTATCTTTGTTGAGACCATCCAATGAATCTTGCTATTTAGTTTCATAAAAAACTGCAGAGAATCATCTGATCAATAGTCCTGATGACTTTGTTTCCATTGGTTAACCAGTTTTAGGGAAGAGAGAAGAAGCTGTTAAAAAGAGGTTTTATTGCAACTGGCAAAGCGGTTTCAGAGAAGAAATCTTTTAAACCTTCTATAGTGTTCTGTGTTTAAATTGGTCCTTAATGGCCACCATTTTGAATTTCCAATTGGAACAAAAACAGAAAATTTATAAAGACCATCTAAACAGTATTGCTAGTAAATTTTGTCTGTTAACAAGTTGTAGAAAAGACCTTTTAAAACTTTTTCCTTTCGAGTCCTTTGCTACATGGCAGTCATTTTAGTTTACCAATAAAAAAAAACTAAAACTTTGTAAAGGCCCATCTATTGAACATTCTGACCAAGTTTGGTTTTAATTGGCCCAGTGCTTTCAGAGTAGATTTAAATGTAAAAACCTTTACAGACGATGATGGTTGCCTACGGGATAAAATTACTGTTGATACCTTTCCAATCAAATGTAATATTGATTATCTCACACTTTATGAGCATGAAACATGTGGAAACAAAACTGATATTGATGACATAATGGCATATAATAAACAAATTGAAATTCAATGTAAATGCTTCCAATGGAGACAAAAAATGTCTCTGCTATTGTGTATACATATGTTGATAAAACTATAAATAATAAATATAACATGGATCCTAATATCATATAAGACATAGGGAAGATAACTCTTAGAATTTACAATTAATAAATGAGTCATGTCGATATTAATTCATCGACTAATCGTTCATTTTTCATGGTGTACCGGTACAGTTTGTTTGTATAAGTCTGACCCTCTGACTGGTTGCTTTAAATTGTATGGTGTACTGGTACAGTGTTTGTACAAGTCTGACTATCTGACTGAATGCTTTATATTGTATGGTGTACTGGTACAGTGTTTGTACAAGTCTGATCCTCTGACTGGTTGCTTTATATTGTATAGTGTACTGGTACAGTGTTTGTACAAGTCTGACCCTCTGACTGATTGCTTTATATTGTATGGTGTACTGGTACAGTGTTTGTACAAGTCTGACCCTCTGACTGATTGCTTTATATTGTATGGTGTACTGGTACAGTGTTTGTACAAGTCTGACCCTCTGACTGATTGCTTTATATTGTATGGTGTACTGGTACAGTGTTTGTACAAGTCTGACCCTCTGACTGATTGTTTTATATTGTATAGTGTACTGGTACAGTGTTTGTACAAGTCTGACCCTCTGACTGGTTGTTTTATATTGTATGGTGTACTGGTACAGTGTTTGTACAAGTCTGACCCTCTGACTGATTGCTTTATATTGTATGGTGTACTGGTACAGTGTTTGTACAAGTCTGACCCTCTGACTGATTGCTTTATATTGTATGGTGTACTGGTACAGTGTTTGTACAAGTCTGACCCACTGACTGGTTGCTTTATATTGTATGGTGTACTGGTACAGTGTTTGTACAAGTCTGACCCTCTGACTGGTTGCTTTATATTGTATGGTGTACTGGTACAGTGTTTGTACAAGTCTGACCCTCTGACTGATTGTTTTATATTGTATGGTGTACTGGTACAGTGTTTGTACAAGTCTGACCCTATGGACTGATTGCTTTATATTGTATAGTGTACTGGTACAGTGTTTGTACAAGTCTGACCATCAGACTGATTGCTTTATATTGTATGGTGTACTGGTACAGTGTTTGTACAAGTCTGACCCCCTGACTGGTTGTTTTATATTGTATAGTGTACTGGTACAGTGTTTGTACAAGTCTGATCCTCTGACTGATTGCTTTATATTGTATGGTGTACTGGTACAGTGTTTGCACAAGTCTGACCCTCTGATTGATCGTTTTATATTGTATAGTGTACTGGTACAGTGTTTGTACAAGTCTGACTCTCTGACTGATTGTTTTATATTGTATGGTGTACTGGTACAGTGTTTGTACAAGTCTGACCCTCTGACTGATTGTTTTATATTGTATGGCGTACTGGTACAGTGTTTGTACAAGTCTGACCATGACTGATTGTTTTATATTGTATGGTGTACTGGTACAGTGTTTGTACAAGTCTGATCCTCTGACTGATTGTTTTATATTGTATGGTGTACTGGTACAGTGTTTGTACAAGTCTGACCCTCTGACTGATTGCTTTATATTGTATGGTGTACTGGTACAGTGTTTGTACAAGTCTGACCCTCTGACTGGTTGCTTTATATTGTATGGTGTACTGGTACAGTGTTTGTACAAGTCTGACCCTCTGACTGGTTGCTTTATATTGTATGGTGTACTGGTACAGTGTTTGTACAAGTCTGACCCTCTGACTGATTGCTTTATATTGTATGGTGTACTGGTACAGTGTTTGTACAAGTCTGACCCTCTGACTGGTTGCTTTATATTGTATGGTGTACTGGTACAGTGTTTGTACAAGTCTGACCCTCTGACTGATTGCTTTATATTGTATGGTGTACTGGTACAGTGTTTGTACAAGTCTGACCCTCTGACTGATTGCTTTATATTGTATGGTGTACTGGTACAGTCTTTGTACAAGTCTGACCCTCTGACTGATGTTTTAAGGTGTATGGTGTACTGGGTACAGTGTTTGTACAAGTCTGACCCTCTGACTGATTGTTTTATATTGTATGGTGTACTGGTACAGTGTTTGTACAAGTCTGACCCTCTGACTGATTGCTTTATATTGTATGGTGTACTGGTACAGTGTTTGTACAAGTCTGACCATGACTGGTTGCTTTATATTGTATGGTGTACTGGTACAGTGTTTGTACAAGTCTGACCCTCTGACTGGTTGCTTTATATTGTATGGTGTACTGGTACAGTGTTTGTACAAGTCTGACTATCTGACTGGTTGCTTTATATTGTATGGTGTACTGGTACAGTGTTTGTACAAGTCTGACCCTCTGACTGATTGTTTTATATTGTATGGTGTACTGGTACAGTGTTTGTACAAGTCTGACCCTCTGACTGATTGCTTTATATTGTATGGTGTACTGGTACAGTGTTTGTACAAGTCTGACCATGACTGATTGTTTTATATTGTATGGTGTACTGGTACAGTGTTTGTACAAGTCTGACTATCTGACTGGTTGCTTTATATTGTATGGTGTACTGGTACAGTGTTTGTACAAGTCTGACTATCTGACTGATTGTTTTATATTGTATGGTGTACTGGTACAGTGTTTGTACAAGTCTGACCCTCTGACTGATTGCTTTATATTGTATGGTGTACTGGTACAGTGTTTGTACAAGTCTGACCCTCTGACTGATTGTTTTATATTGTATGGTGTACTGGTACAGTGTTTGTACAAGTCTGACCCTCTGACTGATTGTTTTATATTGTATGGTGTACTGGTACAGTGTTTGTACAAGTCTGACCCTCTGACTGATTGCTTTATATTGTATGGTGTACTGGTACAGTGTTTGTACAAGTCTGACCCTCTGACTGATTGCTTTATATTGTATGGTGTACTGGTACAGTGTTTGTACAAGTCTGACCCTCTGACTGATTTTTTTATATTGTATGGTGTACTGGTACAGTGTTTGTACAAGTCTGACCCTCTGACTGATTGCTTTATATTGTATGGTGTACTGGTACAGTGTTTGTACAAGTCTGACCCTCTGACTGATTGCTTTATATTGTATGGTGTACTGGTACAGTGTTTGTACAAGTCTGACCCTCTGACTGGTTGCTTTATATTGTATGGTGTACTGGTACAGTGTTTGTACAAGTCTGACCCTATGACTGGTTGCTTTATATTGTATGGTGTACTGGTACAGTGTTTATACAAGTCTGACCCTCGGACTGGTTGCTTTATATTGTATGGTGTACTGGTACAGTGTTTGTACAAGTCTGACTATCTGACTGATTGTTTTATATTGTATAGTGTACTGGTACAGTGTTTGTACAAGTCTGACCCTGACTGATTGCTTTATATTGTACGGTGTACTGGTACAGTGTTTGTACAAGTCTGACCCTCTGACTGATTGTTTTATATTGTATGGTGTACTGGTACAGTGTGTATACAAGTCTGACCCTCTGACTGATTGTTTTATATTGTATGGTGTACTGGTACAGTGTTTGTACAAGTCTGACTATCTGACTGGTTGCTTTATATTGTATGGTGTACTGGTACAGTGTTTGTACAAGTCTGACTATCTGACTGGTTGCTTTATATTGTATAGTGTACTGGTACAGTGTTTGTACAAGTCTGACCCTGACTGATTGCTTTATATTGTATGGTGTACTGGTACAGTGTTTGTACAAGTCTGACCCTCTGACTGATTGCTTTATATTGTATGGTGTACTGGTACAGTGTTTGTACAAGTCTGACCATCAGACTGATTGCTTTATATTGTATGGTGTACTGGTACAGTGTTTGTACAAGTCTGACCCTCTGACTGGTTGTTTTATATTGTATGGTGTACTGGTACAGTGTTTGTACAAGTCTGACTCTCTGACTGGTTGCTTTATATTGTATGGTGTACTGGTACAGTGTTTGTACAAGTCTGACCCTCTGACTGATTGCTTTATATTGTATGGTGTACTGGTACAGTGTTTGTACAAGTCTGACCATCAGACTGATTGCTTTATATTGTATGGTGTACTGGTACAGTGTTTGTACAAGTCTGACCCTCTGACTGGTTGTTTTATATTGTATGGTGTACTGGTACAGTGTTTATACAAGTCTGACCCTATGACTGGTTGCTTTATATTGTATGGTGTACTGGTACAGTGTTTGTACAAGTCTGACCCTCTGACTGATTGCTTTATATTGTATGGTGTACTGGTACAGTGTTTGTACAAGTCTGACCCTCTGACTGATTGTTTTATATTGTATGGTGTACTGGGTACAGTGTTTGTACAAGTCTGACCCTCTGACTGATTGTTTTATATTGTATGGTGTACTGGTACAGTGTTTGTACAAGTCTGACCCTCTGACTGATTGTTTTATATTGTATGGTGTACTGGTACAGTGTTTGTACAAGTCTGACCCTCTGACTGATTGCTTTATATTGTATGGTGTACTGGTACAGTGTTTGTACAAGTCTGACCCTCTGACTGATTGCTTTATATTGTATGGTGTACTGGTACAGTGTTTGTACAAGTCTGACCATCAGACTGATTGCTTTATATTGTATGGTGTACTGGTACAGTGTTTGTACAAGTCTGACCCTCTGACTGATTGCTTTATATTGTATGGTGTACTGGTACAGTGTTTGTACAAGTCTGACTCTCTGACTGATTGTTTTATATTGTATGGTGTACTGGTACAGTGTTTATACAAGTCTGACCCTATGACTGGTTGCTTTATATTGTATGGTGTACTGGTACAGTGTTTGTACAAGTCTGACCCTCTGACTGATTGCTTTATATTGTATGGTGTACTGGTACAGTGTTTGTACAAGTCTGACCCTCTGACTGATTGTTTTATATTGTATGGTGTACTGGGTACAGTGTTTGTACAAGTCTGACCCTCTGACTGATTGTTTTATATTGTATGGTGTACTGGTACAGTGTTTGTACAAGTCTGACCCTCTGACTGATTGTTTTATATTGTATGGTGTACTGGTACAGTGTTTGTACAAGTCTGACTCTCTGACTGATTGTTTTATATTGCATGGTGTACTGGTACAGTGTTTGTACAAGTCTGACCCTCTGACTGATTGTTTTATATTGTATGGTGTACTGGTACAGTGTTTGTACAAATCTGACTGACTGATTGTTTTATATTGTATGGTGTACCAGTACAGTGTTTGTACAAGTCTGACCCTCTGACTGATTGTTTTATATTGTATGGTGTACTGGTACAGTGTTTGTACAAGTCTGACTCTCTGACTGATTGTTTTATATTGCATGGTGTACTGGTACAGTGTTTGTACAAGTCTGACCCTCTGACTGATTGTTTTATATTGTATGGTGTACTGGTACAGTGTTTGTACAAGTCTGACCCTCTGACTGATTGCTTTATATTGTATGGTGTACTGGTACAGTGTTTGTACAAGTCTGACCCTCTGACTGATTGTTTTATATTGTATGGTGTAGTGGTACAGTGTTTCTACAAGTCTGACCCTCTGACTGGTTGCTTTATATTGTATGGTGTACTGGTACAGTGTTTGTACAAGTCTGACCCTCTGACTGGTTGCTTTATATTGTATGGTGTACTGGTACAGTGTTTGTACAAGTCTGACCCACTGACTGGTTGCTTTATATTGTATAGTGTACTGGTACAGTGTTTGTACAAGTCTGACCCTCTGACTGGTTGCTTTATATTGTATGGTGTACTGGTACAGTGTTTGTACAAGTCTGACCCTCTGACTGGTTGCTTTATATTGTATGGTGTACTGGTACAGTGTTTGTACAAGTCTGACCCACTGACTGGTTGCTTTATATTGTATAGTGTACTGGTACAGTGTTTGTACAAGTCTGACCCTCTGACTGGTTGCTTTATATTGTGTGGTGTAATGGTACAGTGTTTGTACAAGTCTGACCCTCTGACTGGTTGCTTTATATTGTATAGTGTACTGGTACAGTTTGTTTGTATAAGTCTGACCCTCTGACTGGTTGCTTTATATTGTATGGTGTACTGGTACAGTGTTTGTACAAGTCTGACTATCTGACTGATTGTTTTATATTGTATGGTGTACTGGTACAGTGTTTGTACAAGTCTGACTATCTGACTGGTTGCTTTATATTGTATGGTGTACTGGTACAGTGTTTGTACAAGTCTGACCCTCTGACTGATTGCTTTATATTGTATGGTGTACTGGTACAGTGTTTGTACAAGTCTGACTATCTGACTGATTGCTTTATATTGTATGGTGTACTGGTACAGTGTTTGTACAAGTCTGACCCTCTGACTGATTGCTTTATATTGTATGGTGTACTGGTACAGTGTTTGTACAAGTCTGACCCTCTGACTGGTTGCTTTATATTGTATGGTGTACTGGTACAGTGTTTGTACAAGTCTGACCCTATGACTGATTGTTTTATATTGTATGGTGTACTGGTACAGTGTTTGTACAAGTCTGACCCTCTGACTGATTGTTTTATATTGTATGGTGTACTGGTACAGTGTTTGTACAAGTCTGACCCTGACTGATTGTTTTATATTGTATGGTGTACTGGTACAGTGTTTGTACAAGTCTGACTATCTGACTGGTTGCTTTATGTTGTGTGGTGTAATGGTACAGTGTTTGTACAAGTCTGACCCTCTGACTGGTTGCTTTATATTGTATGGTGTACTGGTACAGTGTTTGTACAAGTCTGACCCTCTGACTGATTGTTTTATATTGTATAGTGTACTGGTACAGTGTTTGTACAAGTCTGACCCTATGACTGGTTGTTTTATATTGTATGGTGTACTGGTACAGTGTTTGTACAAGTCTGACCCTATGACTGGTTGTTTTATATTGTATGGTGTACTGGTACAGTGTTTGTACAACTCTGACCCTCTGACTGATTGTTTTATATTGTATGGTGTACTGGTACAGTGTTTGTACAAGTCTGACCCTCTGACTGATTGTTTTATATTGTATAGTGTAGTGGTACAGTGTTTGTACAAGTCTGACCCTCTGACTGATTGTTTTATATTGTATGGTGTAGTGGTACAGTGTTTGTACAAGTCTGACCCTCTGACTGATTGTTTTATATTGTATAGTGTACTGGTACAGTGTTTGTACAAGTCTGACCCTCTGACTGATTGCTTTATATTGTATGGTGTACTGGTACAGTGTTTGTACAAGTCTGACCCTCTGACTGATTGTTTTATATTGTATAGTGTACTGGTACAGTGTTTGTACAAGTCTGACTATCAGACTGATTGCTTTATATTGTATGGTGTACTGGTACAGTGTTTGTACAAGTCTGACCCTATGACTGGTTGTTTTATATTGTATGGTGTACTGGTACAGTGTTTGTACAAGTCTGACCCTCTGACTGATTGTTTTATATTGTATGATGTACTGGTACAGTGTTTGTACAAGTCTGACCCTCTGACTGGTTGTTTTATATTGTATGGTGTACTGGTACAGTGTTTGTACAAGTCTGACCATCTGACTGATTGTTTTATATTGTGTGGTGTACTGGTACAGTGTTTGTACAAGTCTGACCCTCTGACTGATTGCTTTATATTGTATGGTGTACTGGTACAGTGTTTGTACAAGTCTGACCCTCTGACTGATTGTTTTATATTGTGTGGTGTACTGGTACAGTGTTTGTACAAGTCTGACACTCTGACTGATTGTTTTATATTGTATAGTGTACTGGTACAGTGTTTGTACAAGTCTGACTATCTGACTGATTGCTTTATATTGTATGGTGTACTGGTACAGTGTTTGTACAAGTCTGACCCTCTGACTGATTGTTTTATATTGTATAGTGTACTGGTACAGTGTTTGTACAAGTCTGACCCTCTGACTGATTGTTTTATATTGTATGGTGTACTGGTACAGTGTTTGTACAAGTCTGACCCTGTCTGATTGTTTTATATTGTATAGTGTACTGGTACAGTGTTTGTACAAGTCTGACTATCTGACTGATTGCTTTATATTGTATGGTGTACTGGTACAGTGTTTGTACAAGTCTGACCCTGTCTGATTGTTTTATATTGTATAGTGTACTGGTACAGTGTTTGTACAAGTCTGACCCTGTCTGATTGTTTTATATTGTATGGTGTACTGGTACAGTGTTTGTACAAGTCTGACTGACTGATTGTTTTATATTGTATGGTGTACTGGTAGAGTGTTTGTACAAGTCTGACCCTCTGACTGATTGTTTTATATTGTATGGTGAAGTGGTACCGTGTTTGTACAAGTCTGACCCTCTGACTGGTTGCTTTATGTTGTGTGGTGTAATGGTACAGTGTTTGTACAAGTCTGACCCTCTGACTGATTGCTTTATATTGTATGGTGTACTGGTACAGTGTTTGTACAAGTCTGACCCTCTGACTGATTGCTTTATATTGTGTGGTGTACTGGTACAGTGTTTGTACAAGTCTGACCCTCTGACTGATTGTTTTATATTGTATGGTGTACTGGTACAGTGTTTGTACAAGTCTGACCCTCTGACTGATTGCTTTATATTGTGTGGTGTACTGGTACAGTGTTTGTACAAGTCTGACTATCTGACTGGTTGCTTTATATTGTATGGTGTACTGGTACAGTGTTTGTACAAGTCTGACCCTCTGACTGATTGCTTTATATTGTATGGTGTACTGGTACAGTGTTTGTACAAGTCTGACCCTCTGACTGGTTGCTTTATATTGTATGGTGTACTGGTACAGTGTTTGTACAAGTCTGACCCTCTGACTGATTGTTTTATATTGTATGGTGTACTGGTACAGTGTTTGTACAAGTCTGACCCTCTGACTGATTGTTTTATATTGTATGGTGTACTGGTACAGTGTTTGTACAAGTCTGACTATCTGACTGGTTGCTTTATATTGTATGGTGTACTGGTACAGTGTTTGTACAAGTCTGACCCTCTGACTGATTGCTTTATATTGTATGGTGTACTGGTACAGTGTTTGTACAAGTCTGACCCTCTGACTGGTTGCTTTATATTGTATGGTGTACTGGTACAGTGTTTGTACAAGTCTGACCCTCTGACTGATTGTTTTATATTGTATGGTGTACTGGTACAGTGTTTGTACAAGTCTGACCCTCTGACTGATTGTTTTATATTGTATGGTGTACTGGTACAGTGTTTGTACAAGTCTGACTATCTGACTGGTTGTTTTATATTGTATGGTGTACTGGTACAGTGTTTGTACAAGTCTGACTATCTGACTGGTTGTTTTATATTGTATGGTGTACTGGTACAGTGTTTGTACAAGTCTGACTATCTGACTGATTGCTTTATATTGTATGGTGTACTGGTACAGTGTTTGTACAAGTCTGACTCTCTGACTGATTGTTTTATATTGTGTGGTGTTTTGGTACAGTGTTTGTACAAGTCTGACCCTCTGACTGGTTGCTTTATATTGTATAGTGTACTGGTACAGTGTTTGTACAAGTCTGACCCTCTGACTGATTGTTTTATATTGTATGGTGTACTGGTACAGTGTTTGTACAAGTCTGACCCTCTGACTGATTGCTTTATATTGTATGGTGTACTGGTACAGTGTTTGTACAAGTCTGACCCTCTGACTGATTGCTTTATATTGTATGGTGTACTGGTACAGTGTTTGTACAAGTCTGACTATCTGACTGATTGTTTTATATTGTATGGTGTACTGGTACAGTGTTTGTACAAGTCTGACTATCTGACTGATTGTTTTATATTGTATGGTGTACTGGTACAGTGTTTGTACAAGTCTGACCCTGACTGATTGCTTTATATTGTATGGTGTACTGGTACAGTTTGTTTGTATAAGTCTGACCCTCTGACTGGTTGCTTTATATTGTATGGTGTACTGGTACAGTGTTTGTACAAGTCTGATCCTCTGACTGATTGTTTTATATTGTATGGTGTACTGGTACAGTGTTTGTACAAGTCTGACCCTCTGACTGATTGCTTTATATTGTATGGTGTACTGGTACAGTGTTTGTACAAGTCTGACCCTCTGACTGATTGTTTTATATTGTATGGTGTACTGGTACAGTGTTTGTACAAGTCTGACTCTCTGATTGATTGTTTTATATTGTATGGTGTACTGGTACAGTGTTTGTACAAGTCTGACCCTCTGATTGATTGTTTTATATTGTATGGTGTACTGGTACAGTGTTTGTACAAGTCTGACCCTCTGACTGATTGTTTTATAGTGTATGGTGTAGTGGTACAGTGTTTGTACAAGTCTGACCCTCTGACTGATTGCTTTATATTGTATGGTGTACAGGTACAGTGTTTGTACAAGTCTGACCCTCTGACTGATTGTTTTATAGTGTATGGTGTAGTGGTACAGTGTTTGTACAAGTCTGACCCTCTGACTGATTGTTTTATATTGTATGGTGTACTGGTACAGTGTTTGTACAAGTCTGACCCTCTGACTGATTGTTTTATATTGTATGGTGTACTGGTACAGTGTTTGTACAAGTCTGACCCTCTGACTGATTGTTTTATATTGTATGGTGTACTGGTACAGTGTTTGTACAAGTCTGACCCTCTGACTGATTGTTTTATATTGCATGGTGTAGTGGTACAGTGTTTGTACAAGTCTGACCCTCTGACTGATTGCTTTATATTGTATGGTGTACTGGTACAGTGTTTGTACAAGTCTGACCCTCTGACTGATTGTTTTATATTGTATGGTGTACTGGTACAGTGTTTGTACAAGTCTGACCCTCTGACTGATTGTTTTATATTGTATGGTGTACTGGTACAGTGTTTGTACAAGTCTGACCCTCTGACTGATTGTTTTATATTGTATGGTGTACTGGTACAGTGTTTGTACAAGTCTGACCCTCTGACTGATTGTTTTTTATTGTATGGTGTACTTGTCCAGTGTTTGTACAAGTCTGACCCTGACTGGTTGCTTTATATTGTATGGTGTACTGGTACAGTGTTTGTACAAGTCTGACCATCTGACTGGTTGTTTTTTATTGTATGGTGTACTGGTACAGTGTTTGTACAAGTCTGACCCTCTGACTGATTGTTTGTTATTGTATGGTGTACTTGTCCAGTGTTTGTACAAGTCTGACCATCTGACTGATTGTTTTATATTGTATGGTGTACTGGTACAGTGTTTGTACAAGTCTGACTCACTGACTGATTGTTTTATATTGTATGGTGTACTGGTACAGTGTTTGTACAAGTCTGACTCACTGACTGATTGTTTTATATTGTATGGTGTACTGGTACAGTGTTTGTACAAGTCTGACTCTCTGACTGGTTGTTTTATATTGTATGGTGTACTGGTACAGTGTTTGTACAAGTCTGATCCTCTGACTGATTGCTTTATATTGTATGGTGTACTGGTACAGTGTTTGTACAAGTCTGACCCTCGGACTGATTGTTTTATATTGTATGGTGTACTGGTACAGTGTTTGTACAAGTCTGACCCTCTGACTGGTTGTTTTATACTGTATGGTGTACTGGTACAGTGTTTGTACAAGTCTGTCCCTCTGACTGATTGTTTTATATTGTATGGTGTACTGGTACAGTGTTTGTACAAGTCTGACCCCCTGACTGGTTGCTTTATATTGTATGGTGTACTGGTACAGTGTTTGTACATGTCTGACCATCTCACTGGTTGCTTTATATTGTATGGTGTACTGGTACAGTGTTTGTACAAGTCTGACCCTATGACTGGTTGTTTTATATTGTATGGTGTACTGGTACAGTGTTTGTACAAGTCTGATCCTCTGACTGGTTGCTTTATATTGTATGGTGTACTGGTACAGTGTTTGTACAAGTCTGACCCTCTGACTGGTTGCTTTATATTGTATGGTGTACTGGTACAGTGTTTGTACATGTCTGACCATCTCACTGGTTGCTTTATATTGTATGGTGTACTGGTACAGTGTTTGTACAAGTCTGACTATCTGACTGATTGCTTTATATTGTATGGTGTACTGGTACAGTGTTTGTACAAGTCTGACCCTCTGACTGGTTGCTTTATATTGTATGGTGTACTGGTACAGTGTTTGTACAAGTCTGATCCTCTGACTGATTGCTTTATATTGTATGGTGTACTGGTACAGTGTTTGTACAAGTCTGATCCTCTGACTGATTGTTTCATATTGTATGGTGTACTGGTACAGTGTTTGTACAAGTCTGACCCTCTGACTGATTGTTTTATATTGTATGGTGTACTGGTACATTGTTTGTACAAGTCTGACCCTCTGACTGGTTGCTTTATATTGTATGGTGTACTGGTACAGTGTTTGTACAAGTCTGACCCTCTAACTGATGTTTTAAGGTGTATGGTGTAGTTGTACAGTGTTTGTACAAGTACCCTCTGACTGATGTTTTAAGGTGTATGGTGTAGTGGTACAGTTTTTGTACAAGTCTGACCTTCTGACAAAGCAATGAATATTTAATTGACATGTGTTCAAATACAAATATTTAAGCCCAAACTTGACTACCTCAACTAATAGATAATTATATTTATTGTACCTGTAACAAATGATTTCATCACTTCCACCATAAATATTGGACTGATAATGACAAATTCTCTAAGCCGAGGGGTGTCAAAGTAGACTATCTTCCCTAAGGAGTGCTGGTAATGTAAGAAGAACTTTAGATCTTCTTTGGACAACACTGAAACCTCACTGGCCTTATTTAAATCTTCCATCTCCTTCAAGGATAAGATTTGTTTTCCCTCTGCTGCCAATTCGGCAATCTCTAACTCCAGTGGAACCCATGTATTGGGCATTCTTTCTCCCCAACATGGATGCTTAAATGTAAGATCTGTGATGATCTGTTTCAAGGTAATAATCTCTGGATCATTTTTGTCTGTTGCATTGACAAACAATTTAGGTTCAAGAACCAAGTGATTGCGTCCTTGGTAGTTTTTGAAAAGTTCTTTAATGTCGTTGTAGAGATTATTTCGTGTTCTCTCAACATCTGCCTACAAAAGTTTATTATTTGTGAAAAAAAGGATAACTTTTCTAACACCTTTCAATCTAACTAATTTGGTATCAGTAGCTTTTTAAGTTAGTTATGTCAGAGAGTTTGTATTGTTAGGCCAAAATTTTTTTATTGTTTGTTTTACGGGATTTTTTTTCAAAAAAATTGAGTCGGGGGTCAAAATAAAAATAAAAATAAAATCCACTTTTTGGTAGAGTCGACAAAAAAGATAAAAATAAAATTAAAAATCTGCCAGTATATTTCTATTTTTCGGAAAACTTATTTTTGAGAAACTTTATTGCTATGATCACAAATATTATTGACATAAGTTCAGTTAGTATAAACATCCATTGTTAAAATATTCATTTTATATCATATATTAAAGAATAAATATAAATGATTTTTGTTTTTTATGAAGTTCATGTATACATCATAATATTTCTAACAATTTGTTATGAACATGTCATGTTTATCTGAGCAAAATTTTCAAAGAAAATAGATAAACTAACATAACATTAAACCCAGAAATAATTTTTCTGTTCAGCACACTTCCACTTGGACAAAGTTGTGCTGATTAAAATTGCTTCATGGGCACCCGTCTACAGAACTTTTCATGATGTCAATAATTGCTATACATCTGTATTCTTTCAAGTGCAGCTCATAGGTTTATCAAAGAAAATTGGTAAAATACAATACACTTCGAAAGAACTGACATTTGAAACCAATTAAAAGTGTTTTTTTATCAAACAAATTATGATTTTTCATTATGGGCCGTTGTACTTTACTTTTCTTCGTTGTTCACTTCCGGTAATTAGTCACATCCGGTAAATAAACCAATGGCACGTAATCCAGTTGAAAGACATAAATCCTTTGAAAAAATGTTAAACACGCATATTGTTTGCTGTTTTTATTGGAATTACTCATTTACTGATAAATTGGTAGTCTGGGTGAATTATTTGGACCAGATCATATGCAAGTATCTACTGTGAACCATCGGGCGACTTTAGGGAAATAACAGGGCGACTTCGACTTTGCTTTTGAGGCGCCGTAGGGTGACTTCAGGTCCAAGTAGGGCGACAAACCACTTCGCCCAGTGTGGTGAACTCTGACAGATCGTGTGTAATTTTATTTTGAAAGGGAGGGAATTCATCAAGTCAGCGGAGAGAAGAAAAATAAAAGGAAAATTTGCTTCTTTTATTTTTATTTCATTTCGCCAGCAATTAGGGTCGGCCCTCCCGTAAAACATAAATATAAAAATGTTGGCCTTAATACCGTTTTTGATGATATTTGATCTTGGTGAAGGTCACAATACTTGTAATGGAGCAGCTCAGGAGTAATTCAAAACATGGGGTCTGTCCTTGAGTTTTTGTTTTGTCAGAGAGATGCTATAATAACCTATCTTCTTTGATGATATTTGATCTCGGTGAAGGTCACAATACTTGTAATGGAGCAGCTCAGTAGTAATTCAAAACCTGGGGTCTGTACTCGAGTTTTTGTTTTGTCAGGGAGATGCTATAATAACCTATCTTCTTTGATGATATTTGATCTTGGTGCAGGTCACAATACTTGTAAATGAACAGCTCAGTAGTAATAAAAAACCTGGGGTCTGTCCTGGAGTTTTCGTTTTGTCAGGGAGAAGCTATAATAACCTATCTGGTTTGATGATATTTGATCTTGGTGGTGGTAACAATACTTGCAATAGATCAGGCCGGAAGTGATTCACCACCTGGGGTCATTAAACATACACTCAAATAATCCATGCTGTACTCACGCTTTTTGATCTTGGAGCATCTGCTAAGATCATATTAGAAACAAAAACTATCGTCAGAATACAGGTGTATCAGTTTGCGAAGGTTTAAACTGTTAATTTGTTCCAGTATGAGGGAGTCATTGTCAAAAGACAAACTTTTGAGCATGTTCTTTAAACAAAGCTTTGGAAAACATTTAGTAATTGTTCAGCTTTCTTTGTTTAATAGTACAAAAGCTATAGAGATTACCTTTGGGACTTTGTCCTTATGTGTGGCTACAAACAGTATCTTTGGTATTCCTGGTTCAATCAGCTTACAGTACGTTAGGATGGAATTTACCCAGTGCTGCAAAAATACTAAGGAAAACATTTCAATTATATATAAAACCTGAGATCCACTCATTACAGAATCAGAAATAGCTGAAAATCTTTAAAACGTTTTCTGTTTGTTGATGCTAGTTATTGTTGGCATAGTAACAATAACGCAATTTTGATTTGTTGATAATAAAAAACCTCACGCTTCTGGGTGTTGAATTGTGTTCCTATTCCTAAATGCTAAAAGTATAGTATAGAAGAAGATACAGTTTGCACTGTTGCAAATACAGTGACTGTTCTGCATCGAACACATGTATACCTCGGTCGTAAGAAATTTCATGAATTTACCAAAATACACACCTGCTGCAGTAGGAGTGCCATGTTGTCCTGGAAAGCACATAACATCATGCACCTCTTCTTGAAGACTTTTACTTCCGTCAAACACAACCAAATATAAAGCCCGATATGTCATAAAGGTCTGGTGTGTTGTGTAGTAGACATACTGACCGCCAAAGTCCCAAAATATCAGTCTGCCAACCTTCATTTGATATTTCCCACTTTTTAAAACCATTTCCATCTTCTTTCGTATCTCATCCTTGGTCATTTTGGCTCTCATTTTACGATGTTGCCAAAATTGCATTTGTTTCTGCTCTTTTGGTCTGGCTTCAATCTCTTTTGTCAATGATGACAAACTTGGTTTCTGTTCTATCTCTTGACGTTTGCGAGTATATAGCAATTCTCTCCGAGTATCTGGACGTTCTCTCCATGGTACAGGAGTATCTATGGGTTTTCTATTAGGTTGATTTTCTGCCTTTGACTTGGTCTTTGTATGAGATGGAGTTTCATTTTGTGACATCAGCACTTTGTTGTAGACCACATCTAAGGCATTATATTCATCTACAATAATTGAAATTGTCAGGTCAACATGACACTTATCTACAATAATGACAGATTCGATAGAAACAGTGAAATTGTCAGGTCAACAGGACACTTTTTTGTCTGTATAGTTTGAAGGTCATTATGCTTCAATCTATATAAACATATTCATTATGGTCAACATTTCACATTTATCAAATAGTCCTTATGACTTAAGCTGAAAAATGAGCAAATTCTGCAGTTTTTATAATTGTAAATTCAAAACAATACAAATATGCCACATTCCAAATAGGTCAAGTTGCCTGAAAATTACCTTCTTTGTAAAAAACTGGACTTGAAGGTAGTGACAAAATAACCAACACCAAAGAACTATAAAAAAGACAATCCATAAAACCGAGTCAGAGAAACCGTCAAACGCGAGCATCAACAACACAAAATGAAGAAACTACAGAAAAGCGCTTGGTAGTACTTTTAAAAAATGGTGAATTAAACAAGGTTTTATGACATGCCAAACCTCCTGCTTCCATGACTAGTGTACGAGTTGGTGTTTTGATAAAAAAGGTTATAATCATTCACCAACAGTCTTCTTGTAACCTAGGCTTAATAGTTCGACTATGACATAGACATTTGCAAAAATAAATATACTCATTGCAAGTTCCATCTTATACAATAAATTGAGAAATAAAGACACTGTATGAAGGAGAAGCTGAGTATTGCTACAGAAGTGAGGTAAATTTTACTTTAAAAATAAAATCATGTTGTTTGTCGTATATTTTTGTGCTAAGTTGAGCATTGGCATCATATTGGAGGTGTAAGTCTAAAAATGATGTTGATGAATGAAGCTGTATAGTACTACCTTTGTCAATCAGTATCCAGTCTTTACCATCTATTCCAAGACCACATCTGCCTTCCAGAAGAGATATGCCATCCGTAGCTTGTCGAAACTTAGAAACATTATCCCCGACCAAAATCATAACAAGACTAGTTTTCCCAACACCAAACTGACCAGTTACCATGACGCGCATATCAAAAGATTCATATGAGCCTTCTCCTAGAAGGCGATCTAGCATAACAGAGTGATCTTTCCTTTGGAATGCCCCTGTAAATAGATATTTTTTATCAACTATATATAAACACATCTACATTGTATTTGTGTGACTAAGGTAAAGTAGCATTGTTGGTTTCCACAAAACCAATCAATAATGTCTATACAAAAGATTTCAAAGCAAATTTTCATTTATTGAGCATCAAATAGTATGTTTCCTAACAAAAACCGAAGAATGTGCCCCTGCTAAATGAAGTCCCAAACAGGAAGTAGTTGTCCGACAGGTCAGAAAGTCAATTAGGACGTACAACTTGCGATACTGAACCATCCTACCAAATTTCAAATTGTTCTCATGTACGCTTTCTGAAAAAAGCTTGATGGAAATTCGTAGTAATATACTAATAACCTAGATTAAATAAAACCAGTACAAATCCAGAAAATTGATATTTATTTCCTGTATAGAATTATTATTTAATTTGCTCTGTGACTATCGAGTCGAAATTTGTGACGATCAAACTTGCGACGATGGTCTAATAATTTTTGTAATGTATGCTTGTTTGTTTGTTTGATGGTGTTTAACGCCACTTTCAGCAATTTTTCAGCTATATCATGGCGTCCAGTTTTTATTGGGGGAGGAAGCCGGAGTACCCAGAGAAAACTCAGACTTGCGGTAGGAAAACTGGCAATACTGGTCAATTATGATTGTAGTCGAGTACACCCTGCCTGCAGTGAGAATCGAACCCCCAATCTCAGTGTTGACAGACCACGTGATCAATAGTAGACGAACTACCTTGACCACTCTGCCACCATAATTTTTGTAATGTATGCTACATGTACAATGTATTAGTATCAGTGTAATGCTGATATTGAATCGAAATTATATTAAATCTTATCCATCTATTAGTATTAATTTGTCTGAAAAATTTCTGTAATATAAATATAGCTTTTTCTGCCTGCAATATATTCAGTGTAAACCCCCTGATTCTTACCCATCCTATACAGTATGCTAGTTAGTAAACAAATAATTGCGCGATGGGAATAAATGTGCAATGGTGTATGTGTCAATAACCAGTAAATCCATGCACAAAATCAGGGGTTCTTACTAGTGCTGCAAGGCAAGCTTCCTTTCTTAATGTTTTCTTCCACATTCATATATTATGACACTATCCTGTTAAAACATGCATGTACAATGTATAACTGGTGTGCCTTAATATTAACAATAAGCTTTCCAAATCACTCTAAAAAATATTATAGAGTACTTGAAATGTGCAAACTGAACAACTAAAATAAAACATTGTTGCCTTTCACTGATGCACTAGTATTTTTATTTCACCTGTTTGTTTGACTGTTTTGAAAGACATGATGGCTTACATTTTTATTCATTTTTGGGCCGACCTGAAGGACAAGCTAACAATTTAATTGTTTCTGACATTTAACAACCAACCAACAATCAACCACTTGTGTACATATTTGAACCTTTTATTATGGAACCGCAGTCCCTCATCAGAGTGTATATACATCCCGTTTTATTTTATTTTATATTATTCCTTCCCTTGACACGTTTTTGTTCCATTTTCATTGTTTCTTCACTTATCAATCACATTTTGTACAGTTGCATCTATATAACAATATTTTTGTGATTAAACACGACATTGTGCTGTCTGTCAATCCATGTGAGGTTCCTTTTAACTGCTTCCAATCGACAAAAATGAATTCGCATGTAACTAAATATGCTACTAGAAGCTCGAGTAACCTCAATTGTCATGATTCATCTTTAGGGACAACTTTGCAATTGCCATTCGCAGTAAACCTGGTCAAAGCAGCAGAATGAAAAATTGAATCTCTTGACAGGGCTTATGACGTGAAAACCGAAATTAAACATATATATATATATATATAACAACCTAATACTCACATTTCAAGGAGGTGCCTATGAACAATTTAGAACTGCACTCAAAGGATGTATTGTATCATTAAACCTAAGTACAGTGATTAATACAAAACAAGACCATCAGGGTCTGTACATCGAAGAGTCCATACCAGTCAGAGAAAATTGCAAGCAACAGTATAGAATAAACTGTTACCACACATCATGCAGAGTTCCTGTTAATGGCAATAAAATGCAAAAAGTTTACTTCGCATTTAGCTTCTGAACTTTATTCTGCTATGGCAAAAATGGATAACTTCGAAAATATCACTCTGAAACTAAGAGCAGCATGTGAAAACGTTCTGCAATTGCATGAATCCCTAAGTGGAAATGTAAAAATAGATGGTTCTCAGATGCCTGTAACAATTCAGCAGCTAGACCCAACTGGAAGCGATAACTAACAAAAAGCTGCACACGACAACCTTGTAACTCCTACACCTACGGATTCAACATCAGATAAGCAAATCCATCTCTCTACCAACGAAATCAATATTAAAGCTCAAAACAACAGTAATGTTATTTGTCCGATCTGTTCCAAATTCTGTAAAACCTTTGCGGTAGAATGTTCAAGCTGTGGTAATTGGATGCACTACGCTTGCCTTAGACTCTCCAAATCTGAAATAGACTTCCTAGAGTCAGATGAATCAGAATTGTACTCGTACTCTATGTGTCAACAAATGAATGACTTTGTTAATGATGATCTACTCATGATAGAAAGGGATGGAACCCCTGATTCTGTAGATTGTGTAACCGATGAAAACACCTTACCTAAGACTGTAGACTCCTCAGTTTACAAGTCAGCATTCTACAAATCTGATCAATCAGAAAAATACCGATGACCAACCCAATACTTATGATCAACTTATTACAAACACCAAAGTTTCTCATAGTGGTGTCCAGACATGCTCCCTTTTTGTTCCAGCCGAGTCATCATGAACACTGTCAGGCCGAACTTAACAAGAAAAGTAAGGAACTCCCTGATTCTCATGCAAAAATTAAGAAACTTGAGGCTGACATCACTCACTATAAACATCAGATCACCACATCACAGACATACATAGCTAGCCTTGAACTTAAAATAAAAGAAACTGAAGACTCCAACAGAAATCTCAAGACCAGACTTCTGCTCTCTTTAGATCCAAATGCTCCAGATGATAAACATACTAGAAAGCCGACTGACACAGGGCACCAAACGCCAAGTGGTGCTGAATGGTCCAGACTCTACGATCACCAGCTGCTACAACTAGAACTTGAAAATGTTAAACTTACTGCAGGTAGAGACAGTATCAATAGTGCAGGATTTGCTTGAAACAAAACCTCATAGGAAAAGCTCGAGGAGCAATAAGTCCTCAAAACCCAAAAGCTACCAACATCAAAAAGGCTGGAATAACTCTAGCACTGACAGTCCTGGAACTACCAATCCAATCACTTGTACTGATGCTCACACTCCAGTCCAAACCACTCAACAACCAACTTTGAATCATTTTTTAGGCTTAAGCCACCATGGATCAGGGAAACTCTGAATATATCCCCTGGAATGGGGGTACAGAACCTTCAAGGAACTTGCTTAGCGACAGTCTATCATCCCTTTCTACCACATCCTACCACATCCTGTAATACACACACAGAACTACCAACCTTTCTTGAACCACCAGTTGACTCTTCCGCTTCAGCCAACAAGGCCAACTCAGAACATTGTGAGACTTCGTTATCAGGTATAAACCTAGTCACATACAATATTGAATGCTTCCGTAGCAACAAAGTATACAGTATAGAAAAACTAACTAGCACAGGAGACATCATTATTCTACAAGAACACTGATTGTATAAATATGAAAAGCATGAACTAGCTGACTTTCTCACAGACTACCAATGTGTGATCAAGTCAGTAGATGACAACGATCCAATTTCTCCCCTGCAAAATCTAGACCAAGAGGTAAAGGAGGCACAGCTATCTGTTACAAAAATGAGCTAGCCACTAGCATAGAACAACTACATGATGGTTCAAGTCGTGTCACTGCCATCAAGCTGAACTGATAACCAAAACCGATTACTATCATCAGAGCTTACTTGCCGTGCTCAGGGCCACACAATGCAGACAGCGACTTTGCAGCAACCTTAGACGAGATCACAGAAATCATTTACAAGTTCAGCCCAGTATGTGATATTATTCTAGCGGGAGATATGAATGCAACCATCATGAAGATCATCCCAAGCAAGAGAGACAAACTGTTTTTATCTTTTATTAATACCCTTGGGTTTACTCAACCATCAAGAAGTGACCCAGATACCTATTTTCATCATGGGGGCCACTGTTCGTCCAGAATTGACTACATTCTTCAAAGTCGAGACGGGCTCACTATAGAAACCAACACACTAGACCGTGACCATATCAACACCTCACAACATGTACCTCTTGTCACAACAATACCTACTAGGCTAGCTCTGACAACCAGAATTGACAAGGCCACCTCTATCTGTCCTCGCATTAAATGGGATAAAGTGGACCTACAACTTTATCAAACTACCTTACAAGTCAATTTGCAGAAAATTAACAATACTCTAGAAGAAGAGAACACATGCAGTCTTCGCTAGTAACTCAAATGTTTATTGAAATCATAGCCTCTTCGGCTGAACAGTGTGGACCTAGGAAAATAATTAAACCACAGAAATTAAAGGCAAGAAAATGGACACCAGATCTTAAATTTGCTGTCCAAAATAGTAAGCACTACTTTAAAATCTGGGAAGAAGCAGGACGTCCAAGGGACATAAATAACCACACTTTCCAAAATATGAAGAATTCTAAGCGTCAATTGAGGTCTCTTCAGCGCCAGAAAGAAGGGGTCGCTAGAAACGAGAAATATGAAACCATTATGAGGGCCAAAGAAAACGATCAGATATTATTTTATAAACTTGTGAATAGACAGAGAACTACAAACCAAACAAACTCCACATGTTTAAGGTATGGTGACAAAATCCCTGAAAACCCTGATGAAATCAGGAAAGGTTGGGCAAATTACTTCCAGGAACTATCAACTCCAGAGGACTTTGGAAACCGAGAAAAAGAGTACAATCAACAGGTTGATCTTGACTGCATGATTATAGCAGAAATCTCCAAGCTGAATTCAGGATTGTCACATATCGTCACAACAGAAGATGAAATGTATAAAATTGTAAAATCTTTTAAGAATGGTAAATCTCCAGATTGCTGCAACCTTACAATTGAACACTTCAAACTAGGCGGGCAAGACATAATCAGAACATTAACAATAATTATTAACAGGATTTTTAAAACCTGTTCTATTCCTTACATCTTGAAACTTGGTATAGCTTCACCAGTCTACAAGCGAAAAGGGCAACCTATTGAAGATCCTGGATCATACAGGAAGATCACGGTTACTAGTATTATCAATAAGATTATTGAGAAAGTCTTTCTTAAAAGGTACGAAGAAAAGTGGACAACAACACAAAGCCTCCTTCAAAGAGGATTTACAAAAGGTACTTCCAGTCTGACTGCAGCCCTTATTCTCAATGAACTCATTGCCAATGCAAGGGACTCTCATAGTCCGCTTTACATAGCATTCCTGGATGCTCAGAAGGCCTTCAATATTGTATGGCATAACTCCCTCATCAGAAAGGTTCATCACAGTGGCGTACAAGACGACACATGGCTTCTCTTCAGTGAATGGTATAAAGGCCTCACTTGCAAAGTCAAATGGAACGGTGGCCTGTAAGACACGTTCAAAGAGCTACAGGGTGTACGCCAAAGCGGTTGTTACTTCCCCAGCAGTTTACAAACTTTACAATGACCCACTCTTGGAACTTCTTAAAAACCGAGGCTTAGGTATCCACATTGGACACTTATACTGTGCTACACCTACTGTCGCGGATGACGTTTGTCTTGTGGCAGACAATCCAGAAGAACTTCAAACTATGCTAAACATTCAATCCGTGTACGCTAATAGAGAACATTATAAGATCAGTGAATCCAAGTCAACAGTCTTAACTATGAACGACAAAGCAAAAAGGCAATTCACAATGAATGGCAGTCTAGTTTCCATTTCTGATGTTGCAACCCATCTTGGGATAGAGAGAGATAGCATTTCAAAATTTGGAACTCGTGGAATAGCCAGCTCAAGGATCTCATCTGCGAGAAAAGCGACTTATGCTCTGATGGGTGCAGGACTTCACGGCCTGAACGGTCTTAATCCCACTGTATCAGTACATCTCATAAGAATTTTTATTCTCCCAAGGCTTCTCTATCATGTCTATGGACTTGAATCTGTTCGCCTCTTGGTGAAAGACGTCACCTCTCTATCACAGTACTACAAACAACTACTTAAACGCATTCAACATCTTCCTGAAAACAGTGCAGATGCGTCTATCTACATTCTAACCAGTCAACTCCCTCTGGAAGCTGAATTAGACAAAAAGACTCTATGTTTCTTTGGAAGCATAATTAGAAATAGGCCGAATTTTACTGCCGTTATAATCCGAAGTTAGTTTTGTGATTTGTCGGATTAACGGCAGAATTCAGTCCTATTGCTCGTAATGTAGCAAATAAAAAATTCTAACTTCGGTCTGTTTATACAAAATTCAAACATAATATCCATCTTCTTTACGTTATTAAAGCTTTAGACATTGCGAAACTAACGGGAAACGATCTTTATTGAAGAAATTTCTTTTTTCGTCTTTGAAGATGCACATGGAAAATACTATGTTTATCATTTTTCCTTATATGGATAATGTGACCTAATTTTATTATAAACGTGCTCATTTGCATACTATAACAACCACTCCGTAGTAAGAATCCAGTAATTTACATATGTATTACCCAAGATGCAACACGCCTTCTAGTTTTGGGTTTCTCAATGTTTTTCATGTAGTAAACGTAATAAAAAAGAGACACGAATGTCCATTAATACACAAAACACAGCGGGTGATTAAAAACAGCAATAACTATCATCACGTATCAATAATGATCGATTTTAAACACGAAGCCTATAAAAAAATGGTGACACTGTCGAAAGATATCAAGATCGACCACGTCCGATTGTATATGAAACTTCTTTTGGACATCAAAGTGCCGGGAGTGATTCACTTCCGCTCTGCTACATTACGAGTAATGGGACTAAATTCGTACCCTCGCCAAAAAAAAAGCGAGGGTACGATTATTCGTTCTAAATTAGAAACAAAAACACCTTGGAGTATGCCTTAATCTTGCATCAATTAGCAGTAAAAGATAAGAACTCAAACAGTTGGGTAGTCAACGTAGTTTCCATCTTAGCCAAATACAACCTGCAATCACCACAGCATCTTCTAGAGAATCCGCCTGGGAAGTGCTCCTGGACAGCTCAGGTCTCGACAGCAGTAAACGACATATGGGTCGCTTAGATAACTAGCGAAGCCTTTGAAAAGTCTACTCTAAGATATCTTAATGCTAGCTCATACCAGGTGAATCAACCTCACAACATCTGGACCAGTGCAGGGTATGATCAATTTGCAATACAGCAATCCTGTGTAAAAACAAAGCTGCTGCTTGATGTCTACAATCTGCAATGTCACAAACACAAGTTCAACCAAATAACAGTAGCCTACTGTGCAACACTGAAATCGAGGACAGAGTACACTTCATACTGGTGTGCCCCTCCTCCCTTGAGTCTATCAGGCAGCCTTTCATCCTATCTATGAAAAACCCAAACTCTGACGAAATTTCGGACCCATCTTTGGTAAACCATATCTTTTGTCAACCTGGTGAACTTCTAAAACTTGTACTCACTCGACTGTACATACTTCAGAGCTATCCCTTGCTCCACCTACCCACGGCTGGAGACTATTTCCAGAAGAGTCTGCTATTCACTGCATGTAGAACGCAGTCGGGTTATTGAGTTTAAATATAGACAATAAAATCCAGTATGAGAGACACAGGAATTGATAGAAGGCATAATGTTGTGTACCGATTCAGCAACTAATCTCTCCCCCCCCCCTTTAATACCCAATTGATATATATATCTTTATAATTTTAGTTTTGACATAACCCTTTTATAATATCCAACCCAGTACGACTATTTTTATTTTTGACATAGACATTTGACATTTGACTAAATACGCACTTGTGCGGTTCTCCTATCCAGAGGAGGAAATAACCAGAACAGAACAGTGCCTTGTCGGCGTTCTCATCATATCAAGTTTACTTCCTTTATAACACCTTTTCCCTGACTTGTCAGAAACATAATTGTTAACAAATTCCTTGTATTTTGTTCTTTTTTAATAAATGCCTCTATTAGTTATTTTGCAATACAAACCTGAACAAATTTGTTTGCCGCGCCCTTCTTGAAATCAATGTCAATATTTGTATACACTTTATCATAGTTTGATTACCGTTACTTTCAAACGCACACAGGATATACGGTTATATCTACACTAATATAAAACCATAGTCCAGGGAAATGAAAAAATTCCGGAATTGAAAATAAAGCGTACTCAAAAATGTCAAAATTTTTAACCCCTTCCCTCAAGTGTGCGGTTTGTACACTTGTGAAAATGGTTGACAATTATGGATGACACCCAATCTCCCATTACTTTCAACCAATAAGCGACTGTATAGTGCCATAAAATGTTGTTCAGTTCAATGGCCAATCAAAATGAAGAAATAATTCATTTCCTTGTCAATGCAATCAAATCATTATTGGTATAATATAAACATGTTTTCCCTCTTCAATTTTATCAATATTTACCTTGAACAGTGTGCTCAGCACTCTTGGCACCTCTTGTTTTGTGTTCTGTAGTCATGTTCTTCTACAATTACATATGGTGTATTATTGTTATTGCTATCCAACCTAAAGACCGATAGATGGATAAAACAGACAGATAAACAGGCATTACATGTACAGACATACTTACAGAGACAAGAAAGAGGGCAGACTTACAGCAGTCCAACAAATAGACAGACTGACAGATAAACAGGCATTACATGTACATACATACTTACAGAGAGACAAGAAAGAGGGCAGACTTACAGCAGTCCAACATATAGACAGAGAGACAGATAAACAGGCATTACATGTACATACGTACTTACAGAGAGACAAGAAAGAGGGCAGATTTACAGAAGTCTAACATATAGACAGAGAGACAGATAAACAGACATTACATGTACATATGTACTTACAGAGAGACAAGAAAGAGGGCAGACTTACAGCAGTCCAACATACAGACAGACAGACAAACAGACATTACATGTACATACGTACTTACAGAGACAAGAAAGAGGGCAGACTTACAGCAGTCCAACATACAGACAGACAGACAAACAGACATTACATGTACATACGTACTTACAGAGAGACAAGAAAGAGGGCAGACTTACAGCAGTCCAACATACAGACAGACAGACAGATAAACAGACATTACATGTACATACATACTTACAGAGAGACAAGAAAGAGGGCAGACTTACAGCAGTCCAACCTATAGACATACAGACAGATAAACAGACATAACATGTACATACATACTTACAGAGAGACAAGAAAAAGGGCAGACTTACAGCAGTCCAACATATAGACAGACAGACAGATAAACAGGCATTACATATAGAGACATACTTACAGAGAGACAAGAAAGAGGGCAGACTTACAGCAGTCCAACATGTAGACAGGCAGACAGATAAACAGACATTACATGTACATACGTACTTACAGAGAGACAAGAGGGCAGACTTACAGCAGTCCAACATACAGACAGACAGACAAACAGACATTACATGTACGTACGTACTTACAGAGAGATAAGAAAGAGGGCAGACTTACAGCAGTCCAACATATAGACAAACAGATAAACAGGTATTACATGTACAGACATACTTACAGAGAGACAAGAAAGAGGGCAGACTTACAGCAGTCCAACATATAGACAGAGAGACAGATAAACAGGCATTACATGTACATACGTACTTACAGAGATAAGAAAGAGGACAGACTTACAGCAGTCCAATATATAGACAGACAGATAGACAGATAAACAGACATAACATGTACATACATACTTACAGAGAGACAAGAAAAAGGGCAGACTTACAGCAGTCCAACATATAGACAGACAGACAGATAAACAGGCATTACATGTAGAGACATACTTACAGAGAGACAAGAAAGAGGGCAGACTTACAGCAGTCCAACATATAGACAGACTGACAGATAAACAGACATTACATGTCAGAGGACAAAGAGACAGACAAGAAGTGGGACATATACATACATACAGGCTGAAAGGATAAGACATGTAGAGGACAGACACAGAGACAGACAAGAGGTGGGAGACATGTATAGAGACAGATATGACAAACCGGTAGATGGTCAGACAAGACAAAGACCACAGACATACTTAAAGACAGGACAAGACAGACATACAGACAAAAAGACAAATCAGATATCTGCAGACATTGCACAAACATTACAGATAGGGTCAAGACAGTCAAACAGACAGAAATACAAATCAGACATCGATAGACAGGACACAAACGACACTGAATCAGACAAGTATAAGATGAGACAACGACATACATATATACAGGTTATGACACAACAAAACAGACTGCAGACATAATTTACACACAGACAGGAAAAGAGATTCATCCTGACTGATCAATATGATCAGGACAGCCAAGTCAAAAGAGACAGACAAGACAAGACATCCAGAAAACTGAAAACAAGACATATAGACCACAACTAAAACATGCAAGGACGGTAGAAATACATGAAAATAGGTAAGATCAGACAAAAAAGGTGAATCAAAGACCTGAAGGTCTTCAAGGGTCGGCAGGCCAGAGATACAAAAGATGATCATCAAACTTGAGCAATAACTCCTATAGATATATGTAGGAAAATGTTTACCATGGTTTTGTTAAATAAACAAAATATCAAAAATTCAAAGTGGTGTTTAAGTCAGAATGCATACATATTTAGTAGGCAAATTCAAACCTTGATTGGCCCCGTGCGGGAGCCGGGTGGCTAAAAGAATAGACCGCAGTCACGCTAGCTTGTCGTAAAAGGCGACTAAATAGCGCCCAGTACCCTGACCGGCGTGTCAGGTCGGTTTGCCTAAAGATCGACTGGGATGTGTGCCCCAGGTGGTTCAATGGGGTACCCCTGGCAAGCTGGGGTTGTCAGGCCATAATACGGAAAACCTGACCGCAAACCATATTAGTGCACTGTGCAAAATGCCACGTTCCTCGCACGTTAAAGAACGCTGCTGTAGTATTCGCTATGAGTAGGGATTTCGATCCCGCTACAGGAGGCTAAATTGCCCGACCCTAACCATCATTCCCATTTGCCAGTGGCAATCTAAAATCCGTTACCCCTATTTTTCCTTGTGTCCCATCCCATTTTCATTCGTCATCATTTCATGTTCATTTTATCATCCATTTCATGTTCATCGCCTGAATATAGCTGAAATATTGCTGCTCGGGCGTTAAACACCATTAATCAATCAATCAATCAATCAAACCTTGATTGCATGTTTCGCCTATACAATATAGACAGAAAAGACTAAACATAAAACAGATAGTCAAATAGACATAAAACTACTAAACAAAGAACCTACAACAGATAGACAATATTGACAGAAATGACTAGACAAAAACAGTGATGGACAGACAGACAATACTGACAGTAAAAAAGACATAAAGCAGAGATGGACAGACAGACAGACAATATTGACAGACAAGACACGTGGTCATGCCACAACACCAGGTTTTTAATGATTTAACAATTAATTTAAGCAGTAGACTAAGCAGAAACTTTTTTTTAACAGGGACCATGACCGTAATGCCCCGAAATCCAATCTCAAGCTAGGTTTTTATCGTATGCAAGCTTGCTATATCCAGTTTTAACAAGATTGGTTCATTTGATGTAAAGTTATTGACGGGAAACTGGTTTTTTTTTTATTTTTAGTAAGGGTGATCACCTTGACCATGATCAGACTGGCCCAAAATTTAAACTCAAGATAGGTTTTATGCAAGCTTGCTATTTCCAAAGTTTCAGTAAGATATGGTTTATCCGAACCGAAGTAATTGACCATAAACTGTTTTTCTATTTTTAGTAAGAGTGACCTTGCCATGACTTTCCACAAATCCAATCCCTAGCTACGTCTTCAGGCAAGCTTGCAATATCCAAAGTTTCTTCAAGATTGGTTTAAGTATTGACGGGAAACCATCTGTTTGAAGCCGTCTGCCATATTGCCTGCACGCAATACCCCAAAAAGACTGACATTAAACAGAGAACTACCGACAGACAGGCGGGCTTGACAGACAGAGAGACAAAGAGGGCAGACAGACAATATAAATAGAAAATACTTAACAGAAAACATTGACTAACACAGGCAGACAGACAGGCAGACAACAGACAGATAAAACAGACTATTAATCATATTTCTATATTTCATCTAACAAATATATGTACCTTCAGTAGTTCTCTGATGGCATCATTCAGAGCTACATCGTACGGTGTTCTGCCCTGTAAAAAAGGAGAGCTGTTAAAGAATTAAACAAATACTTATATTGTTTAAGTTTACATAAACATGTATCTTACTTTCTGAACCAGTTGGTATTTATATGTACTAAACAAACTGATTTATATCATCAATACACATGCATAACAAATTGGTTGATATAAACTTGTTTAACTACTGGAATTATAAAAAACATACACTAGTTTTACACGTACTTCATTTAAAATTCTAGCAAATAATTAAAAAAATCATTTATTCTATCAGTCGGGGGCATAATCAAAAATGGTTCTAATTTTTATAACCAAAATGAGTTACTTTTTAGTGACAATTTGTGTTGCCTCCCTTTAAATTAAATGTAAATTGTACATCATGCAAATGTTACATGTACAAATGTCGTGAATCAGAATGTAATACATCATGACCAAGGCATTCATACAGTGCATGCATGAAACATGTACATGTACAATAATAATTAAACATGTTAAAGAACAGAGTTCTTGTTATTTAATAGTTTAACGTATTTGGCTTCACAAAATTGATCATAGTCATATACATTTAATTTAATCTTAATTGGTCATGTTGATTTTTTTTTCACCTACACTCATTTATTTTCATGATTTTACAGCGCAAACATGGCAAAGTTACAAATACTACTAAGTACGACAGAGTTATCTCACAGAAAAATGAAAAAAAATATAAAATAACTTGTTCCAATTATTTATTTTTACCCCCAGTAAACTTTGAAGGCCTTGTATACCATCAAAACATTGATGCACCCACCTGAATATAATCCTAAAAGACAGAATTAATGTTTGATTCGTTGCAAAAAAATATTCAAAAATGTTCCTCACCTTTAAAATGAACTCGTAAAATGTAGCATTTTGCATTGAAATTTGCCAGAAATTGACAAACTTTCCGTATTTTGGTCATTGTATTGTTGTTCTTCCCCACGTGACGAAAGGGCATGCACATCTAAATACGACGAAAAGTCTCACGGCAAACAAGGTCGCCAAATATCCCGGGAAATTCGAAAAATCTATCGCAAATTACGTTGCTTCACAGAAAACGATAATAACGGAAAAGTTTTATTTTTTTATAAACGCAATTTGATTATGCCCCTGACTGTCTATTGTAATGCATTTTTTTCTGGGTTTTCATTGATACTCTTTCCTAAATAATTTAAATTGCTGAAAATAAATCATTATAATTTCATTCAAGTAAGTATATTAAAATATGCCTAAAAGTCAATTTTCCTTGAATTCTACAGTTTACTTTTTTAGGGGGGAATGCGGTAAAATGGCCGCTATTACAAAATGGCAATGTTAGATTTGTTTCCCCTAAATTCTCAGGATAGTCCACTGTATGTGTACCGATTTTCAATGAAACCTGTCAAGCCATTACCGAGATCTGAGAAATGTACTTTTAGTTGATATGACGTCCATTTTGAAAATGGCTGCCATCTTGAAAAATTTACATCTTGAATTCGCCACTCTGATCGACCCTCCATAACCTCCCCAAGTTTCAAATTGATTGGTCAAAGCATTTTTTTCGTAATCGTGCAGACAAGTTCATGTCTTAGAAAAAGAAAAATATTATTAAATGATACCCGCCACGTTGCATAGTTTTTAATATTCATTAACACATTTTACTGAACTACAAACATCATGTACATGTATCAGCCTACACGAAACAGCTGAGCATGATAACAGTCCATCTTAGAAGACAATTTTTACCTTGACCCTAGACCTATAAAAATTACTTCAAATTGACACAACTCATAACTACATATGGGATTGTGCTGAAAATTCAACCTGATCTTCATTTTATAGTACTTAACAGCTGTGCAAATTTGACAAAAAATCTGTTGATGTGGTCTCAAGTTATCATCTGGAAACTGTCAATTGTTGACAAAAATAACCTTTGAATTGGCCCAAGTCTAAAACAACAACTTGGATTGTGCTGAGAATTGAACTTGATCTGCATTTTATAGCATTTAATAGATATGCAAAGTTTAAATAAAATATGTTGACACGTTTTCAAGTTATCATCTGGAAACCACAAAGTATTTACCAAAAAAAAATTGAATGGCCCATATCGAAAACTACAAATTGGATTGTGCTGAAAATCCAACTTGATCTTCATTTTATGGTACTTAATAGCTGAGCAAAGTTAAAATAAAATATGTTGATGCGTTTTCAACTTATCATCTGGAAACCACCGAGGCACGGACAGACGGACTGTCAGATGGACATACGGATGGACACTCATATCCATACAGAGGGTATCACATAATAAATATAAGCATAATAAGAATTAAGCATGATTATGAACTTATGGATCATAACTAGTTCCCAAACCCCTTGTGGATCCTCTAGTTCAGACATCCATTCATAGCAACTGTATCTACCAGGGAACAAAGTTTCCTGCAAATCGGAGCATTTTTCAATTTTGTCAGCCATCTTGGATTCAAACAAAATAGCCACCATAGAAAGCTGACATGTGCGTCGTGTGGTTCGGTATTACCTACTTTACTTATATTCCAATTGTCATCGAAATCAGTACACTTTTGTATTTTTAAGGATTTTTTTTTCATTTTCAAAATGGCCGCTATTTTAAGCTGCCATGATGCGTCATATGGTACGGTATAACATACTCTACTTACATTCAAATTTTCATTGAAATTTGTTTACTCTTGGATTTTTAAGGCTTTTTCATTTTCAAAATGACCACCATTTCAAGATGGACACCCATTTTAAAATTTTAAAACTGGTGTGCACCACTTAAAGTCATGACCTATTTTTAGGCAAAGTTTCATATCAATCCAATTTACCGTCTCCGAGAAAATGGTTGGTCGAAATTTTGGCGTTAGAAAAACATACACTTGGTGGAGATCTGTAAAGACTTAAAAATAAATATTCACAATTGCGATGGGATGCCAACACAAGATGTCTCCCAAACGAACCCCCATTGCCACTATAACCTTGAGCATGTTGAAAAGCCCAAATACAAATTTTTACCATGATAATGCAATGTCCTATATAATTACCCCTGTTTCCATGGAAATGGCAGCCATTTTGAAATTACATAATTGTGTTGCAAAACTTCAAGTGATATTTAACAAGTTCCCAAAGTTTCGTATTGATTGGACATGGCATCTGAGAGAAAATTTGAAAACAACTCGAACGGAAAGAAGAAAGAAGAAAGAAGAATTAAGTAATTTTAAGGGGGTGGGGTATGATCCCTCCGACCCTCCCATGGTACTAAATGATTCGTCTTATCATAAAGAGTAAGAATATATATGGTTATAGGGTGGGGATCCCAATGGTTTTCAAGATATTCAATAATTTGTCATTTGAGGGGGTGGGGCAAGACCCCTCCAACCCTCTCATGGTACTAAATGATTCGTTTTATCATAAGGAGTAAGAATATATATGGTTCTAGGGTGGGGATCCCAATGGTTTTCAAGATATAAGAAATCTGTCATTTGAGGGGGTGCAGCATGACCCCCTGAGACCTCCCTATGGTACCAAATGTTTCCTATAATCATAAGGAGTAAGAATATATATGGCAATAGGGTGGGGATCCCAATGGTTTTGAAGATATTAAATAATTTGTCATTTAAGGGGGCGGGACAAGACCCCCTCCAACCTTCTCATGGTACTAAATGATTCATTTTGTCATAAGGAGTAAGAATATATATAGTTATAGGGTGGGGATCCCAATGGTTTTCAAGATATAAAAAATTTGTCATTTGAGGGGGCAGGGCATGACCCCAATCCCTATGGTACCAAATGTTTCCTCTAATCATAAAGAGTAAGAATATATATGGTTATAGGGTGGGGATCCCAATGGTTTTCTAGATATTAAATATTTTTCCTTTAAGGCGGCGGGGCAAGACCCCCTCCAACCCTCCCATGGTACTAAATGATTTGTTTTGTCAAAAGGAGTAAGAATATATATGGTTATAGGGTGCGTATCCCAATCATGGATTTATCAAGGATCTCGTAGGGTCCGTTATTCGGACCCATTCCCAATGCAAAATATCCTATTTTTTTCCCAATTTCTACTGCTAAAATTCCCAATGCTGCCGATTCCCAATTTATGTATCGTAATAAATTTGACGGTGTTTAAAACTGGTAAAAACATAGTTTTCTAATCAAAGTGAAACACGTATTTGAAACCGGAAATGATTTTAAGATCTCCAATAAAGAGGAAGAAATATTCGATATCTTGATCATTTTTGCGTTTGTAAAAAGGGAGCGTGGTGTTTGTCATTTAGATATATTTTTGACCTTGATTGAATGAAATAAACAAAGCGACCGGTCATGTATCATGTCGCATAACTCGAAATATTACACCAAAAAGTTAAAATCGAAAGATGGCAGAAAATGCCAAAAAATCACAACGTTCCTTAAACCCGAACCAAAAGCCGACGATGACGATGTTGCCCCTGAACTGGCAATTACGGACACTGTCAGTGTCAGTGTGGATCTTGCAAGTGACATTGATATTACTGCTGAAAAATGTTCTTCTGAAAGTAATAAATACGAAGACAGTTCCCCAATTAACATTTCTATTTCCAATAAATCAGATAACATCATTTCAGAACAGTCTGAAACTGAAAATACATGTACAGCAAAAAATGTAGAATCAAATTCAAAATCTGACAAAAATCTCAACAAAGTGATCAATACACCTAAAACAAACTTTGACAGGCGACTTTTTGATGGCAGAAAATATGAAATTTCCTTCAAATGGCTCTACTATAGTGAAGGTGATGGATATTTATGCAAGTATTGTGAGTTGTTTCCAAGTGGTAGTTCTGAATTTGTGACAAAAGGAGTTGTTTTAGGCTGTCATCCAACTCGACAACTGGAAAAGCATGAAGCAAGTCAGCGACACCAGACAGCTTTAAAAAGGTATACTCAAGCAGGTCCACTTACACTCTTAAAAACTGTGCCAAAAACATCTGTCTACAATCTTATAGTTGAGAGTGAAACCAAAAAAGAACTTAATGAAATTGCGAGTAACCGCAATGTACTAAAGAAATTATTTCGTATAACTAATTTCATGGTTCACAAACACTGGGCTCAAAGTAATTTTGAAGAGCTAGTCAGATTTATTGCATCACTTGGTGTTGAAGACCTTATGAATCACATTGAAAACTCACCTCCAACTGCAACTTACTTATCAGCTACTACTGTTGTTGAACTTATAGCCATCTTGAGCTCAAAAATAGAACAGACTTTATTCCATTCATTGCGGGAGGCAAACTTTTATGCTCTTTTAGCAGATGAGAGCACAGATGAGGCCAATAGAGAGCAATTTTCTATATTTGCAAGATGGCCCTTTGAAGACAGAGGTGGAATCGTGAGTGTTACTGATCACTTTTTGGGCATTGTTAATGTAAAGCAACTGGATAGTGAGTCATTGATGAAATCCATACAACAGTTCTTGGTTGAAAAGGAAGTTCACCCAGAAAGATGTCGTTACATTGCATTAGATGGAACTAACACCATGAGTGGGGAAGTATCAGGTACATGTAATTATGTAATGTTGTTCAGACAAAAAAAAATAGTTGGTTTTCCCTAACCTTGTTGTGTCTTTTTTTGGTGCCTGATCCAATTACTTTTTGCTATTTTCAAACAAATAAAGTAAATTCTGATCTGATGGGTCTAAGACATGACATTTGACCATTTTTTTTTAGATTTGAGTCAATCATAGGAAATCAAAGTACTAAAACTTAAATTTAAAAATGAAAGTTCATGCTATAATTCTTAAACATGAATAACACTTAGTTTACAAAATTTGTCATAAAAAGTTTAATGAAAAATACAATAGTTAAAAATAAAATTATTTCCTGCCTGCAGGTCTGGAAATTTTACTCATGAATGTTAACAGTTAGGGAAACCAACAATGATTTAATATGGTTCAAAAAGAAAGACAACTATGTATATATATTATATTTATTTACATGAATTGCTTATATATAGCAAACTGTCAAATGGTTGTCTCTGTCTTTTTTTAACACATCAAATAAGACAAACCAACACAATGTTGTGTCCGTTATGTATAGTCTCTAATATTACTGTTCTGTTGCACCTACATGTACACGTGCACCTTTCATTAAAAAAAATACTCCATACAGAGTTATACATAAAAATTAAGTAAGAACAAATTACATGTCAAAGTACTTACTCACTGATAGGGTATTTATCATATGTTTTCAATTTTAACATGTTTGATTGATATACATGTATGATGTACTTGATTGATTTATGATGTACAGTATTTGTAATTTTGTATGAACTTGCAATAAGCTATTATGCAGGTAATGAGGCATATTTAATACATTTTGATTGAAATTTAAACAAAAGTACCAAATTGTTATCTAATATTCTTTCAGGACTTCAAAGGAGAATGAGACATTTGTCACCTATGTGTCTGTATATGAATTGTCGCAATCACAGATTGGCATTATGTCTTAAGCACCTAATGAAAGATTATGAATCCTTAGTTGATGTTGATTCTGCACTTATTTCCATATGGAAATTATTCCATTACTCACCGTCAAGATTTAGTGTATTCAAGGAGGTACAGGAAACATATGGTGATCAACCTTTGACTTTGATAAGAGCTGCTTGTACTAGATGGTTATCACATGGAAAAGCTTGTGAAAGATTTATTAATGTTTATGTTCCTGTTCTTGATACTTTGGATGCCATCTATCAGAAGAAGAAGGAACCTGAGGTGTTTGGCCTTCGCATTACACTGACAAAGAAAAAGATCATTGCAATGGTGCTTCTTTTATGTGATGTTCTGAAAATTGTGAATGTTCTTAGTCTTTTCCTTCAGACAGCAGACATTTGCCTCAGTGATGTAAGTAGTAAAGTTAAAGCTACTATCAATGAACTGACTGCACTCATTCAACGCTTACATCAAAGAGATCCTGATTTATATTTTTCCAGAATAGACGACATATTCAGTGAAATTGATGATAGAACTGACCTGCAAAGGAGACTGAGGGATGACAACAACTTAAATCCTGCTGATTTTATGCTAAATACAGGAGAACCGTTTATTTACAGTCTAGTTGGAGAGTTAACAGATGCCTTCCATTGTCATCCAGTATTTAGGGCATTTATGGTAATGGATCCCAGATGTTTACCAGAAACTGCACAAGAACTGACAGATCATGGAAAGGTAACTTACTTAGATACTTACTTCTGTACTGCAGAAAGCTTGAATGTTTTTTTTCAAAGAAATTTTATTTCATAGCTGGAGTTGTGTCAAGTACATTTATTCCATATCTCATGGTAAGGTTTTCTATGTTTTAGGCCCAATAATATTGATCTATACCAGCAGTTAAAAAATTTGTGTATTTTTCACCATTTGATGGATGACAAACTGTATCATTGACAATCAAACAATGAATATGCTCTAATCAATTAGTTTATTTGCTAAATGATAATCATTCAATGCATGATATAAGTGAGGGAGAACATTTCACATTTACTTGAGTCTAAATGTTATTCATGATTTTTGTTTCAGGATGATCTTGAAGTGCTGATAGACCATTATGGAAAGGCCAAAGCAGATGAATTCAAAGGTCACATTAGCAGGTGTGATGCAGACCTCTCTTTACCAGATGTTGTACGTGGGGAATATGCAGGCTTCAAACACCAGATGTTCATGCTAAGGTAACCAAATCTATAAACAATTTTATTCTCAATTTTCTTGACTGCTTCTGCAAATTATTAAAATTAAAACAGATATGATTTATTATTTGATGCTTGTTTTAATCATATTGCTTGAAACTGAAAGTGTACTGTCATTATATGAAAATTCAATTTACACAACCAATCATAATATAAGCCTAATTTCTTACACCTTGTTCCTTTATTTTCTTATATTTTTATTAATCATTTTTCCAGTTCTTGAATAACCAGTTATGTTTTGTACATTAACAAAGTCTATTTTAAAAGATGGGTCAGGGAAAAAAATTGAAAGGGTTTGATAGGGAAAATTAGATTATATTATTTGAAAAAATAGATTTTAGTTTTAATTTTCTGAAATAAATTTAAAACCAATTTGTAGCATCACTGCTTATACATTCATTTGGATCATGAAGTTTAAAGGTACCTTTAATGCATTAGTATTTTATTTACATTATTTTTAGGCAAACTGGCAGAGTAAAAACCCCAACAGATATTCTTAAAGTGTTTAAAACAGATGATGTTTTGAGTCAGTGCTTTCCCAGAATAAAGCTCTTATCCGAATTGATATCTATTATACCAGCATCAACTGCTGCAGTAGAGAGAAGTTTTAGTACAATGAACGATGTCTGCACCCCATTAAGAGCAAAACTGGGTCAAGAAACTTTGGAAAATCTTTTACGAATTTGCCTGGAGGGACACAAGGAGTTGTCAGAGACAGAGCTTGAAAATTTGGTTGAAACCTTCAAACAGAGAAAAGACAGAAAAATAAAATTATGAATTGATGTTTATTTCAAAATTGTGTTCTTGTTTTTCCCAATTTCAAGCAAATGCCGATACAAATTTCCCAAACTTCCCTCAGGGTCCTTTTTCCCAAAAAAACCAGGTAAACCCATGCCAATGGTTTTCAAGATATAAAGAAATTTTTCATTTGAGGGGGAGGGGCATGACCCCTCTGACACCAAATTTTTCGTCTAATCATAAGGAGTATTCTAATATGACGTCCTGCTTTAAGGAGTAATAATATATAAGGTTATATGGTAGAAATGTTAACTATTTTCGACATTTAAAGAAAATATCAAATTTTGAGGTATTTGGAGGGGCATGGCACGACCCTGGGGGCCCCTACACTTGAAAAATGGTTAGAGCCCACATCTCATAGGGGTCTATCATTGTGCAAAAGTTACAAAGTTCTCCGGAGAATGTCGGCGGCGTGAGAAAGAAGAATAATAATAATAATAATAAGTAACGCAACAAAAACTATAAGTCTCCAACTTTATAACCAATAAATGCATTAAGGGGGCTGGGATAACTGCCCGGGGGATTCAAACTCAACTCAATAAAACTAATTATATCATCAATAATATAGTAACACATAGTTATGGGGTGGGGATTACAACTATTTTGAAGATTATAAATCATCAGTGTTATGACGGGGTGGGGACAACCACCCTAGCGACAATTAAGCCCACAGTAACAGCAAGGCTAACACAATGATAACTGATGCTATAAGGGGTGGGGGAACCTTGTGTGTATCCCCAGAACAACAGACATACACCTGTACACTAAAAATACCATCTTACTAAAAAGAATGAAAAACACATGGACAATTTTGTGTGCAGATGTGTGTAAATATACAAATTAGAAAATGTACACAATTTAGGGTGTGGGGACTGACCCCCGGGGACAACCTACAATGGAGGATTATAGTGGTACAGGGTGTCAGTCATAAAATAAATGGTGACTTATTTGTTGTTAGTGATCAATGATAAACACACAAATCAGTTAAGTAAATACATACCCAGTCATCCTTGGCGTTTATATCAGCACCCAGGTCCACCAGCCTGGACACTGTCTCTGTGTGGCCGTTCATTGATGCCACAAATAAAGGACTCCGTCCTGACTACAACAGAAATAAACTATCTGTAAACATTCTATGTAAATAAACATTTGATCATCAAATCTTCTCAATGTAAGTAATACACCTACATATAACAAATCCAATGAATGAATAAATATTGAATGAAAGAATTCAATGAATGAATGAATGAATGAATGAAAGAATTCAATGAATGAATGAATGTATGAATGAATGAATGAATGAATGAATGGCTGCACACTTACAATGAAATATTTGTGTGAAATAATCTGACGTCTGCCATACTTAAAGTGTTATTAATGATCTGTGATTGTACACTTTGATCAATATATAAATTACAAAAATGTACACAATTTAGGGTGTGGGGACTGACCCCCGGGACAACCTACAATGGAGGATTATAGTGGTACAGGGTGTCAGTCATAAAATAAATGGTGACTTATTTGTTGTTAGTGATCAATGATAAACACACAAATCAGTTAAGTAAATACATACATCGTCCTTGACATCAATGTCAGCCCCCAGGTCCACCAGCCTGGACACTGTCTCTGTGTGGCCCTCCCATGATGCCACAAATAAAGGACTCTGTCCTAACTACAACAGAAATAAACTATCTGTAAACATTCTATGTAAATAAACATTTGATCATCAAATCTTCTCAATGTAAGTAATACACCTACATATAACAAAAGTAGTTTTTGTAACGGATCAAATCAAACGCAATATTTTCTGATTCAGGACAAAGATACGAGTTAAATAAATCGTCACACTCGTGGTGATGTCAGCCATGAGTTAAATAAATCGTCACACTCGTGGTGATGTCAGCCATGAGTTAAATAAATCGTCACACTCGTGGTGAAATATTTAATTAGTCAGCCATGATGTACTGTTGTAGCAGACATTGTTATGATATTTTCTGATTCAGACGGTCACACTTACTGTGAAATATTTAATTTGTGTGACTGATGTCTGTCATGTGTGATGTGTTATTAATGATTTGTTGTCACAGATAAATGTTAAAACACAAGTAACTCACTCTATCTTTATAATTGACATTGGCCCCTCTCTTGATGTAGTCCTCCACCTCCTCAGTCTGACCAACACAAGCAGCCAACCAAAGTCTCTGAAATGATATTATAACAGTCAATCCATAGTAACAGTAACACAATATATGTAAACGTAGATAAATGTACATTTATTTTTAATTGACCACCATCAAGTCTAATGTTCATTGTCCATTTTGTTAATCTGTCAACACATTTATGTGACCTGCCATTCATGTTATAAATGTTTTATAAAAATTCTAATTCTATTTAGTCAAACAAAGATGGAGGATTGTAGTAAACAATACATGTTTGTGTTCACACAGCAATGGAAAACTATGTTGCTGACGTCTAATTAGACAATTAACACTGGACACCATGACAGTTGATACATGTATGGCTGAAAAATTGATAAAAGTGGCATTAAGCCACAGATCTGAACTTGTACATGTTAACGTATTTACTTCACAATATAAACTTTACTTACTTCATTCAATCGTTCTTGGTCCATATTCTTCTAAATCTAAAATGTAAACAATATTTTCTTTGTTATTCATCTTTATTGCTGCTGAGAAAACAAATTGTTTAAGCAGACGACAAAAGTCTGGTATCAACTGGAAAAGATTTAAATAGCTTCATCACACCACCTCAAGGACATCATTAGTGCAACAGACCCTGGTCACATGACCAAAGTACATAACCTATTTTTGTAATATGAAATGTACATTTTAACAAATATCTTTCAATGTTATTTTATACCTAAAATATTCCAACATTAAGGAAACTGTCTCTTACAGACATTTATATTCTAGATTGACTACAAATTTAATGGATATTTTTAATACATGACGTATTGATTGATTGATTAATGTTTAACGTCCAGCAAGGAAAATTTCAGCTATATTCAGGATGTTTTAATACAAGTATTGATTGATTGATTATTGTTTAACGCCCAGCAAGCAATATTTCAGCTGTATTCAGGATGTTTTAATTCATGTATCCTGACAGCTAACTTCAATAACCTGTTACAAAAGTCTTCATAAAAAAACAAAAAACAGAAACTTTTCAGTTATCATGGTAACAGTAAACATCAATAAACATCATACAAATTGTGTCATGTTATGAGAGTCTTTTAACTCCAATACATCTTTCTACTACTTTTATAAATTCAATCAAACTGATTTAAATTGAAGGTATGCTGATTACATGTATATTCGTAGAAAAACATCTAAAGAAGTGAATTAGTTTAACTGGACGCAAAAATGTTTTATAACATCTGGACATGATGCAATATGTTGACTCAGACTAGTGTCGCAAAATCAGCTTTTTAGCTGTGTGACGTCTCGGACCAGCAATGTGGATGCTGACGGCAACCTAAAGAGTCGAGTGGCATATATTGTCAGAAACTAGTTTGTTGTGGAAACTTATATTATTCTGTTAGAAACTATAAGAACAAAGACAAGAGTATGATCATTTTAAACCTCATAAAGATTCATTAAATAAAAATTAATCAAAAAGAGAGGGAGTCCTGTCAACAGGTACCTGTGATTCGGAGTCGTCCACAGGTACCTGTAAGGAGAGGTCCTGTCCATGGATCTCTGTATTATGGGGTTTCTGTTCATAGTAACCTGTGATAGGGAGGGAGTCCTGGCCCTAGGTACTTGTGATTGGGACATGGTCATGTTCAAGAGTATATGTAATAGGAAGTGGGTTTGATGGGAGGTAACTCAAACATGTATGTATGGACATGGAATACGACTGGAATAGACTATAGTGTATGGGAGTTAACTACTACATGTATGTATCACCAGTGAAAAATTATGTATTTTTCACAGTTAATATCTGTTTCTTATTTGCAATACAATTTATTAAAGTTTTATGCAATATTGGATAAAGTATAACATGCTGTGAAGAATATTTCTTGACAGAATCAATTTAATTAGATAGTTTTGCAAAAGGTGTTTATTTGACATAATATTATATGAATTACAGTTTTAATGTCACATGTGTGGAATTTGGGTTGTATTGTTAAAATGTATTAGAAAGGTGTCCATTATGTTCAGATGTTATTTTAGCACCTCGAGAAATTACAAAAAAAACACCTAATTGTAAGTTGGATTCACACTTACTTTAGGAATGTAATTTTAATTGCCTGAGAACATAATTTTGGGATCATTTATTATTTATAAGATCAGTTATTTGTTACTTTGTAGAAATATGTCAATTATTTTAATACGGTTCAGCTGTTAGGGACTATCCATTTTGGGGTTTCAACAAATGTGATTGGCTAGCTGAAGAATGAAACATTTCTTTATATAAATAATTCTTGAGAAGTAAAAGGAGAGTCGAGTTTTCGACACCAATAGAAACCAGTCTGAATTTACACTGTATTTTTATTATGGTGCATTTATGTTCATGAACTTTGTTACCGATATAAGTTCTAAAGGATCTTGCAATTGTTACTGAAATCAACGTTGTTACTAGTATTTCTGTTGGACTTGTAAATATGTAGATATAGATATGGAATAGACTGAAGTCATGTATGGAATAGACTGAAGTAGATGGGAGGTAACTCCTACATGTATGGACAATGACTGGAATAGACTATAGTGGATGGGAGGTAACTCCTACATGTATGTATGGACAATGACTGGAATAGACTATAGTGAATGGGAGGTAACTCCTACATATATGTATTGACTATGGCTGGAATAGACTACAGTAGATCGGAGGTAACTCCTCAGGGCTTTCAATTGAAGCGGTAGGCAGCGGATTTCTACGCCTAAAATCAAAGAAACATGCCGGCTACTTTTTTCAAATTGTACCTTTCAAAATCGGCAAATTTTTGAACTTGTTAAAGATTGTGGTCAACACTTCCTATTTCTATTTTTAAACTCCCTGGGTCTGGGTATCCACTGAATTGTAACTAAGAGTAAGGGAGATCGAGGAAACCAGTTGAAAGCATTCCAAAAACAATCTGTAAGGAGATGTGTGATTGGCTAAAGGATGATCTAATTTTAATGTTCATATCATGTGAAATGAAAGATTTAACAAAGGCAAGCAGACCTAAGTCTGTAGTTAAAACTACAGAAAAGGGTGCATATACAACATGTACAAGATCACCACACTGGGCGAAGTGGGCCACAAAGTCGCCCTACTTGGACCTTAAATCGACCTAAATAATGCACCTCAAAACCGAAGTCGAAGTCGCCCGCTGATTCACAGAAGATACTTGTATATCTGGTCCAAATAATTCACCCAGACTTCCAACTTATCAGTAAATGTGTATTTCCAATAAAAAAAACTGTCAAACAAGATGCGTATTTAACATTTTTTCAAAACGATTTAAATCTTTCAAATGGATTACGTGCCATTTGTTTATTTACCAGATGTGACTAATTACCGGGAGTGGACAACAAAGAAAAGTAAAGTACAACTGCCCATAATAAAAATCGTAATCTTTTTTGATAAACACTTTTAATTGGTTTCAAACTTCATTTCTTTTCAAAGTGTATTGTATTTTAACAATTTTCTTTCATAATGATATGAGCTGCACTTGAAAGAATAAAGATGTATAGTAATTATTAACATCATGATAAGTTATGTAGATGGTTGTCCTATGAAGCAATTGACCCATTTCCAGTTTTACATAATTTATCTCCCCTTTTACTTCCTGTTAAAAAACCTACGGCTATAACTACTAAAAGACTATGATATTGAAATAAAGATTTTGGGTTGTTTTTATATTGTTTGTCTATGCCAATTAAATTTTTCATCTAATTAACCTTATTAGTAAATGTTACTTTAGCCATAGGCAACAGGTGAGTTTGAATACAACACGAATGTCACTGGTAAGATTGTTTATTCAAGCTATAAAACAGCTGGAGTTCTACCTCCAATTAGCATCAGGTAAATATGGTAAAGAACATTGGTTAATTAATTTACGATCACGTTTACACAGCAGGCAGTATTAAAAACCTCAGATATTGAGACCTGTCATTCAACTGAAGCGTGAAAATTTATCAAAGACAATTGTCCATTTCAAAAGGTTTCAACAGGACAAACTGCTGCTACAGCCGCCGTTTTAAGTACCGGAAGTGGACACTATGTGGCATTTTTTAAATTGGAAAGTCATCAATTTGGATCAAAACACAACTTTGTGTCCAAGTGGAAGTGTACTGAACAGAAGAATTATTTCTGGGTTTAATGTAATGTTATTCTATCTAACTTCATTAGAAATTTTGCTCAGATGAAGATGAATAATAATAATAATAAAAAAGAAAGAAAAAAAAATGGAAAAAAAGACACAAAAATTATCAACCAAAAGACTGAAAATAAGTCTCAGTACACTGCCAGAATGCAGGATTTTGCGTCTAGTACCCCAGAGCTTCTGGGGGCCTGAAGCAGCCCCCATGACCCACGGCCGTAAAGAGGCGGCCAAAGGCCGCTGGCAGGCAGCTGTGTTGCCTGCTTTGGACTCAGGTTGCCTACTTTAATTTTTTTTCTTCTACTTCAAAATTTATTGAAAGCCCTGACTCCTACATGTATGTATGGACTATGCCTGGAATAGACTATAGTGGATGGGAGGCAACTCCTACATGCATGGACTATGCCTGGAATAGACTATAGTGGATGAAAGGTAACTCCTACATGTATGTATGGACTACACCTGGAATAGACTATAGTGGATGAAAGGTAACTCCTACATGTACATGTATGGACTATGACTGGAATGGAGTATAGTGGATGGGGGATGGGAGGTAACTCCTGCATGTATATATGGACTATGGCTGGAATAGACTATAGTTGATAGGAGGTAACTCCTATATGTATGGACTATGGCTTGAATAGACTAAAGTAGATGGGAGGTTGCTCCTATCTGTATGTATGGACTATGGCTGGAATAGACTATAGTTTAAGGGAGGTAAAGTTCAAAGTACATCAATTTCGTCAAAATGAGTAAAGATCTGCCTGTGTTGAATGGTTTGTTAAAATAGGCCAAAAATTTGCAAGATCATCACTTGTCTAGGTATCTAAAGATTGCTACACATCAGACGACACGAGAGCACTGGAAATACAGCTAATCAGAATTTTTACTTAACGTGTGATTTCAGACATAACAGTATTATTTATATTTTTGCATAAGCTAATACAATCTTGTTACCAAATTGTTTTTGTTGTCGTCTTCTTTTTATGTCAACATTTTTCAATGTTTTTGACTTCTTCCCAGTATTCACGAAATATGCTGGTCAGCCAGACTTGTGACCCGTCCGGTAAAATTGCAAAAAATTGCATGCTGTACGATGATTGTTAGTTTTGTGCCTCAGCATCAGTTGACCTCTTTGTCTTAATCCCCTTAACTTGATCGAAAGTCGCCTCAAATTAGTGTTAATTTTACTGAACACCGTATTCAATGATTATTCCCCTTTAATTGTTATCACACATTTTAATTGGTCAAAACATTGTTATCAATATATAAACCGGTGTGGTACAAAATTAGGCTCGGTATCAGCTGTTGATCTAGTATCCAAAGATGCTGATAATAAAGATCAGATGAGACCAAGACTGTTAGTTTTTGAATATTGATAAAATGTTGAATGTACATGTAGTAGAAATAAACTTTATTCCTATCCTACCCAGCAACTCTAAATGTACTTACAATGTATTTATTTAGTTTTAATGCTTGCTTATACTTCAATAAATATATTTAACTGTTTTTTCATATTAAAAATTTTAATTGCCCAATAGCAGAACAGATTTGATCAAAAATGCTAATTGACATACCAACTTTTTATAATATAAGAATCAAACTCAAACATTATTTATTTACATGTATTGAGATTCTAATGAAAATATTCAATCTATATTTAACATGTTTAAGGAAGACTTCACATTTCTTAACAGGTTATATGATATAATGTGGTTTGGGTCTGTTTACGCCTAATAAACCGCGAAGCAAGCGGTTTATGAATGATATAAACAGACCCAAACCATATTATATCGTATAACCTGTTAAGAAATTAGAAATATTCCTTAAAATTTAAACTATAAATTTGAACAATTTTTATAGTAAAAAGGTCAATGACGTCATGGAACTATTTGAATTTAAACAGCGTAAGAATATGTCATAGGTCTCCCAAGTTATATTGTATAATATGGGTTGTTCGATTTGAATTAACCAATCAGATTTCAGCGTACAAAACAAATTAAATTATATGATTATTAAAATGCTGTGATTAAACAAATAATTTGTAACACAAAGACTTCACAACTGATCATACGAGTTGTAAAGATTTGTTGAACATTTTTGTCGGGCACAATTGTGTCAGGTCAGGCTTGTTGACCTGCGGTGTCTTGTCGTTTCGTAGCAGGATTTTGCCAGTTTGCACCATATGTTATTTCCACATTGACCATTTAGTAGCGTATATGATTTAAGTGGGGTCAATAGAAATACCCAAGATCACCCATGAATACAACATAAAACTACAAAATTGACACGAGAAAAAGTTTTTGGGTTAAAAAATACATAATGCAAGATGAGAAAATGAGCCACACAGAGCACCCATATTATTTTAATATAGAAAAACTTGAAATTTTAGACATGTAGACGCACCGAAATTATTTTAGTACTTCATTGCTTTAAATAATATATTTATTTTTATAAATGTATACTCTTCATTTTATTTTCTGGAGTATGTTTTTTGCATATAAATAAATTTTATGATAAAAGAGTTTGTATGCCACTTTCAGTGTGACACCACTCATATGACAAGCTAAATGTCTCTTAGCTGCATTAAATATTTATGGGTTGTATTAAAGAAATCTGTTTTTGTAATAAATTAGTTGGCCTCCATGGCCAAGTTCCTTTGTTGTTAGTCAGTTTGTTTGTCAGTCAATGAAAGTAATCATCAGTAAAACCAATTTTACGAGGAGAAAGTAAAACGTAATGGCGGATGCAAAGGGTTACGGTGATCAGTAGCGATAACCCTTCCTGCCTCCATTTCAGGTCAAAACCACGCCGATACTACCCAAATATCCAATAAATTACACAAGCAGCTATTGTCAATTTGTGTGCAAACAATGTTGGAAAGAACTAGAGGCTCCCAGGAGCCTGTATCGCTCACCTGAACCTGAAACCAAACAACCCTTTTCTATCCAAATTTTCTTTGCTATAAGGAATTGCCCAACACTTCTGCAAAAGTCATTAATGTTGACTTTTAAGGGAAATAATTCCTATAAGGAGGAGCTTTTGATGCTTAGAGGGAGAAGGGAGGTTCACTTCAAATTTGCTGTACCTGTTATACGTTTTTAACTATCAGTCGAAAACTCTCTTGACCCCCCCCCCATTTTCTTTTTTAAGCTAACGTAGCTATATAGGTAGTCAGGTGTCATGATTTGCACAATTTTGGTAGAGGACGTCCTAAAGATGATGTGTGCAATGTTTCAAAGCAGTCCTTTAATGGGTTAAAGAGGAGAAGATTTTTTTAAAATCAATTAAAATTGATTAAAAAAATGTTCAAGGAGAATAATTCCTAAACGGTTCATCAGACAATCTTGACCCTAAGTCATTTTTGTAGCCCTCATAGAGCAGAACAATTAAGCAATACTAACTTTTTCTCTAGTTCAAATAATTTTCAAGATTTTAAGGCAAAAATGTAAAAAATAATCAATTTTGACAATTAAAGGGCAATAACTCCTATAAGGAGTCCTCATACAACTTCAACCCAATGGAGTGTTTCGTAGAGCTTTTGACGCCGATGAAGGCATGTCTCTTCGGTTTTCCTGTGACGGATGATGTGTACAAAATTTCAAAGCAGTACTTTCAGTGGTTTCAGATGAGAAGATTTTAAAAAATCAATTAAAACCGATTAAAATAAACAGTTCAAGGGGAATAACTCTCAAACCGTTAATCAGACAATCTTGACCCTAAAGGCAATTTTGTAGCCCTTATAGAGCAGAACAATTAAGCAATGCTAACTTTTTCTCTAGTTCTAATAATTTTCAAGATTTTGAGGCAAAAATGGCTAAAATCAACAATTTCGACAATTAAAGGGCAATAACTCCTATACGGAGTCATCATACAACTTTGACCTCATGGAGTGTTTTGTAGAGCTTTAGATGCTGAAGAAGGTAGGTCTTTTTGGTTTTCCTGTATCTGTTATACTTTTTGAACTATAAGCAAAAAACTGTATTTTGACCCATCTGTTCTATTTTTAGCCATGGTGGCCATGTTGGTTGGTCTGAGGCCATGATTTGGGCAAACTTGGTAGAGGGCATTTTACTGATGACGTATGCAAAGCAATCTCTTCAGTGGTTTTTGAGGAGAAGATTTTTGAAGAAAAGTTAACGACGACGACGACGACGGACGACGACGGACACGGACAAGTGATGGCAATAGCTCACCTGACCCGAAAATGATTAAATTATCAACATCTGATAGTAAGAACCTTACGTAAAGGCTGAAACGTATTTTTTCGGCACAATGTTTTTCAATTTTTACATATTTCAACATAAAAAAATCGGTAGATGGGTATTTCAAACAAGCAGATCTGAAATTAAAGAAGACTTTTGCAAAATTTTAAGCCACAAATGATAAAAATCGGCCCAAGAACAGTTTGCTGAATCTTAATTTTAAAATCTGTATGCTATTTGACACATAAAAGTCGAGGCGTCATTTTTTGCTAAACGTATAAATACAGCACTTAAGTCGTACCCATTGTGTTGAAGTCCGTGCGAGACCGTTTTACGGTAGTCAAGGACGTTAAAAACGCCCATAAGTAAGTACCCATTGTCATAAAATTGATAAAATAAGGTGGATAAAGATCTTATCTTCTCATTCATATACTTTTTTTATTCATCATGTTCATACAACAAGCATGGCAATTAAGTCACAAGATGAACAATATTTTCAAGATATAGCAATTTGAAGTTGGGGTAAATTGCAAAAAATCGTCATCGCGACAAAATTGATAACAATACGATAACCGCATCGACGACCACCATATTTAAATCATCTTTTTAAGTGAATATTATAATATATTAAGGACAAAAAGTTAAATATGAATACAGATACCGATTTGACCATACCAAGTGCTGATTTGACCTTTAGACTTTAAATCACAAAGGACTATAACAACTCAACGGTTCAACAGCTACATTGCTTTTGACCCGTTCAAAGCGTAGTCCTGTGTGTGTTTGAAAAAACAAGGAGGGGAGGGCTACTGATCGTGGAAATCGAAATAAGTTTGTTTATTTATGTTGTTTATGGTTGACAAAAAAAAATGGATTAATAAATAGATGGATACCGTGAGTCAGATCGGCACTTGGTCAAATCGATGACAGATTTGGAATGAAAAAATATATATAGGCTTAGGTGACCGACTTTACGTTACTATAGGATTAAACACTGGGTTTTAGGAAATTATCAATGTGTAAACTCCGGCGACTCACTCACAAACTAAATAAAGTCCGAAGGACTTTATGTCAAGTTTGTGAGGGAGTCGCCGGAGTTTACACATTGATAATTTCCTAAAACACAGTGTTTAATCCTTATAATTCTGCGAAATAATCGTTGCGATTTTTAAAACAGCAAAAACATTTGCAGAAACCCATCTAGACCTCAAAACGTGCCTAGGCCGGAAAGCGTAGGGATATGCAAAACATAGTACCAAGGGAATCGCCGTTCTGTAAAACATTGATAGGATAAAAACAAAATGAAACACTAACTTCAATTATATTTTATTTGAAATCTCGATCGATTTAATTGAAAATCATTGGGGCAGAGAAAACATTGTCCCCTCTCACTGGATACGATAGGAGGACGCCATCTTGTTTACATTGGATACTGAAAATAGTCCGCTCAGAGGAAATATCGATATATAAATTATCTGAGAAGACGCCATTAAAGTGTTTTTATCCAATCCAATCAAAGCACTTTATTTAAATAAATTACAGCATGAATAGAATTATACGAGGATAATTGGATACTTTTTGAATTGGTAAATAATTCATTAATATAATTAAAATTAATTAAGTCTTAAGGACATTAATCAAATCAAATCAAATTTAGTAAGCAACAATTTAATTATTAGAAATTGATTAGCTTATTAGTATAACATGTCATTACCGTAGATCAAAAAATTTTAATGACTGCAATTGAGCTTGTGTTATTTTAAATGAGAAGTAATTTAGGAGCGGCTTTGGAAAATGTCAGTCAACTGCAAATAGTGTTCTTCTGCCATTCGCCACCGTGGTACAGCGTGATGATACTTTCATGACACAAAAGGGCAAGATAGCACAGTTGTGGTCCTACTACGCCAGTAACAAGATAACAGCAAGTCGGATTCTGAAGAAGTGCGGCAATTTATATTGCCCGTGTGTTTAGAGACAGAATAGTGCTGTAATTATTGTAATTGTGCTCTTGTATTTATAGTGCTATTACTTTTCTATGTCAAACATCTCGTCTGAATAGAATTGTTACTGTTAACTGTTAATGTAATAAATTCAATAAAGGGTATAAAATAAATTTTATTATTTTTATTTACTGAAACAGCTGAACCTGACAACAAAAAACACTGACCAATAAAAAAGACATCACATACATTACTTATAAAAAATTCCAGATTTACTTGTAAAATCAGATGAAAAAAGTTCAGACATTTGATGGATGGTCCGAGTTGTCCTCTATTGGGCCGACTTGTCTTACTGGGGTCCGAGTTGTCCTCTGAACCGGGTCGACTTGTCTCGAATATCGGCCCGAGTTGTCCCGGGCCGAGTTGTCCTCGGGCCGAGTTGTCTGGCTACCCCGTCGGTATGGTCTCATTAAACGCGGAATTAGAAACAACGGAAGCATAAAAACTTTTGAACAGGTTAACATTAAAATACAAATTTAAAATGCATATGGAAGGTATTTAATAGTTGACCGGAAGTAAACAAATTTTCTCAAAAATGCTTCACCCCGGTCAAATAATTGTTAGTGTTTGATAAAATATCTTCATTTAGCTTCAAAATAGTGTATAGTTTATAAAATATAATTGAAAGGAAAATAAAGAAAATTTCGCTGGAAGCATTCATTGTCGAAAAATAAAAAAGTTCGAATTTTCAACTTTGAACTATTACATGTATTATTTCTCAAAAACCTTACATCGGTCAAAATTATATTTTATAAAATTGTAGGCGTCGCGTCCGGTGTTTCTACTTCAGCGTTTTTCCGGTCCCGTCCTTATCACAAATGTGCGCTGTTAGCTCACGATTATAAACATGGTTTTAAAAGTGTATATTTTCCTCTTTGAGCACAATTTAAATGCAATAAATCCAGATATACAAGATACTAATTTATTACAAATTAAACACCTGCATACTTGCCAAGTCGCCTTAGATCTTGAAAATGTTCAGCATAATATATACTAGATATATACGGATCGCATTAAACGGAATGTACAAGATACAGATTTATTGAAAATTAGACAAACACAATTATTTTCTTGTCAAGTCTAATTTTAAAGCATCTGTTCTGCATAACATAAGAATTACTATAGTCTGTGGTAGCCTGAGTGTCCGAGATAAGAATTACTACAGTGGGAGCCTGAGTGTCCGAGATAAGAATTACTACAGTGGGAGCCTGAGTGTCCGAGTGATAAATGTAGTTAGTCATGTACTTTGAAATATTAATCTTAACTATAGTGTTAGTCGTCGATTACTGCCATCGATTACTGTAGACTAAGTAGTGAAAGCCGTCGATTACTGCAGACCAACCAGTGTTAGCCGTCTATTACTGTAGACTAACTAGTGTTAGCCGTCGATTACTGTAGACTAACTAGTGCAGTGTAGTGTAAGCTGTCGATTATTGTAGACTAACTACTGTAAGCTGTCGATTACTGTAGACTAACTACTGTTAGCCGTGGATTACTGTAGACCGACTAGTGTAAGCTGTCGATTACTGTAGACCAAGAAGTGTAAGCCGTCGATTACTGTAGAATAACAAGTGTTACCCGTCGATTACTGTAGACTAACTATTGTAAGCTGTCGATTACTGTAGACTAACTACTGTTAACCGTCGATTACTGTAGACTAACTATTGTAAGCTGTCGATTACTGTAGACCAACTAGTGTAAGCCGTCGATTACTGTAGACTAACTAGTGTTAGCCGTCGATTACTATAGACTAACTAGTGTTAGCCGTCGATTACTGTAGACTAACTAGTGTAAGCTGTCGATTATTGTAGTTATATATATTAAAAACATACCTGCTTACTATCTTTAGCTGACGATAATACTCAACTCACTGCTTACTAGCTTTAGCTGACGATTATACACAACTCCCTGCTTGGTTTGTATGCTGGTAGTACGTTTTTAATGTTCTTAAAATAAAGAAAAGACGATGCTGTTCTCTGAGATATCAGTAAGTCTATAATATATTAATATTCAGGAACGAGCTATACAACGTTATGCTTTATATCAATCTGCTGTAAAACATATGAAATGTATTATAGTTAGTCATAATGGTACTTGATATTTAACAGGATGTCAGATTTGTTAAACGGAAACATATTTCCGTCCGTGTATGTGGCGATAACAATCACAGTTTTTATTTTCCTAAACTCAATTATAATTTTTTTTAAATGTTTAGGTATAAATTTTGAAAGCGGTTAAGAAATCTGCACAATATAACCATTTTGTTCTGTATTTACGTTCTTGCAACTAATGACATGTTATATAAGGTTCTGTAATTTTTGGCCGGGGAGGGGGGGGGTCTCAAGATCTTTTCTGTTATCGTGTTTTGTGGGCATTTTTACACGTCTGTAAACTATTTATTTTTTAAATAAAGCAACTGTTATCTGTTATTCAATCATAAGCTGTTATCTGTTTTTTTTTTTTCAAGATTTACACTGTTGTTAACTGTTACAGTTAAAATTAAAAAACCCGTTTGTTGTTACCTGTTTTACAGAAGATTTGTTCTTTGTTATCTGTTAATTTATTTTATTCACCATTTTTTAAATGTCATTTAGTCTTCTTATTAAGGGGGGATTATATATTAGACTACACACCAGTTACTACGGAAACACCAATTTTAAGGCATCCTTCTGCTGTTAACCTTTTTTTTTCCTTTTTTCAACTCGCTGTTGTCTTTTTTCTCATGTAAATTGCTGTTATCTGTTATCATTCTTTAAAATGCATTGTTATCTGTTTTGGGAAAATAAAATGTTAATGGACCCTCTTAAGCCTCCCCCCTTATATTTGATATCAAGATGAACAGATTCGATATATTGCAAATCCCAAAATGAACTGTTACTGTATATGTGTACGCCTTTACGAAGCAGTTATTGGAACTGCAAAAGAGGTCCACACCTGTCAGGTGCACACCTGGTCAGGAGAAAACTGGTCAGGTTCACACCCGGTCGGGTCCACACCGGTGAGTTCCACAACTGTCAGGTCCACATCCGGTCAGGTTCACACCGATCAGGTCCACACCTGTCAGGTTCACACCGTTCATGACCCCACCTGGTCAGGTCCACACAGTCAAGGTCTACAATGGTCACATCGACACCGGTCAAGTCCTCACCGTTCACACCGGTCAGGTTCAAACAGATCAGGCACACACCGGTCAGTCCACATCGGTTAGGCCGTACTCGGTAAGGTCCACACTGGTCAGGTACACACCCGGTCAGGTCCAAATGAACTTTCAAAATCTTACTATGTTATCTAACAGGTTTTACAAAATTCTATTAAAATGTTAAAACTAAAACAACAGAATATTTAAGTATTTCAATACATATATTCGTGAATTCAATTCAAATCGCCAACTGTAAAATCCCCCTTGTAAACTCCACCCCCACTTTTGCCAAAAACTCCCCGCCCCACACCATCTTTCCCAAAATCGACCCATTTTCCGAAATCGCTCCCTGCAAAATCGCCATCGTAGTTAGCAAAAAATCCATACATTTGCCAAATTACTGACAAATAATATCTTTTGTATCACAGTATGGTTTCCTTTTGTGTGATTCCTAGTTAAGCCATGTCCTTTATTTGGTCTTAGAAATGCCTATGTATTCAACTGTTCTTTTTTATTTGAAATAAAGGAAAAGGAAATTCGTTACCAAGTTGTATATTGAAATAAAGACTCAAAACAACAAACAATAAAGTATGCATTGTAATTATTGGTAAAGTAATAAAATAGCCGACAATATAAAAGCTATATATGCTTATGTGGGATTATGGGAATTGTTTACCATCATTGTCCATTAGTTTGTGAGGTTGCATTGTGGGATTATGGGAATTGTTTACCATCATTGTCTATTAATTTGTGAGGTTGCATATTTTTTATCTTTAAATATTTAAGAAACAAAAAATCTTTGATTATCCAATTTTTTTAGCAAAACAATCTAAGTGTGATTAGAATTCTAATTAAGTTCTTGATGTACCAATAAGTCTGATTCAGAAGTTAACGCAAGTGCAGACGCGTAAATAAAAAGTCCCATTTTATTTAGTCAGTTAATTTAGTTTGTTATTGCCTTATCATCAGAATGGAGATTGGAGGAAACTTACTCCTCTCCAGTAAACTGATTTTCCGACCATCTAATCACCATACTTGATGCTGACGAATCTTCAAATTATACCTCTATTGACAAATCAGTCCAATATTTCGTATTGAGTAGTCAATACGGCATATCGTACGGGTAAATGAATTTAGTATTTGGTGTTTTTAGTAATACTAAGACTGATATACTGTTGTTTATATCAAATAATATCTTTATTAATTCACCACGCCAAAACAACTGTTATCTTCATTTTTTTGCCAAATTACATTATTATATGACTAACATTTATCTTAATTTTGATTGACCCAGGGTATCATGAAAAGTATTATGCAGACAGTGTGTTAACCTCAAAATAGATAAAAATAGACTGATATAAAAGTTTTGACTTTTGAGTAGCTAAAAATAGAATATTTATCACTTTTCAGTAGTTAAATATAGAATTCAACAATGGAGAAACAAGTATTAATTTGATTGGTTGAATTAAATACATTAGCCAATCAAAATCATTCTGTTGAAACATTCTTTTTGTGGACATTGGTTCAAAATGGCTGACGAGCAGCACACAAGTTCTGCAACTGTCAATAAACAGGATCTGTTTTTGCCAATTTTTCATAATTGCTCTAATATTACTATAAATTTTAATTGGAAAATGTGAATATTTCAATTTAAAATGTGATAGCCACTGTTGTTATGTTAAAATGAATTTTTATTGTTATCCTTTTTTATTAAAGACTTCCAGTGTAAAAGTAAAAATAGTCATATAATAAAACATTCATCGACTTTTATATAGGTTAATACTTGGTTTTATCAACCCTCAAAAATAATATCCACACTCGCCGTTGGCTCGGTGGACATATATTTTTTTCAGGGGATAAAACCAGGTATTAACCTATATCAAAGTCAATAAATGTATCAAAACTACTTTCGGGTCATGTTAAATCGCAAACGGCTAAAAGTTAAATTGAATCAAATATTTTTATTTTTCGCCGCTGCACATACGGACAAGCGCAATCCAATATTGGCCTGTTTTCTGATCTGATTCATGGACGAGTTTTACACAAACATCTTGCGTCTGCTGCTAATACATTTTCATTGATAGACGGGGGGTTTGCTTGTTTTATTCATGTAAGACTTACTAACTTTGATATGCGGCCGATAACGGTAATTATCAAACCCTAAAAATGTATATTCACCTTTGCATAGCGAATCGATGAATAGACATCACGAATCCGTCCTATATCAAAATTTGTTATTAAAAATAAAATGTCATCACAGATACCAAAGTTACGAGAATTTACTAAAATGCACAATAAAGATCTAAAAAAGGAGGGTATTTCGTATGTAATCGTTCCGACAAATTAATCATGTAACTTATTTTCATCAATCATTTTTCATAACAATTAATACACAATTAATGCTTTTTAATACTTCCGTCATACAAGGGAGGAATTTTTAACTAAATAAGATATCATACTGAAAAAAGTATATAATACAAATATTAAACCATTTATCTTATATATACTAACAGATTTTGAAAAGCAAAACAAAAAATTGACAAATAGTTTAAACGGGATATTACTAACAGAACTACATGTACAAGATATCTTTAAAAATGTGTCCTGTCATTACGCCACGTGACTAAACGTAGACCATAACCTATGAACGTTTGGCATCCGTTGCATTTAGAACTGCAAAACTAAGATCACCGAAAGTAAAATTATGTTATTTCGTATAAGGTAATTAAAATCTAGTTGATTCACTAAAACTTTAAGGACATCATTTTTATTGTTGGTGCAGCTCCTCATCGCTGACGTTTGGAGGGTTCTAAATAAAGTACCCCTCCAACAGATAGAATGAAAATATTTTGATCCTTCTTGCCTTCGTTAAACAATGAAAATTGCTAGAAAACATAAATAACTAATACCGTAGACATGATTTTTCTAACTCGGCAAATGGAGGGAAATTCCAACACAGGATACTAAATAACTAACACTCTTAGTTATTCATCTACCATTAATCACATGTCTGTCAACACTCAGGTTGGTGGTTCGAGTCTCGTTGAGTTTTCCTACCGAAGGTCCCGGGTCGGGGTGTTATTGAGCCTCTGTGTCCGAGTGGTTAAGGTAGATAGTTATCTACTATTGATCACATGCCAGGCAAGATTGATGTTGCGGGTTAAAGTCCCACTGAGGGCAGGGTGTGTTCGACTACAATCTGTCATACTTGAGTTAGGAGGTTTTTATCGTATACTAAGACTTCCTTCCCAATACAATTGGACGTCACGATACAGCTGACAAATTGTTGACAGCTGCATTTAAACAAATAAAATAGTTAATAAAGAAGATTCTAATATCATTCAGAAACAGAGACAATATGCGTTTTGTATATGGAACAATTAAATTCGGAAGAACAACGTAACTACAATATTCAAACAGGTGATATTTTTCGACAAATGCTATCAGATTTTAACGATATTCCATTGAAACTAGCAACATCCAAAGAACATGAAGAATGTGTGTACGATTCAAGACAGTTAATAAATCAAAGACTAATTCAGAGGAAAAACGAAGAAAATATAAACAAATAAACAGATATCCAGGAAAAACGAAGAAAATATGAACAAATAAACAGATATCCAGGAATAACGAAGAAAATATAAACAAATAAACAGATATCCAGGAATAACGAAGAAAATATAAACAAATAAACAGATATCCAGGAATAACGAAGAAAATATAAACAAATAAACAGATATCCAGGAAAAACGAAGAAAATATGAACAAATAAACAGATATCCAGGAAAAACGAAGAAAATATGAACAAATAAACAGATATCCAGGAAAAACGAAGAAAATATAAACAAATAAACAGATATCCAGGAATAACGAAGAAAATATAAACAAATAAACAGATATCCAGGAATAACGAAGAAAATATAAACAAATAAACAGATATCCAGGAATAACGAAGAAAATATAAACAAATAAACAGATATCCAGAAATAACGAAGAAAATATAAACAAATAAACAGATATCCAGGAATAACGAAGAAAATATAAACAAATAAACAGATATCCAGGAATAACGAAGAAAATATAAACAAATAAACAGATATCCAGGAATAACGAAGAAAATATAAACAAATAAACAGATATCCAGGAATAACGAAGAAAATATAAACAAATAAACAGATATCCAGGAATAACGAAGAAAATATAAACAAATAAACAGATATCCAGGAATAACGAAGAAAATATAAACAAATAAACAGATATCCAGGAAAAACCAAGAAAATATAAACAAATAAACAGATATCCAGGAAAAACGAAGAAAATATAAACAAATAAACAGATATCCAGGAAAAACGAAGAAAATATAAACAAATAAACAGATATCCAGGAATAACGAAGAAAATATAAACAAATAAACAGATATCCAGGAATAACGAAGAAAATATAAACAAATAAACAGATATCCAGGAATAACGAAGAAAATATAAACAAATAAACAGATATCCAGGAATAACGAAGAAAATATAAACAAATAAACAGATATCCAGGAATAACGAAGAAAATATAAACAAATAAACAGATATCCAGAAATAACGAAGAAAATATAAACAAATAAACAGATATCCAGGAATAACGAAGAAAATATAAACAAATAAACAGATATCCAGGAATAACGAAGAAAATATAAACAAATAAACAGATATCCAGGAATAACGAAGAAAATATAAACAAATAAACAGATATCCAGGAATAACGAAGAAAATATAAACAAATAAACAGATATCCAGGAATAACGAAGAAAATATAAACAAATAAACAGATATCCAGGAATAACGAAGAAAATATAAACAAATAAACAGATATCCAGGAATAACGAAGAAAATATAAACAAATAAACAGATATCCAGGAATAACGAAGAAAATATAAACAAATAAACAGATATCCAGGAATAACGAAGAAAATATAAACAAATAAACAGATATCCAGGAATAACGAAGAAAATATGAACAAATAAACAGATATCCAGGAATAACGAAGAAAATATAAACAAATAAACAGATATCCAGGAATAACGAAGAAAATATAAACAAATAAACAGATATCCAGGAATAACGAAGAAAATATAAACAAATAAACAGATATCCAGGAATAACGAAGAAAATATAAACAAATAAACAGATATCTAGGAATGTGGATCAAGTTGTTTGCCAAATTAATTACAAATATAAAGAATACAATCCGCAAATTTTATGTTATTAATGATAAGATGTCCGAAACTATTCTTTAATTTAGACATCATATATTCTGATCCCTCCTTTTCGAAAAATGCCAATAAAACTGTAATCCCCTTCTTTATATAGTCTACAAAAAAACTTTGATTCAACCTTCTTATTTTCGAAAATTTTATTTCAAAATTTGATCAACTAAAAAAGATTTAGAGCGTGCATCATTCCGCTCGCCGGTGGTACGAGAACTATATACACGTAATCTTATGTATACCTATCATAATGAACTCAATTAGTAATTAATTTTATCAACGAATATGAGCTACTTTGCTAAATTATAAGATAATTAGAGACAAAAATATATCCGAAGTCAATATAAAACAATAGTGATCATAACATGACCATTTTAAATCTTCATGTTTATGGAATGATTTTACGACAAAAGTCACTTTATGCAATGCAAAGTAAATGTAATATTTAAACTTAATTTTAAAATGACCATTTTAACATGTAGCTTCGTATTGTCACACATTACTTCTTTTTAAACTGTTTTGTTTAACAGTATAATGGAAATCCATGTTTTTATATGTAATGCGGTAGCATGTTTTCATGGGTAGCCAATTTTTAATAGTTTATCGCCGAAATTCGAGCGTATACATTGTTCGTTTTTCTTATTTCAGGAGACTAATAAGATACTCTCTTGACACTCATTGTGTGTTGCGTTTTATATTTTGTAACACTTCTTAGTAACTGGACAGGTCTGATTAATTGCAGCTTAAATGTATGGTTTCTTTCGTGATGTTTGTTTTTCCAGGTAATATTTATGAGCTATGGCCAGTGATGCGCGATTGTTCAAATAGTAAGGCAGATTCTTCCGCAATGTGTTCGCGCATGACAAATGACCAACAGCTGATAATTTCTAGTATCACTAGTCGTTGTTCTACTGTGCGTTGATACTAATTTTATTGGTAGTAAAGATCAAATAAAGCGGCGGTGAAAGCCTGAAAATGTCCAGGTTTGGGAAGGACGATCCCAATAAATTTCGTAAGGAATACTTTACATCACAACGTCGCAAGGTAACATTTAATGTTCCATTAATGTATTATTTTTCTTCTTTTATTATTTTCCAAGTCAAGACAGTCAGTATAATAATTATAATAATGTTGCGTTTAGCATTCGCTATGCCACAATAGTGGCCAGAGTTGATAACATAGTGAATGCTAAACCCATAGGGAGGGTAACATATATATCAGAAAAGAAACGGGATAGTCCAATACAATAAATAGGTAGGGTGACATATACGTCAATATAGAAAAGGGATAGTTCATAAACTGCCCAATCAGGGAGGGTAACATATACGTCAATAGAGAAACGGGATAGTCCATTACAATAAATAGGGAGGGTAACATATACGTCAATAGAGAAACGGGACAGTTCATATCAATAAATAAGGGAGGGTAACATATACGTCAATAGAGAAACGGCATAGTTCATACATAGGGAGGGTAACATATACGTCAATAGAGAAACGGGATAGTTCATAACAATAAATAGGTAGGGTAACATATACGTCAATAGAGAAACGGGATAGTTCATAACAATAAATAGGGAGGGTAACATATACGTCAATAGAGGAACGGGATAGTTCATACATAGGGAGGGTAACATATACGTCAATAGAGAAACGGGATAGTTCATAACAATAAATAGGGAGGGTAACATATACGTCTATAGAGAAACGGGATAGTTCATAACAATAAATAGGTAGGGTAACATATACGTCAATAGAGAAACGGGATAGTTCATTACAATAAATAGGGAGGGTAACATATACGTCAATAGAGAAACGGGACAGTTCATAACAATAAATAAGGGAGGGTAACATATACGTCAATAGAGGAACGGGATAGTTCATAACAATAAATAAGGGAGGGTAACATATACGTCAATAGAGAAACGGGATAGTTCATAACAATAAATAGGTAGGGTAACATATACGTCAATAGAGAAACGGGATAGTTCATACATAGGGAGGGTAACATATACGTCAATAGAGAAACGGGATAGTTCATAACAATAAATAAGGGAGGGTAACATATACGTCAATAGAGAAACGGGATAGTTCCTACATAGGGAGGGTAACATATACGTCAATAGAGAAACGGGATAGTTCATAGCAATAAATAGGGAGGGTAACATATACGTCAATAGAGGAACGGGATAGTTCATAACAATAAATAAGGGAGGGTAACATATACGTCAATAGAGGAACGGGATAGTTCATAACAATAAATAAGAGAGGGTAACATATACGTCGATAGAGAAACGGGATAGTTCATACATAGGGAGGGTTACATATACGTCAATAGAGAAACGGGATAGTTCATAACAATAAATAAGGGAGGGTAACATATACGTCAATAGAGAAACGGGATAGTTCATAACAATAAATAGGGAGAGTAACATATACGTCAATAGAGAAACGGGATAGTCCATTACAATAAATAGGGAGGGTAACATATACGTCAATAGAGAAACGGGACAGTTCATAACAATAAATAAGGGAGGGTAACATATACGTCGATAGAGAAACGGGATAGTTCATACATAGGGAGGGTAACATATACGTCAATAGAGGAACGGGATAGTTCATAACAATAAATAAGGGAGGGTAACATATACGTCAATAGAGAAACGGGACAGTTCATAACAATAAATAAGGGAGGGTAACATATATGTCAATAGAGAAACGGGATAGTTCATACATAGGGAGGGTAACATATATGTCAATAGAGAAACGGGATAGTTCATAACAATAAATAGGTAGGGTAACATATACGTCAATAGAGAAACGGGATAGTTCATAACAATAAATAGGGAGGGTAACATATACGTCAATAGAGAAACGGGATAGTTCATAACAATAAATAGGTAGGGTAACATATATGTCAATAGAGAAACGGGATAGTTCATAACAATAAATAAGGGAGGGTAACATATACGTCAATAGAGAAACGGGATAGTTCATACATAGGGAGGGTAACATATACGTCAATAGAGAAACGGGATAGTTCATAACAATAAATAGGGAGGGTAACATATACGTCAATAGAGAAACGGGATAGTTCATAACAATAAATAAGGGAGGGTAACATATACGTCAATAGAGAAACGGGATAGTTCATACATAGGGAGGGTTACATATATGTCAATAGAGAAACGGGATAGTTCATAACAATACATAGGGGCGTTAACGTATATGTTAATAGAGAAACAGGAGAGTTCATAAACACAAGCAGAGAGGGTAATACATACGTCAATAGCGAAGGGGAGAGTTCAAAACACAGACGGAGAGGGTAACATATATGTCAATAGAGAAAGTAGAGAGTTCATAAACACAGGCAGGGAGGGTTACATATATGTCAATATAGAAACGGGATAGTTCATGAATACAAACAGGGTGGGTAACATATACGTCTATAGAGAAACTGGATAGTCCATAAACTCAAACAGGGAGGGTACCATATACGTCAATGGAAAAACGGGATAGTTTATACACACAAACAGGGAGGGTAATATCTACGTGAATACATAAACGGCATAGTGCATTAAAAAAACTAGGGAAGGTAACATACGTCAAACTTTCGCCTAAGGACCACACATAACAAAGCAGTAAATTAAGCGTGGTCAACATGGCAAGATTGTGAGGTTTATTTGATGTTGAACTCTCCAAAAACGAGATCACTTTTACCACTTGGATAGCAAGAGTGTTATTTTTATGTCAAGGTTTACGCGCATGCTCTCAAATTGTCTTGTAAAGAGTTGTTTGTTTTCATACCTAAGTTTGAAAGTTCTCGACTTCCTACTTCCTACACTTTCAAAGGTAAACAATTGTTAAAAGTAGCGCAAAATACCGTTCAATCATTCCAAAATAAAAACAAAATGAAACAACAACAAACATTAGTAATAAGAATAGTACGCGTGATATTATCTTCAGATTTCTAGACGTGATTTTATGGCTACATGTACAGAGCCAAGAACAGACAGAAATACGAATTTTTACATCTGACATGGCATGTACATTTCATATAACGTCGATTTCGTTTTCCATGGCAACTGGTTTAAATGCATATTAATCTAAGTAAACGAAATCCAGAAACCTGTTAATTTATATAAATATATCAATATTATTTCAAATCTAGAAAAATATTTTAAATATGAGGGAGTACCAGTTTTGTATGAACAGCTTATTAAATCTTTCTTTACAAGTGTGAAAAGAAAACCAATTCCGATCTGTACGCATTCACACGCCAATTTATGATATAGACAATAGTGTGTTCAGTTGTAGATCATTGTGTAAATGAACATAAACATGTTTGGATTATCTCCCTTTTCTTAAAAGCTAAATTTCCCTTTTGTTATAATAAGTTTTAATAAGCTGTCATATTAATGTCAAATATACGTAAATTGTGCACCAATCTTAAAATTTGACCTGAATGTCATATAAGACCTATTTAAAATATGACTTGATATTTTTATTACGTCAGTACTTTTTTTTCAGGTCCGAGTCGGGTCAATGTGTGCGTGGGCTAACATAGCACTGATTGGATCTGTGCAATGTGGGGACATGAGACTGATTGGATCTGTGCCAGTGTGGCGACATGAGATTGATTGGATCTGTGCTAGTGGGTTAACATTAGACTGATAGGATCTGTGCAGTGTGGTGACATAAGACTGATTGGATATGTACCAGTGGGGTGACATAGCAATGATTGGACTTGTGCCAGTGGTGTCACGTCACAATGATTAAACATGTACCAGTGGTGTCACGTCACAATGATTGGACTTGTGCCAGTGGTGTCACGTCACAATGATTGGACTTGTACCAGTGGTGTCACGTCACAATGATTGGACTTGTGCCAGTGGTGTCACGTCCCAATGATTGGATCTGTACCAGTGGTGTCACGTCACAATGATTGGACTTGTGCCAGTGGTGTCACGTCACAATGATTGGACTTGGACCAGTGGTGTCACGTCACAATGATTGGATCTGTGCCAGTGATGTCACGTCACAATGATTGGATCTGTACCAGTGGTGTCACGTCACAATGATTGGATCTGTACCAGTGGTGTCACGTCACAATGATTGGATCTGTACCAGTGGTGTCACGTCACAATGATTGGACTTGTGCCAGTGGTGTCACGTCACAATGATTGGATCTGTGCCAGTGGTGTCACGTTACAATGATTGGATCTGTACCAGTGGTGTCACGTCACAATGATTGGATTTGTACCAGTGGTGTCACGTCACAATGATTGGACTTGTACCAGTGGTGTCACGTCACAATGATTGGACTTGTACCAGTGGTGTCACGTCACAATGATTGGACTTGTACCAGTGGTGTCACGTCACAATGATTGGACTTGTGCCAGTGGTGTCACGTCACAATGATTGGACTTGTGCCAGTGGTGTCACGTCACAATGATTGGATCTGTACCAGTGGTGTCACGTCACAATGATTGGACTTGTACCAGTGGTGTCACGTCACAATGATTGGTTCTTTACCAGTGGTGTCACGTCACAATGATTGGATCTGTGCCATTGGTGTCACGTCACAATGATTGGATCTGTGCCAGTGGTGTCACGTCACAATGATTGGATCTGTACCAGTGGTGTCACGTCACAATGATTGGACTTGTACCAGTGGTGTCACGTCACAATGATTGGATCTGTACCAGTGGTGTCACGTCACAATGATTGGACTTGTGCCAGTGGTGTCTCGTCACAATGATTGGATCTGTACCAGTGGTGTCACGTCACAATGATTGGACTTGTACCAGTGGTGTCACGTCACAATGATTGGACTTGTACCAGTGGTGTCACGTCACAATGATTGGATCTGTGCCAGTGGTGTCACGTCACAATGATTGGATCTGTACCAGTGGTGTTACGTCACAATGATTGGACTTGTACCAATGGTGTCACGTCACAATAATTGGACTTGTACCAGTGGTGTCACATCACAATGATTGGACTTGTACCAGTGGTGTCACGTCACAATGATTGAATCTGTATCAGTGGTGTCACGTCACAATGATTGGATCTGTACCAGTGGTGTAACGTCACAATGATTGGACTTGTACCAGTGGTGTCACGTCACAATGATTGGATCTGTGCCAGTGGTGTCACGTCACAATGATTAGACTTGTGCCAGTGGTGTCACGTCACAATGATTGGACTTGTACCATTGGTGTCACGTCACAATGATTGGATCTGTACCAGTGGTGTCACGTCACAATGATTGGACTTGTGCCAGTGGTGTCACGTCACAATGATTGGATCTGTGCCAGTGGTGTCACGTCACAATGATTGGATCTGTACCAGTGATGTCACGTCACAATGATTGGATCTGTACCAGTGGTGTCACGTCATAACGATTGGATCTGTACCAGTGTTGTCACATCACAATGATTGGATATGTACCAGTGGTGTCACGTCACAATGATTGGACTTGTACCAGTGGTGTCACGTCACAATGATTGGATCTGTACCAGTGGTGTCACGTCACAATGATTGGACTTGTACCAGTGGTGTCACGTCACAATGATTGGACTTGTACCAGTGATGTCACGTCACAATGATAGGACTTGTACCAGTGGTGTCACGTCACAATGATAGGATCTGTACCAGTGGTGTCACGTCACAATGATTGGACTTGTACCAGTGGTGTCTCGTCACAATAATTGGACTTGTACCAGTGGTGTCACGTCACAATGATTGGATCTGTGCCAGTGGTGTCACGTCACAATGATTAGACTTGTACCAGTGGTGTCACGTCACAATAATTGGATCTGTACCAGTGGTGTCACGTCACAATGATTGGACTTGTACCAGTGGTGTCACGTCACAATGATTGGACTTGTACCAGTGGTGTCACGTCACAATGATAGGACTTGTACCAGTGGTGTCACGTCACAATGATAGGATCTGTACCAGTGGTGTCACGTTACAATGATTGGACTTGTACCAGTGGTGTCACGTCACAATAATTGGACTTGTACCAGTGGTGTCACGTCACAATGATAGGATCTGTACCAGTGGTGTCACGTAACAATGATAGGATCTGTACCAGTGGTGTCACGTCACAATGATTGGACTTGTGCCAGTGGTGTCACGTCACAATGATTGGACTTGTACCAGTGGTGTCACGTCACAATGATAGGATCTGTACCAGTGGTGTCACGTCACAATGATTGGACTTGTACCAGTGGTGTCACGTCACAATGATTGGACTTGTACCAGTGGTGTCACGTCACAATGATTGGATCTGTGACAGTAGTGTCACGTCACAATGATTGGATCTGTACCAGTGGTGTCACGTCACAATGATTGGACTTGTATCAGTGCTGTCACGTCACAATGATTGGATCTGTACCAGCGTTGTCACGTCACAATGATTGGACTTGTACCAGTGGTGTCACGTCACAATGATTGGACTTTTGCCAGTGGTGTCACGTCACAATGATTGGATCTGTGCCATTTAGGTGACATAAGACTGATTGTACCTGTACCAGTTGGGTGACATAGCAATGATTGGATCTGTGACAGTGTGGCAACATAGCAATGGTTGGATATTTGCCAGTGTAATACCCGTCCTTTGTTTTGATAAATAAGCATATCTAAGCGTCTGGGGGGAAACCTGTGGTCACTCTTATCTCAGTATCTACAACCCGCAGCTTCATTTAATGTTGAGGCTCTAAACACTACATAGATTACATATTTACTGTCATGTTAACAAAGACGATTCTGCTAAACTATATATGCTTAGCTTCTAAACGTTTCTGTAAATATGTTAAACGTGTAATGATATGTTTAGGCTCTAAGCACAATTTTTAGAGTGTAGATATTTTTCTCAATGAAAATAATCGCCTTAACTCCAATCAAGATAATTTTAATCCGTTTTTAAGGTGATTGTCATCACTACCCCTACTTTCCGACATTTTACTGTCATGTTAATGTTAAATTCAGGACGAGAGCAAATTAAAAATAAAAAGAAATCAAATCAGAAATGCGACGAATTCTAGCAAAGAAAAGAATCGATTGGGAAATGAGATGAAATGTTTGATTGTCAGTAGAACGGTAAAGAGTATTAAGTGGATTAAGTGTATTAAACTACACTGAGCCTACTACTTTTGAAAACTACAAAAGACGGATGTGTCGTAAAGACCTGATGTCGACAAGATTAATAGTTACCTACCTGATATCGACAGGTGTATTCGTTTACTACAAATGTGTACATGTGTTATTGTTACCAACCTATTGTCGACAGGTGTGTTACTTACCCATCTGATGTTGAATGTGTAATCGTTTACTACAGATGTGTGCAAGTGCAATAGCTATCTACAAGATGTTGAAATTTGTAATCATTTACTTGAGATGTGGAAATGGTGTAAGAGTTACATACCCAGATGTATATAGCTCAATAAAGATGTCGTCAAGTTTGATTGTTTACTGCAAATGAACAAATCGTTATAGTTACCTGATGTCTACAAGTGAAACTGGTTACCTACGTCGCCTACCTGATATCAACAAGTGTAATAGTTACCTACCTGATGTTGACAAGTGTAATAGTTACTTACCTTATGCTGACAAGTGTAATAGTTACCTACCTGATGTTGACAAGTGTAATAGGTACCTACCTGATGCTGACAAGTGTAATAGTTACCTACCTGATGTTGACAAGTGTAATAGTTACCTACCTGATGTTGACAAGTGTTATAACTACTTACTGATGTTGACAAGTGTAATAGTTACCTACCTGATGCTGACAAGTGTAATAGGTACCTACCTGATGCTGACAAGTGTAATGGTTACCTACCTGATGTTGACAAGTGTAATAGTTACTTACCTGATGCTAACAAGTATAATAGTTACCTACCTGATGTTGACAAGTGTAATAGTTACCTACCCGATGTTGACAATTATAATAGTTACCTACCTGATGTTGACAAGTGTAACAGTTACCTACCTGATGTCGACAAGTGTAATAGTTACCTACCTGATGTTGACAAGTATAATAGTTACCTACCTGATGTTGACAAGTGTAATAGTTACCTACCTGATATTGACAAGTGTAATAGTTACCTACCTGATGTTGACAAGTGTCATAGTTACCTACCTGATGTTGACAAGTGTAATAGTTACCTACCTGATGCTGACAAGTGTAATAGTTACCTACCTGATGCTGACAAGTGTAATAGTTACCTACCTGATGCTGACAAGTGTAATGGTTACCTACCTGATGTTGACAAGTGTAATAGTTACCTACCTGATGCAGACAAGTGTAATAGTTACCTACCTGATGCTGCGATGTAATAGTTACCTACCTGATGTTGACAAGTGTAATAGTTACCTACCTGATGCTGACAAGTGCAATAGGTACCTACCTGATGCTGACAAGTGTAATAGTTACCTACCTGATGCTGACAAGTGTGATAGTTACCAACCTGATGTTGACAAGTGTAATAGTTACCTACCTGATGTTGACAAGTGTAATAGTTACCTACCTGATGTTGACAAGTATAATAGTTACCTACCTGATGTTGACAAGTGTAATAGTTACCTACCTGATGTCGACAAGTGTAATAGTTACCTACCTGATGTCGACAAGTGTAATAGTTACCTACCTGATGCTGACAAGTGTAATAGTTACCTACCTGATGCTGACAAGTGTGATAGTTACCAACCTGATGTTGACAAGTGTAATAGTTACCTACCTGATGTTGACAAGTGTAATAGTTACCTACCTGATGTTGACAAGTATAATAGTTACCTACCTGATGTTGACAAGTGTAATAGTTACCTACCTGATGTCGACAAGTGTAATAGTTACCTACCTGATGTCGACAAGTGTAATAGTTACCTACCTGATGTCGACAAGTGTAATAGTTACCTACCTGATGTTGACAAGTGTAATAGTTACCTACCTGATGTTGACAAGTGTAATAGTTACCTACCTGATGTTGACAAGTGTAATAGTTACCTACCTGATGTTGACAAGTGTAATAGTTACCTACCTGATGTTGACAAGTGTAATAGTTACCTACCTGATGTTGACAAGTGTAATAGTTACCTACCTGATTTCGACAAGTGTAATAGTTACCTACCTGATGTCGACAAGTGTAATAGTTACCTACCTGATGTCGACAAGTGTAATAGTTACCTACTTGATGTCTACAAGTGTAATAGTTACCTACCTGATGTTGACAAGTGTAATAGTTACCTACCTGATGTTGACAAGTATAATAGTTACCTACCTGATGTTGACAAGTGTAACAGGTACCTACCTGATGTCGACAAGTATAATAGTTACCTACCTGATGTTGACAAGTGTAATAGTTACATACCTAATGTTGACAGGTGTAATAGTTACCTACCTGATGTTGACAAGTATAATAGTTACCTACCTGATGCTGACAATTGTAATAGTTACCTACCTGATGTTTACAAGTGTAATAGTTACCTACCTGATGTTGACAAGTGTAATAGTTACCTACCTGATGCTGACAAGTGTAATAGTTACCTACCTGATGCTGACAAGTGTAACAGTTACCTACCTGATGTCGACAAGTATAATAGTTACCTACCTGATGTTGACAATTATAATAGTTACCTACCTGATGTTGACAAGTGTAACAGTTACCTACCTGATGTCGACAAGTATAATAGTTACCTACCTGATGCTGACAAGTGTAATAGTTACCTACCTGATGTTGACAAGTGTAACAGTTACCTACCTGATGTTGAAAAGTGTAACAGTTACCTACCTGTTGTTGACAATTATAATAGTTACCTACCTGATGTTGACAAGTGTAACAGTTACCTACCTGATGTCGACAAGTGTGATAGTTAACTACCTGAGGTTGACAAGTATAATAGTTACCTACCTGATGTTGACAAGTGTAATAGTTACCTACCTGATGTTGACAAGTGTAATAGTTACCTACCTGATGTTGACAAGTGTCATAGTTACCTACAGGATGTTGACAAGTGTAATAGTTACATACCTGATGTTGACAAGTGTCATAGTTACCTACCTGATGTTGACATGTGTAATAGTTACCTACCTGATGTTGACAACTATAATAGTTACCTACCTGATGTCGACATGTGTAATAGTTACCTACCTGATGTTGACACGTGTAATAGTTACCTACCTGATGTTGACAATTGTAATAGTTACCTACCTGATGTTGACAAGTGTAACAGTTACCTACCTGATGTCGACAAGTATAATAGTTAACTACCTGCTGTTGACAAGTGTAATAGTTACATACCTGATGTTGACAAGTGTAATAGTTACCTACCTGATGTTGACAAGTATAATAGTTACCTACCTGATGCTGACAATTGTAATAGTTACCTACCTGATGTTGACAAGTGTAACAGTTACCTACCTGATGTCGACAAGTATAATAGTTACCTACCTGATGCTGACAAGTGTAATAGTTACCTACCTGATGTTGACAAGTGTAACAGTTACCTACCTGATGTTGACAAGTGTAACAGTTACCTACCTGATGTTGACAATTATAATAGTTACCTACCTGATGTTGACAAGTGTAATAGTTACCTACCTGATGTTGACAAGTGTAATAGTTACCTACCTGATATTGACAAGTGTAATAGTTACCTACCTGATGTTGACAAGTGTCATAGTTACCTACCTGATGTTAACAAGTGTAACAGTTACCTACCTGATGTTGACAAGTATAATAGTTACCTACCTGATGCTGACAAGTGTAATTTTTACCTACCTGATGTTGACAAGTGTAAAAGTTACCTACCTGATGTTGACAAGTGTAACAGTTACCTACCTGATGTCGACAATTGTAATAGTTACCTACCTGATGTTGACAAGTATAATAGTTACCTACCTGATGTTGACAAGTGTAATAGTTACCTACCTGATATTGACAAGTGTAATAGTTACCTACAGGATGTTGACAAGTGTAATAGTTACATACCTGATGTTGACAAGTGTCATAGTTACCTACCTGATGTTGACATGTGTAATAGTTACCTACCTGATGTTGACAAGTATAATAGTTACCTACCTGATGTCGACATGTGTAATAGTTACCTACCTGATGTTGACACGTGTAATAGTTACCTACCTGATGTTGACAATTGTAATAGTTACCTACCTGATGTTGACAAGTGTAACAGTTACCTACCTGATGTCGACAAGTATAATAGTTAACTACCTGCTGTTGACAAGTGTAATAGATACATACCTGATGTTGACAAGTGTAATAGTTACCTACCTGATGTTGACAAGTATAATAGTTACCTACCTGATGCTGACAATTGTAATAGTTACCTACCTGATGTTGACAAGTGTAACAGTTACCTACCTGATGTCGACAAGTATAATAGTTACCTACCTGATGCTGACAAGTGTAATAGTTACCTACCTGATGTTGACAAGTGTAACAGTTACCTACCTGATGTTGACAAGTGTAACAGTTACCTACCTGATGTTGACAATTATAATAGTTACCTACCTGATGTTGACAAGTGTAATAGTTACCTACCTGATGTTGACAAGTGTAATAGTTACCTACCTGATGTTGACATGTGTAATAGTTACCTACCTGATGTTGACAAGTGTTATAGTTACCTACCTGATGTCTACAAGTATAATAGTTACCTACCTGATATTGACAAGTGTAATAGTTACCTACCTGATGTTGACAAGTGTCATAGTTACCTACCTGATGTTAACAAGTGTAACAGTTACCTACCTGATGTCGACAAGTATAATAGTTACCTACCTGATGCTGACAAGTGTAATAGTTACCTACCTGATGTTGACAAGTGTAACAGTTACCTACCTGATGTTGACAAGTGTAACAGTTACCTACCTGATGTCGACAAGTGTAATAGTTACCTACCTGATGTTGACAAGTATAATAGTTACCTACCTGATGTTGACAAGTGTAATAGTTACCTACCTGATATTGACAAGTGTAATAGTTACCTACCTGATGTTGACAAGTGTCATAGTTACCTACCTGATGTTAACAAGTGTAATAGTTACCTACCTGATGTTGACAAGTGTCATAGTTACCTACCTGATGTTGACATGTGTAATAGTTACCTACCTGAAATTGACAAGTATAATAGTTACCTACCTGATGTTGACAAGTGTAATAGTTACCTACCTGATGTTGACAAGTGTAATAGTTACCTACCTGATGTTGACAAGTGTCATAGTTACCTACCTGATGTTAACAAGTGTAACAGTTACCTACCTGATGTCGACAAGTATAATAGTTACCTACCTGATGTTGACAAGTGTAATAGTTACCTACCTGATGTTGACAAGTGTAATAGTTACCTACCTGATGTTGACAAGTGTCATAGTTACCTACCTGATGTTGACAAGTGTAATAGTTACCTACCTGATGTTGACAAGTGTCATAGTTACCTACCTGATGTTGACATGTGTAATAGTTACCTACCTGATGTTGACAAGTATAATAGTTACCTACCTGATGTTGACATGTGTAATAGTTACCTACCTGATGTTGACAAGTGTAATAGTTACCTACCTGATGTTGACAAGTGTCATAGTTACCTACCTGATGTCGACAAGTGTAATAGTTACCTACCTGATGTTGACAAGTGTAATAGTTACCTACCTGATGTTGACAAGTGTAATAGTTACCTACCTGATGTTGACAAGTGTCATAGTTACCTACCTGATGTCGACAAGTGTAATAGTTACCTACCTGATGTTGACAAGTGTAATAGTTACCTACCTGATGTTTACCAATGTAATAATTACCTACCTGATGTTGACAAGTGTAATAGTTACCTACCTGATGTCGACAAGTATAATAGTTACCTACCTGATGTTGACAAGTGTAATTGGCTACCTTCGTTAGCTACCCGATTTCGACATGTGTAACAGTTACCTACCTGATGTTGAGAATGTAATCGTTCCCAAACTGATGTCGACATGAGGAATCGTTTTCTGCAAATAAGAACAAGTGTAATTGTTACCTACGTGTAATAGTTACCTACCAAATGTCGACAAGCGTAATTGTTTTCTACCCGATTTCGAAAGCGTTTTAAATATACTATTTATAAGATTTAAGATATTTCACGGCGATTCATATACATTATTATCACTATATCATTAATGCTGCTGTTCTTCTTTTTTCTGAGATTAATATAAATGTTATTCTGTAAATAATTTGACACGTTAAATGTATTTAGTGGGAGATAACTAGTAAATTCTTTCATAACATCCTATTAAGTTAACTTCAGTTATCTCCCACGATCTCTACACTTTCTATTACAATCATTGCTCAATAAAACACGTGATTTTCTCCATAATTTATTCCTTAATCCCAAATTTATCGGTAAATAAAGATCCACTCCCTAATTTATCGTTTAATGAATTTGCTTGCTGCACGTTTTATTAGGTAACGTCTGCTTTTAACGGCACTATTGTAATTGAATATCTGTTCAACAAGCTGAATCTGTAAATTTACAGTATCAAAGCAATTAAGCTGGTCGCCGTAATTTACCTGTCAATTAAGCAATATGTTAAACAACCATTTGGATAAACTGATAGTCTTATAACGGGAGGGTGCATACGTCTAACAGTATTATAACTTGAGCGGCAGCAGGGTGCATACTAACAGTCTAATAACGTGAGCTGCAGCAAGGTGCATACTTACAGTCCTATAACGGTAGCGGCAGCAGGATGCATACTTACAGTCCTATAACGTAGCGGCAGCAGGATGCATACTAACAGATTTATAACGGGAGCGACAGCAGAGTGCATACTAACAATTTTATAAGGGGAGCGGCAGCAGGGTGCATACTAACAGTCTTATAAGGGGAGCGGCAGCAGGGTGCATACTTACAGTCTTATAACGGGAGCGGCAACAAGGTGCATACTTACAGTCTTATAACGGGAGCGGCAGCAGGGTGCATACTTACAGTCTTATAACGGGAGCAGCAGCAGGGTGTATATCTACAGTCTTATAACGGGAGCGGCAGCAGGGTGCATACTTACATTATTATGTTGAGCGGCAGCAGGGTGCATACTAACAGTCTTATAACAGGAGCTGCAGCAGGGTGCATACTAACAGTCTGATAACGGGAGCGGCAGCAGGGTGCATACTAAGAGTCTTATAAGGGGAGCGGCAGCAGGGTGCATACTTACAGTATTATAACGAGAGCCGTAGCAGGGTGCATACTAACAGTCTTATAACGGGAGCGGCAGCAGGGTGCATACTAACAGTTTTATAAGGAGAGCGGCAGCAAGGTGCGTACTAACAGTCTTATAAGGGGAGCGGCAGCAGGGTGCATACTTACAGTCTTATAACGGGAGCGGCAGCTGGGTGCATACTTACAGTCTTATAACGGGAGCAGCAGCAGGGTGTATACTTACAGTCTTATAACGGGAGCGGCATCAGGGTGCATACTTACAGTAATATGTTGAGCGGCAGCAGGGTGCATACTTACAGTAATATGTTGAGCGGCAGCAGGGTGCATACTAACAGTCTTATAATAGGAGCTGCAGCAGGGTGCATACTAACAGTCTGATAACGGGAGCGGCAGCAGGGTGCATACTAACAGTCTTATAAGGGGAGCGGCAGCAGCGTGCATACTTACAGTCTTAAAACGAGAGCGGCAGCATGGTGACTTCTAACAGTCTTATAACGGGAGCGGCATCAGGGTGCATACTAACAGTCTTATTACGGGAGCGGCTGCAGGGTGCATAGTTACATTCTTATAACGGGAGGGGCAGCATGGTGCATATTAACAGTCTTATAACGGGAGCGGCAGCAGGCTTCATACTTACAGCGTTATAAGTGGAGCGGCAGCAAGGTGCATACTAACAGTCTTGTAGCGGAAGCGGCAGCAGGGTGCATACTAACAGTCTTATAACGGGAGCGGCAGCAGGTTCCATACTAACAGTCTTATAAAGGGAGAGGCATCAGGTTGCATACTTACAGTCTTATAACGGGAGCGGCAGCAGGGCGCATACTAACAGTCTTATAAAGGGAGCGGTAGCAGGGTGCATACTAACAGTCTTATAAGGGGAGCGGCAGCAGCGTGCATACTTACAGTCTTATAACGAGAGCGGCAGCATGGTGACTTCTAACAGTCTTATAACGGGAGCGGCATCAGGGTGCATACTAACAGTCTTATTACGGGAGCGGCTGCAGGGTGCATAGTTACATTCTTATAACGGGAGGGGCAGCATGGTGCATATTAACAGTCTTATAACGGGAGCGGCAGCAGGCTTCATACTTACAGCGTTATAAGTGGAGCGGCAGCAAGGTGCATACTAACAGTCTTGTAGCGGAAGCGGCAGCAGGGTGCATACTAACAGTCTTATAACGGGAGCGGCAGCAGGTTCCATACTAACAGTCTTATAAAGGGAGAGGCATCAGGGTGCATACTTACAGTCTTATAACGGGAGCGGCAGCAGGGCGCATACTAACAGTCTTATAAAGGGAGCGGTAGCAGGGTGCATACTTACAGACTTATAACCGGAGCGGCAGCAGGAGGCATACTAACAGTCTTATAACGGGAGCGGCAGCGGGGTGCATACTTCCAGTCTTATTAAGGGAGAGGCAGCAGGGTGCATACTTACAGTATTATGTTGAGCGGCAGCAGGATGCATACTAACAGTCTTATAACGGGAGCGGCAGCGGGGTGCATACTTCCAGTCTTATTAAGGGAGAGGCAGCAGGGTGCATACTTACAGTATTATGTTGAGCGGCAGCAGGGTGCATACTAACAGTCTGATAACGACAGCGGCAGCAGGGTGCATACTAACAGTCTTATAAGGGGAGCAGCAGCAGGGCGCATACTTACAGTCTTATTACGAGATCGGCAGCAGGGTGCATGCTAACAGTCTTATAACGGGAGCGGCAGCAGGGTGCATACTAACAGTCATATAACGGGATCGGCTGCAGGGTGCATAGTTACAGTCTTATAAGGGGAGTGGCAGCAGGGTGCATACTAACAGTCTTATAACGGGAGCGGCAGCAGGATGCATACTTTAGTATTATGTTGAGCGGCAGCAGGGTGCATACTAACAGTCTGATAACGGGAGCGGCAGCAGGGTGCATACTTACAGTCTGATAACGGGAGAGGCAGCAGGGTGCATACTAACAGTCTTATAAGGGGAGCGGCAGCAGGGTACATACTTACAGTCTTATAATGGGAGCGCCAGCAGGGTGCATACTAACAGTCTGATAACGGCAGCGGCAGCAGGGTGCATACTTACAGTATTATGTTGAGCGGAAGCAGGGTGCATACTTACAGTCTTATTACGAGAGAGGCAGCAGGGTGCATGCTAACAGTCTTATAACGGGAGCGGCAGCAGGGTGCATACTAACAGTCTTATAACGGGATCGGCTGCAGGGTGCATAGTTACAGTCTTATAAGGGGAGTGGCAGCAGGGTGCATACTAACAGTCTTATAACGGGAGCGGCAGCAGGGTGCATACTTACAGTCTTATAACGGAAGCGGCAGCAGGGTGCATACTTAAAGTCTTATAACGGGAGCGGCAACAAGTTGCATACTAACAGTCTTATAACGGGAGGAGCAGCAGGGTGCATACTAAAAGTCTTATAACGGGAGCGGCCGCATGGTACATACTAACAGTCTTATAACGGGAGTGGCAGCAGGGTGCATACTTACAGTCTTATAACTGGAGCGGCAGCAGGGTACATACTAACAGGCTTGTAACGGAAACGGCAGCAGGGTCCATACTTACAGTCTTATAACGGGAGCGGCAGCAGGTTGCATACTAACAGTCTCATAACGGGGGCGGCAGCAAGGTGCATACTAACAGTCTTGTAACGGAAGCGGCAGCAAGGTGCATACTAAAAGTCTTATAAGGGGAGCGGCAGCAGGGTGAATACTAACAGTCTGATAACGGGTGCGGCAGCAGGGTGCATACTAACAGTCTTATGCACATATAGAGAAAGGTCATGATAACACAGATACATTTAGAACATGCATACGCAGAGAAAGGAGGCGGTTAGACGTTCATGGGAACACATATACATTTAAAACATGCATACATACAGAGAGGAGGCGGTTCCAGGGTTCTGAGAACACAGATACATTCAAAACATGCACACATAAAAAGAGGAGCCGGTTCCACGGTCACGAGAACACAGATAAAAAGACAAGTATAATGTAGTAATGATGCAAATTTTAACACCTGTTGGCTCATGCTGCCCACATTTTATCATTTGCATACGCTTGGGTAAAATATTTGGCGTATAGGATCATCTCGTGGTAAAATCAGTATATATTCATGCCAGAAGAAATTATTTCATTAAATCCCGCGAGGCTACACATTACAATGAACAGCACTGTGCACTAATGTGTTTGTCGTAACTTACGGCATTTGAAAATTCCCGCATAAATGAAATATTGAAGTCTTAAATATGTCTGATTTAGCTACAGTATAAGACAGTTCTCAATCACCCTTAGTTACAGTATGCACCGGTCCTCCGTCGCACTAGCCTACAGTATGAGCCGGTCTTCCATCACAGCTACCTAAAGTGTGAGCCGGTAATCCATCACACTTGCCTACAGTATGGGGCGGTAATCCATCACATTTACCTACCATACAAGACTGTCCTACATCCAAATTACCTGCAGTATGAGCCGGTCCTCAATCACACTTACCTACAAAATGAGCAGGTCCACCATCACACTTACTTACAGTATGAGCCGGTCCTCCATCACACTTACCTACAAAAATGAGCAGGTCCACCATCACACTTACCTACAGTATAAGCCAGTCCTACATCACACTTACCTACTGTATGAGTAGGTTCTCCATCACACTTACGTACAGTATGAGCAGGTCCACCATCACACTTACCTACAGTATGAGCCGGTCCTCTACACACTTACCTACAGTATAAGCCAGTCCTACATCACACTTACCTACTGTATGAGTAGGTTCTCCATCACACTTGCGTACAGTATGAGCAGGTCCACCATCACACTGACCTACAGTTTGAGTTGTCCTCAATCACACACACACAACAGTATAAGCCGGTCTTCCATCACAATTAACTACATGTACAGTATGAGCCGGTCCTCCATCACAATTAACTTAGTATAAACCGGCCCTCTATCACACTTTCCTACAGTATGAGCCAGTCCTGCACTGCAGGTAGGTGTTATGTAGGATCTTATCATACTTCTTTAATAAAAAGTTTTTGATAATAGCGAGCACAGCTCGCAGAGGGGCAGCAAAGCTGCCCGCGAAGAGCGGTGAGCTCTACGGCGATTACGTGTCACGTGATCAAAATGAAACCTCGTGATCAAAATGAAATCGCGTGATCAAAATCAGCTTTTTTTTATTTCGTCCGGAAGTTGATATTGTCAAAAAACTGGAACAAAGTGAATGAAGAACACTAAATTTAATTTTAAAGAAAGACTTAAAAATAAATTTGACAATGATAAAACGTTAATGTTATATTTAAAAATAACAACAAAAATTTCATACTATTTTTTGCAATCTCTAAATCGATCTTTAAAAACTGACAATCATGTGACGTCACCATTACAAAAAGAAAGACGTCACGTGACCACTGGAGTTTAGAGGCACATTTAGGGTGTTTGGAAGTAACGGTGTGCACATTATATATTGATAATAAAAGACTATATTGTCTGTGCTCGCATTTTGACAATGCCTACTCCATATTTATTACTTCAAAAGTTATGACGATTTATATATAAACAAATTACCATTGTTTTTATATCAAGCCCATTCATCCACAAACAGAATTAAATCCCCTTTTACTAAAGATGCTGCTACTTTGTCTATTTGATTATTCTGTGTTTAGAACAGTAAGGACTTAAGATTCATTTCACTGCTCTGCACTATAATAATCACATTTAACTTGTTATTAAGAGTATGTTTCGTCACATAAGTGTGTGCGTATATAGCTCTGTCAAAATAATTAGTATTTCCATTCACAAATCCGAGCAATTTAAATGTTAATTACTTGAACAAGTGCTTTAAGAGTGGAAACTTCAATTTATTTCACATGCTGTTAGTTAGCCGGATGTTGATGTAAACGCGGCCTTCCACGAAGACACCCGACTTTATGAATGAAAAGAAGCAATACACATCTTCTCAGGAATTTCCTACATTGTTTTGTACTACGCAGTGTAAAAATGAAAAGTCATATACACACAAAAACGTAAACAACAAACAGGCAAACTACTATGCATAACAAAGATAAAAGACAGGTAAGCGACATATATATTTAAGTATACATCTATAAATATAAAAGCTTTATTCAGATTTAGTATCAAGTACACACAATTTTTTTCAAAGTTTTTTAGTCAGCATCTCGGGGTGGTATGGAATGTTACGTTCGGCTTCTAGTTGCGCTTCCTAGTTGAGCATCAGCTTGTTGTTAAGGTCCTAAAAGTCTGCATTGAAGAATTCAACCTGGTTTTTGATTACATCTACTATTTTCGGTTAACTCGCTATGCTCAAACTTTATTGCACCAATTTAAGTTTCTATGTGATTGTGGAGGCGTTCAAAACATGCAGCAATATCTTTCGTCTTAACACCCTTATGTTAATCTTTCTGTAGACATTTCAGTTGATTGTTTATGTTTATGTTTATGTTTACAACATCTCGAGCTGCGGGGGAAACAAACAAAATACTCCTGGTCTGTATTTATTTCAGCATAAAGTTCTTATCTAGCTTCTGAAACTCCCAAAAACTCACATAATTGTGCGATCTACTGTTCACATAGTTATATCCGGTCTCGATTTCAAAATTCCATCCTTCTTTTAGGCAGTAGAGGTAGCACAGTAGTAAATGCTTTTGCTATAGTCGAAAACACTAACATTTCTGTGATTTGCATACCTTTCTAACATTGATCAGCATTTACCTGCACTAGGAAATTAATAAACTTTCATTTTCCATTTAAAAAATATATGCCATATATATCCGTGACCAATTCCTTTTTTCGCTAGTTAGAACATTTTGAGACGCTCCCACTTTTACATGCAATTTCTAATGCAGTGAATGTAAAAATACTACATTGTTTAAAAAATGACCAAAATTTTATCTTGCAAGATCTGAGAAAAATTTTACCACTTTTTAAAACTTAATTGATGCAGGAGCTTACAGCTAAAAAATTGTACACATCTAACCACTATTTACCAAATCAGAACACAACGAAGTATTCAGTACTGTACTTAATGTAGGGTACACAATCTGGTAACTTGTTACTGGTACACATTTACTACTGTTATGCCTATACCAAGTTTGCAAGAGAACCAATTTAGCCAATATTTCTACATCAAGTACATAGGTCATATTTGAATTAAAATCAATAAAAGATATATTGGTATTCAAAGTGTTCTTGAAAAATTCTTCTATTCTTTAGCCCTACCCAAGGAGAAAAATTGCATATGTATATAACATGTGTTTGAAGACATCTTCAGAATAAAAATTTGCATATCTGTCACTGCCCCTGCACTTTTAAATAAGAAAATAATATCAAAGTTCTATAACAGATACCTTTTAAATGCACTAGCCTTATATTATACTATTGGCCAGCCCAATCTATGCTGGCACACTAAGATATGGTGGCTTTCAATAGCTGACCACTCCATCTTTTAAACTATGCCATATTGTCCCCTAAATTGTTTCAACGTGGCTTCAAATTAACAAGATGGTGCTTTTAGACAAGAAAACCTACTAAACAAGTACAAATAAATGAACAAATTTTAATTTAACCTGTTTTATACCTTCAATTAGTGCAAAATAAAAGTACCAATATTTCAGTCAAAGGCTGTTGATAACACTAACTTCCACAAAAAATTCTACTTAAGTAAAGGAAATCTGTTTTCTCTTTTAAGTTGGATATTTTGATCCTTATTATGCATTTACAAACCATCTATTGAACAGGTTTTGTTAAATCATGTGCATAATAATCACTTTTATAGACAATAAATTACCATTTTTGGCTATTTTTTGCTTATTTTGGACTAAAATTTTAAAAAAAATTTGAACTTGCTTCCTATTAATTTGCTTAAATGTGGCCCTAAGTTCAGCAATTGGGGACAAAATCTAGTTTTCAGCCAAAGGTTTTCATTGTCATATCAAAACTTTGGGAGAAATTGATCCAAAGTTCAAACTGATCAGTGCGGTTTAAAATTTACCTTATTTTTGGTCTATTTTTTTTTCGAAATTTAATTTTATGCCCATGAATATGCCCAATTCATTGCGAAAAGTAAAGATGACCATACAGAAAGAAAGTTCAAATGGAATAAAGACAGGAGAACACTTTCCTGTGATTGTGTGTGGTTTTTTAATATGTGTATATAGAAAAATGCAAAAAGTGCTGAATTAACAGTTTTTATAGTGTCCATTAGACAATACCTTCTTTTTGAGTACTGCCTTCAGTTAGTTTCAACAAGAGATACCACAATATATGCAAAAAATAACCTTGATTTACTCTCAGAAATAAAAATCCACAAAACATCATCTGACATATAGGTAGATATTTTCTAACATTGATCAGCATTTACCTGCACTAGGAAATTAATAAACTTTCATTTTCCATTTAAAAAATATATGCCATATATATCCGTGACCAATTCCTTTTTTCGCTAGTTAGAACATTTTGAGACGCTCCCACTTTTACATGCAATTTCTAATGCAGTGAATGTAAAAATACTACATTGTTTAAAAAATTACCAAAATTTTATCTTGCAAGATCTGAGAAAAATTTTACCACTTTTTAAAACTTAATTGATGCAGGAGCTTACAGCTAAAAAATTGTACACATCTAACCACTATTTACCAAATCAGAACACAACGAAGTATTCAGTACTGTACTTAATGTAGGGTACACAATCTGGTAACTTGTTACTGGTACACATTTACTACTGTTATGCCTATACCAAGTTTGCAAGAGAACCAATTTAGCCAATATTTCTACATCAAGTACATAGGTCATATTTGAATTAAAATCAATAAAAGATATATTGGTATTCAAAGTGTTCTTGAAAAATTCTTCTATTCTTTAGCCCTACCCAAGGAGAAAAATTGCATATGTATATAACATGTGTTTGAAGACATCTTCAGAATAAAAATTTGCATATCTGTCACTGCCCCTGCACTTTTAAATAAGAAAATAATATCAAAGTTCTATAACAGATACCTTTTAAATGCACTAGCCTTATATTATACTATTGGCCAGCCCAATCTATGCTGGCACACTAAGATATGGTGGCTTTCAATAGCTGACCACTCCATCTTTTAAACTATGCCATATTGTCCCTAAATTGTTTCAACGTGGCTTCAAATTAACAAGATGGTGCTTTTAGACAAGAAAACCTACTAAACAAGTACAAATAAATGAACAAATTTTAATTTAACCTGTTTTATACCTTCAATTAGTGCAAAATAAAAGTACCAATATTTCAGTCAAAGGCTGTTGATAACACTAACTTCCACAAAAAATTCTACTTAAGTAAAGGAAATCTGTTTTCTCTTTTAAGTTGGATATTTTGATCCTTATTATGCATTTACAAACCATCTATTGAACAGGTTTTGTTAAATCATGTGCATAATAATCACTTTATAGACAATAAATTACCATTTTTGGCTAATTTTTGCTTATTTTGGACTAAAATTTTAAAAAAAATTGAACTTGCTTCCTATTAATTTGCTTAAATGTGGCCCTAAGTTCAGCAATTGGGGACAAAATCTAGTTTTCAGCCAAAGGTTTTCATTGTCATATCAAAACTTTGGGAGAAATTGATCCAAAGTTCAAACTGATCAGTGCGGTTTAAAATTTACCTTATTTTTGGTCTATTTTTTTCGAAATTTAATTTTATGCCCATGAATATGCCCAATTCATTGCGAAAAGTAAAGATGACCATACAGAAAGAAAGTTCAAATGGAATAAAGACAGGAGAACACTTTCCTGTGATTGTGTGTGGTTTTTTAATATGTGTATATAGAAAAATGCAAAAAGTGCTGACTTAGCAGTTTTTATAGTGTCCATTAGACAATACCTTCTTTTTGAGTACTGCCTTCAGTTAGTTTCAACAAGAGATACCACAATCTATGCAAAAAATAACCTTGATTTACTCTCAGAAATAAAAATCCACAAAACATCATCTGACATATAGGTAGCACAGTAGTAAATGCTTTTGCTATAGTCGAAAACACTAACATTTCTGTGATTTGCATACCTTTCTAACATTGATCAGCATTTACCTGCAGTAGGAAATTAATAAACTTTCATTTTCCATTTAAAAAATATATGCCATATATATCCGTGACCAATTCCTTTTTTCGCTAGTTAGAACATTTTGAGACGCTCCCACTTTTACATGCAATTTCTAATGCAGTGAATGTAAAAATACTACATTGTTTAAAAAATTACCAAAATTTTATCTTGCAAGATCTGAGAAAAATTTTACCACTTTTTAAAACTTAATTGATGCAGGAGCTTACAGCTAAAAAATTGTACACATCTAACCACTATTTACCAAATCAGAACACAACGAAGTATTCAGTACTGTACTTAATGTAGGGTACACAATCTGGTAACTTGTTACTGGTACACATTTACTACTGTTATGCCTATACCAAGTTTGCAAGAGAACCAATTTAGCCAATAGTTCTACATCAAGTACATAGGTCATATTTGAATTAAAATCAATAAAAGATATATTGGTATTCAAAGTGTTCTTGAAAAATTCTTCTATTCTTTAGCCCTACCCAAGGAGAAAAATTGCATATGTATATAACATGTGTTTGAAGACATCTTCAGAATAAAAATTTGCATATCTGTCACTGCCCCTGCACTTTTAAATAAGAAAATAATATCAAAGTTCTATAACAGATACCTTTTAAATGCACTAGCCTTATATTATACTATTGGCCAGCCCAATCTATGCTGGCACACTAAGATATGGTGGCTTTCAATAGCTGACCACTCCATCTTTTAAACTATGCCATATTGTCCCCTAAATTGTTTCAACGTGGCTTCAAATTAACAAGATGGTGCTTTTAGACAAGAAAACCTACTAAACAAGTACAAATAAATGAACAAATTTTAATTTAACCTGTTTTATACCTTCAATTAGTGCAAAATAAAAGTACCAATATTTCAGTCAAAGGCTGTTGATAACACTTACTTCCACAAAAAATTCTACTTAAGTAAAGGAAATCTGTTTTCTCTTTTAAGTTTGGATATTTTGATCCTTATTATGCATTTACAAACCATCTATTGAACAGGTTTTGTTAAATCATGTGCATAATAATCACTTTTATAGACAATAAATTACCATTTTTGGCTAATTTTTGCTTATTTTGGACTAAAATTTTAAAAAAATTTGAACTTGCTTCCTATTAATTTGCTTAAATGTGGCCCTAAGTTCAGCAATTGGGGACAAAATCTAGTTTTCAGCCAAAGGTTTTCATTGTCATATCAAAACTTTGGGAGAAATTGATCCAAAGTTCAAACTGATCAGTGCGGTTTAAAATTTACCTTATTTTTGGTCTATTTTTTTTTCGAAATTTAATTTTATGCCCATGAATATGCCCAATTCATTGCGAAAAGTAAAGATGACCATACAGAAAGAAAGTTCAAATGGAATAAAGACAGGAGAACACTTTCCTGTGATTGTGTGTGGTTTTTTAATATGTGTATATAGAAAAATGCAAAAAGTGCTGACTTAGCAGTTTTTATAGTGTCCATTAGACAATACCTTCTTTTTGAGTACTGCCTTCAGTTAGTTTCAACAAGAGATACCACAATCTATGCAAAAAATAACCTTGATTTACTCTCAGAAATAAAAATCCACAAAACATCATCTGACATATAGGTAGCACAGTAGTAAATGCTTTTGCTATAGTCGAAAACACTAACATTTCTGTGATTTGCATACCTTTCTAACATTGATCAGCATTTACCTGCACTAGGAAATTAATAAACTTTCATTTTCCATTTAAAAAAATATATGCCATATATATCCGTGACCAATTCCTTTTTTCGCTAGTTAGAACATTTTGAGACGCTCCCACTTTTACATGCAATTTCTAATGCAGTGAATGTAAAAATACTACATTGTTTAAAAAATTACCAAAATTTTATCTTGCAAGATCTGAGAAAAATTTTACCACTTTTTAAAACTTAATTGATGCAGGAGCTTACAGCTAAAAAATTGTACACATCTAACCACTATTTACCAAATCAGAACACAACGAAGTATTCAGTACTGTACTTAATGTAGGGTACACAATCTGGTAACTTGTTACTGGTACACATTTACTACTGTTATGCCTATACCAAGTTTGCAAGAGAACCAATTTAGCCAATATTTCTACATCAAGTACATAGGTCATATTTGAATTAAAATCAATAAAAGATATATTGGTATTCAAAGTGTTCTTGAAAAATTCTTCTATTCTTTAGCCCTACCCAAGGAGAAAAATTGCATATGTATATAACATGTGTTTGAAGACATCTTCAGAATAAAAATTTGCATATCTGTCACTGCCCCTGCACTTTTAAATAAGAAAATAATATCAAAGTTCTATAACAGATACCTTTTAAATGCACTAGCCTTATATTATACTATTGGCCAGCCCAATCTATGCTGGCACACTAAGATATGGTGGCTGTCAATAGCTGACCACTCCATCTTTTAAACTATGCCATATTGTCCCCTAAATTGTTTCAACGTGGCTTCAAATTAACAAGATGGTGCTTTTAGACAAGAAAACCTACTAAACAAGTACAAATAAATGAACAAATTTTAATTTAACCTGTTTTATACCTTCAATTAGTGCAAAATAAAAGTACCAATATTTCAGTCAAAGGCTGTTGATAACACTTACTTCCACAAAAAATTCTACTTAAGTAAAGGAAATCTGTTTTCTCTTTTAAGTTGGATATTTTGATCCTTATTATGCATTTACAAACCATCTATTGAACAGGTTTTGTTAAATCATGTGCATAATAATCACTTTTATAGACAATAAATTACCATTTTTGGCTAATTTTTGCTTATTTTGGACTAAAATTTTAAACAAATTTGAACTTGCTTCCTATTAATTTGCTTAAATGTGGCCCTAAGTTCAGCAATTGGGGACAAAATCTAGTTTTCAGCCAATGGTTTTCATTGTCATATCAAAACTTTGGGAGAAATTGATCCAAAGTTCAAACTGATCAGTGCGGTTTAAAATTTACCTTATTTTTGGTCTATTTTTTTTTTCGAAATTTAATTTTATGCCCATGAATATGCCCAATTCATTGCGAAAAGTAAAGATGACCATACAGAAAGAAAGTTCAAATGGAATAAAGACAGGAGAACACTTTCCTGTGATTGTGTGTGGTTTTTTAATATGTGTATATAGAAAAATGCAAAAAGTGCTGACTTAGCAGTTTTTATAGTGTCCATTAGACAATACCTTCTTTTTGAGTACTGCCTTCAGTTAGTTTCAACAAGAGATACCACAATCTATGCAAAAAATAACCTTGATTTACTCTCAGAAATAAAAATCCACAAAACATCATCTGACATATTGGTAGATACTTTCTAACATTGATCAGCATTTACCTGCACTAGGAAATTAATAAACTTTCATTGTCCATTTAAAAAATATATGCCATATATATCCGTGACCAATTCCTTTTTTCGCTAGTTAGAACATTTTGAGACGCTCCCACTTGTACATGCAATTTCTAATGCATTTAATGTAAAAATACTACATTGTTTAAAAAATTACCAAAATTTTATCTTGCAAGATCTGAGAAAAATTTTACCACTTTTTAAAACTTAATTGATGCAGGAGCTTACAGCTAAAAAATTGTACACATCTAACCACTATTTACCAAATCAGAACACAACGAAGTATTCAGTACTGTACTTAATGTAGGGTACACAATCTGGTAACTTGTTACTGGTACACATTTACTACTGTTATGCCTATACCAAGTTTGCAAGAGAACCAATTTAGCCAATATTTCTACATCAAGTACATAGGTCATATTTGAATTAAAATCAATAAAAGATATATTGGTATTCAAAGTGTTCTTGAAAAATTCTTCTATTCTTTAGCCCTACCCAAGGAGAAAAATTGCATATGTATATAACATGTGTTTGAAGACATCTTCAGAATAAAAATTTGCATATCTGTCACTGCCCCTGCACTTTTAAATAAGAAAATAATATCAAAGTTCTATAACAGATACCTTTTAAATGCACTAGCCTTATATTATACTATTGGCCAGCCCAATCTATGCTGGCACACTAAGATATGGTGGCTTTCAATAGCTGACCACTCCATCTTTTAAACTATGCCATATTGTCCCTAAATTGTTTCAACGTGGCTTCAAATTAACAAGATGGTGCTTTTAGACAAGAAAACCTACTAAACAAGTAAAAATAAATGAACAAATTTTAATTTAACCTGTTTTATACCTTCAATTAGTGCAAAATAAAAGTACCAATATTTCAGTCAAAGGCTGTTGATAACACTAACTTCCACAAAAAATTCTACTTAAGTAAAGGAAATCTGTTTTCTCTTTTAAGTTGGATATTTTGATCCTTATTATGCATTTACAAACCATCTATTGAACAGGTTTTGTTAAATCATGTGCATAATAATCACTTTTATAGACAATAAATTACCATTTTTGGCTAATTTTTGCTTATTTTGGACTAAAATTTTTAAAAAAATTGAACTTGCTTCCTATTAATTTGCTTAAATGTGGCCCTAAGTTCAGCAATTGGGGACAAAATCTAGTTTTCAGCCAAAGGTTTTCATTGTCATATCAAAACTTTGGGAGAAATTGATCCAAAGTTCAAACTGATCAGTGCGGTTTAAAATTTACCTTATTTTTGGTCTATTTTTTTCGAAATTTAATTTTATGCCCATGAATATGCCCAATTCATTGCGAAAAGTAAAGATGACCATACAGAAAGAAAGTTCAAATGGAATAAAGACAGGAGAACACTTTCCTGTGATTGTGTGTGGTTTTTTAATATGTGTATATAGAAAAATGCAAAAAGTGCTGACTTAGCAGTTTTTATAGTGTCCATTAGACAATACCTTCTTTTTGAGTACTGCCTTCAGTTAGTTTCAACAAGAGATACCACAATCTATGCAAAAAATAACCTTGATTTACTCTCAGAAATAAAAATCCACAAAACATCATCTGACATATAGGTAGCACAGTAGTAAATGCTTTTGCTATAGTCGAAAACACTAACATTTCTGTGATTTGCATACCTTTCTAACATTGATCAGCATTTACCTGCACTAGGAAATTAATAAACTTTCATTTTCCATTTAAAAAATATATGCCATATATATCCGTGACCAATTCCTTTTTTCGCTAGTTAGAACATTTTGAGACGCTCCCACTTTTACATGCAATTTCTAATGCAGTGAATGTAAAAATACTACATTGTTTAAAAAATTACCAAAATTTTATCTTGCAAGATCTGAGAAAAATTTTACCACTTTTTAAAACTTAATTGATGCAGGAGCTTACAGCTAAAAAATTGTACACATCTAACCACTATTTACCAAATCAGAACACAACGAAGTATTCAGTACTGTACTTAATGTAGGGTACACAATCTGGTAACTTGTTACTGGTACACATTTACTACTGTTATGCCTATACCAAGTTTGCAAGAGAACCAATTTAGCCAATATTTCTACATCAAGTACATAGGTCATATTTGAATTAAAATCAATAAAAGATATATTGGTATTCAAAGTGTTCTTGAAAAATTCTTCTATTCTTTAGCCCTACCCAAGGAGAAAAATTGCATATGTATATAACATGTGTTTGAAGACATCTTCAGAATAAAAATTTGCATATCTGTCACTGCCCCTGCACTTTTAAATAAGAAAATAATATCAAAGTTCTATAACAGATACCTTTTAAATGCACTAGCCTTATATTATACTATTGGCCAGCCCAATCTATGCTGGCACACTAAGATATGGTGGCTTTCAATAGCTGACCACTCCATCTTTTAAACTATGCCATATTGTCCCCTAAATTGTTTCAACGTGGCTTCAAATTAACAAGATGGTGCTTTTAGACAAGAAAACCTACTAAACAAGTACAAATAAATGAACAAATTTTAATTTAACCTGTTTTATACCTTCAATTAGTGCAAAATAAAAGTACCAATATTTCAGTCAAAGGCTGTTGATAACACTTACTTCCACAAAAAATTCTACTTAAGTAAAGGAAATCTGTTTTCTCTTTTAAGTTGGATATTTTGATCCTTATTATGCATTTACAAACCATCTATTGAACAGGTTTTGTTAAATCATGTGCATAATAATCACTTTTATAGACAATAAATTACCATTTTTGGCTAATTTTTGCTTATTTTGGACTAAAATTTTAAAAAAATTTGAACTTGCTTCCTATTAATTTGCTTAAATGTGGCCCTAAGTTCAGCAATTGGGGACAAAATCTAGTTTTCAGCCAAAGGTTTTCATTGTCATATCAAAACTTTGGGAGAAATTGATCCAAAGTTCAAACTGATCAGTGCGGTTTAAAATTTACCTTATTTTTGGTCTATTTTTTTTTTCGAAATTTAATTTTATGCCCATGAATATGCCCAATTCATTGCGAAAAGTAAAGATGACCATACAGAAAGAAAGTTCAAATGGAATAAAGACAGGAGAACACTTTCCTGTGATTGTGTGTGGTTTTTTAATATGTGTATATAGAAAAATGCAAAAAGTGCTGACTTAGCAGTTTTTATAGTGTCCATTAGACAATACCTTCTTTTTGAGTACTGCCTTCAGTTAGTTTCAACAAGAGATACCACAATCTATGCAAAAAATAACCTTGATTTACTCTCAGAAATAAAAATCCACAAAACATCATCTGACATATAGGTAGCACAGTAGTAAATGCTTTTGCTATAGTCGAAAACACTAACATTTCTGTGATTTGCATACCTTTCTAACATTGATCAGCATTTACCTGCAGTAGGAAATTAATAAACTTTCATTTTCCATTTAAAAAATATATGCCATATATATCCGTGACCAATTCCTTTTTTCGCTAGTTAGAACATTTTGAGACGCTCCCACTTTTACATGCAATTTCTAATGCAGTGAATGTAAAAATACTACATTGTTTAAAAAATTACCAAAATTTTATCTTGCAAGATCTGAGAAAAATTTTACCACTTTTTAAAACTTAATTGATGCAGGAGCTTACAGCTAAAAAATTGTACACATCTAACCACTATTTACCAAATCAGAACACAACGAAGTATTCAGTACTGTACTTAATGTAGGGTACACAATCTGGTAACTTGTTACTGGTACACATTTACTACTGTTATGCCTATACCAAGTTTGCAAGAGAACCAATTTAGCCAATATTTCTACATCAAGTACATAGGTCATATTTGAATTAAAATCAATAAAAGATATATTGGTATTCAAAGTGTTCTTGAAAAATTCTTCTATTCTTTAGCCCTACCGAAGGAGAAAAATTGCATATGTATATAACATGTGTTTGAAGACATCTTCAGAATAAAAATTTGCATATCTGTCACTGCCCCTGCACTTTTAAATAAGAAAATAATATCAAAGTTCTATAACAGATACCTTTTAAATGCACTAGCCTTATATTATACTATTGGCCAGCCCAATCTATGCTGGCACACTAAGATATGGTGGCTTTCAATAGCTGACCACTCCATCTTTTAAACTATGCCATATTGTCCCCTAACTTGTTTCAACGTGGCTTCAAATTAACAAGATGGTGCTTTTAGACAAGAAAACCTACTAAACAAGTACAAATAAATGAACAAATTTTAATTTAACCTGTTTTATACCTTCAATTAGTGCAAAATAAAAGTACCAATATTTCAGTCAGAGGCTGTTGATAACACTTACTTCCACAAAAAATTCTACTTAAGTAAAGGAAATCTGTTTTCTCTTTTAAGTTGGATATTTTGATCCTTATTATGCATTTACAAACCATCTATTGAACAGGTTTTGTTAAATCATGTGCATAATAATCACTTTAATAAATTACCATTTTTGGCTAATTTTTGCTTATTTTGGACTAAAATTTTAAAAAAATTTGAACTTGCTTCCTATTAATTTGCTTAAATGTGGCCCTAAGTTCAGCAATTGGGGACAAAATCTAGTTTTCAGCCAAAGGTTTTCATTGTCATATCAAAACTTTGGGAGAAATTGATCCAAAGTTCAAACTGATCAGTGCGGTTTAAAATTTACCTTATTTTTGGTCTATTTTTTTTCGAAATTTAATTTTATGCCCATGAATATGCCCAATTCATTGCGAAAAGTAAAGATGACCATACAGAAAGAAAGTTCAAATGGAATAAAGACAGGAGAACACTTTCCTGTGATTGTGTGTGGCTTTTTAATATGTGTATATAGAAAAATGCAAAAAGTGCTGACTTAGCAGTTTTTATAGTGTCCATTAGACAATACCTTCTTTTTGAGTACTGCCTTCAGTTAGTTTCAACAAGAGATACCACAATCTATGCAAAAAATAACCTTGATTTACTCTCAGAAATAAAAATCCACAAAACATCATCTGACATATAGGTAGCACAGTAGTAAATGCTTTTGCTATAGTCGAAAACACTAACATTTCTGTGATTTGCATACCTTTCTAACATTGATCAGCATTTACCTGCACTAGGAAATTAATAAACTTTCATTTTCCATTTAAAAAATATATGCCATATATATCCGTGACCAATTCCTTTTTTCGCTAGTTAGAACATTTTGAGACGCTCCCACTTTTACATGCAATTTCTAATGCAGTGAATGTAAAAATACTACATTGTTTAAAAAATTACCAAAATTTTATCTTGCAAGATCTGAGAAAAATTTTACCACTTTTTAAAACTTAATTGATGCAGGAGCTTACAGCTAAAAAATTGTACACATCTAACCACTATTTACCAAATCAGAACACAACGAAGTATTCAGTACTGTACTTAATGTAGGGTACACAATCTGGTAACTTGTTACTGGTACACATTTACTACTGTTATGCCTATACCAAGTTTGCAAGAGAACCAATTTAGCCAATATTTCTACATCAAGTACATAGGTCATATTTGAATTAAAATCAATAAAAGATATATTGGTATTCAAAGTGTTCTTGAAAAATTCTTCTATTCTTTAGCCCTACCCAAGGAGAAAAATTGCATATGTATATAACATGTGTTTGAAGACATCTTCAGAATAAAAATTTGCATATCTGTCACTGCCCCTGCACTTTTAAATAAGAAAATAATATCAAAGTTCTATAACATATACCTTTTAAATGCACTAGCCTTATATTATACTATTGGCCAGCCCAATCTATGCTGGCACACTAAGATATGGTGGCTTTCAATAGCTGACCACTCCATCTTTTAAACTATGCCATATTGTCCCCTAAATTGTTTCAACGTGGCTTCAAATTAACAAGATGGTGCTTTTAGACAAGAAAACCTACTAAACAAGTACAAATAAATGAACAAATTTTAATTTAACCTGTTTTATACCTTCAATTAGTGCAAAATAAAAGTACCAATATTTCAGTCAAAGGCTGTTGATAACACTAACTTCCACAAAAAATTCTACTTAAGTAAAGGAAATCTGTTTTCTCTTTTAAGTTGGATATTTTGATCCTTATTATGCATTTACAAACCATCTATTGAACAGGTTTTGTTAAATCATGTGCATAATAATCACTTTTATAGACAATAAATTACCATTTTTGGCTAATTTTTGCTTATTTTGGACTAAAATTTTAAAAAAAAATTTGAACTTGCTTCCTATTAATTTGCTTAAATGTGGCCCTAAGTTCAGCAATTGGGGACAAAATCTAGTTTTCAGCCAAAGGTTTTCATTGTCATATCAAAACTTTGGGAGAAATTGATCCAAAGTTCAAACTGATCAGTGCGGTTTAAAATTTACCTTATTTTTGGTCTATTTTTTTTTCGAAATTTAATTTTATGCCCATGAATATGCCCAATTCATTGCGAAAAGTAAAGATGACCATACAGAAAGAAAGTTCAAATGGAATAAAGACAGGAGAACACTTTCCTGTGATTGTGTGTGGTTTTTTAATATGTGTATATAGAAAAATGCAAAAAGTGCTGACTTAGCAGTTTTTATAGTGTCCATTAGACAATACCTTCTTTTTGAGTACTGCCTTCAGTTAGTTTCAACAAGAGATACCACAATCTATGCAAAAAATAACCTTGATTTACTCTCAGAAATAAAAATCCACAAAACATCATCTGACATATAGGTAGCACAGTAGTAAATGCTTTTGCTATAGTCGAAAACACTAACATTTCTGTGATTTGCATACCTTTCTAACATTGATCAGCATTTACCTGCAGTAGGAAATTAATAAACTTTCATTTTCCATTTAAAAAATATATGCCATATATATCCGTGACCAATTCCTTTTTTCGCTAGTTAGAACATTTTGAGACGCTCCCACTTTTACATGCAATTTCTAATGCAGTGAATGTAAAAATACTACATTGTTTAAAAAATTACCAAAATTTTATCTTGCAAGATCTGAGAAAAATTTTACCACTTTTTAAAACTTAATTGATGCAGGAGCTTACAGCTAAAAATTGTACACATCTAACCACTATTTACCAAATCAGAACACAACGAAGTATTCAGTACTGTACTTAATGTAGGGTACACAATCTGGTAACTTGTTACTGGTACACATTTACTACTGTTATGCCTATACCAAGTTTGCAAGAGAACCAATTTAGCCAATATTTCTACATCAAGTACATAGGTCATATTTGAATTAAAATCAATAAAAGATATATTGGTATTCAAAGTGTTCTTGAAAAATTCTTCTATTCTTTAGCCCTACCCAAGGAGAAAAATTGCATATGTATATAACATGTGTTTGAAGACATCTTCAGAATAAAAATTTGCATATCTGTCACTGCCCCTGCACTTTTAAATAAGAAAATAATATCAAAGTTCTATAACAGATACCTTTTAAATGCACTAGCCTTATATTATACTATTGGCCAGCCCAATCTATGCTGGCACACTAAGATATGGTGGCTTTCAATAGCTGACCACTCCATCTTTTAAACTATGCCATATTGTCCCCTAAATTGTTTCAACGTGGCTTCAAATTAACAAGATGGTGCTTTTAGACAAGAAAACCTACTAAACAAGTACAAATAAATGAACAAATTTTAATTTAACCTGTTTTATACCTTCAATTAGTGCAAAATAAAAGTACCAATATTTCAGTCAAAGGCTGTTGATAACACTTACTTCCACAAAAAATTCTACTTAAGTAAAGGAAATCTGTTTTCTCTTTTAAGTTGGATATTTTGATCCTTATTATGCATTTACAAACCATCTATTGAACAGGTTTTGTTAAATCATGTGCATAATAATCACTTTTATAGACAATAAATTACCATTTTTGGCTAATTTTTGCTTATTTTGGACTAAAATTTTAAAAAAATTTGAACTTGCTTCCTATTAATTTGCTTAAATGTGGCCCTAAGTTCAGCAATTGGGGACAAAATCTAGTTTTCAGCCAAAGGTTTTCATTGTCATATCAAAACTTTGGGAGAAATTGATCCAAAGTTCAAACTGATCAGTGCGGTTTAAAATTTACCTTATTTTTGGTCTATTTTTTTTTCGAAATTTAATTTTATGCCCATGAATATGCCCAATTCATTGCGAAAAGTAAAGATGACCATACAGAAAGAAAGTTCAAATGGAATAAAGACAGGAGAACACTTTCCTGTGATTGTGTGTGGTTTTTTAATATGTGTATATAGAAAAATGCAAAAAGTGCTGACTTAGCAGTTTTTATAGTGTCCATTAGACAATACCTTCTTTTTGAGTACTGCCTTCAGTTAGTTTCAACAAGAGATACCACAATCTATGCAAAAAATAACCTTGATTTACTCTCAGAAATAAAAATCCACAAAACATCATCTGACATATAGGTAGCACAGTAGTAAATGCTTTTGCTATAGTCGAAAACACTAACATTTCTGTGATTTGCATACCTTTCTAACATTGATCAGCATTTACCTGCACTAGGAAATTAATAAACTTTCATTTTCCATTTAAAAAATATATGCCATATATATCCGTGACCAATTCCTTTTTTCGCTAGTTAGAACATTTTGAGACGCTCCCACTTTTACATGCAATTTCTAATGCAGTGAATGTAAAAATACTACATTGTTTAAAAAATTACCAAAATTTTATCTTGCAAGATCTGAGAAAAATTTTACCACTTTTTAAAACTTAATTGATGCAGGAGCTTACAGCTAAAAAATTGTACACATCTAACCACTATTTACCAAATCAGAACACAACGAAGTATTCAGTACTGTACTTAATGTAGGGTACACAATCTGGTAACTTGTTACTGGTACACATTTACTACTCTTATGCCTATACCAAATTTGCAAGAGAACCAATTTAGCCAATATTTCTACATCAAGTACATAGGTCATATTTGAATTAAAATCAATAAAAGATATATTGGTATTCAAAGTGTTCTTGAAAAATTCTTCTATTCTTTAGCCCTACCCAAGGAGAAAAATTGCATATGTATATAACATGTGTTTGAAGACATCTTCAGAATAAAAATTTGCATATCTGTCACTGCCCCTGCACTTTTAAATAAGAAAATAATATCAAAGTTCTATAACAGATACCTTTTAAATGCACTAGCCTTATATTATACTATTGGCCAGCCCAATCTATGCTGGCACACTAAGATATGGTGGCTTTCAATAGCTGACCACTCCATCTTTTAAACTATGCCATATTGTCCCCTAAATTGTTTCAACGTGGCTTCAAATTAACAAGATGGTGCTTTTAGACAAGAAAACCTACTAAACAAGTACAAATAAATGAACAAATTTTAATTTAACCTGTTTTATACCTTCAATTAGTGCAAAATAAAAGTACCAATATTTCAGTCAAAGGCTGTTGATAACACTTACTTCCACAAAAAATTCTACTTAAGTAAAGGAAATCTGTTTTCTCTTTTAAGTTGGATATTTTGATCCTTATTATGCATTTACAAACCATCTATTGAACAGGTTTTGTTAAATCATGTGCATAATAATCACTTTTATAGACAATAAATTACCATTTTTGGCTACTTTTTGCTTATTTTGGACTAAAATTTTAAACAAATTTGAACTTGCTTCCTATTAATTTGCTTAAATGTGGCCCTAAGTTCAGCAATTGGGGACAAAATCTAGTTTTCAGCCAAAGGTTTTCATTGTCATATCAAAACTTTGGGAGAAATTGATCCAAAGTTCAAACTGATCAGTTCGGTTTAAAATTTACCTTATTTTTGGTCTATTTTTTTTTCGAAATTTAATTTTATGCCCATGAATATGCCCAATTCATTGCGAAAAGTAAAGATGACCATACAGAAAGAAAGTTCAAATGGAATAAAGACAGGAGAACACTTTCCTGTGATTGTGTGTGGTTTTTTAATATGTGTATATAGAAAAATGCAAAAAGTGCTGACTTAGCAGTTTTTATAGTGTCCATTAGACAATACCTTCTTTTTGAGTACTGCCTTCAGTTAGTTTCAACAAGAGATACCACAATCTATGCAAAAAATAACCTTGATTTACTCTCAGAAATAAAAATCCACAAAACATCATCTGACATATAGGTAGCACAGTAGTAAATGCTTTTGCTATAGTCGAAAACACTAACATTTCTGTGATTTGCATACCTTTCTAACATTGATCAGCATTTACCTGCACTAGGAAATTAATAAACTTTCATTTTCCATTTAAAAAATATATGCCATATATATCCGTGACCAATTCCTTTTTTCGCTAGTTAGAACATTTTGAGACGCTCCCACTTTTACATGCAATTTCTAATGCAGTGAATGTAAAAATACTACATTGTTTAAAAAATTACCAAAATTTTATCTTGCAAGATCTGAGAAAAATTTTACCACTTTTTAAAACTTAATTGATGCAGGAGCTTACAGCTAAAAAATTGTACACATCTAACCACTATTTACCAAATCAGAACACAACGAAGTATTCAGTACTGTACTTAATGTAGGGTACACAATCTGGTAACTTGTTACTGGTACACATTTACTACTGTTATGCCTATACCAAGTTTGCAAGAGAACCAATTTAGCCAATATTTCTACATCAAGTACATAGGTCATATTTGAATTAAAATCAATAAAAGATATATTGGTATTCAAAGTGTTCTTGAAAAATTCTTCTATTCTTTAGCCCTACCCAAGGAGAAAAATTGCATATGTATATAACATGTGTTTGAAGACATCTTCAGAATAAAAATTTGCATATCTGTCACTGCCCCTGCACTTTTAAATAAGAAAATAATATCAAAGTTCTATAACAGATACCTTTTAAATGCACTAGCCTTATATTATACTATTGGCCAGCCCAATCTATGCTGGCACACTAAGATATGGTGGCTTTCAATAGCTGACCACTCCATCTTTTAAACTATGCCATATTGTCCCCTAAATTGTTTCAACGTGGCTTCAAATTAACAAGATGGTGCTTTTAGACAAGAAAACCTACTAAACAAGTACAAATAAATGAACAAATTTTAATTTAACCTGTTTTATACCTTCAATTAGTGCAAAATAAAAGTACCAATATTTCAGTCAAAGGCTGTTGATAACACTAACTTCCACAAAAAATTCTACTTAAGTAAAGGAAATCTGTTTTCTCTTTTAAGTTGGATATTTTGATCCTTATTATACATTTACAAACCATCTATTGAACAGGTTTTGTTAAATCATGTGCATAATAATCACTTTTATAGACAATACATTACCATTTTTGGCTAATTTTTGCTTATTTTGGACTAAAATTTAAAAAAAATTTGAACTTGCTTCCTATTAATTTGCTTAAATGTGGCCCTAAGTTCAGCAATTGGGGACAAAATCTAGTTTTCAGCCAAAGGTTTTCATTGTCATATCAAAACTTTGGGAGAAATTGATCCAAAGTTCAAACTGATCAGTGCGGTTTAAAACTTACCTTATTTTTGGTCTATTTTTTTTTCGAAATTTAATTTTATGCCCATGAATATGCCCAATTCATTGCGAAAAGTAAAGATGACCATACAGAAAGAAAGTTCAAATGGAATAAAGACAGGAGAACACTTTCCTGTGATTGTGTGTGGTTTTTTAATATGTGTATATAGAAAAATGCAAAAAGTGCTGACTTAGCAGTTTTTATAGTGTCCATTAGACAATACCTTCTTTTTGAGTACTGCCTTCAGTTAGTTTCAACAAGAGATACCACAATCTATGCAAAAAATAACCTTGATTTACTCTCAGAAATAAAAATCCACAAAACATCATCTGACATATAGGTAGCACAGTAGTAAATGCTTTTGCTATAGTCGAAAACACTAACATTTCTGTGATTTGCATACCTTTCTAACATTGATCAGCATTTACCTGCACTAGGAAATTAATAAACTTTCATTTTCCATTTAAAAAATATATGCCATATATATCCGTGACCAATTCCTTTTTTCGCTAGTTTGAACATTTTGAGACGCTCCCACTTTTACATGCAATTTCTAATGCAGTGAATGTAAAAATACTACATTGTTTAAAAAATTACCAAAATTTTATCTTGCAAGATCTGAGAAAAATTTTACCACTTTTTAAAACTTAATTGATGCAGGAGCTTACAGCTAAAAAGTTGTACACATCTAACCACTATTTACCAAATCAGAACACAACGAAGTATTCAGTACTGTACTTAATGTAGGGTACACAATCTGGTAACTTGTTACTGGTACACATTTACTACTGTTATGCCTATACCAAGTTTGCAAGAGAACCAATTTAGCCAATATTTCTACATCAAGTACATAGGTCATATTTGAATTAAAATCAATAAAAGATATATTGGTATTCAAAGTGTTCTTGAAAAATTCTTCTATTCTTTAGCCCTACCCAAGGAGAAAAATTGCATATGTATATAACATGTGTTTGAAGACATCTTCAGAATAAAAATTTGCATATCTGTCACTGCCCCTGCACTTTTAAATAAGAAAATAATATCAAAGTTCTATAACAGATACCTTTTAAATGCACTAGCCTTATATTATACTATTGGCCAGCCCAATCTATGCTGGCACACTAAGATATGGTGGCTTTCAATAGCTGACCACTCCATCTTTTAAACTATGCCATATTGTCCCCTAAATTGTTTCAACGTGGCTTCAAATTAACAAGATGGTGCTTTTAGACAAGAAAACCTACTAAACAAGTACAAATAAATGAACAAATTTTAATTTAACCTGTTTTATACCTTCAATTAGTGCAAAATAAAAGTACCAATATTTCAGTCAAAGGCTGTTGATAACACTAACTTCCACAAAAAATTCTACTTAAGTAAAGGAAATCTGTTTTCTCTTTTAAGTTGGATATTTTGATCCTTATTATACATTTACAAACCATCTATTGAACAGGTTTTGTTAAATCATGTGCATAATAATCACTTTTATAGACAATACATTACCATTTTTGGCTAATTTTTGCTTATTTTGGACTAAAATTTAAAAAAAATTTGAACTTGCTTCCTATTAATTTGCTTAAATGTGGCCCTAAGTTCAGCAATTGGGGACAAAATCTAGTTTTCAGCCAAAGGTTTTCATTGTCATATCAAAACTTTGGGAGAAATTGATCCAAAGTTCAAACTGATCAGTGCGGTTTAAAACTTACCTTATTTTTGGTCTATTTTTTTTCGAAATTTAATTTTATGCCCATGAATATGCCCAATTCATTTCGAAAAGTAAAGATGACCATACAGAAAGAAAGTTCAAATGGAATAAAGACAGGAGAACACTTTCCTGTGATTGTGTGTGGTTTTTTAATATGTGTATATAGAAAAATGCAAAAAGTGCTGACTTAGCAGTTTTTATAGTGTCCATTAGACAATACCTTCTTTTTGAGTACTGCCTTCAGTTAGTTTCAACAAGAGATACCACAATCTATGCAAAAAATAACCTTGATTTACTCTCAGAAATAAAAATCCACAAAACATCATCTGACATATAGGTAGCACAGTAGTAAATGCTTTTGCTATAGTCGAAAACACTAACATTTCTGTGATTTGCATACCTTTCTAACATTGATCAGCATTTACCTGCACTAGGAAATTAATAAACTTTCATTTTCCATTTAAAAAATATATGCCATATATATCCGTGACCAATTCCTTTTTTCGCTAGTTAGAACATTTTGAGACGCTCCCACTTTTACATGCAATTTCTAATGCAGTGAATGTAAAAATACTACATTGTTTAAAAAATTACCAAAATTTTATCTTGCAAGATCTGAGAAAAATTTTACCACTTTTTAAAACTAAATTGATGCAGGAGCTTACAGCTAAAAAATTGTACACATCTAACCACTATTTACCAAATCAGAACACAACGAAGTATTCAGTACTGTACTTAATGTAGGGTACACAATCTGGTAACTTGTTACTGGTACACATTTACTACTGTTATGCCTATACCAAGTTTGCAAGAGAACCAATTTAGCCAATATTTCTACATCAAGTACATAGGTCATATTTGAATTAAAATCAATAAAAGATATATTGGTATTCAAAGTGTTCTTGAAAAATTCTTCTATTCTTTAGCCCTACCCAAGGAGAAAAATTGCATATGTATATAACATGTGTTTGAAGACATCTTCAGAATAAAAATTTGCATATCTGTCACTGCCCCTGCACTTTTAAATAAGAAAATAATATCAAAGTTCTATAACAGATACCTTTTAAATTCACTAGCCTTATATTATTCTATTGGCCAGCCCAATCTATGCTGGCACACTAAGATATGGTGGCTTTCAATAGCTGACCACTCCATCTTTTAAACTATGCCATATTGTCCCCTAAATTGTTTCAACGTGGCTTCAAATTAACAAGATGGTGCTTTTAGACAAGAAAACCTACTAAACAAGTACAAATAAATGAACAAATTTTAATTTAACCTGTTTTATACCTTCAATTAGTGCAAAATAAAAGTACCAATATTTCAGTCAAAGGCTGTTGATAACACTAACTTCCACAAAAAATTCTACTTAAGTAAAGGAAATCTGTTTTCTCTTTTAAGTTGGATATTTTGATCCTTATTATGCATTTACAAACCATCTATTGAACAGGTTTTGTTAAATCATGTGCATAATAATCACTTTTATAGACAATAAATTACCATTTTTGGCTAATTTTTGCTTATTTTGGACTAAAATTTTAAACAAATTTGAACTTGCTTCCTATTAATTTGCTTAAATGTGGCCCTAAGTTCAGCAATTGGGGACAAAATCTAGTTTTCAGCCAAAGGTTTTCATTGTCATATCAAAACTTTGGGAGAAATTGATCCAAAGTTCAAACTGATCAGTGCGGTTTAAAATTTACCTTATTTTTGGTCTATTTTTTTTTCGAAATTTAATTTTATGCCGATGAATATGCCCAATTCATTGCGAAAAGTAAAGATGACCATACAGAAAGAAAGTTCAAATGGAATAAAGACAGGAGAACACTTTCCTGTGATTGTGTGTGGTTTTTTAATATGTGTATATAGAAAAATGCAAAAAGTGCTGACTTAGCAGTTTTTATAGTGTCCATTAGACAATACCTTCTTTTTGAGTACTGCCTTCAGTTAGTTTCAACAAGAGATACCACAATCTATGCAAAAAATAACCTTGATTTACTCTCAGAAATAAAAATCCACAAAACATCATCTGACATATAGGTAGCACAGTAGTAAATGCTTTTGCTATAGTCGAAAACACTAACATTTCTGTGATTTGCATACCTTTCTAACATTGATCAGCATTTACCTGCACTAGGAAATTAATAAACTTTCATTTTCCATTTAAAAAATATATGCCATATATATCCGTGACCAATTCCTTTTTTCGCTAGTTAGAACATTTTGAGACGCTCCCACTTTTACATGCAATTTCTAATGCAGTGAATGTAAAAATACTACATTGTTTAAAAAATTACCAAAATTTTATCTTGCAAGATCTGAGAAAAATTTTACCACTTTTTAAAACTTAATTGATGCAGGAGCTTACAGCTAAAAAATTGTACACATCTAACCACTATTTACCAAATCAGAACACAACGAAGTATTCAGTACTGTACTTAATGTAGGGTACACAATCTGGTAACTTGTTACTGGTACACATTTACTACTGTTATGCCTATACCAAGTTTGCAAGAGAACCAATTTAGCCAATATTTCTACATCAAGTACATAGGTCATATTTGAATTAAAATCAATAAAAGATATATTGGTACTCAAAGTGTTCTTGAAAAATTCTTCTATTCTTTAGCCCTACCCAAGGAGAAAAATTGCATATGTATATAACATGTGTTTGAAGACATCTTCAGAATAAAAATTTGCATATCTGTCACTGCCCCTGCACTTTTAAATAAGAAAATAGTATGAAAGTTCTATAACAGATACCTTTTAAATGCACTAGCCTTATATTATACTATTGGCCAGCCCAATCTATGCTGGCACACTAAGATATGGTGGCTTTCAATAGCTGACCACTCCATCTTTTAAACTATGCCATATTGTCCCCTAAATTGTTTCAACGTGGCTTCAAATTAACAAGATGGTGCTTTTAGACAAGAAAACCTACTAAACAAGTACAAATAAATGAACAAATTTTAATTTAACCTGTTTTATACCTTCAATTAGTGCAAAATAAAAGTACCAATATTTCAGTCAAAGGCTGTTGATAACACTAACTTCCACAAAAAATTCTACTTAAGTAAAGGAAATCTGTTTTCTCTTTTAAGTTGGATATTTTGATCCTTATTATGCATTTACAAACCATCTATTGAACAGGTTTTGTTAAATCATGTGCATAATAATCACTTTTATAGACAATAAATTACCATTTTTGGCTAATTTTTGCTTATTTTGGACTAAAATTTTAAACAAATTTGAACTTGCTTCCTATTAATTTGCTTAAATGTGGCCCTAAGTTCAGCAATTGGGGACAAAATCTAGTTTTCAGCCAAAGGTTTTCATTGTCATATCAAAACTTTGGGAGAAATTGATCCAAAGTTCAAACTGATCAGTGCGGTTTAAAATTTACCTTATTTTTGGTCTATTTTTTTTTTCGAAATTTAATTTTATGCCCATGAATATGCCCAATTCATTGCGAAAAGTAAAGATGACCATACAGAAAGAAAGTTCAAATGGAATAAAGACAGGAGAACACTTTCCTGTGATTGTGTGTGGTTTTTTAATATGTGTATATAGAAAAATGCAAAAAGTGCTGACTTAGCAGTTTTTATAGTGTCCATTAGACAATACCTTCTTTTTGAGTACTGCCTTCAGTTAGTTTCAACAAGAGATACCACAATCTATGCAAAAAATAACCTTGATTTACTCTCAGAAATAAAAATCCACAAAACATCATCTGACATATAGGTAGCACAGTAGTAAATGCTTTTGCTATAGTCGAAAACACTAACATTTCTGTGATTTGCATACCTTTCTAACATTGATCAGCATTTACCTGCACTAGGAAATTAATAAACTTTCATTTTCCATTTAAAAAATATATGCCATATATATCCGTGACCAATTCCTTTTTTCGCTAGTTAGAACATTTTGAGACGCTCCCACTTTTACATGCAATTTCTAATGCAGTGAATGTAAAAATACTACATTGTTTAAAAAATTACCAAAATTTTATCTTGCAAGATCTGAGAAAAATTTTACCACTTTTTAAAACTTAATTGATGCAGGAGCTTACAGCTAAAAAATTGTACACATCTAACCACTATTTACCAAATCAGAACACAACGAAGTATTCAGTACTGTACTTAATGTAGGGTACACAATCTGGTAACTTGTTACTGGTACACATTTACTACTGTTATGCCTATACCAAGTTTGCAAGAGAACCAATTTAGCCAATATTTCTACATCAAGTACATAGGTCATATTTGAATTAAAATCAATAAAAGATATATTGGTATTCAAAGTGTTCTTGAAAAATTCTTCTATTCTTTAGCCCTACCCAAGGAGAAAAATTGCATATGTATATAACATGTGTTTGAAGACATCTTCAGAATAAAAATGTGCATATCTGTCACTGCCCCTGCACTTTTAAATAAGAAAATAATATCAAAGTTCTATAACAGATACCTTTTAAATGCACTAGCCTTATATTTAAACTATTGGCCAGCCCAATCTATGCTGGCACACTAAGATATGGTGGCTTTCAATAGCTGACCACTCCATCTTTTAAACTATGCCATATTGTCCCCTAAATTGTTTCAACGTGGCTTCAAATTAACAAGATGGTGCTTTTAGACAAGAAAACCTACTAAACAAGTACAAATAAATGAACAAATTTTAATTTAACCTGTTTTATACCTTCAATTAGTGCAAAATAAAAGTACCAATATTTCAGTCAAAGGCTGTTGATAACACTAACTTCCACAAAAAATTCTACTTAAGTAAAGGAAATCTGTTTTCTCTTTTAAGTTGGATATTTTGATCCTTATTATGCATTTACAAACCATCTATTGAACAGGTTTTGTTAAATCATGTGCATAATAATCACTTTTATAGACAATAAATTACCATTTTTGGCTAATTTTTGCTTATTTTGGACTAAAATTTTAAACAAATTTGAACTTGCTTCCTATTAATTTGCTTAAATGTGGCCCTAAGTTCAGCAATTGGGGACAAAATCTAGTTTTCAGCCAAAGGTTTTCATTGTCATATCAAAACTTTGGGAGAAATTGATCCAAAGTTCAAACTGATCAGTGCGGTTTAAAATTTACCTTATTTTTGGTCTATTTTTTTTTCGAAATTTAATTTTATGCCCATGAATATGCCCAATTCATTGCGAAAAGTAAAGATGACCATACAGAAAGAAAGTTCAAATGGAATAAAGACAGGAGAACACTTTCCTGTGATTGTGTGTGGTTTTTTAATATGTGTATATAGAAAAATGCAAAAAGTGCTGACTTAGCAGTTTTTATAGTGTCCATTAGACAATACCTTCTTTTTGAGTACTGCCTTCAGTTAGTTTCAACAAGAGATACCACAATCTATGCAAAAAATAACCTTGATTTACTCTCAGAAATAAAAATCCACAAAACATCATCTGACATATAGGTAGCACAGTAGTAAATGCTTTTGCTATAGTCGAAAACACTAATATTTCTGTGATTTGCATACCTTTCTAACATTGATCAGCATTTACCTGCACTAGGAAATTAATAAACTTTCATTTTCCATTTAAAAAATATATGCCATATATATCCGTGACCAATTCCTTTTTTCGCTAGTTAGAACATTTTGAGACGCTCCCACTTTTACATGCAATTTCTAATGCAGTGAATGTAAAAATACTACATTGTTTAAAAAATTACCAAAATTTTATCTTGCAAGATCTGAGAAAAATTTTACCACTTTTTAAAACTTAATTGATGCAGGAGCTTACAGCTAAAAAATTGTACACATCTAACCACTATTTACCAAATCAGAACACAACGAAGTATTCAGTACTGTACTTAATGTAGGGTACACAATCTGGTAACTTGTTACTGGTACACATTTACTACTGTTATGCCTATACCAAGTTTGCAAGAGAACCAATTTAGCCAATATTTCTACATCAAGTACATAGGTCATATTTGAATTAAAATCAATAAAAGATATATTGGTATTCAAAGTGTTCTTGAAAAATTCTTCTATTCTTTAGCCCTACCCAAGTAGAAAAATTGCATATGTATATAACATGTGTTTGAAGACATCTTCAGAATAAAAATTTGCATATCTGTCACTGCCCCTGCACTTTTAAATAAGAAAATAATATCAAAGTTCTATAACAGATACCTTTTAAATTCACTAGCCTTATATTATACTATTGGCCAGCCCAATCTATGCTGGCACACTAAGATATGGTGGCTTTCAATAGCTGACCACTCCATCTTTTAAACTATGCCATATTGTCCCCTAAATTGTTTCAACGTGGCTTCAAATTAACAAAATGGTGCTTTTAGACAAGAAAACCTACTAAACAAGTACAAATAAATGAACAAATTTTAATTTAACCTGTTTTATACCTTCAATTAGTGCAAAATAAAAGTACCAATATTTCAGTCAAAGGCTGTTGATAACACTAACTTCCACAAAAAATTCTACTTAAGTAAAGGAAATCTGTTTTCTCTTTTAAGTTGGATATTTTGATCCTTATTATGCATTTACAAACCATCTATTGAACAGGTTTTGTTAAATCATGTGCATAATAATCACTTTTATAGACAATAAATTACCATTTTTGGCTAATTTTTGCTTATTTTGGACTAAAATTTTAAACAAATTTGAACTTGCTTCCTATTAATTTGCTTAAATGTGGCCCTAAGTTCAGCAATTGGGGACAAAATCTAGTTTTCAGCCAAAGGTTTTCATTGTCATATCAAAACTTTGGGAGAAATTGATCCAAAGTTCAAACTGATCAGTGCGGTTTAAAATTTACCTTAATTTTGGTCTATTTTTTTTTTCGAAATTTAATTTTATGCCCATGAATATGCCCAATTCATTGCGAAAAGTAAAGATGACCATACAGAAAGAAAGTTCAAATGGAATAAAGACAGGAGAACACTTTCCTGTGATTGTGTGTGGTTTTTTAATATGTGTATATAGAAAAATGCAAAAAGTGCTGACTTAGCAGTTTTTATAGTGTCCATTAGACAATACCTTCTTTTTGAGTACTGCCTTCAGTTAGTTTCAACAAGAGATACCACAATCTATTCAAAAAATAACCTTGATTTACTCTCAGAAATAAAAATCCACAATACATTATCTGACATATAGGTAGCACAGTAGTAAATGCTTTTGCTATAGTCGAAAACACTAACATTTCTGTGATTTGCATACCTTTCTAACATTGATCAGCATTTACCTGCACTAGGAAATTAATAAACTTTCATTTTCCATTTAAAAAATATATGCCATATATATCCGTGACCAATTCCTTTTTTCGCTAGTTAGAACATTTTGAGACGCTCCCACTTTTACATGCAATTTCTAATGCAGTGAATGTAAAAATACTACATTGTTTAAAAAATTACCAAAATTTTATCTTGCAAGATCTGAGAAAAATTTTACCACTTTTTAAAACTTAATTGATGCAGGAGCTTACAGCTAATAAAAAATTGTACACATCTAACCACTATTTACCAAATCAGAACACAACGAAGTATTCAGTACTGTACTTAATGTAGGGTACACAATCTGGTAACTTGTTACTGGTACACATTTACTACTGTTATGCCTATACCAAGTTTGCAAGAGAACCAATTTAGCCAATATTTCTACATCAAGTACATAGGTCATATTTGAATTAAAATCAATAAAAGATATATTGGTATTCAAAGTGTTCTTGAAAAATTCTTCTATTCTTTAGCCCTACCCAAGGAGAAAAATTGCATATGTATATAACATGTGTTTGAAGACATCTTCAGAATAAAAATTTGCATATCTGTCACTGCCCCTGCACTTTTAAATAAGAAAATAATATCAAAGTTCTATAACAGATACCTTTTAAATGCACTAGCCTTATATTATACTATTGGCCAGCCCAATCTATGCTGGCACACTAAGATATGGTGGCTTTCAATAGCTGACCACTCCATCTTTTAAACTATGCCATATTGTCCCCTAAATTGTTTCAACGTGGCTTCAAATTAACAAGATGGTGCTTTTAGACAAGAAAACCTACTAAACAAGTACAAATAAATGAACAAATTTTAATTTAACCTGTTTTATACCTTCAATTAGTGCAAAATAAAAGTACCAATATTTCAGTCAAAGGCTGTTGATAACACTAACTTCCACAAAAAATTCTACTTAAGTAAAGGAAATCTGTTTTCTCTTTTAAGTTGGATATTTTGATCCTTATTATGCATTTACAAACCATCTATTGAACAGGTTTTGTTAAATCATGTGCATAATAATCACTTTTATAGACAATAAATTACCATTTTTGGCTAATTTTTGCTTATTTTGGACTAAAATTTTAAACAAATTTGAACTTGCTTCCTATTAATTTGCTTAAATGTGGCCCTAAGTTCAGCAATTGGGGACAAAATCTAGTTTTCAGCCAAAGGTTTTCATTGTCATATCAAAACTTTGGGAGAAATTGATCCAAAGTTCAAACTGATCAGTGCGGTTTAAAATTTACCTTATTTTTGGTCTATTTTTTTTTCGAAATTTAATTTTATGCCCATGAATATGCCCAATTCATTGCGAAAAGTAAAGATGACCATACAGAAAGAAAGTTCAAATGGAATAAAGACAGGAGAACACTTTCCTGTGATTGTGTGTGGTTTTTTAATATGTGTATATAGAAAAATGCAAAAAGTGCTGACTTAGCAGTTTTTATAGTGTCCATTAGACAATACCTTCTTTTTGAGTACTGCCTTCAGTTAGTTTCAACAAGAGATACCACAATCTATGCAAAAAATAACCTTGATTTACTCTCAGAAATAAAAATCCACAAAACATCATCTGACATATAGGTAGCACAGTAGTAAATGCTTTTGCTATAGTCGAAAACACTAACATTTCTGTGATTTGCATACCTTTCTAACATTGATCAGCATTTACCTGCACTAGGAAATTAATAAACTTTCATTTTCCATTTAAAAAATATATGCCATATATATCCGTGACCAATTCCTTTTTTCGCTAGTTAGAACATTTTGAGACGCTCCCACTTTTACATGCAATTTCTAATGCAGTGAATGTAAAAATACTACATTGTTTAAAAAATTACCAAAATTTTATCTTGCAAGATCTGAGAAAAATTTTACCACTTTTTAAAACTTAATTGATGCAGGAGCTTACAGCTAAAAAATTGTACACATCTAACCACTATTTACCAAATCAGAACACAACGAAGTATTCAGTACTGTACTTAATGTAGGGTACACAATCTGGTAACTTGTTACTGATACACATTTACTACTGTTATGCCTATACCAAGTTTGCAAGAGAACCAATTTAGCCAATATTTCTACATCAAGTACATAGGTCATATTTGAATTAAAATCAATAAAAGATATATTGGTATTCAAAGTGTTCTTGAAAAATTCTTCTATTCTTTAGCCCTACCCAAGGAGAAAAATTGCATATGTATATAACATGTGTTTGAAGACATCTTCAGAATAAAAATTTGCATATCTGTCACTGCCCCTGCACTTTTAAATAAGAAAATAATATCAAAGTTCTATAACAGATACCTTTTAAATGCACTAGCCTTATATTATACTATTGGCCAGCCCAATCTATGCTGGCACACTAAGATATGGTGGCTTTCAATAGCTGACCACTCCATCTTTTAAACTATGCCATATTGTCCCCTAAATTGTTTCAACGTGGCTTCAAATTAACAAGATGGTGCTTTTAGACAAGAAAACCTACTAAACAAGTACAAATAAATGAACAAATTTTAATTTAACCTGTTTTATACCTTCAATTAGTGCAAAATAAAAGTACCAATATTTCAGTCAAAGGCTGTTGATAACACTAACTTCCACAAAAAATTCTACTTAAGTAAAGGAAATCTGTTTTCTCTTTTAAGTTGGATATTTTGATCCTTATTATGCATTTACAAACCATCTATTGAACAGGTTTTGTTAAATCATGTGCATAATAATCACTTTTATAGACAATAAATTACCATTTTTGGCTAATTTTTGCTTATTTTGGACTAAAATTTTAAACAAATTTGAACTTGCTTCCTATTAATTTGCTTAAATGTGGCCCTAAGTTCAGCAATTGGGGACAAAATCTAGTTTTCAGCCAAAGGTTTTCATTGTCATATCAAAACTTTGGGAGAAATTGATCCAAAGTTCAAACTGATCAGTGCGGTTTAAAATTTACCTTATTTTTGGTCTATTTTTTTTCGAAATTTAATTTTATGCCCATGAATATGCCCAATTCATTGCGAAAAGTAAAGATGACCATACAGAAAGAAAGTTCAAATGGAATAAAGACAGGAGAACACTTTCCTGTGATTGTGTGTGGTTTTTTAATATGTGTATATAGAAAAATGCAAAAGTGCTGACTTAGCAGTTTTTATAGTGTCCATTAGACAATACCTTCTTTTTGAGTACTGCCTTCAGTTAGTTTCAACAAGAGATACCACAATCTATGCAAAAAATAACCTTGATTTACTCTCAGAAATAAAAATCCACAAAACATCATCTGACATATAGGTAGCACAGTAGTAAATGCTTTTGCTATAGTCGAAAACACTAACATTTCTGTGATTTGCATACCTTTCTAACATTGATCAGCATTTACCTGCACTAGGAAATTAATAAACTTTCATTTTCCATTTAAAAAATATATGCCATATATATCCGTGACCAATTCCTTTTTTCGCTAGTTAGAACATTTTGAGACGCTCCCACTTTTACATGCAATTTCTAATGCAGTGAATGTAAAAATACTACATTGTTTAAAAAATTACCAAAATTTTATCTTGCAAGATCTGAGAAAAATTTTACCACTTTTTAAAACTTAATTGATGCAGGAGCTTACAGCTAAAAAATTGTACACATCTAACCACTATTTACCAAATCAGAACACAACGAAGTATTCAGTACTGTACTTAATGTAGGGTACACAATCTGGTAACTTGTTACTGGTACACATTTACTACTGTTATGCCTATACCAAGTTTGCAAGAGAACCAATTTAGCCAATATTTCTACATCAAGTACATAGGTCATATTTGAATTAAAATCAATAAAAGATATATTGGTATTCAAAGTGTTCTTGAAAAATTCTTCTATTCTTTAGCCCTACCCAAGGAGAAAAATTGCATATGTATATAACATGTGTTTGAAGACATCTTCAGAATAAAAATTTGCATATCTGTCACTGCCCCTGCACTTTTAAATAAGAAAATAATATCAAAGTTCTATAACAGATACCTTTTAAATGCACTAGCCTTATATTATACTATTGGCCAGCCCAATCTATGCTGGCACACTAAGATATGGTGGCTTTCAATAGCTGACCACTCCATCTTTTAAACTATGCCATATTGTCCCCTAAATTGTTTCAACGTGGCTTCAAATTAACAAGATGGTGCTTTTAGACAAGAAAACCTACTAAACAAGTACAAATAAATGAACAAATTTTAATTTAACCTGTTTTATACCTTCAATTAGTGCAAAATAAAAGTACCAATATTTCAGTCAAAGGCTGTTGATAACACTAACTTCCACAAAAAATTCTACTTAAGTAAAGGAAATCTGTTTTCTCTTTTAAGTTGGATATTTTGATCCTTATTATGCATTTACAAACCATCTATTGAACAGGTTTTGTTAAATCATGTGCATAATAATCACTTTTATAGACAATAAATTACCATTTTTGGCTAATTTTTGCTTATTTTGGACTAAAATTTTAAACAAATTTGAACTTGCTTCCTATTAATTTGCTTAAATGTGGCCCTAAGTTCAGCAATTGGGGACAAAATCTAGTTTTCAGCCAAAGGTTTTCATTGTCATATCAAAACTTTGGGAGAAATTGATCCAAAGTTCAAACTGATCAGTGCGGTTTAAAATTTACCTTATTTTTGGTCTATTTTTTTTTCGAAATTTAATTTTATGCCCATGAATATGCCCAATTCATTGCGAAAAGTAAAGATGACCATACAGAAAGAAAGTTCAAATGGAATAAAGACAGGAGAACACTTTCCTGTGATTGTGTGTGGTTTTTTAATATGTGTATATAGAAAAATGCAAAAAGTGCTGACTTAGCAGTTTTTATAGTGTCCATTAGACAATACCTTCTTTTTGAGTACTGCCTTCAGTTAGTTTCAACAAGAGATACCACAATCTATGCAAAAAATAACCTTGATTTACTCTCAGAAATAAAAATCCACAAAACATCATCTGACATATAGGTAGCACAGTAGTAAATGCTTTTGCTATAGTCGAAAACACTAACATTTCTGTGATTTGCATACCTTTCTAACATTGATCAGCATTTACCTGCACTAGGAAATTAATAAACTTTCATTTTCCATTTAAAAAATATATGCCATATATATCCGTGACCAATTCCTTTTTTCGCTAGTTAGAACATTTTGAGACGCTCCCACTTTTACATGCAATTTCTAATGCAGTGAATGTAAAAATACTACATTGTTTAAAAAATTACCAAAATTTTATCTTGCAAGATCTGAGAAAAATTTTACCACTTTTTAAAACTTAATTGATGCAGGAGCTTACAGCTAAAAAATTGTACACATCTAACCACTATTTACCAAATCAGAACACAACGAAGTATTCAGTACTGTACTTAATGTAGGGTACACAATCTGGTAACTTGTTACTGATACACATTTACTACTGTTATGCCTATACCAAGTTTGCAAGAGAACCAATTTAGCCAATATTTCTACATCAAGTACATAGGTCATATTTCAATTAAAATCAATAAAAGATATATTGGTATTCAAAGTGTTCTTGAAAAATTCTTCTATTCTTTAGCCCTACCCAAGGAGAAAAATTGCATATGTATATAACATGTGTTTGAAGACATCTTCAGAATAAAAATTTGCATATCTGTCACTGCCCCTGCACTTTTAAATAAGAAAATAATATCAAAGTTCTATAACAGATACCTTTTAAATGCACTAGCCTTATATTATACTATTGGCCAGCCCAATCTATGCTGGCACACTAAGATATGGTGGCTTTCAATAGCTGACCACTCCATCTTTTAAACTATGCCATATTGTCCCCTAAATTGTTTCAACGTGGCTTCAAATTAACAAGATGGTGCTTTTAGACAAGAAAACCTACTAAACAAGTACAAATAAATGAACAAATTTTAATTTAACCTGTTTTATACCTTCAATTAGTGCAAAATAAAAGTACCAATATTTCAGTCAAAGGCTGTTGATAACACTAACTTCCACAAAAAATTCTACTTAAGTAAAGGAAATCTGTTTTCTCTTTTAAGTTGGATATTTTGATCCTTATTATGCATTTACAAACCATCTATTGAACAGGTTTTGTTAAATCATGTGCATAATAATCACTTTTATAGACAATAAATTACCATTTTTGGCTAATTTTTGCTTATTTTGGACTAAAATTTTAAACAAATTTGAACTTGCTTCCTATTAATTTGCTTAAATGTGGCCCTAAGTTCAGCAATTGGGGACAAAATCTAGTTTTCAGCCAAAGGTTTTCATTGTCATATCAAAACTTTGGGAGAAATTGATCCAAAGTTCAAACTGATCAGTGCGGTTTAAAATTTACCTTATTTTTGGTCTATTTTTTTTCGAAATTTAATTTTATGCCCATGAATATGCCCAATTCATTGCGAAAAGTAAAGATGACCATACAGAAAGAAAGTTCAAATGGAATAAAGACAGGAGAACACTTTCCTGTGATTGTGTGTGGTTTTTTAATATGTGTATATAGAAAAATGCAAAAAGTGCTGACTTAGCAGTTTTTATAGTGTCCATTAGACAATACCTTCTTTTTGAGTACTGCCTTCAGTTAGTTTCAACAAGAGATACCACAATCTATGCAAAAAATAACCTTGATTTACTCTCAGAAATAAAAATCCACAAAACATCATCTGACATATAGGTAGCACAGTAGTAAATGCTTTTGCTATAGTCGAAAACACTAACATTTCTGTGATTTGCATACCTTTCTAACATTGATCAGCATTTACCTGCACTAGGAAATTAATAAACTTTCATTTTCCATTTAAAAAATATATGCCATATATATCCGTGACCAATTCCTTTTTTCGCTAGTTAGAACATTTTGAGACGCTCCCACTTTTACATGCAATTTCTAATGCAGTGAATGTAAAAATACTACATTGTTTAAAAAATTACCAAAATTTTATCTTGCAAGATCTGAGAAAAATTTTACCACTTTTTAAAACTTAATTGATGCAGGAGCTTACAGCTAAAAAATTGTACACATCTAACCACTATTTACCAAATCAGAACACAACGAAGTATTCAGTACTGTACTTAATGTAGGGTACACAATCTGGTAACTTGTTACTGATACACATTTACTACTGTTATGCCTATACCAAGTTTGCAAGAGAACCAATTTAGCCAATATTTCTACATCAAGTACATAGGTCTTATTTGAATTAAAATCAATAAAAGATATATTGGTATTCAAAGTGTTCTTGAAAAATTCTTCTATTCTTTAGCCCTACCCAAGGAGAAAAATTGCATATGTATATAACATGTGTTTGAAGACATCTTCAGAATAAAAATTTGCATATCTGTCACTGCCCCTGCACTTTTAAATAAGAAAATAATATCAAAGTTCTATAACAGATACCTTTTAAATGCACTAGCCTTATATTATACTATTGGCCAGCCCAATCTATGCTGGCACACTAAGATATGGTGGCTTTCAATAGCTGACCACTCCATCTTTTAAACTATGCCATATTGTCCCCTAAATTGTTTCAACGTGGCTTCAAATTAACAAGATGGTGCTATTAGACAAGAAAACCTACTAAACAAGTACAAATAAATGAACAAATTTTAATTTAACCTGTTTTATACCTTCAATTAGTGCAAAATAAAAGTACCAATATTTCAGTCAAAGGCTGTTGATAACACTAACTTCCACAAAAAATTCTACTTAAGTAAAGGAAATCTGTTTTCTCTTTTAAGTTGGATATTTTGATCCTTATTATGCATTTACAAACCATCTATTGAACAGGTTTTGTTAAATCATGTGCATAATAATCACTTTTATAGACAATAAATTACCATTTTTGGCTAATTTTTGCTTATTTTGGACTAAAATTTTAAACAAATTTGAACTTGCTTCCTATTAATTTGCTTAAATGTGGCCCTAAGTTCAGCAATTGGGGACAAAATCTAGTTTTCAGCCAAAGGTTTTCATTGTCATATCAAAACTTTGGGAGAAATTGATCCAAAGTTCAAACTGATCAGTGCGGTTTAACATTTACCTTATTTTTGGTCTATTTTTTTTTTCGAAATTTAATTTTATGCCCATGAATATGCCCAATTCATTGCGAAAAGTAAAGATGACCATACAGAAAGAAAGTTCAAATGGAATAAAGACAGGAGAACACTTTCCTGTGATTGTGTGTGGTTTTTTAATATGTGTATATAGAAAAATGCAAAAAGTGCTGACTTAGCAGTTTTTATAGTGTCCATAAGACAATACCTTCTTTTTGAGTACTGCCTTCAGTTAGTTTCAACAAGAGATACCACAATCTATGCAAAAAATAACCTTGATTTACTCTCAGAAATAAAAATCCACAAAACATCATCTGACATATAGGTAGCACAGTAGTAAATGCTTTTGCTATAGTCGAAAACACTAACATTTCTGTGATTTGCATACCTTTCTAACATTGATCAGCATTTACCTGCACTAGGAAATTAATAAACTTTCATTTTCCATTTAAAAAATATATGCCATATATATCCGTGACCAATTCCTTTTTTCGCTAGTTAGAACATTTTGAGACGCTCCCACTTTTACATGCAATTTCTAATGCAGTGAATGTAAAAATACTACATTGTTTAAAAAATTACCAAAATTTTATCTTGCAAGATCTGAGAAAAATTTTACCACTTTTTAAAACTTAATTGATGCAGGAGCTTACAGCTAAAAAATTGTACACATCTAACCACTATTTACCAAATCAGAACACAACGAAGTATTCAGTACTGTACTTAATGTAGGGTACACAATCTGGTAACTTGTTACTGGTACACATTTACTACTGTTATGCCTATACCAAGTTTGCAAGAGAACCAATTTAGCCAATATTTCTACATCAAGTACATAGGTCATATTTGAATTAAAATCAATAAAAGATATATTGGTATTCAAAGTGTTCTTGAAAAATTCTTCTATTCTTTAGCCCTACCCAAGGAGAAAAATTGCATATGTATATAACATGTGTTTGAAGACATCTTCAGAATAAAAATTTGCATATCTGTCACTGCCCCTGCACTTTTAAATAAGAAAATAATATCAAAGTTCTATAACAGATACCTTTTAAATGCACTAGCCTTATATTATACTATTGGCCAGCCCAATCTATGCTGGCACACTAAGATATGGTGGCTTTCAATAGCTGACCACTCCATCTTTTAAACTATGCCATATTGTCCCCTAAATTGTTTCAACGTGGCTTCAAATTAACAAGATGGTGCTATTAGACAAGAAAACCTACTAAACAAGTACAAATAAATGAACAAATTTTAATTTAACCTGTTTTATACCTTCAATTAGTGCAAAATAAAAGTACCAATATTTCAGTCAAAGGCTGTTGATAACACTAACTTCCACAAAAAATTCTACTTAAGTAAAGGAAATCTGTTTTCTCTTTTAAGTTGGATATTTTGATCCTTATTATGCATTTACAAACCATCTATTGAACAGGTTTTGTTAAATCATGTGCATAATAATCACTTTTATAGACAATAAATTACCATTTTTGGCTAATTTTTGCTTATTTTGGACTAAAATTTTAAACAAATTTGAACTTGCTTCCTATTAATTTGCTTAAATGTGGCCCTAAGTTCAGCAATTGGGGACAAAATCTAGTTTTCAGCCAAAGGTTTTCATTGTCATATCAAAACTTTGGGAGAAATTGATCCAAAGTTCAAACTGATCAGTGCGGTTTAACATTTACCTTATTTTTGGTCTATTTTTTTTTCGAAATTTAATTTTATGCCCATGAATATGCCCAGTTCATTGCGAAAAGTAAAGATGACCATACAGAAAGAAAGTTCAAATGGAATAAAGACAGGAGAACACTTTCCTGTGATTGTGTGTGGTTTTTTAATATGTGTATATAGAAAAATGCAAAAAGTGCTGACTTAGCAGTTTTTATAGTGTCCATTAGACAATACCTTCTTTTTGAGTACTGCCTTCAGTTAGTTTCAACAAGAGATACCACAATCTATGCAAAAAATAACCTTGATTTACTCTCAGAAATAAAAATCCACAAAACATCATCTGACATATAGGTAGCACAGTAGTAAATGCTTTTGCTATAGTCGAAAACACTAACATTTCTGTGATTTGCATACCTTTCTAACATTGATCAGCATTTACCTGCACTAGGAAATTAATAAACTTTCATTTTCCATTTAAAAAATATATGCCATATATATCCGTGACCAATTCCTTTTTTCGCTAGTTAGAACATTTTGAGACGCTCCCACTTTTACATGCAATTTCTAATGCAGTGAATGTAAAAATACTACATTGTTTAAAAAATTACCAAAATTTTATCTTGCAAGATCTGAGAAAAATTTTACCACTTTTTAAAACTTAATTGATGCAGGAGCTTACAGCTAAAAAATTGTACACATCTAACCACTATTTACCAAATCAGAACACAACGAAGTATTCAGTACTGTACTTAATGTAGGGTACACAATCTGGTAACTTGTTACTGGTACACATTTACTACTGTTATGCCTATACCAAGTTTGCAAGAGAACCAATTTAGCCAATATTTCTACATCAAGTACATAGGTCATATTTGAATTAAAATCAATAAAAGATATATTGGTATTCAAAGTGTTCTTGAAAAATTCTTCTATTCTTTAGCCCTACCCAAGGAGAAAAATTGCATATGTATATAACATGTGTTTGAAGACATCTTCAGAATAAAAATTTGCATATCTGTCACTGCCCCTGCACTTTTAAATAAGAAAATAATATCAAAGTTCTATAACAGATACCTTTTAAATGCACTAGCCTTATATTATACTATTGGCCAGCCCAATCTATGCTGGCACACTAAGATATGGTGGCTTTCAATAGCTGACCACTCCATCTTTTAAACTATGCCATATTGTCCCCTAAATTGTTTCAACGTGGCTTCAAATTAACAAGATGGTGCTTTTAGACAAGAAAACCTACTAAACAAGTACAAATAAATGAACAAATTTTAATTTAACCTGTTTTATACCTTCAATTAGTGCAAAATAAAAGTACCAATATTTCAGTCAAAGGCTGTTGATAACACTAACTTCCACAAAAAATTCTACTTAAGTAAAGGAAATCTGTTTTCTCTTTTAAGTTGGATATTTTGATCCTTATTATGCATTTACAAACCATCTATTGAACAGGTTTTGTTAAATCATGTGCATAATAATCACTTTTATAGACAATAAATTACCATTTTTGGCTAATTTTTGCTTATTTTGGACTAAAATTTTAAACAAATTTGAACTTGCTTCCTATTAATTTGCTTAAATGTGGCCCTAAGTTCAGCAATTGGGGACAAAATCTAGTTTTCAGCCAAAGGTTTTCATTGTCATATCAAAACTTTGGGAGAAATTGATCCAAAGTTCAAACTGATCAGTGCGGTTTAAAATTTACCTTATTTTTGGTCTATTTTTTTTCGAAATTTAATTTTATGCCCATGAATATGCCCAATTCATTGCGAAAAGTAAAGATGACCATACAGAAAGAAAGTTCAAATGGAATAAAGACAGGAGAACACTTTCCTGTGATTGTGTGTGGTTTTTTAATATGTGTATATAGAAAAATGCAAAAAGTGCTGACTTAGCAGTTTTTATAGTGTCCATTAGACAATACCTTCTTTTTGAGTACTGCCTTCAGTTAGTTTCAACAAGAGATACCACAATCTATGCAAAAAATAACCTTGATTTACTCTCAGAAATAAAAATCCACAAAACATCATCTGACATATAGGTAGCACAGTAGTAAATGCTTTTGCTATAGTCGAAAACACTAACATTTCTGTGATTTGCATACCTTTCTAACATTGATCAGCATTTACCTGCACTAGGAAATTAATAAACTTTCATTTTCCATTTAAAAAATATATGCCATATATATCCGTGACCAATTCCTTTTTTCGCTAGTTAGAACATTTTGAGACGCTCCCACTTTTACATGCAATTTCTAATGCAGTGAATGTAAAAATACTACATTGTTTAAAAAATTACCAAAATTTTATCTTGCAAGATCTGAGAAAAATTTTACCACTTTTTAAAACTTAATTGATGCAGGAGCTTACAGCTAAAAAATTGTACACATCTAACCACTATTTACCAAATCAGAACACAACGAAGTATTCAGTACTGTACTTAATGTAGGGTACACAATCTGGTAACTTGTTACTGGTACACATTTACTACTGTTATGCCTATACCAAGTTTGCAAGAGAACCAATTTAGCCAATATTTCTACATCAAGTACATAGGTCATATTTGAATTAAAATCAATAAAAGATATATTGGTATTCAAAGTGTTCTTGAAAAATTCTTCTATTCTTTAGCCCTACCCAAGGAGAAAAATTGCATATGTATATAACATGTGTTTGAAGACATCTTCAGAATAAAAATTTGCATATCTGTCACTGCCCCTGCACTTTTAAATAAGAAAATAATATCAAAGTTCTATAACAGATACCTTTTAAATGCACTAGCCTTATATTATACTATTGGCCAGCCCAATCTATGCTGGCACACTAAGATATGGTGGCTTTCAATAGCTGACCACTCCATCTTTTAAACTATGCCATATTGTCCCCTAAATTGTTTCAACGTGGCTTCAAATTAACAAGATGGTGCTATTAGACAAGAAAACCTACTAAACAAGTACAAATAAATGAACAAATTTTAATTTAACCTGTTTTATACCTTCAATTAGTGCAAAATAAAAGTACCAATATTTCAGTCAAAGGCTGTTGATAACACTAACTTCCACAAAAAATTCTACTTAAGTAAAGGAAATCTGTTTTCTCTTTTAAGTTGGATATTTTGATCCTTATTATGCATTTACAAACCATCTATTGAACAGGTTTTGTTAAATCATGTGCATAATAATCACTTTTATAGACAATAAATTACCATTTTTGGCTAATTTTTGCTTATTTTGGACTAAAATTTTAAACAAATTTGAACTTGCTTCCTATTAATTTGCTTAAATGTGGCCCTAAGTTCAGCAATTGGAGACAAAATCTAGTTTTCAGCCAAAGGTTTTCATTGTCATATCAAAACTTTGGGAGAAATTGATCCAAAGTTCAAACTGATCAGTGCGGTTTAAAATTTACCTTATTTTTGGTCTATTTTTTTTTCGAAATTTAATTTTATGCCCATGAATATGCCCAATTCATTGCGAAAAGTAAAGATGACCATACAGAAAGAAAGTTCAAATGGAATAAAGACAGGAGAACACTTTCCTGTGATTGTGTGTGGTTTTTTAATATGTGTATATAGAAAAATGCAAAAAGTGCTGACTTAGCAGTTTTTATAGTGTCCATTAGACAATACCTTCTTTTTGAGTACTGCCTTCAGTTAGTTTCAACAAGAGATACCACAATCTATGCAAAAAATAACCTTGATTTACTCTCAGAAATAAAAATCCACAAAACATCATCTGACATATAGGTAGCACAGTAGTAAATGCTTTTGCTATAGTCGAAAACACTAACATTTCTGTGATTTGCATACCTTTCTAACATTGATCAGCATTTACCTGCACTAGGAAATTAATAAACTTTCATTTTCCATTTAAAAAATATATGCCATATATATCCGTGACCAATTCCTTTTTTCGCTAGTTAGAACATTTTGAGACGCTCCCACTTTTACATGCAATTTCTAATGCAGTGAATGTAAAAATACTACATTGTTTAAAAAATTACCAAAATTTTATCTTGCAAGATCTGAGAAAAATTTTACCACTTTTTAAAACTTAATTGATGCAGGAGCTTACAGCTAAAAAAATGTACACATCTAACCACTATTTACCAAATCAGAACACAACGAAGTATTCAGTACTGTACTTAATGTAGGGTACACAATCTGGTAACTTGTTACTGGTACACATTTACTACTGTTATGCCTATACCAAGTTTGCAAGAGAACCAATTTAGCCAATATTTCTACATCAAGTACATAGGTCATATTTGAATTAAAATCAATAAAAGATATATTGGTATTCAAAGTGTTCTTGAAAAATTCTTCTATTCTTTAGCCCTACCCAAGGAGAAAAATTGCATATGTATATAACATGTGTTTGAAGACATCTTCAGAATAAAAATTTGCATATCTGTCACTGCCCCTGCACTTTTAAATAAGAAAATAATATCAAAGTTCTATAACAGATACCTTTTAAATGCACTAGCCTTATATTATACTATTGGCCAGCCCAATCTATGCTGGCACACTAAGATATGGTGGCTTTCAATAGCTGACCACTCCATCTTTTAAACTATGCCATATTGTCCCCTAAATTGTTTCAACGTGGCTTCAAATTAACAAGATGGTGCTTTTAGACAAGAAAACCTACTAAACAAGTACAAATAAATGAACAAATTTTAATTTAACCTGTTTTATACCTTCAATTAGTGCAAAATAAAAGTACCAATATTTCAGTCAAAGGCTGTTGATAACACTTACTTCCACAAAAAATTCTACTTAAGTAAAGGAAATCTGTTTTCTCTTTTAAGTTGGATATTTTGATCCTTATTATGCATTTACAAACCATCTATTGAACAGGTTTTGTTAAATCATGTGCATAATAATCACTTTTATAGACAATAAATTACCATTTTTGGCTAATTTTTGCTTATTTTGGACTAAAATTTTAAACAAATTTGAACTTGCTTCCTATTAATTTGCTTAAATGTGGCCCTAAGTTCAGCAATTGGGGACAAAATCTAGTTTTCAGCCAAAGGTTTTCATTGTCATATCAAAACTTTGGGAGAAATTGATCCAAAGTTCAAACTGATCAGTGCGGTTTAAAATTTACCTTATTTTTGGTCTATTTTTTTTTTCGAAATTTAATTTTATGCCCATGAATATGCCCAATTCATTGCGAAAAGTAAAGATGACCATACAGAAAGAAAGTTCAAATGGAATAAAGACAGGAGAACACTTTCCTGTGATTGTGTGTGGTTTTTTAATATGTGTATATAGAAAAATGCAAAAAGTGCTGACTTAGCAGTTTTTATAGTGTCCATTAGACAATACCTTCTTTTTGAGTACTGCCTTCAGTTAGTTTCAACAAGAGATACCACAATCTATGCAAAAAATAACCTTGATTTACTCTCAGAAATAAAAATCCACAAAACATCATCTGACATATAGGTAGCACAGTAGTAAATGCTTTTGCTATAGTCGAAAACACTAACATTTCTGTGATTTGCATACCTTTCTAACATTGATCAGCATTTACCTGCACTAGGAAATTAATAAACTTTCATTTTCCATTTAAAAAATATATGCCATATATATCCGTGACCAATTCCTTTTTTCGCTAGTTAGAACATTTTGAGACGCTCCCACTTTTACATGCAATTTCTAATGCAGTGAATGTAAAAATACTACATTGTTTAAAAAAGTACCAAAATTTTATCTTGCAAGATCTGAGAAAAATTTTACCACTTTTTAAAACTTAATTGATGCAGGAGCTTACAGCTAAAAAATTGTACACATCTAACCACTATTTACCAAATCAGAACACAACGAAGTATTCAGTACTGTACTTAATGTAGGGTACACAATCTGGTAACTTGTTACTGGTACACATTTACTACTGTTATGCCTAGATAGTACAGTCAGATTTCCGGTGAAACTATTACAATAGAATCGGAACTCTCTATTATACGAGGTACAAAAGTTATGTACCCATGTTTATTCGGTTGCCATGCAAATTAAAAGTTATTTAGCACATTGATTGACAAACGTTTCCGCTAAATATCTATTCGTTTTAAAATTATAGACAACTTTGCAAAGTTACAAGAACAACGGATATTTAATACCTCTGTTTTGATCAGAAAACATGAAAAACAAGGGGTGTATTCTTAAGTGCTGCAAAAAAATGCACCAATTTTAATTTCGATGAAAAAAATTCCATAGATTTCTGAAATATTCATCTTTCACATGTGTGATTTTTGACTTGTGACGACCTTTCGTTTTGGAGAAAAAAAATTTCAAAGTCGAACATTATTTCCGTTGCTGTTCATTCATGTGTGATAATTTTCGGTGTGTTCGTATATGAATCAGATGAACAAGGTGCGTGTGATTTGCCATTGGGTTATGTAAAAAGTCTCGTTTTAGTGATGTACATTTTATTTTAAAGGTGTTTAAATTTGAAAATAAATAGAGTAAAAAATAATGACGATAATATCTTTTTTCTAAATGAAGTAACACATAAAAATAAGCGTTTTTTTTTTTCGCAAAACAAAGTAGCATTCGTCACATTCTGTGCGAGGGTACGATTATTCGCTCTAGTTCTCTATTACTAAAATTTATTGAAATGTCAGCAATTTACTTCTAGCCACGTATCGTTCCATATTTTCGATCTAAATTTGTTTCTATTACACGAAGATTGTGTTGAAAATATTTTAGCAGTTTCATTTCTATAACAACCGAACATTGCATTGAACGTTTTTATAACATTTTTAATCTGCCGTCTCTTGTGCGTCAAATTAAGACTTATTATAAACAATGACAATGTCTTGTGTATATAGCTTATATGTTGGTAGAAAATGTATTATTATTATTATTTTTAAATTCTTCAAATATAAATTCGATAAAATAATTGTTCGCATAAATGGCACAGAACAGCGATCCCTGTATGACTAATACTTATTTTTTAGTTTAGTTGAACTGTATTAGCATGGGCAAAAAAGGCGTTTATAAGAGCGTTGGATGGCAGAGGGTTCTCGGACTTCTTATTTTCATTTTTACGTTCACGTGGGGACAACAAGGTAGAACAATTAACACTGGAAGGCCAACATCTTATGTGGAAAACGTGGCACAGACTTAATAAGTCGCAAGTTCGCAAGACAAAACCTTTCAAAATAATCTAAATTTTAAGAAAGAAATTCAATTCACACTGACTAAGTGATTTGCTCTCCTTGCTGTATATTTCTTTAATAAATATGAACGCCCCCCCCCCCCCCTAGAACAAATAATCGTACCCTCGCTGTTTTGGCGTTATTCCGACACATCACAAAACTAACTTCGGATTACGGCAATAAAAATTGGCCTACCCCCCCAACTTCGTAAAACAAACCAGAAAATAAACGTCCGACAAACACATATGAGCCGTCTCATGAGAAAAGGTACAAAAACTCATTTTTTACCGAAATTCAGATTTTAACATTTTATTATAGCTTAAGTCCTGCTGATTTATATACGCTTTTCCGTGTGTTGGTATCTTTATTAATAAGGAAAATATTCACGTTTGAAATTGGGCAGATAAATACAAAAAACGTCAAAAAAATAGAGTTTGACGTCAGAAAGTTTTCGCGAATACATACCTCGTCCACATACTCTGAAACACAAAGTTGGTCTTTGAAGGTCTTTTTTACAACCTATTACAAACAAGTTTTTAATTGACACGGAAATAGTATCGCTTTGATTATCGTTTTGATTTGATCGTTCTGAATTGTCGATTCGATCGTTCTAAATTAAATTAATTTGCAATTATTATTGTTTGGCAATAAAACAATTAAAATTAGTTACCTTTTCTTGTTTTCGCAACACAAGCTGATGTTCTGAATTCAAAGAGTAAAATGCAAGCCGGATCACATAGATCAATAGAACCAATAATCGTACCCTCGCGTTCTTTTTTTTTTGGCGAGGGTACGAATTTAGTCCCATTACTCGTAATGTAGCAAAGAAGTTGCATATATAATCCGCCGTGGTCAATCTTGATATATTTCAACAGTGTCATCATTTTTTTTATCGGTTTCGTGTTTATGATCGATCATTATTGATACGTGATGATAGTTATTGAAGTTTTTTATAACCCGCTGTGCGTTGTGTATTAATTGACATTCGTGTCTACACGAAAAACATTCGGAAACCCTAAACTGAATGGTGTGTTGCATCTTGGGAAAAGTATATGTAAGTGACTGGATTCTTACAACGGATTGGTTGTTACAGTATGCAAATTAACATGATTTTTCTAAACTTAGGTCACATTATCCATATACGGAAAAATGATCAACATAGCATTTTCCACGTGCATCTTTAAAAACGAAAAAGGACATTTCTTCAATAAATATCGTTTCCCGTTATATTCGCAATGTCTGAAGCTTTTATAACGTAAAGAAGAACATGAATATTATGTTCGAATTTTGCATAAATAGACCTAAGGTAGAATTTTTATTTGCTATATTACGAGCAATAGGACTGAATTCTGCCGTTAATCCGAAAATCACAAAATTAACTTCGGATTATAACGGCAGTAAAATTCGGCCTAATAGATCAAAAAATCAATTATAATGAAAAAACGTCAAAAAAACACAAATACAATAAAATCATTAATAACATAGTTTAACTTTTAAAATGCAGATCGAAAATCGCATTAAGAATTGAAAGAAAGTATTCGAATAAAAATAAGCTTCGTGCTTTTTAGGATATACATACGAAATATTGAAAATTTAGTTTATATTATAAATGTAATTTGTGCATACAATATTTGTTCAAGGAGGGTTTTTTGAAATCTTGACATTTAACATTGCTGAAATTCAGAATCTGCATGGTTATGGCGGGGGGGGGTCCAAAATAACATTGCAAAATCTGCATCATGAATCTTATATATGAAGTATATGTCCATGGAGTATTATCAAAACTTTCCCACCACGTAAGTACTCTAAAACTGTTGTCTGTATATTGGTTTATCCCTAGTCATTATAGCCAAATACACCAAAAAACTACACACATAGTCATAAATGCCAGCAACACCTTTTAGAAGACATCTAACAATTATGCTCTACCTGAATAAATTTGATCCGATTATTTTGTGCATGCATTTTTTCAGATTTTATCTATCAAGATTGTAAAAAAAAATGAAACAATTACAGGCATTTTATATTATATTTTCTATTTTCAATCGTTGACATTGGCTCAAAAAAATTATCTGACCTTATACTAGACCATTAGATAAGGATAATTCAGACCAACTTTGCTTAAAGTTGGCAAACAAGGGTTTCCGAGTAGATATTTTAAACAAAAGCACACGAAGTGAATTTTAAACATAGTCCATTGATTCAAAAATTAAATAGACCGTTATACAGTGGGGGTTCTAAAACCTATGGGTTTTTCATCAAGCCATAAAACGACCAGGCCAATGAACAATACTGCAAGACAATGGCACATTAAAGTCAGGTTGGAGAAATAACTGAACACACATTATTAAGAACATTGCAAAACTGTTCAAATTTTTAATTTTGGAAAGCACAATCTTTTTCCTGCATAAGACCGTCTCATGAATATGCATTCTCAAGCACATTCAATACGTCAGTATAGTATCAATGATGATTGGAAGAGGTGGTGCAGGTGGTTTCTATACAACCATGGCTAGTTAGGCTTGCGCATGATGACGCCTTCTAGTATAAACCATCTCCAGACCTTGATACAATTGCAGGTTACCTACATACAGAGCATCTCTACAAAAAAATAGATTTTCATTTAGGAAAAAACAGTAAATGACAATTTAAGGATCTGAAAATAATTTGAGATATCAAAGTATTTTAAAGTTATCAGTAATAGCCTAAATGGGATTAAAAAAAAACATTTTTAGCCCACACGGCCTGCCATACCACAATCAATTACCGGACGTGAATCACTTGACCGTTACCTAACTTTTAGTCTTGTCTCCCTTAATTACTTGACAACGGACATTTAAGTGCTGAGATTTTTTGCACCACGTTAAAATTACTTCAAACAAACTTAAATCAAATCTACATATAATTACCTTTGTCCCATAGAAGATCCGATTTGTGACTACATCGGGAACAGTGTTTAAAAAATTTTCAAAGGTATGTCAACATTTTCTAAAGTTGTTCCTTGACGATGGAAAAATGTCTATAGCTACTTTTTTTAAGATGGACTGTAATTTTCTGCTTTCATTGCTCGAGGGAGGAAGCATTCGCGTCTTAGAATATCATAGTATTGTGTATTCTTGAGTTGAACTGTATTAGCTGTGTACATGTTTCAAGTCCAGTCAAAAACTTCGCGTCAATACGAAAATGGAGGTCTTTCCAAGTGACTGCATCTCGTGAATATTTTGAAGGGAGATAATTCGATGTCACCACAAATCGGACTGAGTAGAAAATACTCCATCACACTTACCTACAGTATGAGCCGGTCCTCCGTCACACTTACCTACAGTATGAGACGGTCCTCCATCACACTTACCTACAGTATGAGCCGGTCCTCCGTCACACTTACCTACAGTATGAGCCGGTCCTCCGTCACACTTACCTATATTATGAGCAGGTCAACATCACACTTACCCCAAGTTCCTTCCACAAGCACACAGGCGTGTCTTTACAACTGTAAACATGTACATGTACAAATATGTAAAGCTCCCTCTACAACGTGTCTTTACAAGAAAATATCAAAGAAAACCGACCGAACAACAAGAGCTAAAGGTCAAGGGACAGTTACAAATCCGGATATAGACAAACGCAACACAAAAACCAAAATCACAAAAAACAGTTAGGGAGTAACCCCACCCCAATAAAAACGATGGGTGCACGCAAGTGCTCCGGACAGCTGTCCACAACCGTGTCTTCACACTGAACAGCCATGCCTAACTACAGGAAGCGACTTTTTTGAAGAAGCCTCCAAGTAATGTCTTGACGTGAACTTTATTAACTGAATATTGTTTTGTATTTTGCGAAATAGATATGTTTCGTACCTATAGTTATTAAATTATTATTATTTTTCTTACAAATCTTGTAAAATCATAATAGTAATTTTGAAAAAAAGAGAATCGAATTACCAAGGAGCAATCAGGAAACGATAAGTCATTTTCAAGTAATAAGTCACATAAGGGGTAGTCATATTCAAGTGATTAGTCATATTCAAGTGATTAGTCATATCAGGGGTAGTCATAGTCCAGTAATAAGTCACATCAGGGGTAGTCATATTCCAGTAAATAGTCATATCAGGGCGTAGTCATATTCCAGTAATTAGTCATATCAGGGGTAGTCATATTCCAGTAATTAGTCATATCAGGGGTAGTCATATTCCAGTAATTAGTCATATCAAGGGTAGTCATATTCCAGTAATTAGTCATATCAGGGGGTAGTCATAGTCCAGTAATTAGTCATATCAGGGGTAGTCATATTCAAGTGATTAGTCATATCAGGGGGTAGTCATATTCAAGTAATTAGTCATATCAGGGGTAGTCATATTCCAGTAATTAGTCATATCAGGGGGAAGTCATATTCCAGTAATAAGTCATATCAGGGGTAGTCATATTCCAGTAATTAGTCATAACTGGGGAAGTCTTATTGCAGTAATTAGTCATATCAGGGGTAGTCATATTCCAGTAATTACTCATATCAGGGGTAGTCATATTCCAGTAATTAGTCATATCAGGGGGAAGTCATATTCCAGTAATAAGTCATATCAGGGGTAGTCATATTCCAGTAATTAGTCATATCAGGGGTAGTCATATTCCAGTAATTAGTCATATCAGGGGTAGTCATATTCCAGTAATTAGTCATTTCAGGGGTAGTCATATTCCAGTAATTAGTCATATCAGGGGAAGTCATATTTCAGTAATTAGTCATATCAGGGGTAGTCATATACCAGTAATTAGTCATATCAGGGGGTAGACATATTCCAGTAATTAGTCATATCAGGGGGTAGTCATATTCCAGTAATTAGTCATAACTGGGGGAAGTCATATTCCAGTAATTAGTCATAACTGGGGGAAGTCTTATTGCAGTAATGAGTCATATCAGGGGTCGTCATATTCAAGTAATTAGTCATATCAGGACGTAGTCATAGTCCAGTAATTAGTCATATCAGGGGTAGTCATATTCCAGTAATTAGTCATATCAAGGGTAGTCATATTCAAGTAATTAGTCATATCAGGGGAAGTCATATTTCAGTAATTAGTCATATCAGGGGAAGTCATAGTCCAGTAATTAGTCATATCAGGGGTAGTCATATTCAAGTGATTAGTCATATCAGGGGTAGTCATATTCAAGTAATTAGTCATATCAGGGTTAGTCATATACCAGTAATTAGTCATAACTGGGGGAAGTCTTATTGCAGTAATTAGTCATATCAGGGGTAGTCATATTTCAGTAATTATTCATATCAGGGGTAGTCATATTCCAGTAATTAGTCAGATCAGGGGTAGTCATATTCCAGTAATTAGTCATATCAGGACGTAGTCATAGTCCAGTAATTAGTCATATGAGGGGTAGTCATATTCAAGTGATTAGTCATATCAGGGGTAGTCATATTCAAGTAATTAGTCATATCAGGGGAAGTCATATTTCAGTAATTAGTCATATCAGGGGTAGTCATATACCAGTAATTAGTCATATCAGGGGGTAGACATATTCCAGTAATTAGTCATATCAGGGGGTAGTCATATTCCAGTAATTAGTCATAACTGGGGGAAGTCATATTCCAGTAATTAGTCATAACTGGGGGAAGTCTTATTGCAGTAATGAGTCATATCAGGGGTCGTCATATTCAAGTAATTAGTCATATCAGGACGTAGTCATAGTCCAGTAATTAGTCATATCAGGGGTAGTCATATTCAAGTGATTAGTCATATCAGGGGTAGTCATATTCAAGTAATTAGTCATATCAGGGGAAGTCATATTTCAGTAATTAGTCATATCAGGGGTAGTCATATACCAGTAATTAGTCGTATCAGGGGGTAGACATATTCCAGTAATTAGTCATATCAGGGGGTAGTCATATTCCAGTAATTAGTCATAACTGGGGGAAGTCATATTCCAGTAATTAGTCATAACTGGGGGAAGTCTTATTGCAGTAATGAGTCATATCAGGGGTAGTCATATTCCAGTAATTAGTCAGATCAGGGGTAGTCATATTCCAGTAATTAGTCATATCAGGGGTAGTCATATTCAAGTAATTAGTCATATCAGGGGAAGTCATATTTCAGTAATTAGTCAAATCAGGACGTAGTCATAGTCCAGTAATTAGTCATATCAGGGGTAGTCATATTCAAGTGATTAGTCATATCAGGGGGTAGTCATATTCAAGTAATTAGTCATATCAGGGTTAGTCATATACCAGTAATTAGTCATAACTGGGGGAAGTCTTATTGCAGTAATTAGTCATATCAGGGGTAGTCATATTTCAGTAATTAGTCATATCAGGGGTAGTCATATTCCAGTAATTAGTCAGATCAGGGGTAGTCATATTCCAGTAATTAGTCATATCAGGACGTAGTCATAGTCCAGTAATTAGTCATATCAGGGGTAGTCATATTCAAGTGATTAGTCATATCAGGGGTAGTCATATTCAAGTAATTAGTCATATCAGGGTGTAGTCATATTCCAGTCAATAGTCATATCAGGGGTAGTCATATTCCAGTAATTAGTCATATCAGGGGGAAGTCATATTCCAGTCATTAGTCATATAAGGGGTAGTCATATTCCAGTAATAAGTCATATCAGGGGTAGTCATATTCCAGTAATAAGTCATATCAGGTGTAGTCATATTCCAGTAATAAGTCATATCAGGGGCAGTAATAGTCAAGAAATTAGTCATATCAGGGGTAGTCATATTCCAGTATTTAGTCATATCAGGGGGCAGTAATAGTCAAGAAATTAGTCATATCAGGGGTAGTCATATTCCAGTAATTAGTCATATCAGGGGATAGTCATATTCCAGTAATTAGTCATATCAGGGGTAGTCATATTCCAGTAATTAGTCATATCAGGGGAAGTCATATTTCAGTAATTAGTCATATCAGGGGTTGTCATATACCAGTAATTAGTCATATCAGGGGTAGTCATATTCCAGTAATTAGTCATATCAGGGGGTAGTCATATTCCAGTAATTAGTCATATCAGGGGGAAGTCATATTCCAGTAATAAGTCATATCAGGGGTAGTCATATTCCAGTAATTAGTCATATCAGGGGGTACTCATATTCCAGTAATTAGTCATATCAGGGGGTAGTCATATTCCAGTAGTTAGTCATATCAGGGGTAGTCATATTCCAGTAATTAGTCATAACAGGGTTAGTCATATTCCAGTAATTAGTCATATCAGGGGGAAGTCATATTCCAGTAATAAGTCATATCAGGGGTAGTCATATTCCAGTAATTAGTCATATCAGGGCGTAGTCATATTCCAGAAATTAGTCATATCAGGGGATTGTTATATTCCAGTAATTAGTCATATCAGGGTGTAGTCATATTCCAGTCAATAGTCATATCAGGGGTAGTCATATTCCAGTAATAAGTCATATCAGGGGGAAGTCATATTCCAGTAATTAGTCATATCAGGGGGAAGTCATATTCCAGTCATTAGTCATATAAGGGGTAGTCATATTCCAGTAATAAGTCATATCAGGGGTAGTCATATTCCAGTAATAAGTCATATCAGGTGTAGTCATATTCCAGTAATAAGTCATATCAGGGGCAGTAATAGTCAAGAAATTAGTCATATCAGGGGTAGTCATATTCCAGTATTTAGTCATATCAGGGGGCAGTAATAGTCAAGAAATTAGTCATATCAGGGGTAGTCATATTCCAGTAATTAGTCATATCAGGGGATAGTCATATTCCAGTAATTAGTCATATCAGGGGTAGTCATATTCCAGTAATTAGTCATATCAGGGGAAGTCATATTTCAGTAATTAGACATATCAGGGGTAGTCATATACCAGTAATTAGTCATATCAGGGGTAGTCATATTCCAGTAATTAGTCATATCAGGGGGTAGTCATATTCCAGTAATTAGTCATATCAGGGGGAAGTCATATTCCAGTAATAAGTCATATCAGGGGTAGTCATATTCCAGTAATTAGTCATATCAGGGGGTACTCATATTCCAGTAATTAGTCATATCAGGGGGTAGTCATATTCCAGTAGTTAGTCATATCAGGGGTAGTCATATTCCAGTAATTAGTCATAACAGGGGGTAGTCATATTCCAGTAATTAGTCATATCAGGGGGAAGTCATATTCCAGTAATAAGTCATATCAGGGGTAGTCATATTCCAGTAATTAGTCATATCAGGGCGTAGTCATATTCCAGTAATTAGTCATAACTGGGGGAAGTCTTATTGCAGTAATTAGTCATATCAGGGGTAGTCATATTTCAGTAATTAGTCATATCAGGGGTAGTCATATTCCAGTAATTAGTCAGATCAGGGGTAGTCATATTCCAGTAATTAGTCATATCAGGACGTAGTCATAGTCCAGTAATTAGTCATATGAGGGGTAGTCATATTCAAGTGATTAGTCATATCAGGGGTAGTCATATTCAAGTAATTAGTCATATCAGGGGAAGTCATATTTCAGTAATTAGTCATATCAGGGGTAGTCATATACCAGTAATTAGTCATATCAGGGGGTAGACATATTCCAGTAATTAGTCATATCAGGGGGTAGTCATATTCCAGTTATTAGTCATAACTGGGGGAAGTCATATTCCAGTAATTAGTCATAACTGTGGGAAGTCTTATTGCAGTAATGTGTCATATCAGGGGTAGTCATATTCCAGTAATTAGTCAGATCAGGGGTAGTCATATTCCAGTAATTAGTCATATCAGGGGTAGTCATATTCAAGTAATTAGTCATATCAGGGGAAGTCATATTTCAGTAATTAGTCATATCAGGACGTAGTCATAGTCCAGTAATTAGTCATATCAGGGGTAGTCATATTCAAGTGATTAGTCATATCAGGGGGTAGTCATATTCAAGTAATTAGTCATATCAGGGTTAGTCATATACCAGTAATTAGTGATAACTGGCGGAAGTCTTATTGCAGTAATTAGTCATATCAGGGGTAGTCATATTTCAGTAATTAGTCACATCAGGGGTAGTCATATTCCAGTAATTAGTAAGATCAGGACGTAGTCATAGTCCAGTAATTAGTCACATCAGGGGTAGTCATATTCCAGTAATAAGTCATATCACGGGTAGTCATATTCCAGTAATAAGTCATATCAGGTGTAGTCATATTCCAGTAATAAGTCATATCAGGGGCAGTAATAGTCAAGAAATTAGTCATATCAGGGGTAGTCATATTCCAGTAATTAGTCATATCAGGGGAAGTCATATTTCAGTAATTAGTCATATCAGGGGTAGTCATATCAGGGGTAGTCATATCAGGGGTAGTCATATACCAGTAATTAGTCATATCAGGGGGTAGTCATATTCCAGTAATTAGTCATATCAGGGGGAAGTCATATTCCAGTAATAAGTCATATCAGGGGTAGTCATATTCCAGTAATTAGTCATATCAGGGGGTAGTCATATTCCAGTAATTAGTCATATCAGGGGGAAGTCATATTCCAGTAATAAGTCATATCAGGGGTAGTCATATTCCAGTAATTAGTCATATCAGGGCGTAGTCATATTCCAGTAATTAGTCATATCAGGGGTAGTCATATTCCAGTAATAAGTCATATCAGGGGAAGTCATATTTCAGTAATTAGTCATATCAGGGGTAGTCATATTCCAGTTATTAGTCATATCAGGGGGTAGTCATATTCCAGTAATAAGTCATATCAGGGGTAGTCATATTCCAGTAATAAGTCATATCAGGGGAAGTCATATTTCAGTACTTAGTCATAACAGGGGTAGTCATATTCCAGTAATTAGTCATATCAGGGGTAGTCATATACCAGTAATTAGTCATATCAGGGGGTAGTCATATTCCAGTAATTACTCATATCAGGGGTAGTCATATTCCAGTAATTAGTCATATCAGGGGGAAGTCATATTCCAGTAATAAGTCATATCAGGGGTAGTCATATTCCAGTAATTAGTCATATCAGGGGTAGTCATATTCCAGTAATTAGTCATATCAGGGGTAGTCATATTCCAGTAATTAGTCATTTCAGGGGTAGTCATATTCCAGTAATTAGTCATATCAGGGGAAGTCATATTTCAGTAATTAGTCATATCAGGGGTAGTCATATACCAGTAATTAGTCATATCAGGGGGTAGACATATTCCAGTAATTAGTCATATCAGGGGGTAGTCATATTCCAGTAATTAGTCATAACTGGGGGAAGTCATATTCCAGTAATTAGTCATAACTGGGGGAAGTCTTATTGCAGTAATGAGTCATATCAGGGGTCGTCATATTCAAGTAATTAGTCATATCAGGACGTAGTCATAGTCCAGTAATTAGTCATATCAGGGGTAGTCATATTCCAGTAATTAGTCATATCAAGGGTAGTCATATTCAAGTAATTAGTCATATCAGGGGAAGTCATATTTCAGTAATTAGTCATATCAGGGGAAGTCATAGTCCAGTAATTAGTCATATCAGGGGTAGTCATATTCAAGTGATTAGTCATATCAGGGGGTAGTCATATTCAAGTAATTAGTCATATCAGGGTTAGTCATATACCAGTAATTAGTCATAACTGGGGGAAGTCTTATTGCAGTAATTAGTCATATCAGGGGTAGTCATATTTCAGTAATTATTCATATCAGGGGTAGTCATATTCCAGTAATTAGTCAGATCAGGGGTAGTCATATTCCAGTAATTAGTCATATCAGGACGTAGTCATAGTCCAGTAATTAGTCATATGAGGGGTAGTCATATTCAAGTGATTAGTCATATCAGGGGTAGTCATATTCAAGTAATTAGTCATATCAGGGGAAGTCATATTTCAGTAATTAGTCATATCAGGGGTAGTCATATACCAGTAATTAGTCATATCAGGGGGTAGACATATTCCAGTAATTAGTCATATCAGGGGGTAGTCATATTCCAGTAATTAGTCATAACTGGGGGAAGTCATATTCCAGTAATTAGTCATAACTGGGGGAAGTCTTATTGCAGTAATGAGTCATATCAGGGGTCGTCATATTCAAGTAATTAGTCATATCAGGACGTAGTCATAGTCCAGTAATTAGTCATATCAGGGGTAGTCATATTCAAGTGATTAGTCATATCAGGGGTAGTCATATTCAAGTAATTAGTCATATCAGGGGAAGTCATATTTCAGTAATTAGTCATATCAGGGGTAGTCATATACCAGTAATTAGTCGTATCAGGGGGTAGACATATTCCAGTAATTAGTCATATCAGGGGGTAGTCATATTCCAGTAATTAGTCATAACTGGGGGAAGTCATATTCCAGTAATTAGTCATAACTGGGGGAAGTCTTATTGCAGTAATGAGTCATATCAGGGGTAGTCATATTCCAGTAATTAGTCAGATCAGGGGTAGTCATATTCCAGTAATTAGTCATATCAGGGGTAGTCATATTCAAGTAATTAGTCATATCAGGGGAAGTCATATTTCAGTAATTAGTCAAATCAGGACGTAGTCATAGTCCAGTAATTAGTCATATCAGGGGTAGTCATATTCAAGTGATTAGTCATATCAGGGGGTAGTCATATTCAAGTAATTAGTCATATCAGGGTTAGTCATATACCAGTAATTAGTCATAACTGGGGGAAGTCTTATTGCAGTAATTAGTCATATCAGGGGTAGTCATATTTCAGTAATTAGTCATATCAGGGGTAGTCATATTCCAGTAATTAGTCAGATCAGGGGTAGTCATATTCCAGTAATTAGTCATATCAGGACGTAGTCATAGTCCAGTAATTAGTCATATCAGGGGTAGTCATATTCAAGTGATTAGTCATATCAGGGGTAGTCATATTCAAGTAATTAGTCATATCAGGGTGTAGTCATATTCCAGTCAATAGTCATATCAGGGGTAGTCATATTCCAGTAATTAGTCATATCAGGGGGAAGTCATATTCCAGTCATTAGTCATATAAGGGGTAGTCATATTCCAGTAATAAGTCATATCAGGGGTAGTCATATTCCAGTAATAAGTCATATCAGGTGTAGTCATATTCCAGTAATAAGTCATATCAGGGGCAGTAATAGTCAAGAAATTAGTCATATCAGGGGTAGTCATATTCCAGTATTTAGTCATATCAGGGGGCAGTAATAGTCAAGAAATTAGTCATATCAGGGGTAGTCATATTCCAGTAATTAGTCATATCAGGGGATAGTCATATTCCAGTAATTAGTCATATCAGGGGTAGTCATATTCCAGTAATTAGTCATATCAGGGGAAGTCATATTTCAGTAATTAGTCATATCAGGGGTTGTCATATACCAGTAATTAGTCATATCAGGGGTAGTCATATTCCAGTAATTAGTCATATCAGGGGGTAGTCATATTCCAGTAATTAGTCATATCAGGGGGAAGTCATATTCCAGTAATAAGTCATATCAGGGGTAGTCATATTCCAGTAATTAGTCATATCAGGGGGTACTCATATTCCAGTAATTAGTCATATCAGGGGGTAGTCATATTCCAGTAGTTAGTCATATCAGGGGTAGTCATATTCCAGTAATTAGTCATAACAGGGTTAGTCATATTCCAGTAATTAGTCATATCAGGGGGAAGTCATATTCCAGTAATAAGTCATATCAGGTGTAGTCATATTCCAGTAATTAGTCATATCAGGGCGTAGTCATATTCCAGAAATTAGTCATATCAGGGGATTGTTATATTCCAGTAATTAGTCATATCAGGGTGTAGTCATATTCCAGTCAATAGTCATATCAGGGGTAGTCATATTCCAGTAATTAGTCATATCAGGGGGAAGTCATATTCCAGTCATTAGTCATATAAGGGGTAGTCATATTCCAGTAATAAGTCATATCAGGGGTAGTCATATTCCAGTAATAAGTCATATCAGGTGTAGTCATATTCCAGTAATAAGTCATATCAGGGGCAGTAATAGTCATTAAATTAGTCATATCAGGGGTAGTCATATTCCAGTATTTAGTCATATCAGGGGGCAGTAATAGTCAAGAAATTAGTCATATCAGGGGTAGTCATATTCCAGTAATTAGTCATATCAGGGGATAGTCATATTCCAGTAATTAGTCATATCAGGGGTAGTCATATTCCAGTAATTAGTCATATCAGGGGAAGTCATATTTCAGTAATTAGACATATCAGGGGTAGTCATATACCAGTAATTAGTCATATCAGGGGTAGTCATATTCCAGTAATTAGTCATATCAGGGGGTAGTCATATTCCAGTAATTAGTCATATCAGGGGGAAGTCATATTCCAGTAATAAGTCATATCAGGGGTAGTCATATTCCAGTAATTAGTCATATCAGGGGGTAGTCATATTCCAGTAATTAGTCATATCAGGGGGTAGTCATATTCCAGTAGTTAGTCATATCAGGGGTAGTCATATTCCAGTAATTAGTCATAACAGGGGGTAGTCATATTCCAGTAATTAGTCATATCAGGGGGAAGTCATATTCCAGTAATAAGTCATATCAGGACGTAGTCATAGTCCAGTAATTAGTCATATGAGGGGTAGTCATATTCAAGTGATTAGTCATATCAGGGGTAGTCATATTCAAGTAATTAGTCATATCAGGGGAAGTCATATTTCAGTAATTAGTCATATCAGGGGTAGTCATATTCCAGTAATTAGTCATATCAGGGGTAGTCATATTCAAGTAATTAGTCATATCAGGGGAAGTCATATTTCAGTAATTAGTCATATCAGGACGTAGTCATAGTCCAGTAATTAGTCATATCAGGGGTAGTCATATTCAAGTGATTAGTCATATCAGGGGGTAGTCATATTCAAGTAATTAGTCATATCAGGGTTAGTCATATACCAGTAATTAGTCATAACTGGGGGAAGTCTTATTGCAGTAATTAGTCATATCAGGGGTAGTCATATTTCAGTAATTAGTCACATCAGGGGTAGTCATATTCCAGTAATTAGTAAGATCAGGACGTAGTCATAGTCCAGTAATTAGTCACATCAGGGGTAGTCATATTCCAGTAATAAGTCATAACAGGGGTAGTCATATTCCAGTAATAAGTCATATCAGGTGTAGTCATATTCCAGTAATAAGTCATATCAGGGGCAGTAATAGTCAAGAAATTAGTCATATCAGGGGTAGTCATATTCCAGTAATTAGTCATATCAGGGGAAGTCATATTTCAGTAATTAGTCATATCAGGGGTAGTCATATCAGGGGTAGTCATATTCCAGTAATTAGTCATATCAGGGGGTAGTCATATTGCAGTAATTAGTCATATCAGGGGGAAGTCATATTCCAGTAATAAGTCATATCAGGGGTAGTCATATTCCAGTAATTAGTCATATCAGGGGGTAGTCATATTCCAGTAATTAGTCATATCAGGGGGAAGTCATATTCCAGTAATAAGTCATATCAGGGGTAGTCATATTCCAGTAATTAGTCATATCAGGGCGTAGTCATATTCCAGTAATTAGTCATATCAGGGGTAGTCATATTCCAGTAATAAGTCATATCAGGGGAAGTCATATTTCAGTAATTAGTCATATCAGGGGTAGTCATATTCCAGTTATTAGTCATATCAGGGGGTAGTCATATTCCAGTAATAAGTCATATCAGGGGTAGTCATATTCCAGTAATAAGTCATATCAGGGGAAGTCATATTTCAGTAATTAGTCATAACAGGGGTAGTCATATTTCAGTAATTAGACATATCAGGGGTAGTCATATACCAGTAATTAGTCATATCAGGGGTAGTCATATTCCAGTAATTAGTCATATCAGGGGGTAGTCATATTCCAGTAATTAGTCATATCAGGGGGAAGTCATATTCCAGTAATAAGTCATATCAGGGGTAGTCATATTCCAGTAATTAGTCATATCAGGGGGTACTCATATTCCAGTAATTAGTCATATCAGGGGGTAGTCATATTCCAGTAGTTAGTCATATCAGGGGTAGTCATATTCCAGTAATTAGTCATAACAGGGGGTAGTCATATTCCAGTAATTAGTCATATCAGGGGGAAGTCATATTCCAGTAATAAGTCATATCAGGACGTAGTCATAGTCCAGTAATTAGTCATATGAGGGGTAGTCATATTCAAGTGATTAGTCATATCAGGGGTAGTCATATTCAAGTAATTAGTCATATCAGGGGAAGTCATATTTCAGTAATTAGTCATATCAGGGGTAGTCATATTCCAGTAATTAGTCATATCAGGGGTAGTCATATTCAAGTAATTAGTCATATCAGGGGAAGTCATATTTCAGTAATTAGTCATATCAGGACGTAGTCATAGTCCAGTAATTAGTCATATCAGGGGTAGTCATATTCAAGTGATTAGTCATATCAGGGGGTAGTCATATTCAAGTAATTAGTCATATCAGGGTTAGTCATATACCAGTAATTAGTCATAACTGGGGGAAGTCTTATTGCAGTAATTAGTCATATCAGGGGTAGTCATATTTCAGTAATTAGTCACATCAGGGGTAGTCATATTCCAGTAATTAGTAAGATCAGGACGTAGTCATAGTCCAGTAATTAGTCACATCAGGGGTAGTCATATTCCAGTAATAAGTCATATCAGGGGTAGTCATATTCCAGTAATAAGTCATATCAGGTGTAGTCATATTCCAGTAATAAGTCATATCAGGGGCAGTAATAGTCAAGAAATTAGTCATATCAGGGGTAGTCATATTCCAGTAATTAGTCATATCAGGGGAAGTCATATTTCAGTAATTAGTCATATCAGGGGTAGTCATATCAGGGGTAGTCATATTCCAGTAATTAGTCATATCAGGGGGTAGTCATATTGCAGTAATTAGTCATATCAGGGGGAAGTCATATTCCAGTAATAAGTCATATCAGGGGTAGTCATATTCCAGTAATTAGTCATATCAGGGGGTAGTCATATTCCAGTAATTAGTCATATCAGGGGGAAGTCATATTCCAGTAATAAGTCATATCAGGGGTAGTCATATTCCAGTAATTAGTCATATCAGGGCGTAGTCATATTCCAGTAATTAGTCATATCAGGGGTAGTCATATTCCAGTAATAAGTCATATCAGGGGAAGTCATATTTCAGTAATTAGTCATATCAGGGGTAGTCATATTCCAGTTATTAGTCATATCAGGGGGTAGTCATATTCCAGTAATAAGTCATATCAGGGGTAGTCATATTCCAGTAATAAGTCATATCAGGGGAAGTCATATTTCAGTAATTAGTCATAACAGGGGTAGTCATATTCCAGTAATTAGTCATATCAGGGGTAGTCATATACCAGTAATTAGTCATATCAGGGGGTAGTCATATTCCAGTAATAAGTCATATCAGGGGGTAGTCATATTCCAGTAATTAGTCATATCAGGGGAAGTCATATTCCAGTAATTAGTCATATCAGGGGAAGTCATATTTCAGTAATTAGTCATATCAGGGGTAGTCATATACCAGTAATTAGTCATATCAGGGGGTAGTCATATTCCAGTAATTAGTCATATTAGGGGGTAGTCATATTCCAGTAATTAGTCATATCAGGGGGTAGTCATATTCCAGTAATAAGTCATATCAGGGGTAGTCATATTCCAGTAATTAGTCATATCAGGGGGTAGTCATATTCCAGTAATTAGTCATATCAGGGGGTAGTCATATTCCAGTAATTAGTCATATCAGGAGGTAGTCATATTCCAGTAATTAGTCATATCATGGGTAGTCATATTCCAGTAATAAGTCATATCAGGGGGAAGTCATATTCCAGTAATAAGTCATATCAGGGGTAGTCATATTCCAGTAATAAGTCAGATCAGGGTTAGTCATATTCCAGTAATAAGTCATATCAGGGGTAGTCATATTCCAGTAGTTAGTCATATCAGGGGTAGTCATATTCCAGTAATTAGTTATATCTAGGTGAAGTCATATTCCAGTAATTAGTCATATTCCAGTAATTAGTCATATTCCAGTAATTAGTCATATCAGTAGGTAGTCATATTCCAGTAATTAGTCATATCAGTAGGTAGTCATATTCCAGTAATTAGTCATATCATTAGTTAGTAATATTCCAGTAATTAGTCATATCAGTATAGTCATATTCCAGTAATTAGTCATATTCCAGATATTAGTCATATTCCAGTAAGAAGGAGGTGAAGTGGTTACGACAAACAGAACAAATCAATGGTCCTTTGTAAAAGAGATATTTGATAACGGTCAAACGAGTCATTATGGCGACCGTAAAATTCAATTGTATAAGACAGGACCACAGTTTTGTTAACTGTATTACAATATCTGTTTAGTGAAAAAAAATTAAATTTCTGTTGGTTGTTTTAGTAAAACGTTCCGTGATACGTCATAAGGGGAATCCTATTTCCAAACACGCCTCTTACAAATCTCTGTATTTCATTCACTGTAGTAGATTGCACTAAATCCATAATTAAGATAAAAATATCGTCTTTGGCGAATTTTTTGCGCCAGTTTATATTAATGACAAACTGAACAAAATGGCCGGAAATAATAACATAAATCAGTTAAAGGGGTTATTCTAGATCACTCACGCATAAGGGTTAAAGTTGTACACAATTTACAAATAGTTTATGGTCGTACAAATTGTTAACCACAGCAGGTGTCAAAAGCGTCAGTCGCAGTAATGGTCGATCGCACGTAATGTCTTTGATCTTACCTCACTGAGAAAATTTAATTTGCAAAGAATGTAAATCCCAATGTGGTAGACAGTATAATTAACAAAATTATAATAAAGTTGCATATTGGAATTTAAATCGATTGGTTTAATTTAAATATTGAACAATACAAATATCATACAAATCTAGTATTCGTGTTCTTACATTTTAATTGTAGCTTTTAGTTTATAAGGCCGTGTTTACACTAGAGGAAAAAGATCGATCTTTTTTGAGATCGATTCAAAAAGCATCGATCTCTCTCTCATTTAAACACTTTAAATCGATTGCAATCGATTCAAAAATAGTCCAGTTGAGGAGGTGGTTTATAATACATCGATTCAAAATAAACCGATCTATTTTTTGGTGTAAACACGTTGAAATCGATTGCAATCGATTTAAATTACGTAAATGATAAGTACGCATGTATGGCGCTAAATATCCACGTGTATTTGTCCCGGGTATTTTATTGCAAACGAAAAAAAATGACAGAGCGAGCAGGAAGAGGGGATGCGTGGCCAAATGATGAAAAAGTGCTTTTAATTGAATTATGGGGTGACGAAACTCTTCTTCTATAACGTAGCAAGCGGAGTTGTTGTTTTCTCTTAAGTCTTTTGTCTCTTGTCGGTTCTTCTCATGGGTTATTTTCATTATCCGTGACCGCTCTAACACCGATAAATCAGCAGAAAGAGTAATAGAATGAACGGTGAATAGAATTGTTCTTTTACGTACATGGTTGATTGTTTAAATACCACACGTTAAAGCATTACACGTGTATTAATTAACAATGTGATAACCGCGTGAAAAAGTGCATAAATATAAATACATTCTAAAAATAATTATTTGTTTACACATGACAGTAAAAACCTATCGATTTATATGATAGTGTAAACGTAGCGATTTAAAATAAATCGATTGCAATCGATTTCGCCTTGTGTAATCCGAACGCAAAACGATTTATATATAGATCGATTTAATTTGAATCGATTCCTCCTAGCTCTAGTGTAAACACGGCCTTAGTTTACATTGTCTTGACAATTAAATTCATCTGGTTTTAAGGGAGGTGCTACAGCATCCATATGGTCACACTGATCAACCGACATATCATTCTGGTGAAAAGTAGTATGGCACGATGAAAAAAAGATCTAAACACGTTCGAAACTATGAAGGCGCATATACGTTTTTCCAATTTTCCATGCTTTAAATCAAATACAGGGAATACAATAAACAAAAAGACGATTAAACATAGATATGAGAATAGATATATTCAGTTTTTTAATCTCTTATTTTTATTGTTGTCCATCTAATCTAATAAAATAGGCGGAAAAATGCAGATGTCGAACCTTAAAATGATAAAATAACCTTTTACGATTTTTTTTCTTCAAATCTACTGTTTAAGTATATAGAATATTCATTTAGCTGTCGTTTTGTGCCAAAAGTGTATCTTTAACCTACAGCATTAACAATGTTAATTTGATTGTAATTGCATAGTAAGAGAAAGTACGATACGGAATAAACCACCTCAGTGATACGATTTAAAAAATGATTTTTTAATACTATTTAATACTGCTTATCGATTGCATAAGTTTGCACTTTATTCATTTGTAACGTAATAACCTACTGCGTTTAAATATTGATTTTCTAGGTTTATGTGAATCATGAAGAGTAAGATATGCAAATGAACAAATTACGATACACAATGACAGTCGAATAAAAGCTTTCAAACTATGCTTAGTGTTTGCATACATTTGTACTTCTTATTTTATTATGTATCTCAAACGAAGTTGGAAGACATATTGTTTTTGTCTGACATTTTATTCTCGCATCATTTTCTTCTTTTCTACGGCTGATATTGTGAGCTAAATTTCTCTGAAAGTCGCATCCTAATACACGTTTATGATATATTAGATAGGCATATGTAGTGGTGCATTTCACTTTTAAGGCGATTCATAGTGGGTTTTTGGGGAAAGAGGTTAAAGAGGATCGCCATATTGTTGCGGGTCTGTCTGTCAGTCCGTCCGCAACAACAAATCGTGTCCGGGCGATAATTTTTTATCGTCAGGTAGGCTTTTTGGTATTTGGCATGTGGATAGATTATAACTAATCGATGCATCGCATCACTTGCCATGTACGTTGACCTTTAACTTTGAACCCCAAAGGTGACATAATTGCTTTTTTCGAAATCTACAAAAGTGGTCTTTATCGTGCAAGGAGAGTGACACGTTACCCACTATGGTCCGCGGCCAGGGTGCCGTTTCATAAAGCGATCGTTAGCTTAACGTGCACGTTGTCCTATTGAAACTGCATGGGATAACGAGCACGTTAATTAGCAATCGCTTTATGAAACGGCACCCAGGATCCGTTTTATGACCTGACACCCCCCAACTAGAGGGGCTCTTCTTTCCCCCACCCGGGGACGCATTGGTCTGCTCTGTGGGTCGAGTATGTGGAACCCTCCGAGTTTGGTCCCAGGAGCGGACTTGCATAAGTTGGCATAATTTGTGGATAATCATATTGCCTAAAATAATTACTTAAGGTAACAAAAATAAATAAAGTGCAAGAAAGGGCTTGTCATCGTGGATAAGCAAAGGTGATTATGTGTTTCATTATTTGGCTTCTGAAATTGGTTTGTGTTGTGTTTTGTTTTTTTTTTTTTGTTGGTTTTTGTTCTTCTACATTTTTGCTTTACAATTGTTTAATACCACATTACCACATAATAAATTAAAACATGACATTTTAAAACTTCGCTTTCTGTGTTTTATTCGGTTGTATTTTGTACACAATTATTCATTTGAATTATTAATAATGTATTATAGAACCGTTTGTTATAGATTTATCTTTTTTTAATACTCTCGTCAGTTAATTATATAGCAATATATTTGTTTGGGTGTTTCGTGGAATATATACCCTACTTTAGCAATAATTTAGATATGTAAATTGCAGTTTTTATTTGGAGCTGTGTACCTTTAGAGAAGCACCGAATCTTCGGCATGACAACTAGTAATCCTTAAGTTTGTTATCGAGCACACCATACCTGAAGTCAGACTCAGTTATGCTACTCATTTAAAATTCTTGATTCACTGGTACTGATATGTATGTTACAGTAATTACAACAATCCGTAAAGAAATGAAATGTACAAAATGTGAAGTGGCTTCCGAATTAAACGCTGATGCATACCCCACTTTCATAACATGACGTCACGAGGGATTTGTCAGATTTCAGTAATATGTGGTAAAGGAAATAGGCGTTTTCAAAACGCTAACATTCGTAACATCAACACAAATCTATCAATTCTCGGCATGTGCCGTGTTTGTGTTTTGTTTTGTTTGTTTGTTTGTTTTTTTTTTGCCTTTTTTGTTTTTTTTTGTTTTGTGTTGTTTATTTTTGTATATATCAGGATTTGTAATTGTCCCATGACTAGGAGCTATGGTTGTTTGGACGGTTACTTCCCTTGACTAGGAGCTCTTGTTGTTCGGACGGTTACACCCCTTGACTAGGAGCTCTTGTTGTTAGGACGGTTACTTCCCTTGACTAGGAGCTCTTGTTGTTCGCACGGTTACTTCCCTCGACTAGGAGCTCTTGTTGTTCGGACGTTTACTTCCCTTGACCAGGAGCTCTTGTTGTTCGGACGGTTACTTCCGTTGACCAGGAGCTCTTATTGTTCGGACGGTTACCTCCCTTGACTAGGAGCTCTTGTTGTTCAGACGGTTACTTCCCTTGACTAGGAGCTCTTGTTGTTCGGACGGTTACTTCCATTGACGAGGAGCTCTTGTTGTTCGGACGGTTACTTCCCTTAACTAGGAGCTCTTGTTGTTCGGACGGTTACTTCCCTTGACTAGGAGCTCTTGTTGTTCGGACGGTTACTTCCCTTGACAAGGAGCTCTTGTTGTTCGGACGGTTACTTCCCTTGACTAGGAGCTCTTGTTGTTCGGACGGTTACTTCCCTTGACTAGGAGCTCTTGTTGTTCGGACGGTTACTTCCCTTGACTAGGAGCTCTTGTTGTTCGGACGGTTACTTCCCTTGACTAGGAGCTCTTGTTGTTCGGACGTTGACTTCCCTTGACTAGGAGTTCTTGTTGTTCGGACGGTTACTTCCCTTGACTAGGATCTCTGGTTGTTCGGAAGGTTACTTCCCTTGACTAGGAACTCTTGTTGTTCGGACGGTTACTTCCCTTGACTAGGAGCTCTTGTTGTTCGGACGGTTACTTCGCTTGACTTGTTGGCTCTTGTTGTTCGGACGGTTACTGCCCTTGACTAGGAGCTCTTGTTGTTCGGACAGTTACTTCCCTTGACTAGGAGCTCTTGTTGTTCGGACGGTTACTTCCCTTGACTAGGAGCTCTTGTTGTTCGGACGGTTACTTCCCTTGACTAGGAGCTCTTGTTGTTCGGACGGTTACTTCCCTTGACTAAGAGCTCTTGTTGTTCGGACGGTTACTTCCCTTGACTAGGAGCTCTTGTTGTTCGGACGGTTACTTCCCTTGACTAGGAGCTCTTGTTTTTCGGACGGTTACTTCCCTTGACTAGGAGCTCTTGTTGTTCGGACGGTTACTTCCCTTGACTAGGAGCTCTTGTTGTCCGGACGGTTACGTCCATTGACTAGGAGCTCTTGTTGTTCGCACGGTTACTTCCCTTGACTAGGAGCTCTTGTTGTTCGGTCGGTTACTTCCCTAGACTTGTTAGCTCTTGTTGTTCGGACGGTTACTTCCCTTTACTAGGAGCTCTTGTTGTTCGGACGGTTACTTCCCTTGACTAGGAGCTCTTGTTGTTCGGACGGTTAATTCCCATGACTAGGAGCTCTTGTTGTTCGGACGTTACTTCCCTTGACAAGGAGCTCTTGTTGTTTGGTCGGTTACTTCCCTTGACTAGGAACTCTTGTTGTTCGGACGGTTACTTCCCTTGACTAGGAGCTCTTGTTGTTCGGACCGTTACTTCCCTTGACTAGAAGCTCTTGTTGTTCGGACGGTTACTTCCCTTGACTAGGAGCTCTTGTTGTTCGGTCAGTTATTTATATTAAATTCAGAAAGAAAAGTAGAAACATCTCAAATATCAATCTGATCAAAATGTTAAATAACAGGAGCACAGTGTCACTATATGACAAGGATCCTGTGAAAGGATTATCAAATACCATGTAATGGTGTGGTGAAGTTGCGGATAACATATGGCTATCCCACATGTCTATGTCAAAGTCCATATTTTGCTATGGGCAACCCTAAATATCATTCCATTTAAAATGTTAAATATCAGTTGCACAATGGGACTTGGGGACAAAGATTCTGTGTAAGTTTCATCAAATCCCATTCAGTAGTGTAGGAGTAGTTGCAGATAGGAGAAAGTGTAACGGATGGACGGACACCCTATCAATATAATAAGTACATTGCATAACAAACATTTTGTTTAAGGAAGGAAAGCCGGAGCATCAGATGAGATTTCTCGACTTTTGACAGCATACAAATCATTCGTTGTCAATTAATGTTGGAGTCGAGCACACCTTACCAGAAGTCCGGCTCGAACTCACAGACACAAAACACCATTAGTTGATATCCCCAAACTTTTGTGTTTGAAAACATTTGTTTCTTAATAATTTATATATCTGACATAATATACATTTACTTGATTTTGGAAGCAAAAATGTCAGACGCATTGACTTTGAACTTTATGGTGTCATGACACTTACTTCATATGGAATTTTTCAATTCCGAATTTGTACTTGTATAGTGGCGAAATTCTTAACTACTGTGTTTAATGTTCTGCAGTTTCCCCACATTATACTGTATAGTGGCGGAATTCTTAACCACTGTGTTTAATGTTGTGCAGTTTCCCCACGTTATACTGTATAGTGGCGGAATTCTTAACCTCTGTGTTTAATGTTCTGCAGTTTCCCCACGTTATACTGTATAGTGGCGAAATTCTTAACCACTGTGTTTAATGTTCTGCAGTTTCCCCACGTTATACTGTATAGTGGCGAAATTCTTAACCACTGTGTTTAATGTTCTGCAGTTTCCCCACGTTATACTGTATAGTGGCGAAATTCTTAACCACTGTGTTTAATGTTGTGCAGTTTCCCCACGTTATACTGTATAGTGGCGAAATTCTTAACTACTGTGTTTAATGTTCTGCAGTTTCCCCACGTTATACTGTATAGTGGCGAAATTCTTAACCACTGTGTTTAATGTTCTGCAGTTTCCCCACGTTATACTGTATAGTGACGAAATTCTTAACCACTGTGTTTAATGTTGTGCAGTTTCCCCACGTTATACTGTATAGTGGCGAAATTCTTAACTACTGTGTTTAATGTTCTGCAGTTTCCCCACGTTATACTGTATAGTGGCGAAATTCTTAACCACTGTGTTTAATGTTGTGCAGTTTCCCCACGTTATACTGTATAGTGGCGAAATTCTTAACCACTGTGTTTAATGTTCTGTAGTGTCCCCACGTTATACTGTATAGTGGCGAAATTCTTAACCACTGTGTTTAATGTTCTGCAGTTTCCCCACGTTATACTGTATAGTGACGAAATTCTTAACCACTGTGTTTAATGTTGTGCAGTTTCCCCACGTTATACTGTATAGTGGCGAAATTCTTAACTACTGTGTTTAATGTTCTGCAGTTTCCCCACGTTATACTGTATAGTGGCGAAATTCTTAACCACTGTGTTTAATGTTCTGCAGTGTCCCCACGTTATACTGTATAGTGGCGAAATTCTTAACTACTGTGTTTAATGTTCTGCAGTTTCCCCACATTATACTGTATAGTGGCGAAAGTTTTAACCACCGTGTTTAATGTTCTGCAGTTTCCCCACGTTATACTGTATAGTGGCGGAATTCTTAACCTCTGTGTTTAATGTTCTGCAGTTTCCCCACGTTATATTGTATAGTGGCGAAATTCTTAACCACTGTGTTTAATGTTGTGCAGTTTCCCCACGTTATACTGTATAGTGGCGGAATTCTTAACCACTGTGTTTAATGTTCTGCAGTTTCCCCACGTTATACTGTATAGTGGCGGAATTCTTAACCACCGTGTTTAATGTTCTGCAGTTTCCCCACGTTATACTGTATAGTGGCGGAATTCTTAACCACCGTGTTTAATGTTCTGCAGTGTCCCCACGTTATACTGTATAGTGGCGGAATTCTTAACCACTGTGTTTAATGTTCTGCAGTTTCCCCACGTTATACTGTATAGTGGCGGAATTCTTAACCACTGTGTTTAATGTTCTGCAGTGTCCCCACGTTATACTGTATAGTGGCGGAATTCTTAACCACTGTGTTTAATGTTCTGCAGTTTCCCCACGTTATACTGTATAGTGGCGGAATTCTTAACCACTGTGTTTAATGTTCTGCAGTGTCCCCACGTTATACTGTATAGTGGCGGAATTCTTAACCACTGTGTTTAATGTTCTGCAGTTTCCCCACGTTATACTGTATAGTGGCGAAATTCTTAACTACTGTGTTTAATGTTCTGCAGTTTCCCCACGTTATACTGTATAGTGGCGAAATTCTTAACCACTGTGTTTAATGTTGTGCAGTTTCCCCACGTTATACTGTATAGTGGCGGAATTCTTAACCACTGTGTTTAATGTTCTGCAGTTTCCCCACGTTATACTGTATAGTGGCGGAATTCTTAACCACTCTGTTTAATGTTGTGCAGTTTCCCCACGTTATACTGTATAGTGGCGGAATTCTTAACTACTGTGTTTAATGTTCTGCAGTTTCCCCACGTTATACTGTATAGTGGCGGAATTCTTAACCACTGTGTTTAATGTTCTGCAGTTTCCCCACGTTATACTGTATAGTGGCGGAATTCTTAACCACTCTGTTTAATGTTGTGCAGTTTCCCCACGTTATACTGTATAGTGGCGGAATTCTTAACTACTGTGTTTAATGTTCTGCAGTTTCCCCACGTTATACTGTATAGTGGCGGAATTCTTAACCACTGTGTTTAATGTTGTGCAGTTTCCCCACGTTATACTGTATAGTGGCGGAATTCTTAACCACCGTGTTTAATGTTCTGCAGTTTCCCCACGTTATACTGTATAGTGGCGGAATTCTTAACCACTGTGTTTAATGTTCTGCAGTTTCCCCACGTTATACTGTATAGTGGCGGAATTCTTAACCACTCTGTTTAATGTTGTGCAGTTTCCCCACGTTATACTGTATAGTGGCGGAATTCTTAACTACCGTGTTTAATGTTGTGTAGTGTCCCCACATTATACTTCCAGGCTGACGAGATTACTAACTTTTCTTTAATAGTAAGTGGTAGCGCATTTTACCATTTTGTGATTGTTCCGAGCGCTTTACCCACCGAGCTGACCAAGCGCCTTCCATGGAAGCGGATAGGAAAGGTCCTTTTATAGGATTATAAAAGGCTAGTATCATTGTAGCTGTTAAAATTCTTCATTCTCTGTACATGTCTAATGTTCCTTAATTTACAAGAGGCACTCGACATTTGTCCAATGTCTTTACACCTGCGATTGTTTGTTGTAAACATGTTTTATTATGAATAGACGAAATATTGATCGCTAGGAAATATTATATAGCTGCTTTTTAGTTTCTCTCATCTACATTTTGTTCAATTTAATGCAACATTGCTCTGCGCATAAATGCCGTGGAATATGTTGATCACCATCTCCATTGCATTTGCTAACTGATATAATCAATCTAAAATGATTCTTCAATGTCTTTCGAAATAAATCGTTTATCGCTCCAGATCTCTGAAATATTAAGCGACATCTTTCTTGCATGTAATCACGTTGCTCGATCTTTTATATATTTTTATTGATTACAACGGAACAACTCAAAATAAAACGGTCTGTGTCGTAGTATACAGCATTTTGTTTCTGTGGTCCATCAGAACTGGTCTGTAGAACCCTTTGTTGCCTGCCATCTGGATAAATGGCCAGAAGTAGATTCCTGAAATGACCAGTTGCAAAGGTTATACCATAATTATTAACAGCTGTGGCAGGAGAGAACAACCCTTAGACATCCCGATACGTGCAGAGTTGTGTACCTTCCATATATACACAGTGTACACTCCCGTCATTGTCCGAGAAGTAAATCTTATCTTTCTGTGTTGTAACCTTGTACTCACTTCTTGCATTGTCGTATATACGTATTGTTTTGATAATGATTTAATAATCTAGACCTATTACCTTGGTTCCCTCTTCATGCGCCACGGCATATAATTTACCATCATTGTATGTGATGCTCCTGATCGACTGTTTACATAAATTCCTCAGGGTTTGATTTGTACGTTGATTGTTGATATTTACTATCGTTATTTATGTTATTATATGTTTCTCTCTATCCATACGAAATTCCAACCCTATGGTCATCAATTATCATGACGTCATAAGGTTCATACGGAACGCTCTTGTCACGGTCATGTAATTCGTCTTTCTTTAGAAAAGTAATGGATGGTTTATTCCAACTCGCAATCATAAAAAACTTGTTTGGCAATATTAAGCAGCTCGTAACATCGGAATTATTTTCACCCATTTTAATGTTTTTCGTTAACTTCAACTGTAGATAGTTTAATTTATGGACTGGAAGTAATGCTGCTTTAGATGTAATTCGTATTTCTCCTAGCGAGTCGAAGTCTTCAGTGCAGGTGTCAAACTTAGAGTCAATCTTAACTGCTTTACTTAGATGTGGGATACTGTTAACCAGGAGTTTCCATTTATTTCATTGACAAAAGTTTTCAGAATACTCGTAATTCCCATAAAAAAATTGAAGAACATTGTTTCATGTTTTGAGCAGTGTCTTTTAAATCCAGTCTGGTTTTGCGTTTTGTTTCAAAATTATTCGTATTCAAAGAATTTTTTTTTTATGATCTTTTCAGAATTAGACTTCAGTTGTTTTAATTATTTCTCCTATAGCAGATCTATGTGCTAATCTTATTTCAGCTCGCCATTGATTTCTGTGTTACTTTTTCCTGTTTCTCTTGATTTGTTTTGTATTATTGAAGATGTTGTTCTAATTTTTCAAGAATTCCATTGACGGTTTGTTCCGGGTATTTAAAATTGTTCTCACGAACGATAGATAAACGAACTAATAATGTAAGAATGATAGCAACGTCTATATACGAACGTTATTACAATCAGATAAGTATGTAAATATTAAATGATCACTTACTAACTTGTGTTTTTTTGTGTGCTTTTTCGTTCTGTGGGGGATTGTTAAGCGCCAATTTCAGCCATTTGTCTTCAGCTTTAGCATGGTGTTCACCTTATAGGTTAGAATCGAGCACGCCTTGCCTATATTAATGCTCGATCACACAACTTCAGCGTTAAACATTTACACATGACAGATCAACATGTTTAGACTGACGATAATGACAAATAACGTAATTTAAAACTGAAAATTGTGCATCGTATGAAAATGAAAGGTACTCAGAACCTCGTTTATTTTATTATCGGAAGTAATATATAAGGTGTATCTGGACAAAAAGGAGGACAGTAGGACTTTAGCAGGACAAAGCAGGATGGTGTAATGGTTTGCACATGCAACGGTACCCTTTGCCAAAACGCCCCCTCCCCTGACTTATGACAAGAAATAAGATTTCATGACCATAACTTGGATTTCTTTAACACTGTAAGATTGGCGATACATAATACACTGACATAAAACAATTTGATGTGAATGAGAGAGGTGCAATCATCAACAATTTGATGTGAATGAGAGAAGTGCAATCATCAACAATTTGATGTGAATGAGAGCTGTGCAATCATCAACAATTTGATGTGAATGAGAGAGGTGCAATCATCAACAATTTGATGTGGATGAGAGAGGTGCAATCATCAACCCTTTGATGTGAATGAGAGAGGTGCAATCATCAACCATTTGATGTGAATGAGAGAGGCGCAATCATCAACCATTTGATGTGAATGAGAGGGGTGCAATCATCAACCCTTTGATGTGAATGAGATAGGTGCACTCATCAACCGCTCAAAAAGTCTTCAACTTCATATTATCAGCGTTGATAGTCAAATGTCGGTCAATGTCGAAAATCATTGAAATACGTTTGCAGGATGCAATTAAGCAAAACACGTGTATAGGTCGAGACATCGGGAGCACAGAAAGACATCACTACAGGAGCCAACAAGATATGGTCTAGTTCTAGTTTTAAACTTTCACCGAAAAAATTTAAATACGGCAGTAAAAACAACAAACTTCGGTTCATACTGGAAAATCTTACCTTATTTTTCTAAAATGTTATCATTCTGACACAGAAATGTCTACTTTGGTTAAATAAATCACGTGATGCAAAGTTTAAATGACATATTGTTCTGATTATCGGAAACTGTAGTATACTTCATAGTTATTTTACAAACTGATTTTCTTGAAAACATTTAATAGTTAAATAAAGGATAATAAATAAATAAATAGATGTAAATAATTAACTTCAATACCTGTGTAATTGGGATTTCGTATTTTTAATATGTCCATGTAAAATTCACACGCAGATAATTTTGTGTAAATCACACTATTCAATCTCAAAAGTTCGAGGACGTAAACATGGGGAATAAATATTTATAGATTACAGTACATTTTCTATATCGGCTCCCATACCAGCATGAGATACAAGAAACGATTTTGAACACTGCGGAATGCCATAATCAACTGTCAACTTTTCGTATGTTTTTTATAAACACGTTTTATAGTCATTTCAAACGGAACGCAAGAAGATTAAAACGGAACATTTTTTAAAATTAATCCCAACACAATCGCAGATAGCCACAAACATCAAGAATCTACCATAATGTAATGTTAATAATTGTTCCCAGTACCCTCTTCATTGCCCTATTTCATATGCCCGCCACACTCACTCTGATTCCTGTCCTTATTAATCCCTCTCCCCACCAACAACCGCACCTAGTCCTACCGATACTTTTTTGTCAATTGTGAAGTGAAAAGATTCTATAAGTATGGTTTTAAATGCCTCGAACAGGTCTCGCCTGTCGAATTCTGCATTTTCGTGAAAACATAAATTTACATTTGTGTTGCATGCATTAATACTAAAAGACTGAAGAGTTCCAAAAAGAAAAACATGGCATACTAACAACAACCTGGCTAATTTCCTACAAGACTTGTCAAAATATACAGGTAGCATCTTTTACAGCGAATTCATCGAAAGAATTAAATGCGTCTCTCTTGATATATCAGGGTAATTTCTCGCCTGTTGAGTTCTAAATTCACAACCAATAATATCCATCAGTAATAACATATTTACACACATTAAACAAGTGAAAATGACATCGCAACTGGATCGACATGTATTAAGAACTAAATCCTTTGATTGATTGATTGATTGATTGATTGATTGATTGATTGGCTACACTGTAAATATAACGGACGCTAACGCGTCCGGACGCATTAAAATTTTATACGCATGGTGTACAAAAATCTAACACTGCTTGTTCAAGAAGTGTTCATCTGAGCACATAGTGTCCAAGTTTTAAACATCTGTGTTTTAAACGTTAACATTCAATTTTTCAATAAATTTAACACTGCAGTATTCATACCGGGGAAATGAATTTGATCTATGTTTTTTGTATACTATTTTGATATAGCACATTGAAAGAATTTAAAAAAAACTATACATAATGATTATTATTTAAATGCCTTAAAAATAGATATTCAAAGTTACATTAGTATTCTCTGTCTTTTTCTTACAAATGTTTCAGTGAATAAAATATTGTGCAGTGGTCATGTCGTAATTTTATTATGCCTAAATTTATCAATTGTGTATAAATGTTTGCATTAAATGATATTTTGCCACTCAATTTATGTGCTTTTTAAAGCAATTTACTATATTGAAAATCTTGTATCTTAATATGAATGTTTCCTATACCAATTAATACAAATATAATGTCTCATTTCTTTTTGTAAGATATTATTTTTGCAGCATCAAGATTTTTATGTTTTTACTAACAGAGATATTTACAAAAAAAAATAATATTCATCTTATTTATTTATTTGCATTCTCTATGAAAATATACAAAATTAGTTTTAAGTCATTTTCGCTAGCCAAGTGTTGCGATCCGGTTCCCCCCTTTACACTTAGATACCGAAGATCGTTTTTAGCATGGTTCTTAACTACAGATACATTTATATAGTATATTTTTATTATTGATTGCGGTACATCTTCATTTCCAAATCGGCTAGATCCTACTTTGCAATTTACTTTGTCGGAACATGTTACCTTTTGAACATGTTCGCAATATGAACATTGCAGTGTTCTACTTTTTAACATTTTCCCTTTGAACACTTTAAAAAAGTGTTCCAAATATTTACATTCGTTCTTTGAACATGTTCTGTGTGTTCAAAAAGTGTTACAGGTTCAAATACATCTACTGTCTAAATCATTTTAATATTGATAAATGATAGAAATGACGAACACACAAATTACACATCAAGCAAAAAAAAAACAACAAAAATTAGTATTTTTACTTTGTAAATGAAAACAATTATATGTATTATATCAATACCGTATTAATAACTACAAAAAAACCCGCCAATTGATGCACATTCATACGACAGAACACACATAATGTACATACAATCTTGGCATGCATAAACAACACGTCCGGACGCGTTTAAATTTTATACGCATGGTGTACAAAAATGTAACACTGCTTGTTCAAGAAGTGTGCATCTGAACACATAGTATCCAAGTTTTAAACATCTGTGTTTTAAACGTTCACATTCAGTTGTTCAATAAATTTAACACTGCAGTGTTCATACCGGGGAAATGAATTTGATCTATGTTTTTTGTATACTATTTTGATATAGCACATTGAAAGAATTTTAAAAAACTATACATAATGATTATTATTTAAATGCCTTAAAAATAGATATTCAAAGTTACATTAGTATTCTCTGTCTTTTTCTTACAAATGTTTCAGTGAATAAAATATTTGTATTTATGGTTAAAATGTATCATATATGTCATAATCTGTTCTGTTATTGAACACTCAGTGTTTATCAAGTGTTCTATCTCTGAACACTGGTGTTCAACATTTCCCGCGCAATATAGTACCAGAATGCACCACGGAACCACCGGAAGTCTGCCTGTTTCAGTTTTTGGGCAGCGAAATTCAAAGATACAGACGTAATTATACAAGCATTTCTCACGGATAGTGATGGATTACTTTGAAATCTTTGTTCATTTGCCACTGTTAAAAATTCATTCAAATGACCTCAACTGTGTGAATTGTGGGTTTGGAGCATATGACATGTGAATGTACAACCCGTGTCATGACAGATTTACCCAAGGCAAATTCTAAGAAACAGGAAGAATTAGTCTCAAGCTAAAGGAGGAATAAAATAGAGAGACAATATCAAATTGGGAGACACTGTGCATTGGGAAAAGCTTCTAAGGAAGAAATTTATTGAAAGTGGTGGTGGCTGAATTTACCTGTGGTGTGTGTTGTGCCAAGTTTTCAGACATTTCACATACAGTTTCTGTATATATTTTAAAGACAGGTGAATGTCTTCAATAAAACTCTTGCAGGATGGATAGACATATTGTGTATTCAGACATGTACTAAATTTTATCTGACCATTTATTTGGAGTTATGTACATGTATCTTTCATTGGTTCTTTGGAAAAACTTGTGGACATTGACTCTTGTGTTATTTTTAGAGTGCATGCATAACTACCTATACCTGTAGCAATCGTGTTTTTTTCTCTTTAAGCATATATGCTATGTATGTTAAACTCATCAGGAAAATGCAGAAATGAGATTGATGCTTTTTCTAAAATTACTAAAACAGTTTGTCTTTAAGTAGTTTTATTATGCCTAAATGTATCAATTGTGTATAAATGTTTGTATTAAATGATATTTTGTCACTCAATTTATGTGCTTTTTAAAGCAATTTACTATATTGAAAATCTTGTATCTTAATATGAATGTTTCCTATACCAATTAATAAAATTATAATGTCTCATTTCTTTTTGTAAGATATTATTTTTGCAGCATCAAGATTTTTATGTTTTTACTAACAGAGATATTTACAAAAAAAATAATATTCATCTTATTGATTTATTTTCATTCTCTATGAAAATATACAAAATTAGTTTTAAGTCATTTTCGCTAGCCAAGTGTTGCGATCCGGTTCCCCCCTTTACACTTAGATACCGAAGATCGTTTTAAGCATGGTTCTTAACTACAGATACATTTATATAGTATATTTTTATTATTGATTGCGGTACATCTTCATTTCCAAATCGGCTAGATTTCTTTGCAATTAACTTTGTCGGAACATGTTACCTTTTGAACATGTTCGCAATATGAACATTGCAGTGTTCTACTTTTTAACATTTTCCCTTTGAACACTTTAAAAAAGTGTTCCAAATATTTACATTCGTTCTTTGAACATGTTCTGTGTGTTCAAAAAGTGTTACAGGTTCAAAGACATCCACTGTCTAAATCATTCTAATATTGATAAATGATAGAAATGACGAACACACAAATTACACATCAAGCAAAAAAACAAAAATTAGTATTTTTACTTTGAAAATGAAAAATATTATATGTATTATATCAATACCGTATTAATAACTATAAAAAAACCCCGCCAATTGATGCACATTCATACGACAGAACACACATAATGTACATACATTCTTGGCATGCAGAAACAACAGAACACAAATTAAATTTCCGAAATCCCGCCGTACGTGACGGACGTCGCATATAATTATCAAAACACATAATCGTATAATGCATGTACCAATAAATACAAATTGGCATAACCTTACTCTTTTCATACAATTACCACACTATACTACACGAGTTCACATTGCTAATAATCCTTCGTTGATAGCCAGGGCCAACCAGGAAAAACCACGGTATTGGTGGAAACCTGTGTCCGAAATCAATGCATAAGATTATCTCAGTATTACGATGTCGAACATTATCATGTACAAAAAAAAATACAGCAAAAAAATTAGAGTTTACTTTTTCGATCGGGGGATGGAAAGTGACAGAATTCTATTTACCCGAACTTCACCCCGGGTATAACGCTAACTACGTAAGGATACCCGATTGGTCGACTACTACTTCGTTACACCGATAATTAATATATGCATACCGAAATTACAATATTTTCCCGCTATACTAATCGAAACGCGGGAAAATACTATGATCTCAATACCGTATTAATAACTACAAAAATGCCAATTGATGCACATTCATACGACAGAACACAAATAATGTACATAAATTCTTGGCATACAGAAAACAACAGAACACAAATTAAATTTGCCCGCCGTACGTGATAGAAAATACAAAGAAAGGCTGGAAACTACAAACCCAAACATTTCGACACGTGAAAATGTGTCTCTATTGAATCTACAATAAAACCATCCTTACCAGCATCGTACCTCCTCCTACCGGGCTTCTTTAAGCAATTGTCGCTGACATCAGCGTTAGCGGCGGTTGTAGCTCCGCCGGAACGGAAAGAATGCAGACCAATATTGCAATTTGGAAGTACGAGTTTCACCCGTTTCAAAATTGACTCCCTAGCCGCCGTGTAACATTTTTTATTCTTTGTTATAAATTTGCAAATGCTACCCGACCTAAATACAGGTCTAAATAAATAAAAATCGTTTGGAGAAAGTATAAAATTAACTAGTTTGATGTATCTTACATACATGTACATTGAGTAAGGACAGGCAGATGTTTCGCCTTTAGATACTAAAACCTCTGAACCTTGTCTGTACTGGTCTGTTTTACTTTTTTTTAAATATTCAATATTAAATGGCTTTCTAGTAAAATAACATCACAAAACCTAAGAGAAACTAGTTCGTCGAATATAAGAAAACCAGAAAAAGATAATACCATCATTGTTAAATATCTAACAACTAAGGTATCAGTAGAGTGTTTGAACATATCGCAAATCTCAATTAACACATCCTTTGAAATGGGCCCTTTTTGTCAACCTTTTTGGGTGCTACTCTTTTTGAGGCTTCTAAAATTGAAATTACGAATTTGTTATTGGTAGGATCTAAGAGTTCGTTAATTTCATGGGCCCATTTTATACCATAAATTGCGTTGTACACTGGATAATAAGTAGAACCAGAGTTTATCAAGTGTGTAGGGTATAGAGCGACATTTACCGGCTGTGCTGATAAAGCATTATGACCTTGTAGATGTATAAAACATCTTTTAAAAGAATTAAAATACGATTTTACTGTATTGTCACTTTTTGATGAAATTAGAAGTTCGCACATTTTAGGATAAAGTTTATATAAATAAGTGTCCTCTTCTATCCCGCTTTCTTGAACCAAAGCCTCTATGCTGGTATTCAACCTGATCCCTGTCAAAATATAACGGATCAATAAATATACCATATTTTAGAATCTTCCTTTTAGAGCGAGCATTCTAAATTTTAATAAATGTTCTGCGAAAATGCCATTATGCCCTCTCCCTTCTTTTGTTATGTTTTCTCCATGAAAATACACGTGATTTACTATAAAATACTTAAATGCACCTGATTGGTCATTTATCACGGGCAAGAATGGCGCTGATGTCCATTCTGGAATGACTGGTGTACAATTGCATTTCTCTGCTTTGATCTTATTTACTACTATATAGGAATCAAACTTGGCGGTGGCACCAGCCAATTATTGTAGCCTGCCCATGGCATTGCATCTGTGCCTGTAGTACCTGGGCACCAAAATGTTGAGTTGAACATATCGCATTTTGTGTTGTAATCATGTGCAAATTATATATCTATATTATGATGTCCTCATAAATTGTCCAAATAAAGGAAAACGTGATCGGCTATTTCCCAATCGTCGCAATGCACGACCCTACTCAACATGTCTGCGTGCTCATTTGACTCTCGTGGTATCCAAGAACAACTTAATTTTATATCATTTTCATCGCAGAATTTACAAATTTAAAAAAACATTCTTCTGTACCAGAATCTTTCTACTGCCTATGTTTAAAATTTCTGTCACGTTCTTGTTATCTGGGAACAGCCTGATGTTCTTCCCCGTAGCACAGTTTTAACTTTTAAGCTTTTTAAGCTTCCAGAACTTGAACAACTACCAAAAATCTCTAAAGGTTCGTCATCTGAACCCGTGGTTATAAAACCACCGTACCCCACATTTGAGGCGTAAACAAAAACATAATAATCTTGTAGATCATTGTACGTCAACGGACTCAACTGAGAGCCTATCTCATTAATGCACTCATAATTCTTAGACCAAAATAAGCATTCATCTAATGCATCGGTACTAACTAGTACTTGGGCATTCCAGCTAGCCCTCTGTAATAAGCTAAAATACAAAAATCTAGTTTTAAACGTGTTTGTTCGGCCAAAACTGGTTGCATATATATTATCTGACCGATTATGATTGCAACGAACTTTGCAGCGAAGAGCCTTCGCTCACTTGTAAATTGATTTATAAAACATGGAAGAATATCCTTAAGTTTGTTCATGCGTTCATTTATTCTTAAAATACCTGCAGACATATCCCATTTAAAACCTAGCCATTCTAAATTTTGAACTGGAGACCAGTTGCATTTTTCTAAGGCCAAAGCAAAACCGAACCTTTCCAGGTCTCTGCGAACTGTATCGCTCGTAAGCCTAGCCGCTTCTAGATCTTTTCCACCACCTAAACCATCATCTTAGTACATGATAATTGTGTGCCCATGATTTCTCCTGTATGTTATTACTTCTCTTACAACTTTTGTAAATACGTATACAAATTTTGACAAACCAAATGGCAATACATTGTAAACATAATACATGTTTTCCCATTTAAGACCTAAATATATAGGAATATGAAGAAATTTTGATGTGGTGGTATGCACTTTTTAAGTCATAAGTAAATCCGAAATCCCCATTTTTAAACAATTGTCTTGCAGTTTTTGCATCTTCGTATTTATGTTTATATCTCACTACATGTGGATTTATGTGCCTAGCGTCAAGTACTAATCGTTATTTAGAGCCCTTGTTATTAGCTACTGTAAGAGGATTTACTACATGAGGTTTATGGGATAGCTTTGAAATGCACCCCTTTTTCAATAGTTTTTCTACCTCGCTCTTGACGAAATTTTGATTATATATGGCAGATTTATTATTTTCTAATTCGATTTCATTTGGTATGGAATTAAATGGGATTTTATACCCATTCTTAATTATATCTAAAACGAAATCTGTTGCCCTTATTTTCTTCCACTCGGCTGATTTTTCTCTTAAATTACCTACACCTGTAGTAGTATGTGTATTAATCATTGACTGACGTTCAGTATCACGTGATGTCTGTGTTGTTGTCTGATTGACGTTAACATTTAAATTTAACTCGCCTTTTTCTGTATTTGAATTATTAAAGATAATACTTATCTTATTTTCTGCTCCGCAATTGCCTTGGGACTATTTCTGATCCAATTTTCAAATTCGCTGAAATAAAAACACCTGCCCGGGCGCGTCTCCAACTTAGATGCATGTGTACTGGTACTATTGACTGGAATAGCTTTTCCAATACGTGTTGCATTTTGAGGTGTGTAAGGAGAGTTTTTTCGTTTCGAGCGTCTTTTGAGTTTCTCCTTTTTTATCTTACTCTCGGCCCTGACTTGAGCCTTGTAAATCTTTTTCTCGTCGTCTGAGTTGTCTGCTAAAGGATTTGACACATACTCATCTACCACGCGCCATCCGGCCTCAGTCGAGTCTGCTAATTTTATTAATTTTTGACAACCTTTAACCAAATCTACACCTGTTATTTTTCGTTTTGCGTTGTCTATAGTTACGTGTTCATGGTTTATTCCTGATTTTACTTTAGCTAATTTAACGAAAACTTTCTGATTGTGCTTAAATTGTTCTTCGTTTCCTCTTTTTCTAAACTTGTAGGAATCATTAATTGACTCGTCAATTTTGGCAATCTGGTTATCTGAAATACTCTTTTGGTCTTCATTAATTTTCTTTTGTAATCCTTGTAGTCGGGAATCCAGTACAAAGTCATATTATTTAAGAGCTCGTCTTGTGTAGACTTGATAGTATTTTGAACTTCAATATGAATAGCTTGTTGTAAATTGACGTCCATCTTACTAGTTCGATCGGCGGCCAGAAAGTGACTGAATTCTATTTACCCGAACTTCACCCCGGGTATAACGCTAACTACGTAACGATACCAGATTGGTCAACTACTACTTCGTTACACCGATAATTAATATATGCAAACCGACAATACAATAATTTCCCGCTATACTAATCGAAACGCGGGAAAATACTATTATCTATCGCGTGTGCAGTCCACAGTCAAGTAGCTATCTTACGTCGTTGTTATAATACTAGTACACTGCATACACACCCGTCTGTTACATTACATCTGCTCTCTACCGGGTGTAGCTCACAGGCCCATAGCTATCTTGCATTGTCTTTATATTACGAGTACAGTGCATACACAACCAACCGTCTGTTATATTACAAGTTATCTATGGCGTGTGCAGTCCACAGTCAAGTAGCTATCTTACATTGTCTTTATATTAAGAGTAGAGTGCATACACACCTGTCTGTTATATTACACCTGCTCTCTATCGGGTGTAGTTCACAGTCAAGCAGCTATCTTACATTGTCTTTATATTACAAGTACAGTGCACACACACCCGTCTGTTATATTACATCTGCTCTATCACGTGTACAGGCAACATATCCGCTAAAGTACAGTTAAACTCTATCACGTGTGCAGCCAGATAATACTCCTGCGTAAATTACGATATTGGAAACTTTGCAATGTGTATACAGCCAGTATATAGTTTTAACACAGTTCCTGTTGTTTATTATATTTAGTTTATCATAATTTGTATTGTCATTAAGTCGCCTAAAACGAAGTTTCGGTGACTTATTGTTTTAACACTTTCTTCTTCTTCATATTATTATTGTTTTGCACATATTTTGGTTTCCACCTTTCCTAGACCGTGAACTTGACCGACACATTTCTCAGAGATGATTTAATGGAATCAAATGAAACTTAGCACAGTTGTAGTTCAACATATAGAGGGGTGCAGTTAATAGTCACAGTTTTGATAATGACCTACATTTCATAATTGACTCCACTTGACCGACCCACCCAAAAATGGCTAAATTTGTCGGTGGTCCGATTTCAATGAAATTTGGAGGCAGATGATTTAGTATTTCGAGTGAAACCCTTATTTTCGACATTTTCAAAATGGCGGCAAAAACGTGTATAATTTTCAACGTTTAACGTGCTCCGATTGCAACAAAAGTTGGTGTAGAGGTAGATTTAAGTGTCCTGAGTGGAATTCAACATTCGGAAATATTTTTTGACCGTGGGTTTGAAAAAAGCGGCCATAATTCGTCAAATTTTCTAGGTTGTCCGATTTTAATGAAATTTGGTACATTTTAATGTCCCGATTGGAACGCATTACTATCCATGGAAATTTTGGACGACTTCTGTGTTGGCATCCTAACACATTATTTTTAATTTTTAATTGCTGTTGTTAGATCGTTTTTGTTAGTTAGATATAAGCGAGTGTATTCACTATGTTAACCAGTGAACAAGATCATAGATACGTGCGGTCTTTAAGCCAGTGTGTCAAGTTGGTTAAGTATCTGTAGGAGCATGCATATTAGGTATGTCAGGTTAAACTGGTAGATTAAGTTATTGGTATGTGTGGGCGTTAGGCCACTTCGTCAAGAAGCCCGAGTATCCAGAGACCTGGAGGTGAAAAATCTGGCTATCCTTGTCAATTAAACACACTTCCTCAGTGAGAATCGAACCCAGTGTGGAAAAAAGACCTATGATCAATAGCAGGCGTCCTTAACCACTCGATCATCAAAATTCCCCTGGCAATTTAGACTATTCAAGATTGGGTCAAGACTGATTCAGACAAATTCAAAACTATTAAAAACATTTTATTATATAGTCAACGCATGTTTAGTACAAAGTAAATTCAGAATGATTCAGACAAACTAAGTGCAGTCAAGACTAAGGAAGAGTGAAACGAAATGATTTTCTGGAGTCCGTACAGTTCAATACAAAAATAACCGTTTTTATTAATGGTTTACATTGTTTGGGTTCCCTGATTCTGCTGTGATATACTATCACAACAAAGTTATTCAGTATCATTAATTAAGAACAAAAAATCTAAAGCTATAATTCTCCCATCTACCAATACACATTTTATGGGATTGTGACAATAGTTCCATATTGCATACGTATTCTTGGGGATTGCCACAATCGTCCAATCTTGCAATACACATTGTTGTGGATTGCCACAATCGTCCAATCTTGCAATACACATTTAAAGCACATTAAATTATAAACCATAATTTGAACGATGCATAAAAACAAACAGAATATATGTTTATATTTTATTTCTTCTGAAACCATTATAAATGATAAAGTAATAGATGTAAAAAAAAGAAAAAAAGACATAACCATGTTTGTTACTTTGATCCGATTTCACTCAAGAATAATGTAGGTTATTTTCTGTTTTCAGGAACGACTATCTTTGACGGAGGAGAGACATACATTTCATTGGTTGATCCATAATTGATTTTGTGGTTCAAGATAATAATCTAATGTTAACAGACAGATTAATGACAGACAAACAATGGACACACAATGAGTTCAGTGAAGGGAACTATAACATGCAAATTAACTTTTGCACATATTAAATATTTCCATCAAACTATTTCTAAAGTTGTTGATTTAAACATATTTTATTTGTTAATAACAAAATGGATTGGACACAAGTAAATACATACTTATAAAGTCCTTTCCGCATTACAAGTATATACATATACTAGAACAAAGTAGATACAAGAACGTGTACACAATTTCAAATGAACAAACATGGAAAATAATTACAAAGGAATCAAAATCAAAGTCAAAAAAAAAAATTAAAATCAAAGACAAAGTCAATAATGGCTGAAGATGTTTCCGTTTGACTCTTGTCACTACGTCAAACAATTAAAAATCTTTTGGATCTCTTAACATATTCAAACACTTCTCTAAAAATACTTATATTCTGTTCATAAGAAAGTTCTAGATTGCCACAAGTAAGCATGCGTAAATCAATGTTGGTTCCATTTGGCAGCCATCTAAGACTACCAATAAGGTCTAATCTATGGTTGTTATATATAGGACATTCAAAGAAAAAGTGGTTTGCATCTTCAATACGAGAACCGCATAAACACGATGGATTTGAAATAAGGTTTGATCTAAATAAATCGTAATTAAGAAAGGATGCTGAGCATCGTATTTGTGTTAATATTATGTTTAGTTTTCGGGGACCATATGCATAGTGTCTTGGGACTTCCCGCAAAACAGTATCTTTCCTTAAAGTATTTTTGAAGGCCGAAATAGAGTTAACATTTCTTATATTTGGATCAATTCTATTCCATTGCCTAATCGTATCGGGAATAAATGATTGATTAGTGAGGGAAAGTCTACAGTATGGTAATATTATGTCATCACCATTTCTCAATGGATAAGGACTTAAACTTTGAACTTTAGGAGGAATTAGTCTACTTATGTATTGAGGGGCATCGTGGTTTTGTATTGTATAAAACATTTGTAACCTTCTTCTCTTTCTTCTTTCCGCCAAAGATTCCCAACCAATTTCGGTATACAATGTTTCTAATTTGGTAAATATAGGCAGTCCTGTTACAATTCTAGCTGCTTCTGACTGGAGTCGTTCCAGTTTAGAAGCATTGCTAACACCACAATTATCCCAGACCTCAGATGCGTATTCAAATAACGGTCTTATATAAGTAAGGAAGAGTTTTTCTAAATTGTTTCGACTCAGTTGATATTTAAGTTTTCTTAGAACATTCAAATGTTTCTTAACATTTGTTATAATGTTATCAATATGCGTATTCCATTTAGCATCATTACTAAATGTAACCCCTAAGTGTTTATGACATTTGACAATCGGAATTGTGACGCCATTTAGTGAAAAAGTAATGTAAGGGATTTCAGCACTTGAAAAAAACAAGATTTCGGTTTTATCAGGATTAAATGACATGCGCCAACATTTTGACCATTCATCCAACTCCCTCAAATCTCGATCAATTACAGTTTTTATTTGTTCTTGATCTTGATCTGAGTAGTTAAACGAAGTGTCGTCAGCAAATAACCTGCATAATGAGGTTAATTTTTCAGCAATATCATTAATATAAATGATAAATAGCAAGGGCCCTAATACAGATCCTTGTGGTACACCCGCAGATATACCACATAAGGAGGACGATGCAGTATTAATGACAACTTTTTGTTTCCTTGATTCAAGATAGCTTTTGAACCAACGTAGCAAATTGTTTCTAATACCATAGGCGTGTAATTTAACTAATAGCCCATCATGCCATACAGTATCGAATGCCTTTGAAAAATCGCAAAATACAAAGCAGTTAATTTCTCTCGATTCCATAGAATTCAGTATACAGTTGTACATTTCAAGTAACTGATGAACAGTAGAATATTTTGGTAAAAACCCTGATTGGTATTCATATATCAAGGTATTTGAGACTAGATGATTGTAAACATGTTTATGTATGATTCTTTCCATGACCTTACCAACACAGCTAATAAGGGATATCGGTCTATAATTTGAGGGTAACGAATGGTCTCCTTTTTTAAAAATTGGTATTACATTCGCAAGTTTCCAATTGGAAGGAAACTTGCACTGCTGTAGAGATCTATTAAACAATATTTGCAAAGGAATTGCTATTTTTTCTGGACAAATTTTCAACATTTTGTGACTAATTATATCTGGACCCGAAGCTTTATTTGGCTTCAATGTGTTTATAATATCAATTATTTCACTCGTATTTATGGAGATTATCTCAATACAATTATCGGTTCTATTATCAAAGTTAGGAATAACCGCATTTATGTCATTTAGCCGAGAAATCGCCGAAAAATATTCATTTAAGATCATACATTTACTGGTGTCATCAAATACAAAAACATTACTGGTAGGATCACAGGTTACGTTTCGGAGCGGTGGAATATTCGAAGACCCTTTGTTCGACTTTATCAACATTTTCATTATTTTCCAGTATGTTTTAGGAGTATTCGCATTTTCAAGAATAATATTATCCAAATTTTGTTCGAATTTTTCTTTTGCAATTTTCTTCAGATTATTGACCTTGTTTCTCTGCTGCTTATACCTAGCAATGTCCCTATCGTTTTTAAATTTTAAAGCTGTTTTTCTAAAACGATCCCGTTTCCGCATTTCTCTTCTTAATTCGGTTGTAAACCAGGGTTTATCGCGTTTGCGGACCGTAACAAATTTGGTTGGTATGCAATCTCTCGCAATTTTCAAAATATGCTCAGAAAATATTTTACAAATATCATCAACGTCTGTATCTACAGGAAATAAATCTAACCAGTTCGTTTGATTAAGCTCGCTTTCAAATTTTTCTTTATCTAGTCTATCATAAATCCAGACTTCACGTTTAAAAGTGCCGGTATTTTTCTCTGGACAATCTATGAACGAGATACAGGCGCGATGGTCAGATATGTGTAGTGGGATTTCTAAAACATCAGAATAAGTGTACGTCAAAGAGTCGCTAATTATTATTGGGTCAAGCAAGGTACTACTTCTATCAGTGACTCGGGTCGGTTTTGTAATTATATTTCGCAGGTTAAAAGTATTCATGATATCTAACAGATTATTTTTGTTTGTGGTCAGTAAATCGGTATTCAGATCACCAGTGACTACGAGATTGTCACTTAATTGATAGCTTAATCCTAAGGCATGATTTAATCGTATATAAAATAAATCTGAATCTGTTGACGGAGGTTTGTAGGCAGCACATAAAAGAAGCTTTTGTCCTTTCGCACGAATTTCTACCCAAAGTGTTTCGTCCGTGCAATTCTCAAGCTCCGGAATACGCTTTATAAAAATATCTTCTTTGGAGTAAATAAGAAGACCACCTCCATAACTGTTCCGATCTTTACGGATTATATTATTTGAAAAACTATCAATATAAATTTCATCATTAGGGATAGTTGGACAAAGATGTGTTTCTGTTACCACTAAGACGTCATATTCATCGAAAAAGTTGTTAATAAAGTCAAGCTTCTGACGTATGCTGCGTATATTTAGATTACATATGGATATATGGTTTTCATATTCGTTATCAGGGTGCAGGGGACCAGGGTTTTGCTCCACATGTCCCAATAGAAGAATAAAGTGAAGTACAAACAGCAGAAAAACAATGTCAATTTTCGGAGCCGTTGACTGTAAGACGGTTATCGCCAAGACAAGTAAGGTACATTGCAAGTTTGTCATTAAAAAATCGAAATAAGTAGATGTTATTGTTTCATTTAGAGATCCTCTTTGTTTAATTCTTACAGTGTTAAACTGACCGATGGCCGCCCGGTATGTCTGTAGATCGCTATCCATATTCATTATAGATATAAACAGCAAATCTTTGAATTTCGGGAAACCAGATGTCAGTTAAACATAGATTGATTAAGTCAATGGAAACATCTTCACAACTTTCAATGTAAATTATAAAAAAAGTTATGTACATAAATAAAAATAAAAAATAAAAAAACAAAGACATTTTCAAGGCTTGTCTTAAACTGGAAAGTAGGAAACCTTTGGGAGTATTTGTTAGTTATTTATTTGGTTATTTTTGCTTTATTGACTTTTTTTGTCGGGCAGCCAAAGATCAAAACAAGAACTTTCGATAATCAATTCTAGTGTCATATTCAAAACCAGCATTATTTTTAACTTAATTTTAAAAAGTACATGAATTCTAGAAAATTAGCAGTTCCATTTGTTGTATTTTGTAATTTTGTATTTTGTATTTTGTATGGATTGATAGTATTGTCAAACTGCAGCATCAGAGGCTCAGAGCATGTGATGCAGTTTGTCAAGCCTAGCAGCAATCCATATCAAAATAACTTACAGGGTTTGTTTACAATATAAAGTGACATATATATATTAATTTGTAGCAAACATATAATATTCTGCAAATTAATAAATTTGTATCAATTGATTCGTAGTCGTCTGCATTCACCGATATACTATAATGTTTAAACAAATAAAGCATGCATAAAAACAGTAAAAGCAATTAATTCATGCATACATATTCCAATTTGGTCAAAAACATTTTTGTTACTTAGTACGAAATAACTGTTTTCGGGAGCTTTGGATTCGAAATCATTTCATATATTGGCTTTTTATAGAAATTCTATTATTGGATCTGCAATTTTAAAATTTATAAATATGTAAAGAAAAAAGGAATTACATTGTCACACTTTGCAAAGTGTAAATATTCAAGTAATGATCATTAAATTAAATTTAGAAAGATAACAGGTAAACTTTCAAGCTCACTAAGTAACAAGTTTAGAGACTATTAGCATACAGTATAATAAAAGGTAATATTTGTATATAGAAGAATAACGGTGATTCTACACAAGTAGGTTTTGATGCAGCTCGCTTTACATGTCAAAAAATGAACAAACTACGAGATCAATTATAATGTTCCAGGGTAAAAGTATAATTAGTTAATTAGTTTATTATGCCATTTGATCACTGAGGTCTGGTTGCGATGCATGATGGTCACCTGAATCAAATGCGGATGTTCTCAAACGGTCAATGGAACGTGTTAGATCGCTTATATCATCATGGTCACGGATTACTTGTTTGTTACTTTCTGCAGTTTTCTTGGCAAAAATGCGACCATCGAAGGTCCAATAAGCTGCTATCGATTTTTCATACTTGAGTTGAGATAACTTTTGAACTAGTTTTGTTCTGAATTGAGTTAAGTTTTCGGTAATATAAATTCCATCGGCATCCCCTTTAAGATGTTTCTTATTTGTATATACAAGATTTCTCATACGATATGAAATAAACCGGACGATAACTTGTGTTTTTCTAAAGTTGTTCTAGAATACAATAAAGATAAAAATACACAGTCAAGTCATATTCTACTATTCTCTTGAGAATTGAGCATCAATACACTTGTCTACCATATACATGATATTTACATAATGTTTAACATTTTAGAACTTGTTCAAGTCTCAATGAACATTTGATAAATCTTGTACTTGTTGTACTTGCACTAAATTGCACTATTTTCTTTAAAAAGTTAATTTTAAAACCCCAAATTTTACTTATTTTGTTCAAACTTTTTTATCACAGATGCCACATTGCTTGGTTTTGTTGGTTTTTTATGTTCAGTCCTATGGGCTGTTGTGACTTCTCTCGTTGGTTTTGAATGTGCAATTCTGTAGCCAAGATTGACCTCTCTCGTCGTTTTTTATGTTCAGTTCTTTGGCTGGGGTTGACCTCTCTCGTTGTTGGTTTTGAATGTGCAGTTGTTTGGCTAGGAATGACCTCTCTCGTTGTTTTTTTTTATGTTCAGCTCTTTGGCTGGGGTTGACCTCTCTGATTGTTGTATGTTCAGGTCTCTGGCTGGTATTGGTGTCTTCTGTAAAGTTTACATAAAACGTCAAAAACAATACATCATAAACACTGAAACCAAAAACAAATTGTAAGGTACAGAAAGGCTACATGTTGTAATATGTAGAGATTCTTTTTTTAGTTTCTTGTGGATTACAATCTGGGGCACAAAAATGGAACAAGAATACCAAGCTGTGAATTCGTACCTTTTTAAGTCCGAAGAAGGTTATTTGATGTTTCAAATGTATTTCTTTAAGTCCTTAGCCGTTATTTAAAGTATGCTACGATGACTTAATATTTATAATATGGTCTGCAAAATCAGAAAAATACAACACATATCAAACAAGACTGTGAAGAGCTACTGGACCCCTGATTAACTTAAATTTGTCTCAACATGTTCGCGATAGTTAGCCAAATAAGAAAATATTTTTAGCCATACAATATTTTAAAAAGTACACTATAACATGTATTTACTTTGTTCAACTCTAAATAATCATCACCAGTTATGCTACAACTGCGGAACCGTACTGTAATTCGTACCAAATTTTTTTTTATGCGGTGGACCAAATTAAAATTGCCAAATGACCTAACAAGCTACGCTTCTGAAGCTACAACATCACATTACACAGCGACAGGTCCTGTTTTCAATTTGTAACAAAATGCAATATAGCTGACCAAACTGTATATGCGTTATTTATTACGAACAATACATCAAACTGTAAAGTAGATCACCATGAACAAAAAAGTAAACTAAAACTGTAACACTTACTATGGTATAATATTCCCTAATGACACAATATTTCCGGCAACATAAAACCATGAAGCATCGAACTGTAATCAAAACTGATCCACGAAAACAAAAGAATCTTCACAATATATTATTGCTCCATAGAACACTTTCTTATCACATTATGAACTTCTTCACTGACAAAAATCTTAAACATCTGAGTATAAGGCACAAATGGCACATTATTCCACCAACATGAATAATAAGTAACTGGAACGGATCCATAAAATCAAACTTATCCTTACCAATATGTTATTTCCCCGTAGACCACATTCTAATCACATAATTATTTATCAAATTATGCAGCTGTTAACTGACAATTTTCTAAAATATCGGAATAGAACGCATTTTGAATATTTTCCGCCAATGCAAACTGTCTCAACATGACTATTTTAGGTCAAGGCCCTTAATTTTCATTGGTTGTTTAAAAAGGGGTTCCAAGTAGGGATAATGTGAAGGATAGTAACACTGACCAAAGCGGGATAACTCTTACAAAAGTTTAATAGGTTCTTTCATACGTTTTTGGGAAAGACCGGTTGATCTTTCACGAGTGATAGAAATTTTATGTCTTTTCGCGAGTGGAGCGAAAGTACCTATTTCTTCCGTAAACCAACAACTTTCATATCGCTATATCCTATAGAATCTCCATTGTTTTAGACTCCATTGTCTCTGAAGTCCAATCAGAACGCCGGAAACAAGAACGTCACACAAGAACGTTGTTATGCTTCCAAAACAACATTCTTGTTTCTAGCGTTTTGATTGAATGACACAGCAAGTACAGATGTGTGCGCGTGAGCTGATCTGTACTGGGTCATCTGTATCAGAAATCGGCCATTTACGGAAGAAAATGAAATTCTGTCTTCTGAAACTACATGTAGTGAAATAGTGTACTAATGTCCTCACAAAATTAATGAACAAATGTTAGGTTTTGAGGTGTATTTTTTGGTCCTGACAATGTACAGTTTATTGATTGCAGGGATATATATTTCAATTTGTATTGTTGTTGTCAAAATCATGTGGATTCAGTCGCGTACTCGCGTATAGACAGCTACGCCAAGATGTCATCTACTGATCACCGGCGTGTAAATACTAAAGTTGCCAGTCTGCGCCCAAAAACAATGGAATGCTTTAGATCTCAAACTTAGGCGTGTCAGTTGTTATAATTATTCCATTCATAGTTCAAGTGAAAATAAAATAAAAAACTATTAAGTATTTAAGGACTTTAGGTAAGGAGCGCTCGATTGCAACAACTTGGAAATGGAGATATTTTTTAAGTGTATCCGATGACATCAGGCAAAGCACCCAGAAGTTTGGTCATATATTATACATTTATTCATGCGCCAGGAATCCACAGTATGCTTTTATTACATTGTGTGCAATACATGTCTGTTTGTCCTAATGTCTGGAGTTATATATTTTGTTTGATGTTAGAATGTCCTTTAACGTCATTTTTAGCAATTTTTTCTGTCATTCATATTTATATAGTGCCATTAAGATGGACCTGTACACAGTAAGACATATTGCCTGCCACACTCGGTCATTCATATTTCTATAGTGCCAGTAAGCTGTACCTGTCCACAGTACGACATATTGTCAGCCACACTCGGTCATTCATATTTCTATTGTGCCAGTAAGCTGAACCTGTCCACAGTAAGACAGTTTGCCAGACACACTCGGTCATTCATATTTCTATAGTGCCAGTAAGCTGTACTTGTCCACAGTAAGACATATTGCCCGCCACACTCGCCCATTCATGTTTCTATTGTGCCAGTAAGCTGTACCTGTCTACAGTAAGACATATTGCCTGAAACACTCGGTCATTCATGTTTCTATATTGCCAGTAAGCTGTTTACAGTAAGACATATTGCCTGCCACACTCGGTCATTCATGTTTCTATAGTGCCAGTAAGCTGTTTACAGTAAGACATATTGCCTGCCACACTCAGTCATTCATATTTCTATAGCGCTAATAATCTGTACCAGTCCACAGTAAGGCATATTGCCTGCCACACTCGGTCATTCATATTTTTATAGTACCAGTAAACTGTATCTGTCCACAGTAAGACATATTGCCTGCCACACTCGGTCATTCATATTTGTATAGTGCCAGTAACCTGTACCTGTTCACAGTAAGACATAATGCCTGCCACACACGGTCGTACATATTTCTATAGTGACAGTAAGCTGTACCTATCCACAGTAAGACATACTGCCTGCGAAAATCGGTCATTCATGTTTCTATGGTGCTAGTAAGCTGTACCTATCCACAGTGAAAAATATTGCCTGCCACACTCGGTCATTCATATTTCTATAGTGCCAGTAAGCTGTACCTGTCCACAGTCAGATATATTGCCTGCCACACTCGGCCGTTTCAATTTAATTTAAATTATCTTATTTTTTGTTGCATTGCACCCGCCTTTAGCATAGATTGAGCAAGTTCCATTCGTGTTTCAGATTTGACCCGATTCGAAATGGACCCCGTGATCTCTCTCTCATGCCGGACAAGCGACATCTGTTGACAGAACTCCATGACATGGTGACGATACTATGACCAGCTTTGTTGTACACGTTAGCTTTCATTTTTGTGATACAGTATATTAATTCGAGTGCACCCATTATATACACATCATTCTGAAGAAACAAACTACGCAGGACAAGAATAAGTTATACAATACATTTTTTTTCAATTGCCATGTAGAAACAGGAAATGGGATAGTTGATAGTTGATCTTATAATATTCTGCGTGGTATCTTCTAATTTAAGTTGTCTTCTGCAAACGCAGTGCTCATTAGTATTTGTAAGTTTATATCCTGCATGGCGGAATTAATTTGATTGCAGGTTTTGCTCCGCATACTTCAGGAAAGCTAGGTATTTGTTCTCTGCTTCCGCGTTGTGGGACTAGGCTGATAGGGGAGGAAGCATTGTTAGTATGGCATACATCTATATACGTAAAAGGCGGACCTTGAAAAATATTAATTACAATATACACGCGATCACTCGCTGACTAAAGGAATCGACAACATTTTGTGTAAAAGAACACATTCGTATTGGAATAATTATACACAGAATCATTTATGACATGATTTATGCGTTGATAATACTTTTGTTGACATATGGAATTGCACGTTTTGTAAACATGATCGCTGATTTATGAGGACCCTTAGCAATAATCGACAATAAGTAGGAAGGGCTAACTTTACATTCGTCTACCATAACTATAATGGTTCCCGAAACAGCGCAATAATCGACAATAGGGGAACGGGTTAACGTTCCATTCAGATGCACACATTTAGAGTCTTATTCGTAATCAGCAATTCTGTGGTATTCGACCCATTTTAAATTTTAAAAAAATTGAAAGATATGACCAATCGAATATAGTCTTAAAATTTATGAAATCTGAAAGTTTAATTTTAGTACTAGTGACTTTTGTTTTAATTGGTATTATTTAAATTAATTTTTGCATTCTCCTTGCCTTTCTCACCACTTGGAGATCCGTACGACGTCGGTATTTGGTATCCAAATTTTGTCTTTTGAAAAAATATATAAAAAATAAAATAAAATATACAAAATTTAGTAATAATGGTAGGTATTTGTTTCTTTGGTTCCATTTCCATCATAAATGAGTTGAATGTCTGATTATTTAGAAGCACTCCATGTTTTAGAACGTTTAAATAACAACCTATATGTTCCATTTTGAAAAAGTCCTGTGCTCCGTAAATCATTACGTATTTGGTATGCATGATAATAAGACCTTTAAACTAAATAAGTTGGGGCCCAGTTAAAGAAAAGTCTTGAATGAAATGTGAAATATAGCCATATGCTTCCATATCATATATTTCCAGAATATAGCAACATGTTCCGTAACAGAATCGAATTTGTCAAATTTATTTATTGAATACACCTAAACATAGAAAACATATAATATTCTGTAGTTTGCCTAATTTCAGCTTCCTTTTTCGTTTAAAATGACGAATTAAACATTGTTATTGAAATAACACACGACGACTTGCTGTTGCATGATTAAAAACGGCGCCAAAGGAAACTTTCTTTAAATAACACAGAGTAGAAACTCTTAACATTTATATACGTTACAGAGCATATTAAAACATAGAGCTCACAACAAAGAAAAATTGTGAAATAATAGAACTTATAGCTATCTAAAAATTTTATTTTAAATCGGTTAAATGTATTTAGTGAAAATTAACTATATAATTCACAGAAACAAAAAAAAAAAATCAGTTTTAACGAATCAATGTTTGAGTAAGTAAATGAACAATGTAAAATAAACTTTATGATTGATTTAAAACATTTCCGATGGTTTTAGACAAATGTTACGGAACATAGTCAGGTTTTGGAGACAACACAAATTCGTAAAACAACAAAATATATGTCCGAAAGCATCACCCGATCAAGCCGATCTTGAAAATAAGCTTCTACGTAAAAGAGAACACGCATGTCTGTTAATGTAGCCCGTACATAAAGATTTGATGGCCATATATTTAATACAAATTTTTCTTGCAATATAGGTTTTCAGAGGTTTTCAGCAAGTTTCGACGTTGATATAAACAAATAATAAAAAACACAGTTGTTTAAAAGCTGTAAATATCCTTTTTAAGTATTTAGAAAGTTTGACCACCACTTTAATTGAAAAGAAAAGTTATTTTATGATTTCAGGCTACATGGGTTTTCGGAAATGGGTCCAATATCGGAGAATGGCTGAATACATAATTGATTAATTGATTGGTTGCATGTTTGTTTTAACATTTGATAACTATTGAAGAAACAATAAATCAACGGATAAAAGGGTGGGACACCAGGAACAAAATTTAGGCTGCCACTGAACAAGTTTGCATTATTGGGTTGAAGCGGTTAATTTAGCCTTTTGTGGCGGCAACAATGAAGAAACTCTTTCAAAATCTACAAAAGGGGTCTTTGTCGTACAACGAGCACAGTACTCTCCAAACACGTTAGGTGGTAAGGCTTTCCGTATTATACCCTGAAAACCCTAACGAAATGGCCTCCCTTATCCGCCACCTGTCGACGCGCTGGGCAGCTCTGTTTGACGACTACGTGTAACCCTCTCAGTATGCCCCAGCGTAATAAATATATATTAAGACGTTTTTACTATGTTGTTAGGAATCGTGCAATAGATGCTCTTATTACACATAGACTTACTCATCCAAGCGCCATTTTGAATAAATAAAATGACGTATAGCATGACCCCCGCCCTTTTCACACCGATCACACATACTCCAGAGAGAGTGCCATCATCAGACTGTGATTTAAACAAATGAGCACACGATCATGCATACTCCAGGAGAGAGTCTGATTTAAACTCCCAATTGAAAGTAATACTACCAGACCGGCAATAAATCTCCAGATTAGAGCGCCATCTTCAGATCCAATAACAAATTAGTGTTCTATAAACCTGGTGAGAGCCCTACAATCACACCTGGTATGCCCCATATCCCTGCGAAAGCCTTACAATCGGACCAAAAAATCCAGTGTTTTCCTATACACCTGGTGAAAGCGTCACTATTAGACCTGGAATTAAAACAATGATCACGAGTACTCTAAGAGATACCACCCGTATACTCCCAGTGAGAGCGCCAACATTAGACCTTGAATCAAATCAACTATCACCTTTTCTCCAAGTAAGAGCCCGCCATCAGAACAGGAAACCCGCCAACGATAGCCTTTTCCCCAGTGAGTGCAAATGCTCCACTTACAGGTGAGAGTCCCACCATTCGTATGGTATCCAACAATGATCCCGTATGTTGAAACCTACACGCCGAGTGAGAAGATGGAGGCAGCACATTTTGCACAGGAATAATTTTTTTAACATTTTGTATATTCACACGCATATAATTAATTCAGAAGTTTTAAATTTGATGAACTCATTGATTAGGGTCACTATACATATATTTTGCGCATCGTATTTAGGTGTTTTACCTATTTTTAACATTTTGCTGCGACTTGTGCGATGAGTTCTGGTTTCGTTTGACACCCGCTTTAAATTGTAAACACAGATTTGATCTTGAATTGACTATCGTCCCAATTTGTTACTTTAAACATATATCAGATATTTGTCGGAATAGATTGATATTAAAAAATAAACTGAATTTGTGACCAATATGGCGGACTTGTATATACTCGTGAGAAATGTGGCGGGAAAACAGCACATAATCCCATAACCTGCTTACTCACTATTATATACTGCTTATATTTTTGCCATAACTCCTAATGAGTGTAACCAAGCTTACTAAATATATCTCAGAGCACCAAGCCATCCAAATACCACTGACATCCCCAAAACTGCTCATACCAGTAATTTTCTCTGATAGTAAGGTGACTACCTTAAAGATCAGGTAACCTTGACGGTTCAAAACAACATTGTGTGGTAGTGCCAGAGAGGTAGGACTACAAAAGACGCCATCGCCTTGTTGGAGCAAAATTTCAGCACCAAGCTTCGACTACTAGATAGGAATCTCCACCTATACTTTTGGCACGGTACTTGTGACAACAGCACAAAAGAAAAGGGCAACACCATCTCCCTTCTCCGAGAAAACCAGACAGGTGAGACTATCCGATGTTATAAAAGAGCTATTGATTTGATTGCTAGCCGTACAAACTGTACAAAAAGTACGTGAATCAAGTTGGTTACTTGTTCAACGTTCAACATTCAACATTCAAATAAATACCAAAGACCTCTTCTCTCGGTTTAACATTAAGCACTCAGTTCCTTGCTCAACATTCGCAGTTCCTAGTTCAACATTCGATTTTTCAGTTCCTAGTTCAACATTCGCAGTTCCTAGTTCAACATTCGTTGTTTCTGGTTCAATATTCAAAATGTTTAGTTCCTCGTTCAACATTCGCAGTTCCTAGTTCAACATTCGCAGTTCCTAGTTCAACATTCGTTGTTTCTGGTTCAATATTCAAAATTTTTAGTTCCTCGTTCAACATTCGATTTTTCAGTTCCTAGTTCAACATTCGATTTTTCAGTTCCTAGTTCAACATTCGCAGTTCCTAGTTCAACATTCGTTGTTTCTGGTTCAATATTCAAAATTTTTAGTTCCTCGTTCAACATTCGCAGTTCCTAGTTCAACATTCGTTGTTTCTGGTTCAACATTCGCAGTTCCTAGTTCAACATTCGTTGTTTCTGGTTCAATATTCAAAATTTTTAGTTCCTCGTTCAACATTCGCAGTTCCTAGTTCAACATTCGCAGTTCCTAGTTCAACATTCGTTGTTTCTGGTTCAATATTCAAAATTTTTAGTTCCTCGTTCAACATTCGCAGTTCCTAGTTCAACATTGGATTTTTCAGTTCCTAGTTCAACATTCGCAGTTCCTAGTTCAACATTCGTTGTTTCTGGTTCAATATTCAAAATTTTTAGTTCCTCGTTCAACATTCGCAGTTCCTAGTTCAACATTGGATTTTTCAGTTCCTAGTTCAACATTCGCAGTTCCTAGTTCAACATTCGTTGTTTCTTTTTCAATATTCAAAATTTTTAGTTCCTCGTTCAACATTCGCAGTTCCTAGTTCAACATTCGATTTTTCAGTTCCTAGTTCAACATTCGCAGTTCCTAGTTCAACATTCGTTGTTTCTGGTTCAATATTCAAAATTTTTAGTTCCTCGTTCAACATTCGCAGTTCCTAGTTCAACATTGGATTTTTCAGTTCCTAGTTCAACATTCGCAGTTCCTAGTTCAACATTCGTTGTTTCTGGTTCAATATTCAAAATTTTTAGTTCCTCGTTCAACATTCGCAGTTCCTAGTTCAACATTCGATTTTTCAGTTCCTAGTTCAACATTCGCAGTTCCTAGTTCAACATTCGTTGTTTCTGGTTCAATATTCAAAATTTTTAGTTCCTCGTTCAACATTCGCAGTTCCTAGTTCAACATTCGATTTTTCAGTTCCTAGTTCAACATTCGCAGTTCCTAGTTCAACATTCGTTGCTTCTGGTTCAATATTCAAAATTTTTAGTTCCTCGTTCAACATTCGCAGTTCCTAGTTCAACATTAGATTTTTCAGTTCCTAGTTCAACATTCGCAGTTCCTAGTTCAACATTCGTTGTTTCTGGTTCAATATTCAAAATTTTTAGTTCCTTGTTCAACATTCGCAGTTCCTAGTTCAACATTCGATTTTTCAGTTCCTAGTTCAACATTGGCAGTTCCTAGTTCAACATTCGTTGTTTCTGGTTCAATATTCAAAATTTTTAGTTCCTCGTTCAACATTCGCAGTTCCTAATTCAACATTCGATTTTTCAGTTCCTAGTTCAACATTCGCAGTTCCTAGTTCAACATTCGTTGTTTCTGGTTCAATATTCAAAATTTTTAGTTCCTCGTTCAACATTCGCAGTTCCTAGTTCAACATTCGATTTTTCAGTTCCTAGTTCAACATTCGCAGTTCCTAGTTCAACATTCGTTGTTTCTGGTTCAATATTCAAAATTTTTAGTTCCTCGTTCAACATTCGCAGTTCCTAGTTCAACATTCGATTTTTCAGTTCCTAGTTCAACATTCGCAGTTCCTAGTTCAACATTCGTTGTTTCTGGTTCAATATTCAAAATTTTTAGTTCCTCGTTCAACATTCGCAGTTCCTAGTTCAACATTGGATTTTTCAGTTCCTAGTTCAACATTCGCAGTTCCTAGTTCAACATTCGTTGTTTCTGGTTCAATATTCAAAATTTTTAGTTCCTCGTTCAATATTCGCAGTTCCTAGTTCAACATTCGATTTTTCAGTTCCTAGTTCAACATTCGCAGTTCCTAGTTCAACATTCGTTGTTTCTGGTTCAATATTCAAAATGTTTAGTTCCTCGTTCAACATTCGCAGTTCCTAGTTCAACATTCGATTTTTCAGTTCCTAGTTCAACATTCGCAGTTCCTAGTTCAACATTCGTTGTTTCTGGTTCAATATTCAAAATTTTGAGTTCCTCGTTCAACATTCGCAGTTCCTAGTTCAACATTCGATTTTTCAGTTCCTAGTTCAACATTCGCAGTTCCTAGTTCAACATTCGTTGTTTCTGGTTCAATATTCAAAATGTTTAGTTCCTCGTTCAACATTCGCAGTTCCTAGTTCAACATTCGATTTTTCAGTTCCTAGTTCAACATTCGCAGTTGCTAGTTCAACATTCGTTGTTTCTGGTTCAATATTCAAAATGTTTAGTTCCTCGTTCAACATTCGCAGTTCCTAGTTCAACATTCGATTTTTCAGTTCCTAGTTCAACATTCGATTTTTCAGTTCCTAGTTCAACATTCGCAGTTCCTAGTTCAACATTCGTTGTTTCTGGTTCAATATTCAAAATTTTTAGTTCCTCGTTCAACATTCGCAGTTCCTAGTTCAACATTCGATTTTTCAGTTCCTAGTTCAACATTCGCAGTTCCTAGTTCAACATTCGTTGTTTCTGGTTCAATATTCAAAATTTTTAGTTCCTCGTTCAACATTCGCAGTTCCTAGTTCAACATTCGATTTTTCAGTTCCTAGTTCAACATTCGCAGTTCCTAGTTCAACATTCGTTGTTTTTGGTTCAATATTCAAAATTTTTAGTTCCTCGTTCAACATTCGCAGTTCCTAGTTCAACATTCGATTTTTCAGTTCCTAGTTCAACATTCGCAGTTCCTAGTTCAACATTCGTTGTTTCCGGTTCAATATTCAAAATGTTTAGTTCCTCGTTCAACATTCGCAGTTCCTAGTTCAACATTCGATTTTTCAGTTCCTAGTTCAACATTCGCAGTTCCTAGTTCAACATTCGTTGTTTCTGGTTCAATATTCAAAATTTTTAGTTCCTCGTTCAACATTCGCAGTTCCTAGTTCAACATTCGATTTTTCAGTTCCTAGTTCAACATTCGCAGTTCCTAGTTCAACATTCGTTGTTTCTGGTTCAATATTCAAAATTTTTAGTTCCTCGTTCAACATTCGCAGTTCCTAGTTCAACATTCGATTTTTCAGTTCCTAGTTCAACATTCGCAGTTCCTAGTTCAACATTCGTTGTTTCTGGTTCAATATTCAAAATTTTTAGTTCCTCGTTCAACATTCGCAGTTCCTAGTTCAACATTCGCAGTTCCTAGTTCAACATTCGTTGTTTCTGGTTCTATATTCAAAATGTTTAGTTCCTCGTTCAACATTCGCAGTTCCTAGTTCAACATTGGATTTTTCAGTTCCTAGTTCAACATTCGCAGTTCCTAGTTCAACATTCGTTGTTTCTGGTTCAATATTCAAAATTTTTAGTTCCTCGTTCAACATTCGCAGTTCCTAGTTCAACATTCGATTTTTCAGTTCCTAGTTCAACATTCGCAGTTCCTAGTTCAACATTCGTTGTTTCTGGTTCAATATTCAAAATTTTTAGTTCCTCGTTCAACATTCGCAGTTCCTAGTTCAACATTCGATTTTTCAGTTCCTAGTTCAACATTCGCAGTTCCTAGTTCAACATTTGTTGTTTCTGGTTCAATATTCAAAATTTTTAGTTCCTCGTTCAACATTCGCAGTTCCTAGTTCAACATTCGATTTTTCAGTTCCTAGTTCAACATTCGCAGTTCCTAGTTCAACATTCGTTGTTTCTGGTTCAATATTCAAAATTTTTAGTTCCTAGTTCAACATTCGCAGTTCCTAGTTCAACATTCGATTTTTCAGTTCCTAGTTCAACATTCACAGTTCCTAGTTCAACATTCGTTGTTTCTGGTTCAATATTCAAAATTTTTAGTTCCTCGTTCAACATTCGCAGTTCCTAGTTCAACATTCGATTTTTCAGTTCCTAGTTCAACATTCGCCGTTCCTAGTTCAACATTCGATTTTTCAGTTCCTAGTTCAACATTCGCAGTTCCTAGTTCAACATTCGTTGTTTCTGGTTCAATATTCAAAATTTTTAGTTCCTCGTTCAACATTCGCAGTTCCTAGTTCAGCATTCGTTGTTTCTGGTTCAATATTCAAAATTTTTAGTTCCTCGTTCAACATTCGCAGTTCCTAATTCAACATTCGATTTTTCAGTTCCTAGTTCAACATTCGCAGTTCCTAGTTCAACATTCGTTGTTTCTGGTTCAATATTCAAAATTTTTAGTTCCTCGTTCAACATTCGCAGTTCCTAGTTCAACATTGGATTTTTCAGTTCCTAGTTCAACATTCGCAGTTCCTAGTTCAACATTCGTTGTTTCTGGTTCAATATTCAAAATTTTTAGTTCCTCGTTCAACATTCGCAGTTCCTAGTTCAACATTCGATTTTTCAGTTCCTAGTTCAACATTCGCAGTTCCTAGTTCAACATTCGTTGTTTCTGGTTCAATATTCAAAATTTTTAGTTCCTCGTTCAACATTCGCAGTTCCTAGTTCAACATTCGATTTTTCAGTTCCTAGTTCAACATTCGCAGTTCCTAGTTCAACATTCGTTGTTTCTGGTTCAATATTCAAAATTTTTAGTTCCTCGTTCAACATTCGCAGTTCCTAGTTCAACATTCGATTTTTCAGTTCCTAGTTCAACATTCGCAGTTCCTAGTTCAACATTCGTTGTTTTTGGTTCAATATTCAAAATTTTTAGTTCCTCGTTCAACATTCGCAGTTCCTAGTTCAACATTCGATTTTTCAGTTCCTAGTTCAACATTCGCAGTTCCTAGTTCAACATTCGTTGTTTCTGGTTCAATATTCAAAATTTTTAGTTCCTCGTTCAACATTCGCAGTTCCTAGTTCAACATTCGATTTTTCAGTTCCTAGTTCAACATTCGCAGTTCCTAGTTCAACATTCGTTGTTTCTGGTTCAATATTCAAAATTTTTAGTTCCTCGTTCAACATTCGCAGTTCCTAGTTCAACATTGGATTTTTCAGTTCCTAGTTCAACATTCGCAGTTCCTAGTTCAACATTCGTTGTTTCTGGTTCAATATTCAAAATTTTTAGTTCCTCGTTCAATATTCGCAGTTCCTAGTTCAACATTCGATTTTTCAGTTCCTAGTTCAACATTCGCAGTTCCTAGTTCAACATTCGTTGTTTCTGGTTCAATATTCAAAATGTTTAGTTCCTCGTTCAACATTCGCAGTTCCTAGTTCAACATTCGATTTTTCAGTTCCTAGTTCAACATTCGCAGTTCCTAGTTCAACATTCGTTGTTTTTGGTTCAATATTCAAAATTTTGAGTTCCTCGTTCAACATTCGCAGTTCCTAGTTCAACATTGGATTTTTCAGTTCCTAGTTCAACATTCGCAGTTCCTAGTTCAACATTCGATTTTTCAGTTCCTAGTTCAACATTCGCAGTTCCTAGTTCAACATTCGTTGTTTTTGGTTCAATATTCAAAATTTTTAGTTCCTCGTTCAACATTCGCAGTTCCTAGTTCAACATTCGATTTTTCAGTTCCTAGCTCAACATTCGCAGTTCCTAGTTCAACATTCGTTGTTTCTGGTTCAATATTCAAAATGTTTAGTTCCTCGTTCAACATTCGCAGTTCCTAGTTCAACATTCGATTTTTCAGTTCCTAGTTCAACATTCGCAGTTCCTAGTTCAACATTCGTTGTTTCTGGTTCAATATTCAAAATTTTTAGTTCCTCGTTCAACATTCGCAGTTCCTAGTTCAACATTCGATTTTTCAGTTCGTAGTTCAACATTCGATTTTTCAGTTCCTAGTTCAACATTCGCAGTTCCTAGTTCAACATTCGTTGTTTCTGGTTCAATATTCAAAATTTTTAGTTCCTCGTTCAACATTCGCAGTTCCTAGTTCAACATTCGATTTTTCAGTTCCTAGTTCAACATTCGCAGTTCCTAGTTCAACATTCGTTGTTTCTGGTTCAATATTCAAAATTTTTAGTTCCTCGTTCAACATTCGCAGTTCCTAGTTCAACATTCGATTTTTCAGTTCCTAGTTCAACATTCGCAGTTCCTAGTTCAACATTCGTTGTTTCTGGTTCAATATTCAAAATTTTTAGTTCCTCGTTCAACATTCGCAGTTCCTAGTTCAACATTCGATTTTTCAGTTCCTAGTTCAACATTCGCAGTTCCTAGTTCAACATTCGTTGTTTCTGGTTCAATATTCAAAATTTTTAGTTCCTCGTTCAACATTCGCAGTTCCTAGTTCAACATTCGCAGTTCCTAGTTCAACATTCGTTGTTTCTGGTTCAATATTCAAAATTTTTAGTTCCTCGTTCAACATTCGATTTTTCAGTTCCTAGTTCAACATTCGATTTTTCAGTTCCTAGTTCAACATTCGCAGTTCCTAGTTCAACATTCGTTGTTTCTGGTTCAATATTCAAAATTTTTAGTTCCTCGTTCAACATTCGCAGTTCCTAGTTCAACATTCGATTTTTCAGTTCATGGTTCAACATTCGCAGTTCCTAGTTCAACATTCGTTGTTTCTGGTTCAATATTCAAAATTTTTAGTTCCTCGTTCAACATTCGCAGTTCCTAGTTCAACATTCGCAGTTCCTAGTTCAACATTCGTTGTTTCTGGTTCAATATTCAAAATTTTTAGTTCCTCGTTCAACATTCGCAGTTCCTAGTTCAACATTGGATTTTTCAGTTCCTAGTTCAACATTCGCAGTTCCTAGTTCAACATTCGTTGTTTCTGGTTCAATATTCAAAATTTTTAGTTCCTCGTTCAACATTCGCAGTTCCTAGTTCAACATTCGATTTTTCAGTTCCTAGTTCAACATTCGCAGTTCCTAGTTCAACATTCGTTGTTTCTGGTTCAATATTCAAAATTTTTAGTTCCTCGTTCAACATTCGCAGTTCCTAGTTCAACATTCGATTTTTCAGTTCCTAGTTCAACATTCGCAGTTCCTAGTTCAACATTCGTTGTTTCTGGTTCAATATTCAAAATTTTTAGTTCCTCGTTCAACATTCGCAGTTCCTAGTTCAACATTCGCAGTTCCTAGTTCAACATTCGTTGTTTCTGGTTCTATATTCAAAATTTTTAGTTCCTCGTTCAACATTCGCAGTTCCTAGTTCAACATTGGATTTTTCAGTTCCTAGTTCAACATTCGCAGTTCCTAGTTCAACATTCGTTGTTTCTGGTTCAATATTCAAAATTTTTAGTTCCTCGTTCAACATTCGCAGTTCCTAGTTCAACATTCGATTTTTCAGTTCCTAGTTCAACATTCGCAGTTCCTAGTTCAACATTCGTTGTTTCTGGTTCAATATTCAAAATTTTTAGTTCCTCGTTCAACATTCGCAGTTCCTAGTTCAACATTCGATTTTTCAGTTCCTAGTTCAACATTCGCAGTTCCTAGTTCAACATTTGTTGTTTCTGGTTCAATATTCAAAATTTTTAGTTCCTCGTTCAACATTCGCAGTTCCTAGTTCAACATTCGATTTTTCAGTTCCTAGTTCAACATTCGCAGTTCCTAGTTCAACATTCGTTGTTTCTGGTTCAATATTCAAAATTTTTAGTTCCTAGTTCAACATTCGCAGTTCCTAGTTCAACATTCGATTTTTCAGTTCCTAGTTCAACATTCACAGTTCCTAGTTCAACATTCGTTGTTTCTGGTTCAATATTCAAAATTTTTAGTTCCTCGTTCAACATTCGCAGTTCCTAGTTCAACATTCGATTTTTCAGTTCCTCGTTCAACATTCGCCGTTCCTAGTTCAACATTCGATTTTTCAGTTCCTAGTTCAACATTCGCAGTTCCTAGTTCAACATTCGTTGTTTCTGGTTCAATATTCAAAATTTTTAGTTCCTCGTTCAACATTCGCAGTTCCTAGTTCAGCATTCGTTGTTTCTGGTTCAATATTCAAAATTTTTAGTTCCTCGTTCAACATTCGCAGTTCCTAATTCAACATTCGATTTTTCAGTTCCTAGTTCAACATTCGCAGTTCCTAGTTCAACATTCGTTGTTTCTGGTTCAATATTCAAAATTTTTAGTTCCTCGTTCAACATTCGCAGTTCCTAGTTCAACATTGGATTTTTCAGTTCCTAGTTCAACATTCGCAGTTCCTAGTTCAACATTCGTTGTTTCTGGTTCAATATTCAAAATTTTTAGTTCCTCGTTCAACATTCGCAGTTCCTAGTTCAACATTCGATTTTTCAGTTCCTAGTTCAACATTCGCAGTTCCTAGTTCAACATTCGTTGTTTCTGGTTCAATATTCAAAATTTTTAGTTCCTCGTTCAACATTCGCAGTTCCTAGTTCAACATTCGATTTTTCAGTTCCTAGTTCAACATTCGCAGTTCCTAGTTCAACATTCGTTGTTTCTGGTTCAATATTCAAAATTTTTAGTTCCTCGTTCAACATTCGCAGTTCCTAGTTCAACATTCGATTTTTCAGTTCCTAGTTCAACATTCGCAGTTCCTAGTTCAACATTCGTTGTTTTTGGTTCAATATTCAAAATTTTTAGTTCCTCGTTCAACATTCGCAGTTCCTAGTTCAACATTCGATTTTTCAGTTCCTAGTTCAACATTCGCAGTTCCTAGTTCAACATTCGTTGTTTCTGGTTCAATATTCAAAATGTTTAGTTCCTCGTTCAACATTCGCAGTTCCTAGTTCAACATTGGATTTTTCAGTTCCTAGTTCAACATTCGCAGTTCCTAGTTCAACATTCGATTTTTCAGTTCCTAGTTCAACATTCGCAGTTCCTAGTTCAACATTCGTTGTTTTTGGTTCAATATTCAAAATTTTTAGTTCCTCGTTCAACATTCGCAGTTCCTAGTTCAACATTCGATTTTTCAGTTCCTAGCTCAACATTCGCAGTTCCTAGTTCAACATTCGTTGTTTCTGGTTCAATATTCAAAATGTTTAGTTCCTCGTTCAACATTCGCAGTTCCTAGTTCAACATTCGATTTTTCAGTTCCTAGTTCAACATTCGCAGTTCCTAGTTCAACATTCGTTGTTTCTGGTTCAATATTCAAAATTTTTAGTTCCTCGTTCAACATTCGCAGTTCCTAGTTCAACATTCGATTTTTCAGTTCGTAGTTCAACATTCGATTTTTCAGTTCCTAGTTCAACATTCGCAGTTCCTAGTTCAACATTCGTTGTTTCTGGTTCAATATTCAAAATTTTTAGTTCCTCGTTCAACATTCGCAGTTCCTAGTTCAACATTCGATTTTTCAGTTCCTAGTTCAACATTCGCAGTTCCTAGTTCAACATTCGTTGTTTCTGGTTCAATATTCAAAATTTTTAGTTCCTCGTTCAACATTCGCAGTTCCTAGTTCAACATTCGATTTTTCAGTTCCTAGTTCAACATTCGCAGTTCCTAGTTCAACATTCGTTGTTTCTGGTTCAATATTCAAAATTTTTAGTTCCTCGTTCAACATTCGCAGTTCCTAGTTCAACATTCGATTTTTCAGTTCCTAGTTCAACATTCGCAGTTCCTAGTTCAACATTCGTTGTTTCTGGTTCAATATTCAAAATGTTTAGTTCCTCGTTCAACATTCGCAGTTCCTAGTTCAACATTCGCAGTTCCTAGTTCAACATTCGTTGTTTCTGGTTCAATATTCAAAATTTTTAGTTCCTCGTTCAACATTCGATTTTTCAGTTCCTAGTTCAACATTCGATTTTTCAGTTCCTAGTTCAACATTCGCAGTTCCTAGTTCAACATTCGTTGTTTCTGGTTCAATATTCAAAATTTTTAGTTCCTCGTTCAACATTCGCAGTTCCTAGTTCAACATTCGATTTTTCAGTTCATGGTTCAACATTCGCAGTTCCTAGTTCAACATTCGTTGTTTCTGGTTCAATATTCAAAATTTTTAGTTCCTCGTTCAACATTCGCAGTTCCTAGTTCAACATTCGCAGTTCCTAGTTCAACATTCGTTGTTTCTGGTTCAATATTCAAAATTTTTAGTTCCTCGTTCAACATTCGCAGTTCCTAGTTCAACATTGGATTTTTCAGTTCCTAGTTCAACATTCGCAGTTCCTAGTTCAACATTCGTTGTTTCTGGTTCAATATTCAAAATTTTTAGTTCCTCGTTCAACATTCGCAGTTCCTAGTTCAACATTGGATTTTTCAGTTCCTAGTTCAACATTCGCAGTTCCTAGTTCAACATTCGTTGTTTCTTTTTCAATATTCAAAATTTTTAGTTCCTCGTTCAACATTCGCAGTTCCTAGTTCAACATTCGATTTTTCAGTTCCTAGTTCAACATTCGCAGTTCCTAGTTCAACATTCGTTGTTTCTGGTTCAATATTCAAAATTTTTAGTTCCTCGTTCAACATTCGCAGTTCCTAGTTCAACATTCGATTTTTCAGTTCCTAGTTCAACATTCGCAGTTCCTAGTTCAACATTCGTTGCTTCTGGTTCAATATTCAAAATTTTTAGTTCCTCGTTCAACATTCGCAGTTCCTAGTTCAACATTAGATTTTTCAGTTCCTAGTTCAACATTCGCAGTTCCTAGTTCAACATTCGTTGTTTCTGGTTCAATATTCAAAATTTTTAGTTCCTTGTTCAACATTCGCAGTTCCTAGTTCAACATTCGATTTTTCAGTTCCTAGTTCAACATTCGCAGTTCCTAGTTCAACATTCGTTGTTTCTGGTTCAATATTCAAAATTTTTAGTTCCTCGTTCAACATTCGCAGTTCCTAATTCAACATTCGATTTTTCAGTTCCTAGTTCAACATTCGCAGTTCCTAGTTCAACATTCGTTGTTTCTGGTTCAATATTCAAAATTTTTAGTTCCTCGTTCAACATTCGCAGTTCCTAGTTCAACATTCGATTTTTCAGTTCCTAGTTCAACATTCGCAGTTCCTAGTTCAACATTCGTTGTTTCTGGTTCAATATTCAAAATTTTTAGTTCCTCGTTCAACATTCGCAGTTCCTAGTTCAACATTCGATTTTTCAGTTCCTAGTTCAACATTCGCAGTTCCTAGTTCAACATTCGTTGTTTCAGGTTCAATATTCAAAATTTTTAGTTCCTCGTTCAACATTCGCAGTTCCTAGTTCAACATTGGATTTTTCAGTTCCTAGTTCAACATTCGCAGTTCCTAGTTCAACATTCGTTGTTTCTGGTTCAATATTCAAAATTTTTAGTTCCTCGTTCAATATTCGCAGTTCCTAGTTCAACATTCGATTTTTCAGTTCCTAGTTCAACATTCGCAGTTCCTAGTTCAACATTCGTTGTTTCTGGTTCAATATTCAAAATGTTTAGTTCCTCGTTCAACATTCGCAGTTCCTAGTTCAACATTCGATTTTTCAGTTCCTAGTTCAACATTCGCAGTTCCTAGTTCAACATTCGTTGTTTTTGGTTCAATATTCAAAATTTTGAGTTCCTCGTTCAACATTCGCAGTTCCTAGTTCAACATTCGATTTTTCAGTTCCTAGTTCAACATTCGCAGTTCCTAGTTCAACATTCGTTGTTTCTGGTTCAATATTCAAAATGTTTAGTTCCTCGTTCAACATTCGCAGTTCCTAGTTCAACATTCGATTTTTCAGTTCCTAGTTCAACATTCGCAGTTGCTAGTTCAACATTCGTTGTTTCTGGTTCAATATTCAAAATGTTTAGTTCCTCGTTCAACATTCGCAGTTCCTAGTTCAACATTCGATTTTTCAGTTCCTAGTTCAACATTCGATTTTTCAGTTCCTAGTTCAACATTCGCAGTTCCTAGTTCAACATTCGTTGTTTCTGGTTCAATATTCAAAATTTTTAGTTCCTCGTTCAACATTCGCAGTTCCTAGTTCAACATTCGATTTTTCAGTTCCTAGTTCAACATTCGCAGTTCCTAGTTCAACATTCGTTGTTTCTGGTTCAATATTCAAAATTTTTAGTTCCTCGTTCAACATTCGCAGTTCCTAGTTCAACATTCGATTTTTCAGTTCCTAGTTCAACATTCGCAGTTCCTAGTTCAACATTCGTTGTTTTTGGTTCAATATTCAAAATTTTTAGTTCCTCGTTCAACATTCGCAGTTCCTAGTTCAACATTCGATTTTTCAGTTCCTAGTTCAACATTCGCAGTTCCTAGTTCAACATTCGTTGTTTCCGGTTCAATATTCAAAATGTTTAGTTCCTCGTTCAACATTCGCAGTTCCTAGTTCAACATTCGATTTTTCAGTTCCTAGTTCAACATTCGCAGTTCCTAGTTCAACATTCGTTGTTTCTGGTTCAATATTCAAAATTTTTAGTTCCTCGTTCAACATTCGCAGTTCCTAGTTCAACATTCGATTTTTCAGTTCCTAGTTCAACATTCGCAGTTCCTAGTTCAACATTCGTTGTTTCTGGTTCAATATTCAAAATTTTTAGTTCCTCGTTCAACATTCGCAGTTCCTAGTTCAACATTCGATTTTTCAGTTCCTAGTTCAACATTCGCAGTTCCTAGTTCAACATTCGTTGTTTCTGGTTCAATATTCAAAATTTTTAGTTCCTCGTTCAACATTCGCAGTTCCTAGTTCAACATTCGCAGTTCCTAGTTCAACATTCGTTGTTTCTGGTTCTATATTCAAAATTTTTAGTTCCTCGTTCAACATTCGCAGTTCCTAGTTCAACATTGGATTTTTCAGTTCCTAGTTCAACATTCGCAGTTCCTAGTTCAACATTCGTTGTTTCTGGTTCAATATTCAAAATTTTTAGTTCCTCGTTCAACATTCGCAGTTCCTAGTTCAACATTCGATTTTTCAGTTCCTAGTTCAACATTCGCAGTTCCTAGTTCAACATTCGTTGTTTCTGGTTCAATATTCAAAATTTTTAGTTCCTCGTTCAACATTCGCAGTTCCTATTTCAACATTCGATTTTTCAGTTCCTAGTTCAACATTCGCAGTTCCTAGTTCAACATTTGTTGTTTCTGGTTCAATATTCAAAATTTTTAGTTCCTCGTTCAACATTCGCAGTTCCTAGTTCAACATTCGATTTTTCAGTTCCTAGTTCAACATTCGCAGTTCCTAGTTCAACATTCGTTGTTTCTGGTTCAATATTCAAAATTTTTAGTTCCTAGTTCAACATTCGCAGTTCCTAGTTCAACATTCGATTTTTCAGTTCCTAGTTCAACATTCACAGTTCCTAGTTCAACATTCGTTGTTTCTGGTTCAATATTCAAAATTTTTAGTTCCTCGTTCAACATTCGCAGTTCCTAGTTCAACATTCGATTTTTCAGTTCCTCGTTCAACATTCGCCGTTCCTAGTTCAACATTCGATTTTTCAGTTCCTAGTTCAACATTCGCAGTTCCTAGTTCAACATTCGTTGTTTCTGGTTCAATATTCAAAATTTTTAGTTCCTCGTTCAACATTCGCAGTTCCTAGTTCAGCATTCGTTGTTTCTGGTTCAATATTCAAAATTTTTAGTTCCTCGTTCAACATTCGCAGTTCCTAATTCAACATTCGATTTTTCAGTTCCTAGTTCAACATTCGCAGTTCCTAGTTCAACATTCGTTGTTTCTGGTTCAATATTCAAAATTTTTAGTTCCTCGTTCAACATTCGCAGTTCCTAGTTCAACATTGGATTTTTCAGTTCCTAGTTCAACATTCGTTGTTTCTGGTTCAATATTCAAAATTTTTAGTTCCTCGTTCAACATTCGCAGTTCCTAGTTCAACATTCGATTTTTCAGTTCCTAGTTCAACATTCACAGTTCCTAGTTCAACATTCGTTGTTTCTGGTTCAATATTCAAAATTTTTAGTTCCTCGTTCAACATTCGCAGTTCCTAGTTCAACATTCGATTTTTCAGTTCCTAGTTCAACATTCGCAGTTCCTAGTTCAACATTCGTTGTTTCTGGTTCAATATTCAAAATTTTTAGTTCCTCGTTCAACATTCGCAGTTCCTAGTTCAACATTCGATTTTTCAGTTCCTAGTTCAACATTCGCAGTTCCTAGTTCAACATTCGTTGTTTTTGGTTCAATATTCAAAATTTTTAGTTCCTCGTTCAACATTCGCAGTTCCTAGTTCAACATTCGATTTTTCAGTTCCTAGTTCAACATTCGCAGTTCCTAGTTCAACATTCGTTGTTTCTGGTTCAATATTCAAAATGTTTAGTTCCTCGTTCAACATTCGCAGTTCCTAGTTCAACATTGGATTTTTCAGTTCCTAGTTCAACATTCGCAGTTCCTAGTTCAACATTCGATTTTTCAGTTCCTAGTTCAACATTCGCAGTTCCTAGTTCAACATTCGTTGTTTTTGGTTCAATATTCAAAATTTTTAGTTCCTCGTTCAACATTCGCAGTTCCTAGTTCAACATTCGATTTTTCAGTTCCTAGCTCAACATTCGCAGTTCCTAGTTCAACATTCGTTGTTTCTGGTTCAATATTCAAAATTTTTAGTTCCTCGTTCAACATTCGCAGTTCCTAGTTCAACATTCGATTTTTCAGTTCCTAGTTCAACATTCGCAGTTCCTAGTTCAACATTCGTTGTTTCTGGTTCAATATTCAAAATTTTTAGTTCCTCGTTCAACATTCGCAGTTCCTAGTTCAACATTCGATTTTTCAGTTCGTAGTTCAACATTCGATTTTTCAGTTCCTAGTTCAACATTCGCAGTTCCTAGTTCAACATTCGTTGTTTCTGGTTCAATATTCAAAATTTTTAGTTCCTCGTTCAACATTCGCAGTTCCTAGTTCAACATTCGATTTTTCAGTTCCTAGTTCAACATTCGCAGTTCCTAGTTCAACATTCGTTGTTTCTGGTTCAATATTCAAAATTTTTAGTTCCTCGTTCAACATTCGCAGTTCCTAGTTCAACATTCGATTTTTCAGTTCCTAGTTCAACATTCGCAGTTCCTAGTTCAACATTCGTTGTTTCTGGTTCAATATTCAAAATTTTTAGTTCCTCGTTCAACATTCGCAGTTCCTAGTTCAACATTCGATTTTTCAGTTCCTAGTTCAACATTCGCAGTTCCTAGTTCAACATTCGTTGTTTCTGGTTCAATATTCAAAATTTTTAGTTCCTCGTTCAACATTCGCAGTTCCTAGTTCAATATTCGATTTTTCAGTTCCTAGTTCAACATTCACAGTTCCTAGTTCAACATTCGTTGTTTCTGGTTCAATATTCAAAATTTTTAGTTCCTAGTTCAACATTCGCAGTTCCTAGTTCAACATTCGATTTTTCAGTTCCTAGTTCAACATTCGCAGTTCCTAGTTCAACATTCGTTGTTTCTGGTTCAATATTCAAAATTTTTAGTTCCTCGTTCAACATTCGCAGTTCCTAGTTCAACATTCGATTTTTCAGTTCCTAGTTCAACATTCGCAGTTCCTAGTTCAACATTCGTTGTTTCTGGTTCAATATTCAAAATTTTTAGTTCCTCGTTCAACATTCGCAGTTCCTAGTTCAACATTCGATTTTTCAGTTCCTAGTTCAACATTCGCAGTTCCTAGTTCAACATTCGATTTTTCAGTTCCTAGTTCAACATTCGCAGTTCCTAGTTCAACAGTCGTTGTTTCTGGTTCAATATTCAAAATGTTTAGTTCCTCGTTCAACATTCGCAGTTCCTAGTTCAACATTCGTTGTTTCTGGTTCAATATTCAAAATGTTTAGTTCATAGTTCAACATTCGCAGTTCCTAGTTCAACATTCGCAGTTCCTAGTTCAACATTCGTTGTTTCTGGTTCAATATTCAAAATTTTTAGTTCCTCGTTCAACATACGCAGTTCCTAGTTCAACATTCGATTTTTCAGTTCCTAGTTCAACATTCGCAGTTCCTAGTTCAACATTCGTTGTTTCTGGTTCAATATTCAAAATTTTTAGTTCCTCGTTCAACATTCGCAGTTCCTAGTTCAACATTCGATTTTTCAGTTCCTAGTTCAACATTCGCAGTTCCTAGTTCAACATTCGTTGTTTTTGGTTCAATATTCAAAATTTTTAGTTCCTCGTTCAACATTCGCAGTTCCTAGTTCAACATTCGATTTTTCAGTTCCTCGTTCAACATTCGCAGTTCCTAGTTCAACATTCGTTGTTTCTGGTTCAATATTCAAAATGTTTAGTTCCTCGTTCAACATTCGCAGTTCCTAGTTCAACATTCGATTTTTCAGTTCCTAGTTCAACATTCGCAGTTCCTAGTTCAACATTCGTTGTTTCTGGTTCAATATTCAAAATTTTTAGTTCCTCGTTCAACATTCGCAGTTCCTAGTTCAACATTCGATTTTTCAGTTCGTAGTTCAACATTCGATTTTTCAGTTCCTAGTTCAACATTCTCAGTTCCTAGTTCAACATTCGTTGTTTCTGGTTCAATATTCAAAATTTTTAGTTCCTCGTTCAACATTCGCAGTTCCTAGTTCAACATTCGATTTTTCAGTTCCTAGTTCAACATTCGATTTTTCAGTTCCTAGTTCAACATTCGCAGTTCCTAGTTCAACATTCGTTGTTTCTGGTTCAATATTCAAAATTTTTAGTTCCTCGTTCAACATTCGCAGTTCCTAGTTCAACATTCGATTTTTCAGTTCCTAGTTCAGCATTCGCAGTTCCTAGTTCAACATTCGTTGTTTCTGGTTCAATATTCAAAATTTTTAGTTCCTCGTTCAACATTCGCAGTTCCTAGTTCAACATTCGATTTTTCAGTTCCTAGTTCAACATTCGCAGTTCCTAGTTCAACATTCGTTGTTTCTGGTTCAATATTCAAAATTTTTAGTTCCTCGTTCAACATTCGCAGTTCCTAGTTCAATATTCGATTTTTCAGTTCCTAGTTCAACATTCACAGTTCCTAGTTCAACATTCGTTGTTTCTGGTTCAATATTCAAAATTTTTAGTTCCTCGTTCAACATTCGCAGTTCCTAGTTCAACATTCGATTTTTCAGTTCCTAGTTCAACATTCGCAGTTCCTAGTTCAACATTCGTTGTTTCTGGTTCAATATTCAAAATTTTTAGTTCCTCGTTCAACATTCGCAGTTCCTAGTTCAACATTCGATTTTTCAGTTCCTAGTTCAACATTCGCAGTTCCTAGTTCAACATTCGTTGTTTCTGGTTCAATATTCAAAATTTTTAGTTCCTCGTTCAACATTCGCAGTTCCTAGTTCAACATTCGATTTTTCAGTTCCTAGTTCAACATTCGCAGTTCCTAGTTCAACATTCGTTGTTTCTGGTTCAATATTCAAAATTTTTAGTTCCTCGTTCAACATTCGCAGTTCCTAGTTCAACATTCGATTTTTCAGTTCCTAGTTCAACATTCGCAGTTCCTAGTTCAACATTCGTTGTTTCTGGTTCAATATTCAAAATGTTGAGTTCCTCGTTCAACATTCGCAGTTCCTAGTTCAACATTCGATTTTTCAGTTCCTAGTTCAACATTCGCAGTTCCTAGTTCAACATTCGTTGTTTCTGGTTCAATATTCAAAATTTTTAGTTCCTCGTTCAACATTCGCAGTTCCTAGTTCAACATTCGATTTTTCAGTTCCTAGTTCAACATTCGCAGTTCCTAGTTCAACATTCGTTGTTTCTGGTTCAATATTCAAAATTTTTAGTTCCTCGTTCAACATTCGCAGTTCCTAGTTCAACATTCGATTTTTCAGTTCCTAGTTCAACATTCGCAGTTCCTAGTTCAACATTCGTTGTTTCTGGTTCAATATTCAAAATTTTTAGTTCCTCGTTCAACATTCGCAGTTCCTAGTTCAACATTCGCAGTTCCTAGTTCAACATTCGTTGTTTCTGGTTCTATATTCAAAATTTTTAGTTCCTCGTTCAACATTCGCAGTTCCTAGTTCAACATTGGATTTTTCAGTTCCTAGTTCAACATTCGCAGTTCCTAGTTCAACATTCGTTGTTTCTGGTTCAATATTCAAAATTTTTAGTTCCTCGTTCAACATTCGCAGTTCCTAGTTCAACATTCGATTTTTCAGTTCCTAGTTCAACATTCGCAGTTCCTAGTTCAACATTCGTTGTTTCTGGTTCAATATTCAAAATTTTTAGTTCCTCGTTCAACATTCGCAGTTCCTAGTTCAACATTCGATTTTTCAGTTCCTAGTTCAACATTCGCAGTTCCTAGTTCAACATTTGTTGTTTCTGGTTCAATATTCAAAATTTTTAGTTCCTCGTTCAACATTCGCAGTTCCTAGTTCAACATTCGATTTTTCAGTTCCTAGTTCAACATTCGCAGTTCCTAGTTCAACATTCGTTGTTTCTGGTTCAATATTCAAAATTTTTAGTTCCTAGTTCAACATTCGCAGTTCCTAGTTCAACATTCGATTTTTCAGTTCCTAGTTCAACATTCACAGTTCCTAGTTCAACATTCGTTGTTTCTGGTTCAATATTCAAAATTTTTAGTTCCTCGTTCAACATTCGCAGTTCCTAGTTCAACATTCGATTTTTCAGTTCCTAGTTCAACATTCGCAGTTCCTAGTTCAACATTCGATTTTTCAGTTCCTAGTTCAACATTCGCAGTTCCTAGTTCAACATTCGTTGTTTCTGGTTCAATATTCAAAATTTTTAGTTCCTCGTTCAACATTCGCAGTTCCTAGTTCAGCATTCGTTGTTTCTGGTTCAATATTCAAAATTTTTAGATCATCGTTCAACATTCGCAGTTCCTAATTCAACATTCGATTTTTCAGTTCCTAGTTCAACATTCGCAGTTCCTAGTTCAACATTCGTTGTTTCTGGTTCAATATTCAAAATTTTTAGTTCCTCGTTCAACATTCGCAGTTCCTAGTTCAACATTGGATTTTTCAGTTCCTAGTTCAACATTCGCAGTTCCTAGTTCAACATTCGTTGTTTCTGGTTCAATATTCAAAATTTTTAGTTCCTCGTTCAACATTCGCAGTTCCTAGTTCAACATTCGATTTTTCAGTTCCTAGTTCAACATTCGCAGTTCCTAGTTCAACATTCGTTGTTTCTGGTTCAATATTCAAAATTTTTAGTTCCTCGTTCAACATTCGCAGTTCCTAGTTCAACATTCGATTTTTCAGTTCCTAGTTCAACATTCGCAGTTCCTAGTTCAACATTCGTTGTTTCTGGTTCAATATTCAAAATTTTTAGTTCCTCGTTCAACATTCGCAGTTCCTAGTTCAACATTCGATTTTTCAGTTCCTAGTTCAACATTCGCAGTTCCTAGTTCAACATTCGTTGTTTTTGGTTCAATATTCAAAATTTTTAGTTCCTCGTTCAACATTCGCAGTTCCTAGTTCAACATTCGATTTTTCAGTTCCTAGTTCAACATTCGCAGTTCCTAGTTCAACATTCGTTGTTTCTGGTTCAATATTCAAAATGTTTAGTTCCTCGTTCAACATTCGCAGTTCCTAGTTCAACATTGGATTTTTCAGTTCCTAGTTCAACATTCGCAGTTCCTAGTTCAACATTCGTTGTTTCTGGTTCAATATTCAAAATTTTTAGTTCCTCGTTCAACATTCGCAGTTCCTAGTTCAACATTCGATTTTTCAGTTCCTAGTTCAACATTCGCAGTTCCTAGTTCAACATTCGTTGTTTTTGGTTCAATATTCAAAATTTTTAGTTCCTCGTTCAACATTCGCAGTTCCTAGTTCAACATTCGATTTTTCAGTTCCTAGTTCAACATTCGCAGTTCCTAGTTCAACATTCGTTGTTTCTGGTTCAATATTCAAAATGTTTAGTTCCTCGTTCAACATTCGCAGTTCCTAGTTCAACATTCGATTTTTCAGTTCCTAGTTCAACATTCGCAGTTCCTAGTTCAACATTCGTTGTTTCTGGTTCAATATTCAAAATTTTTAGTTCCTCGTTCAACATTCGCAGTTCCTAGTTCAACATTCGATTTTTCAGTTCGTAGTTCAACATTCGATTTTTCAGTTCCTAGTTCAACATTCGCAGTTCCTAGTTCAACATTCGTTGTTTCTGGTTCAATATTCAAAATGTTTAGTTCCTCGTTCAACATTCGCAGTTCCTAGTTCAACATTCGATTTTTCAGTTCCTAGTTCAACATTCGCAGTTCCTAGTTCAACATTCGTTGTTTCTGGTTCAATATTCAAAATTTTTAGTTCCTCGTTCAACATTCGCAGTTCCTAGTTCAACATTCGATTTTTCAGTTCCTAGTTCAACATTCGTAGTTCCTAGTTCAACATTCGTTGTTTCTGGTTCAATATTCAAAATTTTTAGTTCCTCGTTCAACATTCGCAGTTCCTAGTTCAACATTCGATTTTTCAGTTCCTAGTTCAACATTCGCAGTTCCTAGTTCAACATTCGTTGTTTCTGGTTCAATATTCAAGATGTTTAGTTCCTCGTTCAACATTCGCAGTTCCTAGTTCAACATTCGATTTTTCAGTTTTTAGTTCAACATTCGCAGTTCCTAGTTCAACATTCGTTGTTTCTGGTTCAATATTCAAAATTTTTAGTTCCTCGTTCAACATTCGCAGTTCCTAGTTCAACATTCGATTTTTCAGTTCCTAGTTCAACATTCGTTGTTTCTTGTTCAATATTCGAAATTTTTAGTTCCTCGTTCAACATTCGTAGTTCCTAGTTCACCATTGGTAGTTTCTGGTTCAATATTCAACATTTTCCATTCCTGGTTAAACATTCTTTGATTCTAGTTAATTGTTACATTTTTGAAGTGGTATTTTTCTTAAATAGCAATGCATAGGTACGAAGAATGTGAAAGAAAAAAATAGTGCAAACTTTGCAATGTCAATAAGGTTGAACTTATGAACATGTGGAATTGATGTCTTTTGCAATGAAAGTTGACATACATCGGCATAAGTATTGAATTGTGTTTTGATTGATGTTTTTGTTTGTTTGTATGTTTCTTGCTTTAATGAAATTTTCGATCCATAACACAGAGCCCAGTTTTATTGTTGTGGAATCCGAAGTATTAGTCTGTGATTTATGTTACACCGCCATGCTATGTGTAAACCGTAAACACGTACGGGAATAATATGGATTTTGATGAACAAATAAATTCTATCAAAAAGTGATAACAAATAAACGTTGCTTTTTCGCTAGGATTGCTATTTGAAAATTTGTTTTAAGTTCACTCTTCACATACAATAAGATGACTTTAAATACAATATCTCATTGTTGTTAGTTATTCTGTTCTTTTGATGTCAGTTTCACATGGTATGATCTTGGAGAGTTCACTTTCATTTGGTTTCTGTTAATGTGATTTTGGGTTAGACAGTATTTCTTGAGAGTGCCAATATTTGATTGATTTCCCTCTTTGGACAGCATATAGTTGATTCTTAGTGTTGAAGAAGCATTTCTTGGTAAGGACATTCTTGAACATATGTAACAACCCGTTTTGCAATAAAATTTTCAAAGATGTGCAAATTGTTATGATGTTGTGGTTTTCTATGCACACGTATAAATATAGCGATATACTATTATAAGTATATATCCACTTTTTTGTAATGTTTTTCTTCATCAGAAGTTTATTGCCAAACGGGTTGGAGTAGTCAACCCGTTTTGCAATAAGAACGCATTGGGCAATAACCCGTTTTTTTTAAATAAAATTTTCAAAAGATGTAAAAATCGTTCTTTTTAAGGTTGTAGATTTTCTATGCAAAGTACAGATATAACGATATACTATTATAAGTATATATCCTCTTTTGCATGATATTTTTCAACATCAGAAGTTTATTGCTAAACGGGTTGTTGCAGTCAAACCGTTTTGCAATAATCCGTTTTACAATAAAAAATATTTCTGAACGAAACATTAAACTAATGAAACTACAGATCGTTCCTTATTAGCTTATCTAAGCACTAATGTGAATATAAATGTATATCAGCATCTATACCATTTCTGAATATATACATGAATTTCTGATATATACATGGCGACATCAAAAGTTTATTGCACAACGGGAGTAGTCTATATATCTTTATTTTCAATTTCAATGAACCAGAATCAATCGTTCAGAGATTAAACATACAGTTAATACAATAATATATACAATATACTTAGATACAAACAGAAATGGAGGTATAGAGTGAAAACAAACAATATACAATGCCAATATTTGTTCAGTAAAGAAAAAAGCATAAAAAGACTACCCTTGAGAATCTTTTTCTAATTAAATATCAATTCTAGTAAAATTGCTTAGTTGTAAACAAATTATCAAATTAGTGCTTTGTTGAGAAGTTTTAATTATAAATAATGTAATTTAATATAAATAAAGTCAACCAGCGATCGTGGTAGGTTGATTAAGGTATGAATTGTGCAATTGCCATATTTAATGAGGGTATTTGTCCAATGATTCAATTGATTGACAAATAATGTCACTCACTTTTATCATATATGCTAGTGTTAATTATATGGTTCTTAACATTTAGTAATGTAAACAATTAGACAGAGCAGCTCCGGGTGGCGGATTGAGAGACCCTGTCGTTTGGGGTAGTCTAGTCATAATACTGAAAGCCTGGTTGCGGACCGTGGTAGGTGTTTGTAGAGTGCAACGTTCCTTGAACGATAAAAGCCCCTTTTATAGATTTGAAAAGGAGCATGCTCATTGTAGCCGCTACAAAAGGCTACATTCTCCGTCCCTACCCATACTCCTTTTTCTTGCAGTGGCAGTCAGACATTTTCCATCTCTTTTTTACATTGATTTATTTTTTTAACTTGTTCTCGTCCTGGATATAGCTAAAATATTACTCGCTGGACATAAAGCAAACATCCAACCAATTGATATAATTGTGTTAACTCTCAAAATAGTAACATTATTTGGTTTATCTGAGATTGCAGGTGCAGAACCAAAAATTGTCGCGTAACATCGCACGACCTCGCTGCAAGTGATGGAAATTGCATCCTATTATTTTCTTTATAAGCAGCGCAGCTTCCAACGTACTTTAGCCTACTCTTAAACTCTATTTCAGAAGTTTCTGAAATTATACTTAGGATTGGAAACTTTTTATTGTTAATTAACTTTATTGTATTGATGCTTTGCTGCTAATACATTTTGTGAAACGAACTGAGTTATTCATTATGGCCAGTATAGTATATTAGTAAAACAGTTCGTGTGCCTATATCTATAAGTAACACACACAATGCGAAGTCATTGAAAGGCCAGTCCTGTTCTGTACCGTATACATAGATCTACAAAAGTTGACAATAAGTAGTATACGAGCATAAAAACGAATAATCGTACCCTCGCTTTTTTGATGAGGGTACGAATTTAGTCCCATTACTCGTATTGTAGCAGAGCGGGAGTGAATCCCTCCCAGCACTTTGATGTTGCATATACAATCATACGTGGTCGATCTTGATATCTTTCGACGGTGTCACCATTTGTTTGATCGGTTTCGTGTTTAAAATCGATATACGTGATAATAGTTATTGCCGTTTTAATAACCCACTGTACGTTATGTATTATATTGACATTCGTGTCTCTTTTAATATGTTCAATTACTCCTTATTATCTCCTAATTATATATAATTGTTTTCGGCTACGATTGACCATTTATTGCTTTTCATATAAAAACCATACTCTACAATATAGTCCATGCTGTAAGTGATATAACGGCTAATTAAATATTAAAGAAAATATTTCATTTACAGTTTTTCATATTTTTTAATCCTTCAAGCTTTAAAATACATTTTTTGTCCTGATCTAATAGGGGTAAGTGATGATGTAAAAAAATTATACTAATGCCCTCTTGCCCTACATATACTCGCTAGAAAGGATCAGAAAGAAATGATCACTATAATTTTATTTCTTGGATTATTTCATGATTTTTAGGGTATGCTTCGTATTTTTTAAAATGCGCTCTAGTAAATAAAAAGTATTTATTTGTATTGTTTTATTCATCTGTTAGATAATTTGATAATAAAAAGGCATTTTGAGAATTTGTTACGTTATATTACGTAATGGATATGTTAGAAATACTTGTTCGGTTCAATGCTATCATATATATTTTGATTTGTTTGGAGTATTTCACGATTTATAGGGCAAGCTTCATATGCTTTTTGCATTCTTCTTCTTCTTTCTGTTTCTAGCGTTCCTTCAATACTGAAGATCATACATGACTGCCAAATTGCATGCAATACAATTAAGGTGAAAATAGAAAAATAATGAAGTGATGTACTTTATACAATTTAAAACTATATACAATTGACAGCTTTTGGGTTATGGATTGAAAATTTTTAATAAGACCTGGTTCAGTGACCAGTCTCTTAAATCCCTCAACTGTAGTGGCTGAAGTAAAGTTTTGTGGCAGTTTGTTCCATTGTGTAATTGTATGTGGGAAAAATGATAATTTTTAACAGTCTTTTGATGTCTGGATATGTTTGTAGGAATGGGGGTTGCTGTGTCGTGTTCTACTGTCTGGTGGAATAAGTATGTTTGATGTTGGTACTGCCACTAATTAATGTTCAATTTTATAAAAGAAAACCAATCTGTATTTAATGCGTCGGACTTTGAAGGGGTGCCAATTTAAATCTATGTACATATCAGTGACTGAACTTATATTGTCGTATCTAATACATGCAAAGCGGGCTGCTCTTTGTTGTTTTTGATATGGATCCCAAATTGTTGAACAATATTCTAATTTTGGTCGGACGAGATCTTTGTATGCATTGGATTTGAATTTTCAGATAAGATTTTGAGATATCCTCGGATAAAACCTAAAGATTGATTTGCTTTTGCTGTCATGTTATCAATATGCTTGTCCCATTTTAGATTTGATTGAAGTGTTACTCCTAAAAATTTTGTGGATTCAACTTTTGAGAGAGAATGGCCATGAAGTTTGTAAGTAAAAATATGTGGGTTTCGTTTTTGTGTAATACGTAGAATGTTACATTTTCAGGGTGGAAGTGCATCAACCAGTCTTTTTCCCACTTGCCAGCCGCTTCAAAATCTTCCTGTAGTTTTTAGCAGTCTTCAGGTGTTCTGACTTCTTTATAGATTATGTTGTCTAACAAACAATCAAACAGCAAACAACCTCAATTTTCTGTGTGTCATGTATTCTGCAAGATCATTTATGTAGAATGAAAATAATATTGGCCTAAGTACTGTGCCTTGAGAGACACCAGATGTGTTGTCAGATGTTATTCCCTCAAGGACTACATTTTGTGTTCTGTTTTTCAAAAAGTGTTTAATCCAATGGTATGCATTTTTGTTGATTTCATAATGTTTGATTTTGTAAAAAAAATGTCGATGTGAAACTTTGTCAAAAGCCTTCGCAAAGTCCATGATTATCTGTTTGTATGTTGTTGTTTGAGGCTTTCGATAGATCTTGGATAAAGGATGTTAATTGTGTTTCACATGAGCAAGATGATCTCAAACCATGTTGGAATTCATATAAAATGTGATTGTGTTTAAGATGATTCATGATTTGGCTAATGACTGCATGTTCTAATAGTTTACAACATATACATGTTAAGGAAATGGACCTTTAGTTAATAGGATCATGTTTGTCACCCTTAAATGCTGGTCAAACACTTGCGTTGCACCAGTCATTTGGTATTTTGCCTGTGTCAAGGGATTTTTGAAACAGTAATGTTAAAATAGGAGCAATGTATTGACTACATTGTTTTAAAATACGTTCATGAATTTGGTCTGGTCCTGCTGCTTGTGGATATTTATATTTTGCAGGAGTTTTGTGATTCCTGCTTCTGTAATGTTTATATCTTTTATTTGTGGATATATATTGTTACCTCTGTTTGGAACAGGGTCTTCAGTTATACGTGTAAAAGCATTCTGAAACTGAAAATTAAGTGCATTTGCTTTTGCTTTTGGATCTGATGTTAGGATACCATCTTTTCTTAGTTCCAGAATATTAGAACTTTCTGAGTTTTGGGTTTTAATGTGCGAGAAAAGATTTTTTGCAATAATTTTGCACTTATAGAAACATGTTCATCAATTGGTATGCCCCATATCATATTTTCAATGTACTTCCAATAAGACTCGTCTGTTTCTGAATATCATGCTTTAATTTGTTTATAGATTCTGGTATTTTTTGCCCTTTTGATTTAAATTTTCGGTATTTTTTATTGAAGATTTTTATTTTGCTTCAGCATTTTTTGTGGAGTATTTGTATTTATACTTTGATTAAGTAAGTTTTTGAATGTTTCACATAATTAATTAATGTTGGCTGTTTCCTTTATTGTAGACAATTTTTTTATGTAAATTGTGTAGGTCTTCCCCAATTTTATTCCAAATTCGCTTGGTTGTACTTAATATACATTTTGCGTGTTGTTGATTGACATCGTTTTAGTAACAATACTCATTCTAAACATTCTATATCACTGTCAGCTTCACCATGTGGTGGTATAGTTTCTATTTGATGTATTATGGCTGGATAGTTTGTGATAACCATGTCCAATATTCTATCATTTCTTGTTGGTTCTTTCACTATTTGTTTTAGGCCGTGATCATGTATTATGTCTAATAATTGTTGGTGTTGTTTTAGATTTGGCTTCGCAGGGATAACACTATCTGTTTCCCAGTTTATATGGCCTAGATTAAAATCTCCGCCAACAAGGATTACAGACTTTGAGTTTGTGTTTATTCTACTTAATGACTTATTTAAGGGTTCAAGTGAGATGTCATCGTCAGAGTGTGGACGATAATATGCACATATGTAACATTTTCGACCGTTTGAGATAGTATGTCCAGCCCACACTATCTCACAGTCAGTTTGAAGTTATTTAACTTCACTTGACAAATACTTGTTTGATACTGCTATCAAGACACCTCTATAGCATAGACCCTTATTGTTAGGTGTTTTATCTTTTGTGTATATGGTATACAAATCTTTTGAGATTATTTCATAAGCAGATGTTTTGGGGTCGAGCCATGTCTCTGTTCCTATTATTACATCTGGTTGTAAAGAGTTATGAGTACATCTAATTCTGGCTTTTTGTTCTTTATTGATTGAAAGTTGATATTTATTACATTTAGTGGTTTTAGAATCTTTTCTTGTTTTTCCTACATGTATGTTTGATTTATGTATATCTAGATTATTTTTCTTTGGTATAGGTGATGAACTAGCATTTGGTTTACCAGGGGTGTTTATTTGACCGGATTCACTAAGGACTGAAAATGTATTTAATGTTGTTGACATTTCTGTTTGGTTAAAGAATGAACTGTTTATGTTTGGTAGACCTCATTTGATACAACTCCAGGACAAATTGCTATTTTCCATTATGCTGTACATATATGATGTCATGCCACCTTGGCAGTCCACATGATACCAAGTTTTACATGAATCACATTCTAGAGCCTTATGTTTTCAATTGAGACTTTTTCCGCATTGACCACATGGCCAGCGTGGTGTTCTTGGTCCTGGATTTAGTTCAATTTGACCACTTAACAGTATTTTTAAGAGTAAATGGTGATTTTTTATGCTTGCTTGTAATGGTCTTTTGCAACAATAAATGTTTGATGAATGGCATAACCAGTAGTAAACTGACAAGTAGTCGGAAATCTGGTAAATTGAGGGGGCTAGTAGGAATGTGATTTGTCCTGTAGGACTTGAGATTTGTTGGTGTTGTTCACTTAATTCCCCAGTATTGGCAGTAATGTTAGATTATGTGCCTTGTTGATTTTGACATACACTAAGAACTAAGGTAAGGTTAAGTACTGTATTCATTACGAACATTCTTTGGTTCTTTTTCTTTGTATGTTAGTCTAGAAGTGTGCACGAAAATAGACAGTACAGCAAGATTGTCCCCCAATGTTAGACCTATGATGATGATTAGACTGGACAAGTGTTTCTACTCACAAGGACAATGGTTAATGAGCAATGTTAGCAAATGAAAACAAAATTATGAAGTTTAGTAAATTTGTATATTTCCATAAAAAATGTAGATAATTATAAATTTGACTTGATCGATAATTTTCAATTTTATTTTTTTAGGTTATTTCACAATTTATATGTACTTAAGCTTTGTATTTGAATGCAGTTTCTTATCTTCACATAATATAATTTATATATTTTTTTTGTTTTTATAGTTATTGATAAAATGATTTGATAATAAAAAATGCATTTTAAAATTGTGTAGTGTTACGTAATGCAAGACGTTCCCATCATTCACCCCAATGACGAAGAAGTATTTTTAACTTGTGACAATTCTTCCAGAAAGCCTTGAAGGATAATTTGCAGTATTATTTCTAGATTATTTCACAATTAATAGGGTATTAGATGGAACCTTTACGAAGAAAATTAGTAAATCTTGAATATTCAAGTTTTTAACTTATCTAGGTTTTGTCTATTGGCAATTTCGAAATCCCAAACTCTCGCGCAAGAGATGAGACAAGAACGGGGGTGGGGGTAAAAGAGATCTACGATGTAATTGTATATTAGATGTGCATTGTTTACTTGCTGACAATGAACTTTGATGGACGATTACAATGAAAGACCAATAAAAGACCCACATAATAAGCCGCGACAATTCTAAGTTAGAGTATGATTTTTATACGAAAATTTAGATTATGATTTTTATACGAAAATAAAAAGTCTTGTTGCATCTTGGGTATTTACTGGATTTTTACTACTGATTGGTTGTTATAGTATGCAAATTAGCACGTTTATGATAAAATAAGGTCAAATTATCCATATGGATAAATTTTCAACGTAGCATTTTACACGTGCATCTTCACAGATAAAAACTAAATTTCTTCCATAAAGTCGTATCCCGTTAGTTTCGCCTTGTATGCAGCTTTACGAACGTAAAGAAGGTGAATATTATGTTTGAATTTTGTATAAATAGACAGAAATTAGAATTTTTTTTGCTATCTTACGAGCAATAGGACTGAATTCTGCCGTTAATCCGACAAATCACAAAACTAACTTCGGATTATAGCGGCAGTAAAATTCGGCCTATACGAGCATATGTTAAATGAAGACATTTTTTTAGATTGTGATATACTACTTTACTCCCCTAGCAAATTCGATAAAATATTTCCTTATTTATTGTAATCCTTCAGATTTTAATACTTAAACCTTCTGGAAATAGAGAAAACACTTCAAATAGACTATAAACAAACGTAATGGCTTCAACTTTCCAAACGCTAAGTTCCAGTTTAGCGATTGAAATATTCCAGCAGTCCGGTATGGTGTGACGGTGGTCGAGTGCAAATGACTATAAACAGACAGACGGATGTTGTGATGCTGGCTTTAGTCCTTAAAATCACATAAACACTAATTGTATTAATCTACAGTTTATTAAATATATATACATCTTAATTATCTACAGTCAATTTTACAGCATAGTAAGTGGAATTCCTTTCACAAAATCAGGACCAAACATAACATTCAGGATATTCTAAATCCTATCGGCCAAACGCATATGAGGTAACCGTTGAATATAATTCAACATTGTGAAATTACTAACAAATAATCCACTACAAAACACGCATAAATTCCATAACACGGAACACAGACTTATACAAAATCACAGGTGAATCCATTAACCATCATTAAGTAAATCCAAAAACATCTCATGGCTCATATCATAATAACACCAAAGGACCTACTCTAACATTGCCACAACTGCCTCTTCTGAACAAACAAACAACTTGGTACTTATATACCCAAGCCTTATCACCTGACCTCAATTATCTCCTAAATTTCTCCTAACTTCCTCCTAAAATTCTCCTAACACTTACATCACCATAATAGTAAACAAACCATAAATCAGTTTAAACATGCATATACAGAACTGATAAAAGACATCATATAACTACTTTCACTACTTCCGGGCGAAGTTAATTACTTTAACATATGGACAATACATAGATTACACTATAAAGATTAAAAACAAAGTTGCTTATTAATTGGATACAAATTGTAATTATTTCCTTCCACTGCAAAAAATTACTGACCTCAGTCATTTGAAATAATCAAAGTAATCAACACATAAAAATAAGGATAAGTTGCAACAAAACAAACTATGCAAACATGTAAACAAAACAAACAAAATATTCAAGTAAAAAGTAAACAAAATATTAACACTTAAAGATTACTTTAAGACTTTAAAAAGATATGATACTAAAAGTCACTTGAAATTTGAAAGAAAATCAATTTAATCCATTATAAATTGTCTCTGTGATCCAGACTTCAAATGTTCATTTAAAGGAATTCAGCTAACTTAGAAAAGTCGACATTTTCTGGTATAACAATTTCTATATAGGATCTTACTGTCTCTGATGGTTTCCGTTACTTCATTCTTATAGGTTATGTCCCGACGAGTCATTGTCAATGTAATTGTATGCGTTTCAATATTCACAACTTCAGTTTGAGGGAATTATTCTCCCAACATGATAACAGAGTCACAATCCGAAAACGGACCCTTTAAATGGTCTTCTGGATTTGTACTTTTTGTCTCGCATGAATTTTCACTTTTATTTTGGTAAGTTTCTAATGTTTTATCCCTTAGTTCTTTGGATATATTTTCAAACGTGTTTTCTAGTTGGTTAAAGTCAAAGAGTTCGGGTGATGAAATTGGTGAGAGCTGTAGGTTACATTTAGCAGCTTCTTCCTGTCCTTTGAAAAAGTCGAATATTTCCTCATCATCAGAGATGTCAGAATAATCAAACAGATTAATGGCGACATACTTTGCCTTTTTCCTTCTTCTATCAAACTCATCTGTAGAGACTCCTTCTACAAAAGTTTTCATTATTTCAATATCGGCGTCGTCCTTATGATATCTGTGGTATTTTGTCAAATGGCAGAAGAGGTAGTGCTTTCTGGAAAATAGTTTTGTACATCCCTTAACTGGACATACCCTCACAAATCCGCAGTTGGCATGTTGCTCATTCAGGTGTCTTTCTAGATTCCATTTAGTTGAAAAAGTTTTGAAACATTCTTCGCAATCTAGTCTTCTTTTGGAGCTTATAGTGTTGTTGAATTTTGAAATTAGGATCAAAGAGTGGGACTGAGTACCCAGCACAATGCTTTCAATTGTGCCAAACTCACGTCAAGAAATTTGACAGTATCTTAAAATGTCAGCATAGTGGATAAATACATATAGAAATGGTCAAGGGTAAATCTAAAATACATATTTTATTCCTGCAAAACTGCTATCTTCAAATTTTTGGTCAGCAACAATCCAGAAAAAAAACTATCAATTTTTCAGAGTGTCAACAGTTAGTTTTCTGCATGAATTAGTATAAAGGTGTGCAAATACTAATCCAATTCTTTAAGATTTTCTACTAAATTTGTTATTTTTGGCATTAGCACAGCTCTTTTACCTTAAGCGTAGATTGACCGACACCAGACATATCCAGAATCGTACGTGACAGGCCTATGTTCTCTCAAAATTTCATGACCACTTTAAAACCTTCCAAGAGAAAACCAACTTCCGGGGTGAACCCCATTGTAAAAATAGCACTTTCTTTTAAAAAAATCTTGGTTTATAGGTCATGTAGTAAATGTGACATAAAATATACTAAACAACATTAGAACAGACCATGTTAGGACTCAAAATTTTTCCAATAAATTTACCTTTCAGAAAAATTTTCATTTATTTAAATCCATACAGTAGTTTTTAATATACACTAAGATAAACATGACTATTTTGTTTGTAAGTACTATTTTCTTATATGTTCTAAATTTGATTGGTCCCCTTTAGTGTCTTGATACCTAAAGACAATAATACATAGCAAATCGTAATGTTATATCTCTTGTGACATCAGTAAAGCCATAAACATAAGTGGCATGTGATAAAACAATTTAAATGCAATAATCTCTTTCGACTGTTTTAAACATTAGCAATTCCTTTGTCGGTATGAGGCAGCTCTTCCCTTGTAATTACTTTCAAACTTTTCTAATAAATCACCAGGTATTTGATCTGGGGTGATCCATGATTCTTCCAATCTATCATCCTTATACTTTACAAAATACTTTGGTTCCAAACGACCTTTTTCATATCTTGTATAAAGTTTGTCCAACACCTCATCAATTTCAATATTATCATTAAAGGTGTTATCATTTGTCTCTTCATTATTATCTACATTGAATTCCTCTTCTTCACTTGAAAACATATTACGTGCCTCTGGTGGGTCATCGGTGTCAACAAAATACTTCATTCTATTTGCATGAACTACCTGTTGTTGTTTTTTATTGTCACAACCTTCGATCTTGTAGTTTACTGGAGATGTTTGGCAAATAATCGTAGGCGGACTGCTCCAGGGATGTAAAAGTTTGTGAGATAATCCTGGCTTAGATGCTGGTGAAAATATCCACACTTTATCTCCTATATTAAAATCAGGTACACTTGACTTTCTATCAGCGTTTCTCTTTAGCTTCTGCTGTGACAACTCAATGTTACTTTTGACTAATATAAAGGCCTCTTGTAAACGGTTAAGCATCTCTGATTTGTAATTGTCAACATCAGTATATTGAATGGTTGGGGAAGACAAGGCTACATCTGTAAGCAATCTAGCATCACGCACATAGGTAAGGTAAAACGGGGTCTCCAGAGTACTTTTTTGTACACTGTCCTGTAAATAAATAAGGAATATACATATCCCAGTCCTTATGGTTTTCACCAGCAAACATCGATATCATATGAGCGAGAACTTCATTGAATCATTCAATTCAACTAATTCATCACATTGTGGATGATAAGCCGATGCGAACACTTTCTTGGTGTTCAACAGAGCACAAATCTCTTTCAATAAATTAGACATACATGTCTGTCCTCGATCAGTAACACTCGTGGAGCAGAATGTCTTCAAACAACTTCTTCAACAAATAATTTTGAAACAGTAACCGCGCCAGCTGTCCTGATAAGAAAAGGCTTAGGTCCATTTTGTCAAATAATCCTTAAATACAACAACATAGCGATTTCCCATAAGACTCGGTGGGAAGGGACCAGGAATATTCACAGCAAAACGATCGAATGGTCCTTCTCCAGGTATAGGTAAAAGTGGCGCGGGTGTTCTACCCTTAGAAGTTTTCCTTGTTGTACACTTAATACAGGACTTACACCAATAATCAATATCTCGTGTTCATTCCAATCCAGTAAAATCTTTCCTGAACTTTGTAATACGTTTTACGAAATCCTAAATGTCCTGCTGTAGTATCATTATGGCACCAGTGTAATACTTAATCAATGAGTGAGCGTGGAACAACTAATTGCTTCTTCACATGCTTACGTTTTCTAGGTCCTGGCGTCCAGAAATGATATAGAACATCATTAAAAATCTCATAATCTGGAGAACATGCAACAATCTTCCTGCAATCCATTACATTTTCAAGTAAAATTCCATCCTTTAATTACCGTATAATGGGACGCAAGTTTGGATCTTTCTCCTGCATATCTCTGATGTTGTCCAACTGCAATCCCGCAGGTGAATCTTCAGTAAATCCAGCAATGACATCCTGCCTTGACAATCCATTATCATTCTTATGTGTTTTACTGGCCCTATACTTGATTTGAATATCACATTAAGAAAGAACCAATAAGGCCCAACGTGCTAATCGGCCACTTGGATTCCTGATAGACATTAACCATCTCAAAGGGTTATGATGAGCAATAACAACAAACTTATGACCATAAAGGTATTGTCTAAAAACCTGAACACCATATATTATTGACAAAGCTTCCTTTTCTATAACAGCATAATTCATTTCGTGTTTCTTTAATTGCTGGCTAGCATATCCTATTGGTTGTCCACTTTGTCTGAGTCCTCTTTCTGTGCCAAAACAACGCCAAGTCTGAGGTCTGAACTATACCAGTACAGAATAAAGTTTTGAACAGCTTCAACTTTCTTTGGATCTGCTTTGATTCCCTCTCCTGAAACTATTTGTCTTAGAAATGAAACTTCAGCCTTAATAAAGGAACACTTTTTTGTTTTAGTTTCAAGTTTGCACTACGAAAACGACTAAACACTTCTCGTAATCTCACCAAATGATCTTCAAAAGTCTACGAAAATACAATGACGTCATCAAGTGCCATTTCCACTGAATACCGGCGAGTAACATGTCCATAAGTCTTTGAAATATACTGGGTGCATTGCACAATCCAAACGGCATTTCATTGTATTCATATAACCATTCTCTTGAAATAAATGATGTTTGTTCCTTGTCCTTTTCTGATACAGGTACTTGAAAGTATCCCTGAGCAATATCCATTACGGAGAAATACTTGGTATCTCTGAAAGCTTCAATCATATCATCAATTCTTGGTAACGGATACACATCCTTCTTAGTTACGGCATTGACACGCCTGTAGTCTTTACAACAACGAGTTGGTCCATCTTTCTTTTTAACAAATACAATAGGAGGGGCCCAAGGACTATGCAAAGGTCTAATGATGTTTCTGCCCAACATCTTCTTAACATGCTCCTGAATTTCCGTCTTTTGTGAAAAGGTTTCCCTATATGGACGCTGTTTAATGGGAGCGTGTCCGTTTGTGTCAATGGTATGTTCCATCAAAGTTGTAGCTCCAAGGTCATTGTCATCTTTTGAAAAAATATCAGAGAATTCAGACATAAGAGAACGAAACTTCTGTTGCTCTGCTTCTGACATCAAATTCCATCTAATCGCAATATCTTTGTAAACCTGATCTTGCTTCTTCGTGCTCCCAAAATTTTCTGGTTTTGCAGATATATCAATCACTGCACAATCAGAAGTTTCCTCAAAAGTGTTTTTGTATTTTCATACAGTTTCACACTATCTGAGTTAAGTACTCGCATAAAAGCTCCATTGGAAGAAATTCTAGTGACTGCTCTAGCAGGATAAAGTCCATATTTCTCAATCATTTGCTCCTTTGGCTCAAGAATATCCAATTTTCCTTCATTAACACAAGGTACTTTGACGGCACATAGTAATTCTGATCTCGGAGGTATTTCAACAGATTTTATTAAGTTGACTGAATATACATAGGCTCCTTGTTCCTACTTTTGTTTCCACACATTCACCATTCCAGTAAACCAATGCTGTTTATAATATCATTTCCAATGATAGCATCATATTTTAAATCATCCACTACATACATAATTTGCTTCGAAATATCAGAATTAACGCAAATTTCACATTCGAGCATTATCCCAATAAGCTGTCCAGGTGATGATACCATGAAGAGTACTTAATATTTGTAATTTTCTTTGAAGGCACAAACTTGGAATCAATTAATGAAACAACAGCACCAGTATCTAGTAGTAAAGTAGCATCATTGTGAAATAACTTCCCAATAACTTGAATTCCATGATTTTGATCAGGTACCAACAAGTTAAGTGCTAGAGTTTCAGCACTTTGCAAATTAAAATGTTTAACAGGACTAAAATTGCAATTAAAATCTGAATTGTTATCTGCAGGAAATGCTTTTCTAGGTAAAAAGGATGCCTTCCCCTGCTTAAAGAGAGCCTGCACTGGTTTAAACGCTGATGCGCACTCTAGACCGACCCTTATTATCAATCTCCCTTTTATGACAATATCGTTGTACATGTTGTGAATTCCCATATCGTCTTCCAGTACGATTATAATTATGCTCCTTAGGTTTGCTTTCTAAACTGTTCAGTTTCTTCTCCAAATTTTCAAGCTTGCTGGCTAAACTCTCAACACTTTTGCAAAATATTATTAGCGCTGGCCACAACATTAACACTGACTGGATTGGACTCCGCCCGAATAAGATTTTCATTACACTCTTCTCTCTTTGCAATTATAAAGGCCTGCTCAAAACTCTGTGGATCACTCATCATAACAAACCTTTTAATATTAGTTAGAAGCACTTGTAAAAATTGCTCCTTTACATGTCGATTATTCCCATCCATCGAAACTCCACCATGAGCACGCCTGGCTAATTTCAGAATAGCATTTCCATAGTCCTCTACACTTTCAGACGACAGCTGTTTTCTTCCAAATAGCTCAGAACAATACATTCTTTCTAATTCTTTAGGACAAAATCTCTCTTTTAGACTATACACTGTTTTGTCATATTCTTCTTGAATGCTTGAATCTAGATCTTCAAAGAAAACAGCTGCTCTGCCTCGTAAAAATGCTGGTAACATGACTGCCTTCTTGTCCTTACTCCACCGATTAGCCTTGCTAATTCTTTCGAATGTTTTTACCCAACTTTCGAAGTCCTCGCCAACTTCACCAAAGAATTTAGATGGCGTAATATGCGATCTCTGTTCTGGGAAAAGCAAGTCTCCTGCACTACAGGAACGCTTGATGCTAAAACATTTTCATCTGGAGATAAACTCCCATTCCTATACCTATTTCCACGTGGCATGATTACAGAAAAATTCCCCTACTCTGTATAAAAAATACAAATAAATCCAAATATTTTGAAATTTCACACACAAAATGCGTACTTTAGAATCGGATCCCACTTCTGACACAAAAAATTAATGTGACAGCAGTCTAGTATAAATGACTATAAACAGACATACGGATGCAGTGATGCTGGCTTTCTTTAGTCCTCAAAATCACATAAACACTAATTGTATTAATCTCCAGTTTATTAAATATATATACATCTCAATTATCTACAGTCAATTTTACAACATAGTAAGTGGAATTCCTTTCACAAAATCAGGACCAAACATAACATTCAGGATATTCTAAATCCTATCGGCCAAACGCATATGAGGTACAATTGTAACCGTTGAGTATAATTCAACATAGTGAAATAACTAAAAAATAATTCACCACAAAACACGCATAAATCCTATAATACAGAACACAGACTTATACAAAGTCACAGGTGAATCCATTAACTATTAAGTAAATCCAAAAACATATCATGGCTCATATCAAAATAACACCAAAGAACCTACTCTAACATTAACACAACTGCCTCTTCTGACCAAACAAACAACTTGGTACTTATATACCCAAGCCTTATCACCTGACCTCAATTATCTCCTAAAAATTTCTCCTTAATTTCTCCTAAAAATCTCCTAACTTTCTCCTTATTTTCTCCTAACACTTACATCACCATAATAGTAAACAAACCATAACTCAGTTTAAACATGCATATACAGAACTGATAAAGGATATCATATTACTACTTTCACTACTCCCAGGCTAAGTTAATGACCTTTACCCATGGACAATACATAGATAACACTATAAAGACTTAAACATAGCTGCTTATCAATTGGATACAAATTGTAATTATGACAATGGTGATTACATTTTACAACTTATACGTTATACTAGATTTTGCTTTGTGCTGAACCGGAGTGCGCTTTTGACTATTAATCCTCTTAAACGGGCGCTTGTAAATAGGTTGATGATATTCCTTCAGTTTTATTCCCGTTGCCTTGAATTATTTGATATTTGACTGTGCCAATCTATTTGCAATAAACTTTTTACGTCGGGATGTATCAGTAAGCCAATGGTATCTGTTTGTGCTGAAATATATTTATATTCACAATAGGTCATAGATAAACCAAAATATTATTGGGAGCATTATGTAATTTCATTAGTTAAATTTCCCTCCCAAAAACGCTTATTGCAATACGCGTTTCTATTGCAAAACGGGTTTACTTCTAAAGCCCGTTAATTCGGTGGTAAATGTGCTGATATATATTTATATTCACAATAGTTCAAAGATAAACCAATAAGAAGCGATCTTTACTTTCATTAATTAAATGTTCGTTTAAAAATATTTTTATTGCAAAACGGGTTAATGCAAAATGTGTTCTTATTGCAAAACGGGTTGACTACTCAAACCCATTTTCCAATAAACTGTTGATGTCGCCATGTATCAGTAACTCGATGGCATATGTTTGTGTTTATATAAATTTATATTAACAATGGTTCATACGTAGATAAACAAAACATTATTCGATCATTTATATGTAACGAACTGAATATAAAGTACAGGCCCAAATTGGGAAACGTATATCGGTTCGGAACTGGAAAAAAGAAACGCTACCGACCGATCATAGATCGATTCCTTCACAACAAGGACTTAGAAACTGGTCTTTCTAATACATACCGCCTTAAAAGAACATCATTCTCTGTTGACCGACAGTATCCTGGCGAGGTGAAGTTTATATCAGGTGATGAAAAAGAAACGAAATCAGGGATGTCGCGTAAGACTAGTCAGATATGATTTATATGTCGACGGACTCATGTACCACGATGAAAATGACATTTAGTCGACCCCCTCTAAAACCAGCTGAAACAGATAGCACACACACAAACACCAGACAATTTGTCCGATGGCAAACGCCGACGAACATCAACGTCAAAACGCATATAGGACTCCCGAGGAGATTCTACCAATAGTTGTGACAAATGTATAGGAGATGTTTGTTAATGTACCCATGTCTTCAATATATTTAATTTTTGTCATTGAATAGTTGTGGTATATCGAAAAAAGGCACTGCCCCTGAATTTTTATAATTTGTTAGTAGATATAATTTTATTTGCCTGACTGGGACGAGAACTGATGATTTTGATACTATATTGATATCCCAGGCTATATTTTCGAAATACTAAGTAGACAAAAAGATAAACGAGTAAAATCAGGATGCATAGCTTTCGGGTTTAAATCAGATTTATTTAATTTTATCAAATAATTACAGATATATACTCCTAAATGGAGATTTTAATCGTAGAACAGAGAAAGCTCCAGATTTGATAGAAATTGTTAACGAATGTCATAATCCTGTCAATAATGTACAGAATCATTGTTATACACTACCTGATTTAGATATGAATCTTAAAAGATAAATAACTATGGTAACCTTTCAGAAATGTGTAAAAAATAAGAATTTGTTTATTTTTAATGATAGAGTCAGTGGTGACAAAATGGGCATGTTTACTTGAAAGCCATCAAGTTTTGTTGACTATTTAATTTGTACACATGACATGTTATCTTTTATTCATACTTATTGAGCTCTGTGTAAAAGTATCATAGAAACATGCTGACACCCCTCACCCCCTTCTGAAGGTGAATAAAATTATTTCAATGGTATGAAAAAAAACTAATGGGATGCTGATGAAGTAGAATCTTTCAAAGAAAATATTGACATTCATGAGGTTGGGCATTTGATATTGAATGAGGAATTAAAAATTTCGAATATTGAACCAGAAACAACGAATGTTGAAGTAGGAACTGCGAATGTTGAACTAGGAACTGCGAATATTGAACTAGGAACTGCGAATGTTGAACGAGGAACTAAACATTTTGAATATTGAACCAGAAACAACGAATGTTGAACTAGGAACTGCGAATGTTGAACTAGGAACTGAAAAATCGAATGTTGAACTAGGAACTGCGAATGTTGAACGAGGAACTAAAAATTTTGAATATTGAACCAGAAACAACGAATGTTAAACTAGGAACTGCGAATGTTGAACTAGGAACTGAAAAATGGAATGTTGAACTAGGAACTGCGAATGTTGAACGAGGAACTAAAAATTTTGAATATTGAACCAGAAACAACGAATGTTGAACTAGGAACTGCGAATGTTGAACTAGGAACTGAAAAATCGAATGTTGAACTAGGAACTGCGAATGTTGAACGAGGAACTAAAAATTTTGAATATTGAACCAGAAACAACGAATGTTGAACTAGGAACTGAGAATGTTGAACTAGGAACTGAAAAATCGAATGTTGAACTAGGAACTGCGAATGTTGAACGAGGAACTAAAAATTTTGAATATTGAACCAGAAACAACGAATGTTGAACTAGGAACTGCGAATGTTGAACTAGGAACTGAAAAATCGAATGTTGAACTAGAAACTGCGAATGTTGAACGAGGAACTAAAAATTTTGAATATTGAACCAGAAACAACGAATGTTGAACTAGGAACTGCGAATGTTGAACTAGGAACTGAAAAATCGAATGTTGAACTAGGAACTGCGAATGTTGAACGAGGAACTAAAAATTTTGAATATTGAACCAGAAACAACGAATGTTGAACTAGGAACTGCGAATGTTGAACTAGGAACTGAAAAATCGAATGTTGAACTAGGAACTGCGAATGTTGAACGAGGAACTAAAAATTTTGAATATTGAACCAGAAACAACGAATGTTGAACTAGGAACTGCGAATGTTGAACTAGGAACTGAAAAATCGAATGTTGAACTAGGAACTGCGAATGTTGAACGAGGAACTAAAAATTTTGAATATTGAACCAGAAACAACGAATGTTGAACTAGGAACTGCGAATGTTGAACTAGGAACTGAAAAATCGAATGTTGAACTAGGAACTGCGAATGTTGAACGAGGAACTAAAAATTTTGAATATTGAACCAGAAACAACGAATGTTGAACTATGAACTGCGAATGTTGAACTAGGAACTGAAAAATCGAATGTTGAACTAGGAACTGCGAATGTTGAACGAGGAACTAAAAATTTTGAATATTGAACCAGAAACAACGAATGTTGAACTAGGAACTGCGAATGTTGAACTAGTAACTGAAAAATCGAATGTTGAACTAGGAACTGCGAATGTTGAACGAGGAACTAAAAATTTTGAATATTGAACCAGAAACAACGAATGTTGAACTAGGAACTGCGAATGTTGAACTAGGAACTGAAAAATCGAATGTTGAACTAGGAACTCCGAATGTTGAACGAGGAACTTAAAATTTTGAATATTGAACCAGAAACAACGAATGTTGAACTAGGAACTGCGAATGTTGAACTAGGAACTGAAAAATCGAATGTTGAACTAGGAACTGCGAATGTTGAACGAGGAACTAAAAATTTTGAATATTGAACTAGAAACAACGAATGTTGAACTCGGAACTGCGAATGTTGAACTAGGAACTGAAAAATCGAATGTTGAACTAGGAACTGCGAATGTTGAACAAGGAACTGAGTGCTTAATGTTAAACCGAGAGAAGAGGCCTTTGGTATTTATTTGAATGTTGAATGTTGAACGTTGAACAGGTAACCAACTTGATTCACGTAAAAAAGTGTCATCTCTACACCTATCTACTCGATTTGGAAGTGGAGCCTAACAGTTGCTAGTAGGCAAACCAAAAAACAGCAAGCTGAGAAAGACCTGTCTGTATACCAAAAGCAAGACAAGCAGCTTCTTAACAGGATTTTAAATCTCAACGAGCTCACAAAGGAACTGAACAAGAGTCTAAACCAAGTAGTCCCTGACTTGAACAGAGATCTATACAGAAATCCAAAAACAAAAAATCAGACGAAACAAGGGCCACGCAACACCACTATTAAAACCGCCTTCATTCGATTTATACAATGATGGCATACACCCTGACTTCCACCTAACGATCAAATCACTCATATTGAAAACACCCGTCTGCTGTATAGGCAGATGCATGATATAGAGATACAATTCATCCAGATACGTCTGCATTCCATTGAGGTTGCATTTCAAAATCAATCTAATGTGCACATCTATCCATCCGCATATCATCCACCACCATATCAAGTAGTACAACCATTTCAATTTCAACCAGTTAGACCTCCACGTTTCATTCATACTAGATACATAATTCATCCACAGTACTCAAATGCATACAGTGTCCCAGGTAATAGACAGCCATTCATCAGTACCATACCTCAATGCAACATAGACCGCAACCACCTGCAAATCAAAATTTACAATGATACGAATATGCGAGAAAATTATCGCTCAATTACCCCACAAGTCAATAGCCAAGACTCCAATACAAGCTCACAAGAGACAGTTGGTAGTCAAACAGCTGTCAATTCAGGTCTATAAATACCTGCTGACAACCAGGAATGAATGACAGAGTCCCAAATAGAAATTGAACAGGGCTACAGTTTATCACTGGAATTACAAATAGACCACAATCAGGAAGGACAGACTGAGTCTCAAACTGATATTGAACACGACAATACTGAATCACCAGAATTACATAAGGAACATAAGTAGGCTCAACAAACATGCACTAACTTAGACCCTCAAACATCAGACAAAATACCAGTCTGGACAGATCAAGATACAGACACAAGACTTCATTTGTTAGGGATGAGCCAACCAACCCTAGGAGTGACATAGCCACCTCAAATCTCTTGCGTATTACTACTTTTAATTGAAAAATGTATATAATACCAGTCCTTGTATCAAGGATATTTTTGATTTTAGAGATTTTATTTGCCTTTAAGAACATTGGCTGTTCAGTTTTGAGAAGGCTAATTTAATAAACATGTTTCATAACACATCCTGCTCAATCAAATCAGTCGAAGAGGAAAACCCTATCCCATCGGTACAGAAACCCAGAGGCTATGGAGGGGTGGCCATATTGTGAAAGAACGAGCTGAACAATCTAAAGACTAAGTCAGAAAGAATAGTATATCTCAAATAAGATGTCAAACCCAATCCTATCATATTGATCTGTGTTTATATGCCGAGCACAAGATTGTCTCGACCAAGTGTTTGAAATCATAAATAAGTATGCAGACAGATTTATTCCTGTCTTGTGTGGTGACTTCAACTGCGACAAGATCAGCACCAGGAAGCTTTTCAAGGCGCACTGAGCTCCGTAAATCATTACGTATTTGGTATACATGATAATAAGACCTTTAAACTAAATAATTTGGGGCCCAGTTAAAGAAAAGTCTTGAATGAAATGTGAAATATAGCCATATGCTTCCATACCATATATTTCCAGAATATAGCAACATGTTCCGTAACAGAATCGAATTGGTCAAATTTATTTATTGAATACACCTAAACATAGAAAACATATAATATTCTGTAGTTTGCCTAATTTCAGCTTCCTTTTTCGTTTAAAATGACGAATTAAACATTGTTATTGAAATAACACACGATGACTTGCTGTTGCATGATTGAAAACGGCGCCAAAGGAAACTTTCTTTAAATAACACAGAGTAGAAACTATTAACATTTATATACGTTACAGAGCATATTAAAACATAGAGCTCACAACAAAGAAAAATTGTGAAATAATAGAACTTATAGCTATCTAAAAATTTTATTTTAAATCGGTTAAATGTATTTAGTGAAAATTAACTATATACTTCACAGAAACAAAAAATAATGAGTTTTAACAAATCAATGTTTGAGTAAGTAAATGAACAATGTAAAATAAACTTTATGATTGATTTAAAACATTTCCGATGGTTTTAGACAAATGTTACGGAACATAGTCAGGTTTTGGAGACAACACAAATTCGTAAAACAACAAAATATATGTTCGAAAGCATCACCTGATCAAGCCGATCTTGAAAATAAGCTTCTACGTAAAAGAGAACACGCATGTCTGTTAATGTAGCCCGTACATAAAGATTTGATGGCCATATATTTAATACAAATTTTTCTTGCAATATAGGTTTTCAGAGGTTTTCAGCAAGTTTCGACGTTGATATAAACAAATAATAAAAGACACAGGTGTTTAAAAGCTGTAAATATCCTTTTTAAGTATTTAGAAAGTTTGACCACCACTTTAATTGAAAAGAAAAGTTATTTTATGATTTCAGGCTACATGGGTTTTCGGAAATGGGTCCAATATCGGAGAATGGCTGAATACATACATTGATTGATTAATTGATTGGTTGCATGTTTGTTTTAACATTTGATAACTATTGAAGAAACAATAAATCAACGGATAAAAGGGTGGGACACCAGGAACAAAATTTAGGCTGCCACTGAACAAGTTTGCATTATTGGGTTGAAGCGGTTAATTTAGCCTTTTGTGGCGGCAACAATGAAGGAACTCTTTCAAAATCTACAAAAGGGGTCTTTGTCGTACAACGAGCACAGTACTCTCCAAACACGTTAGGTGGTAAGGCTTTCCGTATTATACCCTGAAAACCCTAACGAAATGGCCTCCCTTATCCCCCACCTGTCGACGCGCTGGGCAGCTCTGTTTGACGACTACTGGTAACCCTCTCAGTATGCCCCAGCTTAATAAATATATTAAGACGTTTTTACTATGTTGTTAGGAATCGTGCAATAGATGCTCTTATTACACATAGACTTACTCATCCAAGCGCCATTTTGAATAAATAAAATGACGTACAGCATGACCCCCGCCCTTTTCACACCGATCACACATACTCCAGAGAGAGTGTCATCATCAGACTGTGATTTAAACAAATGATCACACGATCATGCATACTCCAGGAGAGAGTCTGATTTAAACTCCCAATTGAAAGTAATACTACCAGACCGGCAATAAATCTCCAGATTAGAGCGCCATCTTCAGATCCAATAACAAATTAGTGTTCTATACACCTGGTGAGAGCCCTACAATCACACCTGGTATGCCCCATATCCCTGCGAAAGCCTTACAATCGGACCAAAAAATCTAGTGTTTTCCTATACACCTGGTGAAAGCGTCACTATTAGACCTGGAATTAAAACAATGATCACAAATACTCTAAGAGATACCACCCGTATACTCCCAGTGAGAGCGCCAACATTAGACCTTGAGTCAAATCAACTATCACCTTTTCTCCAAGTAAGAGCCCGCCATCAGAACAGGAAACCCGCCAACGATAGCCTATACCCCAGTGAGTGCAAAAGCTCCACTTACAGGTGAGAGTCCCACCATTCGTATGGTATCCAACAATGATCCCGTATGTTGAAACCTACACGCCGAGTGAGAAGATGGAGGCAGCACATTTTGCACAGGAATAATTTTTTAAACATTTTGTATATTCACACGCATATAATTAATTCAGAAGTTTAAAATTTGGTGAACTCATTGATTAGGGTCACTATACATATATTTTGCGCATCGTATTTAGATGTTTTACCTATTTTTAACATTTTGCTGCGACTTGTGCGATGAGTTCTGGTTTCGTTTGACACCCGCTTTAAATTGTAAACACAGATTTGATCTTGAATTGACTATCGTCCCAATTTGTTACTTTAAACATATATCAGATATTTGTCGGAATAGATTGATACTAAAATAAACTGAATTTGTGACCAATATGGCGGACTTGTAAATACCCGTGAGAAATGTGGCGGGAAAACAGCACATAATCCCATAACCTGCTTACTCACTATTATATACTGCTTATATTTTTGCCATAACTCCTAATGAGTGTAACCAAGCTTACTAAATATATCTCAGAGCACCAAGCCATCCAAATACCACTGACATCCACAGAACTGCTCATACCAGTAATTTTCTCTGATAGTAAGCAGACTACCTTAAAGATCAGGTAACCTTGACGGTTCAAAACAACATTGTGTGGTGGTGCCAGAGAGGTAGGACTACAAAAGACGCCATCGCCTGGTTGGAGCAAAATCTCAGCACCAAGCTTCGACTACTAGATAGGAATCGCCACCTATACTTTTGGCACGGTACTTGTGACAACAGCACAAAAGAAAAGGGCAACACCATCTCCCTTCTCCCAGAAAACCAGACAGGTGAGACTATCCGATGTTATAAAAGAGCTATTGATTTGATTGCCAGCCGTACAAACTGTAAAAAAAGTGTCATCACTACACCTATCTACTCGATTTGGAAGTGGAGCCTAACAGTTGCTAGTAGGCAAACCAAAAAACAGCAAGCTGAGAAAGACCTGTCTGTATACCAAAAGCAAGACAAGCAGCTTCTTAACAGGATTTTAAATCTCAACGAGCTCACAAAGGAACTGAACAAGAGTCTAAACCAAGTAGTCCCTGACTTGAACAGAGATCTATACAGAAATCCAAAAACAAAAAATCAGACGAAACAAGGGCCACGCAACACCACTATTAAAACCGCCTTCATTCGATTTATACAATGATGGCATACACCCTGACTTCCACCTAACGATCAAATCACTCATATTGAAAACACCCGTCTGCTGTATAGGCAGATGCATGATATAGAGATACAATTCATCCAGATACGTCTGCATTCCATTGAGGTTGCATTTCAAAATCAATCTAATGTGCACATCTATCCATCCGCATATCATCCACCACCATATCAAGTAGTACAACCATTTCAATTTCAACCAGTTAGACCTCCACGTTTCATTCATACTAGATACATAATTCATCCACAGTACTCAAATGCATACAGTGTCCCAGGTAATAGACAGCCATTCATCAGTACCATACCTCAATGCACCATAGACCGCAACCACCTGCATATCAAAATTTACAAGGATACGAATATGCGAGAAAATTATCGCCCAATTACCCCACAAGTCAATAGCCAAGACTTCAATGCAAGCTCACAAGAGACAGTTGATAGTCAAACAGCTGTCAATTCAGGTCTATAAATACCTGCTGACAACCAGGAAGGAATGACAGAGTCTTAAATAGAAACTGAACAGGGCTACAGTTTATCACTGGAATTACAAATAGACCACAATCAGGAAGGACAGACTGAGTCTCAAACGTTATTGAACACGACAATACTGAATCACCAGAATTACATAAGGAACATAAGCAGGCTCAACAAACATGCACTAACTTAGACCCTCAAACATCAGACAAAATACCAGTCTGGACAGATCAAGATACAGACACAAGGCTTCATTTTTTAGGGACGAGCCAACCAACCCTAGGAGTGACATAGCCACCTCAAATATCTTGCGTATTACTACTTTTAATTGAAAAAATGTATATAATACCAGTCCTTGTATCAAGGATATTTTCGATTTTAGAGATTTTATTTGCCTTTAAGAACATTGGCTGTTCAGTTTTGAGAAGGCTAATTTAATAAACATGTTTCATAACACAGCCTGCTAAATCAAATCAGTCAGAGGAAAACCCCATCCCATCGGTACAGAAACCCAGAGGCTATGGAGGGGTGGCCATATTGTGAAAGAACGAGCTGAACAATCTAAAGACTAAGCCAGAAAGAATAGTATATCTCAAATTAGATGTCAAACCTAAACCTATCATATTGATCTGTGTTTATATGCCGAGGACAAGATTGTCTCGACCAAGTGTTTGAAATCATAAATAAGTATGCAGACAGATTTATTCCTGTCTTGTGTGGTGACTTCAACTGCGACATGATCAGCACCAGGAAGCTTTTCAAGGCGCACTTGGCTATAAAACGTCATACACTATCTAGATCTTAAATTTCCTCCCACACATTTGACCTTTATACATCCAAATGGCAATGAATCTTCAACAATTGATTACATCCTTTCCATCAAAGATATACTGCCCATCGCACTGAATAATGTCAGACTCGATATGTTACCCATACAATACGCATAGCAGTCTTTGCAGGAAACTATTTTTATCAGATGTAGCCACATCTGACTACTGATAAATGAGCTCAACAGAAATGCCTTTACCTCCATCAAATGTTAAGGTCTTGTCTCGAAACCATTCACGATACAACAGGGAGGCAGTCAGGGAGGTATACTTAGTACGGACTTCTACAAAATCTACATAAATCATGTACTCAACGAACTTGAAGATAGCGGGCTAGGCTAAACCATTAGATCAATCTTCTGTGGTGCCCCGACATGTGCTGACGATGTAGCTTTAATAGCTAATAATGCAGTCGATCTACAGACCATGATTACAACTGTATAAGACTATAGTACTTCAGAAAAATATAAGCTACAACCCACCAAAAGCATGATTATTTCAGGTACCAAAAAAAGCGACGACCAATTCATTTTTACAATCAGCGAACAACCAATGAACAACTCTGACACCGCTGTTCATCTTGGAATTAAACATCACAGTGAATTTAAACAACCAGTATGCCAAACCTTACCGTATCGCGATACTGATTTTGATTTCTGTATCGCGACATATCTACCTCGATAATCGACTTTCTTTACTCGAAAGTCGACTTTCTGTACTTTTCTATTTTAAAATCAGCTGTTATCGAGCTTGTTATTTAAAATAGTACCGCTGCAATCATACCTGGGGAATACTTTTTTCTCAACTTCAAAATCTGCTGGGTAATTATGGTATAACATTTGCAGCTGGTTTTAGGAGCAATCTAATTCTGGTCATTTCTCCAGATGGTAAGTAACAAGAGGTCCTACTTACCAGTTCATACAGACTCAATGTCTTTGTACTAAGGCAAAGACAGTTAACGACTACTGGGTTGCGTTTCTTTGGTAGCTAGTCAAATCAACCCACGGAAAATCACCCCGGTCAAAAACGCCCCATTTTTGCAAAATGGCCCGCCCCCTGTAAAATCGCCCCTTATTAAAACTCCCCCATCAAAAGCAAAATCTCCCAACATGACACAATCGTCTCACTTACAAAATTACTATATATTATAAAATTGTCAAGTTGTGCAAATATTTTCTCCTTTTATGAAGTTGCTTTAATTATAACAATTTTTTATCCTAATCACCTTGATGATTTTTTTCATTATATCAGTTATGATTCTTTTGTAATTTTGATTAAATAATCAAAGATTTGTTGCCCTTAATGGAAACATCAAACGAATATACACGCTTACAAAATTATAATAGTTAATTATTCCGTAAACAATTCCGATCTGAGTAAATTTTGCCTTTTTAATAAAACAACAAATTGTCAGTGTTTTTCGTTTTGTTGAAGGTCTTTTCGGGTTTAAAGAATTCTGGGCATCTCATTTCTAATATGTCCTGTCCCCTCTGGTCGTCTTTACCATAAATGATAGCCGTTCATCTATAGGCGAACCTGTTCGGAACGAAGTTCATTGCAAGCATTGTATTTGCCATTATGTTTTTTTAAGTCAGAAAACTTAACGTTTAGCTGTAATAAATGTTCGACTTACAAATGTGCCGTGAACTGACCCTAAACACTTCTCATTTCTGAGCATAGCAAGCGTATTTTGTAATAATTGTGTAATTATTTGACACTGCTTTGCATAATCTTTAATTGCACTTTAATTATTTAAGAAATAATTTTATTAATTAAATTCTTATTTAATTACTGTGATTTATGATATGAGGACATAAGAAAAAATATTTATTTCCCTTTTTATATATTTTATATATTATTAACCTTGCCATAAATTTCAGATAGATTTCCCAGATTAAACTATAAACTACTTAAAACAACATATTTGATATGAAAAACAAGCCCTTCCATTGTTAATTTCATGTTGGAGAAACGTGGATACACCAAAAAAGAAAGAAATAATTTTCTCAACTCATAATTTTTGCAAGTGAGGCGATTTTGCTCAATGTTGTGGCGTTTTTGATGTGGCGACTTTCTTAAAGGGTGTTTTCACAAGTGGAAATTTTACAGTGGGATCGATTTGACAAAACTTGTGGGCGATTTTGACGGGGCGATTTGGCAAAAAGTTAGGCTTTTTTGACAGTGGCAGTTTTTCCGTGGGGTCTTGTATTCGTAGCTTCAAAGCTCTACTAAATTGGTGCAAAATACCTTATGATTTCTAAATTAGAAGTATCAGTAAAGATCATGTGAGCGATTCAATGTTTTCTATGCATTTTATTTCTCTTTAATCGTTGCAGATAATTAGAAACTTTTATTAAGGATGCTGTTGTAATATGAAATCATGTATGAGCAATGTTTGAAAACAAAATATGTCATGAACGTGCCAGCACCTGCCTGGGGTTTGCACCATTTTTTAACAAAAATTAACAGCAACGATTTTTCTCATTTGCAGCCATGTTAAAAATCAGTTAATTGGAACATGGCGTTTTTGCACATGGTTCAAACATGATTTGGGATTTATAAAATAATAATTGTAAAATATGTTTCAGATTCATTTAAAAGAAATACACCCCTGGTCTGGAAAACAGAAAAATTGCGTTATGTGACGTAATTTTACCAACAAATATAGACAATTGATTATTTTGTTAAATGTTAGTGTAAGGCATATACAAGGAATATTACACGGAGTAGTGGTAAGGCATATACAAGGGATATTACACGGAGTAGTGGTAAGGCATATACAAGGGATATTACACGGAGTAGTGGTAAGGCACATACAATGGATATTACACGGAGTACAGGGATATTCACTAACTTTTTTATCGTGGTTGCCACCTGGTCTCCTAACTTAAAAAAATTTGGCGCCCAGTGAAAAGGTTAGGCGCCCACACATTTCATATTTGTTTATAATGAAAAAAGAATAAACTTCCATAAATTAAAACTGGAAATAAATGATAGGATAGAACTGTAAAACAAATAATATTATGCAACATAAAATGCACTATTAAAAGTATTTAAAGATCTAAATTTACTTTGTTGAAAGTTACTGCCAAAGTATTAATGTGTATTATGTTTAAATCATTCATGCAATACTCATCACAAGCCGCATCGTAAATGCAATCTCCGGCACCGAATTCATATCCGCTCCGGAAATTTTCCTTTTGAACTGGTTTCCGGTATCATTTTTACTAAGCTTTATGTACAAAGAAAACATGTATGGTAAAGCCAAACGGGACCAGCTAACACTGTGTGGCGCGTAAACAGGATAAACATGACGCAAAAACAAAAATATTTCAGATTTCTTACCAATATGGAAATAAAATTGAAAGGAGACATACCGCTACTGTTCAGAATGACAGGGTAAAATTCGTGAAAACGGATATCAACCAAATAATCACAGATCGCCACCTGGACGATCGAAAAGCAAACTTTACTTGCCCATGCAATTATTAAGTCGCCTTGGGCGACTGGGCGACTGTTAGTGTAAATCCCTGGAGTAGTGGTAAGGCATATACAATGGATATTACACGGAGTAGTGGTAAGGCATATACAATGGATATTACACGGAGTAGTGGTAAGTCTTTTACAAGGGATATTACACGGAGTAGTGGTAAGTCTTTTACAAGGGATATTACACGGAGTAGGGGTAAGGCATATACAAGGGATATTACACGGAGTAGTGGTAAGGCATATACAAGGGATATTACACGGATTATTAGTAAGGTTTTTACAAGGAATAGTACACGGAGTAGTGGTAAGGTTTATACAATGAATATTATACGGAGTAGTGGTTAGGCACATATAATGGATATTACACGGAGTAGTGGTAAGGCATATACAAGAGATATTACACGGAGTAGTGGTAAGGCATATACAAGGGATATTATACGGAGTAGTGGTAAGGCATATACTAGGGATATTACACGGAGTAGTGGTAAGGCATATACAAGTGATATTACACGGAGTAGTGGTAAGGCATATACAAGGGATATTACCCGGAGTAGTTTTAAGGCTTATACAAGTGATATTACACGGAGTAGTGGTTAGGCATATACAAGGGATATTACACGGATTAGTGGTAAGTCTTTTACAAGGGATATTACACAAAGTAGTGGTAAGTCTTTTACAAGGGATATCACACGGAGCAGTGGTAAGGCATATACCAGGGATATTACAAGGAGTAGTGGTAAGGCATATACAAGGGATATTACACGGAGTAGTGGTAAGGCATATACAAGGGATATTACACGGATTATTAGTAAGGTTTTTACAAGGAATAGTACACGGAGTAGTGGTAAGGCTTATACAATGAATATTATATTAATAATTTCCATTAGAACTTACTACCTTCAATTGTCTCAGTCACAACAAATCAACAAAATGAGCAAGATGCAGGGCTTTGCCACCAATTCTTCCTCTCATCGCAAAAATCCACCAAAACAATTTTTTTCTGTTCGTATTTTAAAAGAATTAACGTCTATAGCTAGGTTTAGGTTGCATTCGAACAGATATGACGTCACATATGATGTAACATATAAACCACGGGTACAATGAGGAACATTAGTATACGGAATTCACTTAAATATCTTTTGTCAATGCCAAATAGTCCTTAAAAACCGACCGGGTCTTCGTCTTCAGTTCATTGCGCATATTCCTACGCGTCGCACACTTATAATGAATTTATGTTGTGAAAAGATAGTGAATATTTAAAAACAATTTTAGAAGAATTAAAAGGATAAAGCGCATATTTTCGGTAATTCATCGATGTATGAACGAGGTCGATTCACTCACAAACCTTTCATGAATGTTTATTTTGTTTGTGAGTGAGTCTACCTAGTTCATACATCGATGAATTACCGAAATTAACGTTTAATTCTATAGAGTAGTGGTAAGGCTTATACTAGAGATAGTACACGGGTAGTGGTTAGGCTAATACAAGGAATATTATCACCGTATCAGCATTATTCATGGAATTAGATTGGTCAGTTACACGTCTTCAATATAAATAGCTGATTTAAAAGAAATAGATAGAAAGAAAAAGAATCGAAGATAAGTCATGGACAGACTGAACCATGAATGAACAAAAGAGGGACAAAAAAAAACAACAACAAAGAAAGAAAAAACATAGACCCACAACACAAAAGCCAAAAAATAAATCGATTGAACCCAACTAGAAATGGAGTGAGTTCAGTTACCCCCCCCACCCCACAAGGTAAGCAACAAATGCTCTACACGTTACGCCAGTCGTTGGACTAAACGAGTTTGAAACCGCAATTTCAACGATACTTCCAAGCAGTAATTTTCCATGTAAAGGTTAAATACGACCACATTACAATGGAAGAATTATATTGTGGGAACAATGTGATCTCTGTCAGTTTAAATAATTCACAAGCTTGCTTTATATCTTCTTCTTAAAGCCGTCTCAGGTGGAACAATATTGGATATGCTCACAGTGCTGGACCCACTGAGTTGCCAGGCTCGTATCAAGTGCAGGCCCTCTTGTTATTGGCTTGTAAGATTATTACATAGAAAGCCTGGGCGCAGACAACAGTTTGAAACGGGTATGGAGAATACTACGCTCCTTGCACGATAATGACCCCTTTTGAGAGACAGACAGACAGACAGACAGACAAACAAACAGACAGACAGACACACATACATACACACACATACATACATACATACATACATACATACATACATACATACATACATACATACATACATACATACATACATACATACATACATACATACATACATACATACATACATACATACATACATACATACATACATACACACTTACATATATACATTCATACATACATACATACATACACACATACATACATACATACATACTTCTCCAAGAAGTGACCGAGTAATGTTTAATTTTTTTCTTCATATTTTTTTTTATAATATTGAATTCAAAATATAAGGATTTTTTTCAATTGTTTGTTAGATTACTTTATCGTTAACTGACACAAAGTCGTCTAAATAAGCTTACCAACCTTAAATATATATGTGCTATAATAAATACAGGTTTAATATTGTAACAGCGTTTGTTCTATTGCCTTTAGTTTCTCTTTAATGAGTTATTTAACTTGTAGGCAACAGTGAAACAATTTTGTATTAACACTGTGTTATTATTAAAGTGTTGTATTTTTCGTTTGAAACAGATGCACCAGATATATTGCCAATTACATATGAACTCGCATTGTACACAATGTTTCCTATGATCTCATATTTCAGTAAAAATAGCATCGAAAACCACCCATAAACGTAAATAAACTAAATAAGTGTAACTCCTCTGTTTTTCGTTAATAGTTAAAATTAGTTGTGTTGTTGTCGGAAACTAGAATCATATACTTCGATGATATAATTGCGTCTTGTTATAAGTCGGGTGTACTGTTTTTTACAAACACTACAATGCAGGGACAAACTTAAACATAATGAATTAAAAAGACTTAGCTCAATCATAATTTAACATTTAAGTCGTTTTCATAAATCATCACTTTAGTTCCATGACATATATTTATTAACTTACACAATAAAACATAGGGGCCTTGGTGGCTCACGTGGTTAAGGTAGTTTGTCTACTATTGATCACGTGGTTTGTCAACACTGGCCCAATCAGAATGCTGACGTTGGGCCAATTTTGGCAAATTGTTTTACCGTTGGTTGTTGGTTGGCGTTGATATTGCAACGTTGGTTCAACTATACTATGACTTAAGCAATTTGAAAGTATAATGTGTCGTCGATCGGCAAACATAGATCCAATGTTGGGCCGATGTTTGGAACTTGTCTCTCGTTTTTTATTCGACAGTTTGCTTCTTAACACAGTATCAGCACTGGATTAAAAGTGATAGATTTTTTTTCTTTTGTATTATGTTTTATTGTTTTTTATACAGGGATTTATGTTGTTCCAATATTGGGACAACTATGGCGAACGTTGTGGAATAAAACAAAATTATTGTTTTAATTTGAAAAATCCGAAATAAAATAAAAATAAATGTGTTAGTTTATTAGGACAGTTTTTATTTATTTTAAATAATAAAATAGTCTTATACTGTTGTTATGAATTTTTATTACTTGCTATGCTATTCATAATTATAATAAATATAATTTTTTTTTCATTTTTATTAAAATTTCAAAGTGAGCAATATTTCTATTTGTCTAAATTTCATACTCCATATCTGTATGAAACTTTACAATCAAAGTATATATGATTGCGTATACTACTCGGCATTAAATTAGAGAAGTGTGCTGGGATTGTAATGACCTATGACCTTATCTGCAATCTAACATCGCTGGGTTTCCCGCACCTAGCTGCAGCAGTGTATTACAGAACTGTACATGTTAAATCGTGCAAGTAAATTTAGTTTATTTAAGGATTGCTGGTTAGATTATTGGATAAAGACGACATCCGGACATCCGGTCGGTTTATGAAAGCGGTTTGTGTACAGCGCAAACCCACCCAAAGCCGTTTTTATTTGTTTGTTTGTTTGAATGGTGTTTTAACGCGTCTTTCATCAATTTTTCAGCAATATCATGGCGTCCAGTTTTTATTGGGGGAGGAAGCCGGAGTACCCGGAGAAAACCCCCGACCCAAAATCGTTTCTATCCCATCTTCGCTAGCCAAGGGTTACGCTCCGAGTATCGGATTGTAACGATTGTAACCTTTACCTAGCAAAGATGTCTATTTCCAATAATCTAATTGAAAACATTTCTTTTATTTTAAATTCAATATTAAGAAAAGAAATCACAAAAACAATAGTTTGCATGTATTCAAATAATATTTGCAATTCACAGTTGTTAGTGTCGTTGTTTGTTTCTTTCGTAAGAATTAATGTCAACGTCATCAGTACTTTCTCAATAGTTGCCTATATTCAGGGCATTGTCATGATATATTGATTGAATAAGGGAGAGTGGTATTGCCTAAAACATTGATAATGCCCGAATTCTATCTGATGGAAATTATACTTTAAATTATTTTTTTTAACAAGCATTTTTTTATTTCCGACTGTTCATTTCAAGTAATTGTGGATTGATTTTACTTCTTTATCTTCAGTACGCTCAAGAAAATTATTACGCATTATGCGTCATCCTGTAAAAACGAGGTGTAGTATGAATTGTATGCATTTTTTGTTGCGCTTTCGTATGATTCGTTATTGCATTATCTACAGCGCCCATTCGTATTATAAAAAAATAGCAAAGAAAACCGACTGCACAACAAGAGCCAAAAATCAAGGAACAGTTACAAATCCGGATTAGACAAACGCAACACAAAAACAAAAAAAAACCTATTTGGAATCTGAATGAATATTTTTACAAACGTGTTTAATACTAATGCTATTGTTATACCCACGCTTAGAAGAGTTTTAAATTTTTTCGTTCGTACGTCTGTAAAAAAATTCCGTCGCAGTTTTCTAAGCAACTATAGCATGTAGAAACCTGATTGTTTGCTTGAGCGTATAGCGCATATGGTGTATGGCGATTTCATGCGCCTTGGTCATCTACTTCCTGTTTAGCGATTACTTTTCGGCGTGGGTATCACTAGTGGGAATTATCTGACAAATCCACTTGTTTGTCAAGCAGCAAAACTACAGAATATTAATTTAATTTAAAACATAATATATAAAATACAATATAGAACGTCAATTCAGATTTCTTTAATAATTTTAAGTTGTTGAAATTTTATCATCTTATCTATTTGTTTTATGATAACTTCATTTTAATAAGGTGATATATTTTCTGATGACGATTCCGGATTGCCCTTAGTGCAATTCGTGATCTTGATGTCTTCTATGTGAATGTGGAATTCCAGATTGCCCTGAACAAAACCCATGTTAAATGTATGCCATCGTGCAGTCATTGTCTTTAATTGTGTAGTAAATTATGTTTAAATGGAAAGCAATATTTTCCAACTATTTGTTTGTAAAGAATCTTTATATTATAAACCAATCATACATGTACATCCAAAGAAATGTGACCGAATTCAACGAACAAAAAAAACTATCACAGAAAATGCGATCTTCTTTGCTGAATTTTTTTTTAAAGAAAAGGTTTCAAACGACTTGTGCGCATTACAAACTATAATTGGGACAAGGTCGAAATTTCGGTCTCTACAAACAGACAAATTCAGGATATCCATGGGCTGAGTTGCACAGCGTCTAAACTGATGCCAAATTTTGATGAGTTTTTGTGGAATGTACTGTTCACGACATTATCATTTACTTGGATTAAGTGTTTCCTCGATTCAAAGTTCTTACTTTGGTATTAAATATCAACAAAATTGTTTGTTTACATAATGGTCGAAATCTTGAAGCATGGTTCATAGGCAGGGTGCTAAAATGATGCAAACTCAAATGAAAATATAAAATATAAAAGATAAAGATTTGCATAGACAAATAGTTATACCAAATCTAATTATGATGAGCATATTCATTTCCGTGTTTGTGGTTAAAATAGCAAACATTTGTCATTTAAACATTTCTACGATTATCGATTAGTGGTTAGTTGCACGACTTATTGAGAATTTACTGGCTTGGCGTACTATGTATTGAGAATTTACTGGCTTGGTGTACTACGTATTGAGAATTACTGGTTTAGTGTACTACTTATTTGAGAATTTACTGGCTTGGTGTACAATGTAATGAGAATTAACTGGCTTTGTGTACTATGCTTTTTGAGAATTCACTGTCTTAGTGTGCTGTGTATTGAGAATTTACTGGTTTAATATACTACGTTTTTGAGAATTTACTGGCTTGGTGTATAACCTTTTAAGAATTTACTGGTTTAGCGTACAACGTATTTAGAATTTACTGGTTTGGTGTACCACGTATTTGAGAATGACTGGCTTATTGCACCATGCATGTATTGAAAATTACCTGGATTTGTGTACTACGTATTACGAATTTACTGGTTTGGTGTACGACGTATTGAGAATTTGCTGGTTTGGTATACTACGTATTTGAGAATTGACTGATCTGATGTACTACGTGAACATAGTACTTCACATTATATACCACACATTACAATGTAACTGAGTATTTTTTATTCAAACAGTTTGTTACTATTTTGATTGATTTGCTTGGGGAGTACCGCGTATTAACAGCATATAAAATTAGTTGAAACGTTACAATATGTCGACACATAATCCAAAAAAATTACCAAATGTATAAATTTTTTCACACATTCGTTCAAATTCTTTTTTTGCATAATGTAAAATTATAAACCCCATTCCAGAAGAGTATTCAAAAGTAGAATCAACGCATGTAAACTATATGAAGAACATGATGCCATACTATATAATACACTGGGCTATACCTTGCTTCTTTCATTGATAATTACTCCCCCGCCACTTTTGAAGGTGCGTTTAATAAATATCTTGGTAGCCTCGTCTAATGTTCCGTGTTCCAGGATTGTCGTTAAAAACAACAATAAAAAAAAAATAAAATTCAAACCATTAGAATGAACTCAACAATTTAATTTTTGTAATTTTATATTTGTAAAAAAAGATCTACACACGCAATGAATTATACTAAATGTTACACCCCCCATGCGCTCAGCGTTTTGCTTGCATTTTTTTATTATTCCATACTGTACCTTTATAGTGCTAAAATCCGCTTTGAAAAAAATCTACACGATAGCACGTTCATATTTTATATTATGCCATTGTTGTTGAAATATCCGAAATCGTCCTTGACATTTGCTACGGGAATTTTACATAGGAAGTCAACCATTTGAGTTTCAAAAAGATCGTCTGCTTTCGTAACGTTCAATGGTATTCGGACAAACCGCGAGACTTTTCCCGCCTTAACTGCAGACGACATGACCCGAAGGATTTCGAATAGATAACAATTGACTCTTCCAAACATACACTTCCGTGGTAATTTAGGTCAAACTTTACTATAGAAAAGTGCTCTATCAAAGTGAAAAAATCTGCCGCATTTCAAAACGACGACTATCATTTGGATATAATTGTTGTTGTCAGTTTACACATTCAGTAATCTACAAAAGGAGCATAAGCTGGACCAAACGCGGTAAGCAGTTTTTATTTGTCAGCCAAAAAACCGCTATATTGCCGCTTCGAAACTTACTATAGTATGATACGTCACTGAAAACAAAGTTTTTTCCGTCCTCTTTTATACATGTATGTTCTAGCCAATCAAAGTTAGCATTCTCATACAATTTATTGATCATAATATAACTTCTACTATTATGGTCAGCTGTCCAATCTTACCGACCACTCCCACCCCGCCCCTGTTTACATCTACCATAGTCAGCTGTACAATCTTACCGACCACTCCCACCCCGCCCCTGTTTACATCTACCATAGTCAGCTGTACAATCTTACCGACCATTACCACCCCGGCCCTGTTTACATCTACAATAGTCAGCTGTCCAAATTGCGTTATATATGGTAGATATCCCATTGATGTTTTTATTAAATGTAGAATGCTGGGGTTATGGAACAGAATTATTTGTAATTTATGCTGTATTGTACAAGTGACTTTATGGATTACACACTAGAAATATATTTACTTGTATTGAAAATATTTTAAATGATTGTGGTTTTTCTGAGTATTGGTTAACACAACATGTACCAAATTCTTCATCTTTTATTAGTAATGTTAAACAGAAACATTTTGATCAATATAAACAACAATGGTGTACACATGTATTTGATTCTGCCAAATGTCTTAACTACAGAATCTTTAAACGTTCTCATGATCTTGAAAAATATTTACTTGAACTTCCCATATGATTTAAGACAAACATGTGTAATTATAGAGGCATGAACCATCGTTTTTGGGGGTGTTGTAAGAGATGACAGAATATGTAATCTGTGTGGATAAAACAAATTAGGTGATGAGTACCATTATATGTTTGAATGTTAATTTTTTAAAACAGAGAGAAAGAAATATATTCCCTCCTATTATTGTGTAAATCGTAATACTGACACATTTTGTGAATTGTTTAATTCGGATTTAGATACTTTGACCAAGGTCGCTAATTCTGTAAAATTATTTTGTCTTTTATGTTATTTGTTTATTTGTCATTATTCATATACCCCTGATGGGGTCTTGAGAAATTTAAAAAGTAAACCTTCGCAGCCACCCCATCGCCGCACTTGTTTACATCTGCAATCGTCAGTTGTACAATCTTCCTACCGACTCCCACCCCGCCCTTTACATGTACAATCGTCAGCTGTACAACCTTCCCACCGACTCCCACGCCCCCCTTTGTTTACATCTACCATCGTCAACTGTACAATCTTCCCACCCACTCCCATCCCGCTAGTGTTTATATCTACGATCGTTAGTAGTAAACCTTCCCACCAACCCACACCCACACCCGTGTTTACACCATTGTTATACAATCTCCCCTCCCACTTCCACCCCCGCCCCTGTTTGAATTTTTTTTTGTCGTATCTGCGTGATGTGTTTCATTTTTGCTATACTCATATACTAAGTACATGACATTAATACAATAAAGAAAGGACTAACCAGAGTCTTAATATTGGTTAAAACATGTCTAATGCATAAACACAACACGACTAAAAGATGGTAGATCTGTTCTAAGTTATTCATTTTAGATATTTTTCGTAAAAACGACACAGCTAATTTGCCGGACATCAACTCTAGGCTAAAGTAAATTTTGTCACGTAATAAAAAATCGTACTTTAATCCAATAAATTGGAGAGCCATTCGCTTCTTTAGTTTCATTAGGAGTCAGGGATATCAGGACAGTTTTAAACCAGCCAGTCTAGCTGAAGCAAAGTGTCGTCTGCTCATATAGAAACTGTGTTTAGTCTTACAGCGGATGGACGAATTTTAGGTGTTTTACATGAAGCCATGTAAAATACCTTAAATTCTTTTGGATGGATGGCGTGGGGTTCAGAGGGCTGCGATTATTATTGCATGTACTTATTACTGACTAGTGATAAATGATGCCCATCCATTTTCATTTACAAACCAACTCGCGCACTAGTGATGGAGCTTGGAGGTTTGGCATGTCATAAAACCTGGTTTAACCCACCATTTGTTTTAAATGTCTATACTAAGTCAGGACCATTGCTGTCGTTGCTATATTTTTCTGATTGTTGGTTGTCGAGTTTGCCTTCGTCTTGGATTTGATTTATGGATTGTCTTATTTGACAGTTTCTGTGTTCGGTATTTTTTTATTATCTTCACTCAATCTTTTAATACCAATTTTTAAAGAAACATTCGAAATGGAAAAATAAATTCACATTCTTAGACGAATGAAGTTTAACTTGGTACATATAGGACTAACGGTCGCAAGCATCCAAATAAATGGCGAAATTAATATATTAGATGTTATACAGACGAATTAGATATGAATTCTGCATTAAATTTCCTCTCCTGGTACCTTTTTCTTAGCTTCCAACGATATTTAGTATTCCTCTCCTGGTACCTTATCATACCATCCAACGATATTTAGTATTCCTCGCCTGGTAACCTTATCTTACCTTCCAACGATATTAAGTATTCCTCTCCTGGTACCTTATCTTACCATCCAACGATATTTAGTATTCCTCGCCTGGTAACCTTATCTTACCTTCCAACGATATTTAGTATTCCTCTCCTGGTACATTACCTTACCATCCAACGATATTTAGTATTCCTCTCCTGGTACCTTATCTTACTTTCCAACGATATTTAGTATTCCTCTCCTGGTACCTTATCTTACCATCCAACGATATTTAGTATTCCTCGCCTGGTAACCTTATCTTACCTTCCAACGATATTTAGTATTCCTCTCCTGGTACCTTATCTTACCATCCAACGATATTTAGTATTCCTCTCATGGTACCTTATCTTACCATCCAACGATATTTAGTATTCCTCGCCTGGTAACCTTATCTTACCTTCCAACGATATTTAGTATTCCTCTCCTGGTACCTTATCTTACCATCCAAGGATATTTAGTATTCCTCTCATGGTACCTTATCTTACCATCCAACGATATTTAGTATTCCTCGCCTGGTAACCTTATCTTACATTCCAACGATATTTAGTATTCCTCTCCTGGTACCTTATCTTACCATCCAACGATATTTAGTATTCCTCTCCTGGTACCTTATCTTACCATCCAACGATATTTAGTATTCCTCGCCTGGTAACCTTATCTTACCTTCCAAGGATATTAAGTATTATGTATTATTTACACACAAACAGTGAGTGGACTATTCGTTGATTGACTTTTCAATGTTGGGTCCTCAGCAGCCAAGCAGCAGCTACCTATTTTTAAATTCTTTGGTTTGACAAGATGCTATCAATGCCTCAATTTAAAGCCGAATGGTTGAGGTAGTTCTACTCTTAATAACCGGCGTAGTTTTCAACAATAAGGTTGTTAGTTCGAGCATTACTGCGGACAGGGAGCACTCGACTGCAATATTAAGGATTTTCTGTGGGGTTTTTACCGGATTCTGCAGTGTTTTCCCACAATAAATCTAACGGTATTCGTACAACTAAAAACTCGATGAAAATTGCTCAAAGTAATAAAAACACGTGTTCACGAATTATTGACTATAGCTTTACAATTAAAAAATAAAAGAGATTTTACGTAAATATTGAATAACTCAAAATTTATATTGTCAGTCTTACGTACAAACAATATGTTCATTCGCTGATTGCACTAACTTAGTACATGTAATTAAAGTTCCTTGCAGGTGCCCCATTGCTTTGTGTTTCTAAAATGTCAATTTTTACAGAAAACAAGAACAAAAAACTATTAAAAAAATAACACAATTGAACAAACTTCAAAGCGCATAATCAAATAACGAAGACATACCTTCCGATTGTCTTGAGGGGCCTCGGTGGCCGAGTGGTAAAGGTAGTTCGTCTACTATTGATCAAGTGGTCTGTCAACACTGAGATTGCGGGTTCGATTCTCACTGCAGGTAGGGTGTACTCGACTCCAATCTTAATTGACAAGGATTGCCAGTTTTCCTACCGCAGGTCGGGGGTTCTCTCCGGGTACTCCGGCTTCCTCCCCCAATAAAAACTGGAAGCCATGAAATAGCTGATAAATTGCTGAAAGTGGCGTTAAAACACAATTGAAACAAACAAAACCGATTGTCTTGTTTATAACTGTTTGCATAATGGAAGCTACAGGCATACCGACGCCCCTACGTCCACGCCTTGTTAATATGACTAGTATATACATTATAACCTGGTGGTACATCTACGCGTCTAAACAAAGACTGATTTGTGTTTATTAGTCTAATTTGAGTGATGTACGGTTAAATATATCTGCACTACTGAGGTGTTTTGTTTATAATGCTTTTCTATTTAACTGCATATGACATCAGATTCTCTAAATTCTAAATGCACATTTCAATCAGATATGGGGATTTCGTGTCTTGTACAATGGTGTACTCGATATGCAGCAGACAACTGTTGCCATCAACCAGTCAATAATAAAATTAAACATGCTGTTAACAAATATTTTCTGATTACATTTCTATACGCATCACAATGCCTTAAATATTATAATCATCATTAGCGACCGGACATTCGAACAATTGCCCTTTGACATGGTGAATAGATCTGCTTTGGTTAGTTTGTGTCCAGCTTTGGGACTTATATTATATGATACGTAGCTTAATGTATTTCCCATGATATAGGAATTCATTGTGAGTACAGTAAATCAATCAGTCGGTCAATACATTGTTACAGACATGTCCGTCTCAATCTAAGTGACATTTTCTTGCTGTGACAATTTGGTTCTGGGTAGCTCTCAAAATCCTTCTTTATTAATATTCAAATCGCAAATATAGCCGACCTTAAACATAGTCGAATTCGTATTGTATCACGTATTAAATTTGCTGAAGTTACTGACAAAAATAACAACATCAACATCCTAATGGTCGGTAAGCTTTTCAACGATATTGTCCTAGATGTTTATTGTTAAACTTGTTTTTCGTCATGAATAAAGGTAAAATATACTCTAAAACATCATAAACATTGTGTGCACACCTTAGTGCGTAAAACGACGATATACGCATAACCAACGTCATAAACGATCAACACTTGTTATTGCGACGTCTTAATTAGGTGTAGGACCACCAAATACCGGGAATCAGTCCAGAGGTTGTACGTAAAAGTAGACTAGTCAACAGACAGGTTCACTCTTGCATCATATAGAATTTGAACCGCACATGATACCAGGATAAATTTGGTATTTTTGGAAAGCTGAATATTCTAGGAAACTTGAGGATAAAGTTTTATTGGTTTTAAATGAACATAAAAATGTTGAGAGTCAATTAGGGACAAGCACTATTTTTGGACTGAAATAGAAAGTGAAAGTAGATTTTTAGACCACGTGGACTTCAGGTTGAGCGTTTTTTCTTATATGCCATGAAACATATTGTGAAATTTTGACAGAATGTTCAGCCAGTGCATTTTTATAGGGGACAGAAGTGTCACTTAATTTGAAACAAAGGTAAATTTTCTAGGATAAGTCAAAATTATCAAATTTTAATATAGCCGAAGAGTAAAAAAACTATGGTGATCCTACACCTTAATTAGCGGGTTGAGACCGGTGCATGTCAAATTTTATTTATCATGTTTAAAAAGGCTATGTCCTATCTCATTAAAATACAATAAAGTTGCTGTCCTACATCAGATGTGTTATAAAAAAGTGTGTCCTATCAAGTAAATAATTTAATTTTTTCAATTCAGTAGTTATGTTTGTTAAACAAATTGTGCGATTACAGTATATTGGTTTTGAATTAAAATGTCAGAAAAAGAGTCCGATAAGTATGTGTCCTATTGCATTTTGCCCAGTCCCACTAGATAGATAGATAGAAAGAAAGAAAGAAAGAAAGAAAGAAAGAAAGATAGATAGAGAGAGAGAGAGAGAGAGAGAGAGAGAGAGAGGGAGGGAGGGAGGGAGGGAGGGAGGTAGGTAGAGAGAGAGAGAGAGAGAGAGAGAGAGAGAGAGAGAGAGAGAGAGAGAGAGAGAGAGAGAGAGAGAGAGAGAGAGAGAGAGGGAGGGAGGGAGGGAGGGAGGGAGGGAGGGAGGTAGGTAGGTAGGTAGAGAGAGAGATGGATCGGATAAGGAGCCACCCAGTGCAATCACCAGTATATGTTCGAGTCCAAATTAATTATTTCTTAACCTCTCGGTGAAATCCGTATACATTGTGTATCAATCGACTATTGTCAGTCCTCCGTGCATAGAGACCATGGATGCGGATATTAGTTCCTTGTGTTGATACATTATGCAATTCGGATTTGGCAATGTATTTTCTATATATTGTACAATTTAACTTCGATGTGGATGACTACATATACTCAGCGCTTAGAGGTTACTGTCTGGGGCATGCTAGGTTCTGAGGTGTTTTATTTGGTACTAAAAATGTAGTTTATTGATTGCAGAGATAGATTGCAATTTTTATTGTTGTTGTCAAAATCATGTGGATTCAGCCGTGTATACGCAGCTAGACCAAGATGTCAGCTATTGATCACCGGCGTGTAAATACTAACGTTGTCAGTCTCCGCCCATAAAAAATGGAATGCTTTAGATCTCAAACTTAGGCATCTGGGTTGTTATAATTATTCCAATCATAGTTCAAGTGAAAATAAAATAAAAAATAAAAATATGAAGTATTTAAAGACTGAGGTAAGGAGCGCTCGATTGCAACAACATGGAAATGGAGATATTTTTTAAGTGTATCCGATGACATCAGATAAAGCACCCAGAAGTTTGGTTATATATTATACATGTATCCATGCGCCAGGAATCTACAGTATGTTTTTATTACATTGTGTGCAATACATGTCTGCTTGTCCTAATGTCTGGAGTTATATATTTTGTTTGGTGTTAGAGTGTCCTTTAACGTCATTTTCAGCAATTTTTCACCAATATCGTGTCTTCCGGTTTTTTTAATTTTGGCATTCCTGGTCATTTGAGATTGGAGTCGAGAGCACTCTGCCGCAGTGATATTTGAACTCGTAATCTCAGTGTTGACAGACCACGTGATCAATATTAGACGAATTACAGTCCCTGAAACGTATAAGTTAACGATTTTATCGTTCGTACATCGTGCGTTTATCGTTCGTACAACGTCTGTACATCGTTCGGACATCGTGCGTATATCGTTCGTATATGGTAGCGTATAACGTATAGTATATCGTGCATTGTTTTCTCCAGCGTGCATCGTATGGTGGATCGTTTGTTCTATCGTTTATCGTTTGGTTTTCCGTTTATATTAGCGTATATCGTATGGTTTATCGTACATCGTATGGTTTATCGTTCGTGTTATTGTTCACCATACGTTTTTTCTGTTGTATTAGCGTACATCGTATAGTGCTTGGGAAATATGACTTTATATGTACATTAATATACAATTATAGCCTTTTGGTGAGGTCGATAAAAACATGTATCGACTGAACCCTAAAAGGCTATAATTGTTTTATTATAATACCATGGAAATGTTTTGTAGGTTTTTCATTCTTTTAGTCAAATTGAAGCAATTTAAGAAGAACTCAAGTCAAACAATTAAATATTTAGTTCAACAAACAATTTTAACAAAGAAATAATTCAACAACAAATGAATTAATTATTGTTTTGGCAAAATGTGGTAGTTGATTGTCACATTATTGCAATTATACATTAACGGCATAGGAAACTGGTTCATTGTTTTACTCTGGACATTTACATTAGACCTCATCATCTGTGTGGGTTGGAAAACTTCAACAGGCATTGACTGTAGAATTTCATCAATTCCATCATCATTGCAAATATCAGACAATAATGTTTCTTCCTGGGAGTTTGTTAGGGGCTGAAGATCAAAGTTGCTGTTAATGTCTTTTAAAATTTCACTTGGATCATTTTCTGGTTTCCTTAAGCTTGATGTAGACTTTTCTTTTATCCTCTCAGCAATTTTCTCTGACATTAGATTCTTTGTATTCTCGTCAGTTTTTCCAGAGTACGTTTTAAGTGACGATTCAGACTTATGACCCGTTACTGACATAATATGTCGCGATGGGAACTGAGCCGCATCCAGAACATTTACAATTGTTGCCCTACATGAATGGTTGGTGTAAACTTTGTTTAAACCACATTTTATACTAATTTGATTCATAAATGTTCCCAACTTGTTGTGTCCAAGAGGCACATTATCGTAATAAATGCCATCCTTTGGATAGGTTATAGCTTGTTGGAACAAGCGATCACATCTCGGGTTAAGTCGTCTGATATATTTAACAAAACTCCTCACTGGACATCTTGCACTCTCTAAAATAAAATATGCAAAGAATTACATTTAGCACTTTACATAATTCCTGCTGATTTAATCATGTTATTAATGTTTTTTTAGTGTTCTATTTTTTTTTCTCTCAAACTCTGATATACCGGTAAAACAATTCAACGTTTAGCTTTTGGCTTCTTTTTACTGTCAGTGATAGAAACGAATTTTAGTACGCTATTTTCTATAATATACATGTATAACATTACATAAATTTGTATTTGTTTTAAGGGTTTTAATATTTATTTTTATTTAAGTGTCTTAAATCATTATGATAATAAATGAAGGTAATAACAAAATACCAAACTCCAAGAATACATAAATCAAGTCTGAGAAACTGGCGAAGTTCAGAATCAACAGCCATAATTTTGACAGCTAAAGCAAAGGTCCTGATTTGGTACAGGCATTTTAAAAGAAATGGAGGGTTAAACCAGGTTTTATGGGATGCCAAAATGTTGTTTTCTTCCAGACTGATTTTAAGTTTTTTTAAATGAAACATGACTAACCTTTTATTTCATACATCCTGCCATCTGAGGACTTGTCATTGTCGTCTTGATGGTTTTTGGTTCTCTCATCAACAACTTTGTAGACATACAATGTTCCCTCTTCATTTTGTGTTACAGCAAAGTGTCGTCTGGTCAGGTTTGATACATTTTCTCTCCCTCGCCTTCCAAAGTGTAACATGATATCTAAGAAGACCTGCAAAAAAGGTTTTTTTTGGTTTAAAAAACTTTTTTTTTGTAAAAAATTACATATGCATCAGAATTACAAATAAATTTACACTGTTATACAAGACCTAACTTCCTAAAAAAAGATTAAACATGTTTCAATAATCGTAACTGTCGTGTAAGCTAACCATGTGAACATTTTTGTCCTTTGTGTAACCAGTCTTGACATAACTAACTTCCGAAATGACACATTGTTAACAACAATTTGCAAATACACTATTTATATAGCCTCGGATAACCGGTTTTCGTACTATTAGCAAAAGATTGTGATATCATATTTCCCATTGAAAAAACATGTTGAATACAATTCATATGACGTACGAAAATATATATGATATTACGATATGTATCATTTACATTTACAAGTAAAATATTAATACCTTATACTGCAGTAACTGAGCATCATCCAAATCTGATGAAAGGTGTGAATAAATTTTCTCCAAATCTTCGTCACTGATTGCTGGAAAATGTTCCACGTTTGCCAATCCTTGTTTTTTCAACTCCTTTGTCATGGACTTGAAGGCCTTGATGGACTTCTTAAAATCAACACCCTTAATAATATCAATATCTTTTCCTTCTTTTTCTAAATGTCTCTGTAGGAAATAAGGGTGCTTTTTTGTACATTTCCCCCTTTTTATTACGCATTTCACAGTAGAATGTTGATAATCTTTGATCAAGTTCTTGTGGTGAAATTAGGCGCCTCCTTATTCTGGGGATTAGTCAGACCCAGTTACGCCCGGGGTTACTTGGGGATGTGCATTACCACTGATGCTGGACGGATGAAGAGCCTAGAGGAATCCGGATGCAGTGCAGTGTGCAGCGTGTGACGTAGACGCATGGTGGTGTGAGGAACCTTCTCTGCTACAGAGACTAGACGCCATCTTACTGACGGGTATTATCAGGTAATTGCACATACACATAGGGCTCCTATCTTTACCCCACCTCAGGGAGCTGGGATTAGCAACCCCACTAGGTCTCCCTAGTATTTCACTACAGTGGCGACGAGGATATTTGGTTAACTTTAATGTTAGCGGGAAGCTGGGTAGCCCTGATAGGAACCTGTTGGGAAAAACAGGGGTTTTCATTTTTGTGCATGAAATTTCAATTTTTGTGTATGTAGAAGACTGTCGTGACAACTGTTTTATACTTTTTAGTAGTTTTCGAAGGTCGTTTTGGGGTTTGAAAACTTTTTCATTTTTGAAGCGGAGGTTGCACACGATACTTTCTCGTGGCTTTTTCCCGCCATTAGTTCAGTCTGGCACACGTTTATTGTGTAATCCAAGGTCGACGTACCGGAAATTGGATTGTGGGGAATACACCAGTGTGTATTGCAAACCGGAAACAGGTTTTGTGTTTGTTTACATTTTGTTTCTGTACGATTTTATGGTAGATCACAGTAAAATCGTGATCGATTTAGTTACAGTAAGGCTGTGTTGTATTGATTTACTTATCGGAAGGTTATTTCGTGTGATTCCAGTAGTTTTTAGGAAGTTTTCAATTTATTTAGCCCCAGTTTTAGTTGTCAGTCAGAAATGTCTAGTGTAGTCAGGAAGGGAGTTTTGTTTCCAAAAGTTGATATAAACAGTTGTGAGTATAAACAACTATTGTTGTTACCGGGAGTAGGAACTGCTACAGCACAGAATATTTTAGTACTAAGAGACAGTAGTATTACAATTTCAAAGGAAATAGCAAGTCGTATACCGTACTTCAGACCGACTGAAGCATTTTTTGATTCAGTGCGTTGGCCTGAACCGTTCGATACATCGAATCTCACACAGGAAGGTGCTGAGCTGTATAAAACTATTTTGCAAACTGAACAAGAATGTGCAGATGCGATATTTGCTTTACACTATCAAGCGGAAAAAGGTACATTGCAAGTATGTCAGGAGTTTAATATAGGAAACATTGATCATGGATTTCTTGATAGGATTATTAAACAAGAAATTGAAACTGATAGTGGAAATTCGTACGACACGCCGTATCGTGAGTTTAAACAGGATCTAGTGGATCAACCGTACACGTCAACACCGTTCGTTGGTGCGCTTAGCCAACAAGATGATACGCTTGAGGATCAACCAAGTATACCATCCGAACAACAACCATCAACCGTTGACCGACCATGTCAACAACTTCAACAACAACATTCACTTGTTGACCGAATAAGTCAACAACCGCAACAGGACACACTTGTTGATCGACAACATCAACAACCGTTTCAACAACATACAACCGTTGATAGACCATGTCAACAACCACAACCGTACATGTTTGGTGACCAGCCAATGCATCAACAAGCTCAACAACAACAAATGATGATGGACCGACCAAGTCAACAACATCAACATATGTTTCAACCGACATTTGTTGACCGACCAAGTCGTGAACTTGAGATTCAACAACCGATTATGGTTGACAGACCAAGTCAACAGATGTTTCAACAACATTTATTTGTTGATAGACCAAGTCAACAAGTACAACAAGACATGTTTGTAGATAGACCATATCAACAACAGTCGAATATAGACAGACCAAGTCAACAACAACAACCTCACACATTTGTTGAACGACCATTTCAACAGATGCAACACATCACTAGTGATCAACTAGAACAACACCGTCAACAACAGTTTCAACAAACACCTGGCGTTCAGCCAAGACAACAACAGGTTGGATTTCAGCAACAACAACAGATAGTCGTTGATCAACAACAGGGACAACAAGATTTCTATGTTGATAGAACACGTCAACATGATGTTGAAGACATTCAACAGAGGTTTTTCGAACTACCGAGTTATCAACAATCAGTAATACATGTTCAACAAGATAGGTTGTGTGACCGAAAAAGTCAGCAACAGCTACCAGGAAGTCAACAAAGGGTACCAGAGCAACAATTGTTGCTGGATCAAGAGGCTCAAAGTGAACATTTATATGCTGAAAGGAAGCAATTACAGGATCAGTACAGGAACCTGGAGAATGAGTACTTACAACTACAACAAAAGGTTGCGGAACTACAAAAGGAACATGAACACATCTATCAACAAGGAGGAAGATTAAGCCAATGCATACAGGGAATAGTACAACAGGGTAATGGTGTGAACCCCATGCCCAGATCTCATAGTACTTCAACAGTAGAGTACTATACTCCACCGACATCGATACCGTTTGAAGAAATGACCGTGCAAGGAGCACCACCGAGTATGGTCAGAATGGATACGGATAGTAAGCAAGAAAGGCCTAGTCGACGGGAGGTACCCCGCCGTATGTTTCAACAGTATAGGGAGGAGAGAGGTTCTTCATCGGAAGATTCACTGCGTCGATACCGCAGGGGTAGGAACCCACAGTCTCAGACGAGAACGTTACAAACACCGAAAAATTTGAAATTTACAGGAAAGAATAAAGCAGCATGGCGATCATTCTTCCGGAAGTTCCAGGAATATTCAACAGTCAACAGACTGACAGACCAGGAAAAACGGAGTCAGCTCTGTTGGTGCCTTGAGAATGAAGCAAGTGATTATTATACTTTATTGCTTGATCAGGATCCAGACATTACCTATGAGAAGGTAATTCGTAAAATTGAAAAACGTTTTGGGTACCAGGAGTTACCGCAAACACTGAGAGCCGAATTTAACAACAGTGCTCAGAGGAAGGACGAAAGTTTGGACGAATGGGCTGACCGATTACAGCTTTTAGCCGTAAGAGCCTTCTCGGGAGTACCTGAAGAATTTGTTAATCAGACCGTTATTGACCGTTTTTGTCAAGGGTGTATGGATAAACAAGCTGCGAAACATGCTTGTCATGCTCGTCCCAAGACATTGGATGAAGCATTGGACATTATAAAATATTTTCAAGAGACTAGTAAAGCAATCGATGCTACTCAAGCTGATACAACAGTAAACTATGGTAGTCCTATGGTAACGGACGACGAACCAGTTAAAATACAGGTCTATGGCAAGAAGCCAGATGGTAATATGGAACAAATTAACTCACTGAAGGACGAAGTGAAATCAATGGCATCGAACTTGATGAAAATAACGGACACGTTAGCTCAGAATATGGCAGCTATGTCTAGTCATATGACAGCTATGACAAACAACATGACAGCAATGTCGAAGGAGCTGAACCAGCTGAAACAACAAAGGGCTGAACACTTTAAACAACAGTTTAAGCAAACTGGTTCACAGTCAGGATACCCTCCTAGAGCAGGAAGAAAACAGGATAGTAGGCAATATGAACCGAACACGTATAGACCTACCGAGCCGAGTAGGCGAGAACAGCAAAGTAGTGATTACAGATGTTTTTATTGTAATAAACCAGGGCATTACAAGAGAAATTGCCCGGATCTCCGAGGTACGCCATTTACCGCTAGGGAAAGACCGAAATACCCTAGTAGACAAGGGAAGAACACTCAGTCTAGTGATGGAACACTAGGAGTAGGAAAATTAGGGACGTCAGCTATGCTGAGAGTTCCCGTTACTGTACATGGGTATCCGCTTATTGCTGTAGTAGACACCGCAGCTGAGGTTACAGTTATTTCAGATGAAGTATATAATAAGTTTAGAGAGAAACCTAAACTAGTTAAGGACGTAATCATGTTCAACGCAGGGCGTGGATTTGAGATGCGTGCGAAAAGGACAGCTCCAGTAAGTGTAGCTATTGGATTGCGGAATTGGCAAGAAACATTACATGTAGCACCAATCGATGATGATATGCTACTGGGACTAGATTTTCTTAAGAAACACAATGCTATTGTGGATATAAGGAAGGATATTTTGTTTATGCATGGCGATACGATTCAGTTGCACTATGGAAAGAAAGGAGCAATGGAATTGTCAAAACCTAGGATATGTAGGGTGACAGTGGACAGGCGAACTGTCATACCCCCACACTCAGCTGTGAGACTCGGTGGTAAATCTGAACATATTAGTAGGGAATATGTCGTTGAAACCGTAGAACAGGATCATCTGTTAGGAGCCAGAACAGTTTGTAATCCAGGTTGTCAACCGGAGTTATGCCTTATTAATGTAACTGAGGACAATATTATACTTAGGAAAGGACAGCATATAGCAAATGCTGAAGAGATCTCAGTTATCACTGGACCCCCAGTGGTGGGCCAGGTGAATAGTATACGAAACAAGGAGAAATCTAATGTTGTTTTACCAGATTACTTACAACAATTGTTTGAAAAATCAACTGAAGAGTTGACCGAGGGACAAAAGTACAAGCTTAAACACCTGCTATACGAGTACAGGGATGTCTTTGCGAAAGACGATTACGACTTAGGAAATTTCACACAGATCGAACATGAGATCGATACAGGTACAGCAAAACCTGTGAAACAACGGATGAGACGAACTCCATCGTGTTTTGTCGATGAAGAAGAACAACATCTTAGAAAAATGTTAGATGCAGGAGTTATACAACCCTCTACGTCGGAGTGGGCGTCTGCTCCAGTGCTTATCCGGAAACGGGATGGAGGTGTCAGGTGGTGCCTTGACTATAGGGCCCTGAACTCAGTCACTGTCAAAGACGTGTACCCATTACCGCTCATAGAGGAGTGCTTAGATACACTTGCAGGAAACAAGTGGTATTCTAAACTTGATGCGAACAGTGAGTACTGGCAGATCAGTATAAAACCCGAAGATCGTAAGAAGACAGCATTTATAACGAAGTATGGACTCTTTTAATGTGTTAAGATGAGTTTCGGACTCTGTAACGCTCCAAGCACTTTTGCCCGAGTGATGAACTTGGTGCTGAGAGGGCTGACATGGAAGACTGTCTTAGCTTTTTTAGACGATATTTTAGTTTTGGGATCTGATTTCGAGAATCATTTGGAAAACCTGAAACAAGTTTTTCAACGTTTGAGAGAGTATAAACTCAAACTGAAACCTAGAAAGTGCGAATTATTTAGAACTTCCGTTGAGTTCTTAGGAAGGAAAATTACCAACAATGGTATACAGATAGGTCAACAGCATCTTGAACCTGTTATGGGTTGGCCTGTACCGACTTGTACCAAGGAAGTAGAACAATTCCTTGGATTTGCGAATTACCATCGCAGTTTTATTAAGGACTATTCTAAGATTGCAGGACCGCTGCATGAAGTAATAGGAAAACAGCAGTTCAAATGGACTGAGAGTCAACATAATTCATTTGATCAGATCAAGGTGAAATTGACTTCAGCGCCAGTGTTAGCATTACCGACTAAGCACGATCATTTCATCCTAGACACGGATGCGTCCGACAAAGCCATCGGAGCGGAATTAATTCAGGTGCAGAACGGCAGAGAAAGGGTCATAGCCTATGGTAGTTTTGCATTGACCCCAGAGCAACGTCGTTACTGTACGACAAGGAAGGAATTACTAGCTGTAATCAGGTTTACCAGGCAGTTTCGACACTATCTGCTTGGCAGGAACTTTACGGTCAGAACAGACCACAGTAGCTTAACCTGGTTACTAGGTTTCAAGGAGCCACAAGGTCAACTTGCAAGGTGGATGGAAGAACTTAGTCAATATGATATGAACATTAAACACCGTTCAGGTAGACTCCACGGAAACGCTGATGGACTATCACGGATAGGAGAAAGTGAGGTGCCATGCCCAGTTATCGGACTTACCTTGCAAAGGTTGTACTAAGTGTGAGAGAGTTCACCGTACATGGAATAAGTTTATGTACGAAGTTGACGAAGCAGCATCTCTGACTAGATACAGGAAGTGCAGAGATAAACCTGTTCAGGATTTTGCTACAGCACTGATAACATTATTCAGTGAGGATGACCAATCGAACACACCGTTGGAAAGTGTAGATAATATCTTGTTTACCACAAGCATGGACATATGCTCTGGTAACAGACCAGTGATATTAACTGAAAGAGAGAATAGGGAAGTCATACCTCGAGGTAGAGGGGTAACTGTAGATATAGGAGTAGATGCGATGGGTGCCGGGGACGTTGCCCCACTCCCACGCGGAGCTTTATTGGCAGGAGGTGATATACCTGCACCGCCCCCAGGCCATGGGAGGGCAGGATTACTATGGGTACAGTGGCAAAGAACAAGGGTCACTGTGAGAGAACGTTTTACCAGGAGAATAAGGTTACACAGAACTATCGAATTCCCGCATGAGGAAACTATCCGGGAGGAAATGGAGATCACTCAGGAGGAAATACCCACCGAACAGGAGGTGGAGGACACAGTGTCTTCAAGTAATGAGGATCTCGTATCTCACTGCAGTGGCAGTGGCGAGGAACGTATAACACAGGCTATTGGTAATACTGAAGAATCCTGGGAACAGGACCTCTTGACAGTAACAAGTCAGTTGGGTATTAATCCTACGATAGAGGAGGGTATTTTTTCAGATGCTGAGAGCGACCACCCTCTTTCACAGGAGATTGTGACCCAGCCACAGGCCGAGGAAGTCTGTAGGATACAGATGACTGGCGTATACACACCAGCGGGTGGAGAATCGCCCGAGCAGAGCGACTACGAATTCTGGCCGGAGGACGAACAAGAAGAGGAAGACGTTAATCCCTGTTCTGGGAAGAGACTTCACACTGAACCCGGTGATACTGGGGTGTCAGTGCCGATAATGATTGAAGTGCCAGTGGAAACGGAAGGGCCGAATACAAGCCAGGAAGGAGCTTGCGGAGGAGCTCAACCCTCATTTCAGTGGAAGGAGAAAACGGAAAACGAACAAATCGTTAGGAAAAGAATCACCTTGTTTAGTTGCGGGATGCGGATTCCGTACGAGGAAACTCCGTAAACATGTTGTTCAAACACACCTACCGCCGTTATTAACTGATAAACAGACAGAGGCACAAAAGCAGTGTCCCGAGTTTCAGAGGGAAATAGGACGTCTCCTACAGGAGTTAGCCAGAACAATATGTGGTCAGACGGCTAAGGTTAAACACTTAGTTGAGTACGTTAACACACGGTGTAGGATATCGTTGGACTCAAAAATAAAAGCGGAGGATCGTTTTCAGTTGTTAGCTCTCTGTAACGAGATGGACTGGGATGAACCAGATTATTTCCGACTACATCCCATTAACTGCAATGCGACTTTATCGTATTGGCGTGTAATGATGCACCTTATGAGGGTGCTGCAGCCATGGCAACTGGACATGTTGAAGGGTTGGTACACCCCGGACGTTTAGTCGGGAGATGATTACACTGTGGCCGATGGGAGAAAAGCTTAGCGGCTGCGGCTTTTCCACGCCAGGGTGGCGTTAGTGGATTTGATATTTGTCATAGGTAGTTGAGTGGTTGTATATTCTGTATATACGTTTCATCATGTTGGTCTCATTTTACTCCAGGAAGGAGGACTCTTCTATCTATCCCGTCTTAGTACGGGGGGTACTTAGTTGTTAATTTTGTTAGTAGGTAGTTATTCAGTAGTTTTAGGTAGAGTTAATTTCTAATGAATTCAGAAATTTACTGTTTTTAAGATGGCGTCTTTACTTAGGTATTTTTTCTAGTCCTTGTGATAGGAGCTAGGGGTTCATTTAGTTATAGGATCCGGGGAGGGCTAGTTTTTAAGTCAGGGTAGAAGTCACAGTCCCTGTGGAGTACCTCGTTAGGGAATTGTTTTAGTCGGGACAGGGGTCCCGCGCTGAAGAAAATGGGGGGGTGTGGTGAAATTAGGCGCCTCCTTATTCTGGGGATTAGTCAGACCCAGTTACGCCCGGGGTTACTTGGGGATGTGCATTACCACTGATGCTGGACGGATGAAGAACCTAGAGGAATCCGGATGCAGTGCAGTGTGCAGCGTGTGACGTAGACGCATGGTGGTGTGAGGAACCTTCTCTGCTACAGAGACTAGACGCCATCTTACTGACGGGCATTATCAGGTAATTGCACATACACATAGGGCTCCTATCTTTACCCCACCTCAGGGAGCTGGGATTAGCAACCCCACTAGGTCTCCCTAGTATTTCACTACATTCTTCTTTTTGGAAGTTTTCAAAGTCAGATGAACATGATTTTTCTGTGAGATATGCTCTAAAAGCCTTAACAGCGGTTATTGTTGATCTCTTTGTGTTCTTTGCATCACAGTTGTCAATGATTTCTTGCAATTCATCAACATTAAGCGTGGCAAAACGGGGAAGATGATCAGCATCTTCTGGTGCATCCATCTTGTCGTACGTCTGCTGACCAAAACAACGACTGAATGAGTTGTTTGTAAGAACAGTTTTGATTGGCTCTTTGCAAATCTATACGCTCAATCAGAATGAGGTTTTTAAAGAATTGGGAAGCACATATTTATTTTTAGAAAGTCTTAGCCTGTCAACTTTCTAAGTTTAGAAACAGTTACTCATCAAAATTTTTCAAGTTTATTTTTGGAAAATCTTATTTTACCAACGATTTACAGTTTAATCATGTGACCTGATTTGACTAATCAAATCTTTTAAATTACACAGTATTATAATAAAGTTATTTATTTTTTAATTAACTGCAAAATTAAATAACATCTTTTTGTTCTAAGGATAATAACTGTGCATTAATAGTTTTTAAACAAATTAATGAATCAATGACGTTTAAAGGTTCCTATTGATACAATATTGCATTAAACATGATCTGAATTATTTTTTTCTTAATATAAACTGTATTTTATTCGTCAGTTAAAAAGGAAATAAATAAATAAATAAATAAATAAATAAATAAATAAATAAATAAATAAATAAATAAATAAATAAAAAAATAAATAAATATAACTACGCTGTAAAAAGTGTTAAACGACGTTGCGGCGATTGGAATTGTTTTGAAATACGTCTTGGATTTTGTTGATTCAGAGCTAATTACAATCTTTAAAAAAATTTAATTTTCGTCTCACTTAAATCACAGTACATTACTGTTATTTTGTATGGTTGATTGATTGGCGGATATGTTATTTAACTTAATCTTCTATGTAAAATATGCCTTCGCATTGTTTCGTGCGTGACATTGTACGGTAAAAACAAATGGTGCACTCGATTTAAATTCATGTTTGTCAAATACTTGTCCAGGGTCGGCAATTCTCTCTGTTTCTATGTAAAGATTTAAAGCGTTCGATTTTAAAGCTAGTTTGTTATACTTTCGGCAACAAAGAAGAATTGACCTTCACAACACTACAAACAGTTTTCCGATATTTTCAACAGGGATGAAAGAACAGCTTGACAAAAGACACTTCCTCTAAATTCATAACTGCAAATGGATGAATTACATTATAAAGTTGATGAATCTGAATCGTTGTAATAGATGATCGAGCAAAATTACCTGTTATTTAATATACTAATGTGTCATTCTTTACGATCGGTAACTTCCCGCGGAGACGCACACTTATTTACCACCTACTACATATAAACAATCATAAGATGTAGATAAGAAAACAAAAAAATTTTATTTAAAAACTAAATAATGACAACAATTGTGTAGTTTAACACTTAGTACTGTAAAAAACGGTTTTGTGACTATAGTTAACGATCTTTTTTAAATTTTAGAAAGAGGTGTCAGAAATATGATTAAATAAAAATATAGTTTAAAGAATATACTATTGTAGCTGAATATATGAATATTTGATTGATTGATTGATTGATTGATTGATTGCTTTACGTCCATCAAGCAATATATAAGCTTATATTCGGTACTTATGAATATTTGAATTCACATATAAGCAACATATACATTTAATTACCCTCAGCACAAAATAGGCAATTTCCAGGTACACATACCGCGACAAAAAGTTTAATGATAGTTTTTTTAGAAAACCGCAACAATGTTACTATTTGTTAATGACAGGCGCATTTAAGTAGGGTAATGAAATGTATAGGTATTCCTGCTGTAGAAACTCTCTTGATTATGATCTAGAGTATATATGAACTAAATGATTGGCGCATACGCATGTTAAAAACATATAGACAGGATTGTTCAACTTTGTCGGATTTTTCAATCGCATTACTGTACACGCTGTACACGCTGTACACGCTTTTTTATTAAGAAATGTAGATAAGGTTTAAGTTATTTTTTTTCTTTTTTTTTAAATTTTTTTTCTAAAACAAAGGTCACAATTGATCTATTCAGTTTCATAACAAAATACATAGCGTTATGTATGAATGCTAAAATTTACAAAAATGATTGTGCTTCGTTATCAATTAAGTACCTATAAATTATTATGAATCTTTGAAAACTAGTAAATGTCTTCATGAAAAATAAATCATTTATACCAAGAATAATTATTAAACCATGCATTGACGGTAACGGAAACGATATACCATGAGATAAACGAGACGTTGAACGATACCATATACCATACGATAGACGAAACGATCTATCGAAACGATAAACGCCGAATCACCGTTTCCATCGTATATCGTATCGTATATCGTTTCGTGCATCGTGCGTACATCGTTCGTATATCATGCGTACATCGTTCGTATATCGTCCGTTCATCGTACGTACATCGTTCGTGCATCGTGCGCTTCGTTAACTTATACGTTACAGGGAATGTACTTAAACCACTGCTACCGAAGCCCACTGGATTCATCAACCATGTAATGATGAGAACACTACTATTGTTTGTTTCGTTTTTATTGTGTTGGATTGCTTTATTGATAAAACAACCATCATGCTTGAATTTAAAATACATGAAGACAAAACTGATATTACTTAGAACTTGCCGCTTTGTGTGTTACCAATTCGTATTATAACCAGACAAAGGGCAATACATGATTTAACGTGACTCGCAATTGATCAGTACGCTCAGGGATTTTTATAATGACCAAATGCAAGATTAACTGTCAGCAGGAAGCCATATTGTTATAGTGGTATCAAGCTGTATGTCCACATGATACAAATATTTACAGTGTAGTTTCTGTCCACAGAAAAACCAAAGAAAGGTTATTAATGGGGTCGCAAGATGAAGTATTCCTCCACATTAAGCCATATTTTTACGCTGCCGGTAAGCTGTACCTCTCCACAGTAAGACATATTGCCTGCCACACTCGGTCATTCATATTTCTATAGTGCCAGTAAGCTGTACCTGTCCACAGTAAGACATATTGCCTGCCACACTCGGTCATTCATATTTCTATAGTGCCAGTATGCTGTACTTCTCCACAGTAAGACATATTGCCTGCCACACTCGGTCATTCATATTTCTATAGTGCAAGTAAGCTGTACTTCTCCACAGTAAGACATATTGCCTGCCACACTCGGTCATTCATATTTCTATAGTGCCAGTATGCTGTACTTCTCCACAGTAAGACATATTGCCTGCCACACTCGGTCATTCATATTTCTATAGTGCCAGTAAGCTGTACCTCTCCAAAGTAAGACATATTGCCTGCCACACTCGGTCATTCATATTTCTATAGTGCCAGTATGCTGTACTTCTCCACAGTAAGACATATTGCCTGCCACACTCGGTCATTCATATTTCTATAGTTCCAGTAAGCTGTACCTCTCCACAGTAAGACATATTGCCTGCCACACTCGGTCATTCATATTTCTATAGTGCCAGTATGCTGTACCTCTCCACAGTAAGACATATTGCCTGCCACACTCGGCCATTCATGTTTCTATAGTGCCAGTATGCTGTACCTCTCCACAGTAAGACATATTGCCTGCCACACTCGGCCATTCATATTTCTATAGTGCCAGTAAGCTGTACCTGTCCACAGTAAGACATATTGCCTGCCACACTCGGTCTTTCATATTTCTATAGTGCCAGTAAGCTGTACCTGTCCACATTAAGACATATTGCCTGCCACACTCGGCCATTCATATTTCTATAGTGCCAGTAAGCTGTACCGTCCACAGTAAGACATATTGCCTGCCACACTCGGCCATTCATGTTTTCTATAGTGCAAGTAAGCTGTACCTGTCCACAGTAAGACATATTGACTGTCACACTCGGTCATTCATATTTCTATAGTGCCAGTAAGCTGTACCTGTCCACAGTAAGACATATTGCCTGCCACACTCGGTCATTCGTATTTCTATAGTGCCAGTAAGCTGTACCTGTCCACAGTAAGAAATTTCCTGCCACACTCGGCCATTCATGTTTTCTATAGTGCCAGTAAGCTGTACCTGTCCACAGTAAGACATATTGCCTGCCACACCCGGTCATTCATATTTCTATAGTGCCAGTAAGCTGTACCTGTCCACAGTAAGACATTGCCTGCCACACTCGGTCATTCATATTTCTATAGTGCCAGTAAGCTGTACCTTTTCCACAGTAAGACATATTGCCTGCCACACTCGTCCATTCATGTTTTCTATAGTGCAAGTAAGCTGTACCTGTCCACAGTAAGACATATTGCCTGCCACACTCGGCCATTTGTGTTTTCTATAGTGCAAGTAAGCTGTACCTGTCCACAGTAAGACATATTGCCTGCCACACTCGGCCATTCATGTTTTCTATAGTGCAAGTAAGCTGTACCTGTCCACAGTAAGACATATTGCCTGCCGCACTCGGTCATTCATATTTCTATAGTGCCAGTAAGCTGTACCTCTCCACAGTAAGACATATTGCCTGCCACACTCGGTCATTCATATTTCTATAGTGCCAGTAAGCTGTACCTCTCCACAGTAAGACATATTGCCTGCCACACTCGGTCATTCATATTTCTATAGTGCCAGTAAGCTGTACCTGTCCACAGTAAGACATATTGCCTGCCACACTCGGTCATTCATATTTCTATAGTGCCAGTAAGCTGTACCTGTCCACAGTAAGACATATTGCCTGCCACACTCGGTCATTCATATTTCTATAGTGCCAGTAAGCTGTACCTGTCCACAGAAAGACATATTGCCTGCCACACTCGGCCATTCGTGTTTTCTATAGTGCAAGTAAGCTGTACCTGTCCACAGTAAGACATATTGCCTGCCACACTCGGTCATTCATATTTCTATAGTGCCAGTCAGCTGTACCTGTCCACAGTAAGACATATTGCCTGCCACACTCGGTCATTCATATTTCTATACCGCCAGTAAGCTGTACCTGTCCACAGTAAGACATATTGCATGCCACACTCGGTGATTCATATTTCTATACCGCCAGGAAGCTGTACCTGTCCACAGTAAGACATATTGCCTGCCACACTCGGTCATTTATATTTCTATAGTGCCAGTCAGCTGTACCTGTCCACAGTAAGACATATTGCCTGCCACACTCGGTCATTCATATTTCTATAGTGAGAGTCAGCTGTACCTGTCCACAGTAAGACATATTGCATGCCACACTCGGTCATTTATATTTCTATAGTGCCAGTAAGTTGTACCTGTCCACAGTAAGACATTGACTGCCACACTCGGTCATTCATATTTCTATACCGCCAGTAAGCTGTACCTGTCCACAGTAAGACATATTGCCTGCCACACTCGGTGATTCATATTTCTATACCGCCAGTAAGCTGTACCTGTCCACAGTAAGACATATTGCCTGCCGCACTCGGTCATTTATATTTCTATAGTGCCAGTCAGCTGTACCTGTCCACAGTAAGACATATTGCCTGCCACACTCGGTCATTCATATTTCTATAGTGACAGTCAGCTGTACCTGTCCACAGTAAGACATATTGCATGCCACACTCGGTCATTTATATTTCTATAGTGCCAGTAAGTTGTACCTGTCCACAGTAAGACATTGACTGCCACACTCGTTCATTCATATTTCTATACCGCCAGTAAGCTGTACATGTCCACAGTAAGGCATATTGGCTGCCACACTCGGTCATTCATATTTCTATAGTGCCAATAAGCTGTTCCTGTCCACAGTAAGACATATTGACTGCCACACTCGGTCATTCTAATTTCTATAGTGCCAGTAAACTGTACCTGTCCACAGTAAGATATATTGCCTGCCACACTCGGTCATTCATATTTCTATAGTGCCAGTAAGCTGTATCTATCCCACAGTAAGACATATTGCCTACCACACTCGGCCATTCTAATTTCTATAGTGCCAGTAAGCTGTTCCTGTCCACAGTAAGACATATTGCCTGCCACACTCGGTCATTCATATTTCTATAGTGCAAGTAAGCTGTACCGGTCCACAGTAAGACATATTGCCTGCCACACTCGGTCATTCATATTTCTAAAATGCAAGTAAGCTGTACCTGTCCACAGTAAGACATATTGCCTGCCACACTCGGTCATTCATATTTCTATAGTGCCAGTAAGCTGTACCTCTCCACAGTAAGACATATTGCCTGCCACACTCGGTCATTCATATTTCTATAGTGCAAGTAAGCTGTACCTCTCCACAGTAAGACATATTGCCTTCCACACTCGGTCATTCATATTTCTATAGTGCCAGTAAGCTGTACTTCTCCACAGTAAGACATATTGCCTGCCACACTCGGTCATTCATATTTCTATAGTGCCAGTAAGCTGTACCTCTCCAAAGTAAGACATATTGCCTTCCACACTCGGTCATTCATATTTCTATAGTGCCAGTAAGCTGTACCTCTCCACAGTAAGACATATTGCCTGCCACACTCGGTCATTCATATTTCTATAGTGCCAGTAAGCTGTACCTCTCCACAGTAAGACATATTGCCTTCCACACTCGGTCATTCATATTTCTAAAGTGCAAGTAAGCTGTACCTCTCCACAGTAAGACATATTGCCTGCCACACTCGGTCATTCAAATTTCCAAAGTGCCAGTAAGCTGTTCCCGTCCACAGTAAGACATATTGCCTGCCACACTCGGTCATTCATATGTCTATAGTGAAAGTAAGCTGTTCCTGTCCACAGTAAGACATATTGCCTGCCACACTCGGTCATTCATATTTCTATAGTGCAAGTAAGCTGTACCTGTCCACAGTAAGACATATTGCCTTCCACACTCGGTCAATCATATTTCTATAGTGCCAGTAAGCTGTACCTGTCCACAGTAAGACATATTGCCTGCCACACTCGGTGATTCATATTTCTATACCGCCAGGAAGCTGTACTTGTCCACAGTAAGACATATTGCCTGTCACACTCGGTCATTCATATTTCTACAGTGCCAGTAAGCTGTACCTCTCCACAGTAAGACATATTGCCTGCCACACTCGGTCATTCATATTTCTATAGTGCCAGTATGCTGCACCTGTCCACAGTAAGACATATTGACTGCCACACTCGGCCATTCATATTTCTATAGTGCCAGTAAGCTGTACCGTCCACAGTAAGACATTGCCTTCCACACTCGGTCATTCATATTTCTATAGTGCCAGTAAGCTGTACCTGTCCACAGTAAGACATATTGCCTTCCACACTCGGTCATTCATATTTCTATAGTGCCAGTAAGCTGTACCTGTCCACAGTAAGACATATTGCCTGACGCACCCGGTCATTCATATTTCTATAGTGCCAGTCAGCTGTACCTGTCCACAGTAAGACATATTGCCTGCCACACTCGGTCATTCATATTTCTATACCGCCAGTAAGCTGTACCTGTCCACAGTAAGACATATTGCATGCCACACTCGGTGATTCATATTTCTATACCGCCAGGAAGCTGTACCTGTCCACAGTAAGACATATTGCCTGCCGCACTCGGTCATTTATATTTCTATAGTGCCAGTCAGCTGTATCTGTCCACAGTAAGACATATTGCCTGCCACACTCGGTCATTCATATTTCTATAGTGACAGTCAGCTGTACCTGTCCACAGTAAGACATATTGCATGCCACACTCGGTCATTTATATTTCTATAGTGCCAGTAAGTTGTACCTGTCCACAGTAAGACATTGACTGCCACACTCGGTCATTCATATTTCTATACCGCCAGTAAGCTGTACCTGTCCACAGTAAGACATATTGCCTGCCACACTCGGTGATTCATATTTCTATACCGCCAGTAAGCTGTACCTGTCCACAGTAAGACATATTGCCTGCCGCACTCGGTCATTTATATTTCTATAGTGCCAGTCAGCTGTACCTGTCCACAGTAAAACATATTGCCTGCCACACTCGGTCATTCATATTTCTATAGTGACAGTCAGCTGTACCTGTCCACAGTAAGACATATTGCATGCCACACTCGGTCATTTATATTTCTATAGTGCCAGTAAGTTGTACCTGTCCACAGTAAGACATTGACTGCCACACTCGGTCATTCATATTTCTATACCGCCAGTAAGCTGTACATGTCCACAGTAAGGCATATTGGCTGCCACACTCGGTCATTCATATTTCTATAGTGCCAATAAGCTGTTCCTGTCCACAGTAAGACATATTGACTGCCACACTCGGTCATTCTAATTTCTATAGTGCCAGTAAACTGTACCTGTCCACAGTAAGATATATTGCCTGCCACACTCGGTCATTCATATTTCTATACCGCCAGTAAGCTGTATCTATCCCACAGTAAGACATATTGCCTACCACACTCGGCCATTCTAATTTCTATAGTGCCAGTAAGCTGTTCCTGTCCACAGTAAGACATATTGCCTGCCACACTCGGTCATTCATATTTCTATAGTGCAAGTAAGCTGTACCGGTCCACAGTAAGACATATTGCCTGCCACACTCGGTCATTCATATTTCTAAAATGCAAGTAAGCTGTACCTGTCCACAGTAAGACATATTGCCTGCCACACTCGGTCATTCATATTTCTATAGTGCCAGTAAGCTGTACCTCTCCACAGTAAGACATATTGCCTGCCACACTCGGTCATTCATATTTCTATAGTGCAAGTAAGCTGTACCTCTCCACAGTAAGACATATTGCCTTCCACACTCGGTCATTCATATTTCTATAGTGCCAGTAAGCTGTACTTCTCCACAGTAAGACATATTGCCTGCCACACTCGGTCATTCATATTTCTATAGTGCCAGTAAGCTGTACCTCTCCAAAGTAAGACATATTGCCTTCCACACTCGGTCATTCATATTTCTATAGTGCCAGTAAGCTGTACCTCTCCACAGTAAGACATATTGCCTGCCACACTCGGTCATTCATATTTCTATAGTGCCAGTAAGCTGTACCTCTCCACAGTAAGACATATTGCCTTCCACACTCGGTCATTCATATTTCTATAGTGCAAGTAAGCTGTACCTCTCCACAGTAAGACATATTGCCTGCCACACTCGGTCATTCAAATTTCCAAAGTGCCAGTAAGCTGTTCCCGTCCACAGTAAGACATATTGCCTGCCACACTCGGTCATTCATATGTCTATAGTGAAAGTAAGCTGTTCCTGTCCACAGTAAGACATATTGCCTGCCACACTCGGTCATTCATATTTCTATAGTGCAAGTAAGCTGTACCTGCCCACAGTAAGACATATTGCCTGCCACACTCGGTCATTCATATTTCTATAGTGCCAGTAAGCTGTACCTGTCCACAGTAAGACATATTGCCTACCACACTCGGTGATTCATATTTCTATACCGCCAGGAAGCTGTACCTGTCCACAGTAAGACATATTGCCTGTCACACTCGGTCATTCATATTTCTACAGTGCCAGTAAGCTGTACCTCTCCACAGTAAGACATATTGCCTGCCACACTCGGTCATTCATATTTCTATAGTGCCAGTATGCTGTACCTGTCCACAGTAAGACATATTGACTGCCACACTCGGCCATTCATATTTCTATAGTGCCAGTAAGCTGTACCGTCCACAGTAAGACATTGCCTTCCACACTCGGTCATTCATATTTCTATAGTGCCAGTAAGCTGTACCTGTCCACAGTAAGACATATTGCCTTCCACACTCGGTCATTCATATTTCTATAGTGCCAGTAAGCTGTACCTGTCCACAGTAAGATATGTTGCCTTCCACACTCGGTCATTCATATTTCTATAGTGCCTATAAGCTGTACCTGTCCACAGTAAGACATATTGCCTGCCACACTCGGTCATTCTAATTTCTATAGTGCCAGTAAGCTGTACCTGTCCACAGTAAGAAATTTCCTGCCACACTCGGTCATTCATATTTCTATACTGCCAGTAAGCTGTACATGTACCTGTCCACAGTAAGACATATTGCCTGCCACACTCGGTCATTCATATTTTATTCAAATTATCGTATTTTTGGTTGCATTGCTCCCGCCTTTAGCATAGATGAAGCAAGTTCCATTCGTGTTTCAGATTTGACCTGATATGAAATGTACACCGTGATCTCTCTCATGCCCGTCAAGCGACATCTGTTGACAGAACTCCATGACATGGTACCCTGCTTTATTGTACACGTTTCGCTTTCATTTTGATGAGACAGTACTATAAATTGATTGATCCAAGTGCATTTATTATGTACACATCATTGTAAAGAAACAAACTACGCAGGACAAGAATAAGATATACAATACATTTGTTTCAATTGCCATGTAAAAACAGGAAATTGGATAGTTGAAATGGATCTTATAATATTTTGCGTTGTATCTCCTAATTTAAGTTGTCTTCTGCAAACGCATTGCTATTAGTTTTTGTAAGTTTATATCCTGCATGACGGACTTAATTTGATTGCAGGTTTTGCTCTGCATACTTCAGGAAAGGTATGTATTTGTTCTTTGCTTCGCATCATAGGACCAGGTTGGTGGGGGACGAATTGTTAGTTTAACATAAATCTATATACGTAAAAGGCGAGCCTTGAACAATATTAATAACGATATACACGAGATCACTCGCTGACTAAAGAAATCGACAACATTTTGTGTATGTGAACACATTCGTATTAGAATAAATATATTTTATGACATGATTTATGCTTTTAGAGTACTTTTGTTGACATAATCATGGAATTCCACGTTTTGTAAACATGATCACTGATTTCTTAGGACCCTTAGCAAAAATCGACAATAACATGAATAAGTAGGATGGGCTAACTCTTGATTCATCTACCAGAACTATAATGGTTCCCGACACAGCGCAATAATCGACAATAAGTAGGAAGGGCTAAATTTTCATTCATCTACCAGAACTATCATGGTTCCCGAAACAGCGCAATAATCGACGGGTTAACGTTCCATTAAGATGCACACATTTAGAGTCTTATTCGTAATCAGCAATCCTCCGGTATTTAACTCATTTTAAAATTTAAAAAATTGAAAGATATGACTAATCTAATATAGTTTTGAACTTTATGGAGTCTCAAAGTTTAAACATTGCACTGAAAGCTAAAACATGTCATTCACACCATTCTTAGAACAAAGACACGATTAACATTGAAAGAATACACAAAACGTCTTACCGTTACGGAACGCATATCACGCCTATGGCCTTTGATGTTGTTTGAAGAAGATTGTTTTATTAATATTTTTTTCCTTTTGAAAACGAAACGAATACTTTAATGTCGAAAAGCACGGAATACACTTTTTAATGTATAAATAGATGTAATATTTTTAAAATATGTGATTATTAAATGGTTGGTCTTATTTACTTCAAAAAATCTTCTAGTATTTTAGACAAATGTTAAGGAACAACGTCAGGTTTTGGAGACAACACAAATTTGTAAAACAAAACAAAATATATGTTCGAAAGCATCACCTTGTCGAGCCGATCTAAAAAAAAGCTTCTACGTAAAAGAGAAACACGAATGTCTGTTAATGTAGCCTGTGCATAAGATTTGATGGCCATATATTTAATACAAATGTTACTGACGACATAGGTTTTCAGAGGTTTTCAGCAAGTTCCGACGTTGATAAAACAAATAATACAAGACACGTGTGTTTAAAAGGCTACATGGGTTTTCAGAAATGGATCAAATATCGGAGAATGGCTGAATACATACATTGTTTGATTGGCTCAGTGATTGATTTATTGATTGATTACTTGATTGATTGCTTGTTTGCTTAACATCAAGCGAGAAATATTTCAGCAATATTCAGGATAATAACTATTTGAAGAAACAATAAATCAACGGGTAAAGGGGTGGGACACCAGAAACAAAATCTAGGCTGACACTGAACAAGTTTGCAGTCTTGGGTTGAAGCGGATAATTTAGCCTTGTGTGTCGGATACAATGAAACTACTCTTTCATAATCTACAAAAGGGGTCTTTGTAGTACAATGAGCACAGTACTATCCAAACGCGGTAAGTGGTAAGGCTTTCCGTCTTATACCCTGACAAACCCAACGAGATGGCTTCCCCTATCCGCCACCTGTCAACGCGCTGGGCAGCTCTGTTTGACGATTACGGGTAACATTCCCAATAATAAATATATTAAGACATTTTTACTATGTTGTAGGAATCGTTTAATAAATGCTCTGATTACGCATAGACTTACTCGCCCATGCGCAATTATGAATAAATAAAATGACGTATAGCCCGATGACCCCCACTTTTGTGTCCATACATGTTATAATATTACAGTTCTGTTTATCTACCATACCCATCACTGCTTGTTATTATCACATTAATTATTTTCTCTTTTTTATTATCTTACTAATAAAAATTTTAGTTAATAAAATCACCGATAAAAATATGAATAACTTGCTCTGCCAGGACATAATAGCACTCCATGCAATCAAAAGCTAATAACTTTAATCTAGCCTGACAAAAATACTTACAATAGACAATCCTAGCGTCAAAACGCGGACATAAGATCAAAACTTCAAAAATGTTTTTTTTTTTAAATAAACCAGTCTCATACTGTGTATGTGTTCTCTTTTAACAGGAATAGTTCTACGCCGAATGCAATTTTGTTATCACAAGAAGGGCACGGTTGATTCAGTGTCTGATAGACATAATATGTTTAGGATTTACATTAACCAAAGGGGTCACTGGTAGTGTATAATCGACTCCAATATCTCCGGTTTCGTTCCCCAATACAAACTAGTCGCCATGATATAGCTGAAACATTGCTGAATGTGGCGTTAAACATCATTCAAGCCAACAAACATTAAAGATAAAACAATAACTCAGGGAACGTTGGATCCAATTCTGTACCCGAGGCACATTGTAAGGGTATTGGATATTTAACAACTACTAAAACCGAGGAAAAAATCATCAAAATACATAACACGTATTCTTGCTTTTTGCGAAAGTCATGTTGAGCAATGAGTCTGCTTTGTCATCACGATAATTAAAAAAAAATAATAGTTGTGTGTCCGTTTTTGCAGAGCTTGCTTGTACAGTGGTAGTGACACTAGTGAACAATTCGACGCTACACGGACACGTTATCCGGACTGTGTGCTTATCTCGGTCGCCATTACATAATAAGAAACCACAGGGACACGTTATCCTGTCTATTTTCTTATCTCGGTCACCCTTACACTTTTTAAACCAAACGTTCACCGTTCTTCCGATTGAAGTTTCACCATCAAACTCGGAATAAAACCAAAAAATCTCAATTGCTACAGATAAGAACGCCATCATGCCGCGATTCAAACCAATGATCTCCCTTACTCCAGGTGAGATGGCCACAAACAAACCCGAAACCAAGCCAACGGCCTCATACTGCACCTGAGAGTAATATTATCAGACACGAAATCAAAGCAATTGTACTTCATAATCTAGGTTGGAGAGCCATTAGACTGGTAATGAAACCAATGACTCTATTATACAGATAGGACCTCCAACATCAAACCTGACACAAAACCACCAATCCTCATAGGCCACATGGAGAGCGCAGCCATCAATCAGGGAAAATCAACTCCAGTTAGGGCAATAATTTTACACTGCAATAAAACTCTTGCTAAAACAGGTATTATCAGATTCGAAATCAAAACCAATGGTCCTCATAACTCCTGGTGAAAGCACCACTAGCATAGGGGAATAAAATAAATGATCCCCATTCTTCAGTTAAGAGCGACAACATCAGACCAGGTATAAAGAAAACGATCTTTCATATTTCATGAGAGAGTGCCACCATCAGTCTTGTGAATTAAAACAATGATCACACATACTCCAGGTGAGAGTGCCATCATCAGACTGTGAATTAAGCCAATCACACATGCTCCAGGTGAGAGTGCCATCATCAGACTGTGAATTAAGCCAATCACACATGCTCCAGGTGAGAGTGCCATCATTAAACTGTGAATTAAGCCAATCACACATACTCCAGGTGAGAGTGCCATCATCAGACTGTGAATTAAGCCAATTACACATACTCCAGGTGAGAGTGCCATCATCAGACTGTGAATTAAGCCAATCACACATGCTCCAGGTGAGAGTGCCAACATCAGACTGTGATTTAAGCCAATAACACATACTCCAGGTGAGAGTGCCATCATCAGACTGTGAATTAAGCCAATCACACATACTCCAGGTGAGAGTGCCAACATCAGACTGTGAATTAAGCCAATCACACATAATCCAGGTGAGAGTGCCATCATCAGACTGTGAATTAAGCCAATTACACATACTCCAGGTGAGAGTGCCAACATCAGACTGTGAATTAAGCCAATCACACATACTCCAGGTGAGAGTGCCAACATCAGACTGTGAATTAAGCCAATCACACATACTCCAGGTGAGAGTGACATCATTAGACTGTGAATTAAGCCAATCACACATGCTCAAGGTGAGAGTGCCATCATCAGACTGTGAATTAAGCCAATCACACATACTCCAGGGGAGAGTGCCATCATCAGACTGTGAATTAAGCCAATCACACACACTCCAGGTGAGAGTGCCATCATCAGACTGTAAATTAAGCCAATCACACATACTCCAGGTGAGAGTGCCATCATCAGACTGTGAATTAAGCCAATCACACATACTCCAGGTGAGAGTGCCATCATCAGACTGTGAATTAAGCCACTTACACATACTCCAGGTGAGAGTGCCATCATCAGACTGTGAATTAAGCCAATCACACATACTCCAGGTGAGAGTGCCATCATCAGACTGTGAATTAAGCCAATCACACATACTCCAGGTGAGAGTTCCAACATCAGACTGTGAATTAAGCCAATCACACATACTCCAGGTGAGAGTGCCATCATCAGACTGTGAATTAAGCCAATCACACATAGTCCAGGTGAGAGTGCCATCATCAGACTGTGAATTAAGCCAATCACACATACTCCAGGTGAGAGTGCCATCATAAGACTGTGAATTAAGCCAATCACACATACTCCAGGTGAGAGTGCCATCATCAGACTGTGAATTAAGCCAATCACACATACTCCAGGTGAGAGTGCCATCATCAGACTGTGAATTAAGCCAATAACACATGCTCCAGGTGAGAGTGCCAACATCAGACTGTGAATTAAGCCAATAACACATACTCCAGGTGAGAGTGCCATCATCAGACTGTGAATTAAGCCAATCACACATACTCCAGGTGAGAGTGCCATCATCACACTGTGAATTAAGCCAATCACACATACTCCAGGTGAGAGTGCCATCATCAGACTGTGAATTAAGCCAATAACACATACTCCAGGTGAGAGTGCCATCATCAGACTGTGAATTAAGCCAATAACACATACTCCAGGTGAGAGTGCCATCATCAGACTGTGAATTAAGCTAATCACACATACTCCAGGTGAGAGTGCCATCATCAGACTGTGAATTAAGCCAATAACACATACTCCAGGTGAGAGTGCCATCATCAGACTGTGAATTAAGCCAATCACACATACTCCAGGTGAGAGTGCCATCATCAGACTGTGAATTAAGCCAATCACACATGCTCCAGGTGAGAGTGTCAACATCAGACTGTGAATTAAGCCAATCACACATATTCCAGGTGAGAGTGCCATCATCAGACTGTGAATTAAGCCAATAACACATACTCCAGGTGAGAGTGCCAACATCAGACTGTGAATTAAGCCAATCACACATGCTCCAGGTGAGAGTGCCAACATCAGACTGTGAATTAAGCCAATCACACATACTCCAGGTGAGAGTGCCAACATCAGACTGTGAATTAAGCCAATCACACATACTCCAGGTGAGAGTGCCAACATCAGACTGTGAATTAAGCCAATCACACATACTCCAGGTGAGAGTGCCATCATCAGACTGTGAATACTGTGAATTAAACCAATAACACATACTCCAGGTGAGAGTGCCAACATCAGACTGTGAATTAAGCCAATCACACATGCTCCAGGTGAGAGTGCCAACATCAGACTGTGAATTAAGCCAATAACACATACTCCAGATGAGAGTGCCATCATCAGACTGTGAATTAAGCCAATCACACATGCTCCAGGTGAGAGTGCCAACATCAGACTGTGAATTAAGCCAATCACACATACTCCAGGTGAGAGTGCCAACATCAGACTGTGAATTAAGCCAATCACACATACTCCAGGTGAGAGTGCCATCATCAGACTGTGCATTAAGCCAATAACACATACTCCAGGTGAGAGTGCCAACATCAGACTGTGAATTAAGCCAATCACACATGCTCCAGGTGAGAGTGCCAACATCAGACTGTGAATTAAGCCAATAACACATACTCCAGGTGAGAGTGCCATAATCAGACTGTGAATTAAGCAAATCACACATGCTCCAGGTGAGAGTGCCAACATCAGACTGTGAATTAAGCCAATCACACATACTCCAGGTGAGAGTGCCATCATCAGACTGTGAATTAAGCCAATAACACATACTCCAGGTGAGAGTGCCAACATCAGACTGTGAATTAAGCCAATCACACATGCTCCAGGTGAGAGTGCCAACATCAGACTGTGAATTAAGCCAATCACACATACTCCAGGTGAGAGTGCCATCATCAGACTGTGAATTAAGCCAATAACACATACTCCGGGTGAGAGTGCCAACATCAGACTGTGAATTAAGCCAATAACACATACTCCAGGTGAGAGTGCCATCATCAGACTGTGAATTAAGCCAATAACACATACTCCAGGTGAGAGTGCCATCATCAGACTGTGAATTAAGCCAAAAACACATACTCCAGGTGAGAGTGCCAACATCAGACTGTGAATTAAGCCAATCAAACATGCTCAAGGTGAGAGTGCCATCATCAGACTGTGAATTAAGCCAATCACACATACTCCAGGTGAGAGTGCCATCATCAGACTGTGAATTAAGCCAATCACACATACTCCAGGTGAGAGTGCCAACATCAGACTGTGAATTAAGCCAATCACACATGCTCCAGGTGAGAGTGCCAACATCAGACTGTGAATTAAGCCAATAACACATACTCCAGGTGAGAGTGCCATCATCAGACTGTGAATTAAGCCAATCACACATGCTCCAGGTGAGAGTGTCAACATCAGACTGTGAATTAAGCCAATCACACATACTCCAGGTGAGAGTGCCAACATCAGACTGTGAATTAAGCCAATCACACATACTCCAGGTGAGAGTGCCATCATCAGACTGTGAATTAAGCCAATCACACATGCTCCAGGTGAGAGTGCCAACATCAGACTGTGAATTAAGCCAATCACACATACTCCAGGTGAGAGTGCCAACATCAGACTGTGAATTAAGCCAATCACACATACTCCAGGTGAGAGTGCCATCATCAGACTGTGAATTAAGCCAATAACACATACTCAAGGTGAGAGTGCCATCATCAGACTGTGAATTAAGCCAATCACACATGCTCCAGGTGAGAGTGCCATCATCAGACTGTGAATTAAGCCAATCACACATACTCCAGGTGAGAGTGCCATCATCAGACTGTGAATTAAGCCAATCACACATACTCCAGGTGAGAGTGCCATCATCAGACTGTGAATTAAGCCAATAACACATACTCCAGGTGAGAGTGCCATCATCAGACTGTGAATTAAGCCAAAAACACATACTCCAGGTGAGAGTGCCAACATCAGACTGTGAATTAAGCCAATCAAACATGCTCAAGGTGAGAGTGCCATCATCAGACTGTGAATTAAGCCAATCACACATACTCCAGGTGAGAGTGCCATCATCAGACTGTGAATTAAGCCAATCACACATACTCCAGGTGAGAGTGCCAACATCAGACTGTGAATTAAGCCAATCACACATGCTCCAGGTGAGAGTGCCAACATCAGACTGTGAATTAAGCCAATAACACATACTCCAGGTGAGAGTGCCATCATCAGACTGTGAATTAAGCCAATCACACATGCTCCAGGTGAGAGTGCCAACATCAGACTGTGAATTAAGCCAATCACACTTACTCCAGGTGAGAGTGCCAACATCAGACTGTGAATTAAGCCAATCACACATACTCCAGGTGAGAGTGCCATCATCAGACTGTGAATTAAGCCAATCACACATACTCCAGGGGAGAGTGCCAACATCAGACTGTGAATTAAGCCAATAACACATACTCCAGGTGAGAGTACCATTTTCAGACTGTGAATTAAGCCAATCACACATGCTCCAGGTGAGAGTGCCATCATCAGACTGTGAATTAAGCCAATCACACATACTCCAGGTGAGAGTGCCATCATCAGACTGTGAATTAAGCCAATCACACATACTCCAGGTGAGAGTGCCATCATCAGACTGTGAATTAAGCCAATAACACATACTCCAGGTGAGAGTGCCATCATCAGACTGTGAATTAAGCCAATAACACATACTCCAGGTGAGAGTGCCATCATCAGACTGTGAATTAAGCCAAAAACACATACTCCAGGTGAGAGTGCCATCATCAGACTGTGAATTAAGCCAATCAAACATGCTCAAGGTGAGAGTGCCATCATCAGACTGTGAATTAAGCCAATCACACATACTCCAGGTGAGAGTGCCAACATCAGACTGTGAATTAAGCCAATCACACATACTCCAGGTGAGAGTGCCATCATCAGACTGTGAATTAAGCCAATCACACATGCTCCAGGTGAGAGTGCCAACATCAGACTGTGAATTAAGCCAATAACACATGCTCCAGGTGAGAGTGCCAACATCAGACTGTGAATTAAGCCAATAACACATGCTCCAGGTGAGAGTGCCATCATCAGACTGTGAATTAAGACAATCACACATACTCCAGGTGAGAGTGCCATCATCAGACTGTGAATTAAGCCAATCACACATGCTCCAGGTGAGAGTGCCATCATCAGAATGTGAATTAAGCTAATTACACATACTCCAGGTGAGAGTGCCATCATCAGACTGTGAATTAAGCCAATCACACATACTCCAGGTGAGAGTGCCATCATCAGACTGTGAATTAAGCCACTTACACATACTCCAGGTGAGAGTGCCATCATCAGACTGTGAATTAAGCCAATCACACATACTCCAGGTGAGAGTGCCATCATCAGACTGTGAATTAAGCCAATCACACATACTCCAGGTGAGAGTGCCAACATCAGACTGTGAATTAAGCCAATCACACATACTCCAGGTGAGAGTGCCATCATCAGACTGTGAATTAAGCCAATCACACATAGTCCAGGTGAGAGTGCCATCATCAGACTGTGAATTAAGCCAATCACACACACTCCAGGTGAGAGTGCCAACATCAGACTGTGAATTAAGCCAATAACACATACTCCAGGTGAGAGTGCCATTATCAGACTGTGAATTAAGCCAATAACACATACTGCAGGTGAGAGTGCCATTATCAGACTGTGAATTAAGCCAATCACACATGCTCCAGATGAGAGTGCCATCATCAGACTGTGAATTAAGCCAATCACACATACTCCAGGTGAGAGTGCCAACATCAGACTGTGAATTAAGCCAATAACACATACTGCAGGTGAGAGTGCCATTATCAGACTGTGAATTAAGCCAATCACACATGCTCCAGATGAGAGTGCCATCATCAGACTGTGAATTAAGCCAATCACACATACTCCAGGTGAGAGTGCCATCATCAGACTGTGAATTAAGCCAATCACACATACTCCAGGTGAGAGTGCCATCATCAGACTGTGAATTAAGCCAATAACCCATACTCCAGGTGAGAGTGCCATCATCAGACTGTAAATTAAGCCAATAACACATACTCCAGGTGAGAGTGCCATCATCAGACTGTGAATTAAGCCAAAAACACATACTCCAGGTGAGAGTGCCATCATCAGACTGTGAATTAAGCCAATCAAACATGCTCAAGGTGAGAGTGCCATCATCAGACTGTGAATTAAGCCAATCACACATACTCCAGGTGAGAGTGCCAACATTAGACTGTGAATTAAGCCAATCACACATACTCCAGGTGAGAGTGCCATCATCAGACTGTGAATTAAGCCAATCACACATGCTCCAGGTGAGAGTGCCAACATCAGACTGTGAATTAAGCCAATAACACATGCTCCAGGTGAGAGTGCCAACATCAGACTGTGAATTAAGCCAATAACACATGCTCCAGGTGAGAGTGCCATCATCAGACTGTGAATTAAGCCAATCACACATACTCCAGGTGAGAGTGCCATCATCAGACTGTGAATTAAGCCAATCACACATACTCCAGGTGAGAGTGCCATCATCAGAATGTGAATTAAGCCAATAACACATACTGCAGGTGAGAGTGCCATTATCAGACTGTGAATTAAGCCAATCACACATGCTCCAGATGAGAGTGCCATCATCAGACTGTGAATTAAGCCAATCACACATACTCCAGGTGAGAGTGCCAACATCAGACTGTGAATTAAGCCAATAACACATACTGCAGGTGAGAGTGCCATTGTCAGACTGTGAATTAAGCCAATCATACATGCTCCAGATGAGAGTGCCATCATCAGACTGTGAATTAAGCCAATCACACATACTCCAGGTGAGAGTGCCATCATCAGACTGTGAATTAAGCCAATCACACATACTCCAGGTGAGAGTGCCATCATCAGACTGTGAATTAAGCCAATAACCCATACTCCAGGTGAGAGTGCCATCATCAGACTGTGAATTAAGCCAATAACACATACTCCAGGTGAGAGTGCCATCATCAGACTGTGAATTAAGCCAAAAACACATACTCCAGGTGAGAGTGCCATCATCAGACTGTGAATTAAGCCAATCAAACATGCTCAAGGTGAGAGTGCCATCATCAGACTGTGAATTAAGCCAATCACACATACTCCAGGTGAGAGTGCCAACATCAGACTGTGAATTAAGCCAATCACACATACTCCAGGTGAGAGTGCCATCATCAGACTGTGAATTAAGCCAATCACACATACTCCAGGTGAGAGTGCCAACATCAGACTGTGAATTAAGCCAATAACACATGCTCCAGGTGAGAGTGCCAACATCAGACTGTGAATTAAGCCAATAACACATGCTCCAGGTGAGAGTGCCATCATCAGACTGTGAATTAAGCCAATCACACATACTCCAGGTGAGAGTGCCATCATCAGACTGTGAATTAAGCCAATCACACATGCTCCAGGTGAGAGTGCCATCATCAGAATGTGAATTAAGCTAATTACACATACTCCAGGTGAGAGTGCCATCATCAGGTTGTGAATTAAGCCAATCACACATACTCCAGGTGAGAGTGCCATCATCAGACTGTGAATTAAGCCACTTACACATACTCCAGGTGAGAGTGCCATCATCAGACTGTGAATTAAGCCAATCACACATACTCCAGGTGAGAGTGCCATCATCAGACTGTGAATTAAGCCAATAACACAAGCTCCAGGTGAGAGTGCCAACATCAGACTGTGAATTAAGCCAATAACACATACTCCAGGTGAGAGTGCCATCATCAGACTGTGAATTAAGCCAATCACACATACTCCAGGTGAGAGTGCCATCATCACACTGTGAATTAAGCCAATCACACATACTCCAGGTGAGAGTGCCATCATCAGACTGTGAATTAAGCCAATAACACATACTCCAGGTGAGAGTGTCATCATCAGACTGTGAATTAAGCCAATCACACATACTCCAGGTGAGAGTGCCATCATCAGACTGTGAATTAAGCCAATAACACATACTCCAGGTGAGAGTGCCATCATCAGACTGTGAATTAGGCTAATCACACATACTCCAGGTGAGAGTGCCATCATCAGACTGTGAATTAAGCCAATAACACATACTCCAGGTGAGAGTGCCATCATCAGACTGTGAATTAAGCCAATCACACATACTCCAGGTGAGAGTGCCATCATCAGACTGTGAATTAAGCCAATCACACATGCTCCAGGTGAGAGTGTCAACATCAGACTTTGAATTAGGCCAATCACACATATTCCAGGTGAGAGTGCCATCATCAGACTGTGAATTAAGCCAATAACACATACTCCAGGTGAGAGTGCCAACATCAGACTGTGAATTAAGCCAATCACACATGCTCCAGGTGAGAGTGCCAACATCAGACTGTGAATTAAGCCAATAACACATACTCCAGGTGAGAGTGCCATCATCAGACTGTGAATTAAGCCAATCACACATACTCCAGGTGAGAGTGCCATCATCAGACTGTGAATTAAGCCAATAACACATACTCCAGGTGAGAGTGCCATCATCAGACTGTGAATTAAGCCAAAAACACATACTCCAGGTGAGAGTGCCAACATCAGACTGTGAATTAAGCCAATCAAACATGCTCAAGGTGAGAGTGCCATCATCAGACTGTGAATTAAGCCAATCACACATACTCCAGGTGAGAGTGCCATCATCAGACTGTGAATTAAGCCAATCACACATACTCCAGGTGAGAGTGCCAACATCAGACTGTGAATTAAGCCAATCACACATGCTCCAGGTGAGAGTGCCAACATCAGACTGTGAATTAAGCCAATAACACATACTCCAGGTGAGAGTGCCATCATCAGACTGTGAATTAAGCCAATCACACATGCTCCAGGTGAGAGTGCCAACATCAGACTGTGAATTAAGCCAATCACACTTACTCCAGGTGAGAGTGCCAACATCAGACTGTGAATTAAGCCAATCACACATACTCCAGGTGAGAGTGCCATCATCAGACTGTGAATTAAGCCTATCACACATACTCCAGGTGAGAGTGCCAACATCAGACTGTGAATTAAGCCAATAACACATACTCCAGGTGAGAGTACCATTTTCAGACTGTGAATTAAGCCAATCACACATGCTCCAGGTGAGAGTGCCATCATCAGACTGTGAATTAAGCCAATCACACATACTCCAGGTGAGAGTGCCATCATCAGACTGTGAATTAAGCCAATCACACATACTCCAGGTGAGAGTGCCATCATCAGACTGTGAATTAAGCCAATAACACATACTCCAGGTGAGAGTGCCATCATCAGACTGTGAATTAAGCCAATAACACATACTCCAGGTGAGAGTGCCATCATCAGACTGTGAATTAGGCCAAAAACACATACTCCAGGTGAGAGTGCCATCATCAGACTGTGAATTAAGCCAATCAAACATGCTCAAGGTGAGAGTGCCATCATCAGACTGTGAATTAAGCCAATCACACATACTCCAGGTGAGAGTGCCAACATCAGACTGTGAATTAAGCCAATCACACATACTCCAGGTGAGAGTGCCATCATCAGACTGTGAATTAAGCCAATCACACATGCTCCAGGTGAGAGTGCCAACATCAGACTGTGAATTAAGCCAATAACACATGCTCCAGGTGAGAGTGCCAACATCAGACTGTGAATTAAGCCAATAACACATGCTCCAGGTGAGAGTGCCATCATCAGACTGTGAATTAAGCCAATCACACATACTCCAGGTGAGAGTGCCATCATCAGACTGTGAATTAAGCCAATCACACATGCTCCAGGTGAGAGTGCCATCATCAGAATGTGAATTAAGCCAATAACACATACTGCAGGTGAGAGTGCCATTATCAGACTGTGAATTAAGCCAATCACACATGCTCCAGATGAGAGTGCCATCATCAGACTGTGAATTAAGCCAATCACACATACTCCAGGTGAGAGTGCCAACATCAGACTGTGAATTAAGCCAATAACACATACTGCAGGTGAGAGTGCCATTGTCAGACTGTGAATTAAGCCAATCATACATGCTCCAGATGAGAGTGCCATCATCAGACTGTGAATTAAGCCAATCACACATACTCCAGGTGAGAGTGCCATCATCAGACTGTGAATTAAGCCAATCACACATACTCCAGGTGAGAGTGCCATCATCAGACTGTGAATTAAGCCAATAACCCATACTCCAGGTGAGAGTGCCATCATCAGACTGTGAATTAAGCCAATAACACATACTCCAGGTGAGAGTGCCATCATCAGACTGTGAATTAAGCCAAAAACACATACTCCAGGTGAGAGTGCCATCATCAGACTGTGAATTAAGCCAATCAAACATGCTCAAGGTGAGAGTGCCATCATCAGACTGTGAATTAAGCCAATCACACATACTCCAGGTGAGAGTGCCAACATCAGACTGTGAATTAAGCCAATCACACATACTCCAGGTGAGAGTGCCATCATCAGACTGTGAATTAAGCCAATCACACATGCTCCAGGTGAGAGTGCCAACATCAGACTGTGAATTAAGCCAATAACACATGCTCCAGGTGAGAGTGCCAACATCAGACTGTGAATTAAGCCAATAACACATGCTCCAGGTGAGAGTGCCATCATCAGACTGTGAATTAAGCCAATCACACATACTCCAGGTGAGAGTGCCATCATCAGACTGTGAATTAAGCCAATCACACATGCTCCAGGTGAGAGTGCCATCATCAGAATGTGAATTAAGCTAATTACACATACTCCAGGTGAGAGTGCCATCATCAGACTGTGAATTAAGCCAATCACACATACTCCAGGTGAGAGTGCCATCATCAGACTGTGAATTAAGCCACTTACACATACTCCAGGTGAGAGTGCCATCATCAGACTGTGAATTAAGCCAATCACACATACTCCAGGTGAGAGTGTCATCATCAGACTGTGAATTAAGCCAATCACACATACTCCAGGTGAGAGTGCCAACATCAGACTGTGAATTAAGCCAATCACACATACTCCAGGTGAGAGTGCCATCATCAGACTGTGAATTAAGCCAATCACACATAGTCCAGGTGAGAGTGCCATCATCAGACTGTGAATTAAGCCAATCACAAATACTCCAGGTGAGAGTGCCATCATCAGACTGTGAATTAAGCCAATCACACATACTCCAGGTGAGAGTGCCATCATCAGACTGTGAATTAAGCCAATCACACATACTCCAGGTGAGAGTGCCATCATCAGACTGTGAATTAAGCCAATAACACAAGCTCCAGGTGAGAGTGCCAACATCAGACTGTGAATTAAGCCAATAACACATACTCCAGGTGAGAGTGCCATCATCAGACTGTGAATTTAGCCAATCACACATACTCCAGGTGAGAGTGCCATCATCACACTGTGAATTAAGCCAATCACACATACTCCAGGTGAGAGTGCCATCATCAGACTGTGAATTAAGCCAATAACACATACTCCAGGTGAGAGTGTCATCATCAGACTGTGAATTAAGCCAATCACACATACTCCAGGTGAGAGTGCCATCATCAGACTGTGAATTAAGCCAATAACACATACTCCAGGTGAGAGTGCCATCATCAGACTGTGAATTAGGCTAATCACACATACTCCAGGTGAGAGTGCCATCATCAGACTGTGAATTAAGCCAATAACACATACTCCAGGTGAGAGTGCCATCATCAGACTGTGAATTAAGCCAATCACACATACTCCAGGTGAGAGTGCCATCATCAGACTGTGAATTAAGCCAATCACACATGCTCCAGGTGAGAGTGTCAACATCAGACTGTGAATTAGACCAATCACACATATTCCAGGTGAGAGTGCCATCATCAGACTGTGAATTAAGCCAATAACACATACTCCAGGTGAGAGTGCCAACATCAGACTGTGAATTAAGCCAATCACACATGCTCCAGGTGAGAGTGCCAACATCAGACTGTGAATTAAGCCAATAACACATACTCCAGGTGAGAGTGCCAACATCAGACTGTGAATTAAGCCAATCACACATACTCCAGGTGAGAGTGCCAACATCAGACTGTGAATTAAGCCAATCACACATACTCCAGGTGAGAGTGCCAACATCAGACTGTGAATTAAGCCAATCACACATACTCCAGGTGAGAGTGCCATCATCAGACTGTGAATACTGTGAATTAAGCCAATAACACATACTCCAGGTGAGAGTGCCAACATCAGACTGTGAATTAAGCCAATCACACATGCTCCAGGTGAGAGTGCCAACATCAGACTGTGAATTAAGCCAATAACACATACTCCAGATGAGAGTGCCATCATCAGACTGTGAATTAAGCCAATCACACATGCTCCAGGTGAGAGTGCCAACATCAGACTGTGAATTAAGCCAATCACACATACTCCAGGTGAGAGTGCCAACATCAGACTGTGAATTAAGCCAATCACACATACTCCAGGTGAGAGTGCCATCATCAGACTGTGAATTAAGCCAATAACACATACTCCTGGTGAGAGTGCCAACATCAGACTGTGAATTAAGCCAATCACACATGCTCCAGGTGAGAGTGCCAACATCAGACTGTGAATTAAGCCAATAACACATACTCCAGGTGAGAATGCCATCATCAGACTGTGAATTAAGCCAATCACACATGCTCCAGGTGAGAGTGCCAACATCAGACTGTGAAATAAGCCAATCACACATACTCCAGGTGAGAGTGCCAACATCAGACTGTGAATTAAGCCAATCACACATACTCCAGGTGAGGGTGCCATCATCAGACTGAATTAAGCCAATCACACATACTCCAGGTGAGAGTGCCAACATCAGACTGTGAATCAAGCCAATAACACATACTCCAGGTGAGAGTGCCAACATCAGACTGTGAATTAAGCCAATCACACATGCTCCAGGTGAGAGTGCCATCATCAGACTGTGAATTAAGCCAATCACACATACTCCAGGTAAGAGTGCCATCATCAGACTGTGAATTAAGCCAATCACACATACTCCAGGTGAGAGTGCCATCATCAGACTGTGAATTAAGCCAATAACACATACTCCAGGTGAGAGTGCCATCATCAGACTGTGAATTAAGCCAATAACACATACTCCAGGTGAGAGTGCCATCATCAGACTGTGAATTAAGCCAAAAACACATAGTCCAGGTGAGAGTGCCATCATCAGACTGTGAATTAAGCCAATCAAACATGCTCAAGGTGAGAGTGCCATCATCAGACTGTGAATTGAGCCAATCACACATACTCCAGGTGAGAGTGCCATCATCAGACTGTGAATTAAGCCAATCACACATACTCCAGGTGAGAGTGCCAACATCAGACTGTGAATTAAGCCAATCACACATAGTCCAGGTGAGAGTGCCATCATCAGACTGTGAATTAAGCCAATCACAAATACTCCAGGTGAGAGTGCCATCATCAGACTGTGAATTAAGCCAATCACACATACTCCAGGTGAGAGTGCCAACATCAGACTGTGAAATAAGCCAATCACACATACTCCAGGTGAGAGTGCCAACATCAGACTGTGAATTAAGCCAATCACACATACTCCAGGTGAGGGTGCCATCATCAGACTGAATTAAGCCAATCACACATACTCCAGGTGAGAGTGCCAACATCAGACTGTGAATCAAGCCAATAACACATACTCCAGGTGAGAGTGCCATCATCAGACTGTGAATTAAGCCAATCACACATGCTCCAGGTGAGAGTGCCATCATCAGACTGTGAATTAAGCCAATCACACATACTCCAGGTAAGAGTGCCATCATCAGACTGTGAATTAAGCCAATCACACATACTCCAGGTGAGAGTGCCATCATCAGACTGTGAATTAAGCCAATAACACATACTCCAGGTGAGAGTGCCATCATCAGACTGTGAATTAAGCCAATAACACATACTCCAGGTGAGAGTGCCATCATCAGACTGTGAATTAAGCCAAAAACACATAGTCCAGGTGAGAGTGCCATCATCAGACTGTGAATTAAGCCAATCAAACATGCTCAAGGTGAGAGTGCCATCATCAGACTGTGAATTAAGCCAATCACACATACTCCAGGTGAGAGTGCCATCATCAGACTGTGAATTAAGCCAATCACACATACTCCAGGTGAGAGTGCCAACATCAGACTGTGAATTAAGCCAATCACACATAGTCCAGGTGAGAGTGCCATCATCAGACTGTGAATTAAGCCAATCACAAATACTCCAGGTGAGAGTGCCATCATCAGACTGTGAATTAAGCCAATCACACATACTCCAGGTGAGAGTGCCATCATCAGACTGTGAATTAAGCCAATCACACATACTCCAGGTGAGAGTGCCATCATCAGACTGTGAATTAAGCCAATAACACAAGCTCCAGGTGAGAGTGCCAACATCAGACTGTGAATTAAGCCAATAACACATACTCCAGGTGAGAGTGCCATCATCAGACTGTGAATTTAGCCAATCACACATACTCCAGGTGAGAGTGCCATCATCAGACTGTGAATTAAGCCAATCACACATACTCCAGGTGAGAGTGCCATCATCAGACTGTGAATTAAGCCAATAACACATACTCCAGGTGAGAGTGTCATCATCAGACTGTGAATTAAGCCAATCACACATACTCCAGGTGAGAGTGCCATCATCAGACTGTGAATTAAGCCAATAACACATACTCCAGGTGAGAGTGCCATCATCAGACTGTGAATTAGGCTAATCACACATACTCCAGGTGAGAGTGCCATCATCAGACTGTGAATTAAGCCAATAACACATACTCCAGGTGAGAGTGCCATCATCAGACTGTGAATTAAGCCAATCACACATACTCCAGGTGAGAGTGCCATCATCAGACTGTGAATTAAGCCAATCACACATGCTCCAGGTGAGAGTGTCAACATCAGACTGTGAATTAGACCAATCACACATATTCCAGGTGAGAGTGCCATCATCAGACTGTGAATTAAGCCAATAACACATACTCCAGGTGAGAGTGCCAACATCAGACTGTGAATTAAGCCAATCACACATGCTCCAGGTGAGAGTGCCAACATCAGACTGTGAATTAAGCCAATAACACATACTCCAGGTGAGAGTGCCAACATCAGACTGTGAATTAAGCCAATCACACACACTCCAGGTGAGAGTGCCAACATCAGACTGTGAATTAAGCCAATCACACATACTCCAGGTGAGAGTGCCAACATCAGACTGTGAATTAAGCCAATCACACATACTCCAGGTGAGAGTGCCATCATCAGACTGTGAATACTGTGAATTAAGCCAATAACACATACTCCAGGTGAGAGTGCCAACATCAGACTGTGAATTAAGCCAATCACACATGCTCCAGGTGAGAGTGCCAACATCAGACTGTGAATTAAGCCAATAACACATACTCCAGATGAGAGTGCCATCATCAGACTGTGAATTAAGCCAATCACACATGCTCCAGGTGAGAGTGCCAACATCAGACTGTGAATTAAGCCAATCACACATACTCCAGGTGAGAGTGCCAACATCAGACTGTGAATTAAGCCAATCACACATACTCCAGGTGAGAGTGCCATCATCAGACTGTGAATTAAGCCAATAACACATACTCCTGGTGAGAGTGCCAACATCAGACTGTGAATTAAGCCAATCACACATGCTCCAGGTGAGAGTGCCAACATCAGACTGTGAATTAAGCCAATAACACATACTCCAGGTGAGAATGCCATCATCAGACTGTGAATTAAGCCAATCACACATGCTCCAGGTGAGAGTGCCAACATCAGACTGTGAAATAAGCCAATCACACATACTCCAGGTGAGAGTGCCAACATCAGACTGTGAATTAAGCCAATCACACATACTCCAGGTGAGGGTGCCATCATCAGACTGAATTAAGCCAATCACACATACTCCAGGTGAGAGTGCCAACATCAGACTGTGAATCAAGCCAATAACACATACTCCAGGTGAGAGTGCCATCATCAGACTGTGAATTAAGCCAATCACACATGCTCCAGGTGAGAGTGCCATCATCAGACTGTGAATTAAGCCAATCACACATACTCCAGGTAAGAGTGCCATCATCAGACTGTGAATTAAGCCAATCACACATACTCCAGGTGAGAGTGCCATCATCAGACTGTGAATTAAGCCAATAACACATACTCCAGGTGAGAGTGCCATCATCAGACTGTGAATTAAGCCAATAACACATACTCCAGGTGAGAGTGCCATCATCAGACTGTGAATTAAGCCAAAAACACATAGTCCAGGTGAGAGTGCCATCATCAGACTGTGAATTAAGCCAATCAAACATGCTCAAGGTGAGAGTGCCATCATCAGACTGTGAATTAAGCCAATCACACATACTCCAGGTGAGAGTGCCATCATCAGACTGTGAATTAAGCCAATCACACATACTCCAGGTGAGAGTGCCAACATCAGACTGTGAATTAAGCCAATCACACATGCTCCAGGTGAGAGTGCCAACATCAGACTGTGAATTAAGCCAATAACACATACTCCAGGTGAGAGTGCCATCATCAGACTGTGAATTAAGCCAATCACACATGCTCCAGGTGAGAGTGCCAACATCAGACTGTGAATTAAGCCAATCACACTTACGCCAGGTGAGAGTGCCAACATCAGACTGTGAATTAAGCCAATCACACATACTCCAGGTGAGAGTGCCATCATCAGACTGTGAATTAAGCCAATCACACATACTCCAGGTGAGAGTGCCAACATCAGACTGTGAATTAAGCCAATAACACATACTCCAGGTGAGAGTGCCGTCATCAGACTGTGAATTAAGCCAATCACACATACTCCAGGTGAGAGTGCCAACATCAGACTGTGAATTAAGCCAATCACACATGCTCCAGGTGAGAGTGCCAACATCAGACTGTGAATTAAGCCAATAACACATACTCCAGGTGAGAGTGCCATCATCAGACTGTGAATTAAGCCAATCACACATGCTCCAGGTGAGAGTGCCAACATCAGACTGTGAATTAAGCCAATCACACATACTCCAGGTGAGAGTGCCAACATCAGACTGTGAATTAAGCCAATCACACATACTCCAGGTGAGAGTGCCATCATCAGACTGTGAATTAAGCCAATCACACATACTCCAGGTGAGAGTGCCAACATCAGACTGTGAATTAAGCCAATAACACATACTCCAGGTGAGAGTGCCATCATCAGACTGTGAATTAAGCCAATCACACATGCTCCAGGTGAGAGTGCCATCGTCAGACTGTGAATTAAGCCAATCACACATGCTCCAGGTGAGAGTGCCATCATCAGACTGTGAATTAAGCCAATCACACATACTCCAGGTAAGAGTACCATCATCAGACTGTGAATTAAGCCAATCACACATACTCCAGGTGAGAGTGCCATCATCAGACTGTGAATTAAGCCAATAACACATACTCCAGGTGAGAGTGCCATCATCAGACTGTGAATTAAGCCAATAACAGATACTCCAGGTGAGAGTGCCATCATCAGACTGTGAATTAAGCCAAAAACACATACTCCAGGTGAGAGTGCCATCATCAGACTGTGAATTAAGCCAATCAAACATGCTCAAGGTGAGAGTGCCATCATCAGACTGTGAATTAAGCCAATCACACATACTCCAGGTGAGAGTGCCATCATCAGACTGTGAATTAAGGCAATCACACATACTCCAGGTGAGAGTGCCAACATCAGACTGTGCATTAAGCCAATCACACATGCTCCAGGTGAGAGTGCCAACATCAGACTGTGAATTAAGCCAATAACACATACTCCAGGTGAGAGTGCCATCATCAGACTGTGAATTAAGCCAATCACACATACTCCAGGTGAGAGTGCCAACATCAGACTGTGAATTAAGCCAATCACACTTACTCTAGGTGAGAGTGCAACATCAGACTGTGAATAAAGCCAATCACACATACTCCAGGTGAGAGTGCCATCATCAGACTGTGAATTAAGCCAATCACACATACTCCAGGTGAGAGTGCCAACATCAGACTGTGAATTAAGCCAATAACACATACTCCAGGTGAGAGTGCCATCATCAGACTGTGAATTAAGCCAATCACACATGCTCCAGGTGAGAGTGCCATCATCAGACTGTGAATTAAGCCAATCACACATACTCCAGGTAAGAGTACCATCATCAGACTGTGAATTAAGCCAATCACACATACTCCAGGTGAGAGTGCCATCATCAGACTGTGAATTAAGCCAATAACACATACTCCAGGTGAGAGTGCCATCATCAGACTGTGAATTAAGCCAAAAACACATACTCCAGGTGAGAGTGCCATCATCAGACTGTGAATTAAGCCAATCAAACATGCTCAAGGTGAGAGTGCCATCATCAGACTGTGAATTAAGCCAATCACACATACTCCAGGTGAGAGTGCCATCATTAGACTGTGAATTAAGGCAATCACACATACTCCAGGTGAGAGTGCCAACATCAGACTGTGAATTAAGCCAATCACGCATGCTCCAGGTGAGAGTGCCAACATCAGACTGTGAATTAAGCCAATAACACATACTCCAGGTGAGAGTGCCATCATCAGACTGTGAATTAAGCCAATCACACATGCTCCAGGTGAGAGTGCCAACATCAGACTGTGAATTAAGCCAATCACACTTACTCTAGGTGAGAGTGCCAACATCAGACTGTGAATTAAGCCAATCACACATACTCCAGGTGAGAGTGCCATCATCAGACTGTGAATTAAGCCAATCACACATACTCCAGGTGAGTGTGCCAACATCAGACTGTGAATTAAGCCAATAACACATACTCCAGGTGAGAGTGCCATCATCAGACTGTGAATTAAGCCAATCACACATACTCCAGGTGAGAGTGCCATCATCAGACTGTGAATTAAGCCAATCACACATACTCCAGGTGAGAGTCCCAACATCAGACTGTGAATTAAGCCAATAACACATACTCCAGGTGAGAGTGCCATCATCAGACTGTGAATTAAGCCAATCACACATGCTCCAGGTGAGAGTGCCATCATCAGACTGTGAATTAAGCCAATCACACATGCTCCAGGTGAGAGTGCCATCATCAGACTGTGAATTAAGCCAATCACACATACTCCAGGTAAGAGTACCATCATCAGACTGTGAATTAAGCCAATCACACATACTCCAGGTGAGAGTGCCATCATCAGACTGTGAATTAAGCCAATAACACATACTCCAGGTGAGAGTGCCATCATCAGACTGTGAATTAAGCCAATAACAGATACTCCAGGTGAGAGTGCCATCATCAGACTGTGAATTAAGCCAAAAACACATTACTCCAGGTGAGAGTGCCATCATCAGACTGTGAATTAAGCCAATCAAACATAATCAAGGTGAGAGTGCCATCATCAGACTGTGAATTAAGCCAATCACACATACTCCAGGTGAGAGTGCCATCATCAGACTGTGAATTAAGGCAATCACACATACTCCAGGTGAGAGTTCCAACATCAGACTGTGAATTAAGCCAATCACACATGCTCCAGGTGAGAGTGCCAACATCAGACTGTGAATTAAGCCAATAACACATACTCCAGGTGAGAGTGCCATCATCAGACTGTGAATTAAGCCAATCACACATGCTCCAGGTGAGAGTGCCAACATCAGACTGTGAATTAAGCCAATCACACTTACTCTAGGTGAGAGTGCCAACATCAGACTGTGAATAAAGCCAATCACACATACTCCAGGTGAGAGTGCCATCATCAGACTGTGAATTAAGCCAATCACACATACTCCAGGTGAGAGTGCCAACATCAGACTGTGAATTAAGCCAATAACACATACTCCAGGTGAGAGTGCCATCATCAGACTGTGAATTAAGCCAATCACACATGCTCCAGGTGAGAGTGCCATCATCAGACTGTGAATTTAGCCAATCACACATACTCCTGGTAAGAGTACCATCATCAGACTGTGAATTAAGCCAATCACACATACTCCAGGTGAGAGTGCCATCATCAGACTGTGAATTAAGCCAATAACACATACTCCAGGTGAGAGTGTCATCATCAGACTGTGAATTAAGCCAATAACAGATACTCCAGGTGAGAGTGCCATCATCAGACTGTGAATTAAGCCAAAAACACATACTCCAGGTGAGAGTGCCATCATCAGACTGTGAATTAAGCCAATCAAACATGCTCAAGGTTGAGAGTGCCATCATCAGACTGTGAATTAAGCCAATCACACATACTCCAGGTGAGAGTGCCATCATCAGACTGTGAATTAAGGCAATCACACATACTCCAGGTGAGAGTGCCAACATCAGACTGTGAATTAAGCCAATCACACATGCTCCAGGTGAGAGTGCCAACATCAGACTGTGAATTAAGCCAATAACACATACTCCAGGTGAAAGTGCCATCATCAGACTGTGAATTAAGCCAATCACACATGCTCCAGGTGAGAGTGCCAACATCAGACTGTGAATTAAGCCAATCACACTTACTCTAGGTGAGAGTGCCAACATCAGACTGTGAATTAAGCCAATCACACATACTCCAGGTGAGAGTGCCATCATCAGACTGTGAATTAAGCCAATCACACATACTCCAGGTGAGAGTGCCAACATCAGACTGTGAATTAAGCCAATAACACATACTCCAGGTGAGAGTGCCATCATCAGACTGTGAATTAAGCCAATCACACATGCTCCAGGTGAGAGTGCCATCATCAGACTGTGAATTAAGCCAATCACACATACTCCAGGTGAGAGTGCCATCATCAGACTGTGAATTAAGCCAATCACACATACTCCAGGTGAGAGTGCCATCATCAGACTGTGAATTAAGCCAATAACACATACTCCAGGTGAGAGTGCCATCATCAGACTGTGAATTAAGCCAATAAAACATACTCCAGGTGAGAGTGCCATCATCAGACTGTGAATTAAGCCAAAAACACATATTCCAGGTGAGAGTGCCATCATCAGACTGTGAATTAAGCCAATCAAACATGCTCAAGGTGAGAGTGCCATCATCAGACTGTGAATTAAGCCAATCACACATACTCCAGGTGAGAGTGCCAACATCAGACTGTGAATTAAGCCAATCACACATACTCCAGGTTAGAGTGCCATCATCAGACTGTGAATTAAGCCAATCACACATGCTCCAGGTGAGAGTGCCAACATCAGACTGTGAATTAAGCCAATAACACATGCTCCAGGTGAGAGTGCCAACATCAGACTGTGAATTAAGCCAATAACACATGCTCCAGGTGAGAGTGCCATCATCATACTGTGAATTAAGCCAATCACACATACTCCAGGTGAGAGTACCATCATCAGACTGTGCATTAAGCCAATCACACATGCTCCAGGTGAGAGTGCCATCGTCAGACTGTGAATTAAGCCAATCACACATACTCCAGGGGAGAGTGCGTACATCAGACTGTGAATTAAGCCAATTACACATACTCCAGGTGAGAGTGCCATCATCAGACTGTGAATTAAGCCAATCACACATACTCCAGGTGAGAGTGCCATCATCAGACTGTGAATTAAGCCAATCACACATGCTCCAGGTGAGAGTGCCAACATCAGACTGTGAATTAAGCCAATCACACATTCTTCAGGTGAGAGTGCCATGATCAGACTGTGAATTAAGCCAATCACACATGCTCCAGGTGAGAGTGCCATCATCAGACTGTGAATTAAGCCAATCACACATACTCCAGGTGAGAGTGCCATCATCAGACTGTGAATTAAGCCAATCACACATTCTCCAGGTGAGAGTACCATCATCAGACTGTGAATTAAGCCAATCACACATACTCCAGGTGAGAGTGCCATCATCAGACTGTGAATTAAGCCAATAACACATACTCCAGGTGAGAGTGTCATCATCAGACTGTGAATTAAGCCAATAACAGATACTCCAGGTGAGAGTGCCATCATCAGACTGTGAATTAAGCCAAAAACACATACTCCAGGTGAGAGTGCCATCATCAGACTGTGAATTAAGCCAATCAAACATGCTCAAGGTGAGAGTGCCATCATCAGACTGTGAATTAAGCCAATCACACATACTCCAGATGAGAGTGCCATCATCAGACTGTGAATTAAGGCAATCACACATACTCCAGGTGAGAGTGCCAACATCAGACTGTGAATTAAGCCAATCACACATGCTCCAGGTGAGAGTGCCATCATCAGACTGTGAATTAAGCAAATCACACATACTCCAGGTGAGAGTGCCATCATCAGACTGGGAATTAAGGCAATCACACATACTCCAGGTGAGAGTGCCAACATCAGACTGTGAATTAAGCCAATCACACATGCTCCAGGTGAGAGTGCCAACATCAGACTGTGAATTAAGCCAATAACACATACTCCAGGTGAGAGTGCCATCATCAGACTGTGAATTAAGCCAATCACACATGCTCCAGGTGAGAGTGCCAACATCATACTGTGAATTAAGCCTATCACACTTACTCTAGGTGAGAGTGCCAACATCAGACTGTGAATAAAGCCAATCACACATACTCCAGGTGAGAGTGCCATCATCAGACTGTGAATTAAGCCAATCACACATACTCCAGGTGAGAGTGCCAACATCAGACTGTGAATTAAGCCAATCACACTTACTCTAGGTGAGAGTGCCAACATCAGACTGTGAATTAAGCCAATCACACATACTCCAGGTGAGAGTGCCATCATCAGACTGTGAATTAAGCCAATCACACATACTCCAGGTGAGAGTGCCAACATCAGACTGTGAATTAAGCCAATAACACATACTCCAGGTGAGAGTGCCATCATCAGACTGTGAATTAAGCCAATCACACATGCTCCAGGTGAGAGTGCCATCATCAGACTGTGAATTAAGCCAATCACACATACTCCAGGTGAGAGTGCCATCATCAGACTGTGAATTAAGCCAATCACACATACTCCAGGTGAGAGTGCCATCATCAGACTGTGAATTAAGCCAATAACACATACTCCAGGTGAGAGTGCCATCATCAGACTGTGAATTAAGCCAATAAAATATACTCCAGGTGAGAGTGCCATCATCAGACTGTGAATTAAGCCAAAAACACAAACTCCAGGTGAGAGTGCCATCATCAGACTGTGAATTAAGCCAATCAAACATGCTCAAGGTGAGAGTGCCATCATCAGACTGTGAATTAAGCCAATCACACATACTCCAGGTGAGAGTGCCAACATCAGACTTTGAATTAAGCCAATCACACATACTCCAGGTGAGAGTGCCATCATCAGACTGTGAATTAAGCCAATCACACATGCTCCAGGTGAGAGTGCCAACATCAGACTGTGAATTAAGCCAATAACACATGCTCCAGGTGAGAGTGCCAACATCAGACTGTGAATTAAGCCAATAACACATGCTCCAGGTGAGAGTGCCATCTTCAGACTGTGAATTAAGCCAATCACACATACTCCAGGTGAGAGTGCCATCATCAGACTGTGAATTAAGCCAATCACACATGCTCCAGGTGAGAGTGCCATCATCAGACTGTGAATTAAGCCAATCACACATACTACAGGTGAGAGTACCATCATCAGACTGTGCATTAAGCCAATCACACATGCTCCAGGTGAGAGTGCCATCGTCAGACTGTGAATTAAGCCAATCACACATACTCCAGGGGAGAGTGCGTACATCAGACTGTGAATTAAGCCAATTACACATACTCCAGGTGAGAGTGCCATCATCAGACTGTGAATTAAGCCAATCACACATACTCCAGGTGAGAGTGCCATCATCAGACTGTGAATTAAGCCAATCACACATGCTCCAGGTGAGAGTGCCAACATCAGACTGTGAATTAAGCCAATCACACATACTCCAGGTGAGAGTGCCATCATCAGACTGTGAATTAAGCCAATCACACATGCTCCAGGTGAGAGTGCCATCATCAGACTGTGAATTAAGCCAATCACACATTCTCCAGGTGAGAGTGCCATCATCAGACTGTGAATTAAGCCAATCACACATACTCCAGGTGAGAGTGCCATCATCAGACTGTGAATTAAGCCAATCACACATACTCCAGGTGAGAGTGCCATCATCAGACTGTGAATTAAGCCAATCACACATACTCCAGGTGAGAGTGCCGTCATCAGACTGTGAATTAAGCCACTTACACATACTCCAGGTGAGAGTGCCATCATCAGACTGTGAATTAAGACAATCACACATACTCCAGGTGAGAGTGCAATCATCAGACTGTGAATTAAGCCAATCACACATACTCCAGGTGAGAGTGCCAACATCAGACTGTGAATTAAGCCAATCACACATGCTCCAGGTGAGAGTGCCAACATCAGACTGTGAATTAAGCCAATCACACATACTCCAGGTGAGAGTGCCATCATCAGACTGTGAATTAAGCCAATAACACATACTCCAGGTGAGAGTGCCATCATCAGACTGTGAATTAAGCTAATCACACATACTCCAGGTGAGAGTGCCATCATCAGACTGTGAATTAAGCCAATCACACATGCTCCAGGTGAGAGTGCCATCATCAGACTGTGAATTAAGCCAATCACACATGCTCCAGGTGAGAGTGAGATCATTAAACTGTGAATTAAGCCAATCACACATACTCCAGGTGAGAGTGCCATCATCAGACTGTGAATTAAGCCAATTACACATACTCCAGGTGAGAGTGCCATCATCAGACTGTGAATTAAGCCAATCACACATGCTCCAGGTGAGAGCGCCAACATCAGACTGTGATTTAAGCCAATAACACATACTCCAGGTGAGAGTGCCATCATCAGACTGTGAATTAAGCCAATCACACATACTCCGGGTGAGAGTGCCAACATCAGACTGTGAATTGAGCCAATCACACATACTCCAGGTGAGAGTGCCATCATCAGACTGTGAATTAAGCCAATAACACATACTCCAGGTGAGAGTGCCAACATCAGACTGTGAATTAAGCCAATCACTCATACTCCAGGTGAGAGTGCCATCATCAGACTGTGAATTAAGCCAATCACACATGCTCCAGGTGAGAGTGCCATCATCAGACTGTGAATTAAGCCAATCACACATACTCCAGGTGAGAGTGCCATCATCAGACTGTGAATTAAGCCAATCACACATACTCCAGGTGAGAGTGCCATCATCAGACTGTGAATTAAGCCAATCACACATACTCCAGGTGAGAGTGCCAACATCAGACTGTGAATTAAGCCAATCACACATACTCCAGGTGAGAGTGCCATCATCAGACTGTGAATTAAGCCACTTACACATACTCCAGGTGAGAGTGCCATCATCAGACTGTGAATTAAGCCAATCGCACATACTCCAGGTGAGAGTGCCATCATCAGACTGTGAATTAAGCCAATCACACATACTCCAGGTGAGAGTGCCAACATCAGACTGTGAATTAAGCCAATCACACATACTCCAGGTGAGAGTGCCATCATCAGACTGTGAATTAAGCCAATCACACATACTCCAGGTGAGAGTGCCATCATCAGACTGTGAATTAAGCCAATCACACATACTCCAGGTGAGAGTGCCATCATCAGACTGTGAATTAAGCCAATCACACATACTCCAGGTGAGAGTGCCATCATCAGACTGTGAATTAAGCCAATCACACATACTCCAGGTGAGAGTGCCATCATCAGACTGTGAATTAAGCCAATAACACATGCTCCAGGTGAGAGTGCCAACATCAGACTGTGAATTAAGCCAATAACACATACTCCAGGTGAGAGTGCCATCATCAGACTGTGAATTAAGCCAATCACACATACTCCAGGTGAGAATGCCATCATCAGACTGTGAATTAAGCGAATCACACATGCACCAGGTGAGAGTGCCAACATCAGACTGTGAATTAAGCCAATCACACATACTCCAGGTGAGAGTGCCATCATCAGACTGTGAATTAAGCCAATAACACACACTCCAGGTGAGAGTGCCAACATCAGACTGTGAATTAAGCGAATCACACATACTCCAGGTGAGAGTGCCAACATCACACTGTGAATTAAGCCAATAACACATACTGCAGGTGAGAGTGCCAACATCAGACTGTGAATTAAGCCAATCACACATACTCCAGGTGAGAGTGCCAACATCAGACTGTGAATTAAGCCAATCACACATACTCCAGGTGAGAGTGCCATCATCAGACTGTGAATTAAGCCAATAACACACACTCCAGGTGAGAGTGCCAACATCAGACTGTGAATTAAGCGAATCACACATACTCCAGGTGAGAGTGCCAACATCACACTGTGAATTAAGCCAATAACACATACTCCAGGTGAGAGTGCCAACATCAGACTGTGAATTAAGCCAATCACACATACTCCAGGTGAGAGTGCCAACATCAGACTGTGAATTAAGCCAATCACACATACTCCAGGTGAGAGTGCCAACATCAGACTGTGAATTAAGATAATCGCACATACTCCAGGTGAGAGTGCCATCATCAGACTGTGAATTAAGCCAATAACACATACTCCAGGTGAGAGTGCCAACATCAGACTGTGAATTAAGCCAATCACACATGCTCCAGGTGAGAGTGCCAACATCAGACTGTGAATTAAGCCAATAACACATACTCCAGATGAGAGTGCCATCATCAGACTGTGAATTAAGCCAATCACACATGCTCCAGGTGAGAGTGCCAACATCAGACTGTGAATTAAGCCAATCACACATACTCCAGGTGAGAGTGCCAACATCAGACTGTGAATTAAGCCAATCACACATACTCCAGGTGAGAGTGCCATCATCAGACTGTGAATTAAGCCAATAACACATACTCCAGGTGAGAGTGCCAACATCAGACTGTGAATTAAGCCAATCACACATGCTCCAGGTGAGAGTGTCAACATCAGACTGTGAATTAAGCCAATAACACATACTCCAGGTGAGAGTGCCATCATCAGACTGTGAATTAAGCCAATCACACATGCTCCAGGTGAGAGTGCCAACATCAGACTGTGAATTAAGCCAATCACACATACTCCAGGTGAGAGTGCCAACATCAGACTGTGAATTAAGCCAATCACACATACTCCAGGTGAGAGTGCCATCATCAGACTGTGAATTAAGCCAATCACACATACTCCAGGTGAGAGTGCCAACATCAGACTGTGAATTAAGCCAATAACACATACTCCAGGTGAGAGTGCCATCATCAGACTGTGAATTAAGCCAATCACACATGCTCCAGGTGAGAGTGCCATCATCAGACTGTGAATTAAGCCAATCACACATACTCCAGGTGAGAGTGTCATCATCAGACTGTGAATTAAGCCAATCACACATACTCCAGGTGAGAGTGTCATCATCAGACTGTGAATTAAGCCTATAACACATACTCCAGGCGAGAGTGCCATCATCAGACTGTGAATTAAGCCAATAACACATACTCCAGGCGAGAGTGCCATCATCAGACTGTGAATTAAGCCAAAAACACATACTCCAGGTGAGAGTGCCATCATCAGACTGTGAATTAAGCCAATCAAACATGCTCCAGGTGAGAGTGCCATCATCAGACTGTGAATTAAGCCAATCACACATACTCCAGGTGAGAGTGCCAACATCAGACTGTGAATTAAGCCAATCACACATACTCCAGGTGAGAGTGCCATCATCAGACTGTGAATTAAGCCAATCACACATACTCCATGTGAGAGTACCATCATCAGACTGTGCATTAAGCCAATCACACATGCTCCAGGTGAGAGTGCCATCGTCAGACTGTGAATTAAGCCAATCACACATACTCCAGGTGAGAGTGCCATCATCAGACTGTGAATTAAGCCAATAACACATACTCCAGGTGAGAGTGTCATCATCAGACTGTGAATTAAGCCAATTACACATTCTCCAGGTGAGAGTGCCATCATCAGACTGTGAATTAAGCCAATCACACATACTCCAGGTGAGAGTGCCATCATCAGACTGTGAATTAAGCCAATTACACATACCCCATGTGAGAGTGCCATCATCGTACTGTGAATTAAGCCAATCACACATGCTCCAGGTGAGAGTGCCATCATCAGACTGTTAATTAAGCCAATCACACATACTCCAGGTGAGAGTGCCATCATCAGACTGTGCATTAAGCCAATCACACATGCTCCAGGTGAGAGTGCCATCATCAGACTGTGAATTAAGCCAATCGCACCTACTCCAGGTGAGAGTGCCATTATCATACTGTGAATTAAGCCAATCACACATACTCCAGGTGAGAGTGTCATCATCAGACTGTGAATTAAGCCAATTACACGTACTCCAGGTGAGAGATCCATCATCAGACTGTGAATTAAGCCAATCACACATACTCCAGGTGAGAGTGCCATCATCAGACTGTGAATTAAGCCAATTACACATACTCCAGGTGAGAGTGCCATCATCAGACTGTGAATTAAGCCAATCACACATATTCCAGGTGAGAGTGCCATCATCAGACTGTGAATTAAGCCAATTACACATACTCCAGGTGAGAGTGCCATCATCAGACTGTGAATTAAGCCAATTACACATACCCCAGGTGAGAGTGCCATCATCAGACTGTGAATTAAGCCAATCACACATACTCCAGGTGAGAGTGCCATCATCAGACTGTGAATTAAGCCAATTACACATACTCCAGGTCAGAGTGCCATCATCAGACTGTGAATTAAGCCAATTACACATACTCCAGGTGAGAGTGCCATCATCAGACTGTGAATTAAGCCAATTACACATACTCCAGGTGAGAGTGCCATCATCAGACTGTGAATTAAGCCAATCACACATACTCCAGGTGAGAGTGCCATCATCAGACTGTGAATTAAGCCAATTACACATACTCCAGGTGAGAGTGCCATCATCAGACTGTGAATTAAGCCAATCACACATATTCCAGGTGAGAGTGCCATCATCAGACTGTGAATTAAGCCAATTACACATACTCCAGGTGAGAGTGCCATCATCAGACTGTGAATTAAGCCAATCACACATACTCCAGGTGAGAGTGACATCATCAGACTGTGAAATAAGCCAATTACACATACTCCAGGTGAGAGTGCCATCATCAGACTGTGAATTAAGCCAATTACACATACTCCAGGTGAGAGTGCCATCATCAGACTGTGAATTAAGCCAATCACACATACTCCAGGTGAGAGTGACATCATCAGACTGTGAAATAAGCCAATTACACATACTCCAGGTGAGAGTGCCATCATCAGACTGTGAATTAAGCCAATAACACATATTCCAGGTGAGAGTGCCATCATCAGACTGTGAATTAAGCCAATTACACATACTCCAGGTGAGAGGGCCAACATCAGACTGTGAATTAAGCCAATCACGCATACTCCAGGTGAGAGTGCCATCATCAGACTGTGAATTAAGCCAATCACACAGGTTCGAGGTGAGAGTGCCATCATCAGACTGTGAATTAAGCCAATAACACATACTCCAGGTGAGAGTGCCATCATCAGACTGTGAATTAAGCCAATCACACCTGTTCCAGGTGAGAGTGCCATCATCAGACTGTGAATTAAGCCAATCACACATACTCCAGGTGAGAGTGCCATCATCAGACTGTGAATTAAGCCAATCACACATACTCCAGGTGAGAGTGCCAACATCAGACCGTGAATTAAGCCAATAACACATACTCCAGGTGAGAGTGTCATCATCAGACTGTGAATTAAGCCAATCACACATGTTCCAGGTGAGAGTGCCATCATCAGACTGTGAATTAAGCCAATCACACATACTCCAGGTGAGAGTGCCATCATCAGACTGTGAATTAAGCCAATCACACATACTCCAGGTGAGAGTGCCAACATCAGACTGTGAATTAAGTCAATCACAATACTCCAGGTGAGAGTGTCATCATCAGACTGTGAATTAAGCCAATCACACATACTCCAGGTGAGAGTGCCAACATCAGACTGTGAATTAAGCCAATCACACATACTCCAGGTGAGAGTGCCAACATCAGACTGTGAATTAAGCCAATCACACATACTCCATGTGAGAGTGCAATCATCAGACTGTGAATGAAGCCAATAACACATACTCCAGGTGAGAGTGCCAACATCAGACTGTGAATTAAGCCAATCACACATACTCCAGGTGAGATGGCCATCATCAGACTGTGAATTAAGCCAATCACACATGCTCCAGGTGAGAGTGCCATCATCAGACTGTGAATTAAGCCTATCACACATACTCCAGGTGAGAGTGCCAACATCAGACTGTGAATTAAGCCAATCACACATGCTCCAGGTGAGAGTACCATCATCAGACTGTGAATTAAGCCAATCACACATGTTCCAGGTGAGAGTGCCATCATCAGACTGTGAATTAAGCCAATCACACATACTCCAGGTGAGAGTGACATCATCAGACTGTGAAATAAGCCAATTACACATACTCCAGGTGAGAGTGCCATCATCAGACTGTGAATTAAACCAATCACACATACTCCAGGTGAGAGTGCCATCATCAGACTGTGAATTAAGCCAATCACACATACTCCAGGTGAGAGTGCCAAAATCAGACTGTGAATTAAGCCAATCACACATGTTCCAGGTGAGAATGCCATCATCAGACTGTGAATTAAGCCAATCACACATACTCCAGGTGAGAGTGCCATCATCAGACTGTGAATTAAGCCCATCACACATGCTCCAGGTGAGAGTGCCATCATCAGACTGTGAATTAAGCCTATCACACATACTCCAGGTGAGAGTGCCAACATCAGACTGTGAATTAAGCCAATCACACATGCTCCAGGTGAGAGTACCATCATCAGACTGTGAATTAAGCCAATCACACATGTTCCAGGTGAGAGTGCCATCATCAGACTGTGAATTAAGCCAATCACACATACTCCAGGTGAGAGTGACATCATCAGACTGTGAAATAAGCCAATTACACATACTCCAGGTGAGAGTGCCATCATCAGACTGTGAATTAAACCAATCACACATACTCCAGGTGAGAGTGCCATCATCAGACTGTGAATTAAGCCAATCACACATACTCCAGGTGAGAGTGCCAACATCAGACTGTGAATTAAGCCAATCACACATGTTCCAGGTGAGAATGCCATCATCAGACTGTGAATTAAGCCAATCACACATACTCCAGGTGAGAGTGCCATCATCAGACTGTGAATTAAGCCCATCACACATACTCCAGGTGAGAGTGCCATCATCAGACTGTGAATTAAGTCAATCACACATACTCCAGGTGAGAGTGCCATCATCAGACTGTGAATTAAGCCAATCACACATGTTCCAGGTGATAGTGCCATCATCAGACTGTGAATTAAGCCAATCACACATACTCCTGGTAAGAGTGCCAACATCAGACTGTGAATTAAGCCAATCACACATACTCCAGGTGAGAGTGCCATCATCAGACTGTGAATTAAGCCAATCACACATACTCCAGGTGAGAGTGCCATCATCAGACTGTGAATTAAGCCAATCACACATGTTCCAGGTGAGAGTGCCATCATCAGACTGTGAATTAAGCCAATAACACATACTCCAGGTGAGAGGGCCAACATCAGACTGTGAATTAAGCCAATCACGCATAGTCCAGGTGAGAGTGCCATCATCAGACTGTGAATAAAGCCAATCACACATGTTCCAGGTGAGAGTGCCATCATCAGACTGTGAATTAAACCAATAACACATACTCCAGGTGAGAGTGCCATCATCAGACTGTGAATTAAGCCAATCACACATGTTCCAGGTGAGAGTGCCATCATCAGACTGTGAATTAAGCCAATTACACATACTCCAGGTGAGAGTGCCATCATCAGACTGTGAATTAAGCCAATCACACATATTCCAGGTGAGAGTGCCATCATCAGACTGTGAATTAAGCCAATTACACATACTCCAGGTGAGAGTGCCATCATCAGACTGTGAATTAAGCCAATTACACATACCCCAGGTGAGAGTGCCATCATCAGACTGTGAATTAAGCCAATCACACATACTCCAGGTGAGAGTGCCATCATCAGACTGTGAATTAAGCCAATTACACATACTCCAGGTCAGAGTGCCATCATCAGACTGTGAATTAAGCCAATTACACATACTCCAGGTGAGAGTGCCATCATCAGACTGTGAATTAAGCCAATTACACATACTCCAGGTGAGAGTGCCATCATCAGACTGTGAATTAAGCCAATCACACATACTCCAGGTGAGAGTGCCATCATCAGACTGTGAATTAAGCCAATTACACATACTCCAGGTGAGAGTGCCATCATCAGACTGTGAATTAAGCCAATCACACATATTCCAGGTGAGAGTGCCATCATCAGACTGTGAATTAAGCCAATTACACATACTCCAGGTGAGAGTGCCATCATCAGACTGTGAATTAAGCCAATCACACATACTCCAGGTGAGAGTGACATCATCAGACTGTGAAATAAGCCAATTACACATACTCCAGGTGAGAGTGCCATCATCAGACTGTGAATTAAGCCAATTACACATACTCCAGGTGAGAGTGCCATCATCAGACTGTGAATTAAGCCAATCACACATACTCCAGGTGAGAGTGACATCATCAGACTGTGAAATAAGCCAATTACACATACTCCAGGTGAGAGTGCCATCATCAGACTGTGAATTAAGCCAATAACACATATTCCAGGTGAGAGTGCCATCATCAGACTGTGAATTAAGCCAATTACACATACTCCAGGTGAGAGGGCCAACATCAGACTGTGAATTAAGCCAATCACGCATACTCCAGGTGAGAGTGCCATCATCAGACTGTGAATTAAGCCAATCACACAGGTTCGAGGTGAGAGTGCCATCATCAGACTGTGAATTAAGCCAATAACACATACTCCAGGTGAGAGTGCCATCATCAGACTGTGAATTAAGCCAATCACACCTGTTCCAGGTGAGAGTGCCATCATCAGACTGTGAATTAAGCCAATCACACATACTCCAGGTGAGAGTGCCATCATCAGACTGTGAATTAAGCCAATCACACATACTCCAGGTGAGAGTGCCAACATCAGACCGTGAATTAAGCCAATAACACATACTCCAGGTGAGAGTGTCATCATCAGACTGTGAATTAAGCCAATCACACATGTTCCAGGTGAGAGTGCCATCATCAGACTGTGAATTAAGCCAATCACACATACTCCAGGTGAGAGTGCCATCATCAGACTGTGAATTAAGCCAATCACACATACTCCAGGTGAGAGTGCCAACATCAGACTGTGAATTAAGTCAATCACAATACTCCAGGTGAGAGTGTCATCATCAGACTGTGAATTAAGCCAATCACACATACTCCAGGTGAGAGTGCCAACATCAGACTGTGAATTAAGCCAATCACACATACTCCAGGTGAGAGTGCCAACATCAGACTGTGAATTAAGCCAATCACACATACTCCATGTGAGAGTGCAATCATCAGACTGTGAATGAAGCCAATAACACATACTCCAGGTGAGAGTGCCAACATCAGACTGTGAATTAAGCCAATCACACATACTCCAGGTGAGATGGCCATCATCAGACTGTGAATTAAGCCAATCACACATGCTCCAGGTGAGAGTGCCATCATCAGACTGTGAATTAAGCCTATCACACATACTCCAGGTGAGAGTGCCAACATCAGACTGTGAATTAAGCCAATCACACATGCTCCAGGTGAGAGTACCATCATCAGACTGTGAATTAAGCCAATCACACATGTTCCAGGTGAGAGTGCCATCATCAGACTGTGAATTAAGCCAATCACACATACTCCAGGTGAGAGTGACATCATCAGACTGTGAAATAAGCCAATTACACATACTCCAGGTGAGAGTGCCATCATCAGACTGTGAATTAAACCAATCACACATACTCCAGGTGAGAGTGCCATCATCAGACTGTGAATTAAGCCAATCACACATACTCCAGGTGAGAGTGCCAAAATCAGACTGTGAATTAAGCCAATCACACATGTTCCAGGTGAGAATGCCATCATCAGACTGTGAATTAAGCCAATCACACATACTCCAGGTGAGAGTGCCATCATCAGACTGTGAATTAAGCCCATCACACATGCTCCAGGTGAGAGTGCCATCATCAGACTGTGAATTAAGCCTATCACACATACTCCAGGTGAGAGTGCCAACATCAGACTGTGAATTAAGCCAATCACACATGCTCCAGGTGAGAGTACCATCATCAGACTGTGAATTAAGCCAATCACACATGTTCCAGGTGAGAGTGCCATCATCAGACTGTGAATTAAGCCAATCACACATACTCCAGGTGAGAGTGACATCATCAGACTGTGAAATAAGCCAATTACACATACTCCAGGTGAGAGTGCCATCATCAGACTGTGAATTAAACCAATCACACATACTCCAGGTGAGAGTGCCATCATCAGACTGTGAATTAAGCCAATCACACATACTCCAGGTGAGAGTGCCAAAATCAGACTGTGAATTAAGCCAATCACACATGTTCCAGGTGAGAATGCCATCATCAGACTGTGAATTAAGCCAATCACACATACTCCAGGTGAGAGTGCCATCATCAGACTGTGAATTAAGCCCATCACACATACTCCAGGTGAGAGTGCCATCATCAGACTGTGAATTAAGTCAATCACACATACTCCAGGTGAGAGTGCCATCATCAGACTGTGAATTAAGCCAATCACACATGTTCCAGGTGATAGTGCCATCATCAGACTGTGAATTAAGCCAATCACACATACTCCTGGTAAGAGTGCCAACATCAGACTGTGAATTAAGCCAATCACACATACTCCAGGTGAGAGTGCCATCATCAGACTGTGAATTAAGCCAATCACACATACTCCAGGTGAGAGTGCCATCATCAGACTGTGAATTAAGCCAATCACACATGTTCCAGGTGAGAGTGCCATCATCAGACTGTGAATTAAGCCAATAACACATACTCCAGGTGAGAGGGCCAACATCAGACTGTGAATTAAGCCAATCACGCATAGTCCAGGTGAGAGTGCCATCATCAGACTGTGAATAAAGCCAATCACACATGTTCCAGGTGAGAGTGCCATCATCAGACTGTGAATTAAACCAATAACACATACTCCAGGTGAGAGTGCCATCATCAGACTGTGAATTAAGCCAATCACACATGTTCCAGGTGAGAGTGCCATCATCAGACTGTGAATAAAGCCAATCACACATACTCCAGGTGAGAGTGCCATCATCAGACTGTGAATTAAGCCAATCACACATACTCCAGGTGAGAGTGCCAACATCAGACTGTGAATTAAGCCAATAACACATACTCCAGGTGAGAGTGTCATCATCAGACTGTGAATTAAGCCAATCACACATACTCCAGGTGAGAGTGCCATCATCAGACTGTGAATTAAGCCAATAACACATACTCCAGGTGAGAGTGCCAAAATCAGACTGTGAATTAAGCCAATCACACATACTCCAGGTGAGAGTGCCATCATCAGACTGTGAATTAAGCCAATCAAACATGCTCCAGGTGAGAGTGCCATCATCAGACTGTGAATTAAGCCTATCACACATACTCCAGGTGAGAGTGCCAAAATCAGACTGTGAATTAAGACAATCACACATGCTCCAGGTGAGAGTACCATCATCAGACTGTGAATTAAGCCAATCACACATGTTCCAGGTGAGAGTGCCATCATCAGACTGTGAATTAAGCCAATCACACATACTCCAGGTGAGAGTGCCATCATCAGACTGTGAATTAAGCCAATCACACATACTCCAGGTGAGAGTGCCAACATCAGACTGTGAATTAAGCCAATCACAATACTCCAGGTGAGAGTGTCATCATCAGACTGTGAATTAAGCCAATCACACATACTCCAGGTGAGAGTGCAAACATCAGACTGTGAATTAAGCCTATCACACATACTCCAGGTGAGAGTGCCATCATCAGACTGTGAATTAAGCCAATCACACATACTCCAGGTGAGAGTGCCATCATCAGACTGTGAATTAAGCCAATAACACATACTCCAGGTGAGAGTGCCAAAATCAGACTGTGAATTAAGCCAATCACACATACTCCAGGTGAGAGTGCCATCATCAGACTGTGAATGAAGCCAATAACACATACTCCAGGTTAGAGTGCCATCATCAGACTGTGAATTAAGCCAAAAACACATACTCCAGGTGAGAGTGCCATCATCAGACTGTGAATTAAGCCAATCAAACATGCTCAAGGTCAGAGTGCCATCATCAGACTGTGAATAAAGCCAATCACACATACTCCAGGTGAGAGTGCCAACATCAGACTGTGAATTAAGCCAATCACACATACTACAGGTGAGAGTGCCATCATCAGACTGTGAATTAAGCCAATCACATATGCTCCAGGTGAGAGTGCCAACATCAGACTGTGAATTAAGCCAATAACACATGCTCCAGGTGAGAGTGCCAACATCAGACTGTGAATTAAGCCAATCACACATACTCCAGGTGAGAGTGCCATCATCAGACTGTGAATTAAGCCAATCACACATACTCCAGGTGAGAGTGCCATCATCAGACTGTGAATTAAGCCAATTACACATACTCCAGGTGAGAGTGCCATCATCAGACTGTGAATTAAGCCAATCACACATGCTCCAGGTGAGAGCGCCAACATCAGACTGTGATTTAAGCCAATAACACATACTCCAGGTGAGAGTGCCATCATCAGACTGTGAATTAAGCCAATCAAACATGCTCCAGGTGAGAGTGCCATCATCAGACTGTGAATTAAGCCTATCACACATACTCCAGGTGAGAGTGCCAAAATCAGACTGTGAATTAAGACAATCACACATGCTCCAGGTGAGAGTACCATCATCAGACTGTGAATTAAGCCAATCACACATGTTCCAGGTGAGAGTGTCATCATCAGACTGTGAATTAAGCCAATCACACATACTCCAGGTGAGAGTGCCATCATCAGACTGTGAATTAAGCCAATCACACATACTCCAGGTGAGAGTGCCAACATCAGACTGTGAATTAAGCCAATCACAATACTCCAGGTGAGAGTGTCATCATCAGACTGTGAATTAAGCCAATCACACATACTCCAGGTGAGAGTGCAAACATCAGACTGTGAATTAAGCCAATCACACATACTCCAGGTGAGAGTGCCAACATCAGACTGTGAATTAAGCCAATCACACATACTCCAGGTGAGAGTGCCATCATCAGACTGTGAATTAAGCCAATAACACATACTCCAGGTGAGAGTGCCAAAATCAGACTGTGAATTAAGCCAATCACACATACTCCAGGTGAGAGTGCCATCATCAGACTGTGAATGAAGCCAATCACACATGTTCCAGGTGAGAGTGTCATCATCAGACTGTGAATTAAGCCAATCACACATACTCCAGGTGAGAGTGCCATCATCAGACTGTGAATTAAGCCAATCACACATACTCCAGGTGAGAGTGCCAACATCAGACTGTGAATTAAGCCAATCACAATACTCCAGGTGAGAGTGTCATCATCAGACTGTGAATTAAGCCAATCACACATACTCCAGGTGAGAGTGCAAACATCAGACTGTGAATTAAGCCAATCACACATACTCCAGGTGAGAGTGCCAACATCAGACTGTGAATTAAGCCAATCACACATACTCCAGGTGAGAGTGCCATCATCAGACTGTGAATTAAGCCAATCACACATACTCCAGGTGAGAGTGCCAAAATCAGACTGTGAATTAAGCCAATCACACATACTCCAGGTGAGAGTGCCATCATCAGACTGTGAATGAAGCCAATAACACATACTCCAGGTTAGAGTGCCATCATCAGACTGTGAATTAAGCCAAAAACACATACTCCAGGTGAGAGTGCCATCATCAGACTGTGAATTAAGCCAATCAAACATGCTCAAGGTCAGAGTGCCATCATCAGACTGTGAATAAAGCCAATCACACATACTCCAGGTGAGAGTGCCATCATCAGACTGTGAATTAAGCCAATCACACATACTACAGGTGAGAGTGCCATCATCAGACTGTGAATTAAGCCAATCACATATGCTCCAGGTGAGAGTGCCAACATCAGACTGTGAATTAAGCCAATAACACATGCTCCAGGTGAGAGTGCCAACATCAGACTGTGAATTAAGCCAATAACACATGCTCCAGGTGAGAGTGCCATCATCAGACTGTGAATTAAGCCAATCACACATACTCCAGGTGAGAGTGCCATCATCAGACTGTGAATTAAGCCAATAACACATACTCCAGGTGAGAGGGCCAACATCAGACTGTGAATTAAGCCAATCACGCATAGTCCAGGTGAGAGTGCCATCATCAGACTGTGAATAAAGCCAATCACACATGTTCCAGGTGAGAGTGCCATCATCAGACTGTGAATTAAACCAATAACACATACTCCAGGTGAGAGTGCCATCATCAGACTGTGAATTAAGCCAATCACACATGTTCCAGGTGAGAGTGCCATCATCAGACTGTGAATAAAGCCAATCACACATACTCCAGGTGAGAGTGCCATCATCAGACTGTGAATTAAGCCAATCACACATACTCCAGGTGAGAGTGCCAACATCAGACTGTGAATTAAGCCAATAACACATACTCGAGGTGAGAGTGTCATCATCAGACTGTGAATTAAGCCAATCACACATACTCCAGGTGAGAGTGCCATCATCAGACTGTGAATTAAGCCAATAACACATACTCCAGGTGAGAGTGCCAAAATCAGACTGTGAATTAAGCCAATCACACATACTCCAGGTGAGAGTGCCATCATCAGACTGTGAATTAAGCCAATCAAACATGCTCCAGGTGAGAGTGCCATCATCAGACTGTGAATTAAGCCTATCACACATACTCCAGGTGAGAGTGCCAAAATCAGACTGTGAATTAAGACAATCACACATGCTCCAGGTGAGAGTACCATCATCAGACTGTGAATTAAGCCAATCACACATGTTCCAGGTGAGAGTGTCATCATCAGACTGTGAATTAAGCCAATCACACATACTCCAGGTGAGAGTGCCATCATCAGACTGTGAATTAAGCCAATCACACATACTCCAGGTGAGAGTGCCAACATCAGACTGTGAATTAAGCCAATCACAATACTCCAGGTGAGAGTGTCATCATCAGACTGTGAATTAAGCCAATCACACATACTCCAGGTGAGAGTGCCAACATCAGACTGTGAATTAAGCCAATCACACATACTCCAGGTGAGAGTGCCAACATCAGACTGTGAATTAAGCCAATCACACATACTCCAGGTGAGAGTGCCATCATCAGACTGTGAATTAAGCCAATAACACATACTCCAGGTGAGAGTGCCAAAATCAGACTGTGAATTAAGCCAATCACACATACTCCAGGTGAGAGTGCCATCATCAGACTGTGAATGAAGCCAATAACACATACTCCAGGTTAGAGTGCCATCATCAGACTGTGAATTAAGCCAAAAACACATACTCCAGGTGAGAGTGCCATCATCAGACTGTGAATTAAGCCAATCAAACATGCTCAAGGTCAGAGTGCCATCATCAGACTGTGAATAAAGCCAATCACACATACTCCAGGTGAGAGTGCCAACATCAGACTGTGAATTAAGCCAATCACACATACTACAGGTGAGAGTGCCATCATCAGACTGTGAATTAAGCCAATCACATATGCTCCAGGTGAGAGTGCCAACATCAGACTGTGAATTAAGCCAATAACACATGCTCCAGGTGAGAGTGCCAACATCAGACTGTGAATTAAGCCAATAACACATGCTCCAGGTGAGAGTGCCATCATCAGACTGTGAATTAAGCCAATCACACATACTCCAGGTGAGAGTGCCATCATCAGACTGTGAATTAAGCCAATTACACATACTCCAGGTGAGAGTGCCATCATCAGACTGTGAATTAAGCCAATCACACATGCTCCAGGTGAGAGCGCCAACATCAGACTGTGATTTAAGCCAATAACACATACTCCAGGTGAGAGTGCCATCATCAGACTGTGAATTAAGCCAATCAAACATGCTCCAGGTGAGAGTGCCATCATCAGACTGTGAATTAAGCCTATCACACATACTCCAGGTGAGAGTGCCAAAATCAGACTGTGAATTAAGACAATCACACATGCTCCAGGTGAGAGTACCATCATCAGACTGTGAATTAAGCCAATCACACATGTTCCAGGTGAGAGTGTCATCATCAGACTGTGAATTAAGCCAATCACACATACTCCAGGTGAGAGTGCCATCATCAGACTGTGAATTAAGCCAATCACACATACTCCAGGTGAGAGTGCCAACATCAGACTGTGAATTAAGCCAATCACAATACTCCAGGTGAGAGTGTCATCATCAGACTGTGAATTAAGCCAATCACACATACTCCAGGTGAGAGTGCCAACATCAGACTGTGAATTAAGCCAATCACACATACTCCAGGTGAGAGTGCCAACATCAGACTGTGAATTAAGCCAATCACACATACTCCAGGTGAGAGTGCCATCATCAGACTGTGAATTAAGCCAATAACACATACTCCAGGTGAGAGTGCCAAAATCAGACTGTGAATTAAGCCAATCACACATACTCCAGGTGAGAGTGCCATCATCAGACTGTGAATGAAGCCAATAACACATACTCCAGGTTAGAGTGCCATCATCAGACTGTGAATTAAGCCAAAAACACATACTCCAGGTGAGAGTGCCATCATCAGACTGTGAATTAAGCCAATCAAACATGCTCAAGGTCAGAGTGCCATCATCAGACTGTGAATAAAGCCAATCACACATACTCCAGGTGAGAGTGCCAACATCAGACTGTGAATTAAGCCAATCACACATACTACAGGTGAGAGTGCCATCATCAGACTGTGAATTAAGCCAATCACATATGCTCCAGGTGAGAGTGCCAACATCAGACTGTGAATTAAGCCAATAACACATGCTCCAGGTGAGAGTGCCAACATCAGACTGTGAATTAAGCCAATAACACATGCTCCAGGTGAGAGTGCCATCATCAGACTGTGAATTAAGCCAATCACACATACTCCAGGTGAGAGTGCCATCATCAGACTGTGAATTAAGCCAATTACACATACTCCAGGTGAGAGTGCCATCATCAGACTGTGAATTAAGCCAATCACACATGCTCCAGGTGAGAGCGCCAACATCAGACTGTGATTTAAGCCAATAACACATACTCCAGGTGAGAGTGCCATCATCAGACTGTGAATTAAGCCAATCACACATACTCCGGGTGAGAGTGCCAACATCAGACTGTGAATTAAGCCAATCACACATGCTCCAGGTGAGAGTGAGTTCATTAAACTGTGAATTAAGCCAATCACACATACTCCAGGTGAGAGTGCCATCATCAGACTGTGAATTAAGCCAATTACACATACTCCAGGTGAGAGTGCCATCATCAGACTGTGAATTAAGCCAATCACACATGCTCCAGGTGAGAGCGCCAACATCAGACTGTGATTTAAGCCAATAACACATACTCCAGGTGAGAGTGCCATCATCAGACTGTGAATTAAGCCAATCACACATACTCCGGGTAAGAGTGCCAACATCAGACTGTGAATTAAGCCAATCACACATACTCCAGGTGAGAGTGCCATCATCAGACTGTGAATTAAACCAATTACACATACTCCAGGTGAGAGTGCCAACATCAGACTGTGAATTAAGCCAATCACATATACTCCAGGTGAGAGTGCCATCATCAGACTGTGAATTAAGCCAATCACACATGCTCCAGGTGAGAGTGCCATCATCAGACTGTGAATTAAGCCAATCACACATACTCCAGGTGAGAGTGCCATCATCAGACTGTGAATTAAGCCAATCACACATACTCCAGGTGAGAGTGCCATCATCAGACTGTGAATTAAGCCAATCACACATACTCCAGGTGAGAGTGCCAACATCAGACTGTGAATTAAGCCCATCACACATACTCCAGGTGAGAGTGCCATCATCAGACTGTGAATTAAGCCACTTACATATACTCCAGGTGAGAGTGCCATCATCAGACTGTGAATTAAGCCAATCACACATACTCCAGGTGAGAGTGCCATCATCAGACTGTGAATTAAGCCAATCACACATACTCCAGGTGAGAGTGCCAACATCAGACTGTGAATTGAGCCAATCACACATACTCCAAGTGAGAGTGCCATCATCAGACTGTGAATTAAGCCAATCACACATAGTCCAGGTGAGAGTGCCATCATCAGACTGTGAATTAAGCCAATCACACATACTCCAGGTGAGAGTGCCATCATCAGACTGTGAATTAAGCCAATCACACATACTCCAGGTGAGAGTGCCATCATCAGACTGTGAATTAAGCCAATAACACATACTCCAGGTGAGAGTGCCAAAATCAGACTGTGAATTAAGCCAATCACACATACTCCAGGTGAGAGTGCCATCATCAGACTGTGAATGAAGCCAATAACACATACTCCAGGTGAGAGTGCCATCATCAGACTGTGAATTAAGCCAAAAACACATACTCCAGGTGAGAGTGCCATCATCAGACTGTGAATTAAGCCAATCAAACATGCTCAAGGTGAGAGTGCCATCATCAGACTGTGAATAAAGCCAATCACACATACTCCAGGTGAGAGTGCCAACATCAGACTGTGAATTAAGCCAATCACACATACTCCAGGTGAGAGTGCCATCATCAGACTGTGAATTAAGCCAATCACACATGCTCCAGGTGAGAGTGCCAACATCAGACTGTGAATTAAGCCAATAACACATGCTCCAGGTGAGAGTGCCAACATCAGACTGTGAATTAAGCCAATAACACATGCTCCAGGTGAGAGTGCCATCATCAGACTGTGAATTAAGCCAATCACACATACTCCAGGTGAGAGTGCCATCATCAGACTGTGAATTAAGCCAATTACACATACTCCAGGTGAGAGTGCTATCATCAGACTGTGAATTAAGCCAATCACACATGCTCCAGGTGAGAGCGCCAACATCAGACTGTGATTTAAGCCAATAACACATACTCCAGGTGAGAGTGCCATCATCATACTGTGAATTAAGCCAATCACACATACTCCGGGTGAGAGTGCCAACATCAGACTGTGAATTAAGCCAATCACACATGCTCCAGGTGAGAGTGAGTTCATTAAACTGTGAATTAAGCCAATCACACATACTCCAGGTGAGAGTGCCATCATCAGACTGTGAATTAAGCCAATTACACATACTCCAGATGAGAGTGCCATCATCAGACTGTGAATTAAGCCAATCACACATGCTCCAGGTGAGAGCGCCAACATCAGACTGTGATTTAAGCCAATAACACATACTCCAGGTGAGAGTGCCATCATCAGACTGTGAATTAAGCCAATCACACATACTCCGGGTAAGAGTGCCAACATCAGACTGTGAATTAAGCCAATCACACATACTCCAGGTGAGAGTGCCATCATCAGACTGTGAATTAAACCAATTACACATACTCCAGGTGAGATTGCCAACATCAGACTGTGAATTAAGCCAATCACACATACTCCAGGTGAGAGTGCCATCATCAGACTGTGAATTAAGCCAATCACACATGCTCCAGGTGAGAGTGCCATCATCAGACTGTGAATTAAGCCAATCACACATACTCCAGGTGAGAGTGCCATCATCAGACTGTGAATTAAGCCAATCACACATACTCCAGGTGAGAGTGCCATCATCAGACTGTGAATTAAGCCAATCACACATACTCCAGGTGAGAGTGCCAACATCAGACTGTGAATTAAGCCCATCACACATACTCCAGGTGAGAGTGCCATCATCAGACTGTGAATTAAGCCACTTACATATACTCCAGGTGAGAGTGCCATCATCAGACTGTGAATTAAGCCAATCACACATACTCCAGGTGAGAGTGCCATCATCAGACTGTGAATTAAGCCAATCACACATACTCCAGGTGAGAGTGCCAACATCAGACTGTGAATTGAGCCAATCACACATACTCCAGGTGAGAGTGCCATCATCAGACTGTGAATTAAGCCAATCACACATAGTCCAGGTGAGAGTGCCATCATCAGACTGTGAATTAAGCCAATCACACATACTCCAGGTGAGAGTGCCATCATCAGACTGTGAATTAAGCCAATCACACATACTCCAGGTGAGAGTGCCATAATCAGACTGTGAATTAAGCCAATCACACATACTCCAGGTGAGAGTGCCATCATCAGACTGTGAATTAAGCCAATAACACATGCTCCAGGTGAGAGTGCCAACATCAGACTGTGAATTAAGCCAATAACACATACTCCAGGTGAGAGTGCCATCATCAGACTGTGAATTAAGCCAATCACACATACTCCAGGTGAGAGTGCCATCATCAGACTGTGAATTAAGCCAATCACACATGCACCAGGTGAGAGTGCCAACATCAGACTGTGAATTAAGCCAATCACACATACTCCAGGTGAGAGTGCCATCATCAGACTGTGAATTAAGCCAATCACACATGCTCCAGGTGAGAGTGAGATCATTAAACTGTAAATTAAGCCAATCACACATACTCAAGGTGAGAGTGCCATCATCAGACTGTGAATTAAGCCAATTACACATACTCCAGGTGAGAGTGCCATCATCAGACTGTGAATTAAGCCAATCACACATGCTCCAGGTGAGAGCGCCAACATCAGACTGTGATTTAAGCCAATAACACATACTCCAGGTGAGAGTGCCATCATCAGACTGTGAATTAAGCCAATCACACATACTCCGGGTGAGAGTGCCAACATCAGACTGTGAATTAAGCCAATCACACATGCTCCAGGTGAGAGTGAGTTCATTAAACTGTGAATTAAGCCAATCACACATACTCCAGGTGAGAGTGCCATCATCAGACTGTGAATTAAGCCAATTACACATACTCCAGGTGAGAGTGCCATCATCAGACTGTGAATTAAGCCAATCACACATGCTCCAGGTGAGAGCGCCAACATCAGACTGTGATTTAAGCCAATAACACATACTCCAGGTGAGAGTGCCATCATCAGACTGTGAATTAAGCCAATCACACATACTCCGGGTAAGAGTGCCAACATCAGACTGTGAATTAAGCCAATCACACATACTCCAGGTGAGAGTGCCATCATCAGACTGTGAATTAAGCCAATTACACATACTCCAGGTGAGAGTGCCAACATCAGACTGTGAATTAAGCCAATCACACATACTCCAGGTGAGAGTGCCATCATCAGACTGTGAATTAAGCCAATCACACATGCTCCAGGTGAGAGTGCCATCATCAGACTGTGAATTAAGCCAATCACACATACTCCAGGTGAGAGTGCCATCATCAGACTGTGAATTAAGCCAATCACACATACTCCAGGTGAGAGTGCCATCATCAGACTGTGAATTAAGCCAATCACACATACTCCAGGTGAGAGTGCCAACATCAGACTGTGAATTAAGCCCATCACACATACTCCAGGTGAGAGTGCCATCATCAGACTGTGAATTAAGCCACTTACATATACTCCAGGTGAGAGTGCCATCATCAGACTGTGAATTAAGCCAATCACACATACTCCAGGTGAGAGTGCCATCATCAGACTGTGAATTAAGCCAATCACACATACTCCAGGTGAGAGTGCCAACATCAGACTGTGAATTGAGCCAATCACACATACTCCAGGTGAGAGTGCCATCATCAGACTGTGAATTAAGCCAATCACACATAGTCCAGGTGAGAGTGCCATCATCAGACTGTGAATTAAGCCAATCACACATACTCCAGGTGAGATGGCCATCATCAGACTGTGAATTAAGCCAATCACACATACTCCAGGTGAGAGTGCCATCATCAGACTGTGAATTAAGCCAATCACACATACTCCAGGTGAGAGTGCCATCATCAGACTGTGAATTAAGCCAATAACACATGCTCCAGGTGAGAGTGCCAACATCAGACTGTGAATTAAGCCAATAACACATACTCCAGGTGAGAGTGCCATCATCAGAATGTGAATTAAGCCAATCACACATGCACCAGGTGAGAGTGCCAACATCAGACTGTGAATTAAGCCAATCACACATACTCCAGGTGAGAGTGCATTCATCAGACTGTGAATTAAGCCAATAACACATACTCCAGGTGAGAGTGTCATCATCAGACTGTGAATTAAGCCAATTACACATTCTCCAGGTGAGAGTGCCATCATCAGACTGTGAATTAAGCCAATCACACATACTCCAGGTGAGAGTGCCATCATCAGACTGTGAATTAAGCCAATTACACATACCCCATGTGAGAGTGCCATCATCGTACTGTGAATTAAGCCAACCACACATACTCCAGGTGAGAGTGGCATCATCAGACTGTGAATTAAGCCAATCACACATACTCCAGGTGAGAGTGCCATCATCAGACTGTGCATAAAGCCAATCACACATGCTCCAGGTGAGAGTGCCATCATCAGACTGTGAATTAAGCCAATCACACATACTCCAGGTGAGAGTGCATTCATCAGACTGTGAATTAAGCCAATAACACATACTCCAGGTGAGAGTGTCATCATCAGACTGTGAATTAAGCCAATTACACATACCCCATGTGAGAGTGCCATCATCGTACTGTGAATTAAGCCAACCACACATACTCCAGGTGAGAGTGGCATCATCAGACTGTGAATTAAGCCAATCACACATACTCCAGGTGAGAGTGCCATCATCAGACTGTGAATTAAGCCAATCACACATACTCCAGGTGAGAGTGCATTCATCAGACTGTGAATTAAGCCAATCACACATACTCCAGGTGAGAGTGCCATCATCAGACTGTGAATTAAGCCAATTACACATACCCCATGTGAGAGTGCCATCATCGTACTGTGAATTAAGCCAACCACACATACTCCAGGTGAGAGTGGCATCATCAGACTGTGAATTAAGCCAATCACACATACTCCAGGTGAGAGTGCCATCATCAGACTGTGCATTAAGCCAATCACACATGCTCCAGGTGAGAGTGCCATCATCAGACTGTGAATTAAGCCAATCACACATACTCCAGGTGAGAGTGCCATCATCAGACTGTGAATTAAGCCAATCACACATACTCCAGGTGAGAGTGTCATCATCAGACTGTGAATTAAGCCAATTACACATACTCCAGGTGAGAGTGCCATCATCAGACTGTGAATTAAGCCAATCACACATACTCCAGGTGAGAGTGCCATCATCAGACTGTGAATTAAGCCAATTACACATACTCCAGGTGAGAGTGCCATCATCAGACTGTGAATTAAGCCAATCACACATACTCCAGGTGAGAGTGCCATCATCAGACTGTGAATTAAGCCAATTACACATACTCCAGGTGAGAGTGCCATCATCAGACTGTGAATTAAGCCAATTACACATACCCCAGGTGAGAGTGCCATCATCAGACTGTGAATTAAGCCAATCACACATACTCCAGGTGAGAGTGCCATCATCAGACTGTGAAGTAAGCCAATTACACATACTCCAGGTCAGAGTGCCATCATCAGACTGTGAATTAAACCAATTACACATACTCCAGGTGAGAGTGCCATCATCAGACTGTGAATTAAGCAAATTACGCATACTCCAGGTGAGAGTGCCATCATCAGACTGTGAATTAAGCCAATCACACATACTCCAGGTGAGAGTGCCATGATCAGACTGTGAATTAAGCCAATTACACATACTCCAGGTGAGAGTGCCATCATCAGACTGTGAATTAAGCCAATCACACATATTCCAGGTGAGAGTGCAATCATCAGACTGTGAATTAAGCCAATTACACATACTCCAGGTGAGAGTGCCATCATCAGACTGTGAATTAAGCCAATCACACATACTGCAGGTGAGAGTGACATCATCAGACTGTGAAATAAGCCAATTACACATACTCCAGGTGAGAGTGCCATCATCAGACTGTGAATTAAACCAATCACACATACTCCAGGTGAGAGTGCGTCATCAGACTGTGACTTAAGCCAATCACACATACTCCAGGTGAGAGTGCCAACATCAGACTGTGAATTAAGCCAATCACACATGTTCCAGGTGAGAATGCCATCATCAGACTGTGAATTAAGCCAATCACACATACTCCAGGTGAGAGTGCCATCATCAGACTGTGAATTAAGCCAATCACACATACTCCAGGTGAGAGTGCCATCATCAGACTGTGAATTAAGTCAATCACACATACTCCAGGTGAGAGTGCCATCATCAGACAGTGAATTAAGCCAATCACACATGTTCCAGGTGAGAGGGCCAACATCAGACTGTGAATTAAGCCAATCACGCATACTCCAGGTGAGAGTGCCATCATCAGACTGTGAATTAAGCCAATCACACAGGTTCCAAGTGAGAGTGACATCATCAGACTGTGAATTAAGCCAATAACACATACTCCAGGTGAGAGTGCCATCATCAGACTGTGAATTAAGCCAATCACACAGGTTCCAGGTGAGAGTGCCATCATCAGACTGTGAATTAAGCCAATATCACATACTCCAGGTGAGAGTGCCATCATCAGACTGTGAATTAAGCCAATCACACATGTTCCAGGTGAGAGTGCCATCATCAGACTGTGAATTAAGCCAATCACACATACTCCAGGTGAGAGTGCCATCATCAGACTGTGAATTAAGCCAATCACACATACTCCAGGTGAGAGTGCCAACATCAGACTGTGAATTAAGCCAATAACACATACTCCAGGTGAGAGTGTCATCATCAGACTGTGAATTAAGCCAATCACACATGTTCCAGGTGAGAGCGCCATCATCAGACTGTGAATTAAGCCAATCACACATACTCCAGGTGAGAGTGCCATCATCAGACTGTGAATTAAGCCAATCACACATACTCCAGGTGAGAGTGCCAACATCAGACTGTGAATTAAGCCAATCACAATACTCCAGGTGAGAGTGTCATCATCAGACTGTGAATTAAGCCAATCACACATACTCCAGGTGAGAGTGCCAACATCAGACTGTGAATTAAGCCAATCACACATACTCCAGGTGAGAGTGCCAACATCAGACTGTGAATTAAGCCAATCACACATACTCCAGGTGAGAGTGCCATCATCAGACTGTGAATGAAGCCAATAACACATACTCCAGGTGAGAGTGCCAACATCAGACTGTGAATTAAGCCAATCACACATACTCCAGGTGAGAGTGCCATCATCAGACTGTGAATTAAGCCAATCACACATGCTCCAGGTGAGAGTGCCATCATCAGACTGTGAATTAAGCCTATCACACATACTCCAGGTGAGAGTGCCAACATCAGACTGTGAATTAAGCCAATCACACATGCTGCAGGTGAGAGTACCATCATCAGACTGTGAATTAAGCCAATCACACATGTTCCAGGTGAGAGTGCCATCATCAGACTGTGAATTAAGCCAATCACACATACTCCAGGTGAGAGTGCCATCATCAGACTGTGAATTAAGCCAATCACACATACTCCAGGTGAGAGTGCCATCATCAGACTGTGAATTAAGTCAATCACACATACTCCAGGTGAGAGTGCCATCATCAGACTGTGAATTAAGCCAATCACACATGTTCCAGGTGACAGTGCCATCATCAGACTGTGAATTAAGCCAATCACACATACTCCAGGTAAGAGTGCCAACATCAGACTGTGAATTAAGCCAATCACACATACTCCAGGTGAGAGTGCCATCATCAGACTGTGAATTAAGCCAATCACACATACTCCAGGTGAGAGTGCCATCATCAGACTGTGAATTAAGCCAATCACACATGTTCCAGGTGAGAGTGCCATCATCAGACTGTAAATTAAGCCAATAACACATACTCCAGGTGAGAGGGCCAACATCAGACTGTGAATTAAGCCAATCACGCATAGTCCAGGTGAGAGTGCCATCATCAGACTGTGAATAAAGCCAATCACACATGTTCCAGGTGAGAGTGCCATCATCAGACTGTGAATTAAACCAATAACACATGTTCCAGGTGAGAGTGCCATCATCAGACTGTGAATTAAGCCAATCACACATACTCCAGGTGAGAGTGCCATCATCAGACTGTGAATTAAGCCAATCACACATACTCCAGGTGAGAGTGCCAACATCAGACTGTGAATTAAGCCAATAACACATACTCCAGGTGAGAGTGTCATCATCAGACTGTGAATTAAGCCAATCACACATACTCCAGGTGAGAGTGCCATCATCAGACTGTGAATTAAGCCAATAACACATACTCCAGGTGAGAGTGCCAAAATCAGACTGTGAATTAAGCCAATCACACATACTCCAGGTGAGAGTGCCATCATCAGACTGTTAATTAAGCCAATCAAAAATGCTCCAGGTGAGAGTGCCATCATCAGACTGTGAATTAAGCCTATCACACATACTCCAGGTGAGAGTGCCAAAATCAGACTGTGAATTAAGACAATCACACATGCTCCAGGTGAGAGTACCATCATCAGACTGTGAATTAAGCCAATCACACATGTTCCAGGTGAGAGTGCCATCATCAGACTGTGAATTAAGCCAATCACACATACTCCAGGTGAGAGTGCCATCATCAGACTGTGTATTAAGCCAATCACACATACTCCAGGTGAGAGTGCCAACATCAGACTGTGAATTAAGCCAATCACAATACTCCAGGTGAGAGTGTCATCATCAGACTTTGAATTAAGCCAATCACACATACTCCAGGTGAGAGTGCCAACATCAGACTGTGAATTAAGCCATTCACACATACTCCAGGTGAGAGTGCCAACATCAGACTGTGAATTAAGCCAATCACACATACTCCAGGTGAGAGTGCCATCATCAGACTGTGAATTAAGCCAATAACACATACTCCAGGTGAGAGTGCCAAAATCAGACTGTGAATTAAGCCAATCACAGATACTCCAGGTGAGAGTACCATCATCAGACTGTGAATTAAGCCAATCACACATGCTCCAGGTTACGAGTGCCATCATCAGACTGTGAATTAAGCCTATCACACATACTCCAGATGAGAGTGCCAACATCAAACTGTAAATTAAGCCAATCACACATACTCCAGGTGAGAGTGTCATCATCAGACTGTGAATTAAGCCAATCACACATACTCCAGGTGATAGTGCCATCATCAGACTGTGAATTAAGCTAATCACACATGCTCCATGTGAGAATGCCATCATCAGACTGTGAATTAAGCCAATCACACATACTCCAGGTGAGAGTGCCAACATCAGACTGTGAATTAAGCCAATCACACATGCTCCAGGTGAGAATGCCATCATCAGACTGTGAATTAAGCCAATCACACATGCTCCAGGTGAGAGTACCATCATCAGACTGTTAATTAAGCCAATCACACATGTTCCAGGTGAGAGTTCCATCATCAGACTGTGAATTAAGCCAGTCACACATACTCCAGGTGAGAGTGCCATCATCAGACTGTGAATTAAGCCAATCACACATACTCCAGGTGAGAGTGCCAACATCAGACTGTGAATTAAGCCAATCACAATACTCCAGGTGAGAGTGTCATCATCAGACTGTGAATTAAGCCAATCACACATACTCCAGGTGAGAGTGCCAACATCAGACTGTGAATTAAGCCAATCACACATACTCCAGGTGAGAGTGCCAACATAAGACTGTGAATTAAGCCAATCACACATACTCCAGGTGAGAGTGCCATGATCAGACTGTGAATTAAGCCAATAACACATACTCCAGGTGAGGGTGCCAAAATCAGACTGTGAATTAAGCCAATCACACATACTCCAGGTGAGAGTGCCATCATCAGACTGTGAATTAAGCCAATCACACATGCTCCAGGTGAGAGTGCCATCATCAGACTGTGAATTAAGCCTATCACACATACTCCAGGTGAGAGTGCCAACATCAGACTGTGAATTAAGCCAATCACACATGCTCCAGGTGAGAGTACCATCATCAGACTGTGAATTAAGCCAATCACACATGTTCCCGGTGAGAGTGCCATCATCAGACTGTGAATTAAGCCAATCACACATGCTTCAGGTGAGAGTGCCATCATCAGACTGTGAATTAAGCCAATCACACATGTTCCAGGTGAGAGTGCCAACATCAGACTGTGAATTAAGCCAATCACACATACTCCAGGTGAGAATGTCATCATCAGACTGTTAATTAAGCCAATCACACATACTCTAGGTGATAGTGCCATCATTAGACTGTGAATTAAGCCAATCACACATGCTCCAGGTGAGAATGCCATCATCAGACTGTGAATTAAGCCAATCACACATACTCCAGGTGAGAGTGCCAACATCAGACTGAATTAAGCCAATCACACATGCTCCAGGTGAGAATGCCATCATCAGACTGTGAATTAAGCCAATCACACATGCTCCAGGTGAGAATGCCATCATCAGACTGTGAATTAAGCCAATCACACATGCTCCAGGTGAGAGTGCCATCATCAGACTGTGAATTAAGCCAATCACAAATACTCCAGGTGAGAGTGTCATCATCAGACTGTGAATTAAACAAATGATCACACGATCATGAATACTCCAGGAGAGTCTGATTTGAACTCCCAATTGAAAGTAATACTAACAGACCGGTCTTAAATCTCCAGGTGAGAGCGCCAACATCATATCCAATAACAAATTGTTTTATGCACCTGCTGAGAGCCCCACAATCACACCTGCAATGCCCCATATCCCTTCGAGAGCCCTACAATCGGACCAAAAAATCTAGTGTTTTCCTATACAACTGGGGAAACGTCACTATTAGACCTAGAATTAAACCAACGATCACCAAAGCACTATATACTTCCAGTGAGAGCGCCAACATCAAATCAACTATCCCCATCACTTCCGGAAACCCGCCCACGATTGCCTATACCCCATTGAGAGCAAAAGCTCCACTTACAGGAGTCCCACCTTTCGTCTGGTATCGAATTAATGATCCCGTATGTTGAAATCTACACGCCAAATTAGAAGATGGAGCCAGCAAATTTTGCACACGAATAATTTTTCAACATTTTGTACATTCACACGCATATAATTAATTCACAAGTTAAAAACTTGGTGAATTCATCGATTAGTGTCACTGTACATATATTTTGCGCACCGTTTTTTTTTTGTTTTTTACCTATTTTTAAACATTTTTATGCGACTTGTGCGATGAGTTCTGGTTTCGTTTGACACCCGCTTAAAATTGTAAGCACAGATTTGATCTTGAATTGACTATCGTTCAATTTATTACTTTGAATATATATAAGATATTTTGTCGGAACAGATTGATATTAAAATAAACTGAATTTGTTACCAGTATGGCGGACTTGTAAATACTCGTGAGAAATTTTGCGAGAAAACAGTCAAGCCCACATAATCCTATAACCTGCTTACTCACTATCATATACTGCTTATATTTTTGACATAACTCCAAATGAGTGTAACCAAGCTTACTAAATATATCTCAGAGCATCAAGCCATCCAAATACTACAGACATCCCAAAAACTGCTCATACGAGTAAATTTCTCTGATAGTAAAGGAGACTACCTTAAAGCCCAGGTAACATCGACGGTTCAAACCAACATTGTGTGGTGGTGCCAGGAAGGCAGGACTACAAAAGACACCATCGCCTGGTTGGAGCAGAATCTCTGCACCAAGCTTCGACTATTAGGCAGCAACATTCACCTATACTTTTGTCGCAGTACATTGGACAACAGCACAAAAGGGCAACACAATCTTCCTTCTCCCAGAAGACCAGACAAGTGAGACTACTAGTATCAGATGTTATAAAAGAGCTATTGATTTGATTGCGAGCCATCCAAGCTGTAAAATAAGTTTCATCACTACACCTATCTACTCGATCTGGAGGTGGAACCTAACAGTTTCTAGTAGGCAAACCAAAGAGCAGCAAGCTGAGAAAGACATGTCTGTATACCAAGAGCTAGACAAGCAGCTTCTTAACATGATTTAAATGCGCTCACAAAAGAGCTGACAAAGAGTCTAAACCAAGAAGTCCCTGACTTGAACAGAGCTGAACAAGAGTCCAAACCAAGTAGTCCCTGACTTGAACAGAGCTGAACAAGAGTCTAAACCAAGTATTCCCTGACTTGAACAGAGATCTATACAGAAATCCAAAAACTAAAAATCAGGCAAAGCAAGGGCCACGTAAACCACTATTAAAACCGCATTCGATTTATACAATGATTGCACACATCCTGCCTTCCACCTAACGATCGAATCACTCATATTGAAAACACCCGTCTGCTGTATAGACAGATGCACGATATATAGAGATACACTCCATCCAAAAACGTCTGCATTCCCTTGAGGTTGCATTTCAAAATCAATCAAATGCGCACATCTATCCATCTCAAGATCATCCACCACCATATCAAGTAGTACAACCATTACAATTTCAACCAGTTATACCTCCACATTTCATTCATCATAGATACGTTACTCCTCCTCAGTACTCAAATTTATACAGTGGCCAGGTAATAGACATCCATTCATTAGTATCTTACCTCCAATGCACCACAGACCGCAACCATCTACATGTCAAAATCACAAGGATACGAATATGCGATAAAAGTATCGCCCAATTACCCAACAAGTCAATAGCAAAGACTCCAGTATAAGCTCACGAGAAACAGTTGATAGTCAAACAGCTGTAAATTCAGGTCTACGACTACGACTACTGCTGACAACCAGGAAGGAATAGCAGAGTCCCAAATAGAAATAATTGAACAGGGCTACAGTTTATCACTGGAGTCACAAATAGACCACGATCAGGAAGGAAAGACTGAGTCTCAAACTGATATTGAACACTACAAAACTGAATCACTAGAATCACATAAGGAACATAAGCTAGTTCAACAAACCCTCTTACTTTAAAGAAAATACCAGTCTCGACAGATCAAGATACAGACACGAGACTTCATTTCTTAGGGATAAGTTAACCAACCCTAGGAGTGACATAGCCAAGTCGAATCTCTTGCGTATTATTACTTTTAATTGTAAAAATGCATTTAATACCAGTCCTTGTATCAAGGAAATTTTAGATTTTAGCGATTGTATTTGCATGCAAGAACATTGGATGTTCAGTTTTGAGAAGGCTAATTTAATAAACATGTTTCATAACACATCCTGCTTAAATCAGTCGAGGAAAACCCAATCCCATCGGTACAAAAACCCAGAGGCTATAAAGGGGTGGCCATATGGTGGAAGACCGAGCTAAACCATCTAGTAGAACAACTAGAAGACTGGTCGGAAGAATAGTCTGTCTTAAAAAACCCAAGAGCCCCTGAATACTTCAACATTGGTAATAGAAAAGAGAATATATGGCATTGTCAGTTAAGATGTGAAGCAAGCAACCTGAACTCTCACTTGCATCTTCACTTCTTGGTTGATAATCCATATTGCCCACACTGTAGAGACACTGTTGAAGATAGCTTTCATTATTTAATATCGTGCCCGACCTATTAACTTCAGAGGTGGTCACTGCAAAGTATCTGCATGGAATTCCATATTGATTTTAACCCGATAAACCTACTGCATGGAAATGAGCTTCTTTCTTATAATGACAATGTCAAGCTCATGTTGGCAGTGCAAACATATATTGAAAATACAAAGCGTTTTTGAAGTATACATAAATGTAGCATGTTCATACACTAATGATCTGACTACTAGTTATCGTTGACAGACTGTTGTTTTGTTTATATAAAAATGCCATTTATACTATATACATATTATTTATTTAATCATAATATTAAATGGAAAAATTAAAAAAAAATTTTAATCACACACTTTTGGCGAAATATGTACTGGAAGTAAAATTTACTGCTTTTTCTAAGTAAACCATATTGTGATTAATTAAAAAAAATATGAACAAATACTAGTAATGTTAACTAATCTTTATTTTACCAAAAGAGATATATTGAGAATACTATTTAATACCATGAAAATATTTTTGCTTCTAAAAACCAGTTTACAAATTTAAAATTAAAATATATTTTCTCTTTTCCTTATTACATGTAAACTAACATTAAATTAAACTACTAATGTTATCATAGTAATGATTTTTGACACCTTATATTTACAAATTAGAGTTATCTTTCTTTGAATGTGTTCTCAGTATATGTTTGTATTCTATATCCAACATGTTGAACATCTGTATGTTGCCTTGTATGGAGAGGATTTAAATAGGCTATGCCTGCTATCCAATCCATTTCAATTTTCTTGAATAAATATGTTTAAACTATAGTCTGTCTCAAATCAGATTTCAAACCCAAACCTATCATTGATCTGTATTTATATGCTGATTAGAGACACAAAAACAGCAAACGAGGAATTTAAAGATTTTCTCGACCAAGTGTTTGAAATCATAAATAAGTATGCAGACAGATGTACTCATGTCTTGTGTGGTGACTTTAACTGCGACTTAACATCAGCACCAGGAAGCTCTCCAAGGTGCACTTGGCTAGAAAACTTCATACATCCAAATGACAATGAATCTTCAACAATTGATTACTTCCTTTTCCGTCAAGATATACTGCCCATCGCACTGAATACTGCCAGTCAGATTCGATATGTTACCCAATAATACATCAGACCACTATCCTCTCATGATTGAACTAGAGATCACATATGGAGGTAAAAATATACATACTGAAGATAACAAATCGAAAACAACAAAAATTAGATGGAATAAAATTGATTTAGAGCAATACCAAATGCGCTCGACCAGAAACTCATGAAAAAACCCCGAGACCACGATATAGAAACCCTTAAATTAGAAAAGCTGATGAAAATTATTTTGGAAGTACATGTACAGGTGGTTCCCAAAACAAACAAATCAAAACAAAAAAACAAAAATATCTGGAACAAAGAAATTGATTCCGCTCTGAAAGAAAATAAAAGCACTAAACAATTGGAAATTAGAGGGTAAACCATCCACTGGAAATACAATGCGAATTCGAAAGATCAAAAAGAAAAACCTTAAGAAAGTTAGACGCCAAGAGATAGCCAGGCAAAGGAATGAGTCATTTCAAAAGATTATGAATGCAAAAGAAAGGGAGGTTAAAACATTCCATAGATTAGTAAACACACAACGTAAGGTGCAAAAGGCTGCCCTGTCTTAATTGATTGTGGAAGACAAAATACACAACACAAATGAACAGATACTTTGAAGTTTAAATCATCACTTCAAACTGCTAGCTACTCTAGATCCCAGCAATACAGAGCAAGATTGGGACAAGCTCGGATATTTTGTTTAGACGTGATTGAAGACATCTGTAAAAGAGATGGTACTCCTATACAACTAAAGTACAAAAGTCAATACAACAACTAAACACTAACAAATCACTGCAGAACACGTGAGGTATGAAGGGCTCGCTTTTCACTCTCACTATCACCAAATTAATAAACGACTTCTGCTCTAAAGGCAAAATTACACATTGCATGAAACATGGCATTTTAACTGCAATATTTAAGAAATAGGGACAGGGGTTTAAAAATTCCTAAAGCCCGATGCTTAGGGCTTAAAAACTGAAACCTAGGGCTTGCCGATTTTCTATGAAAAAAGCCCATCGGGCTCGATTTTTCTTCAAAAAATATTTTTTTTTTAAATGTTCAATGTTTCGTAAAGTGTAAACCATTAAAATTGTCCTATAAATACTCATAAATCTATTTATATATCCTAAAACAAATCGATATTTATTTTCTATTCATCACAGATCTTAATCTTCTCTGCGCTTTAGAAACCTTGATCAGTAACAATTCAAGTTTGTTTCCTTTCCATGTACAAAATATCCCAATTAATTTTGGTTACGAATTCGAGAAATGTCGTTGTTAAACTTTAACTTTACGGTTATGAAAAAAGAAAAAAGTAAAACAGATGATGAGTCAGAAGCGTCGGAAGACCAAACGGGGTCAAACAATGAAATTAATCCCCCACAAAATAAAGACTTCAAATATGAAAGAGACAAACGGAAAAGGACGTTCTAACCGTCATGGAAGGGCATGTTTCCCTGGGTTGAAAGAAAGGAATTGCAAATATTTTAGAAAATACCCCCATCTCTCAGACAGAAAGGATGCCTTATTAGGGGTACAACAAATTTACGAATTGATCCCCTTAAGTTGCACTATAAACATGCTGAGCTTTCTGCAAAACAATAATATGGTACACTTTTATTAAAAAAAACATGACAAATCCAATTTAAAATCATCGCTGCAATAATTTTGAGGGCTTTGTTAATTTATGTTGTGCTTAGGGTTTCAAAGTTAAAAAAGCCCAGGGCTTAGTCTTGCCCAAAAAATTTTTCAACCCCTGAGGGAGCTGCAAATGAAGCGAAAAACTACCGGGGTATTACAGTACTTCCAGTAATTGGAAAGATCTCGGAAAACCTACTCAGAAATTTGATTAGGGCGATTATCGAAATCGTCGAAAACAGGTTACAACGAGGATTTACCCCTGCTGTATCACCTCTATACAGTGCATTTATCCTACTAGAAGCCATAAATGACTCGCTTTACAAAAAATCTGATAAATAAGCTCAACAGAAATGCCTTTACCTTCATCAATGGGAAGGTCTTGTCTCTGAACCAATTATGACAAGGAGTCAGACAGGGAGGTATACTTAGTACCGACCTATACAAAATCTACATAAATTATGTACTTAACCAACTTGAAGATATCGGGTTAGGCTCAACCATTGAATCAATCTTCAAAGACCGAGTCAGATTTGGTCGAGATCCAGTTAAGACTTGTTCAGACTTTTCAGAAAGGTCGAGCATAAATTCAGACCTTTTGAGTAATGTCGAGACTAAGGTCGAGTAAAGTTGAGTAACATTAAGACCAAGTCAGACCGGTTGAGTCATATTCAGTACATGTGAGTACAAACACTTACCTTTTCAGACTTTTCATGTTTTGTAGTGCTAGCAGCAGGTTTTGTGAATGTGGATTTGTGTGTACTGGCATTTGCTATAGAGCTGAATATATATGTCTCAAGCTTTGCAGAGAATCGCTGATAAACATTTTGCCCTCAAGTCAACGCAAGGGTCAATAACTGATGAACTATAGACTCATCCCACAGGTCGCACTCAGTTTTTATATTTTCTGTATAAACTACATTGACTTTTAATAAATTCGATGTATACGGATGTGCTCATATAAAGGAGGGAATTCCTTACAGAACAAACAGAACAGAGCAGAACGCTACCAACCGACCAGGAATAACCTATGGATCCACTTTCACCAATCATTTCAATACTTCATTTGAAAGCGTCAACATCAGACCGGGAATCAAACCATAGATCCCTTTTACTAAAGTTAAGAGTGCTATCAGATTGGCAATCAGGCCAATGATCCGTTATGCCCCAATGACAACGCTACCATCAAGATCGGAAATTTAATCGCGTCCATCTGGCCTGGAATCAAACCAAGGATCAACGGCAATTCAGAATCAGAATCCACCATTAGACTGAAAGACTAATTATTTACCTCGAATACTCCAGGTAGGCGTGCTACCATCAGACCGAAAATTAAACAAATGCTCAACCCATACGCCCGGTGAAAGCGCCAATGTTAGCGTGGTAATGAAAACAACGGTCCAATCCTCCATATGGAAGAAACAACCCCGTTTGTCGGCTTTTAAAACACAATTCTTAACGATTATGCGGCTACAATACAAATGGACATTACTTATAACAATAAATTGTGTTATAAAGTTTATTTTTAAAAATAGATCAACGATTTAATTAATATCTGTCCACAAAAAGAAACAAAAAGAAAAATCAAACAATTATACAAATATTTATATAAATATCTACTCTACATCTGAAATAAATACATGTATGTATATATTTTTGTTTATCTTTAGGCCAACCCAAATACCAGTTTTTCTTCATTAGTTCAATGAAAAACTTCAATTTTATCATTTAGACTAAAATACAACTAGCCACAATAATGTTTACAAATTATATCAATTTGAAAGATAAATTAAAAGTATTTTACCTCTAAACAAACAAGTCTCAATGAAAGGATACATTAGTATATATATGAACAACATACCTTTATATACTTGCTTTACATTTGTTAATTTGTACAATATATAAGATATACAATGTAATTGACGAAACCTATATTTTTTACATTTAATGTTTGTTAATATAATACAAATGGCTTTAAATATAAAAGTAAACATGAATAAATGTTACACATATAATTAGCGTTTTGAGCGGTTGCTTCAGCTGTAAACAGAAAGATGACTGATATTTTCAAACATATATAATTTAAAGTAATTAACCGTCAGTTAATTAAACAAGATGTTTTCGATGATTTTGCTGTTAATTCCGATATTTCCAAATGCCTGTCCAATTGTCCTTAATGCTGGTTTTATATTTTGGACTTTACAGTGTGTCCTCCATGCTTCCATTACTGCACGGTTTAACTTCACGAGATCTCGTTCCCTTTGACTGTACTCAATCTGTTCCCAATCCTGGAATGTCAAACCAAGCTCCACCAGGAAACCAAGAGAACGGTTGCCAACAACAGGTGCTAGTTTGTCAATATCCTCATCTGTGACAGTCAAGTCCCATTTTTCCGGTTCTGTGTCTATGTATTCATAAATTAATTTGAACAATAACATGTCAACAACTATTTATAGTTATTTATATGCAAAAACAAACTAATTAAATGTATCTTAATTATCCTTTTAAGTGTTTATCAAATAGTTGATGCCATTTTGTAGAAATTACAGAAATATGGGGTGTATATCAAGCTACATTTAAATTTAAAACCTATCTTAAAACGCAGGAAAACGCAACTACAGTGGTTAAATGAATTATAACACATTTGGACGCCTATTATGTATGATTAATTTCAACTGCTTTGCAACCATTCCCTGGTCTACTTCTGATCATTTTAATGTTCCTTAGGATCCTTCTGAAAAAATTGCACACAAAAATGATGGATCCATTTAACTTGTATAAGAAAACAATTGTATTTGCTTGTTACAAAAATCCTGGGAACTTTTAAAAAATGACCGTATTTTACTTGCACGTCTCATTCTTGATGCCTCGGTATTGATAGAACCAAATATTATTCCTGACTGTCGAGTTCTAAGAAAGAACATTGAATCAATAACAAGGAAACTGTGTTTTAGTCTACATTGTGGTAGAACATTTCTGATCAATTCAGTCACTGGATAAAAGGAGACCGATGGAGAAATGCCCAGATTGTGTATATAAGTTTTTATTTGCATTTAAGTCATTAACTCTCTTTTACCACTACGTGGGTGCTCCAACATATTGGAGGATTATACAGACAAGACAAGACAATGGTGATACAGATTTTATTTCCAATATTTTTTAGCCCTAAGGATTATATAAGCAATAAACCAGATCAAAATGTACAACAACAATGCTGTCTGATATGTGACGCCGTTTATGACAAACAAGACAATGGCATACTGTTAATGCTGTTATTTAATATTATTAACTGTGACTTACCAAAGCTTATGTGTTCATCTCTCACAACCTAAACACATCAAACAATTTATATCATTATTAATATTATAAATTTCATTTAATATCTCTCTGGAATTTTTTTTATAAAGGTCATAATATAAATGCTGCAAACAAAAACAAGATTTATCTTTTTTTAATTTTTGAAAGAAAAAAAATTAACAAGAACCTCCCAGGAACCTGTAATCGCTCACCGGGAACCCAAATGACTTCAACTATATTTAATTTTTTTGCAATTTACAGTTTCAGTTTAGTTTTTATAGCTTTTAAGTTGCTGTGCAAAAACTAAACATTTCTTCAAAAGTTTCGGTTAAGTACAATAACTCTTATAAGGTGGCACAGGGGTTGAAAATTCCTAAAGCCCGACGCCCGGATCTTAAAAAACTGAAACCTCGGGCTTGCCGATTTTCTATGAAAAAAGCCCGTCGGGCTCGATCTTCCTTAAAAAAAATAAAATGTTGTTTTTATTTTAAATGTTTCTTAAAGTGTATACCGTCAAAATTGTCCTATAAATACTCATAAATCTATTTTAAATTCTAAAGATAGATCTTAATCTTCTCGGCGTTTTAGCAACGTTGATCAATAACAAGTTTGTTTCCTTTCCCTGTACAAAATAACCCCCAATTAATTTTTGGCTACGAATTCGAGAAATGTCGTTGTTAAACTTTAATTTTCAGGGATCAACACTGCGCGAAAAGGACGACTTTGTCGCACTACTGTACTGGGACCTGAATTTGTCCTACGGCGCCTCAAAAGCGAAGTCGACGTTGCTCACAGTTCACAGTTCCAACTTCTAGATACTTGTATATGATCTAGTCCTATATGATCTAGTCCAAATAACTAATCCATACTACAAATTTAGCAGTAAATGTGTTATTCCAATAAAAACGGAAAACAATATGCGTATTTAACGTTTTTTCAATGGATTTACGTTTTTCAATTGGATTACGCGCCATTTGTTTATTTACCGGATATGACTAATTACCGGAAGTGAACAACGAAGAAAGTACAACGGCCCATACTGAAAAATCTTTTTTTTCATAAACAAACACTTTCAATTAGTTTCAAACTCAGTTCTTTCAAAGTGTATTGTATTTTAACAATTTATGATAATATGTGAGCTGCACTTGAAAGAATTAAGATGTATAGTCATTATTGACATTGTCCAAGTGGAAGTTTGCTGAACAGAAGAATTATTTCTGGGTTTAATGTTATGTTATTTTATCTATCTTCTTTAAAAATGTTGCTCAGATAAACATGGAATGTTGATAACAAACTGTTAGAAATATATGTATACAACAACTTAATGAATGATGTTTATGTCTCAACCTATACACAATTATAAAAAAAAGATGTAAATAATGAAAAATGTAGGTAAATACTGCAAAAATTAATTATTTGTACGGTCCTCTTAACTTCTCCCTAATGTCTCCTTGAAGTCTCTCTATCAGGGCCTCACTTCTCCCTACTTTTTTGGGCGTGGTGACCCCTGAACTTTACGGTTAAGAAAAAGGAAAAAATTAAAGTGGATGACGAGTCAGAAGCATCAGAAGACCAAACGGGGTCAAATAATGATCTAATCCCCAACAAAAGACCTCACATATAGACAAACGGAAAAGAACATCACTCCGATAATTTTTAGGGCTTGGTTAATTAATGTTGGGGCTTAGGGTTTCAAAGTTAAAAAAGCCCAGGGCTTAGGCTTGCTCAAAAAAATTTTCAACCCCTGGTGGCATCAGACAATTTCTGAAAATTAAATGATTTGTAGACCTTGTCCTTTAACATGTTAAAGGTAATTTAGAAATTTTCAGTTTTACATTAGGTGTATTATAGACTAATTTATAATACAAAAACTAATTGTTTGTACAAATTCGTAATTAAAGAGCAATAACACCTATAAAGAGTCCTCTAGCAATTTTGTACTAAGCAATGATTTGTAGGCCTTGCTTTGCTGGTCATTTGTGCAATTTACAGTTTAAAACTAGCTGTTACAGTTTTCAGGTTACATTACTAAAATGGAAATTTTCATCAAAAATTGTCATTTAAGGGCAATAACACCTATACGGAGTCATCTGACAATTTCAGTCCAAAAAAGTGAATTGTAGGGCTTTTCTTGCTGGTCATTGTTGCAATTTATAGTTTCACTCTAGCTGTTTTGGTTTTCAAGTTACAGGACAAAAATGGAAAATTTCATAAACAATTGCCATTTAAGGGCAATAACTCCTATAATGAGTCACCTGACAATTTCAGACCTTACTGTGAATTGTAGGGCTTTTATTGCTGATCATTTTTGCTATTAACAGTTTCAATCTAGCAGTTACAGTTTTTAAGTTAAAGGACAAAAACTGAAATTTTCATAAAAAATTGACATTTAAGATCAATAACTCCTAATATGAGTCATCTGACAATTTCAGAGGAAACAGTGAATTGTAGGCCTTGCACTGCTGATAATTTTTGCTATTATCAGTTTTACTATAGCTGCTATAGTTTTTAAGTTACAGGACATAAACGAAAAATTTCATAAACAATTGTCATTTAAGGGGAGTAACTCATATAAGGAGTCATCTGACAATTTCAGAGCAATGCATTGAATTGTTGGGCTTGTATTGGTGATCATTTTTGCTATTAACAGTTTACTCTACCTATTATAGTTTTCAAGTTATAATGAAATTACCAAAATTTTCTCAAAAATCATTAAAGGGCAATATCTCCTTCAAGACTTCACACTAACAGCAGCTTTTGTAGACCTTAATGTGCTGATCAATTTGAAGGGACGGTTTTTACTATAGCTATTATAATTTTTCAGATAATGATCAAAAACGTGTGCTGACACCCATGTTCTATTTTTAGTAACAGTGGCCATTTTTGTATGTTGATCAACACCCTGGGTAAAAATTTGAAATTAGGAACCCTAAGGATGATTGTTGCCAAGTTTAAAAAAAAAAGGCCCAGTGGTTTCAGGGGAGAAGATTTTCGAAAAAGATTACGATAGACGACGGACGCCAAGTGATATCAAAAGCTCACATGGACCTTCGGTACAGGTGAGTTAAACATGTTGGTTCATTACATGCATATCATTACAATATTCATACTACAGCTATGATCATAACAATTTAAAAATTAGGTAACATTATTACTCACTTTCGGTTGTTATTTGTTTGTATGAATGATGTTCAACATCAATTTTAGCAATTTTTCAGCTATATGCGTCCAGTTTTTATTAAGCGGGGAACCAGAGAACCCTGACCTTCTGGAAAACTGGCCTTTGTCGATTAAGATTGGTGTCGAGTAAACCCAGCAGCAGTGGGACTCGAACACAAAACCTCTGTTAAGCCCTACCATAGCCATTTAATTTGAATACAATAATTAATTTTACACAGCATTATTTATTTTTCTTTGATTTAGCCAAATAGCCATTTTAGTACCCATACTTAACCTCAATATAATCAAATCATCTCATTATTAAAGACACGACAAGTGTTTCTAATCTTCAACAGAGGTAAATCACTTTAGAAAATGAAATGTGTATTCCCATCATTTCGTTTGGTTTTTTGTTAGTTTGAATGATGTTCAACGCCATTTTGAACTAATTTTTAGCTATATCATGGCGACCAGTTTTTATGGGGGGAGGAAGGTCAAGTATCTGGAAAAAAACCCCAACCTTCAGTGGGAAAACTGGCAATCCTTGTCAATTAAGGTTGGAGTCAAGTAAACACTGCACGCAGTGAGACTCCAACCTGCAACCTCAGTGTTGACAGACCATGTGATCAATAGTAGACAAACTACCACTCGGCCACCGAGGCCCTCATTCCGTTTGGTGCAGAGATATTATTTACAGATGACAAACATTGACGAAAAACTAAAACTGACAATTGCTGAGTAAATAATTCGTTGTCATTGCATTTTGTGCTACCACAGCCGATCACAAAAATATGAACTCACATTTTTTTTTGGGGGGGGGGGGGGGCCTGAATCGCAATAATAAATGCACACAATAATTTCCGAATTTACAGTAGCTTTACTTAAAAACATATTTGTTTGTATGCATTTAGTTTGTCTACCATTCCATGCATCCGATTAAATCTACTATTTAAGTCTTTTATTTTAGGAGTCGAATACTACCTTGCAAATGGTATGAGGGTTTTGAATGTCTTCTTTCTCAGCAGCAGTTTTAAGATCCTTAAATGTAAACAGTGCCTTTTCACCACATCGCTTAAATGCTGTAAATCTGATAGACTCGTCTGTCAATGTGCTCGTATACAGTTCATCCCACATATTGTATGGCAGCCCCAGTGCAGTCACTAATACTCTAACTTCATCCATGTTATATTTAATGGCAAGTCTTCTTAAATGTAAATCAGTGGGGGTTTGTAGTAAAAAGTTCTTGTCTGTCACTGAAACATAAAACTACAACTATATTATATATTTCATTGCGATACCACTAATAGAAACATTTTATATACCAGACTGTACAATTTTGTGTACTTTTTGTTGCAGAATTTAATCAATCATTCTAACAGACTATAGATTAAGGTATTGTTCTCAAGGCTTTTTAAAACATCAGTGTCATGAGCTAAAGTTGTTAACAAATACAGAACTAGAATTATTGTATCAATACATACATATGGTTTCGTCTGCCCATAGTTAACACATTATAATTCTAGCTAACACCCAGACATTCTCAGGTTTTCTGTTCCCCTTTATAATGAGGATATATTTCTTTTTATAATGAATTGTTAAAGTTAAATTTGACCTGTTACAGACAATATTGCAATATACAAAACTACTATACAACCATAAAACTATTTGTTGAATACATAATATACCTGGACACGAAAAATCACAATTTTCTTTTCCCTGAAATAAATAATTGTAAACATGGTAAAATTCTGAATCAAATTATTTGCACTTGGAATGAAAAAAGTTCATTTTGCTAAGTAGATAATCAACTATATATTCTTTAAATTTTTCTATCACCATAAACGTTCCGTTTTGTCCAATTTGTTTTTATACATCACACGATATGAAGGTAATTACATGATATGAGTGTTATTCCAAGTGTTCAAATGTTGTTAATCACTCGTACACAATATGACTACCAAACTATCAAAACCCCTGATTCTGTTTCTTATGCTCAGATAAACATGCAAAAATAATAAATCCTCAAAAGTCAATAAGGACTGCACTTATAGGACTATGACATTTATTTGAGATGTATGTACTTATGTTAATTGGATGTATGTATGTTGGTAAGCATTTCGGTGGAATACATAATTTGTAGGTAACCATGTAAACTATAAACACAAGATTTTATTTGTGTCGTCTACCACTCAGTTTTATTTTCTTTCATTACCTTTTCTGTAAACCATGACAAAATCAGATCTTTTCCATGTTTTATTTGGTGCTCAGAACAGATCCAAACATTACCTATATCTTGAATGGTAACTGAGCATGGATTCAATGGTGAACTACAACACACTTTCACATCAAATGATCGGGTATGTCTCGTGTTTTCACTGCTTGTTCTGATATAAAGCTGGCTTATTTTATGTAGGGCTGCAATTAAGCATTCCCGTACACTTGATGCTAAATCTTTTATTATCAAAGCACCACTTCTGGCATGCACTAGACGGACAATCAGTCGCTCGTCTTCACACTGAATGTGAATATCAAGAGAGGGGTCGATTGTGAAAACAGCTGACCTGTGGAACAACATGTCTTCATTGTCATCTCCATATGTCTTCACACCCCATATACTCAAGCAGTAACTGATAAATCTGAAAGATAGAGCCGGAGGTATAATTGAGCTTGTGGCATCAAAGGACAAGGCAATGTTTCTTTGGCTGAATGTAGGAGACTGAAGATATCCCGTTTTGTCCTGTTTTCGTACCATGCTAGCCACGTAGAAGAACTCAGTTGGAATTCGGTGATGATGTGAATCATAACGCCTGGGCTCCACTAAGATATCAAGATGAGTCATCACCCCTAGGAGATATCCCATGAATTTGAAAAAATGTTTATACTTCTTCTGTTTCCAAATAGTCTCAACTGCTTGCTTGAAAATAATCCCTTTTTTATCCATTAAGTACCAGGCTGCTTCTTTCTCCTTGTTTCCTTTGCAGAACTGTTTGTCTGTAATAATGGATTTGAAGGCATCAATAAGAAATGTGGGAGAGATTATGATATGCTGGTCCAGGTTTGGCTCATTAAAATACAGGATTTTGCCTACAGAATGCTGGAACAGTAAGAACACCTTAAGCTCAGAATCAGATAATGGACGGATAGGCTGCTGAGAGTTCATTATCTTCATATGTTCAATGTGTATCAATGTGTACCCTTTCTTGGCAAGGTATTGGATTTCTAACTCAAGTGGTAGAAAGCACTTTGGTAATTTTTGGCCCCAAGTAGGCTGGGTTCTTGCAAGACAAATCAAACATGTTTTAATCTTTTTCATTTCAGGGTCCTTTCTGTCTCTTGCATTAACAAATATTCGGTCATCAATGACCAAATGCTGTTTAATAAGGCTTCCATCAAACATTTCTTCTATTTCTCCAAATATGTCATTTCTTCTTCTGTCAATTTCAGTCTGAAAAACAAATAATATTTTGATTTGACAAAGATTCTGTGCATCCAGTACTGTAGTGCGCATAGGAGAAAGTGTAACGGAGGAAAGACACCCCAATCACTATATACCTCACCCCCAGCAGTACTGTTCAACGGTGTGTATAACAAGTGTGGGCACTGAGAGATGCTTCTCGTGGTATACTATTGGAGCAGAATAGTACATTAAACTATTCTCTAGGTGAAGCATTATATTGCCATATACCATTCGTAGCAATATCACATAATGGTGATATTTTCAAATTTCGTGATGAATTATATTATTGTATATAACCAAGGGGACATAACTAAAAACAACATAGGTAGAACAATGATTCTCGTCCTGCACTTCTTCTCATTACCAGTTTCTACTTATCCTGATCAATTCAACCTTTAAATATATATTAAAGGGTTTTGGATGACGGTTATAACAAACAGAACACCAATTAAACTGTCAAAAAGACAAGCCAAAAAAAAACCAAATCATGGAACCTGCAAACATCAGAACAAACAACCAAAAATGTTGCAACTACAGCAATATAACATGTACGTCCTGACTGGTACGTGCACTTCAAGAAACTTTATGGGTTAAACAAGATTGTATGGCATGCTAAACACCTCGTTTCTATTACTGTACTATGTGATTTGGTTTGTTAACTGTTTGAATATTAATTTCAGCAATTTTTTAGCCGAATCAAGTTTTTATTGGGGAGGAAGTTGAAGTACCCGAAAAAAAAACCCAGAACTTTGGTAGGAAAACTCGCAATCTCAGTGTTGACTGACTACTTTATCAATAGTAGACGAACTACCTTAACCACTTGGCCACTGAGGTCACCGGTTTGTTGATGAAAACGGATGAGTATCAGTAGTCAGTAATAGGTGTATATCGGAGATATGCTCTTGACAAATCTATGACAGATAGAAGGCTTTACCAACAAAAGGAAAATAACCTTATGGAGATTTAACATAAACATTTAACATAGGTAGTGTAATGGTTCTTGTGTATTGCAATTCTACATATCACCAGGTACTGCTAGTACCTACATCATATCAAAGTTCCTGCACGCTGCACTCCTACTTATAATGATCTATATGAACTGCAAGTTTGTCGAATGCTTTGGAGAAAACTATGATGAATGGAAGGAGGGAAAAAAAACGACGACTATATGCTCCCGGAACAACACTGTCCATATTCAAAACTATTATTAAAGAACAAAACTGCAAATAAAATTGCAGCCCCAGTTAACTGAATAAATAACCCAAAATGATTATGGTGTAAGACTTACCACTCTCAGTTTATCTTTGTGTGTTAGAATAATCATGATTTTAGGAAACCCAGCAACATCCCCTTTACAGTATGTAATTATTGTGTTGATCCAAAATCTGACATAGTCTGCAATAGAAACACTTTTAAGTTAATATAAGTGTATGAAAACATAAAATTTCATCTTTTGCTTGATGCTCCAATGGTTACTATAATGAAACTAGAGTAAAAAAACTGTGATCGATGCTCACCATTAATACCCCCTGCTTCACCATGTTCACGATTTCTTCAAAAATGCACATGTCCCTACTTATTAACTTGAAACTTAATCTAGTGTAGGAAGAGTTGCAGATAAAACATGGGAACCCCATCCCTCCCCCACCTCAAAGAATAGCGATGTCCATTTTTTCTGTCGGAAAACCGAAATATCATTCCGATCGAAATGTTAAATGTTAGGTGCACAATGGCGCTAAATGACAAAGATTATGTTTTAAGTTTCATCAAATTCCATTCAGTGGTGTAGGAGAAGTTGCACATAAGAGATGGGTATCCCCTTATGTGAATGACAATTTCCATGTTATTGTATAGGAAACGCCAAATATTATTCCGATCACAATGCAAAATATCTCCTGCACAATGGCACTATGTGACAAGGATTCTATGTAAGTTTCATCTCATCAGATTTCATTCAGTGGTGTAGGAGGAGATGCATATAAGAGATGGGTATCCCCTTAAGTCAATGACAAAGTCCATGGTTTTCTATGGGAAACCCCAAATATTATTCCCATCACAATGCTAAATATCTCCTGCACAATGGCGATACGTGACAAGGATTCTATGTAAGTTTCATCAAATTCCATTCAGGTGTAGGAAGAGTTGCACATAACATGCATAAGAGATGGGTATCCGCTTAGGTCAATGACAAAGTCCATGTTTTTCTATGGAAAACACCAAATATCATTCCGATCAAAATGCTAAATATCTGCTGCACAATGGCACTATGTGCCAAGGATTCAGTGTAAGTTTCATCAAATTCAATTAAGTGCATGGTGCATGATGAATTGCAAATAAGATAAAGTGTAAGGAACGGACGGACGGACACCCCATCACTATATACCCCCCCGCGGGGGGTATAATAAGCATTAACAATGTTTCAATATGTCAATATGTCTTCTGATGCATTTCATGTATTGTATACATACGTACTGCTGTGGCTGACCATAAACATTTACCAATAAATTCAGTGCACACAAAACAAGTTTAGACGCAAAAAACATTTAAACATGTATGTTATGAGCAACATATAAATAGTAATATTATCACATGATTATATTGTCATTACATCTCTACTATTAAAATTATAGATTCTTTTTAAGCCCGCATCACAAAACACAGAGGAATAGCGCAGTATTAACGAATAAAATTATGTTACAAGCAGTTAATGTTGCATTTGCAAAATATTTAATATTTATATTGATTATTGTTTTAAATAATTAGCAATTAATGATTAATTCTGGCTTTCAAGCTACTTTTTGCAAAAAATAAGGGCATTTTTAGGGCTAAATTCTCAAAATATAAGGGCTAATTTATGAACTTATTAGATTTATTCACCATTTTGGGCACCGAACAATAGTACACAAGTTAATTACCAATTCAGAAGACCATTTAGATGACCATCAAATAGTCTCCTGGGTGGCAAATGCATATTTCTGAAAGTATACTAAAGCTAGCTTCATTTAACTTTAATCTATTCTATGTTTATTTTGTATTTTTATTTTTGAAATTTTGAAAATTAAAAAAAATAGGGTTTTAACCAAAAAGGTAGGGCTTTTTTAGGATTTTAGGGCAGTTTATATAAAAAAAAAAAAGGAAAATTAGGAAAATAAGGGACCGCTTGAAAGCCTGTTAATTATGTCCGCAAATTTGTACCGGATACGGTCCTCCTTTAAATTTTAAAATTTATTTCCGGGGCAAGGAAAACGCATGAGGGGTACAAAAACAAACGTATGTCTACCCAACTGGCAACTGTTAAATTAAAAGGCATTTATTACGAAGTAAATTTGTAATCAGTGTAAGCGTAACTTTAGTTCTTTTTTAATGTCATATTAGTCCTGATCACAGTGAAAACAAAACGTGTAGGACCTATCAGACATGTCCGGTGAAAATCCCTTCGATTCCAATCGTTCGCTTGCTTCACGTGATGAAAGTCTGTAGCTGTATTGCATACTTCAGTATGTATAAGGTTACATGCAGTTGATGATAAACATTTTGGTAAATTTCCAAATTTATGAAAAGCAACCCATCACTGTCATTTTAACATGCCATTGTGTTCATCATATTGCTATCATAAAAGTAACCACCAGAATCAATACTGCGGGTTCAAAAAATCAGTCCTTCTAGTAAATAATATAAAATGTCATAGAAGACATTTACTATGCCAGATGCGCATTCCGTCTCAAATCTGGCTAAGGCTATCTACACCTTGAAAAAAGAAAAACCTTAGAATTTTAGAAATTTCATGGCAGTAAATTTAGACAGTGACTATATCACTAAAAGAATCAACGATATTCCTATATGTCTTACCTTTTTGAGTCTTGGCTTTATCTCTGCCAGGTAGAAACTGTTCATATTTACAAGGCTCATTTAATGTACGACTGCCATCCAAAACAAGCATATAGACAGCACGGTATGTCAGGAAGGTTTGGTGGGTACTGTAGAACACATCCTGTCCTCCAAAATCCCAAATTGTTACAGGTACTATCTTCCTTTTATGAAATTCCTTTTTAGCAACATCTCTTGATTTATTGAAGAATTCTTCCTTTGTTACAGATATTTTTATTTCGTTAACCTGTTTCTTTACTCCAAAAAATGCCTTTATTTGTTCAATTAGTCCAGGGTTTTTAATAGGTTCAGAAGCGGCATGGTTATCAGGATTTATTAATCTTTCCTTTTTAGGATTATTAAGATTCTCTAGTTGCACATTATGTTCACCTTTTAACTGATGTTTTAATTCGTTTTGTTTCAGCCTAATATAATCTGTGCTCTCTGATGCATGTCCTTGTTTCACCTGTACACATTTCTCTACTGATAGCAGTGCACAAGATATATTTTCATAGTATTCTTCAGAAATTTTATCTGGTGGCACATATTCTGTGTTTCCCTGTTCAGCGATTTCCAATTTCTTCTCTTCTGGTAGTTCTTGGAGTGATGATCCTTCCTTCTTGAAAGCTTTGATAGACCTGCTTACTGTTACGTCTTCCATTGCAAAATCTGTCATAGATAAGGAAAATCATACTTTATATACAGATTTTAAATAACTTGTTTCAAAAAGTCTACTTAAAAGTCAACATTTTATTTTTTGCATATAACAAATTATTGACGAAAGTTGCAGCATACCAGTTACCATCCTTACAAGTCAGGGTTTCTGTGTCCACGAAACCCTGACAAACTTAGCTAGAAAATTTTCAGGCTAGAAGTCACTGTTTTGATAGGCTACATCATACCATACTGTAGCCAATCAAAAGCTCTTGTTTCATTCCCGACTTGTTAAGGGGACATCCTAGCTGATGTCAATTGTAAATAAACGAAACGGATGTGTTGCATAGACCATGTGAAAACCAGTGTATTTTATACAGTAGTGTTAATAGTTTGTTAATACCACGTTATTTACTAGTTCCGTTACGTTTTATTCACACTGAGGAATGAGTAAGAATGACTACTGCCAAACACTTGTTTCCTTCCAGCAATTTCATTACTTGATATTTTGAAGGATTGACGTCATACGAAAATCTTCTTGCCTGAGAATTTCCTAGCTAAGTTTGTCAGGGTTTCGTGGAGACAGAAACCCTGACTTGTGAGGATGACCAGTTACTTATGTAGCTTATCTCAATCCATACAACTCAATATATATTTTTTATTGTTTCAACTTGATTTGATATGATGTTATTATAGTTTAACTTATTAGATAATTTAAGTCAGAAGTCAAGATATAGTTTGTGGTACATGTATTACCTTGCTTGCCACCAATCCAATCATTTGTTTCATCATCAAAAAATGACAAGCCAGTGTAAAGTTCAATGCCGTCGGTGGACATTCTAATTTTTGTGGGACCCTTTCCAACAAGAAACCTGGCAATGGTGGATTTGCCAGTTCCCTGTTCCCCTTGCAGCATTGATCTTAACTCGAAGAGTTCATAGCTGTCTTCTTTAAGTAAATCTGTGAACATACTGGCAGACTCTTTGTCCATCTGATAAAGTTCTAATGGTAATCCTGGATAACATTAAAATAAATAATAAAGTATTGCCACATGTTGATACAATGAAACAAAATGATTTTTTACAGGAAAAATTAAATCTGTGACTAAATTGGCATTTTCACATTTTACATTTAACAGCAAACATTTTCCTTACATTTAACTGATTACATTAATGTTACTGAAACATACCTATATTACTTTTGTTACGAGCACCCTGTAATATAAAAAACACAACTAAAGTGGTACATTTATATTGCACTTGTAGTTTCTCTATAATTCAACTAGAGGCTCAAAGGAGCCTGTAATCGCTCACCTGGAACCCAAATGACTTCAACTATATTTAAATTTTTGAAATTAACTGTTCAGTCTAGTTGTTCAGTGTTGTTATAGCTTTTAAGTTACTGTGCAAAAACTAAATATTTATTCAAAAATTTTAGTTAAGTAACATAACTCCTATAAGGTGCCATCAGACAATTTCTACAAAATTAAATGGTTTGTAGACCTTTCCTTCAGGGAAATTTAGAAATTTACAGTTTTACTCTAGGTGTGTTATAGACTAATTTATAATACAAAAACTGTTCATTTGTCCAAATTCATAATTAAATGGCAACAACTTCTATAAAAAGTCATCTTGCAATTTTGGACTAAGCAATCATTTGCAGGGCTTCTATTGATGATCATTTGTGCAATGTACAGTTTCAATCTAGGTGCTATAGTTTTCAAGTTACAGGACGCAAATGGAAAATTTCTTTTCAAAAAATTGTCATTTAAGGTCAATAATCCCGTAAAGGAGTCATCTGACAATTTCAGACCAATTAAGTGAATTGTAGGGCTTTTATTGCTTATCATTTTTGCTATGCATAATTTTACTCTAGCCGTTATAGTTTTTAATTTACTGGACAAAAACGGAAAATTTAATAAAAATTGCAATTTAAGACCAACACCTCCTACAAGGAGTTGTCTGATAATTTCAGACCATGTAGTGAATTGAAGGGCTTGTATTGCTGATCATTTTTGCTTTTAACAGTTTCACTCTGGCTGTTACAGTTTTTAAGTTACAGGACAAAAACGGAAAATTTCATAAAAAATTGCCATTTATGGGCAATAACAAATCTAAGGAGTTGTCTGACAATTTCAGACCAATCAATTGAATTGTAGGGCCTTTATATCTGATCATTTGTGCAATTTACAGTTTTAATCTACCTGCTATAGTTTTCAAGTTACAGGACAAAAACAGAAAATTTCATAAAAATGGCCAGTTAAGGGCAATAACTCCTATAAGAAAGTCATCTGACATATCAAACTGATACAGTGAATTGTAGCCTAGGGCTTGTATTGCTGATATTTTTTGCTATCTACAGTTTTACTCTCGGGACAAATAGGGAAAATTTCGTAAAAAATTTGCATTTAAGGGCAATAACTCCTTTAAGGAGTCATCTGACAATTTCATTAAGTGAATTGTAGGGGTTTCATTGCTGATCATTTTTGCTATTTACAGTTTCACTATAGCTCTTACAGTTTTTAAGTTAAAGGACAAAAACAGAAAATTTCATTAAAAAAAATTGCCATTTATGGGCAATAACTAATATAAGGAGTTGTCTGACAATTTCAGACAAATCAAGTGAATTGTAGGGCCTTTATATCTGATCATTTGTGCAATTTACAGTTTCAATCTACCTGCTATAGTTTTCAAGTTACATGACAAAAATGGAAAATTTTATAAAAAATTGTCATTTAAGGTCAATAACTCATATAAGGAGTCATCTGACAATCAAGAGAATTGTAGGGCTTTTATTGCTGATCAATTTTATTATTCACAGTTTCACTCTACCTCTTACAGTTTTCAAAGTTATATTGCAAATACCAAACATTTTGTCAAAAATCGTCAATAATGGGCAATAACTCCTACAAGAAGCCAATACACAACTTCACACTAATTACAACTATTGTAGAACTTAATGTGCTGATCAATTTGAAGTAACAGTTTTCTCTATAGCTTTTATAATTTTTGAGATAATGATCTAAAACATGTGTTGTCACCTATGATCTATTTTTAGTAACAGTAGCCATATGTGTCTGTATCAACACCCTGGGTACAAACTTGAAACTAGGAACCCTATGGATGATTGTGGCCAAGTTTGATAAAAATTGGCCCAGTGGTTTCAGAGTAGAAGATTTTTGAAAAAGTTTACGACGGACGACAGACGCCAAGTGATAGCAAAAGCCAATGTTTAATGTGATTTGTTTTCTGTGTTTGTTTTGTACATATGTCCACACTGTTTTTACATGTCATCTTGTGTAATCTGTCCACATTTTTTGCCTGTCCGATTTTGGTTGTGTTGTGCTTATTTCTTTAACAAAGACAACTAAACAATCTGAACAAAAAAGCACGAAGCAATTCATACTTAGACATAATTTATTGGAAGTTGATAGGTTTCAATATTTATGACATCTACCAGTATTGTAGTGGAAAACATAGTTGGACAGATGTATCGTACACGATACCAGTGTAAGACATAACAGAAATATTGTTTTCTTAATATTAACCTTCGTAAACAAACAGTGGAAGTGGATATGTAAAAGCAAATGTTCCAAACATATAAACTTTATATACCAATATGTAATTATAACAAATACAATTATCTATAACATTTACACGAAACAAGTTGTCATGATTAACTGATTGATTGAATAATTGCCCCTAGTCCAATGAGCAGTATTTCAGATATATTCTTGTTGCGGATATGAATATATGTCAAATTTGTCTTAATTGATCCAATACTGTGCAAGAATATTTGTTAGATATATTTCATATATAAATAAACCCAGTGGAGTAGCCAGATACAATTTTAGAATGGAACAGGGGTGGTTTGATCTGTTAAAACAACTTACCTTCCTATTTTGATTTATTATTGTAAAATAATTTTAGAGAACAATCATGATAATAATGTTATATAAAAACAAGTGTGGACACAGAAAAACGTCTCGCCTGCATTCCGCATCAGTAACGAAAATAAATTTCGTCATAAGCATTAGGTAAATAGCATTAAATATCAGCAGCGGCCTGTATACAAAATATTGTCACCATACCCTGCATAGTTACAGGGAACAGCCATAACCCAAAACTTTAATGTAGTCACTGGACCGTGAAATTGAGGTCAAGGTCAGGTGGAACCTACCAGACAGTCATGTACTATTAATCAGCAACCTATATACCAAATATTGTCATCCTACCATGCGTAGTTACAGAGGAACTATCGTAACCCCAAAACTTTAACGCAGTCACTGGACCGTGAAATTGAGGTCAAGGTCAGGTGACACCTACCAGACAGTCATGTACTAGTCATCAGCAACCTATACACCAAATATTGTCATCCTACCATGCGTAGTTACAGAGGAACTGTCATAACCCCAAAACTTTAACGTAGTCGCTGGACCGTGAAATTGAGGTCAAGGTCAGGTGACACCTACCAGACAGTCATGTACTAGTCATCAGCAACCTATACACCTAATATTGTCATCCCACCATGCATAGTTACAGAGGAACTGTCGTAACCCCAAAACTTTAACGTAGTCGCTGGACCCTGAAATTGAGGTCAAGGTCAGGTGACACCTACCAGACAGTCATGTACTAGTCATCAGCAACCTATACACCAAATATTGTCATCCTACCATGCGTAATTACAGAGGAACTGTCGTAACCCCAAAACTTTAACGTAGTCGCTGGACCGTGAAATTGAGGTCAAGGTCAGGTGACACCTACCAGACAGTCATGTACTAGTCATCAGCAACCTATACACCAAATATTGTCATCCTACCATGCGTAGTTACAGAGGAACTGTCGTAACCCAAAAACTTTAATGTAGTCGCTGGACCGTGAAATTGAGGTCAAGGTCAGGTGACACCTACCAGACAGTCATGTACTAGTCATCAGCAACCTATACACCAAATATTGTCATCCTACCATGCGTAGTTACAGAGGAATTGTCGTAACCCAAAAACTTTAACGTAGTCGCTGGACCGTGAAATTGAGGTTAAGGTCAGGTGACACCTACCAGACAGTCATGTACTAGTCATCAGATACCTATACACCAAATATTGTCATCCTACCATGCATAGTTACAGAGGAACTGTCGTAACCCAAAAACTTTAACGTAGTCACTGGACCGTGAAATTGAGGTCAAGGTCAGGTGACAGGTGACTGACTGGCAAGTACTCATCATAAGCTACCTCTGGACCAAATTTGATGGACCAAGGGCTTGGGCTTACAAAGATATGAAGCAAGATGTCAAGTGTTTACGCCGCCGCCGCCGCCGGATTCCCATACATATGTCTCGCCTCCAGCGACTTTCGTCGCAGGCGAGACAAAAATCAGCACAAGGACCAAATGTTATCCAAATCAGATGAAAACTAATGTTTGTAACATAATATTTGCCAACTGAAAGTGTTGGTTAAATTGCAAATAAGCACCTAAATCACACCCTTTATCAATATCAATAGTTATCAAGATTTTATAATCTACATTACAATATGTAAACATGTAAGGCTGACAAAATAGTATGTACTACATACATTACCTCTGTTCTGATGACACCTACTGTTGTCTTGTTTCAAGAATTGTTCGATTAACAGGATATACCAATTCACAATTTATCCTATAAAGACATCAGTGATTCGGTATCATACATCACATGATATTTGCTGAACTCTTTGTGCATGGTTTGGATACAAATCAAAATCATCGTCAGATATCTATATGTAGTTTGATACATTTGAAAACAAAATTATTTTGTTCCACATATCAACAAAGTAGTATTATAGACAATATGACTTAAATATTACCTTTAGCAGTTTCTTTATCACTTCATTCTCAGTCAAATCATATGGTGTTCTTCCCTGAAATAAATTTCAAATGGTTACACAAGTATATTCAAGTACAGAATACCTATACTTAGATAAAGAACAAGAAGACTAAATATTGATTGCCCAAATTCCCCTTTAAGATACTTTTTCACTAGGTCTGCCAAACCCCAACCATTTGAAGGATTGGTTGTCAGCATTAGTAAGTTAAAGTGTTGCACATTCAACATGAAGTAAGGTCTCAAGACTCATCCTCTGTATTGACATATCTGTGACCTCTTTAATGAATATAATATAGAATTAAGGTCATAAAGAGCCACATGGGTGTTCACATGTCTGTGATCATTAGTAAATTACTAAACAACTATACCACACAGAAACAATGACTACTTTCAAGAATAGAATATGGAATTTAGGCACCAACTTTTCACCTGCATGATGACGTACCTGTGATCAATAGTAAATGACAACTACCTAACGCTACACAGCCACTGTGACTACTTTAAAGTACAGATTATAGAAGTAAGGCCCCAACTCACCAACTCATTGCTGACATGCCTGTGATCAATAGTAAATGACTAACTACCTACACCACGCAGCCACTGTGATCACTTTAATGAATAGAATATAGAACTAAGGCTCCAATTGGCCTCCTCGGTGCCTGTGATCAATAGCAAATACGGCCACTTTGACTACAAAAACAATAGAATTTAAAAGTTAGGCTCAAACTTGCTACCTCGGTTGTGACATGTCTCAATCAATATTAATTAAATAACTAGCACCACACAGCCACACTGAGACCACTTTAAAGAATAGAATATAGAAGAAAGGCCCTAACACTCCTCCTTAATGTTAACATGTCTGTGATCAATAGTAAATGATCAGCTACCTCCACTACACAGCCACTATGGCCACTTTAGGGAAAAGAATATAGAACTAAGGCTCCAATTCGCCACATCTGTGTTGACATGTCTGTAATCAATATTAAATGAATAACTAACAGCACAGTAAGTCTACTTTAAAGAATAGAATATAGAAGTAAGGCCCCAACTTGTCACCTTGATGCCTGTGATCAATAGTACATTGTAAATAACCATACCTACACCCCACAGCCACTGTGACCACTTTAAGGAATAGAATATAGAAGTAAGGCCCCAACTTGTCACCTTGATGCCTGTGATCAATAGTACATTGTAAATAACCATACCTACACCCCACAGCCACTGTGACCACTTTAAGGAATAGAATATAGAAGTAAGGCCCCAACTTGTCACCTTGATGCCTGTGATCAATAGTACATTGTAAATAACCATACCTACACCACACAGCCACTGTGACCACTTTAAAGAATAGAATATAGAAGTAAGGCCCCAACTTGTCACCTTGATGCCTGTGATCAATAGTACATTGTAAATAACCATACCTACACCACACAGCCACTGTGACCACTTTAAGGAATAGAATATAGAAGTAAGGCTCCAACTTGTCACCTTGGAGTTGACATGCCTGTAATCAATAGTAAATGACTAACTACCTACTCCACACTGCAGTGTGACCACTTTAAAGAATAACATTGAAGTCAGACCTAAATTCGCCTCCTTGGTGTTGATATGTCTGTTATAAATCGTAAATGACTAACTAACTAAACTACAGCCACTGTGACCACCTTAAAGAATAGAATACAGAAGTAAGGCCCCCAATAGCCTTATCATGTCTGTGATAAATAGTAAACTACCAACTTCTGAAATCACAGTGACAACTTTAAATAATACAATATACATGTAGAAGCAAGGCCCCGACTCACCACTTCATTGTTTACATGTCTGTGATAACTAGTAAATTACTAAATTACTATGACACACAGCCACTGTGACCACTTTAAAGAGTATAATATAGAAGTAAGGCCCCAACTCGCCATCTCTTTGTTGACATGCAAGTGGTCAATAGTAAATGACCAACTACCTATATCATGCAGCCAATGTGGCCCCATTATAGAATAGAATATAGAAGTAAGGCTCCAACTCGCCGTTGACATGGCTGTGATCAATATTAAATTTATAACTAACAACAACCCACGGCCACTGTGAATCCAGGCCTCATCTTGCCACCTCGGTGTGGATATGCCTGCAATCAATAGTAAATAACAAACTACATGTACCTTCACTGCGCTGCTACTGTGACCACTTTAAAGAATACAATATAGAAGCAAGGCCCCAACAAGGGTATAGATGACCAGGTGGTGGTGGAGAGTCTAGTATTGACAAGTAGACGTAGGGATAGTTTAAGGGCACAAATGACCTGGCGGTGGTGGAGAGTCTAGTACTGATAAGTAGATGTAGTGATAGTTTAAGCGTACAGATGACCTGGTTGTGGTGGAGAGTCTAGTATTGACAAGCAGATATGCAGGGATAGTTTAAGGGCACAAATGACCTGGCGGTGGTGGAGAGTCTAATACTGATAAGTAGATGTAGTGATCGTTTAGGGGTACAGATGACCAGGTGGTGGTGGAGTGTCTAGCATTGACAGTAGATGTAATGATAATTTAAGGGTACAGATAACCTAGTGGTGGTGGAAAGTCTAGTATTGACATGTAGATGTAGTGATAATTTAAGGGTACAGATGACCTAGTAGTGGTGGGGATTCTAGTATTGACACGTAGATGCAGGGATAGTTTAAGGGTACAGATAAATGGTGGTGGTGGAGTGTCTAGTATTGAAAAGTAGATGTAGTGATAGTTTAAGGGTACAGATGACCTGGTGGGGATGGGGTCTAGAATTGACAAGTAGATGTAGGGATAGTTTAAGGGTACAGATGACCTGGTGGTGGTGGAGAGTCTTGTATTGACAAGTAGATGTAGTGATAGTTTAAGGGTACAGATGACCTTGGTGGTGGTGGAGAGTCTAGTATTGACAAGTAGATGTAGGGATAGTTTAAGGGTACAGATGACCTGGTGGTGGTGGAGAGTCTTGTATTGACAAGTAGATGTAGTGATAGTTTAAGGGTACAGATGACCTAGTGGTGGTGGGGATTCTAGTATTGACAAGTAGTTGTAGGGATAGTTTAAGGGTACAGATGACCTGGTGGTGGTGGAGAGTCTTGTATTGACAAGTAGATGTAGTGATAGTTTAAGGGTACAGATGACCTAGTGGTGGTGGGGATTCTAGTATTGGCAAGTAGTTGTAGGGATAGTTTAAGGGTACAGATAAATGGTGGTGGTGGAGTGTCTAGTATTGACAAGCAGATATGCAGGGATAGTTTAAGGGCACAAATGACCTGGCGGTGGTGGAGAGTCTAATACTGATAAGTAGATGTAGTGATAGTTTAAGGGCACAAATAATAATTAAAGATCTTCGACCAAAATCCGCATGGATAGTATTTCATTCAAATAAGTATATTAAAATATGCCTAGAAGTCAATTTTCCATCAATTCTACAGTCTTGACTTTTTTAGGGGAGGGGGGTGATAAAATGGCCCTATTACAAAATGGTGATGTTCACATCAGATTTTCTTCCCCTAAATGCTCGGGATAGTCCACTGTATGTGTACCGATTTTCAATGAAACCTGTCAAGCCATTACCGAGATCTGAGAAATGTACTTTTAGTTGATATGACGTCCATTTTGAAAATGGCTGCCATCTTGAAAAATTTACATGTTGAATTCACCACTCTGATCGACCCTCCAAAACCTCCTCAAGTTTCAAATTGATTGGTCAAAGCATTTTTTCGTAATCGTGCAGACAAGTTCATGTCTTAGAAAAAGAAATATATTATTAAATGATACCCGCCATGTTGCATGTGCGTCGTGTGGTTCTGTATTACCTACTTTACTTATATTCCAATTGTCATCGATATCAGTACACTTTTGTATTTTTAAGGATTTTTTTTCATTTTCAAAATGGCCACTATTTAAGCTGCCATGATGCGTCATATGGTACGGTATAACATACTCTACTTACATTCAAATTTTCATTGAAATATGTTTACTCTTGGATTTTTAAGGCTTTTTCATTTTCAAAATGACCACCATTTCAAGATGGACACCAATTTTAAAATTTTAAAACTGGTGTGCACCACTTAAAGTCATGACCTATTTTTAGGCAAAGTTTCATATCAATCCAATTTACCGTCTCCGAGAAAATGGTTGGTCGAAATTTTGGCGTTAGAAAAACATAAACTTGGTGGGGATCTGTACAGATTTAAAAATAAATATTCACAATTGCGATGGGATGCCAACACAAGATTTCTCCCAAACGATCCCCCATTGCCACTATAACCTTGAGCATGTTGAAAAGCCCAAAAACACATTTTTACCATGATAATGCAATGTCCTATATAATTACCCCTGTTTCCATGGAAATGGCAGCCATTTTGAAAATTACATAATTGGATTGCAAAACTTCAAGTGATCCTTAACAAGTTCCCAAAGTTTCGTATTGATTGGACATTGCATCTTAGAGAAAATTTGAAAACAACTCGAACGGAAAGAAGAAAAAGAAGAAAGAAGAATTAAGTAATTTTAAGGGGGTGGGGCATGACCCTCTCCGACCCTCCCATGGTACTAAATGATTCGTCTTATCATAAAGAGTAAGAATATATATGGTTATAGGGTGGGGATTTCAATGGTTTTCAAGATATTCAATAATTTGTCATTTGAGGGGGTGGGGCAAGACCCCTCCAACCCTCTCATGGTACTAAATGATTCGTTTTATCATAAGGAGTAAGAATATATATGGTTATAGGGTGGGGATCCCAATGGTTTTCAAGATATAAGAAATTTGTCATTTGAGGGGGTGCAGCATGACCCCCTGAGACCTCCCTATGGTACCAAATGTTTCCTACAATCATAAGGAGTAAGACTATATATGGCAATAGGGTGGGGATCCCAATGGTTTTGAAGATATTAAATAATTTGTCATTTAAGGGGGTGGGACAAGACCCCCTCCAACCTTCTCATGGTACTAAATGATTCGTTTTGTCATAAGGAGTAAGAATATGTATAGTTATAGGGTGGGGATCCCAATGGTTTTCAAGATATAAAGAAATTTGTCATTTGAGGGGGCAGGGCATGACCCCAATGACCTCCCTATGGTACCAAATGTTTCCTCTAATCATAAAGAGTAAGAATATATATGGTTATAGGGTGGGGATCCCAACGGTTTTCTAGATATTAAATATTTTTCATTTAAGGGGGCGGGGCAAGACCCCCTCCAACCCTCCCATGGTACTAAATGATTTGCTTTGTCAAAAGGAGTAAGAAAATATATGGTTATAGGGTCGGGATCCCAATGGTTTTCAAGATATAAAGAAATTGTTCATTTGAGGGGGAGGGGCATGACCCCTCTGACACCAAATTTTTCGTCTAATCATAAGGAGTATTCTAATATGACGTCCTGCTTTAAGGAGTAATAATATATAAGGTTATATGGTAGGAATGTTAACTATTTTTTACATTTAAAAAAAATATCAAATTTTGAGGTATTTGGAGGGGCATGGCACGGCACTGGGGGGCCCCTACACTTGAAAAATGGTTAGAGCCCACATCTCATAGGGGTCTATCATTGTGCAAAATTTACAAAGTTCCCGGAGAATGTCGGCGGCACGAGAAAGAATAATAATAATAATAATAATAAGTAACGCAACAAAAACTATAAGTCTCCAACTTTATAACCAATAAATGCATTAAGGGGGCTGGAATACCTCCCCGGGGGATTCAAACTCAACTCAATAAAACTAATTATATCATCAATAATATAGTAACACATAGTTATGGGGTGGGGATTACAACTATTTTGAAGATTATATATCATCAGTGTTATGACAGGGTGGGGACAACCACCCTAGCGACAATTAGGCCCACAGTAACAGCAAGGCTAACACAATTATAACTGATGCCATAAGGGGTGGGGGAACCTTGTGTGTATCCCCAGAACAACAGACATACACCTGTACACTAAAAATACCATCTTACTAAAAAGAATGAAAAACACAAGCACAATTTTGTGTGCAGACGTGTGTAAATATACAAATTAGAAAATGTACATAATCTAGGGGGTGGGGATAGTCAACCCCTCCCCCCTTTTGACAACCTACAATGGAGGATTATAGTGGTATAGGGACAATGTAAGTCATAAAATAAATGGTGACTTATTTGTTGTTAGTGATCAATGATAAACACACAAATCAGTAAAGTAAATACATACATGTCTATCCTTGACATCAATGTCAGCCCCCAGGTCCACCAGCCTGGACACTGTCTCTGTGTGGCCGGACTGTGATGCTATAAATAAAGGACTCCGTCCTGGCTACAACAGAAATAAACTATCTGTAAACATTCTATGTAAATAAACATTTGATCATCAAATCTTCTCAATGTAAGTAATACACCTACATATAACAAATCAAATGAATGAATTAATATTGAATGAATGAATGAATGAATGAACGAATGAATGAATGAGTGAATGAATGAAAGAATTCAATGAATGAATGAATGAATGAATGAATGGCTCCACACTTACAATGAAATATTTGTGTGAAATAATCTGACGTCTGCCATACTTAAAGTGTTATTAATGATCTGTGATTGTACACTTTGATCAATATATAAATTACAAAAATGTACACAATTTAGGGTGTGGGGACTGACCCCCGGGGACAACCTACAATGGAGGATTATAGTGGAACAGGGTGTCAGTCATAAAATAAATGGTGACTTATTTGTTGTTAGTGATCAATGATAAACACACAAATCAGTTAAGTAAATACATACCCTGTCCTTGACATCAATGTCAGCCCCCAGGTCCACCAGCCTGGACACTGTCTCTGTGTGGCCGGACTCTGATGCCATAAATAAAGGACTCTGTCCCCACTACAACAGAAATAAACTATCTGTAAACATTCTATGTAAATAAACATTTGATCATCAAATCTTCTCAATGTAAGTAATACACCTACATATAACAAAAGTAGTTTTTGTAACGGATCAAATTAAACGCGATATTTTCTGATTCAGGACAAAGATACGAGTTAAATAAATCGTCACACTCGTGGTGATGTCAGCCATGAGTTAAATAAATCGTCACACTCGTGGTGAAATATTTAATTAGTGTGATGTCAGCCATGAGTTAAATAAATCGTCACACTCGTGGTGAAATATTTAATTAGTCAGCCATGATGTACTGTTGTAGCAGACATTGTTATGATATTTTCCGATTCAGACGGTCACACTTACTGTGAAATATTTAATTTGTGTGACTGATGTCTGTCATGTGTGATGTGTTATTAATGATTTGTTGTCACAGATAAATGTTAAAACACAAGTAACTCACCAGTCCTTTATAATTGACATTGGCCCCTCTCTTTATCCAGTTCTCCACCTCCTCAGTCTGACCATCCATAGCAGCCCACCAAAGTCTCTGAAATGATATTATAACAGTCAATCCATAGTAACAGTAACACAATATATGTAAATGTAGATAAATGTACATTTATTTTTAATTGACCACCATAAAGTCTAATGTTCATTGTCCATTTTGTTTATCTGTCAACACATTTATGTGACCTGCCATTCATGTTATAAATGTTTTATAAAAATTCAAATTCTATTTAGTCAAACAAAGATGGAGGATTGTAGTAAACAATACATGTTTGTGTTCACACAGCAATGGAAAACTATGTTGCTTACGTCTAATTAGATCATTAACACTGGACACCATGATAGTTGATACATGTATGGCTGAAAAATTGATAAAAGTGGCATTAAGCCACAGATCTGTACTTGTACATGTTAACGTATTTACTTCACAATATAAACTTTACTTACTTCATTCAATTCCCACTGGTCCATATTCTTCTAAATCTAAAATGTAAACAATATTTTCTTTGTTATTCATCTTTATTGCTGCTGAGAAAACAAATTGTTTAAGCAGACGACAAAAGTCTGGTATCAACTGGAAAAGATTTAAATAGCTTCATCACAAGGACATCATTAGTGCAACAGACCCTGGTCACATGACCAAAGTACATAACCTATTTTTGTCAGATGAAATGTACATTTTAACAAATATCTTTCAATGTTATTTTATACCTAAAATATAATGACATTAAGGAAACTGTCTCCTACAGACATTTATATTCTAGATTGACTACAAATTTAATGGATGTTTTTAATACATGTATTGATTGATTGATTATTGTTTAACGTTCAGCAAGCAAAATTTCAGCTATCTTATGACGTTTTAATACATGTACTGATTGACTGATTATTATTGTACGTCCAGCAAGCAATATTTCACCTATATTCAGGACGTTTTAATACATGCACTGATTGATTGATTATTGTTTAAGGTCCAGCAAGCAATATTTCAGCTATATTCAGGACGTTTTAATACATGTATTGATTGATTGATTATTGTTTAACGTCCAGCAAGCAATATTTCAGCTATATTCAGGACGTTTTAATACATGTATCCTGACATTTAATTTCAATAACCTGTAAAAAGTCTTCATTTTATACTAACTCTTTAACAGAAAGGTATTGTTTACATTGACTATGAATTTAACAGATATTTTTGTCAATACATGTATCCAGATAGTTAACTTAATTCGTGTGTTCAGTTTCAATGGTAACAGGAAAAATGTAAACCTAGTATGTACATGTACATATGCACATTATGTACAATTTGAACATGTTGAACAAATGTTAGATTTAAAGATCTAAGAAATTTAATTTTTTGAACAGTTCTGTTTTTGTGGTTTTAATTTGTGTTTTATGTTTTTTGTTTGTGTGGTGTTGCTAAAAGGGAAAAACAGAAAATGGAAAAAGAAATATTCCTTTTTAAAATTTAAATTCCTGAAGAAGCTTATAGACAAAAAATTACACATGTAACCACTATTGACCCAATCAGAACACAGCGCAATATTCAGTGTTGTAAATAATGTAGGGAACACAATCTGGTAACCTGTTACTGGTACCCAAACTGGTAACCTGTTACTGTTATCCAATCAGAACACAGTGCAATATTCAGTGTTGTAAATAATGAAGGGGACACAATCTGGTAACCTGTTACTGGTACCCAAACTGGTAACCTGTTACTGGTACCCAATCAGAACACAGCACAGTATTCAGTATTGTAAATAATGTAGGGGACACAATCTGGTAACCTGTTACGGGTACCCATTCAGAACACAGCACAGTATTCAGTATTGTAAATAATGTAGGGGACATAATCTGGTAACCTGTTACGGGTACTCATTCAGAACACAGCACAGTATTCAGCATTGTAAATAATGTAGGGGACACAATCTGGTAACCTGTTACTGGTACACATTAACTACCATCAGCATGATCAGTTCATGAATAATGTAGAAACAAAAAATGTCTATGCCGTTCTATTTATTGGCCCAACATGATAAAAAGTAGTCAGAAACCCGATTTCGAAAAAAGAAGTGAAACATTTGGAATGATGATTATGACAAAACACTTAATGCACAGCTGAAAATAAACATTATACAATAAATGACTTTAATATAGGTGCTGGTGGCTATCAGGATTTATCAGCCAGAGATAAAATAATCACCGAGCTTACATGATCAGATAACCCAGGATGCCTTTTCCAATGGAGCGCCTTCTCCTGTCCATGAGTACCTCTGATAGGGAGGGGTCCTAGCCATGGGTACCTGTGATAGGTAGGGGTCATGTCCATTTGTACATGTGATAGGTGGGGATCATGTCCACGTGTACCTGTGATAGGTAGGGGTCATGTCCACGTGTACCTGTGATAAGTAGGGGTCATGTCCACATGTACCTGTGATAGGTAGGGGTCATGTCCACATGTACCTGTGATAGGTAGGGGTCATGTCCACATGTACCTGTGATAGGTAGGGGTCATGTCAATGGCAACCTGTGATAGGTAGGGGTCATGTCCATGTGTACCTGTGATAGGTAGGGGTCATGTCCATGTGTACCTGTGATAAGTAGGGGTCATGTTCATGGCAACCTGTGATAGGGAGGAGGTGGCAATCCTAGTACTAAAAGTATAGCATGTTTGGTTAAGATAGTTTTTACTAGCATGCATTTGAAAACATCCTTCTTGGGGTGTTGCAACATCAGGCAACAGTCCAAAACACTACCCCCTCCCGCCACCAGCGGAAACTATGACCATGATCTGTGGAGATTTCGTGAAAAATTCTAAGTTCAAAAACCGATAACTCCCACAAAATTTTTAAAATAAAGATTTCCTGGTAATATGCACAACTACATATGGTGTACTTGCTATGTATCACGCTTCATAAAGTTTTGTTCAGTAGTTTCAGGAGTTGAGTGGAAACCATGATTTATGAGGAATTTTTTTAAAGTTCTAAGGGCCATAACTCACACAAAATGTTGAGGATCAGAATTTCCTGGTAATATGTTCAACTACATATGGTGTAGTTGTTATATAACAAGTTTCGTAAAATTTGGTTGAGTAGTTGCAGAGGAGCAATCTAATTAAAATTAAATCTTTCATTTGCTCCCTTTATTTGTTATTGGTGGGCCATAGCAATAAAGGGGGGAGCAAGTGAAAGATTTAATTTTAATTAGATGTTCAGAGAAGCTGAGGGGAATAACTTTGTAACGGACAGATGGACAAACTGACGGATAGACAGAAAACAAAAAAACAATTGTCTCCCCACCGTGTGGGGGGGGGGGGAGACATAATTATAAAGATTTGCAATATCTGCTTGAAACATGTTTGCAACACGTACTTACATGTATGGACTATGGCTGGAATAGACTATAGTGGAAGGGAGGTAACTCCTACACGTATGTATAGACTAGAGCTGGAATAGACTATAGTGGAAGGGAGGTAACTCCTACATGTATGTATAGACTAGAGCTGGAATAGACTATAGTGGAAGGGAGGTAACTCCTACATGTATGTATAGACTAGAGCTGGAATAGACTATAGTGGAAGGGAGGTAACTCCTACATGTATGTATGGACAATGGCTGGAATAGACTATAGTGGATGGGAGGTAACTCTTACATGTATGTATGGACAATGGCTGGAATAGACTATAGTGGAAGGGAGGTAACTCCTACATGTATGTATGGACAATGGCTGGAATAGACTATAGTGGAAGGGAGGTAACTCCTACATGTATGTATAGACTAGAGCTGGAATAGACTATAGTGGAAGGGAGGTAACTCCTACATGTATGTATGGACTATGGCTGGTATAGACTATAGTGGAAGGGAGGTAACTCCTACATGTATGTATGGACTATGGCTGGAATAGACTATAGTGGAAGGGAGGTAACTTCTACATGTATGTATAGACTATGGCTGGAATAGACTATTGTGGAAGGGAGGTAACTTCTACATGTATGTATGGACTATGACTGGAATAGACTATAGTGGAAGGGAGGTAACTTCTACATGTATGTATGGACTATATATGGCTGGAATAGACTATAGTGGAAGGGAGGTAACTCCTACATGTATGTATAGACTATGGCTGGAATAGACTATAGTGGAAGGGAGGTAACTTCTACATGTATGTATGGACTATGACTGGAATAGACTATAGTGGAAGGGAAGTAACTCCTACATGTATGTATGGACTATAGATGGAATAGACTATAGTGGAAGGGAGGTAACTCCTACATGTATGTATGGACTACGACTGGAATAGACTATAGTGGAAGGGAGGTAACTCCTACATGTATGTATGGACTACGACTGGAATAGACTATAGTGGAAGGGAGGTAACTCCTACATGTATGTATGGACTATAGATGGAATAGACTATAGTGGAAGGGAGGTAACTCCTACATGTATGTATGGACTATGGCTGGTATAGACTATAGTGGAAGGGAGGTAACTCCTACATGTATGTATGGACTATGGCTGGAATAGACTATAGTGGAAGGGAGGTAACTTCTACATGTATGTATAGACTATGGCTGGAATAGACTATAGTGGAAGGGAGGTAACTTCTACATGTATGTATGGACTATGACTGGAATAGACTATAGTGGAAGGGAGGTAACTTCTACATGTATGTATGGACTATATATGGCTGGAATAGACTATAGTGGAAGGGAGGTAACTCCTACATGTATGTATAGACTATGGCTGGAATAGACTATAGTGGAAGGGAGGTAACTTCTACATGTATGTATGGACTATGACTGGAATAGACTATAGTGGAAGGGAAGTAACTCCTACATGTATGTATGGACTATAGATGGAATAGACTATAGTGGAAGGGAGGTAACTCCTACATGTATGTATGGACTACGACTGGAATAGACTATAGTGGAAGGGAGGTAACTCCTACATGTATGTATGGACTATAGATGGAATAGACTATAGTGGAAGGGAGGTAACTCCTACATGTATGTATGGACTATAGATGGAATAGACTATAGTGGAAGGGAGGTAACTCCTACATGTATGTGTGGACTATGGCTGGAATAGACTATAGTGGAAGGGAGGTAACTTCTACATGTATGTATGGATTATGTCTGGAATAGACTATAGTGGATGGGAGGTAACTCCTACATGTATGTATGGACTATGGCTGGAATAGACTATAGTGGAAGGGAGGTAACTCCTACATGTATGTATGGCCTATGGCTGGAATAGACTATAGTGGAAGGGAGGTAACTTCTACATGTATGTATGGACTATGGCTGGAATAGACTATAGTGGAAGGGAGGTAACTCCTACATGTATGTATGGCCTGATGGAATAGACTATAGTGGATGGGAGGTAACTCCTACATGTATGTATGGACTATGGCTGGAATAAACTATAGTGGAAGGGAGGTAACTCCTACATGTATGTATGGACTATGGCTGGAATAGACTATAGTGGAAGGGAGGTAACTCCTACATGTATGTATGGACAATGGCTGGAATAGACTATAGTGGAAGGGAGGTAACTCCTACATGTATGTATGGACTATGGCTGGTATAGACTATAGTGGAAGGGAGGTAACTCCTACATGTATGTATGGACTATGGCTGGAATAGACTATAGTGGAAGGTAGGTAACTTCTACATGTATGTATAGACTATGGCTGGAATAGACTATAGTGGAAGGGAGGTAACTTCTACATGTATGTATGGACTATGACTGGAATAGACTATAGTGGAAGGGAGGTAACTTCTACATGTATGTATGGACTATATATGGCTGGAATAGACTATAGTGGAAGGGAGGTAACTCCTACATGTATGTATAGACTATGGCTGGAATAGACTATAGTGGAAGGGAGGTAACTTCTACATGTATGTATGGACTATGACTGGAATAGACTATAGTGGAAGGGAAGTAACTCCTACATGTATGTATGGACTATAGATGGAATAGACTATAGTGGAAGGGAGGTAACGCCTACATGTATGTATGGACTACGACTGGAATAGACTATAGTGGAAGGGAGGTAACTCCTACATGTATGTATGGACTACGACTGGAATAGACTATAGTGGAAGGGAGGTAACTCCTACATGTATGTATGGACTATAGATGGAATAGACTATAGTGGAAGGGAGGTAACTCCTACATGTATGTATGGACTATGGCTGGTATAGACTATAGTGGAAGGGAGGTAACTCCTACATGTATGTATGGACTATGGCTGGAATAGACTATAGTGGAAGGGAGGTAACTTCTACATGTATGTATAGACTATGGCTGGAATAGACTATAGTGGAAGGGAGGTAACTTCTACATGTATGTATGGACTATGACTGGAATAGACTATAGTGGAAGGGAGGTAACTTCTACATGTATGTATGGACTATGGCTGGAATAGACTATAGTGGAAGGGAGGTAACTCCTACATGTATGTATGGGCTATGGCTGGAATAGACTATAGTGGAAGGGAGGTAACTTCTACGTGTATACATGGAATATAGCTGGAATAGCCTATAGAGGATGGGAGATAACTGATAAATGTATTTAATCACTATAACTGGAATAGACTATAGTGGATGGGAGGTAACTCCTACATGTATGTATGGACTATGGCTGGAATAGACTATAGTGGAAGGGAGGTAACTCCTACGTGTATACATGGAATATAGCTGGAATAGCCTATAGAGGATGGGAGATAACTGATAAATGTATTTAATCACTATAACTGGAATAGACTATAGTGGATGGGAGGTAACTCCTACATGTATGTAATTGTATCCACTATGCAGTCATAGAAATTAAGATTTGAATCCACAGGTGAGTCGGACCTGTAGATCAAAAATTTTCATGATTTTTAAAGGTCCGAACTAAAATTCACAGGTCCGAAAAAAATTACAATATTATAATCAGTCTATGTCATTCCAGGTAATGCTACGGCAATGTACCTAAACATGGAGGCTGCCATTTCATGCATTTTGAGAAAAATATGGAACTGCGCATGCGTACTGCATTATATGTAAATTTTATTACCGATGACACCAATTTAATCAGAAAATTATGACCATGATGACACGACGCTGTATCCAAACCTGGGACCAGCGCCATAAACATTTTCTTTGCTGAGAACTTTTTTATTCTCAATTTCATCCAATCAAATCTTTCCTTTTCCCTTGTTGTCATGGTAGTTGAGTAAATTCTTATGCTGAGCAAACATTTTTTTACTTAAGTAGGTTTTATGGCGCTGGGTCCTGATATACACAACATATTTAATAGCTACAATTTGATTAACATGACATAGAAGGAAACATGGCTTGTTATTTTTACCGGTCAGTTGGAAAGACTTGGCGAACAAATTAACCATCCCAACGGTCTGTTTTACCGGCTGCGGACCGTTGGACTGGTGCTAATTTCAAAGACTGACTATGGCTGGAATAGACTATAGTTGATGGGAGGTAACTCCTACATGTATTTATGGACTATGGATGCAATATATGGTTTTGTGCATTAAAATATTATCAACAGAGGTCGTGGTCTTGTTTTGTCAAATAAAAACATGTGCGACATTTTTGCATAGATCCAATTGTACTGGAAATGTTGTACATATATTTAATTTGTGTCCTGCATTTTCGGTTACATGGTAATTTGATAAGATTTTTATAAAATCATCGATAAAAATCAGCTGTTTCATGTGAGTAAATCGGACAAATCATTAGCATTTACCTTCATTTGAAAAATTCTGAAACTGTAACGCCTAACAGAAGAGCAATATGACATATATATTTGTTTATTTAGATCAATTTCCAAGCAGAAAAACACTGGCAAAATACTTGTCATCCACCTCTATTTCACACAATTTTGTTGACAAGGAACATGCTATTTTAATGCATAAGAGAGAGCTAAAGCTAGGAGTCAAATGGTCTTATAGGCAGTCTCTGGGTTTTACTACTATAACAAGGATGACAACCAAATATTATATATATTTATTTTCTATAAACATGACACTTTCTACTGACACTTCAAAAATTTATTGCATTTCATTTATCATAGATGTGAGTAAACTGCAACTGGACCATACTACTATATTAAGGAATTTCCATACCCAACTATATCGGTCATAATTAGGTTAGATAACTCTGTTTACATTCGATAACTGGTTCCCGAATTTACCTTTGACTGGTCCCAGATAATTACAGGGAGATAGCAAAATAGTAGAGGGCGACACTGACATTTCTATTTCCTTAGTATGTAAAAGAAAACATTTTAATTAACAATTTTATGGCTTTTATTTCGTTTTGTGAGCATGCAGTTATGATCACAATTATTGTTAATGCAAACAAAAATGTTGATTGCAAGAATGTCCCTGTCAAAACAATTTCAAAGTAAAGTTGAAGTTTGGCATTTCAAAATTAAAAGTAAGAGAAAGGTTGTGAATATAAAGAAAATAGTTGTTTAGTCAAGAAAGGATAATTAAGATAACCTATTTAGAAGAGAAGAAATTCATTTGTAATTTAATTTTTGTTGTTTTTTAATTTTTAGTTTGATTCTTTCTATATTATTTCTATTATTATGTAAATTATATTCATATTTATTTTCATATCTTTATTTGTTATTTCTAACTTGCAAATAGAGTGCAATTGATCTGATCAAACGGCATTTGTGCACAAAGTACATATACTTCATATAACTATTACTTATACATTGAATTTCGTCAATATTATCTCAAATCAGAGTTGAAAAAATAATAGTGAAATGATTAATTTACACGATACACATACGTATCTATGCACAATATGATGTCTACTTTAGATTAAAAAATGTATTGTCTCAGTTTCTGATTCATCTTGTTTCCTTCAGATGAATGGTACTGCAATTACCTTTATACCCTTGTACTGGCCTCAAAGGTATCTACCTGTTAACACCTGGCTTTCATACCCCTGCTGATACAGGATGTTATTTGTATTGTATATTATATACAAAATAACAAAAGGAACATTATTATGACATAATCACTAGTTTTATGATCCAAAAGTATCATATAACAAAACCCGTATATTTATATATTTTGAATTTTACCGCCAAAACCACATCCGGTATCGCCATTTTTCTCGAAGTCATGTACAACTGCAAAAAATTGGTCATTTTTAAATAAATTTGGAAGTGACTTCCCGAATTCAATATCTCATTTGGTTGATAAAATCTTAAAGTTCCATATTTCAACATAATCAGATGGGCAGCACATTTTTATATAAGCAAAAAATGATTATGTTATTCTTGGACAAAGTGGGGTAGGTTGATTAAATTTTGACATTTTTCAACAGTATCCATATAAAATTTTTCGGAAAAAATATCATTTTTCAAATCAAATTGGAAGGGGTGTGCTCAATTCAATATCTATTTAAAATGGACTCAAAATATTGGTAATTGATCATACTTTTACGAGATAGCAGCACATTTTTTTGTTATCGATTAACTTTAATACAAATTGCAGAAATATATGACACGCCCGTGCATTTCTATAGAAATGGACATCGCCATGTTATGATCATAGCACAGGTGACCAAAGTCACGTGATGACCGATATAGTTGGACATGACAGGGGGACATTCAAAACTAAACTACAAAACCGTATGTACTGCTACCTATGGCTGGAATAGACTGTAGTGGATGGGAGGTAACTCCTACATGTATGTATGGTCAATGGCTACAATAGACTATAGTGGATGGGTGGTAGCTCCTACATGTTTGTCTGGACTATAGGTAGAATGTGGATCCGAGGTGTAGCATTATTGTCATACCGGTAGCTACACCAGTATGGATGGGGGGTAACTCCTACATGTATGTATAGACTATAGCTGGAATAGACTATAGTGGATGGGAGGTAACTCCTACAATGCATGTGTCTACGGAAAGACAAGAAAACTGCCGATCATTACCCCCCCCCCCCCCCATCTAAAAAACCCACACACACAAGACAACGTTTCGAAGTCAATAGCGATTTAGCTGTGGAACTGCACAGCTCTTGTAGTTCTTAGGTCACCACTAGATAAATAAAGTAAGGATCCACGGATCCGCAGCTGAGCTAGTGAGCACATGGCCTACGTCTGAATCTGAACTCGATGACATAAAATCTAGCTGTGACATCGTACTAGAATTATTGAGACTTGTCAGTGTCGTGGATTTAACATTAAACACATACATTTTCTACATGAATAAAACATTTCTTTACGCTCGTTACCTTTGAAAAAGTTGTTCGTTTCCATGCGCAGGTACCACGTCCCGTGTGCATTCTTGGAAATATTCTTAAAACGGGTTACACTAATGTCCTGAAACTTACCTGGAATGTCCTGAAAAATGTCCTGAAAACGTATATAAATTGTAATAACTTTTTTATTTCTTGATGGATTTTCACCAAATTTGGGTCAGTTTGAGATATAAGCATATTTAATAGGAATATGAAAAAAAAATTTTAAAAAAAATTTTGTTGTGTGAGATAAATTGACCTGAAGGACTACCTGTCGTGACTTGAAAAATGTCCTGAAAACGTATATAAATGGTCATAACTTTTTTATTTCGTGATGGATTTTCACCAAATTTGGGTCAGTTTGAGATATAAACATATATTATAAGAATATGAAAAATATATATATATATATATATATATATATATATATATATATATATGTATATATATATATATATATATATATATATATATATATATATATATATATATAAATTTTGTGGGAGATAAGTTGACCTGAAGGCATGTCTGTCGTGACCTGAAAATGTCCTGAAAACGTATATAAATGGTCAAAACTTTTTATTTCTTAATGGATTGTCTTCAAATATTGGTTAGCTGGAAATACAAACATATATGAATATGAAAAAATATAATTTTTTTTTTTATTTTTTGTAGGACAAATGTTGACCTGAAAGACAACATGTCGTTTGTTGTGTATGTCCAGAGAATGTCCGGAAAACATACAGAAATTATCATTTTTTTCTTGACAGATTGACTTCATATATTGTTCAACTGTTGATGAAAATAATAATATAACATGTGTTTTATGAGAATTTCTTACAAATTTTCTGCATATTAAAGTTTAAAAACGCCATTAATAGTAGTACAAATGTCAGCTTTTTACTCTTAATTGCATTGAAAACATTAATTAGAGTATTTAGTTGGATCAATAAATAGAAAATAAAACAGCACTATAAAGGAACTTTGTACAGAAAAATAAGAAAATTAAGCACTGTAGATTATATAAGAATTAAATAATAATAAAATTGAATGTAACACTATTCAAGTATAGCAGTCAGATGACTTGGTAAACTTTGAATGGAAAGAAATATTAATTCATGTTATATATACATATTGGTGATAACTCCTCACTGTTCACTACCAATTAAATTTAATTAAATTATAACCAAACAATTAATTAATTGTAATTAAATTAACTGCAATTACTGATTAACGCTGATTAAACATTACTCATTTTTTTTTAAATTAATTCTAGTTCAATTCTAGTTCAGTTTAGCAAATTCATAGTTGGTCAGTCCTAAATACTTTATGGATCTATAACTGTCCTCTATGGATTTTATCATTTTGTTGTGTGGATATATTATTCTTTATCACTGAGGTAAGACATTTATCTTATATGTGTAGTTTCAGGACATCGTACGTCTTATACACGAAGTAAATCGTTCAGGTCAACTTTTAAACATTTAAAACTAATATTTTCTATTTTTTATTGACTTGAATTATACAATATGTTTCTACCTCATACTTTGCCGAATTTGATGTAAATCCATTGTAAAATATAACAGTTACAGCTATTTTCCTTCATTCAGGTCACGTCTCTTCATAGTAGGAGATCATCCTTCAGGTCAACTTTTCTCTGCTGTTATAAATTTTTCTAACTTTCTGTTTAACTTTTAATATAATATAGATGAATATCTCGCGCTGACCAAAATTTAAGTGAAATTTATTTAGAAATAAAAAAGTTATAGATATTAATTTTATTCCCTGTCACGTTTTCAGGACACGACAGATAGTCCTTCAGGTCAACTTATCTCCCACAAAATTTTTTTTTTTAATTTTTATTTCATATTCCTATAATATATGCTAATATCTCAAACTGACCCAAATTTGGTTTAAATCCATCAAGAAATAAAAAAGTTATGATCATTTATCTCCGTTTTCAGGACAGTTTTCAGGACATTACCGGAAATTTCAGGACATTAGTGCTACCCTCTTAAAACCTATACTGCTGGTCCCGACCTTGTCGCAATTAGATTGCGATTATTAATACGGGTTAAATGGTTATTTATTTCCTAAAGGCATCTTGTTAAGAAACAAATTAATTATGCAGTAAAAGCAACTGACATTCTTGACATATTTTAACAAAATTTAAAAAACGATACAGCTAGATATGAATAACAATTAATGTCTTTAATATTAGACAATCACATATATTGGTATTTTCACTTTGATCTCTAAGTAAACAAATTTCCAGCATAATTTCATAATTTTTAGCGAGAACGATTGTACAGGGAAATACACAAGGTAATGATTTATTGAAAATTATATGAAAACTTCTCTATGGTAACTGAACAACTCGGACCGCGGACAACTCGGACCTTAATTAGTAAGGACCATTCGGTATCTTTATCTGTATGTTGTATTCAAAAGTGGCTCACTATTGAGAATTAATTTTTGAGTTGAGTTGGGGGGGGGGGGGAGTGCGCTGATGATAGTCGCGCAGAGCAGATATTGGATTCAAAGTTAATAATTCTGTTTTAAATTAAGGTAAAGATTTCGCTGTAATACACTGATCTGCCAAAGAGTTCAAGTCTTTAAAATTGTTCTCGGTACAAATGAATTTTTGAAAGTATCAGTGTTACAATGTATATAATTCAATGCTTCTGAGTTTGATTTCCTTTGTTTACGTGGGTTTAGATACAAGTCAAGTGGGTCAGTTGGTAGCACTACCAGGACGTTCAAGATTTTAAAAAGTAGAATGAGACGTAATTCTCTATGGCGTTCGGCTAGTGGCTTCCAGCCTAGACCGTTCATCATTACGATGACACTACTTTTATAGTTATAATCTTTTTGACCATTCTGGCGGCTTAATACGGTCCGACTTGTCCGCGGTCCGAGTTGTCTCATTGTATTGTCTATTTTAAAGCAAATGTGTTCAGCATATTATCATAACTACTATACTCATTGTGTGGTCTCAATGGCGGAGTGGTCAAGTAATAATTTGTCTTTATTTGATTGCGCAACTGTGAATACTGAGTTTGAGTTTCAATGCAAGCAGGGCCTGCTCGACTCCAATCATGACAAGGATTAGTCAACAGTTTTGATTCCTCGCCAAAAGAATTGCTGAAAATCACTTTAAGCTTTTTTTGGTGCGGAATCAAAACTGTTAAATATCATTCAAACAAACAAACTGTATAACATAATTACTCTGTAATTACACGAAACGCCATTGTACCTGTGAAAACAATATTGATTTGTTATCTTTGGTTTGAATAAAAAAACGGACAAAATAAAATAAAAACATAGTAACACAAACGACTGATCAAATTCAGTGTTAGTCCACTGCCGTTGAAAGCGGACTAACACTGAATTTAATTAGTCGTTAATCAGTTGAGCGGCCCCCAGACCCCTTGCTGTAAAGACCACCCTGCTTCACGAGCTGGGGGGACACTTCTTGTCCCTATTGGTTAAATCTCCGATCGTACAACTATTTTTGTGGGAGCTTACTTAAATTTTAACATAAATAAGGTCTGATTTTTCAAATAGTAAAACATCGCAATATAATTATATATACTACAACTTTTCGGTCTATCATATCTGATATTTGTTCAACTGCAAACTGCCTAAGGTGCAGGTAATACTTGCGCATTTTGAAATTTTTGTTATATACTGCTTTCTGGTGGTTTGTTGTCTACTTAACATATTACCATAAATTTCCATTCAATTTTTTTATTTCCTATTCATTGTCGATCCATTGATGGCTTTGGGCGTTTTTTTTTTTTGCTCACTTGTTGGGTTGGGCTCTTTCTTTTACACATTCTGCGACCTCATTTAATTACATTCTATATTTTACCTTGCAAACATCACAAAACCAAGTATCACCGTCTTCGTGTTGTAACCATGACAACCCCTATGGCACCATGTTTATTATCACACCTTTCTATGTCTCAAGTTTTTCTCGGTACTGGTATGCCTATAATTTAGTTTCCTTATCCGGTGACAAAACCGGTATTACTCCCATCAACTTCAAGGTAGCGCCTCAAGGGCTTGTAAAAATCTATTTACTTGCGCTTTCCAATGATTACTGGGTAGATTTTGTTATAGTGTGGGGGAAGGGAAGAAGCGGAGTCTTTACCTGCTAACTTAAAAAAAATAATTACTTTACCCCTATCTACACGGGTTTGTAATTATGTCTGTTCCGAATTGAATTATCTTCTTGAAAAACCGTACATTTATGCTTTCTATGTCATTAAACTCTTAAATTTTTAATTTCTACCAGTTTTAAAAGAAACGGACAATAACCCTGGACGGAATTGTTGACTATCGTTTGTCGTTCTTGAGTTCTTTAGATACTAACTTTCTCACTAACGTTTAAGTCCACATCCGTCAAACCACCCACCCCTACCCCTAGTCTCGATCATCTAGACGCTTCATTGCATTTGTGCGTCTGGATTCATCTCTATATTGAAATCGTTATGATTACGCCCAAAACTGGGCGTAATTTTTGGGTGAATGATATTTTTATTGTCTAAAAATTTACGTCCGTTCATATCAAGAAGTGTATAAAAAATTGTACCAAAGTTTACATTTAAATATTTTTTTACAAAATATTATTTTTATGCGCAATCAAGAGAGAATCTTACTGTGACGTCATTTTATTAGTACATGGTTTTCCTGATCTACAAATATGGCCCTAAAAATAAAATCATTGTTTTGTCTCCACCTATTGGTAGAAATTACAACAAGGTGATCCCAGACGCTAAGTATGCGTCTGAGTGATCGAGACTACCCCGCCCAATAACAACTAGAAACCTAGGCCGAATTTTACTGCCGTTTCAATCCGATGTTAGTTTTGTGATTTGTCGGATTAAACTTGTTAAAAACGAGGATACGATTATTCGTTCTACTGGACACCATGCTATAGCTGAAACAAATCTGTCAAACAAACAAACAAACAAACAAACAAGCAAGTAAACAAACAAACAAACACACACACAAACAAACAAGCAAACACACAAACAAACAAACAAACAAGCAAGTAAACAAACAAACAAACACACAAACAAACACACAAACAAACAAGAAAGCAAACAAACAAACAAACATAAGCCAATCGCCAACAATTTGCTATATTCCTTTAACATTTCATCGTATGCGACGTATATATTAAAATATTCAATACATATAAAATTTGCATATTCATGTTAATATTGTGGCAACAAAAAATGTACACGGAAGTTACGTCATAAAGAGACAGGTCATAGAACATCTTCGCTAGCCAAGGGTTACAATCCGATACTCTTTATCTTCTTATGATCGCAATACTTGGCTAGCGAAGATGGTCATAAAGTGGTATTTGTAATAACCCAGTCAGCATGCTGACGTTGGGCCAACGTTGGCAAATTGTTGTACGGTTGGTTATTGGTTGGCGTTGGCAGTGCAACGTTGGGCCAACGTTGGCCCAACTATACTTGGACTTTGGCAATTGAGAGGTATAATGTATCGTCGAAAGGCCAACATAGATCCAATGTTGGGCCGACGTTTGGAACTTTTCCTTCGTTTTTTATTCCACAGTTTGTTTCCTAACACAATAGCAACATTGGATTTAAAGACACAGATGTTTTTTATTTTATTTATTCTGTTGTATTGTTTTTTTCTACAGTGGTTTATATGTTGTTCCAACGTTGGGCCAACGTTGGTACAACTATGGCAAACGTTATGGAATAAAAACAAAAATATTGTTTTAAATTAAAATCCGAATTAAAATTTTATACAATTTTTAGTTTATAAGGAAAGTCTTTATTTATTTCAATTGAATAAATCTCATACTGTTGCAATGACATGTGTGTAATGAGTTTTTATTACTTGCTGCGTTATTCATAAATATAATAATTATATTTTTTTTTCATTTTTTAATTAAAATTTCAAATTGAGTAATATTTCTATTTGTCAAAATTTAATTTTTCATATCTGTTCGAAACTTTATGTGATTGCCTGTACTACTCGGCCTTAAATTTGAGGAATGTGCTGGGATTGTAATGACCTATGACCTTATCTGTAATCTAACATGATCGCTGGATTTCCCGCGTCTATAGCTGCAGTGCTTTACAGAACTTTAAAAGTTAAATCATGTAAGTAAATTTAGTTTATTATAGAATATCTTTTTCACTTATTGCTGTGGGTAAAATTTTCATTGTTTATTTCCAATAATCAGTTGTACACATCATTACTTCATTTGTAAATTATCAATCGTACTAGTAAATGAAAATAAATGCTGACAAAAAACTTCGTGTCTTTAAAGTATCTGTTTGTAATCTGGGACTAGTATTGGTTTAATGCTCATATTTTTAAGAGTAATACATTTTTAATCTTTCAAATTTCATAATGCATTAAATATAGTTAATGTAAATGTTTCCTTTCTCCAGCAATTAGGTCACCTTCCAAATGTGTGAAGAGTTTTATCTGCAGATTGTTGATTAATTACTACAGTATACACATCTCAAACAAATCACACCCAGATTATACATGGTATAGAATTACCATATTTCCTGAGGATATTTTAACAACTAGGATTTAATATCACTATAAATAGTGTAATATATTCCCACTGCCTAAAACATGGATATTAAGTATACCATTTCTTATTTTCATTGTTATGCCTGATGTTTAGTGCAATTACTATGTGTTTCAGGTCTTGAAGGATTTAAACATACATATAGGCAGATACTATCAAAAATACTGGAAAACAGTGGAGCTGTAAAGCTGAACAGCTTGACTCAGAAAAGGGGGTCAAAAATACCGTTTTCGTCATTGTGGTTAAAAGATGTTTTACTTTGTAAGTAGTAGCTAATCTAATATTACTAAATTAGTTTGTTATGATCTCAATTTAGTACAAAAACGTGTACATAAATATTGTATTGCATTTAACAGTTATGTTAAATTTTGGTCAACTCAATACTGTTATATTAAGTACTTCGTGGCCCTTTAATTTTTAAAATTAAGTGATTTTAAAGTAACGTCAAATTTGTTATTTTTCCAACAGAAACGGAGACAGAACAGAATATGTAGCCAGGATACAGACAAAGAAATAGAAGATAAGACAGAAATGGTGGTAGAAAAAAGAAATGCATCGGACAGAAATGATGGTAGAAAAAAGAAATGAAAGGAAAAACTGCAACAAATAAACAGGAGTGAATAAACTCTGGACATCAATGATATATTTATAAAGTATGAAGAAAACATAGTGTGTTCAGTGTTAATTGATTTGTCCATAGAACTATGTCTATCCAAGGATTTATACTTTTACAAGGATTTTTTATTACTAACTTATAAGTGGACAATATCTTTAGGACCATTAAGTTCGTTTATAAAGCTGTACATAGTGGATAAATAAAGAACGTCTGCCTCTAATTGGGTTTTGTTTGGTACATAGTTGATCTATGGTTGGTATCTAGTCGGCTATATTTTGATATAGCTGGACCAATGTTGGTGGTTTGATCTAACGTTGTTGGCCCAACGTTGGCAGATAGATATGACGACATTGGCCCAACATCGGCTCTCGGTTGGCAGACAGATATGACGATGTTGGCCCAACGTTGGCTATCAATTGGCTGACAGTTATTACGACGTTGGCCCAACGTTGGCTCTCAGTTGGCAGTTAAATATGACGACGTTGGCCCAACGTAAAACCAACATGTTGGCCCAACGTTGGCACACTTTGCACTTATAACGTTGGCCCAACATTGTTTTCCGACGGTGGCCCAACGTAATAGGTAGTGGTTGGCCCAACGTTGGCCCAACCAAGGCTTGCTGTCTGGGAATACACTGTATTTGTTGTATCAATTTAAACGTTATTATTCACACTTTTAATTTCTATCTGTGTCTATCGACAAGATTTCTAGATGACGTTTTCTGTGCAATAAGTGCAATGATAAAATGTTTACGGAAAGACACGAAAACTGCCGATCATTACCCCCCACCCTCCAAAAAATACATACCAGGGTTAATGGAATTTGATATGCCAGACGGCGAGCGTGTATGAATATCATTCCATTTAAATGCAAAACAATTGGCACAAACGTGTCCTACTTTTATGATCATGGGGATTTCTTCTCGCAGAAGAGCGGTCACTGGATATACTCTTTTCCTAAGGCGGCCTCTTAATTAATGCGCCCAGGATAGAAGAGTAGGCACTGGATAGGCTCTTTTCATGAAGCGGTCTCTTAATTAATATGCGCCCAGGATAAAAAAGCAGGCACCTGATAATCTTTTTTCCTGATGCGGCCTCCTAATTAATGTGCCCAGTATAGAAGAGCAGGCAATTGTTAGGCTTTGTTTCGGAGGCGGCTTCTTCATTAATGCATTTGATCACTTGAGATGCAGCTCTTATATTTTTTTCGTATAAATATTCGTCAGTCGAAAATCACGTGACTTCTAAGAGTTCCACGTATATTGCAAAATATAACATTTAATTTACCCTAATCTTAGCTTCAGTATTAGCAAGCCGATGAATAGTTTGACTCATTTACAAAAACAAAATATTTCCGCTATAATTTCGTCAGATTCGCTTACTGAACCTCAATTGGATTATTAAAAAATGACTAAAACATGTTTTCAAGACCTCTAGGAACCTAGAAAGTTCTTCTTTTGCGGTTATTGTTCATATAAACTTAAAACTTGGAGCCGGAAAGTATATATTTTACAAGTGAACCAATTTTAGCGCCACGAGGAAGTAAACATAATTTCCAGAAATTTTAACAAAAAGATATTTTAGTTTGTCTCAGACATTATATTTATAGACTGTCCATGATTTCAAGCTGTTTCTTATTATTTCGGTGTACAGATGAAAATTGACCATCCATCGTGGAAAGCTGTCATGTCGGTAAAATAATTTTTCAATTAGGTCTCCATTTAATTATGCAAATTAGCAAAATGATATATATTTCTGGATAAGTGCACTGTTAGGGTGCTCGGGAGTAACGTCCTATATTTTCGACATCAGTTTTACTCGGAACTCATGTCCTCTCCTTACCTTCCTTCTTTTTGTATTATAATCAGAACACATGTCCTCCCCCCTCACCTTCCTTCTTATTGTATTATCTTTAGAACTCATGTCCTCCCCCTCACCTTCCTTCTTTTTGTATTATAATCATAACTCATGTCCTCCCCCTCACCTTTATCCTTTCCGTATTTTATTCAGAACGCATGTACCCACCTCACCTTCCCACTTTTCGTATAAAACGTTACTCAAGCATATACATCGCAATTGAAAACCAATTTGCATGAAATTTTATTACATTAACAGAAAAGACAAAGCAAGCCAAAAGATACGGGTTAATATATCAGTAATATTTATTAAAAGACATACCTGTTTACTAGCCTTGGTTGGAACTCAAACAAAACTGTGTTTTTATGATAGTAATAGGTTTGCTGCTATTCTGTAAATCTAGTATGAACTGCACAATATTTTTTCTGCAAGGTTTAAAAAACTAAGGTATCCTTCGAATCAGGAACAAAATACACAATGTGCCTAACGTTATATAAAGCGACTTGAGCTGTAAAACATAGACACAGTATGATAATTAGTCATAATGATACTTGATATTTAACAGGATGTCAGATTTGTTAAACGGAAACTATTTCCGTCCCTGTATGTGGCGATAACAATTACTCAGTTTTCATTTTCCTTATTTCAGCAAACGTATCTAGTTAATATCTTATAAAATTGTTCAAATAGAAATTGGTTTTAAAGCCGTTAAGAAATTTGCACAATATAACCATCTTGTAGTCATATGTTTTTGCGTACTTGTACTATCTATTCCGTTGCAAAATTAACTTTCAATACTCTATAAACTCAATATCCATATATTACCTGATTTTACCAATGCCTGGTTGTAAAACTAAATAACCAGGCTTCGATGGAACAATAGCAATGTTTGGTGACGTAGTTAAACTGAATTACAGGACTTCGAAGGAACAACAAAACTGATTGGTGACGTAGTAAAATTAGTAGGAACAACAGCAGGGCTTGCTGACGTAGTCAAACTGGATAAACAGACTTGGTACGAACAACAACAGTGCTTTGTGACGTAATAAAGACGAATTACCATAAATGACGCCTGGAAATGAGACCTTCCATCTGATGTAAGCGTTCGTGTTGATCTTAATGTTCTGCGTTCTGACATGATGATGTGGTATCAGATTTTTCCACTGTACTATAACAAGATGTCTAGCTGGTAGAAACTTTTATTGAGTGTCAGATCCCCGGAGAGGGTGAAAAAGTAAAAGAACAAAAATACAATCATAAGACAAAGGTGCAAAAACGATGATAAGGTAGAACTAGATGAATGAATATCCACTATTCATTTTTAAAGAACACTGGCAATAAAGGGAAGAAGAAGAACCCCCCTCCCGTGATAAAGTCAATTTACATATTCTTTATACACGGAGTTACCTCCCCTTCCAGTTTTGTAGGTTTTGTTGTTGTTTTTTTTTTTTTTTTTTTTTTTTTTTGTTAAAATGTATGTTTTGAATTCAAAGAATTTCTCATTCCATGTTGAGCACACGTTGAGCACACGTGGTCCGAGCAGACGATAAACCAAAAATTTACGTCGGAAATTGTTGCTAGTTTCATACCGTCTCAATTAAAATGCACTGTGAAATGGTAGTATTTCTTCTGACCATGCCGAGAAATTACCCCAAGTTTTGATTCAAAGCTATCCCGCTGCGTTCATCATTTTTAATTAACATACATAAGGCTTATCTGTAGCAAGACTAGAAGTGCTCGTTACGCCACGGGGCAATAAATTCTCTATCTGTCTTTTCCCTCCGATGTAATTGTTTTATGAGTTGTGAAAGTTTAAGAAAAGGAAAGGTCTTGTAAGAACACATGTAACACATAGCAGAGTGATTTATACGATAATGACTTACATAATACGAAAACTTGGTTTTCGGACGGTTATTTCTCTGCATGGTTACATAACAACAAATAAAACATCAATAGAAAGGTGAAAAGCACAATACAAATCCTAAAATTGATATGTTCATTCGAAGTTTGTGTAGAAAACATTCTTAAATAACTAAAGATCAGTAGATCATATAATTCTCAAAAGTAGTAATACTTTCAGCTATATCCGCTATAGTGCGTGCATAAGACAAGTTACAACTGGTCTGTACCTTAAACACATGATTAAAGGTTGTAATACGCGGTAGAGGTACTGTACTTGTACACAAAATTGGCGAGGGGAGGTTTACAATGGAGCAAAAAGAGGGAGGAGGACTGGGGGAACAGAACAAAAAGGCGGAATGAGAGGAAAAATTAGATGCTCTATGATTTCCTGACGTAAACTAACAATAACAAGTGCAAAGCCTGACTGGAATTCAGCAAATCGATTATGAAACAAAACACGCACAATTCATGCTTTGAAGTCATTGAAAATACACCGACAGCTGCATAAAATCTTGGTGACAAAGGTTTACAAGAACCATCAATAAAATTTAAATGGGAAATGAATCGACGAGAAATGTGTCAAAGCGTCCCGTCATAACATCACAAACAAATCTGTCAATGTGTCAAAGCGTCCCGTCATAACATCACAAACAAATCTGTCAATGTGTCAAAGCGTCCCGACATAACATCACAAACAAATCTGTCAATGTGTCAAAGCGTCCCGTCATAACATCACAAACAAATCTGTCAATGTGTCAAAGCGTCCCGTCATAACATCACAAACAAATCTGTCAATGTGTCAAAGCGTCCCGTCATAACATCACAAACAAATCTGTCAATGTGTCAAAGCGTCCCGTCATAACATCACAAACAAATCTGTCAATGTGTCAAAGCGTCCCGTCATAACATCACAAACAAATCTGTCAATGTGTCAAAGCGTCCCGTCATAACATCACAAACAAATCTGTCAATGTTTTGCAATCTCTGAAAGCTTTATTTTAAATTTACATTTTTACGTCACCAACACAATAGAGAAAGACCTCACGTCATCAATGGAATGCATAATATGTTAGGGTGCTCTGAAGTAATGTCGTGAGCCATAAAATGTGCGATGTTCGCATAAAGGCTGCGCCAATATTCAAATTAGATACAGCAGACAATGTGCGCCATAAAACAAAGGTTACCAGTAGCGTTCTAAATTAACTTTTATAATTGTGTTTTTGTAAGGATTTTCTGTGATATTAAATTACCTTTGCATCTGGAGGTTTTGATTGTGTGCATATTTGGAGCCTCGTGTTCCTAGTTGGGTTTGGCGAAGCATGTAATTATTTTATATTTATGTTCTTCCACAGTAAGGAAACTAAGCAGAACTCCACTTCCGGTATACCCACTAAGGTTGTGAGTTCAAGGCTGACAGTGACAATGTGTGGTAGATTCTAACCTTGACTGTCAATGACAGCAAGTCTGACGGTGACAATGTGTGGTAGATTCTAACATTGACTGTCAATGACAGCCAGTCTGACGGTGGCCATGTGTGGTAGATTCTAACCTTGGCTGCCAATGACAGCCAGTCTGACGGTAGCAATGTGTGATGGATTCTAACCTTGACTGTCAATGACAGCCAGTCTGACGGTGGCAATGTGTTGTACATTCAAACCTTGACTGTCAATGATAGCCATTCTGACGGTTGCAATGTGTGGTGGATTCTAACCTTGACTGGCAATGACAGCCAATCTGACGATGGCAATGTGTGGCAGATTCTAACCTTGACCGTCAATGACAGCCAGTCTGACGGTGGCAATGTGTGGTGGCTTCTAACCTTGACTGACAATGACAGCCAGTTTGACGGTGGCAATGTGTGGTAAATTCTAACCTTGACTGACAATGACAGCCAGTCTGACAGCGGCAATGTGTGGTTGATTCTAACCTTGACCGTCTATGACAACCAGTCTGACGGTGGCAATGTGTGGTAGATTCTAACATTGACTGTCAATGACAGCAAGTCTGACATTGGCCATGTGTGGTGGCTTCTAACCTTGACTGACAATGACAGCCAGTCTGACGGTGGCAATGTGGGGTGGATTCTAACCTTGACTGACAATGACAGATAGTCTGAAGGTGGCATTGTATGGTGGATTCTAACCTTGACTGTAAATGACAGCCAGTCTGACGGTGGCAATGTGTGGTAAATTCTAACCTTACTGTAAATGACAGCCAATCTGACGGTGGCAATGTGTGGTGGCTTCTAACCTTGAATGTCAATGACAGCCAGTATGACATTGGCCATGTGTGATGGATTCTAACCTTGACTGACAATGACAGCAAGTCTGACGGTGACAATGTGTGGTAGATTCTAACATTGACTGTCAATGACAGCCAGTCTGACGGTGGCCATGTGTGGTAGATTCTAACCTTGGCTGCCAATGACAGCAAGTCTGACGGTGACAATGTGTGGTAGATTCTAACATTGACTGTCAATGACAGCCAGTCTGACGGTGGCCATGTGTGGTAGATTCTAACCTTGGCTGCCAATGACAGCCAGTCTGACGGTAGCAATGTGTGATGGATTCTAACCTTGACTGTCAATGACAGCCAGTCTGACGGTGGCAATGTGTTGTACATTCAAACCTTGACTGTCAATGATAGCCATTCTGACGGTTGCAATGTGTGGTGGATTCTAACCTTGACTGACAATGACAGCCAGTCTGACGATGGCAATGTGTGGCAGATTCTAACCTTGACCGTCAATGACAGCCAGTCTGACGGTGGCAATGTGTGGTGGCTTCTAACCTTGACTGACAATGACAGCCAGTCTGACGGTGGCAATGTGTGGTGGATTCTAACCTTGACTGACAATGACAGCCAGTCTGACAGCGGCAATGTGTGGTTGATTCTAACCTTGACCGTCTATGACAACCCGTCTGACGGTGGCAATGTGTGGTGGATTTTAACCTAGACTGACAATGACAGCCAGTATGAAGGTGGCAATGTGTGGTGGCTTCTAACCTTGACTGACAATGACAGCCAGTCTGACGGTGGCAATGTGGGGTGGATTCTAACCTCGATTGTCAATGACAGCCAGTCTGACGGTGGCAATGTGTGGTGGATTCTAACCTTGACTGTCGATGACAGCCAGTCTGACAGTGGCAATTTGTGGTGGATTCTAACCTTGATTGTCAATGACAGCCAGTCTGACGGTGGCAATGTGTGGTAGATTCTAACCTTGACTGTCAATGACAACCAGTCTGACGGTGGCAATGTGTGGTAGATTCTAACCTTGACTGTCAATGACAGCCAGTCTGACGGTGGCAATGTGTGGTGGATTATATAACCTTGACTGTCAATGACCGCCAGTCTGAAGGTGGCAATGTGTGGTAGATTCTAACCTTGACTGACAATGACAGCCAGTCTGAAGGTGGCAATATGTGGTAGATTCTAACCTTGACTGACAATGACAGCCAGTCTGAAGGTGGTAATGTGTGGTAGATTCTAACCTTGACTGTCAATGACCGCCAGTCTGAAGGGGGCAATGTGTGGTAGATTCTAACCTTGACTGTCAATGACAACCAGTGTGACAGTGACAATGTGTGGTAGATTCTAACCTTGACTGACAATGACAGCCAGTCTGACGGTGGCAATGTGTGGTGGATTCTAACCTTGACTGACAATGACAGCTAGTCTGACGGTGGCAATGTGTGGTGGATTCTAACCTGGACTGACAATGACAACCAGTGTGACAGTGACAATGTTTGGTAAATTCTAACCTTGACTGTCAGTGACAGCCAGTCTGACGGGGGCAATGTGTGGTAGATTCTAACCTGGACTATCCACGACAGCCAATCTGACGGTGACAATGTGTGGTAGATTCTAACCTTCACTGTCAATGACAGTCAGTCTGAAGGTGACAATGTGTGGAGGATTCTAACCTTGACCGTCAATGACAGCCAGTCTGACGGGGGCAATGTGTGGTAGATTCTAACCTTGACTGTAAATGACAGCCAGTCTGACGGTGGCAATGTGTGGTACATTCAAGCCTTGATTGTCAATGACAGCCAGTCTGACGGTGGCAATGCGTGATGGATTCTAACCTTGACTGCAGTCAATGACAGCCAATCTGACGATGGCAATGTGTGGTAGATTCTAACCTTGACTGACAATGACAGCCAGTCTGAAGGTGGCAATGTGTGGTAGATTCTAACCTTGACTGACAATGACAGCCAGTCTGACGGTGGCAATGTGTGGTAGATTCTAACCTTGACTGTCAATGACAACCAGTCTGACGGTGGCAATGTGTGGTAGATTCTAACCTTGACTGTCAATGACAGCCAGTCTGACGGTGGCAATGTGTGGTGGATTATATAACCTTGACTGTCAATGACCGCCAGTCTGAAGGTGGCAATGTGTGGTAGATTCTAACCTTGACTGACAATGACAGCCAGTCTGAAGGTGGCAATGTGTGGTAGATTCTAGCCTTGACTGACAATGACAGCGAGTCTAATGGTGGCAATGTGTGGTAGATTCTAACCTTGACTGTCAATGACCGCCAGTCTGAAGGGGGCAATGTGTGGTAGATTCTAACCTTGACTGTCAATGACAACCAGTGTGACAGTGACAATGTGTGGTAGATTCTAACCTTGACTGACAATGACAGCCAGTCTGACGGTGGCAATGTGTGGTAGATTCTAACCTTGACTGTCAATGACAGCCAGTCTGACGGTGGCAATGTGTGGTGGATTATATAACCTTGACTGTCAATGACCGCCAGTCTGAAGGTGGCAATGTGTGGTAGATTCTAACCTTGACTGACAATGACAGCCAGTCTGAAGGTGGCAATGTGTGGTAGATTCTAGCCTTGACTGACAATGACAGCCAGTCTAATGGTGGCAATGTGTGGTAGATTCTAACCTTGACTGTCAATGACCGCCAGTCTGAAGGTGGCAATGTGTGGTAGATTCTAACCTTGACTGACAATGACCGCCAGTCTGAAGGTGGCAATGTGTGGTAGATTCTAGCCTTGACTGACAATGACAGCCAGTCTGAAGGTGGCAATGTGTGGTAGATTCTAGCCTTGACTGACAATGACAGCCAGTCTGACGGTGGCAATGTGTGGTGGATTCTAACCTGGACTGACAATGACAGCCAGTCTGACGGTGGCAATTTGTGGTGGATTCTAACCTGGACTGACAATGACAACCAGTGTGACAGTGACAATGTTTGGTAAATTCTAACCCTGACTGTCAATGACCGCCAGTCTGAAGAGGGCAATGTGTGGTAGATTCTAACCTTGACTGTCAATGACAACCAGTGTGACAGTGACAATGTGTGGTAGATTCTAACCTTGACTGACAATGACAGCCAGTCTGACGGTGGCAATGTGTGGTGGATTCTAACCTTGACTGACAATGACAGCTAGTCTGACGGTGGCAATGTGTGGTGGATTCTAACCTGGACTGACAATGACAACCAGTGTGACAGTGACAATGTTTGGTAAATTCTAACCTTGACTGTCAGTGACAGCCAGTCTGACGGGGGCAATGTGTGGTAGATTCTAACCTGGACTATCCACGACAGCCAATCTGACGGTGACAATGTGTGGTAGATTCTAACCTTCACTGTCAATGACAGTCAGTCTGAAGGTGACAATGTGTGGAGGATTCTAACCTTGACTGTCAATGACAGCCAGTCTGACGGGGGCAATGTGTGGTAGATTCTAACCTTGACTGTAAATGACAGCCAGTCTGACGGTGGCAATGTGTGGTACATTCAAGCCTTGATTGTCAATGACAGCCAGTCTGACGGTGGCAATGCGTGATGGATTCTAACCTTGACTGCAGTCAATGACAGCCAATCTGACGATGGCAATGTGTGGTAGATTCTAACCTTGACTGACAATGACAGCCAGTCTGAAGGTGGCAATGTGTGGTAGATTCTAACCTTGACTGACAATGACAGCCAGTCTGACGGTGGCAATGTGTGGTAGATTCTAACCTTGACTGTCCATGACAACCAGTCTGACGGTGGCAATGTGTGGTAGATTCTAACCTTGACTGTCAATGACAGCCAGTCTGACGGTGGCAATGTGTGGTGGATTATATAACCTTGACTGTCAATGACCACCAGTCTGAAGGTGGCAATGTGTGGTAGATTCTAACCTTGACTGACAATGACAGCCAGTCTGAAGGTGGCAATGTGTGGTAGATTCTAGCCTTGACTGACAATGACAGCCAGTCTAATGGTGGCAATGTGTGGTAGATTCTAACCTTGACTGTCAATGACCGCCAGTCTGAAGGGGGCAATGTGTGGTAGATTCTAACCTTGACTGTCAATGACAACCAGTGTGACAGTGACAATGTGTGGTAGATTCTAACCTTGACTGACAATGACAGCCAGTCTGACGGTGGCAATGTGTGGTAGATTCTAACCTTGACTGACAATGACAGCCAGTCTGACGGTGGCAATGTGTGGTGGATTCTAACCTGGACTGACAATGACAGCCAGTCTGACGGTGGCAATTTGTGGTGGATTCTAACCTGGACTGACAATGACAACCAGTGTGACAGTGACAATGTTTGGTAAATTCTAACCTTGACTGTCAGTGACAGCCAGTCTGACGGGGGCAATGTGTGGTAGATTCTAACCTGGACTATCCACGACAGCCAGTCTGACGGTGGCAGTGTGTGGTGGATTCTAACCTTGACTGACAATGACAGCCAGTCTGACAGCGGCAATGTGTGGTTGATTCTAACCTTGACCGTCTATGACAACCAGTCTGACGGTGGCAATGTGTGGTGGATTTTAACCTAGACTGACAATGACAGCCAGTATGAAGGTGGCAATGTGTGGTGGCTTCTAACCTTGACTGACAATGACAGGCAGTCTGACGGTGGCAATGTGGGGTGGATTCTAACCTTGACTGACAATGACAGATAGTCTGAAGGTGGCATTGTATGGTGGATTCTAACCTTGACTGTAAATGACAGCCAGTCTGACGGTGGCAATGTGTGGTAAATTCTAACCTTACTGTAAATGACAGCCAATCTGACGGTGGCAATGTGTGGTGGCTTCTAACCTTGAATGTCAATGACAGCCAGTCTGACATTGGCGATGTGTGATGGATTCTAACCTTGACTGACAGTGACAATGTTTGGTAAATTCTAACCTTGACTGTCAGTGACAGCCAGTCTGACGGGGGCAATGTGTGGTAGATTCTAACCTGGACTATCCACGACAGCCAATCTGACGGTGACAATGTGTGGTAGATTCTAACCTTCACTGTCAATGACAGTCAGTCTGACGGTGACAATGTGTGGTAGATTCTAACCTTGACTGTCAATGACAGCCAATCTGAGGGTGACAATGTGTGGTAGATTCTAACCTTCACTGTCAATGACAGCCAGTCTGAAGGTGACAATGTGTGGTAGATTCTAACCTTGACTGTCAATGACAGCCAGTCTGAAGGTGGCAATGTGTGGTAGATTCTAACCTTGACTGTCAATGACAGCCAGTCTGACGGGGGCAATGTGTGGTAGATTCTAACCTTGACTGTAAATGACAGCCAGTCTGACGGTGGCAATGTGTGGTACATTCAAACCTTGATTGTCAATGACAGCCAGTCTGACGGGGGCAATGCGTGATGGATTCTAACCTTGACTGCAGTCAATGACAGCCAATCTGACGATGGCAATGTGTGTTACATTCAAAGCTTGATTGTCAATGACAGCCACTCTGACGGTGGCATTGTTTGGTGGATACTAACCTTGACTGTAAATGACAGCCAGTGTGACGGTGACAATATGTGGTGGATTCTAACCTATACTGTCAATGACAGCCAGTCTGACATACACCTGGTGAATTGATGACAAAATATAGAGTGGACAGAAATATGCTTTATATAACAAAAAAAAAACTTACTGCATAGTAGCCTAGTAAAAAACTCTGTTCATTTTCGATGAAATTTATCTCTTTACTGGAGATTTATGTAAAAAATTTTAGTCTCTATCAATTTAATCAATGAATTGGCACTTATGAAATGATTTTCAGATACACATTTAAGGGTAAATTTTTACTAGTTCTCACTTTCTCTCTTACTTTTTCCTTTCTCCCTCTCCGTCGCTCCATTCTCCATCCCCGTTGCGCCTTTCTCCTTCCCCTTTGCTTCTTTCTCCCTCCCCTTTCCTCCTTTCTCCCTCTCCTTCTCTCCCTGTATCCCACTACCCTGTCCACCCCCTCCTGACGGTGCCAATTTGTGGTGGATTCTAACCTTGACTCTCTATGACGGCCAGTCTGACGGTTGCAATTTGTGGTGTATTCTAACCTTGACTGTCAATGACAGCCAGTCTGACGGTGGCAATGTGTGGTGGATTCTAACCTTGACTGACAATGACAGCCAGTCTGACGGTGGCCATGTGTGGTAGATTCTAACCTTGGCTGCCAATGACAGCCAGTCTGACGGTTGCAATTTGTGGTGTATTCTAACCTTGACTGTCAATGACAGCCAGTCTGACGGTGCCAATTTGTGGTGGATTCTAACCTTGACTGTCTATGACGGCCAGTCTGACGGTTGCAATTTGTGGTGTATTCTAACCTTGACTGTCAATGACAGCCAGTCTGACGGTGACAATGTGTGGTGGATTCTAACCTTGACTGACAATGACAGCTAGATGCTTCCTAAAGAAGATCGCAATTTGTACATGATTTTACAATGTTTTAATTCTTTACGTTGATCCCAGAAATCATGTAATTTGTAATTATCATTTTATATTGTTAAATATATTTACAAATGTAATCTGTCTCGTCTAAATGTGATGTGCACACAATATAATGACACACAGGTTGTTAGAACACATCAACGTTAAACAAGCATGAATTATTTAACGATTTATGCAATCTTTTTAACACGTAACACGTCTTAATATTACGATATATCTTGTGACGGAGTGACGTAATACGTCTTACAATTACGTAATATCTTGTGTAGAAATTTACTTGTTTATGATTTTAACAACCCAGGACAATTTTAAGTTGAGAAAAAGCTATCTTTAAGTAAGATTGCAGCGGTATTATTTTTTATCAAAAAGCTTGATAATAGCTGATTTAAAGTTGAATAAAAGTAGTATATCAGGGTTACTTTTAATCAAATTATATTTACCTAATGAACTGCTGAAATACCGCTTTTTAAAACTAATTTGCATATTTGGTTCAGTGATTAGGACAATAAGCGGTAAAGAAGTGTGAAATAAGTTGGGCTGAAGCGTCTAAATTATGTAAATTAGGTGAAGTTGGGATTAAGCGGTACAAATCAGTGGATTTTAAGTGGAATATGCAAATTAGTTGTCAGCGGTAAATAAGCGGAATATAGCAAATGTACAAAAGCGGATTTTAGGTGGTTATACAAGCGTGTTTTAAGTGTATAATCTCAGCGTACTTTAAGTTGGAGATGTCAGCGTGTTTTAAGTTGGAGATGTCAGCATGTTTTAAGTTGGAGATGTCAGCGTGTTTTAAGTTGGAGATGTCAGCCTGTTTTAAGCTGGAAATTTAAAAAGTCTGTTTTAAGTGTTAGCGTCTCATGTGTAAATACAATTGTAATTGTCTATGTGGAGTTGAAGCATACATGATATTAAAAATTGCAAATTTGGTGTAGGTCAAGCTGTTTTAGAGCTAAAAGCAGCATTACTGTTCTCCACGAGTTAAATCTGAAATTTTGCCATTTTCTAAACCTGTCTTTTTTGTACTTGTTTTTGTGTACCTCTTGCTTCATTCTGTTTAAAAGGATTAAATAATGATACAAAAAATACAATCATATAAGTTTATTTGAGCATTCATATTTATAGTTTCATAATGTAACCTTTAAAACATAACATAATATAATTATGAAAATAACTATTTACAAAATATTTACAACATAAATACAAGTTTAAATTGACCTTCTCAGTTTCTGTTTTAGTTTTTCTCATCTTTTCCACTCGCATTGCTTCCCTTATTTCTCGATTGATGAACTATCATATGCAGCACATAACTCTGAAATCACAATGATTTTTATTTAATGTACAAATATTTCCAAGAATTATGTAACATTTTTAAAGATAGCTAAAAAATTTTGCTCCTGATACTAAAATAAACAATCGTGTATTAAATATTTAAAGATATTTATACAAATATAATAAAAGAGACATATATATTATTTACACATTTGTAACACAATGAGCGTGCAGTTGTAAACTTGTTTGATAGTTTTGTCTAAGAAAAACTCATTTGAGTTATCTTCTCCTAATATGAGTTGCTTCCCCTTCTTAGAAGCATTAAAGTTTAAAACCTAATAAATGAGAATGTTATATGTGTAAACAACTGTTATTTGATATTTTGTGTGCTCCTTTAAGAATAAAAGTAAAAAATTTCCCCTGATTTCAGTATTAGTTACATTTAATAAAAATATAGTTCAATGAAAATGATGTTCTATAATTATAATTACTTCATGAACTTACCAGTCATCACCAGTGCTTTCTTTAAGCTTACTCTCTAAAAACTTAATTATTGTTTCCAGATCAAAGCAGCTTACAAACTAAAAATAAAAATGTATATAAATTGTTTCATCTCACAAGCAAACACTGAACATAAACCAACATTTACAAAATAAAAAAAAATGAACAGTCAATGTCAATTAAAAAGACATATTTATGTTGAAAATATTGGGCAAGGAAGCCAGACTAACAGGGTAAAACCCGACCTTCGGTAGGAAAACTGGCCATCCTTGTCAATTAAAATTGGAATCAAGCACACCCTTCAGCAGTGAGACTTAAACTGGCAACCTCGGTGTTGATAATTAATTTAATAAAGTAATCTTTGTGTTTAAATATTTCTAGAAAATTTACGATATTTTATCAATAACGCCAGTCATTTACAGGTTGTAAAACATGAATGGACTAGCTATTCTTTTATTAACATTATTGCACATGGACATACAAGTAGAATTTCTGTTACCTTGGTTATGTTTTTTTGACTGAATGGGTGAGCAGGTTTGGTAGCTGTTCCTTGTATTGGTTGTTTCACAGCAATAGTTAGGGTGGCCTTCGGAATTCTTAGTCTACAAAATAAATGAAGACATATATGCAATATATGACCATTCTTAAATCAGCTACAAAATTCTCAGCACAATACAAATTGAATATAGTGTAATTTAGATTTCTCAGTTAAATTCCCAAATATTCAAAATCTCATACTGAGATTTTGTATATGTAGGAATGTCACAATTAAATGCATGCACTTACAACTATACCCTCAAACATATGTCTAAACAATCCCTCTATAATAAATATCTTTCCGTACATGTTATCTGATAACTTATATGTCCCGATTTATTTGTACCTTAATGACTCCCAGCATCACGCACTAAGATAATATGCTTATTGCTATGCTTATATATATTGCTGCTAAATAATAGTGTTTTAATTTATACCCTATACTTCCTTAATAAAAATGCCATGGTTTTTGTGCATGTGTTCTTAATTATGTTTCTGCCTATAATGCTTGGATTTAATGCTCAGTAACACTATAGTATTTGATCCTTTTTTGTTTGTCATGCTTTTTGTGTGTTTTCACTTAATGCATAGATTTTATTCTATGGTCATTGAAAGTTATATGACCGGTGACGTGCGTATGAACGATAATGCCAGATCATCATGACAAAAGTCATGTGATTTCATCAGTATGTAGTTTTCTTCGTTATGTATAAATATGACGACTGTAAACAACAATCCTACTCACTTAGTTTACTGAACCAAAGCGAAAAACTTGCCCCGCTATGAGACTATGTTTTGAATAATTCAAATTATGCGCGGGCTTTGGAAAATCGACGTCACAAGTTTACACAGATTTTCATCAGCCGAAAAATATACAAAAAAAATACCCGATAAACAAAACAATTATGTGTCCAAAGAATTTGTCATAGAATATCATGTAAAAAAAGAAATTAAAAATAAATACATTAAACATACCTGCTCTGGTACCCTTCAAAATACTTTCTTTGTAACCAGTTGAACTTCTGTACAATCCAAAGTGTAGTACCCGGAGTAAAACAAAAATGGCAAACGACGGTCAAAATATGTTCAAAAGTAAAGCAAGAAAAGGCCCGTACAATTATGGTTTCAATGTGTCTCGAAGACAAAGTAGAACAAAAGTCGAAAAGAAGTAAAGATAGTCACCACACGCCATTTCGACACTAAGAGAAATGCACTTACACGGGGGTAGTACTTAAATACGCCTGCATACGCCTGCCATGATAGAAGTACGCCTGCAGTAAAAAAGTATACGCCTGCCATCATATAGACTGGTTCTCGGCCTTAGCGTGATTACGCATGCTCCATCCACAAAGGACCGGTAGCGCCCACCATTTTATCTCTAATATGGCGGCAACATTTCGTCTGCACAAAAGGTATTTTTACAGACTGTAGACGTAATATGTAATGTAAAGCTTCAATATAGTTACTGCAAGATGCCAAATTATTTCTTTTAATAGTTTTCTATGTTATACAAACGACATAAAGCTTTCCTTAAGCAAAAACAATGTTTGTTATGGCAAAACAGTCTGCAATAATAGTCGTATGTCTCATATTCGGGGATTTCGAAGTTCGTGGAAGAGATCGACAATACTAATTAAACTAGATTGCAGAAACTGTTTATCATTGTGCATTGTGAAGGTAACAATTACAGGAATATTATATTATGTTGCCAAATCTGTGTAGGCTGTGTTTATATTATTTCGAGTGGATATCATAATAACTTTAAAAGAAAATTTTGGCCTTGTTTGATTTTGCCCAGGTAAACGTCAGACGAATAAGAACACCCATACACATCTGCTATCCACAAAAACAACTCAATTAAAGCTTGACATACATGTACCTTTCATTAATATAGGCCCCTCCTCCTTTTTTCTAAAAAAACAGAGACACTGTTCTTGTTTTATCATATGTTCCATTTTGTCCAAACTTAAAATACTTTTTAATCCAGTGCATAAACAGAGGAAAAGAATACATTTCCGCATTTAAAAAGACTTGAGTTCTCCATGTATTATACCCCTGGGGCCGTGGGGGGGGTACCACATCCCTTGTAAGCGAAACTCCTCCTAAAACGCTTGATGGAACTTAATGAAACTTAGCATAAAGTAAGTACATTATATGTAGATGTGCATGAAGGATTTTTATTTGGATATCGAAGTTCGTGAACCAGATCGAATCTTTGATGGAGAATGAACTGCAGTCTATATATATACTAGATGGGGGATATTTGTGTTTGTTACATGTACACTTTGGTTGACTTACATGAGTTCTATTTGAGCTGGATAACATATCTGTTTCCTCAAGATCAACATCAAAACTTCTGGCACTGACAAACTACTTTTATCGGGCAAAAAGTCTTTCTTTATTTTCCGATATATCGTCAGGATATTTCTTTTTCTTTCAATAATGGAGAAGAGTGTAATATTCTTCAAAATCCATTTCAAATCCAAATGTTAATAATAATAGAATGAAATCACTGTTTACTTGAGTAGATATCATGTCAATTATATATTATTGATTTAAAATAAATTGTCAACTGGTTCCAAATAAAATCTACCTTTTTATGTAAATAAAAAATAAACAAAGGAGAAGAAATGTTTACAAAATGTACCAAACAAACAATCAATAACACATCTGAATTACACTATTTATCGATATAAAACACTTAGTATCATGGTAGGTCGGAAGATATATATATAAGAATAAAACTAAGCTTTCAACTTTGGTACCTAGTAACATAATTAGGCATGGTTTTAAAAAGGTCCAATTTCAAATGTGTTGTACATTTCTTGCATCACATGTATTTTTGTATGTGTGATTTCTCTAACAAAGAAGTAACTTTGTTGAATTGAATAAGAAATGAGATAGTATTAACAGACCTGCCTACCCTTACGATTTTGCCATAAGGCTCCCCACTTTTAAGGCCATATTACAATTACAATTTTTACTATATTCCTTATGATTTTTAAAAAATCCTGATTTTTTTTTATTTCTTTTTCGTTATTTTTTGTTTGACTCTGGGCCAGGATTAAAATATTGTTAGTTTGATGTTGCCGACTCAGGGCTGAAATAGGTGGGTAGGTAGGGAGGGAATTTATTTTTTTTTTTTTGAAAAAGAAGATAGTTTTTCTCTAAATGTAATATCATGGATTCAAGGCTAAAAATAAGCAAATTACTTCAGGAGGGATGAAGTTTAACCTTTTAAAAAGAAAATAAAAGCTTTCTCTACATTTTAGATTTATAACGGATATAAATCTAAAACTTCCATATCTACCTGGCAGCAGCCTACAAATATTTAAAAATTATTCCCTGTCAAATATGTTCCAGGTTCTAAGAACATTGTCAGATATTAATGCACTGTTTGATCCATGTGAAAGAATAGTTCCATATACAGGAAGTTTAATTTTCTTTTATTAGAACACAAATTTGTGACCTTTGAACAATAGAACAATAACTTTGTAACAGTGTAACACAATAAAACTATTTGAACTGACTAGAGAAGTGAACTTTTCAAATTCTGACTAGAACTAAATGTATGAAATGTAAATCATAATACTGTTTGACATCACATATAAAACAGTGAATTACTATAATAAATTTGTAAAACACAATGGCTTATAGTTATTTTTTTAATGCATTTCTTTTTGGAATATCCTTCCCAGAAGTTTTGCAAGTGTCACAAACAGGGAGAACAACTTTGAATTGCTTCAGTAGCTCCTGGTCCCGTTCAGTGCCCTCTGAACAACAATAGCAGCATATGTCCTTGCGTGTAACATTGGAGCTATAGTAAGTATATTCTATTGGCATGGAACAGTTTAGCTGGAGACGGATGAACACTAAACCTTGAAGGGCATCACCTATTAAAAATATAAAGAGAATGAAAGAATACAAAAATGTAAAGATTTAAGATTTGACTATGGACACTGCATACTTGTAGCATAATACCTTTCTATCTGAATAAAACATTTTGTAAGATTGAAGATTTTGTTTTATATCTTCTAATTCAAGATTTAGGAAACCCCTTTAATGCATATCAAGACATCTTATTTTGAATCTTTATACATTGAGTTTTGTCATCAATTGGGCAATTGAAGATGGCTCAGTACTAAGCAGCACCTAAGAGCTTGTAAAAGGCTACTTACTCTCATGTTGTGGATTCTAAATTGTTGTTTTGTGGGAGTTGTGTCACATACATTTATTCTAAATCTCATTATTTTCTTTATCTGACAATGATGTATATTTTGTAACTATGATAGAAAGAAAATGTTCTTTTTAAATAAAAATCATTGTGGAAACATTGATTTAAAAGTTGCAATTCATACCATCAGGAGTGATTAAGGAACCACATGTGTAATCATACTTTTCCAGAAGTCGACCAAGTGCCCTGGAATCCCTGACTGTTAGCTGTTTCTTTGCATATATGCATCTTGGCTTTGAACATTCTACACATGCCACTGTTCTTCTCACATTCTGTCCAGTTAAATCACTTGTTTTGGCTCCCTTTAAATGAAATGATTTTCTTTTAATTGAAGGTGTAACAGACATGACAGACATATAGAAAGTACTTCACAGAATAAGAGAACCAAAGTTATATCAATACTGAGTCAAAGAACTAACACCAAATTTGCCAGGAATCTTTACATCTGAAGAGAAAGTTCAGAAGACAGTTTTACAGTTGCATTGAAACATTTCAATTTAAAAATATTCTTAAAGACATTTCAAGATAAATGTATAAATGCTTTTACAAATGTGTAATCGTTGAAGTTAATAAATCAGTTTAAAAGTTAGTGCTTAGTATTTAATATGTACACATGCCTGTTTTTTTTAAATATTTACCTGTAATCCCTCAGCAACAGCTGTAGCTGTTGTGTTAAGTGCAGATGGTCTGTCTTTATCTGTTGTTTGCTGACCAACAACATCTTCAAACTTTTTGTAGTGTACACTGTCTGCTGCCATGACTGGATCTGGCATGTTGGGTAAATCAATATTACAGCTCTTAGGTCTGCAGCATGTTGAACTGTCACACTTACGAATTTGAAACAGGTACTTGTGTTGGATGCAGTGATCTGCCAAAAACTGTTGATAATCTGTAAAATATTGATTATTGTATTTATCTTAGATGTTTTGTCAAATGTTTCAGAAAGTTCATATATTTTTCCAGTTCTTTGTGTTTTTTTGGGACCTTTAGTTTTTAGTGTCTATACATGTATGTGTTTGTTGGTGTTTAATTTCAATGTGGAGTAAATGTCTGGGATTTTTAGTTAAGAAGATCTATGTTAAATAGGCTGTTCCATCTCAATCTTTTGTACATTTTTATATATTAAAGCAAAAAATGTTTGCTTTATGGGGAGGTTTGGCACACCATAAAACCTTGTTTAACCCTGATTTTCATTTGAAATTCCTGAACCAAGTCAGGACCATTGCAAATTACCATCATTCCAGTACAATTGAACTTCTTCTATTTTTGAACTATGAGATTGATCTCTTATCAGTAATTCTGTTGTAACCTTTTTTAGTAGAGAATTAATGATATCAAATAGATGATTAAGAGATGTGGAATAAGTGTACGTGACACAATTATCATACAAAAGCAGACATATTAAAACGTAAGATAGCAAGCGGCCTTCAATGTAGCCCTAGGGTGCTGCTTGCTATCCTGCTGTTGGCCCCAGGAACCAAACAAAACACACATGACTCAGACCGATCCACATATCAACAAAGACCAAAGAAAGACCCCCTCTGGACAATATAAAGTGGTGAAGTTTTAAATACCTCTTTTTTTCTCTAGATCTTTTTGCTGATATTTTCCTAGTACAATATCAGGATCTATCAACTGTTTCACCAAGTTCTCTAGGTCTATGATTTGGTCCTCACTTGATGGGCTCCTACATTCAAATGGTGAGCCTTTTAGGGTTAGCCTCTCTGTCCTGTTTCTAAGCAAGTCAAATATGGGTTGAAGGCTTTGTATCCAAGCTTCTTTCAGGCCTGGAACTTTTTCTGCCTTCTTTCGGATTTCATTCATAGAGTTTGCAGTTTTTAGGACTTGTTCCTGACTTGATGAACAACTTTCCCTTGACAGGGCTGTGTTTTGTAGTGCAATATTTAGTGTGGACATTATCCTCTCAACTGGATTCAGCCATGAATGGCCTGGAGCTGTACGACCTGCAATGAGTAAATCTATGTCCAATGCTTTGAACAAAATTATAAGGGAAAGTTTAACTGAATGATATGTGAGGCGATGATCTGGTCCACCATCTGAAAAGATCATCAACACTGGTTTAACATTATCACTTGTCTCGAGAATTTTCTTAATTTCAGTAGCATGACGCCATGGGCTGGATGCCTGGAACACAGAATCTTTATAAATGACTGACACTTTTCCTTGGTAGAATGAGCCATTCATATCATCTGGGATGTCTACATTCAAACATACTGATGGTGTGATAGACCCCTTACTACTGACATCATGGTCTAGAGCCATTAACTGAGATGTTTCAGGTACAATACTTTTTTTTCCACGTACTCCAGTGGAAAGCACCTGTCCGGGCTCACCAAAATCAACTTTTGATTTATCATCTACACTGAGGAATGTTACTTCATCTTTGTAACGGACGGCATAGTGTCTCATGTACTTATATTGGGCTGCACAGAAATGATCATCTTGATGTGCAGCTCTTAGTTGTCTAGTCTGTACTTTGAACTGCAAAGGAATCTTTGATGTATATAGTCTTGCAGTGTTCAAATATGCATTTTTGGGTGTAAATGAAAACAACACTGTAGACTCGCTGGGAACTGGTACATCAGGGTCCAGTTCCCTTTTGACATCCTCTATTAGATCCCGTACACTGATATACTTTGCGAAATGTTCAATTCCATGGCGACGCTCATCTGCAGCTGTCAGATCATCTACCTTCAATTTCAATACCTCAAAAAACTTTTCAAAATTGTCACCTGGTCTTCCTTTGTTTAAATGTCTTAAATCTAAAACCAGCTCAGAATCCTCAGCCAGTATAGCCTGACGAACTCTTGCGTCAACTGTTGGATTTTGGTCAACAGAGGCATCACTTGTAAGATCAGCATAAATAGCTCTAAGTATGTGTTTGGGAATCTGAGCAGCATGCAAATTACAGTAGCGTTTAATAAACTCTCGTTTCATTAGCCTAGTGTGATATTCAGGTAGACGAGGTTTCAGCTCACTGACTATTCTCATCGTATCATTCATGAGATCATTTAAGCCCCTTTGTACAGGCACCTTCCATAGAAAAACTGTAACACCAATTGAACCACCTGGGTCATATCGTAATAAATTCAATGGAAAAGACAACTTCAGGTTTTCAAAATACATATATCTCTCAAATGTAGATTTAAATGGAGTATGCAAATGTATTTCTTCATCAAAGCAAAGATATTCGAAAAATTCCATTTGAGATAAAGCCTCATCAAGAATGGCATACTTTGCCTCAATAGGACCATCTGAGGTTTCTGTGACACATAAATATGCATTTCTAGCTACTTCTCGGACTGGGTGATCCAACAGCTGTCTAGATTTCTGTTCCAGATTTGTTTTCTCAAGAAACGATGAATATTGATTGAGTGATAATGCTAAATTCAGTATGTCATCTTTGAATCCACCCCAAGACTTTGTAAATGGAAGGCCTGCTAGATCAAACAACAATGAGCTGTGTCTTTTTAAAGTTTCCATGGAAAGAACTGGTGCTGCCTTCTTTTTACTTTTCCAGTCATTATACCCACTAAACGATTCTAAAAATCTATAAAACAAAACAAAGTTTGTAAGAGAACTTCAATTATAAAACATTCATTTTCGACACAAATATGCACAAAGTATTACTTATACACATGTATGCCAAGTATGCAGGGTTTACTTTGCAAAAAAATTCATTGAATTCCATCCAGTAATTTCAGACTTTCCTGGAATGTGTTCATGTACATTGTATTATAGTTTTTAATAGTATTTTTTTATCAAATGTTTTTTTTCACATCTGGATTTATTACAGATATATACCGGTAGTACTTAACATTCTTATATTCATATTTAGTTTTTGATATAAACTGCCAGATACAGCTTTGTACATGTATAAGATTTTTGGCTTAAATTACTCTGTATATTGTTTTCTCCAACAGGATTAGTGAGTAAGAAATGACAAAACTGATCAAACAATAAGAAAATAAACTGTTCGAGGAAGATACATACTGATCAGGAAAAGAAACATCATCAAGTCTACATCTTGAAGAAATCTTGTCTTTATTTCCGTCTATATACCATAAGGCATTCACAACAGTCATAACATGCTTCTCAATAGAAACATCAAACATTGAATTGGGAAAAAACACCTTCATAGATATCATTTTGTTCACCAAGTCATTGTGTAGTTTATCCTTAGCTGCAAAATAGAATCATATACCAGTATTTAAATTAAATCAATGTATTTATTTTTAATAGACGAAGAAGAGATGTGGAATATCTGTATGTGACACAATTATCATACAAAAGCAGAAATTTAAAATCCTCAACGTAAGACAAAACAAACACACTTGATCACTCTGTGATGCTTTTAAATGAAACAAAAGCCAAGGATATTAAATTAACATTTTAACGCTAGAATCAAATCATCAATGTTTTTATCAAAAAAGACTAGCTGTAAATCCAAGAGTAGCTTATTTTCGGAAAAGTAAGATACCAATTCATGCACCATTGTTATAGGAAACTTGAAAAATCTAAAAGTGTACAACCAGCGGGCAATTACAGTTACTCTGGCAAAAAAAAATAAGCCTTTGGTCCATATAAATTCTTTGCTGTTTGCAAGGCAAATGTTTAATGTATTTTTAAAACCTGTCTACACTGAATGCCTTTCACAGCTATAGATAAAGCTTGATCTTGACCAACAACAACATAAAAAAACCAAAAACAAATAGAAACATGAGGCTAGTCCAAAAAAAAATCTTTTAATGTCAGAATATTTGATCAATACCAGGCTAGCCCCTACTAGTATTGAACATCACATACCTGTGAATCTTGCAGCATCCTTGTTTTTCAGCTTGGGTCTCTTCTCACATGCATTTTGATTGCTCATCAATGTTACAAATGCATCTTTTTCTTTCTTTTTGACAGTCTCAGATTCTGTACCATTATTATTATTGAATGGAGTTATTTTGAATGTTACACACTTTAAATTGTCATTGAAGCTTAGAGCCACACTAATAGATTCATTAATGTGAGGATGGAATATCTCTGTTGAATTAACTTTTGGTGAAAGTTTTATCTCAACAGTGTCAGCTTTTCCTGGCAATTCCATTCCTTTATCTGTTAGCAGATCATTAAGGACATCCCCCCAAGTCTCGTCATCGGAATATTGATACAAAGTATTAGTGACACAATTGTCTCTGCCATTCATGACGACATTACAACATAGAGTTACATACTTTCTTTGCATTCCCGTTACGAGGGACGCCATCCTCCTCGTGGGATTTAAATATTCAATGTCCATTGTAACATCGTTGTTGAAAAGGTTAATATTCGTTCGTTTCAAACGTTTTGCCGATAATGTAATGATTTGTCAATGTCATTTGAAACATCGAAATGAGAGCGAGCAAAACGGTATGGTTTCAAACGTTTTGCCGATACTGAATCGGGAACGACGAATCACCAAAAAAACGAGAAACACCACAACGGCCATGCAAAATGCCGAAAATGACAATAAAAAAAATCTTTTTCCAGCGCATGAAAAAAAATTATTCTAGTCGGATGTAAAAGGGAGAGTCGGCCGGAAACGGCAAACAAATGAAATTTTATTTTTGGCCCTGTGTATTATCTTTACACTACCATTTCCGATTCATGTTCCAAAATAAGAAGTGAACTCCTTGAATTGATGTGTACATTTGGTTAGTATTTGTTTAAAATTAAAGACAACAAACATTTGCAGTATCTACAATAATTACAAGCTATTTAACACTCAATATAAGCATTACTAGTTTTCACCTCAAATTAATATTTTTTTGGGGGAGTGTCTTACTATTTTTGGACCTTTTTAAAACATCACAGTGCTTTCCGAAAATTTATAGAAGTTGGGACAAAACTTTTAAAAGAATGAGAACAAATAAGCATGCATCTTAATAGAAGTGAACGAGATATTAATTTATGTTTGTTTTAAATTATTGGCATACATAACAGATGGCATGGTTCGAAATTTACGAGTGCTAAGATACAAATGTGTCTACATACTTGATAATTGCGCATGCAGGTATAGGAGTAAGGCAAAAATTAGCATCTTATAAAATTGTAACTGGTCTACATTTATCTTTTTTTAAAGACTGATATGTTGAAAAAAAGTTTTGCTTCTAAAAATTATCAAAAATTCAGTTTTTGCTATAAAAAAAAGACTAACAGCAAAAATTTGCATGTGGGTAAAAAAGTTAATTTCCATGCCTGCAGATAATAACAGATATAAATACAAAGCTACTATTAACAATTGCACTAATAACACATATCACTAATTATCTTGACACCTGTCTCGTTTAATTTTTTGTATAACTTATCTTTTGGCCAAACCAGGTTATAATATGGTGAATGTCGGTTGAGCGGCGAAACAATTTTAGTAACAGTTTTATCAGCAACTACTAAACACATTCTATTGAAATTTGGTGTGCAGCATCACCATGGCCTCCAATAACGTGGGATTCGATTTCATGTTTGTCACTCACCTTCTTCCTGTTCAACGAAATTGGGCCATTTCTGTCTTTGAAAGATTCTTTAAATACTTGATTTAGTTCAGTGCGTTATTTAATATTTTAATGTAGATATGTGTATAATTCAACAAGCAATAGGTAAAATTTCATCACATTGAAAAGTTCTGTAACTAATTATTCAGAAACTATTTATTAAATTTGGTGTCTCATTTAAGTTAGAATTTGACAGTTTTTTGTTTTTTTCTTTATAGATTGAGAATATCAAAATTGTTTCAAGACAGATCATGGTTTATCATCACATGAAGATTTAATATTTATATTGTGAACTGGTCAGGTAAGAGTAATTATTATAATATTGGAAAATAATTTTTGTGTTTATAACTTTTGTTGGGTTACTATAAAACCTGGTTATTTAGTTGAACAATTTAGACTTCTTGGCACTCGGCCCATTACAATACATTTTCAAAAGTTGACAATTCTGTTCTGTTAAAACTTTACCACTTATCATTTTCTGAAATAAATTTAAAAACGTAAATAACCTATAATCATTGCATCATGATTTCAGATTTAATCTGTATGTTTTGAGGTCAGGTAAGACTAATTTTTCTAATATTGGAAATGAATTTGTCATAGAGAAAATACAAGATATAAAAAGATTCATGTTTTATAAATGAGACGAGGCCTTGGTGAAAGAGTGGTTAAGTTAGTTTTTCAATTACCTTAAAAAAAATACCAAAAAAAAACACCACAGTAGTAGTACTAAAATGACATGGGAAGTACACTGGACAAAAAAACACAATCTCTTTCAGCCTTTTGTTGTTCCACAGAAGACTGTCAATATGATGAATCCATTGTACTAAAGTCTAACTTATAATTGAACAGTTTTTTTAGATTGAAAATGTCCAAATTGTTTGATGAGGGATAGTATACGGTGTATCATCACTTCAAGACTTTACACTTAAAAGTTTATATTGCTAACTGGTCAGGTAAGACTAATTTTTCTAATATTGGAAATGAATTTTTATGTCATAAAGATAATACAAGATATAAATAGATTCATGTTTTATAAATAGTGGACAAGTGGTTAAGATAGTTCTCACATGGTAGTTCTACAAATAATCACATGATCTGTCTTTGAGGTTGTAGGTTTGAATGTTTGTCACTGCTGTCTGGGTGTGCCAGACTCCAATCTTAAATGACGAAGGATTGCCAGTTTTTGTACTGAAGGTTAGGGTGATATAGCTGAATAATAGTGTCTAAAACACCTTTCAAACAAAAATATAAATGATAATTTATTTCCCAACACAAAAAGATATCCATCTGTGATCATACCAATGCAAAAGTGCAATCTTATTCATGTCTGTCATATATCTTTTTTTGCATTCTTTTGCAGCAATAAAATAAAACTGATGCATATTTAGGTTTCAAAAGGGTGTTGATGATTTTCATAGAAAAAAAAACGTTTACAAAATTTCCCAACTCAACTGAAAAGGCATTTCTCAAATGAGCCAGAAAAAGCCCTGGAAGCAACAGCCTGACATTTTGATGATTGGTTTATACTATAGTTCCATATGGTGTATAGAAATATTTTGCTCCTTAGTCATCTACCTCCTGTTTACCGAATACTTATGATTATATAGTTGGCACCGGGGAACTGCTCAGTACACTGAGTACTGAATTTTGTAAGTCTGTCCCAAAATGACTAGAATTCTGAATTGCCAGGTTTTTTAAGTAATTCTTTAAATTTGCATATTTAATAAATATTATTTTTGTAAAGAATAGTCTTCTAATCTTTCAGTATGAATTCAGTAAAATCACCACCTGCACCTCGGACTCCAAAAAAGTCATTGAGGAAAAAGAGACCACTTTCAACTTTATACAGTCCAACGCTTTTTACACCGGATGTTAAAAAAATAATAGGACCAGTAGGAAAACTGTAAGTCTATAATACTTTTAAATTGTCTTAATACATGTTTTTTGCCCGAAAAATGAACAGACAAAATTATCATTAAATGTAAAGGCAGTAACTTTGACTGGATATATCAAATATTTGAAAGAGGATTACCTAAAAACATGATTGTAAATTATATCTGTTAGTTTTATGTTACTGACAAATACATAATACAATAGATTGACAATAGTATTGTTGGCCTTCCAACTAGATTTTCCCTCGATAACCACAATAAACTGAAACTCACGTGGACTGTCAACAATATTACAATTTACAATTTATGGCCTGCAAAATTTAAAAAAAAACAGTCAGTGATAAGAAAAAATACCATTAAAGAACCAGGTTGATAGTATTGTTAAGTAAAACAGTTATATCATCCTTAATCAGTGGACATTAAGAATTTAAACATTCTAGAGTTGTCTCAAGACAAGCCATGCAAGTTGAGAATTCTGGATGTTTTCTTCTTTATAAGGCCATAATTATATTTTATATTCTGCCTTTCATGATAAAAATAAATTATTTAAATACATGTATTACAGAACAGGAAAGAATGGAAAGCCTGGACACCAGCAGAAAAAAGATTTATAATTCAATATACAGACAGTAAAAGTATTGGTAACATCAATTGGGAAGAATGTGCAACATTAATGGAGAGATCATTAGGCACCAAAAGATCAGGTTTGTGTTGTATATAATATAGAGCAAAAAGATAGAGTGAATATACATGTATAGGTAAATTCAAAGACAATCTAGTACTCTAAAATGAAATTAGAAAACGCAAAATAAAATGAAATATTTCATACCCATGAAAAATTTGCTACTTTTTATGCCAATTGTAATTTAATATAAAGCTTTAAAAAAACAATGAATTATTGATGTATTTATTAATAATTTAATTTGCTTTGTAAGCAGAAATCTGATTGGTCAATTCAAATTGAGCTATCCATATTATAAGATATAATTTGTGTGACATATGACCTATTCTTACGCCGTTAAAATTTAAATAGTTCCATGATGTCATCGATGATTTTTGGGAAGGTTGCGTAGCAAACTTTCCCCTTGCTAACGCTCTGATACATAGAAACTACTGCGACCGGCGTGTAATAAAACCTTACGCTCGTAAAATATAGGTCACATTTGATGAATCTATCAATTACATGAATCGGTGCACCACATTTATCTTGAACAACTTTACTATACATGTCCTTTCGTATTATGTCTCATTTACTGTATAACTGATAACTAATATTACGATTTAAACTAATATTCCATGTTCATCCGCGAGATACAGACTCGTTACACTTTTTGGTTTTGGAAATCAACGCGATATTTGGCAATCCTCGCGATAGCTGTTCACTGAACCGACAAATGTAGTACTGACAGTCTAATAATATTTGACGACGTTATTATGATTGGAGTGATTTAATGATTAATTTGTGCGATCGTGTGGTCGTCGTTTCATACGATTTTGCATTCTATTTTTTACGTGTTTAATTAAATGAAAATCAACACAAAGTGTGTGCTTCTTCGATGTACAGATTTTGCAGAGCGGCGCCATCTATAAAAATTTTTAAGGTTGGGAGAATGGCATGTAGTTTCGTAAATAAAATACAAGTAGTTAAATTAAAAATATAACAATTTCTAACTAATAAAAATGTATTGAAAAAGATATTTTGGTGTTTGTGACACAAGAATAGTAAATGGATTATTCGACATCGGTGATCAATTGCACTCACCATGTCGCTACATTATTCCGCAGTAAAAGCTGACACAATTTGTTTCCGGTCCTTTTCATTAATTTTTATAATTGGTAATTCATGCTGAACCATTAATATTTCTCGTTACACGAGTCGAAATTGGTCACCACCCATCGTAACAAGCCAAAAGAACGTACCAATTTTCCGTGTATGTTTACCTCACGAAATTGCCGTCGTTTCAGACGATGTTGCATTTTTATGCTTTAAGTATCTAATTTAACGAAAGTCAAAACGATATATTTTTCTTCATTTTATGTGTTCCTTAAAACAAAGGAAGATGTGATCAAGTCAGTGTGTTTTAGCAGAAGTTTTTTGAGTGACAAATAAAACCTCTTAGCGCGTATGGTCGATCTTATTTTCCTTATGTATATCCAAAACGCTGCAAATTGAAATCAGGAATTATTTTTTAACATTTGTTCAGCGTTTTGAAATGCTGTGTTTTAATTTGATAGAGCGATTTTCCAAGGTTAATTTTGACCAGAATTAGAATGGGTGTAACTTGGAGCAAGCGATTATTGGCTATTTGAAAACCTTGGGGTAATGTCGTTTGCGGTTTAGGCGCGAATGCCATAGAACGACACGAAAGCTGGCGTAGCAAAAGTCAAGTACATGTAAACAATAAGCATAGTATGGAATATGTACAGTGGAAATTTTTTATTGGATTTTTGTAATAAAAAGTTACAATATCGCATGTTGAATATTAATTTTAAAAAATGCAAGCAGAAAAGCACTCCATTCTATTGTGTCTTGTAGTATAAGCTATTAACACACTGTTTAAATTTAAAACAAACTAGTTGACATACATTCTGATTATAATGATATATGTTGCCTCATACAGTCTTACAATTTTTTCTGGGACCATACTGGGAGGGTTCCCAGTGCTCGACCCGCAGACATCCAATCAATCAATCAATCAATCTTACAATTTTTTGTTTGTTTGAATCCCGGGGATTTATAAAAATTGATTTACATTCGCTTTTGAATAATACTGGGTCGATCTTGTTACAGTGTGTGGGACTCGATATAACAAAATCGACCCAGTATCATGCGAAAGCACATGAAAATTGATTTGCACAGATCCCTGTGTTGTAATTGTTTAATACCACTTTCAGTAATTTTTCAAATATATTTGGGCGTCCTGTTTTTATTGAAGGAGAAAGCCAGAGTGTAGGAGTCTTTTTAATAATTGTCAATCAAGATTGAAGTTGAGCACACCATGGCAGCAGTAAGATTCAAACAAGTGCTGACAGGCATTCATCAATAGTAGATAAATACTACCTTAACCACTCGGCAACTGAAGACCTGGAGTATTACAGAAATAAATTATTTTAGTTTTGAATATTTTAGAAGCTTATGCCATCACATACATTTATAGGGAGACATTTACATACTTTAGTATATGTACATGTATTTCATGCAAGTTATATTCCAACCATATAACAAGTGCGATTTTTATGTCTGAAATGGGCAGCAGCAATTTTGTCTTATTTATTAACATATTTATAAAAGTTATGATAGAAGCATCTTCAATTGTATTGTTGCACTGAATGGATTTTGATGGACTCTTTGTCACATAGTGCTATTTTACACCTGATATTTTATATTTTGATTGGAATGATATTTAGGATTTTCCATAGCAAACATTGACTTGCCATTCTTTCATATCCCTTATCCACAACTACTTGCACCACTGAGTGGGATTTGATGAGACTTTTGCAGAATTCTTTGTCATATGGTGGAATTGTGCACCTGATATTTACAGTTTGAGCAAAACGATTTTTGGAGTTTCCAACAGCAAAGCCCTGGACATTGCCATTCAAGACATAGGGGACCTGGGGCTATCAATTATGAGGATTGCAAAGTTTTTTTTCTAGTCATTTAAATTTATATCTAATATGTTTCTAAATTTACCTCATTTATTTTACATTGGTTTGTTTTATTGCCTGTCAAACATGAGGCAGGAATCTCATTTCATTCTTCCGAAGCAACCTTTCCTTCGGTGCAGTCTGCACTTTGATTATCATAAAAATTGTTAAGATTTATAGCTCAAATTAAATTATAAGGAATATTTCAATTTTTCTGAACATGTTATATGATATAATTTGGTTTGGGTCTGTTTACAACATTCATAAATCACTTCATGGTTTATTAGGCGTAAACAGACCCAAACCATATTATATTGTATAACCTGTTCAGAAATTTAAATTAGTCCTTTAATGTCATTCATTGGAATAGTCTATGATTCTGTCCAACAAAAACCAGAGCTGCAATACACATGTTATAGTCATTGTCTAAATTTACTGCCCTGAAATTTCTAATAATATTTTAATTCAAAGGTTTTTGTTTTTAAGGTGTAGATAGCCTTAGTTGAATTTGGTATAATGTTTTGGAATTTTGGGGATAAAACCTCTACACCATCTCATTTATTTGGCTTTTAAATATTGTTTAGGTTTCAGCACCACTGATGAGTCATGACTAGATGAAAAGCGTGTCTGGCTTAGTAAATTATATTAACCTTGGTATCTCTTATGACATTTTTATTTGCATGGGTTTTAGATGTACATAAAGTAATGTCTATGAACAGTTGACAATTTAAGGAACTTAATAAGTAAAATTGTTTCATTAACAGCTATCAGCTGCCAAACAATTTTCTCAAGAATGGAGGAAGACTCATATATTGAAATATCGGTGGAAAGCAAGGACATCTCAGTTCAAACTGATATTTCATTAAATCCAAGGCAAGTATGATCCTTTACTGAGTAGCAGACAAAAGAGATTTTTGTCCATTTAATGTATGTTGTCTTTCTTGATGAAACATACACAGAATCTTGGTCACATAGTACTATTATGCACCTGGTATATAACATTTTGATAGGAATGATATTTGGGCTTCCCATAGACAAATTTGGAGTTTGTGATTGACATACGGGAAGTAGGTGGTATCAGTTAGTGAGCATTGCTCACAGTTTTTCTAGTTTCCAATTTATTCCCAATTAATTTGTTTTATGAACATTTTTTTTACAGAGAAAAGTTTGCATTTGCCAAAATGTCAGAATTTGAACAACAGACAGAATTTGTGCCATACACAAGTCAAACATTGCATCAATTGTTGGTAAGTGTTATAATTATCAAATGACCTAATTTTTTTACACTGTTTATACATATTCATAAACTTTATAATTTATTTGTACAAGAAGCAATATAAACAAGTATAAATGTGAGGCTACAAATTAACCTTACATTTTCTGGTTATATATATTCTTTCTATCCTGCAAATCAAAAATAAATTTTTAACAGGAAAATGCATACGACCATTACTGGCATATTTCGTGGTTGAAAATTATATTCCAGTTGTAAAATGAGGTCACAAACAAGTTTCATATTTGGCAACACATCGTGAACCAGAACAGAATACTAAATGTCCTTGAAAGTAGGGACAAAAGAACCAGGAGATATAATTCTGTCATTAACCGAATACTGGTAAAGCAAAGATTTATCATGTTGCACATCAAATATAATTGCTGTATAAATCTAGATACATGCACATTTTTTGTCTTCATAGTATTTAAAACAATTCTATTCATGTTTTTGAAACATCTTTTCAAATCTTTTTTTTAGGGGCCACAGTGGCCGAGTTGTTACAGTAGTTAGTTATCTACTATTGATTACATGGTCGGTCACCACTGAGATTGCGGGTTCGAGACTTACTGCAGGCAGGGTGTACTCGACTTCAATCTTAGTTGACAAGGATTGCCAGTTTTCCTACCGCAGGTCGGGGGTTTTCTCCGGGTACTCTGGCCTTCTCCCCCAATAAAAACTGGACGCCATGATAAAGCTGAAAAATTGCTGAAAGTGGCGTTAAAACACCATTCAAACAAAAAACAAACACATCTTTTTTATTATTGAATTATGATGATTCAACTATGGTGCATGCATATACATTGTTTTTGATTAAATAGTATTTTGAAAAATGTCTTATTTTTAATAAAATCAATATATATTTTTTGCTAGTTGCAATCAACCTATTGTAATATAATTTACAAGAGTACAAAATATATATCTTTTGACATTTTAGTATTTTCATTCCAGTCTGAATGTGACCGTACTAATATGCCAGAGGATCCTCTGCCTGGGAAAAATATCTTATCGGAAGTAAGTGCATATAACATATATGACTTCTAATTACATGATTACACAAATTTGAAATATAAATTTATAGTTGAAACCGATATTAAGTCTAATGTGTGTTATTTTCTCCTCGGGTTTTCAAATGGTTTCACTCATTTTGAGAAGCAATGTTTGTATGGATTAAATACAGTAGATGAGTTTATTCTCTGTTACTCAGTTGATTGAAGTAATAAATTGTTGAACAACAGACCCCTTATATTTTCAAAATTACTGTCTTCTGTTCAGGATCAAGTAATTTATTATAAAACTATAACTTAGGTTTACTCATCTTAATCCACATACATGTAATCATAGAGGACTAGAGGTTATGCATGATTTACTTAGTTGAGTTTGTGGAATTACTTTTTGTTATTATACCCCCTGCAAACTTGTTTGAGGGGTATATAGGAATCACCCTGTATGTCTGTCCAAATCCTTTGTAAGCACTTCTACTGAACTGCTTTACCCCCTGCAAAGTGACAAGTTAATTTTTATGAAGACTTTTCTTCATTGACCTACATTTCCATATTGTAAAGACAAACAAATGCATAGTAATTGGTCGTTTTTATGATTTAAAAGGTGGAATTTACAAATATAACTATCATAAAGGTAATAAAATAAAAATATCACATTATTTATTTTTCAGGATTGCAATGATGTATGCATGTCAAACACAGAAATGTTGGAACACAACTACAACCAACCATTACCAACAACTTTTCCACATAATGATAATAACCAACAAGTTCCTTCAGATCCTCTCGCTCACCTCTCATTGTCAGATCATAATTATATAACAAACAACAGTAAGCTTGGGAAAAACAAAATCAGGAAGAGCAAAGTTATACCATCCCAATCAGCAGCCGAGATGATTTCCTCCTTAACAGTTTCACAGATAGCTAGGCTGAAAATTATACTTAATTCAAAAAGACCTAAATTAATTGCTAGCACTGTTTTAGACATGTCACCCTTAAAACAAAATATAGTACAAATAATAGCTAATAAATCATCAAAAGTGGCAGACAGTATGAAAAACAGAATTCATAACACCAGTGTTTTGATGGCAAAAGATCCGAATTCCCTTAAATCATAGGAAATTAAGGACATAGTGGAAGAGTTTGAACAAAAATTGCCAGAACTTTATAAAATAGTCTATTCTATAATGTGTCCATATGAATCAGTGACGAAAGAGCAAATTATACCCAGACTTGCAACAGTTTACTCTGTAATAATGTTTACAAGGAACATGGAACTTTCCAGGTTACAAAGAGTTGTTGGTTGTTGTCTACTAAACAGTATTTGTGATCAAAAGGTGATTTTAAAGAGTTTTTGTGATTGTGTTGAACAAAATTTATGTATGTTTTTTTTTCTTACTTGTGTTTTTGATTGATGATTTGCAACAATTATTGCATGACATATTGTTTGGTATAAATTTTATTTATTAGTTTTACATGATTCCATTATTCATAATTAGAGAAAATATGTTTTTTTTTATTTCGACAAATTATTTAGTGATTTTTATGGTATTTATTGCTACATTTCATACAACAAAGATAAGACTGTAAATTTCGCAAGTCGAGCAAAATTCCATTTATGTTGTATTTTAAGAGGCAATAAGCAAAACAGGATTAAATTTACTTTTTTAAAATGGCAAAAGTCTGAAATAGTCAGGTTGCAAATCAAGAGCCTCTAGGTTGCAAATCAAGAGCCTTTAAATAATAAATAGGGAATGTTTTACAATTTGTAGGAAGAAGGTTTTGGGTCTGTGTAAAAAATATAGGAGTTGATTTCACAAAATATGTAGTCCTGACCCTGCAAAAAAAGATTTGATCATCTATTTCCCACAACATTGGAATTTTTTATGTTGCATTTTTCTTTTTTCTTTTTTGACAAATGCATAATTGACACATTATGGAATCCCAGAACTTGGTACCTTTAAATGCGAAGATGAACGCATCCTCAAAACTTCATTTGACATTGAAGTCATGAATCATGAAGGCTTATGACAATGAAAAAGACTTCATAATTGCATACGCAAATGCCGAACATCCCTAAGATTACATTAGAACTTTTGTCTGTAAATGACATACTTCATTCAAAAGAGGAGTATTTATTCAAAACGAAATGGTTAAAATTGTTGTCGACACACTTGCCAAATATGTACCACAACTAGCTTTTATTGCACAGTCTGTACATTAAACCTTTGCTGGACCAGACATGAAAATCTTTTCTCACAAAACATGATTCTTTACATTACCTGTTTTGCCATATAACAAGACAGTGTTTTTAAGGTGCAATGAATTTGCGATTATGTAGTCTTGACCCTGCAAAATGATTTAATCATCTATTTCCTACTACATTTGAATTTTGTCATCATTGCATAAAGTTTTTGGACAAATGAATGATTGGCACGTTATGGAATGTCAGAACTTGGTACCTTTAAATGCGAAGTTGAAGGAATTCTCAAAACTTCATTCGAAGGCTAATGACACAAAGACTTTATAATTGCATACACAAATGCAATTATAGCTGAACCCAGAAAGCATTACTTTGGTATTGACTATTTACATTTAACAAAGAACATTCCACCAAATGTTCTGAAAAAAATGACAATGACGTCAATTCTATAACTCAAACAGTTTTTGGGGAAAATGTTTACAAGCGATATTGCTTCGGTCACTTAGGGGTTATAGCCCTTTATTTATTAAAAAAATGGCAATTTTTCGACTGGCATATTGTGTCGCATTTTGGCACTTGTTCTTAAGTATAACGAACTTAAGAGAAACAAAATCATTAAGAACAAAGTCTCACCAACAGGAAGTCACAAGATATTTCTATACCTAGAGTGAGAAATATATTAATCACTATTTTGCAGTATTTTCCTTTGATCTTTGTGTGCGATATTATTCCATCTCACTCTACTAGCTTGAGATGGGCCCATCTCAGCTTGCTGTCAAGACGTCGTTAAGTAATATTGTGATGTCACAATGTTAAAAAACAACGATAAACAGATTATTTACGTTTTATGAAACTGGATGCACTTTCTCATCATCATCTCAGGGCTGTCGCCCTTTCGATGAGATATGAACGAGAAAACGCATCTGGTTTCAAAAACGTAAATAACCTATAAATAGGTTTTAGAAGGCGAAGTTAAACACCTGATATTTTTCTTCACACTTTGTAAGCTTAAGCTATTAGTCCATCAAATTTGCTTCTTTGGTAGATTATGATGAGTACTTGCCAGTCTGTGTCCACAGTTGTTCTTATTACATGTATTTTTTATTATTAAACTTACTGCATGATACATTGTTTGGTATTTGTTGCAACAAGTTCATACTTTAAATTTAGCAGTTCAAGTGTCAGTGTAGTATAATTCCAATTAATTGTAGATTTTGCAAGACAAACCAACAAAACTCAAAAATTATATTTTAAAAACATGAGTATAATTAAAATCTAATGCATGTTACATCACTCTTTGTAACTTATTTTATTTGTATATATGAAAATATTATCCAGAAAAAATTAAACTAATTGTTACATGCAATCTAAAGCCTGTATTATTAAAAGTTGTAGAATGTTTTAATTCCTAAATAAACATATTCTGATGGTTTTTTTTTGTTTTTTAAACAGGTATTATGAATAAAACGTACCTACATTCCAGGAAAACAATGCACCAATCAAAACTTGGCTATTTACCATTTTCAATCAATTAATCAATCATGTTTTGTACAATTCAAAGATAAATGTATCTAAGTAGTATTTGAAAAATTGCTGGAATCTTCATTATAATACAATGGCAATAAATGAAACTATCTGAATAGAATGAAATGGGAGTCTGACATTTATATAATTAAAAAATTATTTCTCCATTGATATTAACAGTCATGGAATGAATGCCATGGCATGAAACAATAATCAGCAAAATATCCGAAAGGACATAATTTCAGTTTTTCATTAGACAATATGTTAAGAATTAAAGATATTGATTTTGGTTATTGTTTACACCACAGGTATATGACAGATTAAACAGACTTGGTGTCTCCATCTCCTATAGCAGGATACTACATGTATGTAATCAGCTAGGTGGTCAGTTTAATGATGTCCTTATTGATGCAATACAGAAAAACAAGCGAGTTCGTTTTGTTGGTGACAATTTGAATTTCAGCATAGGGGTTTATAGAGAGACTCATGAACAACATAAGCACATGGTGCATATGTTTGCTTCTGCCGCACTCATTTCAGATCGTCATTTCCTTGCATTACCGAACATCCCTCAGATTCCATTAGAACTTTTGTCTGTAAATGACATACTTCTTTCAAAAGAGGAGTATTTAATTATCAGAAAAGATATGGTTAAAATTGTTGTCGACACACTTGCCAAACATGTACCACAACTGTCTTTTATGGCACAGTCTGTACCTTCAACCTTTGCTGGACCAGACACGAAAATCTTTTCTCACAAAACACAAGTCATACCATTACCTGTTTTGCCATATAATGAACAATGTTACCAAGACACTGTAAAAATACTTGATTTTTATGAAGATTTAGTAAACAAAATAGGAGGTGTAGAAGGACAAGGGAAATTTCAGATTGGAGGTGACCAACTTACAAGGGAGCGTTTTTCAGGAGCAATTAATCTGAGATTATGTAATCCTGACCCTGCAAAACGATTTGATCATCTTTTTCCTACAACATTTGAATTTTTTCACCTTTGCATGAATTTTTTGGACAAATGCATAATTGACACATTATGGAATACAAATGGAATGTCTGAACTTGGTACCCTAAAATGCGAGGTTGAAAGAAATCTCAAAAGTTCATTTGACATTGATGTCATGAAAGCGTATGACACTGACAAAGACTTTATAATTGCTTACACAAATGCAATTATAGCTGAAGCAGGAAAGCACTTTTTTGGTATTGCGGATTTACATGTAACAAAGAACATTCCACCACATTTTGACAATTTTGAAGAAGAAAAAAACTGGGTTTACAACAAAATAGGTCAACTGGTCGACCAGTATATTTTCCCTTGTTGGAGTGGAAACAGTGAAAACCCAATAGACAGTTTAAATTCTAGTAAGTCATCCTAAAGGTTCTTTCATACGTTTTTGGGTAAGACTGGTAGATCTTTCACGAGTAAGAGAAATTTTATGTCTTTTCGCGAGTGGAGCGAAATCGGCCATTTACAGAAGAATAGATGTATTTCATGTTATCAAGTAGTGAGAAAAAATATTTGATAAAAACAACAACAAAAACAAACGGTTGTAAAATATAGACATAATAATAGCTAAAAAATATACAAAACAAATTTCACACAATGTGATAAAATAAAGTTCTTAATATATTTCCTCAAATATACCATCTTTTTCACAGTGCTAGAAGTAAAAAAAAAATATTTAGAGAGATTTTAAAACACAAACAGTCTTTCTGCAGGCACTTAAATATTATCATCTATACCACTCTTTTGCAATATGAAATTTTTAAATGTCAGATTATTATAATACAATATAAGGAGTCATATGATTTTTTATTTGAATAAAAAAAATGTAAGCAATTTATAGTAATATTTATGGTATTCCATCTGGCTGATAATGAAATAATTGAAATTCTTGAATATGAGATGTATTCTGTATTTTCTAAAGTTACAGAATATAAATGTCTTAATTATGATATTGAATGTTAAACATATTTTTTTCTTGTTAGTTGAGGACCAAATGATGAGCATCACATTACTGGATGGATCTGTTATACAAATCCCTATTGTTGAAAGTACAGACCCATCACAAAATATGAAAAATGATAAAATCAAGGACTATTTTCACCATGCTCTAGAAGTTGGGTGCATTTTCAAACTTTTACTGCAATTGCTGAAAACACCAGATAGACAAAAAATATTATCATTATTTAAAATTATTATGATATTGTTATTTGGAAAGAACAAGCAAGCCAAATATCCATTAGAAATTTTAAGAATGCTTTTACAGCAATATAGTTTGTTAGGCTTACAAGAGGCTTGTCAGGTTCTACATGCATGTTTTGTAAACACGGGAGGTAAATCTGACACAAATGTGCCTGCAGACCTGCAAATGGAGTGGATTGTTAAAGATGTGAAATCAAATATAAAGCACATGTATTCCAATAAAACTGATGTAAACATAAACAATCGATCTGCAGCATTACCATTCATTAAGGCAATTGGTGAACAATTGGACAAAAATACTGCAGTTGTTGTTCGTTCTAAAAAACACAAAAATAAAGGTGATATGGAAGCAGAGAAAATTATCTTAAATGACCTCAAAATAGTAAATCCATTTGTATATACAGAAGGGCGTGCATTTAGACACTTTTCTAACATTACAAAATCACAATTAGAAACTATTGATTGGCATAAGTTACAAGAATGGTTTCATAGGCATAAGAACAGAATTATGCCATAGCTTTCTACTTAATGAAATACTGGGTGATTACTATACTACATGTATATTTAAAGTGTACATTATTTTGTTAATTTTCACTTTGTGTATTTTGTATGTAACAAAACATGCATGATATTTCTATAACATAATTACGTGTGTTAATTAATGAAATAGATTTGTAATGTCAATTTTTTATATAATCCAGGATGAGTTCACAGGTGACAAAATAATGTTCATAACATCCAATAGCAGCAATTGCCATTAAATCAGGATCATAAAGTTTAGTACATTTAGATTGCAAGGTTAATTACTTTAGATAATATAGCTGAAATATTTACAATGTAATGTCTCTCAAGGTCTGGAAAATTCCTTTTAAGAGAGTCCTCAGATGCATACATACTTATATCATTAAGTAAGATATTAATAAGATGGTCTGATAAGCCAGTTTTCATAGCAGAAACACACGTTGATGTTTGAATACTATTTTCAGCATTAAAATATTTCCTTAGCATAGATTCAGCACATGCGATTTTAGCCTTGCTTATTTTACATTTGTTTTTTGCTATTTCTGAAATTTCTACTTGGTGGAAAGAACCACTGATACAATTTTCACATGAACAGTTTTTCAAACAATTATCACAACAGTTGTGCTTACTGCTGCCTTGATCCATATTAAAGTTAAAGTATTGTAACATAAACTGTCTGCGACAGGACGAAGTCAAACAATACTCCTTCATTGTTTTATTTAGATGCTTAGAAGCCAAGTCAGTTTTGTTCATGAAGATTGTAGCAGTTGACTGAGTACCGTCCCTACCACATCTTCCAATTTCTTGAGTGTATGCTACAAAAAAAATATAATATATATGTAAATGTGATCTTTATCGATAACAACCTATTACACACAACCCATGGTTACAATATGTCATTTTATGAAGCAATTTACAATATAAACTATTGAAAATGCATTAGAATAAAAGGTTCATCTAACTAATTGAATATTAGAAAAAAAATTGTGTATGTTTTATCAACTGATATTTAAACACACAAATAAGCATCTTGTTTTGGTAACAATTTGCTCAAGTAACATTTTTTCAATAAATACACATACTTTCTAATGTATTAGGTGATCCAACATGAATAATCTGATGTATGTTTGGTGAGTCTGCACCCATTCCATATGCTTCTGTTGCTATTAGAAGTCTTACTTGACCATCAGATTTTTGCAAGTCACTACTTATACAAGATTTAAGCTGGAATTGCAAAATATGAAATCTAGTTAAGCCTAGTCAGCATAAACCCTCAATATTGAATCTGTCATCACATAAAGATGTTATGAAATACTTATAGTTCTTCATTGAAAACATAGTTTCATCAGACCACTGCTAACAATGGATTAAAATAATTCTATTTTATCATAAAAAAACTAATAATTATCTAATTGACTGTTAAACCAATATAACCATTGATTTCTTTTCACAAAAATCAATAATATTAAGGGATAATTTGGATAATATATGAGTTTTATCCTGCAATCATTATATTTGCTTTACAATATAGGTATACATATGAGTTGTTTCTTCCATTGGTGTCTGAATGAACTCTCTTGATATCCTTGACCTCATTTCTAAGGATATTTAGTAATCTGTTCTGGTTTAAGACATGGTTTACTGTTACAAGACAGATAAAATTTACATATGTTGTCAGAAAATGAACATTTATTTGTAATCTCCATGAAACAGTTGAGAAAAGCTTGCATGCATCCCTAAATTCTACTTGTTTCAAAGGTTCATAGAAATGAAATTTATTTATTGTGATAGTGGATATGTATATAACATTTTAGCATCCAACTGCAAATTGTGAATTTCACTTATAATGGAAACAAATTTATGAGAATGATAAAGCACTGATATTTATAAGTATAAGAAAATGCATAAATATTTCATTTGTGAAGGCACCTCATAACATATAATACCTGTTCAGTTTGTGGTGCATGGTACTGTGCAACCAAATGTGGGTATTCATGTATTTTACTCCCTAGAAAATGAGTTATAGCTCTTTTATGAATATACCCACACCATTTTAATGGTAGATAAACAATCGTTCTTTTAAAGTCCAAGCCATCATCTTTTAACTTGGCAAGTACTGGATCCAAAACGCTTTCATAGGATTCCTCCACCAAATGCCCTAAGCCTGTTGATGAAGGTCTGTCTTTTACAGACAAGAAAATGTTTGGGCTGAAAATGTTTAAAGTAAGTTATAATGAAAATTATGCAGATGGTATAAATGTGTGTAAAGACTTTTTATTATATTGACAGCGATGAAATACTGAGATTTCCCAGTGTGAAATACATCAATTCTTTCACTGCCTGGAGGTGACATCACAATGTATGTTAAGGACGTCTCGAGCAAACATTTAGGTACAAGAACATTCAAAATACAAAATGAATTGGAAGTAAGATTTTGAATTTAAAGTTTAATAGATTTTTTTTTTTAATGGGCATACATTTTGGTCATTAGTAGATGACAGTTAGTATGGAATGATGTTAATAGAAAAATATTGATATTAGATTTTTGGTTTTATACAATTAAATTTTTTAACTATAAAATATTACATCTCACGATTAAATTTATTAAATGAAGTACATATTTGCAACATCTAAAGCACTGAACATACCGATTAGGAGACTCGGCTACAATAGCTGGTTTTTTCATACAAAGTGTTTGTGTTATTTCAATAATAGCATTTTTTGTCGCCGTAGCTGTTAAAGCTAACATGTTGGCATTAGGTATAATTGCCCTCAATTGGCACAATTTCAAAAATGCTGGTCTAAATTGGGACTTCCCCCATGATAGCACACAATGGGCCTCATCAACAACTATATGACTTATCTGGAAGAAAAAATTATGAAAACAACAAAAGTAATGGGTAGCAGTAATCATTCAATATGTTTAAAAATTTACACATGTATGTTTTAAAATAAATGTTACCGTAAGTATGTACTGAGTATTTTACAATCAGTATAACTGCATGAAAAAAAAAGTATTCACATCTAAAACTAAAATAGATTATTTCACTTAGTAACAGTGTATTGTATTTAGCACATCAATCAGCTTGAATTATGTCTCTACTACGAGTATTATTTACACACATCAAATATAGATTACACAAGGGCTACATTTGTTTTATTTTACCCTAGTTGCCAATGGTTCAGACATAAAAATCTTCTTTACTGCAGGATCTGTCATATGCTCTGGATGGCCTAATATATATGTGACGTCTCCATTTTTTAGTTTCTGTACGTCAATTTTAGCTTGATCACTACATTCAGCTGCACAAAATTTAGAAAAAAATTTTTTATAGTATAATGACTGTTTATTCTTAATGATGTTTTAAACTATCATTATATTTTGACATCACATTTTAAATTTTTAATTTACATGTATTTAAAAAATTGAATATTTTACACAACTATGAACCTAGATATTACCCGGTAATTAAGCTAATGTTGTTTCTTCATGTGTTCTGTGTTTGGTAATAAATTTCTGTGTTTAATATGAGAAAGATTATGGCATTATTTAAGGAATATTGCAAATTTCTTAGTTATATGGTATAATATGGGTTGCTTGATTGGAATTAACTAATCGGATTTCAACTTAAATAGCAAATTAAATTATTATTTTATAACTGTGTACATAAATGTTATGACATGCATACTACTACTACTACATGTATTCATTCTTTTATGTGCTAGTAAGGCAACTTGTACAACAAAATAAAAGAATTTGTGTCTGTATTCCACATTCTTTATTTTATTTATGATTAAACCTGATAAAAACAGGGTGGTTAAATGCACAAATACAGCATTTAGTAAAAAAAGGTTTAGGTTTTGTTTGTTTGTTTGAATATTGTATAACGCCACTTTCATAAATTTTTCAACTATATCATGTTGTCCAGTTTTTAATGGGGAGGAAGCCAGAGTACCATGAGAGAACCAAAAAGGTATTGGTGAAGTTAGTAAGCTTCAAACAAATGACAGCTTCTAGTCAGACTTGAACTGACATCTTTTCAATATAATTGAAATGTACTACCTTGTACTATAGAAGCTTATGTAAATGTTAGTAGTGATGAGGGTATATTTACAAAGCATGCATGAAAAGCAGCAAAATGGCAACTAATTTGTTGCAAATACATTCTATATATAACTCCATGACATAAAAATAAGCAGGAGTAAAATATTTTGTAACAGTTTGGATACATGTCAAAAAAGTTACCATTGTACTTTGTGCTACAGATGTAGTATACAAAGTACATGTACCAAGGTAAGCTAAAATTTTGTTATACATGTATAAGCACAACAGAACATTCTTTAAACATTTTATTGGTACATGTAAAGCTGGATGGCTAAGCAAATTTAAAACAAAAGATAGCTTCTAGTCAGATTTGAACTGACATCTTTTCAATATAATTGAAATGTACTACCTTGTACTATAGAAGCTTATGTAAATGTTAGTAGTGATGAGGGTATATTTACAAAGCATGCATGAAAAGCAGCCAAATGGCAACTAATTTGTTGCAAATACATTCTATATGTAACTCCATGACATAAAAATAAGCAGGAGTAAAATATTTTGTAAAAGTTTGGATACATGTTGTTAAAATAGTTACCATTGTACTTTGTGCTACAGATGTAGTATACAAAGTACATGTACCAAGTTAAGCACATCAAAATTGCTAAAATTTTGTTATACATGTACATGTAAAGCTGGATGGCTAAGCAAAATTCAAAACAAATGATAGCTTCTAGTCAGATTTGAACTGACATCTTTTCAATATAATTGAAATGTACTACCTTGTACTATAGAAGCTTATGTAAATGTTAGTAGTGATTAGGGTACATTTACAAAGCAAGCATGAAAAGCATCAAAAATGCAACTTATTTGTTGCAAATACATTATATAACTCCATGATTGACATAAAAATAAGCAGGAGTAAAACATTTTGTAACAAACGTAGTTGTAGTTTGTGAAAGCAGAGTTAGACATTAAGGCAAGACCAAACGACATTGTCCAGTAAATGTAGGCTCCGGTCTGGTATACATGAAGACTGGTAGTGCTGATAATGATCAGCCATTATTTTTGATGGACGAATTTTCATAGGGAAAAGAACATTTTTTCGATATGTTTACTACGATCAATATGATGTTTTCTTTATTATTCGTTTTCACCTATGAGTTAAAATGTTGGTTTGTTTTTTTCATGTTATTGAAGATTATTCGTGTTCTGTTACAAAACGTAATTATCTCCCTGAATTCGATATATATCTAAAAACCAGAAACAGACAAAACCAAATAAATGTATAAATTGGTTTTTCTTTTCATTTAATATTTAAATGCAATAGAACAGCAGCGAGTAGATTTTTTAAATTCAAATAATAATTAATATAAAAACAACAAATGTAATGTGTTTTTTAGTTATTTTATATTCATTGTCTCTGTTCAGTTGTATCGTGACATCACCAGATGTATGATGTAATTATGTAAACAGTGGAAAATATGATTGCAAACTTGGAAATACACTGGATAAAATAAAAATGCACAAGTAAAAAATATTTATTAATAAATAAGCCTGATTTAGTATAATTAAACAGGGATCTGTGCTTTCTGCTAACTACTTTCTAGTTAGTCGGTCTATTTTTGTCCTGTTGAAAACTTTTGAAATGGACAATTATCTTTGATCAATTTTAAGCTTCATGTTAATGGCAGGTGTCAAAATCAGAGTGAGGATGTAATTAAAAATCCCTGCTGTGTAAACATGATTGTAAATTAATTAAAGATGTTTATTACCCCATTTATCTGATGCTAATCTAAGGTAGAACCCCAGTTGTTTTATAGCTTGATTAAACCAGCTTACCAGTGACATCCTTGTTCCAATATTTAAACTCACCTATTGCCTATATGGCTATTGTAACATCTACTAATGAGGTTAATTATAGATGATAATTTAATTGGCATAGACAAACAATACAAAAACAATGCAAAATCTTTATTTCAATATCATAGTCTTATAGTGATGATAGCCTTAGTTTTGTTAACTGGAAGTAAAAAGGGGGATAAATCGTGTAAAACTGGACATTAGGGCTGGTCTAGTAAATAATAATGTTGCCAAGATCACTCATCCAGCAGTAAAAAAAGTTAATGTAAAATCCTGAAAAGTAGAAGAAATGTTGCCAAATAGTTACTAGTACCTTGTGCTACAGATGTAGTAAACATAGTACATGTACCAAGCAATTAATCAAGATGTTCTTCAGTAATTAATTCATAATTTACTTATATCCATACCAGTACTGCTTAATTTTTAAAGGGGTAACCCTGTATGATTGGTCATTGTCTTCAAACTAAAAATGAAAACCCATTGAAGAATAAAGTAAAGTAAAGTAATATTTATTTAAAGTCGGATAATATACATAACAATAAACATAAGCTCCCAGGAGCTTTTATACCGACAATACAATAAAATAAATAAACAACACATCAAGACACATATTAAGAGTAAGACATACAAAGCATGTTAAAACAGAAATTATATAATCTAATTTATAAGACAGGCACATACATACTTAAAGCCAAATGTTATATCTAAAAGCCCAAAACATTACTTACCTCCACATATAGCTTTTATTAATTCGGCATTAACTACTATGCAATGCCCTGCGAAACGGGAAGACTGTTCTTCTATAATTGCATTTAATGGGTTGATAACTAACACTACCCTACTAAGGGGCGTCAAAAAAGGCAGACACTGTATAATTATTGTTTTTCCGTAACCAGTTGGAAGAATACAAATTACATCATCTGACTCGCATTTGTTCAAAACTTCTATCTGTTTCTCTTTAAGACACTGGTATTTACACTTTGTAATTGCGTTTGCTCTCAATAAACTTTCATTTGCAGCCATATCGTATCGGGGAAAGCCCGGATGCATTATAGTCTTGCACCGAATAGTGAAAATCAATGTCAAGGTTAAATTGGCCAGTGCCAGTCGTCAATATCGCGGGACGAGATTTGATGGATGGGAACCGGTCTAGCCATCATATTTATATATTATATTAATTTTTTATGGTGTATTATGATGTAAAAATAGTTTTAGAATGAATAATATATATTTTTTGTAATTTTCAATAACGATTTTGAGGAATAATAGGCCATTCATTGAAATGGTGAATTGTGACAACATGGATTAACTTGCGCATGCGTAGTCTATTCGGAAAATAGGTTTCGTTAAAAACCAACATAACATAACATAACATAACATAATTTATTAGCACTAACACATTTACATTAAATGGTTATGGCAACAGACATAAAGTGGAACAAACATATTATACATGTAGATATAACTAAACACAAATAACATAAAACATGAAGGAAGATTATAAATGACAGTTTCTGACTAGATATATGATGCGAGTGACAGTGGGTATACTAATGAAGGAAAAATTAATACTAATATGGTAAAAAAGGAAATCTGTGATTACGACAAGGTAGAGCTTCTTAATAAAAGACATTCATTAATATGATTGGCAAGTATTTTCAATATCACGGTTGACTCATTATTAAATATTGAGTATATTAAGTGGCATGATATATTAGTAGTCCTATTTATCTTTTGATTCAATAAACTATTGTTTATTTTGTGGATAAAATTGATTCTCGCTTGATCATAAGCTGGACAGCTTAAAAGAAAGTGTAATTCGTCTTCAATTTCACTACTGTTACAACAACGACACAGTCTATCTTCCAGTGGTATATTTAGGTATCGACCTTTTTCTACATATAGTGAGTGAGCACTAACTCGTATTTTACACAGGACAGATCTGTCTTTTCTTAGTTTACAATGGTCAACATAGGGGGGTCTGGAATTTGGTTTATATAGTTTGGAAAAGAAAGTTAGTTTTGAATTTTGTTTTATTTCACTCTCTAGCTTTTGGAGGGCGGTATCGTTTATTCTCTCTTTAATTTGGTTCAACTGTAGCTTTATTCCAAAGGGGTTTTCCCTTAGATAGTTGAATCCAAGTTTGTTAATAAGGTTTTTCATATTCTTTATCCAGGAATTGTTTGTCTCAGTGGCTATACAAACTTTGTAGCAAAGGGAGTTTTCAGACTCCATTATGTGTAGCCAGTATTTAATTGCTAGAAATTGTATATTGGTATATAAAGGTAATCTATTGAGTTCTGATAAGCAAGCAGCATTGGATGCTTTACAGTGGACACCAAGCGCTTCTTTTATAAATTTGATGTGCAGGTGTTCATATGGGTCAGAGTTTTTAAATTCTTTTCCGATTCCCCATACTTCACTGCCATATAGAGCAATGGGGACAACAAGTGTATCAAATAATTTTTCTAACAGTTTGCATGAATTATCAAGACTAATAGCCTTTTTAATTTTGAAGAATGCTTTCCTTGCCTTTTCCATTAATAGGGAACTGCTCAGGTTCAGGTTACCTGTATGTTGTAAGGTCATACCTAAGTAGCAGTAAGACTTTACGGTATCAATATATTCATTATTGTATTTGAAGAAATTTTTGTGGGTTTTTCCATTAGAATTGAAGACCATGACGTTGGACTTATTAGTGTTTACTTCAAGTTTCCAAGATTCACAGAAATCATGTAGTACATTGAGGCATGTTTGTAACCCTTTCTCCGAGTTTGATAAAAGGACAATGTCGTCAGCAAATAACAAGGAATTTATAACAATGTCACCAATAATGATTGGATCGGTGTTAGCTTTTTTCAGATTGTTTACAAGCCTATTGATATATATGTTAAATAGTATGGGGCTAAGAACATCACCCTGTTTTACACCACATTTAGAAACAAATTCTTCGCTGAGACCAGACTGGAATTTTATCCTGCTTTTTGTGTCTTCATACATAGAGCTAATAAGATTATAAATTCTGCTTGGCATTTTTTTTTCTAGTAAGACATAGAGCAGACCTTTTCTCCAAACTGTATCAAATGCCTTATGGAGGTCAATGAAAGCTGCAAAAACTTTCTTTTTACTTCTCTTATTATGTTCTATGGATTTTAGGGTAAAAATATGGTCGGTTGTGCGAGACTTTTCTTTAAATCCGATTTGGTTTTCGCTTATGATGTTGTTTTTAATTACAAACTCGTTGATTCTTGTGTATAGGACTTTGTTAAATAATTTGCCCAAGTTGGATGTTATGGAAATTCCTCTGTAGTTAGATGGATCATTTTTATTACCCTTTTTATGTATTAATGTAATGAGACTCTCATTCCATATAGTAGGAAATGTTCCTAGGTTGAAAATTAAGTTGAAAAGTTTTGTTATTGAATCGATGATAAATTGAGTACCGTTTTTAAGCATTTCATTTGATATCAGGTCCATAGCAGCTGATTTCCTATTCGTAAGGGTTTTAATAGATTGAAGTATTTCTTCAGTTCTAATTGGTTGATTAAATGCACAGTTTTCGTCATTTTTCACATCACATTTTAATCTTTCTAGTTTCACAATGATGTTTTTATGAAAGTTTGTTTCATTAACCTTAGGACAACCAGAGTGTAGGTTTTTAAAGAATTTTAGGAATTCAGATTCATTGACTGCCTCGTTGGAGTTTTCCGGCGATTTGGTTAGTTTATTTAGGAGGTCCCAAAATGATTTGGGGTTATTATCAATATTTGCGTGCAAGTCGGAGTAGATTTGATTTTTATATCTTTTTTCTTCTTGTTTACATTTTCTTCTGAGCTTTGAACGGAGAGAGTAATATTGTTTCCTGTGATTCCCATTGTAGGGATATTGATTGACCAAGAAAGCATAATGCTTTACTGTTTTATATAGTTCTTTACAAGAGTCTGAGAACCACGGTTTTTGTTTTTTAGGCCTTTTAGTATTAAAACGTCTTTTCACAAATTTGGCTGAAGCCATTGCTGCCTCTTGTACAATTGTATTGAAATTTTTGACAGCCTCGTCAGTATGTACAAAATCTTTATTTAGGAATTCTTGAAACTTTTCTTTAAATTCAGGGCTCCCGAGGATAGAGGAATAACTATTTATTGAATCAACATTCCACAAAAATTTACCTGGAAGTGGTTCTAGTTTTAGGGGCGGGTTGTATATACTTCCAAAAAAAGATGTGAATAAGGTACAACTAATAGCACAATGATCTGACAATGTAGTAAAATTGTGTACAGTTAAGTTACTAATGACAGGTACAAGATCTACAGATGCAACTGCATAGTCAACTACACTAGTGCCATTATATTTGATACATGTAAATTTACCATAAAGGTCACCAATAGTTCTACCATTTAATATTCGTAGCCCAGTTTCCTTACATAGCTCAATTAACAATTTGCCACTTTTATTTGGTCTCTTGTCGTCTGAATTATTTCTGGGTGTACATGTATCTGAGACATAGTTGATATCATCACTATTTGGATATAAATTTTCATCTGATCTAATAAAGTCATCAGATGTATTTGTGTAAGCATTGAAATCTCCCTGGACCAGAACATCTCCTAGTTGATTGTAGAATTCTATTTTTCTTAGGAGGGTTTGGTATAATTCGTTAACGTCATTGTTTGGTCCTGTGGAGTTTTCTGGTGAGAAGTATATAAATGCAAGGTAAACATCCCTCTTTAGATTGAAAAAAGTATGATCTAGCTTTATCCACTGGATATCACTATGATCATTTGGAAGTTTGGATGTTCCTTTGGATAATGAGTGTTTGACATAAACAGCTATACCACCAGAGTTGCGTCTTGCTTTTTTGTGCTTGGCACGATTGCTACTACAAAGGAGGGTAAAATTAGGTATATTTATTGTTGTCCCACTGTCACTCCATGTTTCTACTAAACTAAAGACATGCAGACTAGAAATAGTATTTACAAAACTTGGGTCATTAACTTTGTCTTGGTTAAGACCTTAGATGTTCCATGAGCCTATTTTGAGGTTATTTATATTCATTATTATTGGGAAAAAAAAGAAGTACAAGGAAAATATCATTTAAAGATGATGTTGGGAGGCACAAAAAGGATATATGTTTGAGTTTTAGGGATAATGGTTTACTTGAAAATGAGCTTCAGTTTGGTGAGCAGATTGAACTACTGCACGAAGAAGGATAACTCTAGTTAAAATTTTGAAATAAAATGATAAACAAATTAATAATGACTAGACTAGCTTGACTAATATCAGGTAATAAGACAACAGTTTAGCATTAATATTAGGTTATATGTTTGTTTCCATGTTGTATAGTTCATGTCTGATAGATTTGCTGCCTTGAAGTCATATTTTGCACAAATTGTGGGGGCGTATGCATGTTCCATGGCCCGAACATCCACGGGTTAAAGAATGGCATACTGAACGGATTATCCAGTTGGTTGTTTGGAGACATTCGGGTTGTGAAATTGTTGTTTATATCAGACTTATGTGAGGTTTTTCTTGGAGTAATATTAAACATTTTTTGGTCGCCGTTGCCGTGAATTTGATTGTTTCTTGGTTTTGAAAGTGCATTTGTGCTATGTTGTTTAAACGGTATTTTCATTTCCCTTTTCAGTAATTTCACAACTGCTGGGATTCCTTTTTTATCGTTCAAGTGAACATTGTCAAAAAACATTTCACTGGTTGGTACAAAGCCTTCAATAATACGAATATTGTCATAGCCATGTGCTGCTAATTTTATTTTGCGGTTTTCATTGTCAATGATAGTATTCTCAATGTCTTTCCTGTATAGAATGGGCAGGATGTACACCTCTGATTCCGGCCATTTGTTGGTGGCGACTTCAAACAACGATTTGAACTCCTTTTCATCTACACCAGTGCTTTGGACGTCTCTAGCACCAATATGAATTAAAATCCTTTTCGGGTTGTATTTTGACCCCTGATTGTCAACATATACGATAGACCTTAAAGTAGACAAAGACGACATGCTTTTTTATTAATATGTCAATTGAACCATGAATAAGACAACAATTGTAAAGAATTAAAATAACTTTATTGTAGGTTTAACTGAGTCAATGTAAACTAATAAAATATATAAAGAAATATAGATTCTAAATTCTATTATAAGTATAAGTCACAAATAGTCACAAATAGTGGCAGGCGTACACTTTTTTACTGCAGGCGTACATTTATTACGGCAGGCGTATGCAGGCGTATTTAAGTAGGACCGCTTACACGGCGTTGCCGCCTTCAACTTAAGGTAAATATATTTTAAGTTTCACTATTTCCCTACGTATATGTTCACAAAGTAAATATTTTTCATCTGTGATAAATATCAAATGTTGATGCAGTACCTTTTTACACATGTTTGCTATTGACCTTAGTGACCTATAGTCCACATTGCGTAGACAATATTCGTAGAAGTACCGAAATATGCACATTCATATTAGTCGCCACAAGAATCATTTCGTGTAATTTGACATTTTTTCAAAATTTCTTATATAATTTTGTTTTCTCTGAAACATTAAAATTGTTGGCATAATTTAGCAGAATACACTATCAATGTAGAGAACAGTGTCGTTTTTTATTATACATGTTTGTCTCCATTGTAGATTGTGCAACAAATATGGGAAGTGGTGTCAGTAATTTTGAAATGCAGTATGAAGACCAATAGTAATTAAAATAGTAAGGTAAATAGCCAATACTGGGCCTATTTCAATTTAATGTGACACAAATTATTATTAGGTCAAGGGAATTCAGGCTACAAAATGAATGGCCACACAATTGAAAAAAGGGGGAAACATATGGGTGTAAAATCTGTTAACATATGAAAGGGGAGATAATTTTTAGGGTATTCAGTTAAGTGTACTAAATAAAAGTGTGTTCTTCAAATGGACATAATTCAAAGAAATTGTTAAAATATATATAATGTCCTTATTTCACATACTCTGCAGTTAAGGTTGCGCATAATTCTAACGATTCTGCTCAGGTCACTAGTGTGGCTTGAGTAAGCGAGTAAGCATTGTAGCTCATTGGTACATGCATTTTGTAAACCTCATGTAACAGAAATTTCCCAATAATAAAATAAAAGGTTTTTGCTATGTCAATATTCTATTTTTGTGTGGAATTTGCAAACTTTAGATATGAATGTTCTTTCTTTGCAGTTTTTTCTGCAATATTATTTTTTGTGTTTTTACAGGACAAAATGTACATCAAAGACAAGAAGGAATGAAAAATAAGAATAATAACATCAAGATGTTTTGACGGAAACACTTTACAAAGAACATTTTGACAAGTCTGGTTTTGGATTGATTTTAGTTTCTATGAAGATTTGAAGGAAACAAATAACATTCAGCACCATATTCTACTTGCTGTCAACATTCAGAAGCAAACAACAACCGGGTGCCCTGAAGAAATATATGTACTGTAAATCAGAGGCAGAAACACTGTTTCTTCTTTCTGTGAAAAGCAGTTTGCCAAAAAATGGAAAAAGAATTGGACATTTAATATTTTTAGTAGTTGAAGCCAAACTGTCCATTGACAAATTAAATATTGTGGAGAATTTATCAGTAAAGTTATATCTTTTTACATATATTTTATAGTTCTTTCTTCATAATCATCATATTCATTGTGTTGATTATGCATTGGTTTATAAATGTTGCTTTTTAACAGTTGTAGAGGAAAATGGTGATATTAGTTATATAGCACTTCTACATAAACTAAAACATGCTGTTGTAAAAAGTTCCATTTATTCTATTGTTCATATGATGATAGTTCTTAACTGTTTTTATTGCTTGTTAATAATTAAAAAAAATGGTTACATTAAATTTATTAGAAAGTAAAGCTTCCATTGTGGTATTTTTGAATGTGGACAAAAGATTGTAGAGTTGGCTCCCTTTAGAGTTATCTCCCCTATGATTATACTTTTTCTTAGTAAACAGTTTTCTGTTTACTACATAAGTTTGTAGTATAATGTATCAAGAATTGTTTTATATTGTGAATGTGTTTTTATGATTTCTGGTTTTTTATTGATATTGCATGAAAATTTTTGATATTTAAGCTATAATATTCATCATTGCAATTGTACCATAAATTGGCACAACATACAGCACAGAAGAAAATTTAATGTTTTTTATTTATGTTTTGAGAATATTGGTGTTATTAGGCCATGGTCATGCTAAATGTTGTCATGTGTAATATCAGTGTCCTTGTTCTCTATTTGGATTAAAAACTTTAATCTTCATTTAAAGTAGTAATAAATAATTCCAAACATTTTCTATAGAAAATACTCAAACTGCATACTTAGACATTTGTGCATTATTTCTGCTCTTCAATAGTAAATTGTTCATATGTGAAGTTAAAAAACAATTTGGTTGATATAAAAATAATATAACTAATTATTTTTTGATTAGATATATATATAGTCACTAAAAAATTGGAAAACAGACAACAAATAATATAAATATTTTATTGAGTTTTTTCAGTTGTTTTTAAGCGGAGTTCAATTAATATTTTATAGAGCAGAGTTAAATCAGTAGGGAAAAAGTATTTGCTGTAGCACCTTTAAGTTTTTTCAGTTGGAAAAAAACGTTCAGTTTAATTTACTAAGATAAATCAGCAGGGATTAAGTAGGTTTGTAATAAAATTAAAAATGACAAATATTTTTCAGTTGGATTTAAGCAGGAATAATCAATTACCTGTAGTCTCGCTTTTTTTTCTACTTAGAAAATCAGTATAATTTAAGTTGGATAAAAGTGGAGTTAAAGCATTGCTAATTATGTAGGTTAAAATTAAGCGGTAATTATGCATGTCGCTTAAATACTGCTTTTTACAACAGCGGATTCTATGCAGATAATAAGCGGCATTTAAGTTACGCTGTGATATAAAAGCGACGCTTCAAAATTGTCTGGGAAAATAAAAAAAACTTCACACGTAACTAGATATAAATAAGAACATAATTTGTTACATATATTAGTTTGTCGCTTGAAGTTTATCATCAGGATAGTTGCATGATGAACACCTTACAAAATAGAAATGCCGTGCTTACTTTGGACTTTATACCAAATTAGATTTTCAATATCTTTAACACTTTGCCAAATTCGTATGCTCTTTCTACTGTAGATTATGACTTGTTCTCAAATTTTAAACCAATTTTCACGCTTCCTAACCTATGTAGATGTGAAAAACGCAGCAATCAACATGTGATCCTTTTTGGTTTGAAGCCTGATTTTTCAATTAAGAATTACGTCATGCTCGAATTACTTTTTTCTCTGACTACGTCATGAAATGACAAATGTAGACGTCGTTGCTAATGTAAATAACGTGAACAGAATGGTTAAAAAATTCAATACAAAATAAAACCATTAAAATCCAAAATTACCCCCCTCCGTCCTTTTTTTACAATACATCAAATAATTCTAAGTTTTTTTCTATTTTCAAGACGTAGAAATAGCCTTAGAGGATTTGGTAGGACGTTTTGGAATGTTGGTGATAAAAGCTATATAACATCTTAATAATTTGGATTCGCCACTAAAAAGTCTTGACGAAACGCGCGTATCTTTAATGACATTTTATATTATAAATTGTTTGTACGACTAGAATTCTACAGTAGAGTGGCATTGTCAATCTCACCCTCACGTAGTTGCGGAACCGTAGCTCTTGGGGTCCTTTGACTATTTTGATTTTTGCGGACCATAGAGCTACGGATTTTTCCTTTGTGAAAACTTGCGACTATACGACTAGATTTTTGTCGCACACTTTCTGACAATTGGATGACAACTGAGCTGACTAAAAGGTGTTTAATTCGTTTCTTGATCATTTTTCCCGTACTGTACCTCTAAAAAATGCACAATGACGTTTATCCGACTATTTATATCCAATAATGAATATTTTTTTAACAAAATGGTGGTCAAGATATGTTTTCGTGAATTGTCTAATTGTTTAATTGTATTCGAAATAAAACTCTCATGTGATTAATTCTACTCGTTATTTTAGTTACGTTCACTAGTAAGTTAAAAACATTATGGGTAAAATGGCCGCTAGCGTTTTGTTTGTGTGTTTTGTTTTGAAGTTGAGATGTACAATATTATATTTTTCTTTATGAAAATGCAAACTATATATGTTATCTAATTTTTATTATTGAGATTAAATTGAAATACCAACTGAAAAAGATTTTTTATTGCTTTTATGGTATGATGCTCATCTCCTGATTTTGTGATCATTGATGATTACACATGTAAGAAATCTGACCCTACCGAAAAAACAAGCACACGAACCTATGAATGTTTTTGTATATTTTTGAATATGTATGTATACTACATACAAAAATGTTAGAAAGGGAGCATCCTATTTATTTGAGTAATACCAGGGAACATCCTTACCGTGGCGTTCAGCCATTGTTCAGCCACATCTTGCCGTCCAGTTGTCGTTGAGTGATGAAGCAGGAGTATCCAGTTAAGACGTCCGGCAGGAAAACTGCCAATCCTTTTTGGAGTCAAGCACAATCTGTCTCGCAATCAATAAACTGTCCATTTTCAGTACTAAATAAAGCACCTTGGAACTCTCCAAAATGCACCACTGTTTTCAATATGTTCTATGGGGCTTGCCCTCGGACCCCCTAGTTATTTTGTGAATCCACATTGTAACTAGTCTAGATAGGCCCACGAAATAGTAGATGACTAACTACATGTACTGGTACTTTGTCTCCAACAGTCCAGACCAATGACTAACTACCTTAACGTCTAGGCTTTTTCCCACCAGTGTTTAAGTAGTAGCTACTGGTACTTTGTCTCCAACAGTCCAGACCAGTGACTAACTACCTTAACGTCTATTCTCCTTCCCACCAGTGTTTAAGTAGTAGCTACTGGTATTTTGTCTCCAACAGTCCAGACCAATGACTAACTACATTAACGTCTAGTCTCCTTCCCACCAGTGTTTAAGTAGTAACTACTGGTACTTTGCCTCCAACAGTCCAGACCAATGACTAACTACATTAACGTCTATTCTCCTTCCCACCAGTGTTTAAGTAGTATCTACTGGTATTTTGTCTCCAACAGTCCAGACCAATGACTAACTACCTTAACGTCTAGTCTCCTTCCCACCAGTGTTTAAGTAGTAACTACTGGTACTTTGTCTCCAACAGTCCAGACCAGTGACTAACTACCTTAACGTCTAGGCTCCTTCCCACCAGTGTTTAAGTAGTAACTACTGGTACTTTGTCTCCAACAGTCCAGACCAGTGACTAACTACCTTAACGTCTAGTCTCCTTCCCACCAGTGTTTAAGTAGTAGCTACTGGTATTTTGTCTCCAACAGTCCAGACCAGTGACTAACTACATTAATGTATAGGTTCCTTCCCACCAGTGTTTAAGTAGTAACTACTGGTACTTTGTCTCCAACAGTCCAGACCAGTGACTAACTACCTTAATGTCTAGTCTCCTTCCCACCAGTGTTTAAGTAGTAACTACTGGTACTTTGTCTCCAACAGTCCAGACCAGTGACCAACTACCTTAACGTCTAGGCTCCCTCCACCAGTGTTTAAGTAGTAACTACTGGTACTTTGTCTCCAACAGTCCAGACCAATGACTAACTACCTTAACGTCTAGGCTCCTTCCCACCAGTGTTTAAGTAGTAACTACTGGTACTTTGTCTCCAACAGTCCAGACCAATGACTAACTACCTTAATGTCTACTCTCCTTCCCATCAGTGTTTAAGTAGTAACTACTGGTACTTTGTCTCCAACAGTCCAGACCAGTGACTAACTACCTTAACGTCTGGTCTCCTTCCCATCAGTGTTTAAGTAGTAACTACTGGTACTTTGTCTCCAACAGTCCAGACCAGTGACTAACTACCTTAACGTCTAGGTTCCTTCCCACCAGTGTTTAAGTAGTAGCTACTGGTACTTTGTCTGCAACAGTTCAGACCAGTGACTAACTACTTTAACGTCTAGTCTCCTTCCCACCAGTGTTTCAGTAGTAACTACTGGTACTTTGTCTAAAACAGTCCATACCAGTGACTAACTACCTTAATGTCTAGTCTCCTTCCCACCAGTGTTTAAGTAGTAACTACTGGTACTTTGTCTCCAACAGTCCAGACCAGTGACTAACTACCTTAACGTCTAGTCTCCTTCCCACCAGTGTTTCAGTAGTAACTACTGGCACTTTGTCTCCAACAGTCCAGACCAGTGACTAACTACCTTAACGTCTAGTCTCCTTCCCACCAGTGTTTAAGTAGTAACTACTGGTACTTTGTCTCCAACAGTCCAGACCAGTGACTAACTACCTTAATGTCTAGTCTCCTTCCCACCAGTGTTTAAGTAGTAACAACTGGTACTTTGTCTCCAACAGTCCAGACCAATGACTAACTACCTTAACGTCTAGGCTCCCTCCACCAGTGTTTAAGTAGTAACTACTGGTACTTTGTCTCCAACAGTCCAGACCAATGACTAACTACCTTAACGTCTAGGCTCCTTTTCACCAATGTTTAAGTAGTAACTACTGGTACTTTGTCTCCAACAGTCCAGACCAATGACTAACTACATTAACGTCTAGTCTCCTTCCCACCAGTGTTTAAGTAGTAACTACTGGTACTTTGTCTCCAACAGTCCAGACCAGTGACTAACTACCTTAATGTCTAGTCTCATTCCCACCAGTGTTTAAGTAGTAACTACTGGTACTTTGTCTCCAACAGTCCAGACCAATGACTAACTACATTAACGTCTAGTCTCCTTCCCATCAGTGTTTAAGTAGTAAATACTGGTACTTTGTCTCCAACAGTCCAGACCAGTGACTAACTACCTTAATGTCTAGTCTCATTCCCACCAGTGTTTAAGTAGTAACTACTGGTACTTTGTCTCCAACAGTCCAGACCAGTGACTAACTACCTTAACGTCTAGGCTCCTTCCCACCAGTGTTTAAGTAGTAACTACTGGTACTTTGTCTCCAACAGTCCAGACCAGTGCCTAACTACCTTAACGTCTAGGCTCCTTCCCACCAGTGTTTAAGTAGTAACTACTGGTACTTTGTCTCCAACAGTCCAGACCAATGACTAACTACCTTAATGTCTAGGCTCCTTCCCACCAGTGTTTAAGTAGTAACTACTGGTACTTTGTCTCCAACAGTCCAGACCAGTGACTAACTCCCTTAACGTCTAGTCTCCTTCCCACCAGTGTTTAAGTAGTAACTACTGTACTTTGTCTCCAACAGTCCAGACCAGTGACTAACTACCTTAACGTCTAGTCTCATTCCCACCAGTGTTTAAGTAGTAACTACTGGTACTTTGTCTCCAACAGTCCAGACCAGTGACTAACTACCTTAACGTCTAGGCTCCTTCCCACCAGTGTTTAAGTAGTAACTACTGGTACTTTGTCTGCAACAGTCCAGACCAATGACTAACTACCTTAACGTCTAGTCTCCTTCCCACCAGTGTTTCAGTAGTAACTACTGGTACTTTGTCTCCAACAGTCCAGACCAGTGACTAACTACCTTAACGTCTAGTCTCCTTCCCACCAGTGTTTAAGTAGTAACTACTGGTACTTTGTCTCCAACAGTCCAGACCAATGACTAACTACCTTAATGTCTAGGCTCCTTCCCACCAGTGTTTCAGTAGTAACTACTGGTACTTTGTCTCCAACAGTCCAGACCAGTGACTAACTACCTTAATGTCTAGTCTCCTTCCCACCAGTGTTTAAGTAGTAACTAATGGTACTTTGTCTCCAACTGTCCAGACCAATGACTAACTACCTTAACGTCTAGTCTCCTTCCCACCAGTGTTTAAGTAGTAACTACTGGTACTTTGTCTCCAACAGTCCAGACCAGTGACTAACTGCCTTAATGTCTAGGCTCCTTCCCACCAGTGTTTAAGTAGTAACTACTGGTACTTTGTCTCCAACAGTCCAGACCAATGACTAACTACCTTAATGTCTAGTCTCCTTCCCACCAGTGTTTAGGTAGTAACTACTGGTACTTTGTCTCCAACAGTCCAGACCAATGACTAACTACCTGGGGGCCTCGGTGGCCGAGTGGTCAAGGTAGTTCGTCTACTATTGATCACGTGGTCTGTCAACACTGAGATTGCGGGTTCGATTCTCACTGAAGGCAGGGTGTACTCGACTCCAATCTTAATTGACAAGGATTGCCAGTTTTCCTACCGCAGGTCGGGGGTTTTCTCCGGGTACTCCGGCTTCCTCCCCCAATAAAAACTGGACGCCATGATATAGCTGAAAAATTGCTGAAAGTGGCGTTAAACACCATAAAACAAACAAACAAACAAACAAACTAACTACCTTAACGTCTAGGCTCCTTCCCACCAGTGTTTAAGTAGTAACTACTGGTACTTTAATTTGTCTCCAACAGTCCAGACCAATGACTAACTACCTTAATGTCTAGTCTCCTTCCCACCAGTGTTTAGGTAGTAACTACTGGTACTTTGTCTCCAACAGTCCAGACCAATGACTAACTACCTTAACGTCTAGGCTCCTTCCCACCAGTGTTTAAGTAGTAACTACTGGTACTTTGTCTCCAACAGTCCTGACCAGTGACTAACTACATTAATGTCTAGGTTTTTTCCCACCAGTGTTTAAGTAGTAACTACTGGTACTTTGTCTCCAACAGTCCAGACCAGTGACCAACTACCTTAACGTCTAGGCTCCCTCCACCAGTGTTTAAGTAGTAACTACTGGTACTTTGTCTCCAACAGTCCAAAGCAATGACTAACTACCTTAACGTCTAGGCTCCTTCCCACCAGTGTTTAAGTAGCAAGTACTGGTACTTTGTCTCCAACAGTCCAAACCAGGTAAACAAGTTATATAGGTAGTTATACTGTAGATTTACAGCTGTTTCTAATGTGAGCTCCTCATATTTCTTACCGAAGATCGGGTATTTCATCGGGCATAACGAATCAGAACGGCATGCTCCCAAATAAAAAATCCCGAGGTCACGATATACGTAGCTGAATAAATGCTTAAAGGGCGTTAAACGTTGTGGAACCAAAATAACCCATGTTTTAATTTCGCTACAGAACAAGGTAACTGTGTATTATCACTGTAGTTTTTTCTGATCATTGTTCAGAAACAAAATGATGAAAATATGATTAATTTCATTCCCTTAGCTGTATGTTTTAACTATTAGACATAACAAGTCAGCATATATGCGTTGTCTACACGGATGTTCCTAGCACTAAAACGACGCACTAGCATAGTTTGATTTGTGTATACATGTATGATGTATGTCAAAACTGTGATCAGTCAACCATTTTAAATGTTAATTGCATTGTACTGAAATTAAAAGTCGGTGTCAGCTTTAAACAACAGAATCACTTTTGAAGTAAGAACTGAATGCAGTCTTTTGAAGTTTCATTAACGTATGAAAGCTTTGACCGAAGAACATTTTCAATGAAGAGCGATTTAAATAAAGTTATTATGATTGATTGATTGATTAACAAAATATCCCAACACTTACGTGCGTTTCCTCTCTTAATAATTTTCGATAATTTTGCGTTATCAATACAATCTCTTGTGTTTATGTTGTGTCTTCATATAAACTCTTTCTACACGTCCACGCGAACCATTTATTTATTTAGGCACAACACATTTTAGGCAGAAAAGGCGCACACAACAATTCGGTAGGAGAGGCACACCAAACAGTTCAGCAGGATACGCAAATCAAACAGTTAAGCAGGAGAGGCACACAACAGTTCATCAGGAGAGGCTCTCCAAACAGTTCTGTAGAATATTCACTCCAAACAGTTCAGCAGGATAGGCAAGCACACCAAGCAGTCCAGCAGGAGAGGCACACCAAACAGTTCAGCAGGAGAGGCACACCAAACAGTTCAGCAGGAGAGGAACACCACGCAGTTCAGAAGGAGAGGCACACCAAACAGTTCAGCAGGATAGGCACACCAAGCAGTTCAGCAGGAGAGGCACACCAAACAGTTCAGCAGGAGAGGCACACCAAACAGTTCAGCATGAGAGACACACCAAACAGTTCAGCAGGAGAGACACACTAAACAGATGGGCAGGAGAGACACAACAAACAGTTCAGCAGGAGAGGCACACCAAACAGTACAGCATGAGAGACACACCAAACAAAGACAGATAATCCGTGTGGACTGTTACTGTGCGTACCTGTAGATATAAAGATAGATAAGCAATGGGAACTGTTACTGTGAGTACCTGTAGATATAAAGACAGATAAGCCTTGTGAACTGTTACTGTGTGTACCTGTAGATATAAAGACAGATAAGCCGTGTGAACTGTTACTGTGTATACCTGTAGATATAAAGATAGATAAGCAATGTGAACTGTTACGGTGTGTACCTGTAGATATAAAGACAGATAAGCCTTGTGAACTCTTAATCTGTGTACCTGTTGATATAAAGACAGATAAGCCGTGTGAACTGTTACTGTGTGTACCTGTAGATATAAAGACAGATAAGCTGTGTGAACTGTTACTGTGTGTATCTGTAGATATAAAGACAGATAAGCCGTGTGAACTGTTACTGTGTGTACCTGTAGATATAAAGCTATATATAAGCCGTGTGAACTGTAAATGTGCGTACCTGTAGATAAAAAGACAGATAAGCTGTGTGAATTGTTACTGTATGTACCTGTAGATATAAAGACAGATAAGCCGTGCGAACTGTAACTGTGTGTACCTGTAGATATAAAGGCAGATAAGCTGTGTGAACTGTTACTGTGTGTACCTGTAGATATAAAGACAGATAATCTGTGTGAACTGTTACTGTGTGTACCTGTAGATATAAAGACAGATAAACAATGTGAACTGTTACTGTGTGTACCTGTAGATAAAAAGACAGATAAGCCGTGTGAACTGTTACTGTGTGTACCTGTAGATATAAAGACAGATAGGCCGTGTGAACTGTTACTGTGTGTACCTGTAGATATAATGACAGATAAGCCGTGTGAACTGTTACTGTGTGTACCTGTAGATATAAAGACAGATAAGCGTGTGAACTGTTACTGTGTGTACCTGTAGATATAAAGACAGATAAGCCGTGTGAACTGTTACTGTGTGTACCTGTAGATATAAAGACAGATAAGCCGTGTGAACTGTTACTGTGTGTACCTTTAGATATAAAGACAGATAGGCCGTGTGAACTGTTACTGTGTGTATCTGTAGATATAAAGACAGATAAGCCGTGTGAACTGTTACTGTGTGTACCTGTAGATATAAAGACAGATAGGCCGTGTGAACTGTTTCTGTGTGTACCTGTAGTTATAAAGACAGATAAGTCGTGTGAACTGTTAGTGTGTGTACCTGTAGATATAAAGACAGATAAGCCGTGTGAACTGTTACTGTGTGGACCTGTAAATATAAAGACAGATAAGCCGTGTGAACAGTTACTGTGTGTACCTGTAAATATAAAGACAGATAAGCCTTGTAAACTGTTACCGCGTGTACCTGTAGATATAAAGACAGATAAGCCGTGTAAACTTTTACTGTGTGTACCTGTAGATATAAAGACAGTTAAGCCGTGAAAATTGTTACTGTGTGTCCCTGTTGATATAAAGACAGATAAGCCGTGTGAACTGTTTCCGTGTGTACCTGTTGATATAGACAGATAAGCCGTATGAACTGTTACTGTGTGTACCTGTAGATATAAAGACAGATAAGCCGTGTGAACTGTTACTGTGTATACCTGTAGATATAAAGATAGATAAGCAATGTGAACTGTTACGGTGTGTACCTGTAGATATAAAGACAGATAAGCCTTGTGAACTCTTAATCTGTGTACCTGTTGATATAAAGACAGATAAGCCGTGTGAACTGTTACTGTGTGTACCTGTAGATATAAAGACAGATAAGCTGTGTGAACTGTTACTGTGTGTATCTGTAGATATAAAGACAGATAAGCCGTGTGAACTGTTACTGTGTGTACCTGTAGATATAAAGCTATATATAAGCCGTGTGAACTGTAAATGTGCGTACCTGTAGATAAAAAGACAGATAAGCTGTGTGAATTGTTACTGTATGTACCTGTAGATATAAAGACAGATAAGCCGTGCGAACTGTAACTGTGTGTACCTGTAGATATAAAGGCAGATAAGCTGTGTGAACTGTTACTGTGTGTACCTGTTGATATAAAGACAGATAATCTGTGTGAACTGTTACTGTGTGTACCTGTAGATATAAAGACAGATAAACAATGTGAACTGTTACTGTGTGTACCTGTAGATAAAAAGACAGATAAGCCGTGTGAACTGTTACTGTGTGTACCTGTAGATATAAAGACAGATAGGCCGTGTGAACTGTTACTGTGTGTACCTGTAGATATAAAGACAGATAAGCCGTGTGAACTGTTACTGTGTGTACCTGTAGATATAAAGACAGATAAGCGTGTGAACTGTTACTGTGTGTACCTGTAGATATAAAGACAGATAAGCCGTGTGAACTGTTACTGTGTGTACCTGTAGATATAAAGACAGATAAGCCGTGTGAACTGTTACTGTGTGTACCTTTAGATATAAAGACAGATAGGCCGTGTGAACTGTTACTGTGTGTACCTGTAGATATAAAGACAGATAAGCCGTGTGAACTGTTACTGTGTGTACCTGTAGATATAAAGACAGATAGGCCGTGTGAACTGTTTCTGTGTGTACCTGTAGTTATAAAGACAGATAAGTCATGTGAACTGTTAGTGTGTGTACCTGTAGATATAAAGACAGATAAGCCGTGTGAACTGTTACTGTGTGGACCTGTAAATATAAAGACAGATAAGCCGTGTGAACAGTTACTGTGTGTACCTGTAAATATAAAGACAGATAAGCCTTGTAAACTGTTACCGCGTGTACCTGTAGATATAAAGACAGATAAGCCGTGTAAACTTTTACTGTGTGTACCTGTAGATATAAAGACAGTTAAGCCGTGAAAATTGTTACTGTGTGTCCCTGTTGATATAAAGACAGATAAGCCGTGTGAACTGTTTCCGTGTGTACCTGTTGATATAGACAGATAAGCCGTATGAACTATTACTGTGTGTACCTGTAGATATAAAGCCATATAAGAGGTGTGATCTGTAACTGTGTATAACTGTAGATATAAAGACCGATAAGCTGTGTGAACTGTTGCTGTGTGTACCTGTAGATATAAAGACAGATAAGCCGTGTGAACTGTAACTGTGTGTACCTGTAGATATAAAGACAGATAAGCTGTGTGAACTGTAACTGTGTGTACCTGTAGATATAAAGACAAATAAGCTGTGTGAACAGTAACTGTGTGTACCTGTAGATATAAAGACAGATAATCTGTGTGAACTGTTACTGTGTGTACCTGTAAATATAAAGACAGATAGGCCGTATGAAATGTTATTGTGTGTACATGTAGATAAATAGTCAGATAAGCCGTGTGAACTGTAACTGTGTGTACATGTATATAAAAAGACAGATAAGCCGTGTGAACTGTAACTGTGTGTACCTGTAGATATAATAACAGATAAGCTGTGTGTACCTGCAGATATAAAGACAGATAATCTGTGTGAACTGTAACTGTTTGTACCTGTGAACTGTTACTGTGTGTACCTGTAGATATAAAGACAGATAATCTGTGTGAACTGTTACTGTGTGTACCTGTAGATATAAAGACAGATAAGCCGTGTGAACTGTTACTGTGTGTACCTGTAGATATATTTACAGGTACACACAGTAACAGTTCACACAGATTATCTGTCTTTATATCTACAGGTACACACAGTAACAGTTCACATTGTTTATCTGTCTTTATATCTGCAGGTACACACAGTAACAGTTCACACAGCTTATATGTCTTTATATCAACAGGTACACACAGTAACAGTTCACACGGCTTATCTGTCTTTATATCTACAGGTACACACAGTTACAGTTCACACAGCTTATCTGTCTTTATATCTACAGGTACACACAGTAACAGTTCACACGGCTTATCTGTCTTTATATCTACAGGTACACACAGTAACAGTTCACACAGCTTATATGTCTTTATATCTACAGGTACACACAGTAACAGTTCACACGGCTTATCTGTCTTTTTATCTACAGGTACACACAGTAACAGTTCACACAGCTTATATGTCTTTATATCTACAGGTACACACAGCATCAGTTCACACAGCTTATCTGTCTTTATATCTACAGGTACACACAGTTAAAGTTCACTCGGCTTATCTGTCTTTTTATCTACAGGTACACACAGTTAAAGTTCACACGGCTTATCTGTCTTTTTATCTACAGGTACACACAGTAACAGTTCACATTGTTTATCTGTCTTTATATCTACAGGTACACACAGTAACAGTTCACACAGCTTATCTGTCTTTATATCTACAGGTACACACATTTACAGTTCACACAGCTTATCTGTTTTTATATCTACAGGTACACACATTTACAGTTCACACGGCTTATATGTCGCTTTATATCTACAGGTACACACAGTAACAGTTCACACGGCTTATCTGTCTTTATATCTACAGGTACACACAGTAACAGTTCACACAGCTTATCTGTCTTTATATCTACAGGTACACATAGTAACAGTTCACACAGATTATCTGTCTTTATATCTGCAGGTACACACAGTAACAGTTCACACAGCTTATATGTCTTTATATCTACAGGTACTCACAGCATCAGTTCACACAGCTTATCTGTCTTTATATCTACAGGTACTCACAGCATCAGTTCACACAGCTTATCTGTCTTTATATCTACAGGTACACACAGTTAAAGTTCACTCGGCTTATCTGTCTTTTTATCTACAGGTACACACAGTTAAAGTTCACACGGCTTATCTGTCTTTTTATCTACAGGTACACACAGTAACAGTTCACATTGTTTATCTGTCTTTATATCTACAGGTACACACAGTAACAGTTCACACAGCTTATCTGTCTTTATATCTACAGGTACACACATTTACAGTTCACACAGCTTATCTGTTTTTATATCTACAGGTACACACAGTTACAGTTCACACGGCTTATCTGTCTTTTTATCTACAGGTACACACAGTTACAGTTCACACGGCTTATCTGTCTATTTATCTACAGGTACACACAATAACAGTTCTCACGGCCTATCTGTCTTTATATTTACAGGTACACACAGTAACAGTTCACACAGATTATCTGTCTTTATATCTACAGGTACAAACAGTTACAGTTCACACAGCTTATTTGTCTTTATATCTACAGGTACACACAGTTACAGTTCACACAGCTTATCTGTCTTTATATCTACAGGTACACACAGTTACAGTTCACACGGCTTATCTGTCTTTATATCTACAGGTACACACAGTAACAGTTCACACGGCTTATCTGTCTTTATATCTACAGGTACACACAGTAACAGTTCACACAGCTTATATGTCTTTATATCTACAGGTACACACAGTTACAGTTCACACGGCTTATCTGTCTTTTTATCTACAGTTACACACAGTAACAGTTCACAATGTTTATCTGTCTTTATATCTACAGGTACACACAGTAACAGTTCACACAGCTTATCTGTCTTTATATCTACAGGTACACACCGTTACAGTTTATATATAAAGACAGATAAGCTGTGTGAACTGTAACTGTGTGTACCTGTAGATATAAAGACAAATAAGCTGTGTGAACTGTAACTGTGTGTACTTGTAGATATAAAGACAGATAATCTGTGTGAACTGTTACTGTGGGTACCTGTAAATATAAAGACAGATAGGCCGTGTGAACTGTTATTGTGTGTACCTGTAGATAAATAAACTGATAAGCCGTGTGAACTGTAACTGTGTGTACCTGTAGATAAAAAGACAGATAAGCCGTGTGAACTGTTACTGTGTGTACCTGTAGATATAAAGAGAGATAAGCTGTGTGAACTGTAACTGTGTGTACCTGTAGATATAAAGACAGATAAGCCGTGTGAACTGTTACTGTGTGTACCTGTAGATATAAAGAGAGATAAGCTGTGTGAACTGTAACTGTGTGTACCTGTAGATATAAAGAGAGATAAGCTGTGTGAACTGTAACTGTGTGTACCTGCAGATATAAAGACAGATAAACAATGTGTACTGTTACTGTGTGTACCAGTAGATAAAAAGACAGATAAGCCGTGTTGACTGTAACTGTGTGTACCTGTAGATATAAAGACATATAAGCTGTGTGAACTGTTACTGTGTGTACCTGCAGATATAAAGACAGATAATCTGTGTGAACTGTTACTGTGTGTACCTGTATATATAAAGACAGATAAGCTGTGTGAACTGTAACTGTGTGTACCTGTAGATATAAAGACAAATAAGCTGTGTGAACTGTAACTGTGTGTACCTGTAGATATAAAGACAGATAATCTGTGTGAACTGTTACTGTGGGTACCTGTAAATATAAAGACAGATAGGCCGTGTGAACTGTTATTGTGTGTTCCTGTAGATAAATAAACAGATAAGCCGTGTGAACTGTTATTGTGTTTACCTGTAGATATAAAGAGAGATAAGCTGTGTGAACTGTAACTGTGTGTACCTGTAGATATAAAGAGAGATAACCTGTGTGAACTGTAACTGTGTGTACCTGTAGATATAAAGACATATAAGCTGTGTGAACTGTAACTGTGTGTACCTGTAGATATAAAGACAAATAAGCTGTGTGAACTGTAACAGTGTGTACCTGTAGATATAAAGACAGATAAGCTGTGTGAACTGTTACTGTGTGTACCTGTAAATATAAAGACAGATAAGCCGTGTGAACTGTTACAGTGTGTACCTGTAGATATAAAGACAGATAAGCCGTGTGAACTGTTACTGTGTGTACCTGTAGATATAAAGACAGATAAGCTGTGTGAACTGTAACTGTGTGTACCTGTAGATATAAGACAGATAAGCTGTGTAAACTGTTACAGTGTGTACCTGTAGATATAAAGACAGATAAGCCGTGTGAACTGTTACAGTGTGTACCTGTAGATATAAAGACAGATAAGCCGTGTGAACTGTTACTGTGTGTACCTGCAGATATAAAGACAGATAAGCCGTGTGAACTGTAACTGTGTGTACCTGTAGATATAAAGACAGATAAGCTGTGTGAACTGTAACTGTGTGTACCTGTAGATATAAGACAGATAAGCCGTGTAAACTGTTACTGTGTGTACCTGTAGATATAAAGACAGATAAGCCGTGTGAACTGTTACTGTGTGTACCTGTAGATATAAAGACAGATAAGCCGTTTGAACTGTAACTGTGTGTACCTGTAGATATAAAGACAAATAAGCTGTGTGAACTGTAACTGTTTGTACCTGTAGATATAAAGACAGATAATCTGTGTGAACTGTTACTGTGTGTACCTGTAAATATAAAGACAGATAGGCCGTGAGAACTGTTATTGTGTGTACCTGTAGATAAATAGACAGATAAGCCGTGTGAACTGTAACTGTGTGTACCTGTAGATAAAAAGACAGATAAGCCGTGTGAACTGTAACTGTGTGTACCTGTAGATATAAAAACAGATAAGCTGTGTGAACTGTAAATGTGTGTACCTGTAGATATAAAGACAGATAAGCTGTGTGAACTGTTACTGTGTGTACCTGTAGATATAAAGACAGATAAACAATGTGAACTGTTACTGTGTGTACCTGTAGATAAAAAGACAGATAAGCCGTGTGAACTTTAACTGTGTGTACCTGTAGATAAAAAGACAGATAAGCCGTGTGAACTTTAACTGTGTGTACCTGTAGATATAAAGACAGATAAGCTGTGTGAACTGATGCTGTGAGTACCTGTAGATATAAAGACAGATAAGCTGTGTGAACTGATGCTGTGAGTATCTGTAGATATAAAGACATATAAGCTGTGTGAACTGTTACTGTGTGTACCTGCAGATATAAAGACAGATAAGCTGTGTGAACTGTTACTGTGTGTACCTGTAGATATAAAGACAGATAAGCCGAGTGAACTGTTACTGTGTGTACCTGTAGATATTAAGCCATATATAAGCCGTGTGAACTGTAAATGTGTGTACCTGTAGATATAACGACAGATAATCTGCGTGAACTGTTACTGTGTGTACCTGTAGATATAAAGACAGATAATCTGTGTGAACTGTTACTGTGTGTACCTGTAGATATAAAGACAGATAAGCCGTGTGAACTGTTACTGTGTGTACCTGTAGATATAAAGACAGATAAGCTGTGTGAACTGTAACTGTGTGTACCTGTAGATATAAAGACAGATAAGCCGTGTGAACTGTTGCTGTGTGTACCTGTAGATATAAAGACAGATAAGCTGTGTGAACTGTTACTGTGTGTACCTGCAGATATAAAGACAGATAAACAATGTGAACTGTTACTGTGTGTACCTGTAGATAAAAAGACAGATAAGCCGTGTTTACTGTAAATGTGTGTACCTGTAGATATAAAGAGATATAAGCTGTGTGAACTGTTACTGTGTGTACCTGCAGATATAAAGACAGATAATCTGTGTGAACTGTAACTGTGTGTACCTGTAGATATAAAGACAGATAAGCTGTGTGAACTGTTACTGTGTGTACCTGTAGATATAAAGACAGATAAGCCGTGTGAACTGTTACTGTGTGTACCTGTAGATATAAAGACAGATAATCTGTGTGAACTGTTACTGTGGGTACCTGTAAATATAAAGACAGATAGGCCGTGTGAACTGTTACTGTGTGTACCTGTAGATAAAAAGACAGATAAGCCGTGTGAACTGTAACTGTGTGTACCTGTAGATAAAAAGACAGATAAGCCGTGTGAACTGTTATTGTGTGTACCTGTAGATATAAAGAGAGATAAGCTGTGTGAACTGTAACTGTGTGTACCTGTAGATATAAAGAGAGATAACCTGTGTGAACTGTAACTGTGTGTACCTGTAGATATAAAGACATATAAGCTGTGTGAACTGTAACTGTGTGTACCTGTAGATATAAAGAGAGATAAGCTGTGTGAACTGTAATTGTGTGTACCTGTAGATATAAAAACAGATAAGCTGTGTGAACTGTAACTGTGTGTACTTGTAGATATAAAGACAGATAAGCTGTGTGAACTGTTACTGTGTGTACCTGTAAATATAAAGACAGATAGGCCGTGAGAACTGTTATTGTGTGTACCTGTAGATAAATAGACAGATAAGCCGTGTGAACTGTAACTGTGTGTACCTGTAGATAAAAAGACAGATAAGCCGTGTGAACTGTAACTGTGTGTAGCTGTAGATATAAAAAGAGATAAGCTGTGTGAACTGTAACTGTGTGTACCTGTAGATATAAAGACAGATAAGCTGTGTGAACTGTTACTGTGTGTACCTGTAGATATAAAGACAGATAAACAATGTGAACTGTTACTGTGTGTACCTGTAGATAAAAAGACAGATAAGCCGTGTGAACTGTAACTGTGTGTACCTGTAGATATAAAAAGAGATAAGCTGTGTGAACTGTAACTGTGTGTACCTGTAGATATAAAGACAGATAAGCTGTGTGAACTGTTACTGTGTGTACCTGTAGATATAAAGACAGATAAACAATGTGAACTGTTACTGTGTGTACCTGTAGATAAAAAGACAGATAAGCCGTGCGAACTTTAACTGTGTGTACCTGTAGATATAAAGACAGATAAGCTGTGTGAACTGATGCTGTGAGTACGTGTAGATATAAAGACATATAAGCTGTGTGAACTGTTATTGTGTTTACCTGTAGATATAAAGAGAGATAAGCTGTGTGAACTGTAACTGTGTGTACCTGTAGATATAAAGAGAGATAACCTGTGTGAACTGTAACTGTGTGTACCTGTAGATATAAAGACATATAAGCTGTGTGAACTGTAACTGTGTGTACCTGTAGATATAAAGACAAATAAGCTGTGTGAACTGTAACAGTGTGTACCTGTAGATATAAAGACAGATAATCTGTGTGAACTGTTACTGTGTGTACCTGTAAATATAAAGACAGATAAGCCGTGTGAACTGTTACAGTGTGTACCTGTAGATATAAAGACAGATAAGCCGTGTGAACTGTTACTGTGTGTACCTGTAGATATAAAGACAGATAAGCTGTGTGAACTGTAACTGTGTGTACCTGTAGATATAAGACAGATAAGCTGTGTAAACTGTTACAGTGTGTACCTGTAGATATAAAGACAGATAAGCCGTGTGAACTGTTACAGTGTGTACCTGTAGATATAAAGACAGATAAGCCGTGTGAACTGTTACTGTGTGTACCTGCAGATATAAAGACAGATAAGCCGTGTGAACTGTAACTGTGTGTACCTGTAGATATAAAGACAGATAAGCTGTGTGAACTGTAACTGTGTGTACCTGTAGATATAAGACAGATAAGCTGTGTAAACTGTTACTGTGTGTACCTGTAGATATAAAGACAGATAAGCCGTGTGAACTGTTACTGTGTGTACCTGTAGATATAAAGACAGATAAGCCGTTTGAACTGTAACTGTGTGTACCTGTAGATATAAAGACAAATAAGCTGTGTGAACTGTAACTGTTTGTACCTGTAGATATAAAGACAGATAATCTGTGTGAACTGTTACTGTGTGTACCTGTAAATATAAAGACAGATAGGCCGTGAGAACTGTTATTGTGTGTACCTGTAGATAAATAGACAGATAAGCCGTGTGAACTGTAACTGTGTGTACCTGTAGATAAAAAGACAGATAAGCCGTGTGAACTGTAACTGTGTGTACCTGTAGATATAAAAACAGATAAGCTGTGTGAACTGTAAATGTGTGTACCTGTAGATATAAAGACAGATAAGCTGTGTGAACTGTTACTGTGTGTACCTGTAGATATAAAGACAGATAAACAATGTGAACTGTTACTGTGTGTACCTGTAGATAAAAAGACAGATAAGCCGTGTGAACTTTAACTGTGTGTACCTGTAGATAAAAAGACAGATAAGCCGTGTGAACTTTAACTGTGTGTACCTGTAGATATAAAGACAGATAAGCTGTGTGAACTGATGCTGTGAGTACCTGTAGATATAAAGACAGATAAGCTGTGTGAACTGATGCTGTGAGTATCTGTAGATATAAAGACATATAAGCTGTGTGAACTGTTACTGTGTGTACCTGCAGATATAAAGACAGATAAGCTGTGTGAACTGTTACTGTGTGTACCTGTAGATATAAAGACAGATAAGCCGAGTGAACTGTTACTGTGTGTACCTGTAGATATTAAGCCATATATAAGCCGTGTGAACTGTAAATGTGTGTACCTGTAGATATAACGACAGATAATCTGCGTGAACTGTTACTGTGTGTACCTGTAGATATAAAGACAGATAATCTGTGTGAACTGTTACTGTGTGTACCTGTAGATATAAAGACAGATAAGCCGTGTGAACTGTTACTGTGTGTACCTGTAGATATAAAGACAGATAAGCCGTGTGAACTGTTACTGTGTGTACCTGTAGATATAAAGACAGATAAGCCGTGTGAACTGTTGCTGTGTGTACCTGTAGATATAAAGACATATAAGCTGTGTGAACTGTTACTGTGTGTACCTGCAGATATAAAGACAGATAAACAATGTGAACTGTTACTGTGTGTACCTGTAGATAAAAAGACAGATAAGCCGTGTTTACTGTAAATGTGTGTACCTGTAGATATAAAGAGAGATAAGCTGTGTGAACTGTAACTGTGTGTACCTGTAGATATAAAGAGAGATAACCTGTGTGAACTTTAACTGTGTGTACCTGTAGATAAAAAGACAGATAAGCCGTGTGAACTTTAACTGTGTGTACCTGTAGATATAAAGACAAATAAGCTGTGTGAACTGTAACAGTGTGTACCTGTAGATATAAAGACAGATAATCTGTGTGAACTGTTACTGTGTGTACCTGTAGATATAAAGACAGATAAGCCGTGTGAACTGTTACAGTGTGTACCTGTAGATATAAAGACAGATAAGCCGTGTGAACTGTTACTGTGTGTACCTGTAGATATAAAGACAGATAAGCTGTGTGAACTGTAACTGTGTGTACCTGTAGATATAAGACAGATAAGCTGTGTAAACTGTTACAGTGTGTACCTGTAGATATAAAGACAGATAAGCCGTGTGAACTGTTACAGTGTGTACCTGTAGATATAAAGACAGATAAGCCGTGTGAACTGTTACTGTGTGTACCTGCAGATATAAAGACAGATAAGCCGTGTGAACTGTAACTGTGTGTACCTGTAGATATAAAGACAGATAAGCTGTGTGAACTGTAACTGTGTGTACCTGTAGATATAAGACAGATAAGCCGTGTGAACTGTTACTGTGTGTACCTGTAGATATAAAGACAGATAAGCCGTGTGAACTGTTACTGTGTGTACCTGTAGATATAAAGACAGATAAGCCGTTTGAACTGTAACTGTGTGTACCTGTAGATATAAAGACAAATAAGCTGTGTGAACTGTAACTGTTTGTACCTGTAGATATAAAGACAGATAATCTGTGTGAACTGTTACTGTGTGTACCTGTAAATATAAAGACAGATAGGCCGTGAGAACTGTTATTGTGTGTACCTGTAGATAAATAGACAGATAAGCCGTGTGAACTGTAACTGTGTGTACCTGTAGATAAAAAGACAGATAAGCCGTGTGAACTGTAACTGTGTGTACCTGTAGATATAAAAACAGATAAGCTGTGTGAACTGTAAATGTGTGTACCTGTAGATATAAAGACAGATAAGCTGTGTGAACTGTTACTGTGTGTACCTGTAGATATAAAGACAGATAAACAATGTGAACTGTTACTGTGTGTACCTGTAGATAAAAAGACAGATAAGCCGTGTGAACTTTAACTGTGTGTACCTGTAGATAAAAAGACAGATAAGCCGTGTGAACTTTAACTGTGTGTACCTGTAGATATAAAGACAGATAAGCTGTGTGAACTGATGCTGTGAGTACCTGTAGATATAAAGACAGATAAGCTGTGTGAACTGATGCTGTGAGTATCTGTAGATATAAAGACATATAAGCTGTGTGAACTGTTACTGTGTGTACCTGCAGATATAAAGACAGATAAGCTGTGTGAACTGTTACTGTGTGTACCTGTAGATATAAAGACAGATAAGCCGAGTGAACTGTTACTGTGTGTACCTGTAGATATTAAGCCATATATAAGCCGTGTGAACTGTAAATGTGTGTACCTGTAGATATAACGACAGATAATCTGCGTGAACTGTTACTGTGTGTACCTGTAGATATAAAGACAGATAATCTGTGTGAACTGTTACTGTGTGTACCTGTAGATATAAAGACAGATAAGCCGTGTGAACTGTTACTGTGTGTACCTGTAGATATAAAGACAGATAAGCTGTGTGAACTGTAACTGTGTGTACCTGTAGATATAAAGACAGATAAGCCGTGTGAACTGTTGCTGTGTGTACCTGTAGATATAAAGACATATAAGCTGTGTGAACTGTTACTGTGTGTACCTGCAGATATAAAGACAGATAAACAATGTGAACTGTTACTGTGTGTACCTGTAGATAAAAAGACAGATAAGCCGTGTTTACTGTAAATGTGTGTACCTGCAGATATAAAGAGATATAAGCTGTGTGAACTGTTACTGTGTGTACCTGCAGATATAAAGACAGATAATCTGTGTGAACTGTTACTGTGTGTACCTGTATATATAAAGACAGATAAGCTGTGTGAACTGTAACTGTGTGTACCTGTAGATATAAAGACAAATAAGCTGTGTGAACTGTAACTGTGTGTACCTGTAGATATAAAGACAGATAATCTGTGTGAACTGTTACTGTGTGTACCTGTAAATATAAAGACAGATAGGCCGTGTGAACTGTTACTGTGTGTACCTGTAGATAAATAAACAGATAAGCCGTGTGAACTGTAACTGTGTGTACCTGTAGATAAAAAGACAGATAAGCCGTGTGAACTGTTATTGTGTGTACCTGTAGATATAAAGAGAGATAAGCTGTGTGAACTGTAACTGTGTGTACCTGTAGATATAAAAAGAGATAAGCTGTGTGAACTGTAACTGTGTGTACCTGTAGATATAAAGACAGATAAGCTGTGTGAACTGTTACTGTGTGTACCTGTAGATATAAAGACAGATAAACAATGTGAACTGTTACTGTGTGTACCTGTAGATAAAAAGACAGATAAGCCGTGTGAACTGTAACTGTGTGTAGCTGTAGATATAAAAAGAGATAAGCTGTGTGAACTGTAACTGTGTGTACCTGTAGATATAAAGACAGATAAGCTGTGTGAACTGTTACTGTGTGTACCTGTAGATATAAAGACAGATAAACAATGTGAACTGTTACTGTGTGTACCTGTAGATAAAAAGACAGATAAGCCGTGTGAACTGTAACTGTGTGTACCTGTAGATATAAAAAGAGATAAGCTGTGTGAACTGTAACTGTGTGTACCTGTAGATATAAAGACAGATAAGCTGTGTGAACTGTTACTGTGTGTACCTGTAGATATAAAGACAGATAAACAATGTGAACTGTTACTGTGTGTACCTGTAGATAAAAAGACAGATAAGCCGTGCGAACTTTAACTGTGTGTACCTGTAGATATAAAGACAGATAAGCTGTGTGAACTGATGCTGTGAGTACCTGTAGATATAAAGACAGATAAGCTGTGTGAACTGTAACTGTGTGTACCTGTAGATATAAGACAGATAAGCTGTGTAAACTGTTACAGTGTGTACCTGTAGATATAAAGACAGATAAGCCGTGTGAACTGTTACAGTGTGTACCTGTAGATATAAAGACAGATAAGCCGTGTGAACTGTTACTGTGTGTACCTGCAGATATAAAGACAGATAAGCCGTGTGAACTGTAACTGTGTGTACCTGTAGATATAAAGACAGATAAGCTGTGTGAACTGTAACTGTGTGTACCTGTAGATATAAAGAGAGATAAGCTGTGTGAACTGTAACTGTGTGTACCTGTAGATATAAAGAGAGATAACCTGTGTGAACTGTAACTGTGTGTACCTGTAGATATAAAGACATATAAGCTGTGTGAACTGTAACTGTGTGTACCTGTAGATATAAAGACAAATAAGCTGTGTGAACTGTAACAGTGTGTACCTGTAGATATAAAGACAGATAATCTGTGTGAACTGTTACTGTGTGTACCTGTAAATATAAAGACAGATAAGCCGTGTGAACTGTTACAGTGTGTACCTGTAGATATAAAGACAGATAAGCCGTGTGAACTGTTACTGTGTGTACCTGTAGATATAAAGACAGATAAGCTGTGTGAACTGTAACTGTGTGTACCTGTAGATATAAGACAGATAAGCTGTGTAAACTGTTACAGTGTGTACCTGTAGATATAAAGACAGATAAGCCGTGTGAACTGTTACAGTGTGTACCTGTAGATATAAAGACAGATAAGCCGTGTGAACTGTTACTGTGTGTACCTGCAGATATAAAGACAGATAAGCCGTGTGAACTGTAACTGTGTGTACCTGTAGATATAAAGACAGATAAGCTGTGTGAACTGTAACTGTGTGTACCTGTAGATATAAGACAGATAAGCCGTGTGAACTGTTACTGTGTGTACCTGTAGATATAAAGACAGATAAGCCGTGTGAACTGTTACTGTGTGTACCTGTAGATATAAAGACAGATAAGCCGTTTGAACTGTAACTGTGTGTACCTGTAGATATAAAGACAAATAAGCTGTGTGAACTGTAACTGTTTGTACCTGTAGATATAAAGACAGATAATCTGTGTGAACTGTTACTGTGTGTACCTGTAAATATAAAGACAGATAGGCCGTGAGAACTGTTATTGTGTGTACCTGTAGATAAATAGACAGATAAGCCGTGTGAACTGTAACTGTGTGTACCTGTAGATAAAAAGACAGATAAGCCGTGTGAACTGTAACTGTGTGTACCTGTAGATATAAAAACAGATAAGCTGTGTGAACTGTAAATGTGTGTACCTGTAGATATAAAGACAGATAAGCTGTGTGAACTGTTACTGTGTGTACCTGTAGATATAAAGACAGATAAACAATGTGAACTGTTACTGTGTGTACCTGTAGATAAAAAGACAGATAAGCCGTGTGAACTGTAACTGTGTGTACCTGTAGATAAAAAGACAGATAAGCCGTGTGAACTTTAACTGTGTGTACCTGTAGATATAAAGACAGATAAGCTGTGTGAACTGATGCTGTGAGTACCTGTAGATATAAAGACAGATAAGCTGTGTGAACTGATGCTGTGAGTATCTGTAGATATAAAGACATATAAGCTGTGTGAACTGTTACTGTGTGTACCTGCAGATATAAAGACAGATAAGCTGTGTGAACTGTTACTGTGTGTACCTGTAGATATAAAGACAGATAAGCCGAGTGAACTGTTACTGTGTGTACCTGTAGATATTAAGCCATATATAAGCCGTGTGAACTGTAAATGTGTGTACCTGTAGATATAACGACAGATAATCTGCGTGAACTGTTACTGTGTGTACCTGTAGATATAAAGACAGATAATCTGTGTGAACTGTTACTGTGTGTACCTGTAGATATAAAGACAGATAAGCCGTGTGAACTGTTACTGTGTGTACCTGTAGATATAAAGACAGATAAGCTGTGTGAACTGTAACTGTGTGTACCTGTAGATATAAAGACAGATAAGCCGTGTGAACTGTTGCTGTGTGTACCTGTAGATATAAAGACAGATAAGCCGTGTGAACTGTTACTGTGTGTACCTGCAGATATAAAGACAGATAAGCCGTGTGAACTGTAACTGTGTGTACCTGTAGATAAAAAGACAGATAAGCCGTGTTTACTGTAAATGTGTGTACCTGTAGATATAAAGAGATATAAGCTGTGTGAACTGTTACTGTGTGTACCTGCAGATATAAAGACAGATAATCTGTGTGAACTGTTACTGTGTGTACCTGTATATATAAAGACAGATAAGCTGTGTGAACTGTAACTGTGTGTACCTGTAGATATAAAGACAAATAAGCTGTGTGAACTGTAACTGTGTGTACCTGTAGATATAAAGACAGATAATCTGTGTGAACTGTTACTGTGGGTACCTGTAAATATAAAGACAGATAGGCCGTGTGAACTGTTACTGTGTGTACCTGTAGATAAATAAACAGATAAGCCGTGTGAACTGTTACTGTGTGTACCTGTAGATAAAAAGACAGATAAGCCGTGTGAACTGTTATTGTGTGTACCTGTAGATATAAAGAGAGATAAGCTGTGTGAACTGTAACTGTGTGTACCTGTAGATATAAAGAGAGATAACCTGTGTGAACTGTAACTGTGTGTACCTGTAGATATAAAGACATATAAGCTGTGTGAACTGTAACTGTGTGTACCTGTAGATATAAAGAGAGATAAGCTGTGTGAACTGTAATTGTGTGTACCTGTAGATATAAAAACAGATAAGCTGTGTGAACTGTAACTGTGTGTACTTGTAGATATAAAGACAGATAAGCTGTGTGAACTGTTACTGTGTGTACCTGTAAATATAAAGACAGATAGGCCGTGAGAACTGTTATTGTGTGTACCTGTAGATAAATAGACAGATAAGCCGTGTGAACTGTAACTGTGTGTACCTGTAGATAAAAAGACAGATAAGCCGTGTGAACTGTAACTGTGTGTAGCTGTAGATATAAAAAGAGATAAGCTGTGTGAACTGTAACTGTGTGTACCTGTAGATATAAAGACAGATAAGCTGTGTGAACTGTTACTGTGTGTACCTGTAGATATAAAGACAGATAAACAATGTGAACTGTTACTGTGTGTACCTGTAGATATAAAGACAGATAAGCCGTGTGAACTGTAACTGTGTGTACCTGTAGATATAAAAAGAGATAAGCTGTGTGAACTGTAACTGTGTGTACCTGTAGATATAAAGACAGATAAGCTGTGTGAACTGTTACTGTGTGTACCTGTAGATATAAAGACAGATAAACAATGTGAACTGTTACTGTGTGTACCTGTAGATAAAAAGACAGATAAGCCGTGCGAACTTTAACTGTGTGTACCTGTAGATATAAAGACAGATAAGCTGTGTGAACTGATGCTGTGAGTACCTGTAGATATAAAGACATATAAGCTGTGTGAACTGTTATTGTGTTTACCTGTAGATATAAAGAGAGATAAGCTGTGTGAACTGTAACTGTGTGTACCTGTAGATATAAAGAGAGATAACCTGTGTGAACTGTAACTGTGTGTACCTGTAGATATAAAGACATATAAGCTGTGTGAACTGTAACTGTGTGTACCTGTAGATATAAAGACAAATAAGCTGTGTGAACTGTAACAGTGTGTACCTGTAGATATAAAGACAGATAATCTGTGTGAACTGTTACTGTGTGTACCTGTAAATATAAAGACAGATAAGCCGTGTGAACTGTTACAGTGTGTACCTGTAGATATAAAGACAGATAAGCCGTGTGAACTGTTACTGTGTGTACCTGTAGATATAAAGACAGATAAGCTGTGTGAACAGTAACTGTGTGTACCTGTAGATATAAGACAGATAAGCTGTGTAAACTGTTACAGTGTGTACCTGTAGATATAAAGACAGATAAGCCGTGTGAACTGTTACAGTGTGTACCTGTAGATATAAAGACAGATAAGCCGTGTGAACTGTTACTGTGTGTACCTGCAGATATAAAGACAGATAAGCCGTGTGAACTGTAACTGTGTGTACCTGTAGATATAAAGACAGATAAGCTGTGTGAACTGTAACTGTGTGTACCTGTAGATATAAGACAGATAAGCCGTGTAAACTGTTACTGTGTGTACCTGTAGATATAAAGACAGATAAGCCGTGTGAACTGTTACTGTGTGTACCTGTAGATATAAAGACAGATAAGCCGTTTGAACTGTAACTGTGTGTACCTGTAGATATAAAGACAAATAAGCTGTGTGAACTGTAACTGTTTGTACCTGTAGATATAAAGACAGATAATCTGTGTGAACTGTTACTGTGTGTACCTGTAAATATAAAGACAGATAGGCCGTGAGAACTGTTATTGTGTGTACCTGTAGATAAATAGACAGATAAGCCGTGTGAACTGTAACTGTGTGTACCTGTAGATAAAAAGACAGATAAGCCGTGTGAACTGTAACTGTGTGTACCTGTAGATATAAAAACAGATAAGCTGTGTGAACTGTAAATGTGTGTACCTGTAGATATAAAGACAGATAAGCTGTGTGAACAGTTACTGTGTGTACCTGTAGATATAAAGACAGATAAACAATGTGAACTGTTACTGTGTGTACCTGTAGATAAAAAGACAGATAAGCCGTGTGAACTTTAACTGTGTGTACCTGTAGATAAAAAGACAGATAAGCCGTGTGAACTTTAACTGTGTGTACCTGTAGATATAAAGACAGATAAGCTGTGTGAACTGATGCTGTGAGTACCTGTAGATATAAAGACAGATAAGCTGTGTGAACTGATGCTGTGAGTATCTGTAGATATAAAGACATATAAGCTGTGTGAACTGTTACTGTGTGTACCTGCAGATATAAAGACAGATAAGCTGTGTGAACTGTTACTGTGTGTACCTGTAGATATAAAGACAGATAAGCCGAGTGAACTGTTACTGTGTGTACCTGTAGATATTAAGCCATATATAAGCCGTGTGAACTGTAAATGTGTGTACCTGTAGATATAACGACAGATAATCTGCGTGAACTGTTACTGTGTGTACCTGTAGATATAAAGACAGATAATCTGTGTGAACTGTTACTGTGTGTACCTGTAGATATAAAGACAGATAAGCCGTGTGAACTGTTACTGTGTGTACCTGTAGATATAAAGACAGATAAGCTGTGTGAACTGTTACTGTGTGTACCTGTAGATATAAAGACAGATAAGCCGTGTGAACTGTTACTGTGTGTACCTGTAGATATAAAGACATATAAGCTGTGTGAACTGTTACTGTGTGTACCTGCAGATATAAAGACAGATAAACAATGTGAACTGTTACTGTGTGTACCTGTAGATAAAAAGACAGATAAGCCGTGTTTACTGTAAATGTGTGTACCTGTAGATATAAAGAGAGATAAGCTGTGTGAACTGTAACTGTGTGTACCTGTAGATATAAAGAGAGATAACCTGTGTGAACTGTAACTGTGTGTACCTGTAGATATAAAGACATATAAGCTGTGTGAACTGTAACTGTGTGTACCTGTAGATATAAAGACAAATAAGCTGTGTGAACTGTAACAGTGTGTACCTGTAGATATAAAGACAGATAATCTGTGTGAACTGTTACTGTGTGTACCTGTAAATATAAAGACAGATAAGCCGTGTGAACTGTTATTGTGTGTACCTGTAGATATAAAGACAGATAAGCCGTGTGAACTGTTACTGTGTGTACCTGTAGATATAAAGACAGATAAGCTGTGTGAACTGTAACTGTGTGTACCTGTAGATATAAGACAGATAAGCTGTGTAAACTGTTACAGTGTGTACCTGTAGATATAAAGACAGATAAGCCGTGTGAACTGTTACAGTGTGTACCTGTAGATATAAAGACAGATAAGCCGTGTGAACTGTTACTGTGTGTACCTGTAGATATAAAGACAGATAAGCCGTGTGAACTGTTACTGTGTGTACCTGTAGATATAAAGACAGATAAGCTGTGTGAACTGTAACTGTGTGTACCTGTAGATATAAGACAGATAAGCCGTGTAAACTGTTACTGTGTGTACCTGTAGATATAAAGACAGATAAGCCGTGTGAACTGTTACTGTGTGTACCTGTAGATATAAAGACAGATAAGCCGTTTGAACTGTAACTGTGTGTACCTGTAGATATAAAGACAAATAAGCTGTGTGAACTGTAACTGTTTGTACCTGTAGATATAAAGACAGATAATCTGTGTGAACTGTTACTGTGTGTACCTGTAAATATAAAGACAGATAGGCCGTGAGAACTGTTATTGTGTGTACCTGTAGATAAATAGACAGATAAGCCGTGTGAACTGTAACTGTGTGTACCTGTAGATAAAAAGACAGATAAGCCGTGTGAACTGTAACTGTGTGTACCTGTAGATATAAAAACAGATAAGCTGTGTGAACTGTAAATGTGTGTACCTGTAGATATAAAGACAGATAAGCTGTGTGAACTGTTACTGTGTGTACCTGTAGATATAAAGACAGATAAACAATGTGAACTGTTACTGTGTGTACCTGTAGATATAAAGACAGATAAGCCGTGTGAACTTTAACTGTGTGTACCTGTAGATAAAAAGACAGATAAGCCGTGTGAACTTTAACTGTGTGTACCTGTAGATATAAAGACAGATAAGCTGTGTGAACTGATGCTGTGAGTACCTGTAGATATAAAGACAGATAAGCTGTGTGAACTGATGCTGTGAGTATCTGTAGATATAAAGACATATAAGCTGTGTGAACTGTTACTGTGTGTACCTGCAGATATAAAGACAGATAAGCTGTGTGAACTGTTACTGTGTGTACCTGTAGATATAAAGACAGATAAGCCGAGTGAACTGTTACTGTGTGTACCTGTAGATATTAAGCCATATATAAGCCGTGTGAACTGTAAATGTGTGTACCTGTAGATATAACGACAGATAATCTGCGTGAACTGTTACTGTGTGTACCTGTAGATATAAAGACAGATAATCTGTGTGAACTGTTACTGTGTGTACCTGTAGATATAAAGACAGATAAGCCGTGTGAACTGTTACTGTGTGTACCTGTAGATATAAAGACAGATAAGCCGTGTGAACTGTAACTGTGTGTACCTGTAGATATAAAGACAGATAAGCCGTGTGAACTGTTGCTGTGTGTACCTGTAGATATAAAGACATATAAGCTGTGTGAACTGTTACTGTGTGTACCTGCAGATATAAAGACAGATAAACAATGTGAACTGTTACTGTGTGTACCTGTAGATAAAAAGACAGATAAGCCGTGTTTACTGTAAATGTGTGTACCTGTAGATATAAAGAGATATAAGCTGTGTGAACTGTTACTGTGTGTACCTGCAGATATAAAGACAGATAATCTGTGTGAACTGTTACTGTGTGTACCTGTATATATAAAGACAGATAAGCTGTGTGAACTGTAACTGTGTGTACCTGTAGATATAAAGACAAATAAGCTGTGTGAACTGTAACTGTGTGTACCTGTAGATATAAAGACAGATAATCTGTGTGAACTGTTACTGTGGGTACCTGTAAATATAAAGACAGATAGGCCGTGTGAACTGTTACTGTGTGTACCTGTAGATAAATAAACAGATAAGCCGTGTGAACTGTAACTGTGTGTACCTGTAGATAAAAAGACAGATAAGCCGTGTGAACTGTTATTGTGTGTACCTGTAGATATAAAGAGAGATAAGCTGTGTGAACTGTAACTGTGTGTACCTGTAGATATAAAAAGAGATAAGCTGTGTGAACTGTAACTGTGTGTACCTGTAGATATAAAGACAGATAAGCTGTGTGAACTGTTACTGTGTGTACCTGTAGATATAAAGACAGATAAACAATGTGAACTGTTACTGTGTGTACCTGTAGATAAAAAGACAGATAAGCCGTGTGAACTGTAACTGTGTGTAGCTGTAGATATAAAAAGAGATAAGCTGTGTGAACTGTAACTGTGTGTACCTGTAGATATAAAGACAGATAAGCTGTGTGAACTGTTACTGTGTGTACCTGTAGATATAAAGACAGATAAACAATGTGAACTGTTACTGTGTGTACCTGTAGATAAAAAGACAGATAAGCCGTGTGAACTGTAACTGTGTGTACCTGTAGATATAAAAAGAGATAAGCTGTGTGAACTGTAACTGTGTGTACCTGTAGATATAAAGACAGATAAGCTGTGTGAACTGTTACTGTGTGTACCTGTAGATATAAAGACAGATAAACAATGTGAACTGTTACTGTGTGTACCTGTAGATAAAAAGACAGATAAGCCGTGCGAACTTTAACTGTGTGTACCTGTAGATATAAAGACAGATAAGCTGTGTGAACTGATGCTGTGAGTACCTGTAGATATAAAGACAGATAAGCTGTGTGAACTGTAACTGTGTGTACCTGTAGATATAAGACAGATAAGCTGTGTAAACTGTTACAGTGTGTACCTGTAGATATAAAGACAGATAAGCCGTGTGAACTGTTACTGTGTGTACCTGTAGATATAAAGACAGATAAGCCGTGTGAACTGTTACTGTGTGTACCTGCAGATATAAAGACAGATAAGCCGTGTGAACTGTAACTGTGTGTACCTGTAGATATAAAGACAGATAAGCTGTGTGAACTGTAACTGTGTGTACCTGTAGATATAAGACAGATAAGCCGTGTAAACTGTTACTGTGTGTACCTGTAGATATAAAGACAGATAAGCCGTGTGAACTGTTACTGTGTGTACCTGTAGATATAAAGACAGATAAGCCGTTTGAACTGTAACTGTGTGTACCTGTAGATATAAAGACAAATAAGCTGTGTGAACTGTAACTGTTTGTACCTGTAGATATAAAGACAGATAATCTGTGTGAACTGTTACTGTGTGTACCTGTAAATATAAAGACAGATAGGCCGTGAGAACTGTTATTGTGTGTACCTGTAGATAAATAGACAGATAAGCCGTGTGAACTGTAACTGTGTGTACCTGTAGATAAAAAGACAGATAAGCCGTGTGAACTGTAACTGTGTGTACCTGTAGATATAAAAACAGATAAGCTGTGTGAACTGTAAATGTGTGTACCTGTAGATATAAAGACAGATAAGCTGTGTGAACTGTTACTGTGTGTACCTGTAGATATAAAGACAGATAAACAATGTGAACTGTTACTGTGTGTACCTGTAGATAAAAAGACAGATAAGCCGTGTGAACTTTAACTGTGTGTACCTGTAGATAAAAAGACAGATAAGCCGTGTGAACTTTAACTGTGTGTACCTGTAGATATAAAGACAGATAAGCTGTGTGAACTGATGCTGTGAGTACCTGTAGATATAAAGACAGATAAGCTGTGTGAACTGATGCTGTGAGTATCTGTAGATATAAAGACATATAAGCTGTGTGAACTGTTACTGTGTGTACCTGCAGATATAAAGACAGATAAGCTGTGTGAACTGTTACTGTGTGTACCTGTAGATATAAAGACAGATAAGCCGAGTGAACTGTTACTGTGTGTACCTGTAGATATTAAGCCATATATAAGCCGTGTGAACTGTAAATGTGTGTACCTGTAGATATAACGACAGATAATCTGCGTGAACTGTTACTGTGTGTACCTGTAGATATAAAGACAGATAATCTGTGTGAACTGTTACTGTGTGTACCTGTAGATATAAAGACAGATAAGCCGTGTGAACTGTTACTGTGTGTACCTGTAGATATAAAGACAGATAAGCTGTGTGAACTGTAACTGTGTGTACCTGTAGATATAAAGACAGATAAGCCGTGTGAACTGTTGCTGTGTGTACCTGTAGATATAAAGACATATAAGCTGTGTGAACTGTTACTGTGTGTACCTGCAGATATAAAGACAGATAAACAATGTGAACTGTTACTGTGTGTACCTGTAGATAAAAAGACAGATAAGCCGTGTTTACTGTAAATGTGTGTACCTGTAGATATAAAGAGATATAAGCTGTGTGAACTGTTACTGTGTGTACCTGCAGATATAAAGACAGATAATCTGTGTGAACTGTTACTGTGTGTACCTGTATATATAAAGACAGATAAGCCGTGTGAACTGTAACTGTGTGTACCTGTAGATATAAAAACAGATAAGCTGTGTGAACTGTAACTGTGTGTACTTGTAGATATAAAGACAGATAATCTGTGTGAACTGTTACTGTGGGTACCTGTAAATATAAAGACAGATAGGCCGTGTGAACTGTTACTGTGTGTACCTGTAGATAAATAAACAGATAAGCCGTGTGAACTGTAACTGTGTGTACCTGTAGATAAAAAGACAGATAAGCCGTGTGAACTGTTATTGTGTGTACCTGTAGATATAAAGAGAGATAAGCTGTGTGAACTGTAACTGTGTGTACCTGTAGATATAAAGAGAGATAACCTGTGTGAACTGTAACTGTGTGTACCTGTAGATATAAAGACATATAAGCTGTGTGAACTGTAACTGTGTGTACCTGTAGATATAAAGAGAGATAAGCTGTGTGAACTGTAATTGTGTGTACCTGTAGATATAAAAACAGATAAGCTGTGTGAACTGTAACTGTGTGTACTTGTAGATATAAAGACAGATAAGCTGTGTGAACTGTTACTGTGTGTACCTGTAAATATAAAGACAGATAGGCCGTGAGAACTGTTATTGTGTGTACCTGTAGATAAATAGACAGATAAGCCGTGTGAACTGTAACTGTGTGTACCTGTAGATAAAAAGACAGATAAGCCGTGTGAACTGTAACTGTGTGTAGCTGTAGATATAAAAAGAGATAAGCTGTGTGAACTGTAACTGTGTGTACCTGTAGATATAAAGACAGATAAGCTGTGTGAACTGTTACTGTGTGTACCTGTAGATATAAAGACAGATAAACAATGTGAACTGTTACTGTGTGTACCTGTAGATAAAAAGACAGATAAGCCGTGTGAACTGTAATTGTGTGTACCTGTAGATATAAAAACAGATAAGCTGTGTGAACTGTAACTGTGTGTACTTGTAGATATAAAGACAGATAAGCTGTGTGAACTGTTACTGTGTGTACCTGTAAATATAAAGACAGATAGGCCGTGAGAACTGTTATTGTGTGTACCTGTAGATAAATAGACAGATAAGCCGTGTGAACTGTAACTGTGTGTACCTGTAGATAAAAAGACAGATAAGCCGTGTGAACTGTAACTGTGTGTAGCTGTAGATATAAAAAGAGATAAGCTGTGTGAACTGTAACTGTGTGTACCTGTAGATATAAAGACAGATAAGCTGTGTGAACTGTTACTGTGTGTACCTGTAGATATAAAGACAGATAAACAATGTGAACTGTTACTGTGTGTACCTGTAGATAAAAAGACAGATAAGCCGTGTGAACTGTAACTGTGTGTACCTGTAGATATAAAAAGAGATAAGCTGTGTGAACTGTAACTGTGTGTACCTGTAGATATAAAGACAGATAAGCTGTGTGAACTGTTACTATGTGTACCTGTAGATATAAAGACAGATAAACAATGTGAACTGTTACTGTGTGTACCTGTAGATAAAAAGACAGATAAGCCGTGCGAACTTTAACTGTGTGTACCTGTAGATATAAAGACAGATAAGCTGTGTGAACTGATGCTGTGAGTACCTGTAGATATAAAGACATATAAGCTGTGTGAACTGTTACTGTGTGTACCTGCAGATATAAAGACAGATAATCTGTGTGAACTGTTACTGTGTGTAACTGTAGATATAAAGACAGATAAGCTGTGTGAACTGTTACTGTGTGTACCTGTAGATATAAAGACAGATAAGCCGTGTGAACTGTTACTGTGTGTACCTGTAGATATAAAGCCATATATAAGCCGTGTGAACTGTAAATGTGTGTACCTGTAGATATAAAGACAGATAATCTGTGTGAACTGTTACTGTGTGTACCTGTAGATATAAAGACAGATAATCTGTGTGAACTGTTACTGTGTGTACCTGTAGATATAAAGACAGATAAGCGTGTGAATTGTTACTGCGTTTACCTGTAGATATAAAGACAGATAAGCTGTGTGAACTGTAACTGTGTGTACCTGTAGATATAAAGACAGATAAGCCGTGTGAACTGTTACTGTGTGTACCTGTAGATATAAAGACATATAAGCTGTGTGAACTGTTACTGTGTGTACCTGCAGATATAAAGACAGATAAACAATGTGAACTGTTACTGTGTGTACCTGTAGATAAAAAGACAGATAAGCCGAGTGGACTGTAACTGTGTGTACCTGTAGATATAAAGAGAGATAAGCTGTGTGAACTGTAACTGTGTGTACCTGTAGATATAAAGAGAGATAAGCTGTGTGAACTGTAACTGTGTGTACCTGTAGATATAAAGACATATAAGCTGTGTGAACTGTAACTGTGTGTACCTGTAGATATAAAGAGAGATAAGCTGTGTGAACTGTAACTGTGTGTGCCTGTAGATATAAAAACAGATAAGCTGTGTGAACTGTAACTGTGTGTACCTGTAGATATAAAGACAGATAAGCTGTGTGAACTGTTACTGTGTGTACCTGTAAATATAAAGACAGATAGGCCGTGAGAACTGCTATTGTGTGTACCTGTAGATAAATAGACAGATAAGCCGTGTGAACTGTAACTGTGTGTACCTGTAGATAAATAGACAGATAAGCCGTGTGAACTGTAACTGTGTGTACCTGTAGATAAAAAGACAGATAAGCCGTGTGAACTGTAACTGTGTGTACCTGTAGATATAAAAACAGATAAGCTGTGTGAACTGTAACTGTGTGTACCTGTAGATATAAAGACAGATAAGCTGTGTGAACTGCTACTGTGTGTACCTGTAGATATAAAGACAGATAAACAATGTGAACTGTTACTGTGTGTACCTGTAGATAAAAAGACAGATAAGCCGTGTGAACTTTAACTGTGTGTACCTGTAGATATAAAGACAGATAAGCTGTGTGAACTGATGCTGTGAGTACCTGTAGATATAAAGACAGATAAGCTGTGTGAACTGATGCTGTGAGTACCTGTAGATATAAAGACAGATAATCTGTGTGAACTGTTACTGTATGTACCTGTAGATATATAGACAGATAAGCTGTGTGAACTGTTACTGTGTGTACCTGTAGATATAAAGACAGATAAGCCGTGTGAACTGTTACTGTGTGTACCTGTAGATATAAAGCCATATATAAGCCGTGTGAACTGTAAATGTGTGTACCTGTAGATATAAAGACAGATAATCTGTGTGAACTGTTACTGTGTGTACCTGTAGATATAAAGACAGATAATCTGTGTGAACTGTTACTGTGTGTACCTGTAGATATAAAGACAGATAAGCCGTGTGAACTGTTACTGTGTGTACCTGTAGATATAAAGACAGATAAGCTGTGTGAACTGTAACTGTGTGTACTTGTAGATATAAAGACAGATAAGCCGTGTGAACTGTTACTGTGTGTACCTGTAGATATAAAGACATATAAGCTGTGTGAACTGTTACTGTGTGTACCTGCAGATATAAAGACAGATAAACAATGTGAACTGTTACTGTGTGTACCTGTAGATAAAAAGACAGATAAGCCGTGTGGACTGTAACTGTGTGTACCTGTAGATATAAAGACATATAAGCTGTGTGAACTGTTACTGTGTGTAAGTGCAGATATAAAGACAGATAATCTGTGTGAACTGTTACTGTGTGTACCTGTATATATAAAGACAGATAAGCTGTGTGAACTGTAACTGTGTGTACCTGTAGATATAAAGACAAATAAGCTGTGTGAACTGTAACTGTGTGTACCTGTAGATATAAAGACAGATAATCTGTGTGAACTGTTACTGTGTGTACCTGTAAATATAAAGACAGATAGGCCGTGTGAACTGTTATTGTGTGTACCTGTAGATAAATAGACAGATAAGCCGTGTGAACTGTTATTGTGTGTACCTGTAGATAAATAGACAGATAAGCCGTGTGAACTGTAACTGTGTGTACCTGTAGATAAATAGACAGATAAGCCGTGTGAACTGTAACTGTGTGTACCTGTAGATAAAAAGACAGATAAGCCGTGTGAACTGTAACTGTGTGTACCTGTAGATATAAAAACAGATAAGCTGTGTGAACTGTAACTGTGTGTACCTGTAGATATAAAGACAGATAAGCTGTGTGAACTGCTACTGTGTGTACCTGTAGATATAAAGACAGATAAGCTGTGTGAACTGATGCTGTGAGTACCTGTAGATATAAAGACAGATAAGCTGTGTGAACTGATGCTGTGTGTACCTGTAGATATAAAGACAGATAATCTGTGTGAACTGTTACTGTGTGTACCTGTAGATATATAGACAGATAAGCTGTGTGAACTGTTACTGTGTGTACCTGTAGATATAAAGACAGATAAGCCGTGTGAACTGTTACTGTGTGTACCTGTAGATATAAAGCCATATATAAGCCGTGTGAACTGTAAATGTGTGTACCTGTAGATATAAAGACAGATAATCTGTGTGAACTGTTACTGTGTGTACCTGTAGATATAAAGACAGATAATCTGTGTGAACTGTTACTGTGTGTACCTGTAGATATAAAGACAGATAAGCCGTGTGAACTGTTACTGTGTGTACCTGTAGATATAAAGACAGATAAGCTGTGTGAACTGTAACTGTGTGTACCTGTAGATAAAAAGACAGATAAGCCGTGTGAACTGTAACTGTGTGTACCTGTAGATATAAAAACAGATAAGCTGTGTGAACTGTAACTGTGTGTACCTGTAGATATAAAGACAGATAAGCTGTGTGAACTGTTACTGTGTGTACCTGTAGATATAAAGACAGATAAACAATGTGAACTGTTACTGTGTGTACCTGTAGATAAAAAGACAGATAAGCCGTGTGAACTTTAACTGTGTGTACCTGTAGATATAAAGACAGATAAGCTGTGTGAACTGATGCTGTGAGTACCTCTAGATATAAAGACAGATAAGCTGTGTGAACTGATGCTGTGAGTACCTGTAGATATAAAGACATATAAGCTGTGTGAACTGTTACTGTGTGTACCTGCAGATATAAAGACAGATAATCTGTGTGAACTGTTACTGTGTGTACCCGTAGATATAAAGACAGATAAGCTGTGTGAACTGTTACTGTGTGTACCTGTAGATATAAAGACAGATAAGCCGTGTGAACTGTTACTGTGTGTACCTGTAGATATAAAGCCATATATAAGCCGTGTGAACTGTAAATGTGTGTACCTGTAGATATAAAGACAGATAATCTGTGTGAACTGTTACTGTGTGTACCTGTAGATATAAAGACAGATAATCTGTGTGAACTGTTACTGTGTGTACCTGTAGATATAAAGACAGATAAGCGTGTGAATTGTTACTGCGTGTACCTGTAGATATAAAGACAGATAAGCTGTGTGAACTGTAACTGTGTGTACCTGTAGATATAAAGACAGATAAGCCGTGTGAACTGTTACTGTGTGTACCTGTAGATATAAAGACATATAAGCTGTGTGAACTGTTACTGTGTGTACCTGCAGATATAAAGACAGATAAACAATGTGAACTGTTACTGTGTGTACCTGTAGATAAAAAGACAGATAAGCCGTGTGGACTGTAACTGTGTGTACCTGTAGATATAAAGAGAGATAAGCTGTGTGAACTGTAACTGTGTGTACCTGTAGATATAAAGAGAGATAAGCTGTGTGAACTGTAACTGTGTGTACCTGTAGATATAAAGACATATAAGCTGTGTGAACTGTAACTGTGTGTACCTGTAGATATAAAGAGAGATAAGCTGTGTGAACTGTAACTGTGTGTACCTGTAGATATAAAAACAGATAAGCTGTGTGAACTGTAACTGTGTGTACCTGTAGATATAAAGACAGATAAGCTGTGTGAACTGTTACTGTGTGTACCTGTAAATATAAAGACAGATAGGCCGTGAGAACTGTTATTGTGTGTACCTGTAGATAAATAGACAGATAAGCCGTGTGAACTGTAACTGTGTGTACCTGTAGATAAATAGACAGATAAGCCGTGTGAACTGTAACTGTGTGTACCTGTAGATAAAAAGACAGATAAGCCGTGTGAACTGTAACTGTGTGTACCTGTAGATATAAAAACAGATAAGCTGTGTGAACTGTAACTGTGTGTACCTGTAGATATAAAGACAGATAAGCTGTGTGAACTGCTACTGTGTGTACCTGTAGATATAAAGACAGATAAACAATGTGAACTGTTACTGTGTGTACCTGTAGATAAAAAGACAGATAAGCCGTGTGAACTTTAACTGTGTGTACCTGTAGATATAAAGACAGATAAGCTGTGTGAACTGATGCTGTGAGTACCTGTAGATATAAAGACAGATAAGCTGTGTGAACTGATGCTGTGAGTACCTGTAGATATAAAGACAGATAATCTGTGTGAACTGTTACTGTGTGTACCTGTAGATATATAGACAGATAAGCTGTGTGAACTGTTACTGTGTGTACCTGTAGATATAAAGACAGATAAGCCGTGTGAACTGTTACTATGTGTACCTGTAGATATAAAGCCATATATAAGCCGTGTGAACTGTAAATGTGTGTACCTGTAGATATAAAGACAGATAATCTGTGTGAACTGTTACTGTGTGTACCTGTAGATATAAAGACAGATAATCTGTGTGAACTGTTACCGTGTGTACCTGTAGATATAAAGACAGATAAGCCGTGTGAACTGTTACTGTGTGTACCTGTAGATATAAAGACAGATAAGCTGTGTGAACTGTAACTGTGTGTACCTGTAGATATAAAGACAGATAAGCCGTGTGAACTGTTACTGTGTGTACCTGTAGATATAAAGATATATAAGCTGTGTGAACTGTTACTGTGTGTACCTGCAGATATAAAGACAGATAAACAATGTGAACTGTTACTGTGTGTACCTGTAGATAAAAAGACAGATAAGCCGTGTGGACTGTAACTGTGTGTACCTGTAGATATAAAGACATATAAGCTGTGTGAACTGTTACTGTGTGTACCTGCAGATATAAAGACAGATAATCTGTGTGAACTGTTACTGTGTGTACCTGTAGATAAAAAGACAGATAAGCTGTGTGAACTGTAACTGTGTGTACCTGTAGATATAAAGACAAATAAGCTGTGTGAACTGTAACTGTGTGTACCTGTAGATATAAAGACAGATAATCTGTGTGAACTGTTACTGTGTGTACCTGTAAATATAAAGACAGATAGGCCGTGTGAACTATTATTGTGTGTACCTGTAGATAAATAGACAGATAAGCCGTGTGAACTGTTATTGTGTGTACCTGTAGATAAATAGACAGATAAGCCGTGTGAACTGTAACTGTGTGTACCTGTAGATAAATAGACAGATAAGCCGTGTGAACTGTTACTGTGTGTACCTGTAGATATAAAGCCATATATAAGCCGTGTGAACTGTAAATGTGTGTACCTGTAGATATAAAGACAGATAATCTGTGTGAACTGTTACTGTGTGTACCTGTAGATATAAAGACAGATAATCTGTGTGAACTGTTACTGTGTGTACCTGTAGATATAAAGACAGATAAGCGTGTGAATTGTTACTGCGTGTACCTGTAGATATAAAGACAGATAAGCTGTGTGAACTGTAACTGTGTGTACCTGTAGATATAAAGACAGATAAGCCGTGTGAACTGTTACTGTGTGTACCTGTAGATATAAAGACATATAAGCTGTGTGAACTGTTACTGTGTGTACCTGCAGATATAAAGACAGATAAACAATGTGAACTGTTACTGTGTGTACCTGTAGATAAAAAGACAGATAAGCCGTGTGGACTGTAACTGTGTGTACCTGTAGATATAAAGACAGATAAGCTGTGTGAACTGTAACTGTGTGTACCTGTAGATATAAAGACAGATAAGCTGTGTGAACTGTAACTGTGTGTACCTGTAGATATAAAGACATATAAGCTGTGTGAACTGTAACTGTGTGTACCTGTAGATATAAAGAGAGATAAGCTGTGTGAACTGTAACTGTGTGTGCCTGTAGATATAAAAACAGATAAGCTGTGTGAACTGTAACTGTGTGTACCTGTAGATATAAAGACAGATAAGCTGTGTGAACTGTTACTGTGTGTACCTGTAAATATAAAGACAGATAGGCCGTGAGAACTGTTATTGTGTGTACCTGTAGATAAATAGACAGATAAGCCGTGTGAACTGTAACTGTGTGTACCTGTAGATAAATAGACAGATAAGCCGTGTGAACTGTAACTGTGTGTACCTGTAGATAAAAAGACAGATAAGCCGTGTGAACTGTAACTGTGTGTACCTGTAGATATAAAGACAGATAAGCTGTGTGAACTGTAACTGTGTGTACCTGTAGATATAAAGACAGATAAGCTGTGTGAACTGCTACTGTGTGTACCTGTAGATATAAAGACAGATAAACAATGTGAACTGTTACTGTGTGTACCTGTAGATAAAAAGACAGATAAGCCGTGTGAACTTTAACTGTGTGTACCTGTAGATATAAAGACAGATAAGCTGTGTGAACTGATGCTGTGAGTACCTGTAGATATAAAGACAGATAAGCTGTGTGAACTGATGCTGTGAGTACCTGTAGATATAAAGACAGATAATCTGTGTGAACTGTTACTGTGTGTACCTGTAGATATATAGACAGATAAGCTGTGTGAACTGTTACTGTGTGTACCTGTAGATATAAAGACAGATAAGCCGTGTGAACTGTTACTATGTGTACCTGTAGATATAAAGCCATATATAAGCCGTGTGAACTGTAAATGTGTGTACCTGTAGATATAAAGACAGATAATCTGTGTGAACTGTTACCGTGTGTACCTGTAGATATAAAGACAGATAATCTGTGTGAACTGTTACCGTGTGTACCTGTAGATATAAAGACAGATAAGCCGTGTGAACTGTTACTGTGTGTACCTGTAGATATAAAGACAGATAAGCTGTGTGAACTGTAACTGTGTGTACCTGTAGATATAAAGACAGATAAGCCGTGTGAACTGTTACTGTGTGTACCTGTAGATATAAAGACATATAAGCTGTGTGAACTGTTACTGTGTGTACCTGCAGATATAAAGACAGATAAACAATGTGAACTGTTACTGTGTGTACCTGTAGATAAAAAGACAGATAAGCCGTGTGGACTGTAACTGTTTGTACCTGTAGATATAAAGACATATAAGCTGTGTGAACTGTTACTGTGTGTACCTGCAGATATAAAGACAGATAATCTGTGTGAACTGTTATTGTGTGTACCTGTAGATAAAAAGACAGATAAGCTGTGTGAACTGTAACTGTGTGTACCTGTAGATATAAAGACAAATAAGCTGTGTGAACTGTAACTGTGTGTACCTGTAGATATAAAGACAGATAATCTGTGTGAACTGTTACTGTGTGTACCTGTAAATATAAAGACAGATAGGCCGTGTGAACTATTATTGTGTGTACCTGTAGATAAATAGACAGATAAGCCGTGTGAACTGTTATTGTGTGTACCTGTAGATAAATAGACAGATAAGCCGTGTGAACTGTAACTGTGTGTACCTGTAGATAAATAGACAGATAAGCCGTGTGAACTGTAACTGTGTGTACCTGTAGATAAAAAGACAGATAAGCCGTGTGAACTGTAACTGTGTGTACCTGTAGATATAAAAACAGATAAGCTGTGTGAACTGTAACTGTGTGTACCTGTAGATATAAAGACAGATAAGCTGTGTGAACTGCTACTGTGTGTACCTGTAGATATAAAGACAGATAAACAATGTGAACTGTTACTGTGTGTACCTGTAGATAAAAAGACAGATAAGCCGTGTGAACTTTAACTGTGTGTACCTGTAGATATAAAGACAGATAAGCTGTGTGAACTGATGCTGTGAGTACCTGTAGATATAAAGACAGATAAGCTGTGTGAACTGATGCTGTGAGTACCTGTAGATATAAAGACAGATAATCTGTGTGAACTGTTACTGTTTGTACCTGTAGATATATAGACAGATAAGCTGTGTGAACTGTTACTGTGTGTACCTGTAGATATAAAGACAGATAAGCCGTGTGAACTGTTACTGTGTGTACCTGTAGATATAAAGCCATATATAAGCCGTGTGAACTGTAAATGTGTGTACCTGTAGATATAAAGACAGATAGTCTGTGTGAACTGTTACTGTGTGTACCTGTAGATATAAAGACAGATAATCTGTGTGAACTGTTACTGTGTGTACCTGTAGATATAAAGACAGATAAGCCGTGTGAACTGTTACTGTGTGTACCTGTAGATATAAAGACAGATAAGCTGTGTGAACTGTAACTGTGTGTACCTGTAGATATAAAGACAGATAAGCCGTGTAAACTGTTACTGTGTGTACCTGTAGATATAAAGACATATAAGCTGTGTGAACTGTTACTGTGTGTACCAGCAGATATAAAGACAGATAAACAATGTGAACTGTTACTGTGTGTACCTGTAGATAAAAAGACAGATAAGCCGTGTGGACTGTAACTGTGTGTACCTGTAGATATAAAGACATATAAGCTGTGTGAACTGTTACTGTGTGTACCTGCAGATATAAAGACAGATAATCTGTGTGAACTGTTACTGTGTGTACCTGTATATATAAAGACAGATAAGCTGTGTGAACTGTAACTGTGTGTACCTGTAGATATAAAGACAAATAAGCTGTGTGAACTGTAACTGTGTGTGCCTGTAGATATAGAGACAGATAATCTGTGTGAACTGTTACTGTGTGTACCTGTAAATATAAAGACAGATAGGCCGTGTGAACTGTTATTGTGTGTACCTGTAGATAAATAGACAGATAAGCCGTGTGAACTGTAACTGTGTGTACCTGTAGATAAAAAGACAGATAAGCGGTGTGAACTGTTACTGTGTGCACCTGTAGATATAAAGACATATAAGCTGTGTGAACTGTAACTGTGTGTACCTGTAGATATAAAGAGAGATAAGCTGTGTGAACTGTAACTGTGTGTACCTGTAGATATAAAGACAGATAGCCGTGTGAACTGTTACTGTGTGTACCTGTAGATGTAAAGACAGATCAGCTGTGTGAACTGTTAATGTGTGTACCTGTAGATATAAAGACAGATAAGCCGTGTGAACTGTTACTATGTGTACCTGTAGATATAAGACAGATAAGCTGTGTGAACTGTTACTGTGTGTACATGTAGATATAAAGACAGATAACCTGTGTCAACTGTTACTGTGTGAACCTGTAGATATAATAACATATAAGAAGTGTGAACTGTTACTGTGTGTACCTGTAGATATAAAGCCATATGTAAGTCGTGTGAACTGTTACTGTGTGTACCTGTAGATATAAAGACAGATAAGCTGTGTGAACTGTTACTGTGTGTACCTGTAGATATAAAGACAGATAAGCCGTGCGAACTGTTACTGTGTGTACCTGTAGATATAAAGACAGATAAGCTGTGTGAACTGTTACTGTGTGTACCTGTAGATATAAAGACAGATAAGCTGTGTGAACTGTTACTGTCTGTACCTGTAGATATAAGACAGATAAGCTGTGTGAACTGTTACTGTGTGTACCTGTAGATATAAAGACAGATAATCTGTGTGAACTGTTACTGTGTGAACCTGTAGATATAATAACAGATAAGCCGTGTGAACTGTTACTGTGTGTACCTGTAGATATGAAGCCATATATAAGTCGTGTGAACTGTTACTGTGTGTACCTGTAGATATAAAGACAGATAAGCTGTGTGAACTGTTACTGTGTGTACCTGTAGATATAAAGACAGATAAGCCGTGTGAACTTTTACTGTGTGTACCTGTAGATATAAGACAGATAAGCTGTGTAAACTGTTTCTGTGTGTACCTGTAGATATAAAGACAGATAAGCCGTGTGAACTGTTACTGTGTGTACCTGTAGATATAAAACCAGATAATCTGTGTGAACTGTTACTGTGTGTACCTGTAGATATAAAGACAGATAATCTGTGTGAACCTGTAGATATAATAACAGATAAGCCGTGTGAACTTTTACTGTGTGTACCTGTAGATATAAAGCCATATATAAGTCGTGTGAACTGTTACTGTGTGTACCTGTAGATATAAAGACAGATAAGCTGTGTGAACTGTTGCTGTGTGTACCTGTAGATATAAAGACAGATAAGCCGCGTGAACTGTTACTGTGTGTACCTGTAGATATAAAGACAGATAAGCTGTGCGAACTGTTACTGTGTGTACCTGTAGATATAAAGACAGATAAGCAGTGTGAACTGTTACTGTCTGTACCTCTGGATAAAAGACAGATAAGATGTGTGAACTGTTACTGTGTGTACCTGTAGATATAAAGACAGATAATCTGTGTGAACTGTTACTGTGTGAACCTGTAGATATAATAACTGATAAGCCATGTGAACAGTTACTGTGTGTACCGGCAGATATAAAGCCATATATAAGTCGTGTGAACTGTAACTTTGTGTACCTGTAGATATAAAGACAGATAAGCTGTGTAAACTGTTTCTGTGTGTACCTGTAGATATAAGACAGATAAGCTGTGTGAACTGTTACTGTGTGTACCTGTCGATATAAAGACAGATAATCTGTGTGAACTGTTACTGTGTGAACCTGTAGATATAATAACAGATAAGCCGTGTGAACTGTTACTGTGTGTACCTGTAGATATAAAGCCATATATAAGTCGTGTGAACTGTTACTGTGTGTACCTGTAGATATAAAGACAGATAAGCTGTGTGAACTGTTACTGTGTGTACCTGTAGATATAAAGACAGATAAGCCGTGTGAACTGTTAATGTGTGTACCTGTAGATATAAAGACAGATAAGCCATGTGAACTGTTACTGTTTGTACCTGTAGATATAAAGACAGATAAGCTGTGTGAACTGTAACTGTGTGTACCTGTACATATAAAGACAGATAAGCCGTGTGAACTGTTACTGTGTGTACCTGTAGATATAAAGCCATATAAAACTCGGGTGAACTGTTACTGTGTGTACCTGTAGATATAAAGACAGATAAGCTGTGTGAACTGTTACTGTGTGTACCTGTAGATATAAAGACAGATAAGCCGTGTGATCAGTTACTGTGTGTACCTGTAGATATAAAGACAGATAAGCCGTGTGAACTGTAAATGTGTGTACCTGTAGATATAAAGACAGATAAGCTGTGTGAACTGTTACTGTGTGTACCTGTAGATATAAAGACAGATCAGCTGTGTGAACTGTTACTGTGTGTACCTGTAGATATAAAGACCGATAAGCCGTGTGAACTGTAACTGTGTGTACCTGTAGATATAAAAACAGATAAGCTGTGTGAACTGTAACGGTGTGTACCTGTAGATATAAAGACAGATAAGCTGTGTGAATTGTTACTGTCTGTACCTGTAGATATAAAGACAGATAAGCCGTGTGAACTGTAACTGTGTGTACCTGTAGATATAAAGGCAGATAAGCTGTGTGAACTGTTACTGTGTGTACCTGTAGATATAAAGACAAATAATCTTTGTGAACTGTTACTGTGTGTACCTGTAGATATAAAGACAGATAAGCGTGTGAACTGTTACTGTGTGTACCTGTAGATATAAAGACAGATAGGCGGTGTGAACTGTTACTGTGTGTACCTGTAGATATAAAGACAAATAAGCTGTGTGAACTGTTACTGTGTGTACCTGTAGATATAAAGACAGATAAACAATGTGAACTGTTACTGTGTGTACCTGTAGATAAAAAGACAGATAAGCCGTGTGAACTGTAACTGTGTGTACCTGTAGATATAAAGACATATAAGATGTGTGAACTGTTACTGTGTGTACCTGCAGATATAAAGAAAGATAATCTGTGTGAACTGTTACTGTGTGTACCTGCAGATAAGCTGTGTGAACTGTAACTGTGTGTACCTGTAGATATAAAGACAGATAAGCTGTGTGAACTGTAACTGTGTGTACCTGTAGATATAAAGACAGATAATCTGTGTGAACTGTTACTGTGTGTACCTATAAATATAAAGACAGATAGGCCGTGAGAACTGTTATTGTGTGTACCTGTAGATAAATAGACAGATAAGCCGTGTGATCTGTAACTGTGTGTACCTGTAGATAAAAAGACAGATAAGCCGTGTGAACTGTAACTGTGTGTACCTGTAGATATAAAAACAGATAAGCTGTGTGAACTGTAACTGTGTGTACCTGTAGATATAAAGACAGATAAGCTGTGTGAACTGTTACTGTGTGTACCTGTAGATATAAAGACAGATAAGCTGTGTGAACTGTTACTGTGTGTACCAGTAGATATAAAGACAGATAATCTGTGTGAACTATTACTGTGTGTACCTGTAGATGTAAAGACAGATAATCTGTGTGAACTGTTACTGTGTGTACCTGTAGATATAAAGACAGATAAGCCGTGTGAACTGTTACTGTGTGTACCTGTTGATATAAAGACAGATAAGCCGTGTGAACTGTTACTGTGTGTACCTGTAGATATAAAGCCATATATAAGCCGTGTGAACTGTAAATGTGTGTACCTGTAGATATAAAGACAGATAATCTGTGTGAACTGTTACTGTGTGTACCTGTAGATATAAAGACAGATAATCTGTGTGAACTGTTACTGTGTGTACCTGTAGATATAAAGACAGATAAGCCGTGTGAACTGTTACTGTGTGTACCTGTTGATATAAAGACAGATAAGCTGTGTGAACTGTAACTGTGTGTACCTGTAGATATAAAGACAGATAAGCTGTGTGAACTGTAACTGTGTGTACCTGTACATATAAAGACAGATAAGCCGTGTGAACTGTTACTGTGTGTACCTGTAGATATAAAGCCATATAAAAGTCGGGTGAACTGTTACTGTGTGTACCTGTAGATATAAAGACAGATAAGCTGTGTGAACTGTTACTGTGTGTACCTGCAGATATAAAGACAGATAAGCCGTGTGATCAGTTACTGTGTGTACCTGTAGATATAAAGACAGATAAGCCGTGTGAACTGTAAATGTGTGTACCTGTAGATATAAAGACAGATAAGCTGTGTGAACTGTTACTGTGTGTACCTGTAGATATAAAGACAGATCAGCTGTGTGAACTGTTACTGTGTGTACCTGTAGATATAAAGACCGATAAGCCGTGTGAACTGTAACTGTGTGTACCTGTAGATATAAAAACAGATAAGCTGTGTGAACTGTAACGGTGTGTAGCTGTAGATATAAAGACAGATAAGCTGTGTGAATTGTTACTGTCTGTACCTGTAGATATAAAGACAGATAAGCCGTGTGAACTGTAACTGTGTGTACCTGTAGATATAAAGACAGATAAGCCGTGTGAACTGTAACTGTGTGTACCTGTAGATATAAAGACATATAAGATGTGTGAACTGTTACTGTGTGTACCTGCAGATATAAAGAAAGATAATCTGTGTGAACTGTTACTGTGTGTACCTGCAGATAAGCTGTGTGAACTGTAACTGTGTGTACCTGTAGATATAAAGACAGATAATCTGTGTGAACTGTTACTGTGTGTACCTATAAATATAAAGACAGATAGGCCGTGAGAACTGTTATTGTGTGTACCTGTAGATAAATAGACAGATAAGCCGTGTGACCTGTAACTGTGTGTACCTGTAGATAAAAAGACAGATAAGCCGTGTGAACTGTAACTGTGTGTACCTGTAGATATAAAAACAGATAAGCTGTGTGAACTGTAACTGCGTGTACCTGTAGATATAAAGACAGATAAGCTGTGTGAACTGTTACTGTGTGTACCTGTAGATATAAAGACAGATAAGCTGTGTGAACTGTTACTGTGTGTACCTGTAGATATAAAGACAGATAATCTGTGTGAACTGTTACTGTGTGTACCTGTAGATATAAAGACAGATAAGCCGTGTGAACTGTTACTGTGTGTACCTGTAGATATAAAGCCATATATAAGCCGTGTGAACTGTAAATGTGTGTACCTGTAGATATAAAGACAGATAATCTGTGTGAACTGTTACTGTGTGTACCTGTAGATATAAAGACAGATAATCTGTGTGAACTGTTACTGTGTGTACCTGTAGATATAAAGACAGATAAGCCGTGTGAACTGTTACTGTGTGTACCGGTTGATATAAAGACAGATAAGCTGTGTGAACTGTAACTGTGTGTACCTGTAGATATAAAGACAGATAAGCTGTGTGAACTGTAACTGTGTGTACCTGTACATATAAAGACAGATAAGCCGTGTGAACTGTTACTGTGTGTACCTGTAGATATAAAGCCATATAAAAGTCGGGTGAACTGTTACTGTGTGTACCTGTAGATATAAAGACAGATAAGCTGTGTGAACTGTTACTGTGTGTACCTGTAGATATAAAGACAGATAAGCCGTGTGATCAGTTACTGTGTGTACCTGTAGATATAAAGACAGATAAGCCATGTGAACTGTAAATGTGTGTACCTGTAGATATAAAGACAGATAAGCTGTGTGAACTGTTACTGTGTGTACCTGTAGATATAAAGACAGATCAGCTGTGTGAACTGTTACTGTGTGTACCTGTAGATATAAAGACCGATAAGCCGTGTGAACTGTAACTGTGTGTACCTGTAGATATAAAAACAGATAAGCTGTGTGAACTGTAACGGTGTGTACCTGTAGATATAAAGACAGATAAGCTGTGTGAATTGTTACTGTCTGTACCTGTAGATATAAAGACAGATAAGCCGTGTGAACTGTAACTGTGTGTACCTCTAGATATAAAGGCAGATAAGCTGTGTGAACTGTTACTGTGTGTACCTGTAGATATAAAGACAAATAATCTTTGTGAACTGTTACTGTGTGTACCTGTAGATATAAAGACAGATAAGCGTGTGAACTGTTACTGTGTGTACCTGTAGATATAAAGACAGATAGGCGGTGTGAACTGTTACTGTGTGTACCTGTAGATATAAAGACAGATAAGCTGTGTGAACTGTTACTGTGTGTACCTGTAGATATAAAGACAGATAAACAATGTGAACTGTTACTGTGTGTACCTGTAGATAAAAAGACAGATAAGCCGTGTGAACTGTAACTGTGTGTACCTGTAGATATAAAGACATATAAGATGTGTGAACTGTTACTGTGTGTACCTGCAGATATAAAGAAAGATAATCTGTGTGAACTGTTACTGTGTGTACCTGCAGATAAGCTGTGTGAACTGTAACTGTGTGTACCTGTAGATATAAAGACAGATAAGCTGTGTGAACTGTAACTGTGTGTACCTGTAGATATAAAGACAGATAATCTGTGTGAACTGTTACTGTGTGTACCTATAAATATAAAGACAGATAGGCCGTGAGAACTGTTATTGTGTGTACCTGTAGATAAATAGACAGATAAGCCGTGTGACCTGTAACTGTGTGTACCTGTAGATAAAAAGACAGATAAGCCATGTGAACTGTAACTGTGTGTACCTGTAGATATAAAAACAGATAAGCTGTGTGAACTGTAACTGTGTGTACCTGTAGATATAAAGACAGATAAGCTGTGTGAACTGTTACTGTGTGTACCTGTAGATATAAAGACAGATAAGCTGTGTGAACTGTTACTGTGTGTACCTGTAGATATAAAGACAGATAATCTGTGTGAACTGTTACTGTGTGTACCTGTAGATATAAAGACAGATAAGCCGTGTGAACTGTTACTGTGTGTACCTGTAGATATAAAGCCATATATAAGCCGTGTGAACTGTAAATGTGTGTACCTGTAGATATAAAGACAGATAATCTGTGTGAACTGTTACTGTGTGTACCTGTAGATATAAAGACAGATAATCTGTGTGAACTGTTACTGTGTGTACCTGTAGATATAAAGACAGATAAGCCGTGTGAACTGTTAATGTGTGTACCTGTTGATATAAAGACAGATAAGCTGTGTGAACTGTAACTGTGTGTACCTGTAGATATAAAGACAGATAAGCCGTGTGAACTGTTACTGTGTGTACCTGTAGATATAAAGCCATATAAAAGTCGTGTGAACTGTTACTGTGTGTACCTGTAGATATAAAGACAGATAAGCTGTGTGAACTGTTACTGTGTGTACCTGTAGATATAAAGACAGATAAGCCGTGTGATCAGTTACTGTGTGTACCTGTAGATATAAAGACAGATAAGCCGTGTGAACTGTAAATGTGTGTACCTGTAGATATAAAGACAGATAAGCTGTGTGAACTGTTACTGTGTGTACCTGTAGATATAAAGACAGATCAGCTGTGTGAACTGTTACTGTGTGTACCTGTAGATATAAAGACCGATAAGCCGTGTGAACTGTAACTGTGTGTACCTGTAGATATAAAAACAGATAAGCTCTGTGAACTGTAACGGTGTGTACCTGTAGATATAAAGACAGATAAGCTGTGTGAATTGTTACTGTCTGGACCTGTAGATATAAAGACAGATAAGCCGTGTGAACTGTAACTGTGTGTACCTGTAGATATAAAGGCAGATAAGCTGTGTGAACTGTTACTGTGTGTACCTGTAGATATAAAGACAAATAATCTTTGTGAACTGTTACTGTGTGTACCTATAAATATAAAGACAGATAGGCCGTGAGAACTGTTATTGTGTGTACCTGTAGATAAATAGACAGATAAGCCGTGTGACCTGTAACTGTGTGTACCTGTAGATAAAAAGACAGATAAGCCATGTGAACTGTAACTGTGTGTACCTGTAGATATAAAAACAGATAAGCTGTGTGAACTGTAACTGTGTGTACCTGTAGATATAAAGACAGATAAGCTGTGTGAACTGTTACTGTGTGTACCTGTAGATATAAAGACAGATAAGCTGTGTGAACTGTTACTGTGTGTACCTGTAGATATAAAGACAGATAATCTGTGTGAACTGTTACTGTGTGTACCTGTAGATATAAAGACAGATAAGCCGTGTGAACTGTTACTGTGTGTACCTGTAGATATAAAGCCATATATAAGCCGTGTGAACTGTAAATGTGTGTACCTGTAGATATAAAGACAGATAATCTGTGTGAACTGTTACTGTGTGTACCTGTAGATATAAAGACAGATAATCTGTGTGAACTGTTACTGTGTGTACCTGTAGATATAAAGACAGATAAGCCGTGTGAACTGTTAATGTGTGTACCTGTTGATATAAAGACAGATAAGCTGTGTGAACTGTAACTGTGTGTACCTGTAGATATAAAGACAGATAAGCCGTGTGAACTGTTACTGTGTGTACCTGTAGATATAAAGCCATATAAAAGTCGTGTGAACTGTTACTGTGTGTACCTGTAGATATAAAGACAGATAAGCTGTGTGAACTGTTACTGTGTGTACCTGTAGATATAAAGACAGATAAGCCGTGTGATCAGTTACTGTGTGTACCTGTAGATATAAAGACAGATAAGCCGTGTGAACTGTAAATGTGTGTACCTGTAGATATAAAGACAGATAAGCTGTGTGAACTGTTACTGTGTGTACCTGTAGATATAAAGACAGATCAGCTGTGTGAACTGTTACTGTGTGTACCTGTAGATATAAAGACCGATAAGCCGTGTGAACTGTAACTGTGTGTACCTGTAGATATAAAAACAGATAAGCTCTGTGAACTGTAACGGTGTGTACCTGTAGATATAAAGACAGATAAGCTGTGTGAATTGTTACTGTCTGGACCTGTAGATATAAAGACAGATAAGCCGTGTGAACTGTAACTGTGTGTACCTGTAGATATAAAGGCAGATAAGCTGTGTGAACTGTTACTGTGTGTACCTGTAGATATAAAGACAAATAATCTTTGTGAACTGTTACTGTGTGTACCTGTAGATATAAAGACAGATAAGATTGTGAACTGTTACTGTGTGTACCTGTAGATATAAAGACAGATAAGCTGTGTGAACTGTTACCGTGTGTACCTGTAGATATAAAGACAGATAAACAATGTGAACTGTTACTGTGTGTACCTGTAGATAAAAAGACAGATAAGCCGTGTGAACTGTAACTGTGTGTACCTGTAGATATAAAGACATATAAGATGTGTGAACTGTTACTGTGTGTACCTGTAAATATAAAGACAGATAGGCCGTGTGAACTGTTATTGTGTGTACCTGTAGATAAATAGACAGATAAGCCGTGTGAACTGTAACTGTGTGTACCTGTAGATAAAAAGACAGATAAGCGGTGTGAACTGTTACTGTGTGCACCTGTAGATATAAAGACATATAAGCTGTGTGAACTGTAACTGTGTGTACCTGTAGATATAAAGAGAGATAAGCTGTGTGAACTGTAACTGTGTGTACCTGTAGATATAAAGAGAGATAAGCTGTGTGAACTGTAACTGTGTGTACCTGTAGATATAAAGACATATAAGCTGTGTGAACTGTAACTGTGTGTACCTGTAGATATAAAGAGAGATAAGCTGTGTGAACTGTAACTGTGTGTACCTGTAGATATAAAAACAGATAAGCTGTGTGAACTGTAACTATGTGTACCTGTAGATATAAAGACAGATAAGCTGTGTGAACTGTTACTGTGTGTACCTGTAGATATAAAGATAGATAAACAATGTGAACTGTTACTGTGTGTACCTGTAGATATAAAGACAGATAAGCTGTGTGAACTGTAACTGTGTGTACCTGTAGATATAAAGACAGATAAGCCGTGTGAACTGTAACTGTGTGTACCTGCAGAAATAAAGACAGATAATCTGTGTGAAATGTTACTGTGTGTACCTGTAGATATAAGGACAGATAAGCTGTGTGAACTGTTACTGTGTGTACCTGGAGATATAAAGACAGATAAGCCGTGTGAACTGTTACTGTGTGTACCTGTAGGTATGAAGACAGATAAGCTGTGTGAACTGTTACTGTGTGTACCTGTAGATATAAAGACAGATAAGCAGTGTGAACTGTTACTGTGTGTACCTGTAGATGTAAAGACAGATCAGCTGTTTGAACTGTTAATGTGTGTACCTGTAGATATAAAGACAGATAAGCCGTGTGAACTGTTACTATGTGTACCTGTAGATATAAGACAGATAAGCTGTGTGAACTGTTACTGTGTGTACATATAGATATAAAGACAGATAACCTGTGTGAACTGTTACTGTGTGAACCTGTAGATATAATAACAGATAAGAAGTGTGAACTGTTACTGTGTGTACCTGTAGATATAAAGCCATATGTAAGTCGTGTGAACTGTTACTGTGTGTACCTGTAGATATAAAGACAGATAAGCTGTGTGAACTGTTACTGTGTGTACCTGTAGATATAAAGACAGATAAGCCGTGCGAACTGTTACTGTGTGTACCTGTAGATATAAAGACAGATAAGCCGTGTGAACTGTTACTGTGTGTACCTGTAGATATAAAGACAGATAAGCTGTGTGAACTGTTACTGTCTGTACCTGTAGATATAAGACAGATAAGCTGTGTGAACTGTTACTGTGTGTACCTGTAGATATAAAGACAGATAATCTGTGTGAACTGTTACTGTGTGAACCTGTAGATATAATAACAGATAAGCCGTGTGAACTGTTACTGTGTGTACCTGTAGATATGAAGCCATATATAAGTCGTGTGAACTGTTACTGTGTGTACCTGTAGATATAAAGACAGATAAGCTGTGTGAACTGTTACTGTGTGTACCTGTAGATATAAAGACAGATAAGCCGTGTGAACTTTTACTGTGTGTACCTGTAGATATAAGACAGATAAGCTGTGTAAACTGTTTCTGTGTGTACCTGTAGATATAAAGACAGATAAGCCGTGTGAACTGTTACTGTGTGTACCTGTAGATATAAAGACAGATAATCTGTGTGAACTGTTACTGTGTGTACCTGTAGATATAAAGACAGATAATCTGTGTGAACCTGTAGATATAATAACAGATAAGCCGTGTGAACTTTTACTGTGTGTACCTGTAGATATAAAGCCATATATAAGTCGTGTGAACTGTTACTGTGTGTACCTGTAGATATAAAGACAGATAAGCTGTGTGAACTGTTACTGTGTGTACCTGTAGATATAAAGACAGATAAGCCGCGTGAACTGTTACTGTGTGTACCTGTAGATATCAAGACAGATAAGCTGTGCGAACTGTTACTGTGTGTACCTGTAGATATAAAGACAGATAAGCAGTGTGAACTGTTACTGTCTGTACCTCTGGATAAAAGACAGATAAGCTGTGTGAACTGTTACTGTGTGTACCTGTAGATATAAAGACAGATAATCTGTGTGAACTGTTACTGTGTGAACCTGTAGATATAATAACTGATAAGCCGTGTGAACAGTTACTGTGTGTACCGGCAGATATAAAGCCATATATAAGTCGTGTGAACTGTAACTTTGTGTACCTGTAGATATAAAGACAGATAAGCTGTGTAAACTGTTTCTGTGTGTACCTGTAGATATAAGACAGATAAGCTGTGTGAACTGTTACTGTGTGTACCTGTCGATATAAAGACAGATAATCTGTGTGAACTGTTACTGTGTGAACCTGTAGATATAATAACAGATAAGCCGTGTGAACTGTTACTGTGTGTACCTGTAGATATAAAGCCATATATAAGTCGTGTGAACTGTTACTGTGTGTACCTGTAGATATAAAGACAGATAAGCTGTGTGAACTGTTACTGTGTGTAACTGTAGATATAAAGACAGATAAGCCGTGTGAACTGTTAATGTGTGTACCTGTAGATATAAAGACAGATAAGCCATGTGAACTGTTACTGTTTGTACCTGTAGATATAAAGACAGATAAGCTGTGTGAACTGTTACTGTGTGTACCTGTACATATAAAGACAGATAAGCCGTGTGAACTGTTACTGTGTGTACCTGTAGATATAAAGCCATATAAAAGTCGTGTGAACTGTTACTGTGTGTACCTGTAGATATAAAGACAGATAAGCTGTGTGAACTGTTACTGTGTGTACCTGTAGATATAAAGACAGATAAGCCGTGTGATCAGTTACTGTGTGTACCTGTAGATATAAAGACAGATAAGCCGTGTGAACTGTAAATGTGTGTACCTGTAGATATAAAGACAGATAAGCTGTGTGAACTGTTACTGTGTGTACCTGTAGATATAAGACAGATAAGCTGTGTGAACTGTTACTGTGTGTACCTGTCGATATAAAGACAGATAATCTGTGTGAACTGTTACTGTGTGAACCTGTAGATATAATAACAGATAAGCCGTGTGAACTGTTACTGTGTGTACCTGTAGATATAAAGCCATATATAAGTCGTGTGAACTGTTACTGTGTGTACCTGTAGATATAAAGACAGATAAGCTGTGTGAACTGTTACTGTGTGTAACTGTAGATATAAAGACAGATAAGCCGTGTGAACTGTTAATGTGTGTACCTGTAGATATAAAGACAGATAAGCCATGTGAACTGTTACTGTTTGTACCTGTAGATATAAAGACAGATAAGCTGTGTGAACTGTTACTGTGTGTACCTGTACATATAAAGACAGATAAGCCGTGTGAACTGTTACTGTGTGTACCTGTAGATATAAAGCCATATAAAAGTCGTGTGAACTGTTACTGTGTGTACCTGTAGATATAAAGACAGATAAGCTGTGTGAACTGTTACTGTGTGTACCTGTAGATATAAAGACAGATAAGCCGTGTGATCAGTTACTGTGTGTACCTGTAGATATAAAGACAGATAAGCCGTGTGAACTGTAAATGTGTGTACCTGTAGATATAAAGACAGATAAGCTGTGTGAACTGTAACTGTGTGTACCTGTAGATATAAAGACAGATAAACTGTGTGAACTGTTACTGTCTGTACCTGTAGATATAAGACAGATAAGCTGTGTGAACTGTTACTGTGTGTACCTGTAGATATAAAGACAGATAATCTGTGTGAAATGTTACTGTGTGAACCTGTAGATATAATAACAGATAAGCCGTGTGAACTGTTACTGTGTGTACATGTAGATATGAAGCCATATATAAGCCGTGTGAACTTTTACTGTGTGTACCTGTAGATATAAGACAGATAAGCTGTGTAAACTGTTTCTGTGTGTACCTGTAGATATAAAGACAGATAAGCCGTGTGAACTGTTACTGTGTGTACCTGTAGATATAAAGACAGATAATCTGTGTGAACTGTTACTGTGTGTACCTGTAGATATAAAGACAGATAATCTGTGTGAACCTGTAGATATAATAACAGATAAGCCGTGTGAACTTTTACTGTGTGTACCTGTAGATATAAAGCCATATATAAGTCGTGTGAACTGTTACTGTGTGTACCTGTAGATATAAAGACAGATAAGCTGTGTGAACTGTTACTGTGTGTACCTGTATATATAAAGACAGATAAGCCGCGTGAACTGTTACTGTGTGTACCTGTAGATATAAAGACAGATAAGCCATGTGAACTGTTGCTGTTTGTACGTGTAGATATAAAGACAGACAAGCTGTGTGAACTGTTACTGTGTGTACCTGTAGATATAAAGACAGATAAGCTGTGCGAACTGTTACTGTGTGTACCTGTAGATATAAAGACAGATAAGCAGTGTGAACTGTTACTGTCTGTACCTCTGGATAAAAGACAGATAAGCTGTGTGAACTGTTACTGTGTGTACCTGTAGATATAAAGACAGATAATCTGTGTGAACTGTTACTGTGTGAACCTGTAGATATAATAACTGATAAGCCGTGTGAACAGTTACTGTGTGTACCGGCAGATATAAAGCCATATATAAGTCGTGTGAACTGTAACTTTGTGTACCAGTAGATATAAAGACAGATAAGCTGTGTAAACTGTTTCTGTGTGTACCTGTAGATATAAGACAGATAAGCTGTGTGAACTGTTACTGTGTGTACCTGTCGATATAAAGACAGATAATCTGTGTGAACTGTTACTGTGTGAACCTGTAGATATAATAACAGATAAGCCGTGTGAACTGTTACTGCGTGTACCTGTAGATATAAAGCCATATATAAGTCGTGTGAACTGTTACTGTGTGTACCTGTAGATATAAAGACAGATAAGCTGTTTGAACTGTTACTGTGTGTAACTGTAGATATAAAGACAGATAAGCCGTGTGAACTGTTAATGTGTGTACCTGTAGATATAAAGACAGATAAGCCATGTGAACTGTTACTGTTTGTACCTGTAGATATAAAGACAGATAAGCTGTGTGAACTGTTACTGTGTGTACCTGTACCTATAAAGACAGATAAGCCGTGTGAACTGTTACTGTGTGTACCTGTAGATATAAAGCCATATAAAAGTCGTGTGAACTGTTACTGTGTGTACCTGTAGATATAAAGACAGATAAGCTGTGTGAACTGTAAATGTGTGTACCTGTAGATATAAAGACAGATAAGCTGTGTGAACTGTTACTGTGTGTACCTGTAGATATAAAGACAGATCAGCTGTGTGAACTGTTACTGTGTGTACCTGTAGATATAAAGACCGATAAGCCGTGTGAACTGTAACTGTGTGTACCTGTAGATATAAAAACAGATAAGCTGTGTGAACTGTAACGGTGTGTACCTGTAGATATAAAGACAGATAAGCTGTGTGAATTGTTACTGTCTGCACCTGTAGATATAAAGACAGATAAGCCGTGTGAACTGTAACTGTGTGTACCTGTAGATATAAAGGCAGATAAGCTGTGTGAACTGTTACTGTGTGTACCTGTAGATATAAAGACAAATAATCTTTGTGAACTGTTACTGTGTGTACCTGTAGATATAAAGACAGATAAGCGTGTGAACTGTTACTGTGTGTACCTGTAGATATAAAGACAGATAAGCTGTGTGAACTGTTACCGTGTGTACCTGTAGATATAAAGACAGATAAACAATGTGAACTGTTACTGTGTGTACCTGTAGATAAAAAGACAGATAAGCCGTGTGAACTGTAACTGTGTGTACCTGTAGATATAAAGACATATAAGATGTGTGAACTGTTACTGTGTGTACCTGCAGATATAAAGACAGATAATCTGTGTGAATTGTTACTGTGTGTACCTGCAGATAAGCTGTGTGAACTGTAACTGTGTGTACCTGTAGATATAAAGACAAATAAGCTGTGTGAACTGTAACTGTGTGTACCTGTAGATATAAAGACAGATAATCTGTGTGAACTGTTACTGTGTGTACCTGTAAATATAAAGACAGATAGGCCGTGAGAACTGTTATTGTGTGTAGCTGTAGATAAATAGACAGATAAGCCGTGTGAACTGTAACTGTGTGTACCTGTATATAAAAAGACAGATAAGCCGTGTGAACTGTAACTGTGTGTACCTGTAGATATAAAAACAGATAAGCTGTGTGAACTGTAACTGTGTGTACCTGTAGATATAAAGACAGATAAGCTGTGTGAACTGTTACTGTGTGTACCTGTAGATATAAAGACAGATAAGCTGTGTGAACTGTTACTGTGTGTACCTGTAGATATAAAGACAGATAAGCTGTGTGAACTGTTACTGTGTGTACCTGTAGATATAAAGACAGATAAGCCGTGTGAACTGTTACTGTGTGTACCTGTAGATATAAAGCCATATATAAGCCGTGTGAACTGTAAATGTGTGTACCTGTAGATATAAAGACAGATAATCTGTGTGAACTGTTACTGTGTGTACCTGTAGATATAAAGACAGATAAGCCGTGTGAACTGTTACTGTGTGTACCTGTAGATATAAAGACAGATAAGCTGTGTGAACTGTAACTGTGTGTACCTGTTGATATAAAGACAGATAAGCCGTGTGAACTGTTTCTGTGTATACCTGTAGATATAAAGACATATAAGCTGTGTGAACTGTTACTGTGTGTACCTGCAGATATAAAGACAGATAAACAATGTGAACTGTTACTGTGTGTACCTGTAGATAAAAAGACAGATAAGCCGTGTGGACGGTAACTGTGTGTACCTGAAGATATAAAGACATATAAGCTGTGTGAACTGTTAACGTGTTTACCTGCAGATATAAAGACAGATAATCTGTGTGAACTGTTACTGTGTGTACCTGTAGATATAAAGACAGATAAGCTGTGTGAACTGTAACTGTGTGTACCTGTAGATATAAAGACAAATAAGCTGTGTGAACTGTAACTGTGTGTACCTGTAGATATAAAGACAGATATACCGTATGAACTGATACTGTGTGTACCTGTAGATATAAAGACAGATAGGCCGTGTGAACTGTTATTGTGTGTACCTGTAGATAAAAAGACAGATAAGCCGTGTGAACTGTAACTGTGTGTACCTGTAGATATAAAAACAGATAAGCTATGTGAACTGTAACTGTGTGTACCTGTTGATATAAAGACAGATAAGCTGTGTGAACAGTTACTGTGTGTACCTGTAGATATAAAGACAGATAAACAATGTGAACTGTTACTGTGTGTACCTGTAGATATAAAGACAGATAAGCTGTGTGAACTGTAACTGTGTGTACCTGTAGATATAAAGACAGATAAGCCGTGTGAACTGTTACTGTGTGTACCTGTAGATATAGAGACATATAAGCTGTGTGAACTGTTACTGTGTGTACCTGCAGAAATAAAGACAGGGATAATCTGTGTGAACTGTTACTGTGTTTACCTGTAGATATAAGGACAGATAAGCTGTGTGAACTGTTACTGTTTGTTCCTGTAGATATAAAGACAGATAAGCCGTGTGAACTTTTACTGTGTGTACCTGTAGATATAAGACAGATAAGCCATGTGAACTGTTACTGTTTGTACCTGTAGATATAAAGACAGATGAGCTGTGTGAACTGTTACTGTGTGTACCTGTAGATATAAAGACAGATAAGCTGTGTGAACTGTTACTGTGTGTACCTGTAGATATAAAGACAGATAAGCTGTGTGAACTGTTACTGTCTGTACCTCTGGATATAAGACAGATAAGCTGTGTGAACTGTTACTGTGTGTACCTGTAGATATAAAGACAGATAATCTGTGTGAACTGTTACTGTGTGAACCTGTAGATATAATAACAGATAAGCCGTGTGAACAGTTACTGTGTGTACCGGCAGATATAAAGCCATATATAAGTCGTGTGAACTGTAACTTTGTGTACCTGTAGATATAAAGACAGATAAGCTGTGTAAACTGTTTCTGTGTGTACCTGTAGATATAAGACAGATAAGCTGTGTGAACTGTTACTGTGTGTACCTGTCGATATAAAGACAGATAATCTGTGTGAACTGTTACTGTGTGAACCTCTAGATATAATAACAGATAAGCCGTGTGAACTGTTACTGTGTGTACCTGTAGATATAAAGCCATATATAAGTCGTGTGAACTGTTACTGTGTGTACCTGTAGATATAAAGACAGATAAGCTGTGTGTACTGTTACTGTGTGTACCTGTAGATATAAAGACAGATAAGCCGTGTGAACTGTTACTGTGTGTACCTGTAGATATAAAGACAGATAAGCCATGTGAACTGTTACTGTTTGTACCTGTAGATATAAAGACAGATAAGCTGTGTGAACCGTTACTGTGTGTACCTGTAGATATAAAGACAGATAAGCCGTGTGAACTGTTACTGTGTGTACCTGTAGATATAAAGCCATATATAAGTCGTGTGAACTGTTACTGTGTGTACCTGTAGATATAAAGACAGATAAGCTGTGTGAACTGTTACTGTGTGTACCTGTAGATATAAAGACAGATAAGCCGTGTGATCAGTTACTGTGTGTACCTGTAGATATAAAGACAGATAAGCCGTGTGAACTGTAAATGTGTTTACCTGTAGATATAAAGACAGATAAGCTGTGTGAACTGTTACTGTGTGTACCTGTAGATATAAAGACAGATAAGCTGTGTGAACTGTTACTGTGTGTACCTGTAGATATAAAGACAAATAAGCTGTGTGAACTGTTACTGTGTGTACCTGTAGATATAAAGACAGATAAACAATGTGAACTGTTACTGTGTGTACCTGTAGATATAAAGACATATAAGCTGTGTGAACTGTTACTGTGTGTACCTGCAGAAATAAAGACAGATAATCTGTGTGAACTGTTACTATGTGTACCTGTAGATATAAGGACAGATAAGCTGTGTGAACTGTTACTGTGTGTTCCTGTAGATATAAAGACAGATAAGCCGTGTGAACTGTTACTGTGTGTACCTGTAGATATAAGACAGATAAGCCATGTGAACTGTTACTGTTTGTACCTGTAGATATAAAGACAGATGAGCTGTGTCAACTGTTACTGTGTGTACCTGTAGATATAAAGACAGACAAGCTGTGTGAACTGTTACTGTGTGTACCTGTAGATATAAAGACAGATAAGCTGTGTGAACTGTTACTGTCTGTACCTCTGGATATAAGACAGATAAGCTGTGTGAACTGTTACTGTGTGTACCTGTAGATATAAAGACATATAATCTGTGTGAACTGTTACTGTGTGAACGTGTAGATATAATAACAGATAAGCCGTGTGAACAGTTACTGTGTGTACCGGCAGATATAAAGACAGATAAGCTGTGTGAACAGTTACTGTGTGTACCTGTAGATATAAAGACAGATAAACAATGTGAACTGTTACTGTGTGTACCTGTAGATATAAAGACAGATAAGCTGTGTGAACTGTAACTGTGTGTACCTGTAGATATAAAGACAGATAAGCCGTGTGAACTGTTACTGTGTGTACCTGTAGATATAGAGACATATAAGCTGTGTGAACTGTTACTGTGTGTACCTGCAGAAATAAAGACAGGGATAATCTGTGTGAACTGTTACTGTGTTTACCTGTAGATATAAGGACAGATAAGCTGTGTGAACTGTTACTGTTTGTTCCTGTAGATATAAAGACAGATAAGCCGTGTGAACTTTTACTGTGTGTACCTGTAGATATAAGACAGATAAGCCATGTGAACTGTTACTGTTTGTACCTGTAGATATAAAGACAGATGAGCTGTGTGAACTGTTACTGTGTGTACCTGTAGATATAAAGACAGATAAGCTGTGTGAACTGTTACTGTGTGTACCTGTAGATATAAAGACAGATAAGCTGTGTGAACTGTTACTGTCTGTACCTCTGGATATAAGACAGATAAGCTGTGTGAACTGTTACTGTGTGTACCTGTAGATATAAAGACAGATAAGCTGTGTGAACTGTTACTGTGTGTACCTGTAGATATAATAACAGATAAGCCGTGTGAACAGTTACTGTGTGTACCGGCAGATATAAAGCCATATATAAGTCGTGTGAACTGTAACTTTGTGTACCTGTAGATATAAAGACAGATAAGCTGTGTAAACTGTTTCTGTGTGTACCTGTAGATATAAGACAGATAAGCTGTGTGAACTGTTACTGTGTGTACCTGTCGATATAAAGACAGATAATCTGTGTGAACTGTTACTGTGTGAACCTCTAGATATAATAACAGATAAGCCGTGTGAACTGTTACTGTGTGTACCTGTAGATATAAAGCCATATATAAGTCGTGTGAACTGTTACTGTGTGTACCTGTAGATATAAAGACAGATAAGCTGTGTGTACTGTTACTGTGTGTACCTGTAGATATAAAGACAGATAAGCCGTGTGAACTGTTACTGTGTGTACCTGTAGATATAAAGACAGATAAGCCATGTGAACTGTTACTGTTTGTACCTGTAGATATAAAGACAGATAAGCTGTGTGAACCGTTACTGTGTGTACCTGTAGATATAAAGACAGATAAGCCGTGTGAACTGTTACTGTGTGTACCTGTAGATATAAAGCCATATATAAGTCGTGTGAACTGTTACTGTGTGTACCTGTAGATATAAAGACAGATAAGCTGTGTGAACTGTTACTGTGTGTACCTGTAGATATAAAGACAGATAAGCCGTGTGATCAGTTACTGTGTGTACCTGTAGATATAAAGACAGATAAGCCGTGTGAACTGTAAATGTGTTTACCTGTAGATATAAAGACAGATAAGCTGTGTGAACTGTTACTGTGTGTACCTGTAGATATAAAGACAGATAAGCTGTGTGAACTGTTACTGTGTGTACCTGTAGATATAAAGACAAATAAGCTGTGTGAACTGTTACTGTGTGTACCTGTAGATATAAAGACAGATAAACAATGTGAACTGTTACTGTGTGTACCTGTAGATATAAAGACATATAAGCTGTGTGAACTGTTACTGTGTGTACCTGCAGAAATAAAGACAGATAATCTGTGTGAACTGTTACTATGTGTACCTGTAGATATAAGGACAGATAAGCTGTGTGAACTGTTACTGTGTGTTCCTGTAGATATAAAGACAGATAAGCCGTGTGAACTGTTACTGTGTGTACCTGTAGATATAAGACAGATAAGCCATGTGAACTGTTACTGTTTGTACCTGTAGATATAAAGACAGATGAGCTGTGTGAACTGTTACTGTGTGTACCTGTAGATATAAAGACAGACAAGCTGTGTGAACTGTTACTGTGTGTACCTGTAGATATAAAGACAGATAAGCTGTGTGAACTGTTACTGTCTGTACCTCTGGATATAAGACAGATAAGCTGTGTGAACTGTTACTGTGTGTGCCTGTAGATATAAAGACAGATAATCTGTGTGAACTGTTACTGTGTGAACGTGTAGATATAATAACAGATAAGCCGTGTGAACAGTTACTGTGTGTACCGGCAGATATAAAGCCATATATAAGTCGTGTGAACTGTAACTTTGTGTACCTGTAGATATAAAGACAGATAAGCTGTGTAAACTGTTTCTGTGTGTACCTGTAGATATAAGACAGATAAGCTGTGTGAACTGTTACTGTGTGTACCTGTCGATATAAAGACAGATAATCTGTGTGAACTGTTACTGTGTGAACCTCTAGATATAATAACAGATAAGCCGTGTGAACTGTTACTGTGTGTACCTGTAGATATAAAGCCATATATAAGTCGTGTGAACTGTTACTGTGTGTACCTGTAGATATAAAGACAGATAAGCTGTGTGTACTGTTACTGTGTGTACCTGTAGATATAAAGCCAGATAAGCCGTGTGAACTGTTACTGTGTGTACCTGTAGATATAAAGACAGATAAGCCATGTGAACTGTTACTGTTTGTACCTGTAGATATAAAGACAGATAAGCTGTGTGAACTGTTACTGTGTGTACCTGTAGATAAAAAGCCATATATAAGTCGTGTGAACTGTTACTGTGTGTACCTGTAGATATAAAGACAGATAAGCTGTGTGAACTGTTACTGTGTGTACCTGTAGATATAAAGACAGATAAGCCGTGTGATCAGTTACTGTGTGTACCTGTAGATATAAAGACAGATAAGCCGTGTGAACAGTAAATGTGTGTACCTGTAGATATAAAGACAGATAAGCTGTGTGAACTGTTACTGTGTGTACCTGTAGATATAAAGATAGATAAGCTGTGTGAACTGTTACTGTGTGTACCTGTAGATATAAAGACAGAAAAGCCGTGTGAACTGTAACTGTGTGTACCTGTAGATATAAAAACAGATAAGCTGTGTGAACTGTAACGGTGTGTACCTGTAGATATAAAGACAAATAAGCTGTGTGAACTGTAACTGTGTTTACCTGTAGATATAAAGACAGATAAACAATGTGAACTGTTACTGTGTGTACCTGTAGATAAAAAGACAGATAAGCCGTGTGAACTGTAACTGTGTGTACCTGTAGATATAAAGATATATAAGCTGTGTGAACTGTTACTGTGTGTACCTGCAGATATAAAGACATATAATCTGTGTGAACTGTTACTGTGTGTACCTGTAGATATAAAGACAGATAAGCTGTGTGAACTGTAACTGTGTGTACCTGTAGATATAAAGACAAATAAGCTGTGTGAGCTGTAACTGTGTGTACCTGTAGATATAAAGACAGATAATCTGTGTGAACTGTTACTGTGTGTACCTGTAAATATAAAGACAGATAGGCCGTGAGAACTGTTATTGTGTGTACCTGTAGATAAATAGACAGATAAGCCGTGTGAACTGTAACTGTGTGTACCTGTAGATAAAAAGACAGATAAGCCGTGTGAACTGTAACTCTGTGTACCTGTAGATATAAAAACAGATAAGCTGTGTGAACTGTAACTGTGTGTACCTCTAGATATAAAGACAGATAAGTTGTGTGAACTGTTACTGTGTGTACCTGTAGATATAAAGACAGATAAGCTGTGTGAACTGTTACTGTGTGTACCTGTAGATATAAAGACATATAAGCTGTGTGAACTGTTACTGTGTGTACCTGCAGATATAAAGACAGATAAACAATGTGAACTGTTACTGTGTGTACCTGTAGATAAAAAGACAGATAAGCCGTGTGGACTTTAACTGTGTGTACCTGTAGATATAAAGACATATAAGCTGTGTGAACTGTTACTGTGTGTACCTGCAGATATAAAGACAGATAATCTGTGTGAACTGTTACTGTGTGTACCTGTAGATATAAAGACAGATAAGCTGTGTGAACTCTAACAGTGTGTACCTGTAGATATAAAGACAAATAAGCTGTGTGAACTGTAACTGTGTCTACCTGTAGTTATAAAGACAGATAGGACGGATGAACTGATACTGTGTGTACCTGTAGATATAAAGACAGATAGGCCGTGTGAACTGTTATTGTGTGTACCTGTAGATAAATAGACTGATATGCCGTGTGAACTGTAACTGTGTGTACCTGTAGATAAAAAGACAGATAAGCCGTATGAACTGTAACTGTGTGTACCTGTAGATATAAAAACAGATAAGCTATGTGAACTGTAACTGTGCGTACCTGTAGATATAAAGACAGATAAGCTGTGTGAACTGTTACTGTGTGTACCTGTAGATATAAAGACAGATAAACAATGTGAACTGTTACTGTGTGTACCTGTAGATATAAAGACAGATAAGCTGTGTGAACTGTAACTGTGTGTACCTGTAGATATAAAGCCATATATAAGTCGTGTGAACTGTTACTGTGTGTACCTGTAGATAAAAAGACAGATAAGCTGTGTGTACTGTTACTGTGTGTACCTGTAGATATAAAGACAGATAAGCCGTGTGAACTGTTACTGTGTGTACCTGTAGATATAAAGACAGATAAGCCATGTGAACTGTAAATGTGTGTACCTGTAGATATAAAGACAGATAAGCTGTGTGAACTGTTACTGTGTGTACCTGTAGATATAAAGACAGATAATCCGTGTGAACTGTTACTGTGTGTACCTGTAGATATAAAGCCATATATAAGTCGTGTGAACTGTTAATGTGTGTACCTGTAGATATAAAGACAGATAAGCTGTGTGAACTGTTACTGTGTGTACCTGTAGATATAAAGACAGATAATCCGTGTGAACTGTTACTGTGTGTACCTGTAGATATAAAGCCATATATAAGTCGTGTGAACTGTTAATGTGTGTACCTGTAGATATAAAGACAGATAAGCTGTGTGAACTGTTACTGTGTGTACCTGTAGATATAAAGACAGATAAGCCGTGTGATCAGTTACTGTGTGTACCTGTAGATATAAAGACAGATAAGCCGTGTGAACTGTAAATGTGTGTACCTGTAGATATAAAGACAGATAAGCTGTGTGAACTGTTACTGTGTGTACCTGTAGATATAAAGACAGATAAGCTGTGTGAACTGTTACTGTGTGTACCTGTAGATATAAAGACATATAAGCTGTGTGAACTGTTACTGTGTGTACCTGCAGATATAAAGACAGATAAACAATGTGAACTGTTACTGTGTGTACCTGTAGATAAAAAGACAGATAAGCCGTGTGGACTTTAACTGTGTGTACCTGTAGATATAAAGACATATAAGCTGTGTGAACTGTTACTGTGTGTACCTGCAGATATAAAGACAGATAATCTGTGTGAACTGTTACTGTGTGTACCTGTAGATATAAAGACAGATAAGCTGTGGGAACTCTAACAGTGTGTACCTGTAGATATAAAGACAAATAAGCTGTGTGAACTGTAACTGTGTCTACCTGTAGTTATAAAGACAGATAGGACGGATGAACTGATACTGTGTGTACCTGTAGATATAAAGACAGATAGGCCGTGTGAACTGTTATTGTGTGTACCTGTAGATATAAAGACATATAAGCTGTGTGAACTGTTACTGTGTGTACCTGCAGATATAAAGACAGATAATCTGTGTGAACTGTTACTGTGTGTACCTGTAGATATAAAGACAGATAAGCTGTGTGAACTCTAACAGTGTGTACCTGTAGATATAAAGACAAATAAGCTGTGTGAACTGTAACTGTGTCTACCTGTAGTTATAAAGACAGATAGGACGGATGAACTGATACTGTGTGTACCTGTAGATATAAAGACAGATAGGCCGTGTGAACTGTTATTGTGTGTACCTGTAGATAAATAGACTGATATGCCGTGTGAACTGTAACTGTGTGTACCTGTAGATAAAAAGACAGATAAGCCGTATGAACTGTAACTGTGTGTACCTGTAGATATAAAGACAGATAAGCTATGTGAACTGTAACTGTGTGTACCTGTAGATATAAAGACAGATAAGCTGTGTGAACTGTTACTGTGTGTACCTGTAGATATAAAGACAGATAAACAATGTGAACTGTTACTGTGTGTACCTGTAGATATAAAGACAGATAAGCTGTGTGAACTGTAACTGTGTGTACCTGTAGATATAAATCCATATATAAGTCGTGTGAACTGTTACTGTGTGTACCTGTAGATAAAAAGACAGATAAGCTGTGTGTACTGTTACTGTGTGTACCTGTAGATATAAAGACAGATAAGCCGTGTGAACTGTTACTGTGTGTACCTGTAGATATAAAGACAGATAAGCCATGTGAACTGTTACTGTTTGTACCTGTAGATATAAAGACAGATAAGCTGTGTGAACTGTTACTGTGTGTACCTGTAGATATAAAGACAGATAATCCGTGTGAACTGTTACTGTGTGTACCTGTAGATATAAAGCCATATATAAGTCGTGTGAACTGTTAATGTGTGTACCTGTAGATATAAAGACAGATAAGCTGTGTGAACTGTTACTGTGTGTACCTGTAGATATAAAGACAGATAAGCCGTGTGATCAGTTACTGTGTGTACCTGTAGATATAAAGACAGATAAGCCGTGTGAACTGTAAATGTGTGTACCTGTAGATATAAAGACAGATAAGCTGTGTGAACTGTTACTGTGTGTACCTGTAGATATAAAGACAGATAAGCTGTGTGAACTGTTACTGTGTGTACCTGTAGATATAAAGACATATAAGCTGTGTGAACTGTTACTGTGTGTACCTGCAGATATAAAGACAGATAAACAATGTGAACTGTTACTGTGTGTACCTGTAGATAAAAAGACAGATAAGCCGTGTGGACTTTAACTGTGTGTACCTGTAGATATAAAGACATATAAGCTGTGTGAACTGTTACTGTGTGTACCTGCAGATATAAAGACAGATAATCTGTGTGAACTGTTACTGTGTGTACCTGTAGATATAAAGACAGATAAGCTGTGTGAACTCTAACAGTGTGTACCTGTAGATATAAAGACAAATAAGCTGTGTGAACTGTAACTGTGTCTACCTGTAGTTATAAAGACAGATAGGACGGATGAACTGATACTGTGTGTACCTGTAGATATAAAGACAGATAGGCCGTGTGAACTGTTATTGTGTGTACCTGTAGATAAATAGACTGATATGCCGTGTGAACTGTAACTGTGTGTACCTGTAGATATAAAGACAGATAAGCCGTATGAACTGTAACTGTGTGTACCTGTAGATATAAAAACAGATAAGCTATGTGAACTGTAACTGTGCGTACCTGTAGATATAAAGACAGATAAGCTGTGTGAACTGTTACTGTGTGTACCTGTAGATATAAAGACAGATAAACAATGTGAACTGTTACTGTGTGTACCTGTAGATATAAAGACAGATAAGCTGTGTGAACTGTAACTGTGTGTACCTGTAGATATAAAGCCATATATAAGTCGTGTGAACTGTTACTGTGTGTACCTGTAGATAAAAAGACAGATAAGCTGTGTGTACTGTTACTGTGTGTACCTGTAGATATAAAGACAGATAAGCCGTGTGAACTGTTACTGTGTGTACCTGTAGATATAAAGACAGATAAGCCATGTGAACTGTTACTGTTTGTACCTGTAGATATAAAGACAGATAAGCTGTGTGAACTGTTACTGTGTGTACCTGTAGATATAAAGACAGATAATCCGTGTGAACTGTTACTGTGTGTACCTGTAGATATAAAGCCATATATAAGTCGTGTGAACTGTTAATGTGTGTACCTGTAGATATAAAGACAGATAAGCTGTGTGAACTGTTACTGTGTGTACCTGTAGATATAAAGACAGATAAGCCGTGTGATCAGTTACTGTGTGTACCTGTAGATATAAAGACAGATAAGCCGTGTGAACTGTAAATGTGTGTACCTGTAGATATAAAGACAGATAAGCTGTGTGAACTGTTACTGTGTGTACCTGTAGATATAAAGACAGATAAGCTGTGTGAACTGTTACTGTGTGTACCTGTAGATATAAAGACAGAAAAGCCGTGTGAACTGTAACTGTGTGTACCTGTAGATATAAAAACAGATAAGCTGTGTGAACTGTAACGGTGTGTACCCGTAGATATAAAGACAAATAAGCTGTGTGAACTGTTACTGTGTGTACCTGTAGATATAAAGACAGATAAACAACGTGAACTGTTACTGTGTGTACCTGTAGATATAAAGACATATAAGCTGTGTGAGCTGTTACTGTGTGTACCTGCAGAAATAAAGACAGATAATCTGTGTGAACTGTTACTGTGTGTACCTGTAGATATAAGGACAGATAAGCTGTGTGAACTGTTACTGTGTGTTCCTGTAGATATAAAGACAGATAAGCCGTGTGAACTGTTACTGTGTGTACCTGTAGATATAAGACAGATAAGCCATGTGAACTGTTACTGTTTGTACCTGTAGATATAAAGACAGATGAGCTGTGTTTACTGTTACTGTGTGTACCTGTAGATATAAAGACAGATAAGCTGTGTGAACTGTTACTGTGTGTACCTGTAGATATAAAGACAGATAAGCTGTGTGAACTGTTACTGTCTGTACCTCTGGATATAAGACAGATAAGCTGTGTGAACTGTTACTGTGTGTACCTGTAGATATAAAGACAGATAATCTGTGTGAACTGTTACTGTGTGAACCTGTAGATATAATAACAGATAAGCCGTGTGAACAGTTACTGTGTGTACCGGCAGATATAAAGCCATATATAAGTCGTGTGAACTGTAACTTTGTGTACCTGTAGATATAAAGACAGATAAGCTGTGTAAACTGTTTCTGTGTGTACCTGTAGATATAAGACAGATAAGCTGTGTGAACTGTTACTGTGTGTACCTGTCGATATAAAGACAGATAATCTGTGTGAACTGTTACTGTGTGAACCTCTAGATATAATAACAGATAAGCCGTGTGAACTGTTACTGTGTGTACCTGTAGATATAAAGACAGATAAGCTGTGTGTACTGTTACTGTGTGTACCTGTAGATATAAAGACAGATAAGCCATGTGAACTGTTACTGTTTGTACCTGTAGATATAAAGACAGATAAGCTGTGTGAACTGTTAGTGTGTGTACCTGTAGATATAAAGACAGATAAGCCGTGTGAACTGTTACTGTGTGTACCTGTAGATATAAAGCCATATATAAGTCGTGTGAACTGTTACTGTGTGTACCTGTAGATATAAAGACAGATAAGCTGTGTGAACTGTTACTGTGTGTACCTGTAGATATAAAGACAGATAAGCCGTGTGATCAGTTACTGTGTGTACCTGTAGATATAAAGACAGATAAGCCGTGTGAACTGTAAATGTGTGTACCTGTAGATATAAAGACAGATAAGCTGTGTGAACTGTTACTGTGTGTACCTGTAGATATAAAGACAGATAAGCTGTGTGAACTGTTACTGTGTGTAACTGTAGATATAAAGACAGAAAAGCGGTGTGAACTGTAACTGTGTGTACCTGTAGATATAAAAACAGATAAGCTGTGTGAACTGTAACGGTGTGTACCTGTAGATATAAAGACAAATAAGCTGTGTGAACTGTTACTGTGTTTACCTGTAGATATAAAGACAGATAAACAATGTGAACTGTTACTGTGTGTACCTGTAGATAAAAAGACAGATAAGCCGTGTGAACTGTAAGTGTGTGTACCTGTAGATATAAAGATATATAAGCTGTGTGAACTGTTACTGTGTGTACCTGTAGATATAAAGACAAATAAGCTGTGTGAGCTGTAACTGTGTGTACCTGTAGATATAAAGACAGATAATCTGTGTGAACTGTTACTGTGTGTACCTGTAAATATAAAGACAGATAGGCCGTGAGAACTGTTATTGTGTGTACCTGTAGATAAATAGACAGATAAGCCGTGTGAACTGTAACTGTGTGTACCTGTAGATAAAAAGACAGATAAGCCGTGTGAACTGTAACTCTGTGTACCTGTAGATATAAAAACAGATAAGCTGTGTGAACTGTAACTGTGTGTACCTCTAGATATAAAGACAGATAAGCTGTGCGAACTGTTACTGTGTGTACCTGTAGATATAAAGACAGATAAGCTGTGTGAACTGTTACTGTGTGTACCTGTAGATATAAAGACATATAAGCTGTGTGAACTGTTACTGTGTGTACCTGCAGATATAAAGACAGATAAACAATGTGAACTGTTACTGTGTGTACCTGTAGATAAAAAGACAGATAAGCCGTGTGGACTGTAACTGTGTGTACCTGTAGATATAAAGACATATAAGCTGTGTGAACTGTTACTGTGTGTACCTGCAGATATAAAGACAGATAATCTGTGTGAACTGTTACTGTGTGTACCTGTAGATATAAAGACAGATAAGCTGTGTGAACTGTAACTGTGTGTACCTGTAGATATAAAGACAAATAAGCTGTGTGAACTGTAACTGTGTGTACCTGTAGATATAAAGACAGATAAGCTGTGTGAACTGTAACTGTGTGTACCTGTAGATATAAAGACAAATAAGCTGTGTGAACTGTAACTGTGTGTACCTGTAGATATAATGACAGATAGGCCGTATGAACTGATACTGTGTGTACCTGTAGATATAAAGACAGATAGGCCGTGTGAACTGTTATTGTGTGTACCTGTAGATAAATAGACAGATATGCCGTGTGAACTGTAACTGTGTGTACCTGTAGATAAAAAGACAGATAAGCCGTGTGAACTGTAACTGTGTGTACCTGTAGATATAAAAACAGATAAGCTATGTGAACTGTAACTGTGTGTACCTGTAGATATAAAGACAGATAAGCTGTGTGAACTGTTACTGTGTGTACCTGTAGATATAAAGACAGATAAACAATGTGAACTGTTACTGTGTGTACCTGTAGATATAAAGACAGATAAGCTGTGTGAACTGTAACTGTATGTACCTGTAGATATAAAGACAGATAAGCCGTGTAAACTGTTACTGTGTGTACCTGTAGATATAAAGACATATAAGCTGTGTGAACTGTTACTGTGTGTACCTGCAGAAATAAAGACAGATAATCTGTGTGAACTGTTACTGTGTGTACCTGTAGATATAAGGACAGATAAGCTGTGTGAACTGTTACTGTGTGTACCTGTAGATATAAAGACAGATAAGCCGTGTGAACTGTTACTGTGTGTACCTGTAGATATAAAGACAGATAAGCTGTGTGAACTGTTACTGTGTGTACCTGTAGATATAAAGACAGATAAGCTGTGTGAACTGTTACTGTGTGTACCTGTAGATATAAAGACAGATAAGCCGTGTGAACTGTTACTGTGTGTACCTGTAGATGTAAAGACAGATCAGCTGTGTGAACTGGTAATGTGTGTACCTGTAGATATAAAGACAGATAATCTGTGTGAACTGTTACTGTGTGTACCTGTAAATATAAAGACAGATAAACAATGTGAACTGTTACTGTGTGTACCTGTACATAAATAGACAGATAAGCCGTGTGAACTGTAACTGTGTGTACCTGTAGACAAAAAGACAGATAAGCCGTGTGAACTGTAACTGTGTGTACCTGTAGATATAAAGACAGATAAGCTGCGTGAACTGTAACTGTGTGTACCTGTAGATATAAAGACAGATAAGCTGTGTGAACTGTTACTGTGTGTACCTGAAGATATAAAGACATATAAACAATGTGAACTGTTACTGTGTGTACCTGTAGATAAAAAGACAGATAAGCCGTGAGAACTGTTACTGTGTGTACTTGTAGATATAAAGACAGATAAGCTGTGTGAACTGTTACTGTGTGTACCTGTAGATATAAAGACAGATAAGCTGTGTACTGTTACTGTCTGTACCTCTGGATATAAGACAGATAAGCTGTGTGAACTGTTACTGTGTGTACCTGTAGAAATAAAGACAGATAATCTGTGTGAACTGTTACTGTGTGAACCTGTAGATATAATAACAGATAAGCCGTGTGAACAGTTACTGTGTGTACCGGCAGATATAAAGCCATATATAAGTCGTGTGAACTGTAACTTTGTGTACCTGTAGATATAAAGACAGATAAGCTGTGTAAACTGTTTCTGTGTGTACCTGTAGATATAAGACAGATAAGCTGTGTGAACTGTTACTGTGTGTACCTGTAGATATAAAGACAGATAATCTGTGTGAACTGTTACTGTGTGAACCTGTAGATATAATAACAGATAAGCCGTGTGAACTGTTACTGTGTGTACCTGTAGATATAAAGCCATATATAAGTCGTGTGAACTGTTACTGTGTGTACCTGTAGATATAAAGACAGATAAGCTGTGTGAACTGTTACTGTGTGTACCTGTAGATATAAAGACAGATAAGCCGTGTGAACTGTTACTGTGTGTACCTGTAGATATAAAGACAGATAAGCTGTGTAAACTGTTTCTGTGTGTACCTGTAGATATAGGACAGATAAGCTGTGTGAACTGTTACTGTGTGTACCTGTAGATATAAAGACAGATAATCTGTGTGAACTGTTACTGTGTGTACCTGTAGATAAAAAGACAGAAAAGCCGTGTGAACTGTTACTGTGTGTACCTGTAGATATAAAGACAGATAAACAATGTGAACTGTTACCATGTGTGTACCTGTAGATATAAAGGCAGATAAGCTTTGTAAACTGTTTCTGTGTGTACCTGTAGATATAAAGCCATATATAAGTCGTGTGAACTGTAACTGTGTGTACCTGTAGATATAAAGACAGATAAGCTGTGTGAACTGTTACTGTGTGTACCTGCAGATATAAAGATAGATAAGCTGTGTGAACTGTTACTGTGTGTACCTGTAGATATAAAGACAGATAAACAATGTGAACTGTTACCATGTGTGTACCTGTAGATAAAAAGACAGATAAGCCGTGTGAACTGTAAATGTGTGTACCTGTAGACAAAAAGACAGATAAGCCGTGTGAACTGTAACTGTGTGTACCTGTAGATATAAAGACAGATAAGCTTTGTAAACTGTTTCTGTGTGTACCTGTAGATATAAAGCCATATATAAGTCGTGTGAACTATTACTGTGCGTACCTGTAGATATAAAGACAGATAAGCTGTGTAAACTGTTTCTGTGTGTACCTGTAGATATAAGACAGATAAGCTCTGTGAACTGTTACTGTGTGTACCTGTAGATATTAAGACAGATAATCTGTGTGAACTGTTACTGTGTGTACCTGTAAATATAAAGACAGATAAACAATGTGAACTGTTACTGTGTGTACCTGTACATAAATAGACAGATAAGCCGTGTGAACTGTAACTGTGTGTACCTGTAGACAAAAAGACAGATAAGCCGTGTGAACTGTAACTGTGTGTACCTGTAGATATAAAGACAGATAAGCTGCGTGAACTGTAACTGTGTGTACCTGTAGATATAAAGACAGATAAGCTGTGTGAACTGTTACTGTGTGTACCTGAAGATATAAAGACATATAAACAATGTGAACTGTTACTGTGTGTACCTGTAGATAAAAAGACAGATAAGCCGTGAGAACTGTTACTGTGTGTACTTGTAGATATAAAGACAGATAAGCTGTGTGAACTGTTACTGTGTGTACCTGTAGATATAAAGACAGATAAGCTGTGTGAACTGTTACTGTCTGTACCTCTGGATATAAGACAGATAAGCTGTGTGAACTGTTACTGTGTGTACCTGTAGATATAAAGACAGATAATTTGTGTGAACTGTTACTGTGTGAACCGGTAGATATAATAACAGATAAGCCGTGTGAACAGTTACTGTGTGTACCGGCAGATATAAAGCCATATATAAGTCGTGTGAACTGTAACTTTGTGTACCTGTAGATATAAAGACAGATAAGCTGTGTAAACTGTTTCTGTGTGTACCTGTAGATATAAGACAGATAAGCTGTGTGAACTGTTACTGTGTGTACCTGTAGATATAAAGACAGATAATCAGTGTGAACTGTTACTGTGTGAACCTGTAGATATAATAACAGATAAGCCGTGTGAACTGTTACTGTGTGTACCTGTAGATATAAAGCCATATATAAGTCGTGTGAACTGTTACTGTGTGTACCTGTAGATATAAAGACAGATAAGCTGTGTGAACTGTTACTGTGTGTACCTGTAGATATAAAGACAGATAAGCCGTGTGAACTGTTACTGTGTGTACCTGTAGATATAAAGACAGATAAGCTGTGTGAACTGTTACTGTGTGTACCTGTAGATATAAAGACAGATAAGCTGTGCGAACTGTTACTGTGTGTACCTGTAGATATAAAGACAGATAAGCAGTGTGAACTGTTACTGTCTGTACCTCTGGATATAAGACAGAAAAGCTGTGTGAACTGTTACTGTGTGTACCTGTAGATATAAAGACAGATAATCTGTGTGAACTGTTACTGTGTGAACCTGTAGATATAATAACAGATAAGCCGTGTGAACAGTTAATGTGTGTACCGGCAGATATAAAGCCATATATAAGTCGTGTGAACTGTAACTTTGTGTACCTGTAGATATAAAGACAGATAAGCTGTGTGAACTGTTACTGTGTGTACCTGTAGATATAAAGACAGATAAGCCGTGTGAACTGTTACTGTGTGTACCTGTAGATATAAAGACAGATAAGCCATGTGAACTGTTACTGTTTGTACCTGTAGATATAAAGACAGATAAGCTGTGTGAACTGTTACTGTGTGTACCTGTAGATATAAAGACAGATAAGCCGTGTGAACTGTTACTGTGTGTACCTGTAGATATAAAGCCATATATAAGTCGTGTGAACTGTTACTGTGTGTACCTTTAGATATAAAGACAGATAAGCTGTGTGAACTGTTACTGTGTGTACCTGTAGATATAAAGACAGATAAGGCGTGTGATCAGTTACTGTGTGTACCTGTAGATATAAAGACAGATAAGCCGTGTGAACTGTAAATGTGTGTACCTGTAGATATAAAGACAGATAAGCTGTGTGAACTGTTACTGTGTGTACCTGTAGATATAAAGACAAATAAGCTGTGTGAACTGTTACTGTGTGTACCTGTAGATATAAAGACAGATAAGCCGTGTGAACTGTTACTGTGTGTACCTGTGGATATAAAGACAGATAAGCTGTGTAAACTGTTTCTGTGTGTACCTGTAGATATAAGACAGATAAGCTGTGTGAACTGTTACTGTGTGTACCTGTAGATATAAAGCCATATATAAGTCGTGTGAGCTGTTACTGTGTGTACCTGTAGATATAAAGACAGATAAGCTGTGTGAACTGTTACTGTGTGTACCTGCAGATATAAAGATAGATAAACAATGTGAACTGTTACTGTGTGTACCTGTAGATAAAAAGACAGATAAGCCGTGTGAACTGTAAATGTGCGTACCTGTAGATATAAAGACAGATAAGCTTTGTAAACTGTTTCTGTGTGTACCTGTAGATATAAAGCCATATATAAGTCGTGTGAACTATTACTGTGCGTACCTGTAGATACAAAGACAGATACGCTGTGTAAACTGTTTCTGTGTGTACCTGTAGATATAAGACAGATAAGCTGTGTGAACTGTTACTGTGTGTACCTGTAGATATTAAGACAGATAATCTGTGTGAACTGTTACTGTGTGTACCTGTAAATATAAAGACAGATAAACAATGTGAACTGTTACTGTGTGTACCTGTACATAAATAGACAGATAAGCCGTGTGAACTGTAACTGTGTGTACCTGTAGATAAAAAGACAGATAAGCCGTGTGAACTGTAACTGTGTGTAAATGTAGATATAAAGACAGATAAGCTGCGTGAACTGTAACTGTGTGTACCTGTAGATATAAAGACAGATAAGCTGTGTGAACTGTTACTGTGTGTACCTGAAGATATAAAGACATATAAACAATGTGAACTGTTACTGTGTGTACCTGTAGATAAAAAGACAGATAAGCCGTGAGAACTGTAACTGTGTGTACCTGTAGATATAAAGACAGATAATCTGTGTGAACTGTTACTGTGTGTACCTGTAGATATAAAGACAGATAAGCTGAGTGAACTGTTACTGTGTGTACCTGTAGATATAAAGACAGATAGGCCATGTGAACTGTTACTGTGTGTACCTGTAGATATAAAGACAGATAAGCTGTGTGAACTGTTACTGTGTGTACCTGTAGATATAAAGACAGATAATCTGTGTGAATTGTTACTGTGTGTACCTGCAGATAAAAAGACAGATAAGCCGTGTGAACTGTTACTGTGTGTACCTGTAGATATAAATACAGATAAACAATGTGAACTGTTACTGTGTGTACCTGTAGATATAATAACAGATAAGCTGTGTGAACTGTAACTGTGTGTACCTGTAGATATAAAGACAGATAGGCCGTGTGAACTGTTACTGTGTGTACCTGTAGATATAAAGACAGATAGGCCGTGTGAACTGTTACTGTGTGTACCTGTAGATATAAAGACTGATAAGCCGTGTGAACTGTTACTGTGTGTACCTGTAGATATAAAGACTGATAAGCCGTGTGAACTGTTACTGTGTGTACCTGTAGATATAAAGACAGATAAGCAGTGTGAACTGTTACTGTGTGTACCTGTAGATATAAAGACTGATAAGCCGTGTGAACTGTTACTGTGTGTACCTGTAGATATAAAGACAGATAGGCCGTGTGAACTGTTACTGTGTGTACCTGTAGATAAAAAGACAGATAAGCCGTGTGAACTGTTACTGTGTGTACCTGTAGATGTAAAGACAGATAGGCGGTGTGAACTGTTACTGTTTGTACCTGTAGATATAAAGACAGATAAGCTGTGTGAACTGTTACTGTGTGTACCTGTAGATAAAAAGAGAGATAAGCCGTGTGAACTGTTGCTGTGTGTACCTGTCGATATAAAGACAGATAAGCCGTGTGAACTGTTATTGTGTACCTGTAGATATAAGACAGATAAGCTGTGTGAACTGTTACTGTGTGTACCTGTAGATATTAAGAGAGATAATCTGTGTGAACTGTTACTGTGTGTACCTGTAAATATAAAGACAGATAAACAATGTGAACTGTTACTGTGTGTACCTGTACATAAATAGACAGATAAGCCGTGTGAACTGTAACTGTGTGTACCTGTAGATAAAAAGACAGATAAGCCGTGTGAACTGTAACTGTGTGTACCTGTAGATATAAAGACAGATAAGCTCCGTGAACTGTAACTGTGTGTACCTGTAGATATAAAGACAGATAAGCTGTGTGAACTATTACTGTGTGTACCTGAAGATATAAAGACATATAAACAATGTGAACTGTTACTGTGTGTACCTGTAGATAAAAAGACAGATAAGCCGTGAGAACTGTTACTGTGTGTACCTGTAGATATAAAGACATATAAACAATGTGAACTGTTACTGTGTGTACCTGTAGATATAAAGACATATAAACAATGTGAACTGTTACTGTGTGTACCTGTAGATAAAAAGACAGATAAGCCGTGAGAACTGTTACTGTGTGTACCTGTAGATATAAAGACAGATAAGCTGTGTGAACTGTTACTGTGTGTACCTGTAGATATAAAGACAGATAAGCTGAGTGAACTGTTACTGTGTGTACCTGTAGATATAAAGACAGATAAACAATGTGAACTGTTACTGTGTGTACCTGTAGATATAAAGACAGATAAGCTGTGTGAACTGTTACTGTGTGTACCTGTAGATATAAAGACAGATAGGCCGTGTGATCTGTTACTGTGTGTACCTGTAGATATAAAGAGAGATAAGCTGTGTGAACTGTAACTGTGTGTACCTGTAGATATAATAACAGATAGGCCGTGTGAACTGTTACTGTGTGTACCTGTAGATATAAATCCATATAAGCTGTGTGAACTGTAACTGTGTGTACCTGTAGATATAAAGACAGATAAACAATGTGAACTGTTACTGTGTGTACCTGTAGATATAGACAGATAAACGTGTTAACTGTTACTGTGTGTACCTGTAGATATAAAGACAGATAAGCTGTGTGAACTGTTACTGTGTGTACCTGTAGATATAAAGACAGATAGGCCGTGTGAACTGTTACTGTGTGTACCTGTAGATATAAAGACAGATAAGCCGTGTGAAATGTTACTGTGTGTACCTGTAGATATAAAGACAGATAAACCGTGTGAAATGCTAGTGTGTGTACCTGTAGATAAAAAGACAGATAAGCCGTGTAAGCTGTTACTGGGTGTACCTGTAGATATAAAGACAGATAAGCCGTGTGAACTGTTACTGTGTGTACCTGTAGATATAAAGACAGATAAGCTGTGTGAACAGTTACTGTGTGTACCTGTAGATATAAAGACAGATAAGCTGTGTGAACTGTTACTGTGTGTACCTGTAGATATAAAGACAGATAGGCCATGTGAACTGTTACTGTGTGTACCTGTAGATATAAAGACAGATAAACAATGTGAACTGTTACTGTGTGTACCTGTAGATATAAAGACAGATAAGCTGTGTGAACAGTTACTGTGTGTACCTGTAGATATAAAGACAGATAAGCTGTGTGAACTGTTACTGTGTGTACCTGTAGATATAAAGACAGATAGGCCATGTGAACTGTTACTGTGTGTACCTGTAGATATAAAGACAGATAAGCTGTGTGAACTGTTACTGTGTGTACCTGTAGATATAAAGACAGATAAGCCGTGTGAACTGTTACTGTGTGTACCTGTAGATATAAAGACAGATAAACAATGTGAACTGTTACTGTGTGTACCTGTAGATATAAAGACAGATAAGCTGTGTGAACTGTAACTGTGTGTACCTGTAGATATAAAGACAGATAAGCTGTGTAACTGTGTGTACCTGTAGATATATATAGACAACGAGCAGCTTTGTGCCATTGTGCGTGTGTAAGCTTACTTTTATTCCCGTGTGTATTTCTTCCTTACAACCATTTTACTAGGAAGTTTATTCTGTCAATTGTGCATGGAGAAAACGAACTAGTGCAAAACTTCCATTGGACATTTTACACGTGTAATTTAACCCCAGGAAATAATACACTGGTCGAAAGAACACACTGTTACACGTGTCTGGTAATTGCTGTGCCGGTAATTAGGTGTTCATATATAAGTAAAGTATTTAAATCGACAAAATGGTTTGGTCCTGCTACTCTATAAAATATTTAAATGTGATAGCGGTTCGCTCTTCTTAACCATTTAATGCAACATGGTCCTCCGTGTAATACTAAATCGAGAGGCCTGATATGTCTGTCCATTAAACAATGATATGGACGACTAAGTAACAGGAATTCGGTCCACACGCAGAGGAATGCTAGATCGTTGGTACCCTATAAAACAGCATGGACCCGTCGATACTCTACAATGTCAATCTTTTAAAATGACAAAGCACGCGTGAAGCGACGACATGCATTTAAATCTCAAGCACCATTGGATAATAGTTTAGAGTAAACAATATCCTTACAAGGTACATGTACATTGTTTACCTATCTTACATATAAATTAAAAAAAAAACAGATACTTTAATAAATCCATAAAATTTCTAATGCAGCTAAGAGACTGTTATGACAAGTTTAGCTGACCGTTTTTAGTACCTATCTTTGACCAACCTATCTATGTCGTGCCTTAACCTATTTTCGATAGTCAGGCCATACAGAATGATATGTCTGTTTACAGATACCCGACTGCAGGGGTTGCACTGGGCGTCGCCAATGTCACCATTTGCGATTTTTTATTTCAATTGGCGACAAAATATTGTCTTTGGTGCGAGTATATCTTAGTTGCAAAATTAATGAAATGACCAGAAATATGACGATAAATCAGTTAAAGGTATTCTTCTAGATTACTCACACACAAAGAAAGTTGTACACAATTCACAGACAGTTTATAGCTGTAACAATTGTTTACCCACAGCAGGTGTCAAAAGCGTAGTATTGCGTCATGGTTGATCCAACGCAATTTCTTTGATCTTGCTTCACTGAGAAAATGTAAATTTCAAAGAGCAGAAATCTTAAAATAGTACAAGATAAAAGTTTCTGATCAGTTTTCTTTTCTAGTCTTTTTATATTTTCAAAGTCAGTCATAGGAAAGCAGTGGTATACAACTGTGTTTGATTATAAAGGACAAATAAGTATAGATTATTACATGTAGAATTCCATATCTGACCTGATATCTTCCCGAGACTCCTATATCTGATTGATTGATTGATTAATGGTGTTTAACGCCCGAGCAGCAGTGTTTCAGCTATATTCAGGCGACTCCTATATCTACCCCCGAGGCGCATGCCAAGGGCACGATATAGGTCGAGGGAAGATATCAGGACATATATGGAATTCGACATGTAATAATCTATTAATCACATATTTACACGTGATTTAAAAGAAAGTAAAATAATATATTAACTTTTTTTATTTAATAACATTTTATAATGTTTATATTTGAGGTTCTGTGTACGTATCTCGTTTAGCAGCAGAATTTTTTTTTCACGTAAGCAGTGTCAATGTCCTAATTAAGATGTTGTAGAGGTTTTATCATCAAAATTCCTAAATTTTGAGCCAAATCAGGCTACGGTCATCTACTCATTTAGAACAAAAAAAAACTTAGGAATAAAATCACTTTCTAAGTTTCAGGACAGTACATTAAGAAAAATCAATGGTATTCTGCACCGAAGTGTTACTATCGGGCTGGTGATACCCTCGAGCACTAACAGTCCACCAGCAGAGACATCGACCCAGTGGTTACAAATGAAATGTCATCAAAGATATCAATGTTATAGAATCTACAAGCCACGGGCGTTTTGTCAAACCAAAAACATATTTTTAGATACGACAACTCTCTACGATCTAGTCATTTTACGTAAGACGTCCTCAACACAGGGCAGATATCGGCCCGGGGCAGAGATATGCATCACTTACTGCTACGTGTATTACTAGGCCGAATTTTACTGCCGTTATAATCCGAAGTTAATTTTGTGATTTGTCGGATTAACGGCAGAATTTAGTCCTATTGCTCGTAATGTAGCAAATAAAAAATTCTAACTTCGGTCTATTTATACAAAATTCTAACATAATATTCATCTTCTTTCCTGTTATTTTCGCAATGTCCGAAGCTTTAATAGCTTCGGACATTGCGAAAATAACAGGAAACGATCTTTATTGAAGAAATTTCCTTTTTCTACTTTGAAGATGCACGTGGAAACAGCCTCCCAAGTCAGGTGTTCTGATTCCGCGTTCGCTCCATCATCACCCCTGACAACTTACATATATATTTTTCGGGTCTGAGTGTCGCCATCTGGCGGTGACCGGAGTTAAAATCAGCCAATGAAATTTATCGTAACCTTCGCCTAATGTTTACATGTAAACAAATAATGTCTGCGCCCTGTATCGATGGTTTTTTAACGAAATGTTGGGCAGATTCCATCCGGACCTTAAAAAGAAGCTGTATGAGCGATGAAAGCAGGAGCCATTTGTTTTTCAAATGAAATGAGGACGACTGCAATGGCATGTAAAAATTTGCAAACGAACGTTGTTCACATTTGCCAGATATATGACTGGAGTTCTGTGCAGTATGTGAAAGCAGTAGTAAATGATTCAATTATAATTACAAATTAATAGACAAATAAAATTTTCTGTAATCCGGACGTACTTCTTAGAACTGAAACAGGACTGAGAAAGATAGAGAAAGAGGTGGGTGAAGTAACCCAAATCGAGATTGTTTTAATAGGGGACAGATCTGTCAGTGACAATAGAAGTCAGTGAATGTCAATTTGTAAATATTCCAACCAAAATTGATGTAGAGAATTTGTTCATTTAATTGGATTATATGTGATTTAAATTTTACAACACATTTAGATTGACATTTACATGTATTACACACCTGCATGTAATCTTCAACACATCATCACATTCAAGACTTGAGTAAAATTTAGTGAACAGTTAATTATGCACCATGTTAAAACTACTGATTTCAGGAGGAAAACATTCAACTTCTAAATGGACATGGATAATATACTGTACATGTAAGAATGTGAGGGATATTTAAAATGTCTAAATGTGACAACGTTTAAAGAGTAGGTAAATAATAATTTGTTCTATTTTTCTCAGATATTTTGTCTAAAAATGTTGTCTTGAAATGATTAGTTGATTACCGTCTAGACATCATTATGTCAGTTAAATTCGAGGCCAGAAGAAATCAAATAAATTGGAATCAATAGAATGAACAAATGTGGAGGAAATTTGGGCAATCAATGGAAGCCTATTGCCAGTCGGGTACTGATTTCTGCGAATTTTGCCGGTTGTAGCAGCTACACGGCTTCTAACTATCGAAATATATACTAATGGGGTCACGGCTGAGGTTTAACCCTTAAACAGCGTAGCAGTCTCCAAAACTCCTACTTGTTCGCTGTCACGGGTATGTAGTTCTAAAAGTGTCACCTTATTACATTGAAAAACGGGGATGTGATTTCGAGACTACTGTGCCACAATATAGTGTGAAAATTGCTGAGAAAGGCGTTTAACCCCATATAACCAATAACTAGCCTTTATTTATCGGTAAGTCAAACTAATCATCTACAAAATTGAGCATAAAAATAACAAAAATCGAAAGAAAATAATATATTCTCTTTGAAATTATGAAATTGATTCTGACTGTTTTATCATTACACGACAACCCCATCAAGAGGACACCCATATTATCAACACCCAAGGATGGGCATGGTGGCTTTATGAACGGAGATCTCATAACTACCCGAGTATCAGTGAACTTCAAACAATTTTAAACAAGGTATTTAATTAATTTACTGCAAACCTATATTTATTGTTGATAGTAATGTTGACTTATTATATTTTTAATAGGATTTTCTTTGCAGAAAAAAGACTGCAGAATCTATTACGATTTGGACACTTTATGATGCTATCGATTATTGAAAGGTGGACCACTGAAATGCTAGGAATATAGAGCGATCTTCCTTTGCATCATGTAGACGTTCTAGGGTTATCTTAAGCTTTATTGTTATATTGTTTAGTACCAGGTTTTTTACCATTGATTGATTGAATGTGTCGGTCTGCGGCAGTATGTCAGCCATATTCAGGACGTGAACAATTAACAAACAATGAATCAACCGGTAAAAGGATAGGCGTAGAGAACGCAATGAAATAAAGACTGCCACTGGAAACGCTTGCAGTAATAAATAAGGGCGGAGAATTTGGCCTTTGTATCGGCTACAACGAGCTTATTGTCATTGCGACAATCTCTAAATATGTCACTCACTATGGTCCGCGGCCAGGCTCTTCGTAGTATGACCTGACACCCCTTCCAAAGAGATAGTTTTCCTTATCATCTAATTGCGGACGTGCTGGGCAGTTCTGTGCGTTGAGCACTAGGAAACCTTCAACAGTTGTAGGTTCTTTTGACAAACAGCCTCGGATCAATAATTTGTTTCAGGGGATTGTTGGTTTTTTTAATAGTGTCTTATGTCATTTTCAACAATTTGTAATAAATATTAAGGGAGGTGAAAACTGGCAGGAAAGCTGGCAATCCCTGTCATTGAGGTTGGAGTCGAGAGCCACCCTTCCCGCCCTAAGGCAACCTCAGTGTTGACAGACAAATTTATTCGGTACTATGTTGTATATTCCTACGCTCTCCCGCCTAGGTACATTTAAAGGCATTGATAGGTTTCTTAGGTACTATGTTTGTGTATTCCTACGCTCTCCCGCCTAGGTACATTTTAAGGCCTAGATGGGTTTCTGGGGTACTATGTTTTTTATATTCCTCCGCTCTCCCGCCTGGTTAACATCAGGTAGATAAATTAAAAACTGGTCGACATCAGGTAGATAACTAAAACACTGGTCGACATCAGGTAGGCAACTATTGCCCTTGTGGACATAGTGTAGGTAACTTTTATACTTGTCGACATCGTGTAGGTAACTAGTACACTTTTCGACAACGTGTAGGTAACTAGTACACTTGTCGCCATATAGTAGGAAACTAGTACACTTGTCGACATCGTGTAGGTAGCTAGAACACTTGTCGACATAATATAGGTCGCTAGAACACTTGTCGACATCGTGTAGGTAACTAGTACACTTGTGGACATCATGGAGGTAACTAGTACACTTGTCGACATCGTGGATTTAACTAGTACACCTGTCGACATGTAGAAGGTAACTAGTACACTTGTCGACATGTAGTAGGTAACTATTACACTTGTCGACATTGTGTAGGTAACTAGACCATTTGTCGACATCGTGTAGGTAACTAGTACACTTGTCGACATCAGGTAGGTAACTAGTACACTTGTCGACATGTAGTAGGTAACTAGTACACTTGTCGACATCGTGTAGGTAACTAGTACACTTGTCGACATCGTGGATTTAACTAGTACACTTGTCGACATCAGGTAGGTAACTAGTACACTTGTCGACATGTAGTAGGTAACTAGTACACTTGTCGACATCTTGTAGGTAACTAGACCACTTGTCGACATCGTGTAGGTAACTAGTACACCTGTCGACCTCGTGTAGGTAACTATTACACTGGTCGACATGTAGTAGGTAACAAGTACGCTTGTCGAAATCGGGGTAGGTAACTAGTACACTTGTCGACATGTAGTAGGTAACTAGTACACTTGTCGACATCGTGTAGGTAACTTTTTACACTTGTCGACATCGTGTAGGTAGCTAGAACGTTTGTCGACATCAGGTAGGTAACTAGTACACTTGTCGACATGTAGTAGGTAACTATTACACTGGTTGACATGTAGTAGGTAACAAGTACGCTTGTCGAAATCGGGGTAGGTAACTAGTACACTTGTTGACATAGTGTAGGTAGCTAGAACACTTGTCGACATCGTGTAGGTAGCTAGAACACTTGTCGACATCAGGTAGGTAACTAGTACACTTGTCGACATCGTGTAGGTAACTAGAACTCTTGTCGACAAAGTGTAGATAACTAGAACAATTGTCGACATGTAGTAGGTAACTAGTACACTTGTTGACATAGTGTAGGTAACTAGTACACTTGTCGACATCGAGTAGGTAACTACTACACTTGTCGACATCGTGTAGGTAACTAGAACAATTGTCGACATGTAGTAGGTAACTAGTACACTTTTCGACATCGTGTAGGTAACTAGTACACTTGTCGACATCGAGTAGGTAACTACTACACTTGTCGACATCGTGTAGGTAACTAGTACACTTGTCGACATGTGGTAGGTAACTATTACACTTGTCGACATCGTGTAGGTAACTATAACACTTGTCGACATCGTGTAGGTAACTAGTACACTTGTTGACATAGTGTAGGCAGCTAGAACACTTGTCGACATCGTGTAGGTGGCTAGAACACTTGTCGACATAGTGTAGGTAACTAGAACAATTGTCGACATGTAGTAGGTAACTAGTACACTTTTCGACATCGTGTAGGTAACTAGTACACTTGTCGGTGTAGGTAACTAGTACACTTTTCGACATCGTGTAGGTAACTAGTACACTTGTCGACATGTGGTAGGTAACTAGAACAATTGTCGACATGTAGTAGGTAACTAGTACACTTTTCGACATCGTGTAGGTAACTAGTACACTTGTCGACATGTGGTAGGTAACTAGTACACTTGTCGACATCGTGTAGGTAACTATTATACTTGTCGACATCGTGTAGGTAACTAGTACACTTGTCGACCTCGTGTAGGTAACTAGTACACTTATCGACATGGTGTAGGTAACTAGTATACTTGTCGACCTCGTGTAGGTAACTAGTATACTTGTCGACATCGTGTAGGTAACTAGTATACTTGTCGACATCGTGTATGTAACTAGTACACTTGTCGACATCGTGAAGGTAACTAGTACACTTGTCGACATCGTGTAGGTAACTAGTATACTTGTCGACATCGTGTAGGTAACTAGTATACTTGTCGACATCGTGTAGGTAACTAGTACACTTGTCGACATCGTGTAGGTAACTAGTACACTTGTCGACATCGTGTAGGTAACTAGTATACTTGTCGATTAATGTAGGCAACTACCAACTACAATTGTCGACATCAAGTATGCAACTATTATACTGGCCGATATCTGCAGCAAACGACTACACGTGTCTAAATCGGGCAAGTAACTATGACAGGTTGGTGCTGAAATAACTAAATCTATCCTAATACAATTATAAATAATGGCAAGGGTTCGCTGCGTAGCAACGTTCGCTGTTATATAACCCTAATCAACCCCACACGGTTGTATAACCCTAATGAACCCCACACGGTTGTATAACCCTAATGAACGCCAGACGGTAGTATAACCCTAATGAACCCCACACGGTTGTATAACCCTAATGAACCCCACACGGTTGTATAACCCTAATGAACCCCACATGGTTGTATAACCCTAATAAACCCCCACACGATTGTATAACCCTAATAAACCCCTCACGGTTGTATAACCCTAATGAACTCCACAGGGTTATATAACCCTAATGAACCCCACACGGTTGTATAACCCTAATAAACCCCTCACGGTTGTATAACCCTAATGAACTCCACACGGTTATATAACACTAATGAACCCCACACGGTTGTATAACCATAATAAACCACACACGATTGTAAAACCCTAATGAACCCCAAACGGTTGTATAACCCTAATGAACATCAAACGGTTATATAACCCTAATGAACCCCACACGATTGTACAACCCTAATGAACACCACACGGTTATATAACCCTAATGAACCCCACACGGTTGTATAACCCTAATGAACCCCACACGGTTGTATAACGCTAATGAACCTCACACGGTTGTATAACACTAATGAACCCCACACGGTTGTATAACCATAATGAACCCAACACGGTTGTATAACCCTAATGAACCCCACACGGTTGTATAACCCTAATGAACCCCACACTGTTGTATTAACCTAATGAACCCCACACAATTATATAACCCTAATCAACCCCACACGGTTGTATAACCCTAATGAACCACACACGGTTGTATAACCCTTATGAACCCCACACGTTTGTATAACCCTAATGAACTTCCAATGTTTGTATAACCCTAATGAACCCCACACTGTTGTATAAACCTAATGAACCCCACATGGATGTATAACCCTAATGAACCCGACATGGTTGTAAAACCCTAATGAGCCCCTCACGGTTGTATAACCCTAATGAACCCCAAACGGTTGTATAACCCTAATGAACATCACACGGTTATATAACCCTAATGAACCCCACACGGTTGTACAACCCTAATGAACACCACACGGTAATATAACCCTAATGAACCCCACACGGTTGTATAACCCTAATGAACCCCGCACGGTTGTATTACCCTAATGAACCCCACATGGTTGTATTACCCTAATGAACTTTACACGGTTGTATATTCTTATACTCAGACATAATGTAAGGATTTCATGTTTGTACTGAAAGAAAGCCGGAGTACCGGTAAAAACTGGCATGTATTGTCAATTATGATTGGAGTTGAGCGTTTATAAAATCACGTGTTTACATGTTCGTCTGCATATATTATCCGATATTAACATGTTCGTCTGTATATAACATCCCGTGTTTACATGTTCGTACGTACATAATATCCCGCGTTTACATGTTTATCCGTATATAATATTCCGTGTTTAAATGTTCGTCCGTATATAATATTCCGTGTTTACATGTTCGTCCTAATATAATATTTCGTGTTTACATGTTCGTCCGTATATAACATTCCGTGTTTACATGTTCGTCCGTATATAAAATTCCGTGTTTACATGTTCGTCCGTACAATACAATACAATACAATACAATACAATACAATACAACACAACACAACACAATGCAATACAATACAATACAATACAATACAATACAAAAGCTTTATTTTAATTCGGCACATACAAAACAGTGCAACACAAGCTCTGATGAGCTTTTTACCGAATACAGACAAACATAATATACATGCATGCATTCAAATTAAAATGACGTGACAGTACAATAAAATAAATAACATCAAAAGCTCTAGCACATGCATAAAGCAACATACAGTTAAAAAAAGTAAGATCAAAAGCACTAGCCTAAGCAACAGCAATATAATATTCCTTGTTTACATGTTTGTCTGTATTTAATATTCCGTGTTTACATGTTTGTCTGCATATAATATTCCGTGTTTACATGTTCGTCCGTATATAATATTCCGTGTTTACATGTTCGTCTGTATATAATATTCCGTGTTTACATGTTCGTCTGTATATAATATTCCGTGTTTACATATTCGTCCGTATATAATATTCCGTGTTTACATGTTCGTCCGTATATAATATTCCGTGTTTACATGTTCGTCCGTATATAATATCCCCTGTTTAGATGTTCGTCCGTATATAATATTCCGTGTTTACATGTTCGTCCGTATATAATATTCCGTGTTTACATGTTCTTCTGTATATAATATTCCGTGTTTACATATTCGTCCGTATATAATATTCCGTGTTTACATGTTCGTCCGTATATAATATTCCGTGTTTACATGTTCGTCCGTATATAATATCCCCTGTTTAGATGTTCGTCCGTATATAATATTCCGTGTTTACATGTTCGTCCGTATATAATATTCCGTGTTTACATGTTCGTCCGTATATAATATTCCGTGTTTATATGTTCGTCCGTATATAATATTCCGTGTTTACATGTTTGCCCGTATATAATATTCCGTGTTTACATGTTCGTCCGTATATAATATTCGTGTTTACATGTTCGTCCGTATATAATATTCCGTGTTTACATGTTTGTCCGTATATAATATTCTGTGTTTACATGTTCGTCCGTATATAATATTCCGTGTTTACATGTTCGTCCGTATATAATATTCCGTGTTTACATGTTTGCCCGTATATAATATTCCGTGTTTACATGTTCGTCCGTATATAATATTCCGTGTTTAAATGTTCGTCCGTATATAATAGTCCGTGTTTACATGTTTGCCCGTATATAATATTCCGTGTTTACATGTTCGTCCGTATATAATATTCCGTGTTTACATGTTTGCCCGTATATAATATTCCGTGTTTACATGTTCGTCCGTATATAATATTCCGTGTTTAAATGTTCGTCCGTATATAATATTCCGTGTTTACATGTTCATCCGTATATAATATTCCGTGTTTACATGTTTGTCTGTATATAATAACCCGCGTTTCCATGTTCATCCTATAATAACCCGTTTTTACATAGTTATTTTACACACCGTTTTTCTTGAAAAAATTCAATAGTTTAATAAAGGATAATAAATAAAAAAATAGGTGTTAATAATTAACTTCAGTACCTGTGTAGTTGAGATTTCGTATTTTTAATATGTCCATGTAAAATTCACACGAAAGTTCGAGGACGTAAACATGGAGAATAAATATTTATAGATTAAAATACCTTTCCTATATCGGCTCCCGTACCAGCATGAGATACATGAGACGATTTTGAACATTGCGAAATGCCATAATCAACTATTAACTTTACGTATTTTGTTTAAAAAACCACGTGTTATAATCATTGGAAACGGAACACAATAAGATTAATGTGGAACATTTTTTTTAAAATTAATCACAAAACAATCGCAGATAGCCCTAAACATCAAGAATCTACCATAATGTAATGTTAATATTTTTTCCCAGTTCCCTCCTCATTGCCCTATTTCATACTCCCGTCACACTCACTCTGATTCCTGTCCTTATTACTCTGATTCCTGTCCTTATTACTCTGATTGCTGTCCTTATTACTCTGATTCCTGTCCTTATTACTCTGATTCCTGTCCTTTTTACTCTGATTCCTGTCCTTATTACTCTGATTCCTGTCCTTATTACTCTGATTCCTGTCCTTATTACTCTGATTCCTGTCCTTATTACTCTGATTCCTGTCCTTATCACTCTGATTCCTGTCCTTATTACTCTGATTCCTGTCCTTATTACTCTGATTCCTGTCCTTATTACTCTGATTCCTGTCCTTATTACTCTGATTCTTGTCCTTATTACTCCCCCTCCCCCAACAACCACACCTTGTCCTACCGATAATATTTTGTTTATTGTGAAGTGAAAAGATTCCATAAGTCTGGTTTTAAATGCCTCGAACAGGTCTCGCCTGTCGAATTCTGCATTTTCATGAAAACATAAATTTAATTTGTGTTGCATGCATGAATACTTAAAGACTGAAGAGTTTCAAAAAGAAATACATGGCTCACCAAGAACACCCCAGCCCGCACAACCCTGTCTGGTTGTCGCTATGCTGCAGTGAACAATAACAGGGGCAAATAATTCAATTTTCTTTTTTTAAATTGTTACTTGACATAAACATTCTCTCCAGCATATATTTTTCCGTGTTGTTCAATACTATTATTAAAAATTATTTCCTATCAGACTTGTAAAAATATACAGGTAACATTGGTTTCAGCGAATGCATAAAAAGAATTAAATGCGTCTTGCTTCATATATCAGGGACATTTCTCGCCTGTTGAGCTCCAAATTCGCAGCAAATCCACCAGTAATAACATATTTACATAAAACAATTCAAAATGACATCGCAACTGGATCGACTTGTATTGAGAACTAAATCCTTTGATTGATTGATTGATTGATTGATTGATTGATTGATTGATTGATTGATTGATTGATTGATTGATTGATTGATTGATTGATTGATTGATTGATTGATTGATTGATTGATTGATTTGCTTTACGTCCAGTAAGCAGTATTTCAATATTCAGGACGAGAACAAGTTAACAAATAAATCAATAGAAAAAATAGAGTAAATGGGGCTTATGGAACACAATTTTGACTACCGATGAGTATTCAATTGGATAGGGTTGGAGAATTTAGCCTCTTGTAGCGGCTACAATGAGCCTACTCTTTTACGAAATCTATAAAGGGGGACTTTATCTTGTAAGGAGTGGCACTCTCCAAACACGTCATTCACTACGGTCCGCGATCAGGCTTTCCGTATTATGACCTGAAAACCCCCCAAAGAGTAGGTCTCCCAAATACGCCACCAAGGGGCGCGCTCGGCCGATCTGTGGGTCTAGGACTGGGAGCCATACAGGTATGGTCCGAGCCAAATCCTTTTATGACGCTCTCTTCGTTTTCTGCAATGCAGCTGATATCGCCTGAAAATATACTGATAGGTAAGTTAAGAGATGTTGATGTCTCATGAGTTGTACTGTGAATTCATATTCTGAAAACTATCAAAATTCCTAACTAGACTTTCGAAAGGGTTGAAGCCCCCCTCCCACCCAAAAAAAAATCACAAATGTAAAATGTTCCGAGTTTTCCCCGCCATATGTGTTTCCTTAGGAAATTGTAGCTGATTGAAATACCGGTCAGAAGGAAAAGGAATACAATTTCTATCAAAATATTGTCTGGTCTGAGTATGTGTAAAAAAGAGACAGAAAACAAATAACCACTTCGTAGCGCTTTTGAGGATTAATTTAATTACATGTGTTCAGATGTACTCGTCGAATTTCAAATACATCTACTGTCTAAATCATTTTAATATTATAGAAATGACGAACACACAAATGACACATAAAGCGAATAAAAATTTAGTATTTTTACTTTGTAATCAAAGGGAAGTAATTCAATGAAAAAAATTATATGTATCCGGGACGATTAGCGAATACAGGTATTGTACAAACAATATGTATACTATTTAACTTTAAGGATAAAATGGCGAGTACCTTCTTATCAGCAGCGTGTCACCAGGTGGCGTATGAGTTCGAGCATGAGTGTTTCTCGACACTAACCCCATTTCGCCCTTTCTAAAAACTAGTCGCATTGGTTTTCGATGGATAATTTTTTAGCTCTCATTATTACGCAAGCCTATATTCTAAAGTTCATTACACAGAATGTAAATTGTATAAAGATTCTAGCATCTGAAAAAACTATAGTATAAGTTTATATTAATACATTATGTGTCGTCCTTTTAATTGGATAATGCTAAAACTTGTGCAGACGCAGATATAACATATAAGGAATAAAAATGTTCAGTTACATTATTTTAAGTATAAACTTCAGGCGCTGATCCATGTACAGGCGTTCCGTTCCGGGCGTACACCCCTCCCCCCACCAGTAAATGTTTTCCACTTATCTTAGTTGTTCCTACAAGATAAAAGTCAAAACCAGATATGAGGTTCATCGTTGACGGTCAGCTAATATAAAATCTGGTGTTAACACAAAGTTTTTTCAAATATGTTTAATCCGACAGCTTCCTAGAGGCTTCGCCCTAGTGGGCACACTCCCAAGGCACTGCCTAGACCACATGCGTTTTTTTAACGCCCACTAATTATAAATTCCGGATCCGGCCCAGAAGTCGATGTATTTTGGTTTGTATTGTGACTTTCAGGCAATTTTTATTGAAGGAAGAGGCCCGGGTACCTGGATGAAACCCTTGACATTCGTAAGAAAACTGGCAATCCTTATTAATTAATATATATTAGAACACATCCTGCCCGCAGTGAGACTCGAACTTCCAATCTCAGTGTTGACAGTCACGTGATCTATAGTAGAGTAATAACTACCTTAACTACTCGGCGGCCATTTTGTCTACTACGTCATGCCGTTTGATATTGCACATATATCTTTCTACCTCTATAAACGCTTGGCTATTAAACCCTAATTTGTAACAGCCTAATTACCGATGTACGTCTGAAAATTTCTGAATAGAAAGTAAGAACATTCGGCATATCGGACGGAAATGCATTGTTGAACACAAATAAACAGACAACGTTCACATAAAACATTTGTTCATTACAGTAATCAAACGAATGTGAAGATAACACTAGGTCTGATATCTATATACTTATTTTGTGATGTCGAAGTCGAGCTTTCCACTTATTTCAGTACTCAGGCCACTGTCAGTTTTATACAACATATATTGTTTTAAAATATTATTCCTGATTAGTGTTTTCTCACATAATCATTACTAAATGGCAGTTTTAAGGCTAACCTTGTCTCTTTCGGGTTGATACTTTAGTAAAGACTTAATATTATAAATGAGGCCACTGAATGGCGTCGGAATGAAAAGGAGTCCAAAATAAAAATAAAACATTACTTAATATGAAGAAATTGTTCGATATCCCCAATTAGTCTTGCCTGTTATGACTAGATTGTTTGATAATTGGCATTTTAACTAAACAATATGAGGTTCTAACATACGTTTAGGAAGAATGCAGTGACAATACGAAAAGCTTGCATTGTTTATGAAGAAAGCAGTGACAACAGGGATAACGTTTTATTTAGGAAACAAACAGTAACAACACGAATATCTTGTTCTGTTGAGGAAGAAAGCAGTGACGGTACGTACAGCATGTACTGTTTAGTAAGAAAGCAGTGACAACACTACAGTATGTACTGTTAGGAAAAAAACAGTTTTGTACGAAGAGCTTGTACTGTTTATGAAGATAACAGAGACATTATGGATGAAATTTGTTCTTTATGGTGATTTCAGCAAGGTTTCATTGATCTGGAGCGGTAAATATTAATCTTGGCTTCAAAGAGCTGGACCAGCGTATTGTACACCAAAGTCAAGCTAACATAGAACATTTATTTGCATGTCGAGAGCATAATTACTACAAAAGCCATTGTCAGTTTATTTTTGTATTCACCTCAAGCGAAGTGTGGCGTTAAAGACATAAAACACGAAGCCCTGGAAATTTTTATGAAAAAAATACACTTTTCAATAAGAAAAACGAAAAGCCTAAAATATAGATGCATTAAAGGTCTTCGTCATCAAATCGCTAGCATTTTCGGAGACCCGTTTATTTGATGGACCTAACACGTTGTAGAATTATGTGTATCTTATCTTTGTTTATTTCTACATATCAGACCACGGATGCACACATGTATGTTGGGTCTCTTCCCATGTTCTTGTCCTAAATATTGCTTAACTATAATTCTGCACGTTAGCCATTCAATCAATCTATCTATCACCTAATCAATCAACCAATCAATCACAAATATAATACATATGGACTCTATGGCATTAACCTCGTATGATACCTAATTGACCTGTTATCGGTTTACACTTGTAAGGAAGAAGCTGATATATGTTGGAAAGCATAGACCTGATTCATTTATTAGTTTACAATGGATTACTCAAATAATAAAAAAAACTACAGTTAGTAAACGCCAACATATGAAACATTTTCACTGTCAGCTATTAAGGGACCGATTGGGGGGTTTGGGACCGGGGGTCCTAAATGCAACAGGATATACTCGACTCCAATCCTAATTGACAGGGATAGCAAGTTTTCCTACGGAAAGTCGGAGTTTTCTACGGGTAGTCCGGCTTCCTTCTCAATAAACACTGGACGACATGATATAGCTTAAATATTAATTAAAACAAACTAACAAACTTAACTTAAAAAAATTCCATAGTACGTACACTATCAAGAAGGCTTAACTTAACGAATGCGTTCGCTTCTAAAATGAATATTTATATATAGATTACCGGAAATTACTTTCCTGTATTTGCCCCGTTTTTCTGTTTTGAGCCTGTTTTTTACTTATTGGTCTTGTATTTTCTGTATTGAGCCTGTTTTTTCTGTATTGGTCATGTTCACAAGAGCCATATGGCATGGACAATTTCACATGTATTATACTCACATGGTTAAAAATATTATATATTATTATACACGTGTGCAATAAATAATATAATATAGTACAGAAATACATTATTAGGATTAGTTTAGCGGTCTCGATATAGTTATTCATCTACCATGTATAACCGGCGCGTCAACAACGAGGTTGAGATTTCGGGACTGGTGTGCTCGACTCCAACCTTAATTAACAAGGATTGCCAGTTTATGACTAATTTTATGGTTTGTTATCTTGTACGCGGGCTTCAAAAACTTTATTACAATTCAACGAAAATATAGCTATTAAACATGTTTTAAGCGGAGTTTCATTCCATTAAACAAAGCCACAATATAAAAGTCATAATTCGCAAAAGTCAACAATATTTACAGTTGTACATGTATAAATTATAAATATTTAAAGTATTACACGTGTACATGTTTTTTTTAACAAACTGTCAGACATTTTTCTCTTAGTAAAAATGCCTCAATGGCTGAATGAACTGGGTCATCTAATATTGATCACCGATGTGTCAGCACTAAGGCTGTAAGGTCAAGTATGACGAGTGCTCTCGACTCCATCCAGGTTTTCTGTAGACCGACGAAGGGGCTCAAGGGGTCTCTGGTTTTCCTCGCTCCCTCTCCTAACGCAATAAAACTATGATGCTATGATATATCTTTACCCGTGATCAAGTAAATATTAAAAAAAAATCGCACGTCTTATGGATCGGTACTTAATAAAAGTTGGGCAAAATGTTTATGGGTTAAATTGATACAAGATAATTTTTAGAATAGTGTCTTGTTTTCAAAAATTTATTTAAAAAAAACCGTGTACTTCCCCAAAGGTTCACTATTGGGAAAGTTCATAATTTTGAAGTTTCGTCAGATGCCTTACTGTTTCGAAAAAATCTTTCACTTCGAAGCTTTCTTACTCGCATTGCTCCAAAGGTTACTGTTTTCTATTGTGTATTGCTACAACGATTCATGCTAGTTACAAATCAATGTGGTATTAATATTGTTCTTAAACAGCGTTTATGCGTCTTTGATTCCAATTGCATTATGCTAACAATTTGGATTATAATCCACGCTTCGTCTGAAAATTAAGCAAAGCCGATCAAGTACATTCTTTTCGGAATAAAAGCAATGTTCAATTTATTGCCATAAAATATAGAATTTGACCTGTTTAATATTAACTGTTGCAATATTCTATCCCGAGCTATTTATAAGGATATACGTCAAACGCATCCGCTTTTCTGTGGGAGTAGAGTTTTGTAATTGTAACAGCCCTTCAAGACATGCACTCCTCGTGGCGTAAGAGTAGTTCAAACAGAATAAAATAATATACCGATTGAAAATGATTGTTTCTAGAATGTGTTCTATTGATTGTATAGCGTTTTTAAACAGCAGAATTTGGTTATTCGAGTCAACCATTCATTGAAGGCTTGTTAAATTATGATCAGTTGGCAATATACACGGACACAATATCTATATTGAGTAATTCATTGATAGATTTTTAAATTAAATAAAAAAATTCTTGAATCATGTACATTGTCATTTACAAGATCTATGCATTAAATGACGTAGAATTGTGTGTGTGTGTGTATGTGTGTGGAGTAAATTCGGTGTATTATGTTTATTTCTTCCGACATACTTAAGTTCTTACTGCCGTAAGGGTGTTTGGCTGAAAACTTAATTGGCAAGGATTGCAAACTTTCTTGATAAATATCGAGTGGTTTACGTGGTACACCAACTTCATCCTCTTTTAAATTCTGCGCGCTATTTGTATCGCTGAAACAATGTTAAAAGAAGTGGTAAACCACATTAAAACAAACACACAAACAATAAAATACATCTTAGCTTAGATGGAGCCGACTTAAAAACTCAAGACTTGGTCTATATTTTCAGAACAGTAGCAATAATGTCTTTCACATAGCGAAACTTTGAAAATCGAAGAAAAATCGGCCAGAAAACCATAAAATTCCAAGTACATGTAAGAGTAGAACGCCCTAGAACTAAAAGAGTCATATTTATAAAACATTTATTTTTTAACCCAAGTATTTTGATTTTTTATGTTATGCAAAAACGTGCAACGATAGTTGACGTGAATTAAAAAAACGTGCAACGATAGTTTACGTGAATTATTTTTCGTATGCTTCTGATCGGCGATACTTGACGTGAACTGATATATTTACTGCCATGACTTGTGATCTTCTGCCGTGTAAATTCATCTGCTGATCATGGTTCATAAAAACAAACCCAATCTTGTTGATTGGTAAGTGTTAATTTCTTACTTTATGATTGCACAATTTGTACATGTTTCCAACTGAACTTAAACAAACATGTGACGTTGTTCAGCCTCTGCTGCAGGAATAAGAATTTTTTGCCGCTCTCGCTGCTCGTATCTGGGTAATGGGAAAATAACGCTTTGTGCGTCTCTATCCCGATCTTACCATTTAACTGAATTTAAACAGCCAAAATAAAAAAGAGACAATCTACTTAAAATGTAATCTTTCACCTGCTTCCCCTTTCTGTTATTGGTCGCTGCGTTAGCGACCAATAATAAAAGGGGGGTAGCAAGTGTAAGATTTAATTTTAATTACAGATTGAAAAATTGAATTATAAGTCTTATAACCAGTCTACTATAGTTAGCAAGTAGTTCCTGCCATTTAACTTTAGCTTATATCACGCAGACAACCAATATTTGTACCTAATAATATAAGGAAGGCAATCAGGAAGAAAAACCGCGTTCACCGAAAAGCCAAGAGGTTTAACCGTCTAACTGATTGGAGCAAATTAAGATCTATACGAAATAAAGTAACATCTCAAGTCAGACAAGCTAAAGAGAAATATACTAAAAATCTCATTAGTAAGCTCCTGAGTGATAACCGTCAATCGAAATCATGGTGGAATGTCTGTAAGAAACGCCAGAATACTTAAGAAATCTAGTTCCAAACTCAGTGGCGTCTGTACATGGCCATTTCACGCGACAATCAAATAATATATCTGAAATACGCGCTAGAAGTAACTTCTATTCGTCCACGATAAAACTCTGGAACAAGCTCCCACGTGACATTCGAAATTCTACGTCTATTCATATTTTTAAAAACAATTTAAAAAATCATGTAATATATTATTACGCTGGCTCTAGACAAGGTCAAATATTCCACTCTAGATAATAGATTATGCATGAACTGTTCTTCTCTAAACGAACACCTTTTCTCACGTAATCTAATCGACTCACCCAACTGTGTATGGACACACTGAGTCAACTACTCATTACTTGCTTTACTGCCATATATACAAAAACATTAGAGATAATACCATTTTTACTATTAACTCCAATCTACCTTTTGATGTAAACCTTTTACTATTTGGGTCAGATAGCCTAACGTTTGAACAAAATACAGATATATTTATCAAAACTCGAAACTTCATCATAGCAAATAAACGAGTCTAAGCAATATCATATTTTTATTTTTTCTTGCATTTCATCATTACAGTTTTTATTATATATTTGTGTTGGTTTTGTTACTCCTTAGTTATATATTGTCAAACAAGGGTTAAATTATACACACATTACTCCTTCATGTAGCATGTTTACTCATCCTAATAATGTAGTACTCTTTCAACAGTTAGGAAACGGACTTGATATCAGCTTTAATTAGCTTGCTTCCGAATCCTTTACGTTTTATGCTTATGTCTGCTTGTAACTTTGTATGATATTATTGAAATAAATATGTTTAAACTAAATAATATTCCGTCTTTAAGGGTTCGTCTGTAAACAATATCCCGTCTTTAAGGGTTAGTCTGTAAATAATATCCCGTCTTTAAGGGTTAGTCCGTGTATGATATCCCGTCTTTAAGGGTTCGCCTGTAAATAATATCCCGTCTTTAAGGGTTCGTCTGTAAATAATATCCCGTCTTTAAGGGTTAGTCGGTGTATGATATCCCGTCTTTAAGGGTTAGTCCCTGTATGATATCCCGTCTTTAATGGTTCGCCTGTAAATAATATCCCGTCTTTAAGGGTTCGTCTGTAAATAATATCCAGTCTTTAAGGTTCGTCTGTATATAATATCCGCTCTTTAAGGGTTTGTCTGTAAATAATATCCCGTCTTTAAGGGTTCGTCTGTAAATAATTTCCCGTCTTTAAAGGTTAGTCCGTGTATGATATCCCGTCTTTAAGGGTTAGTCCGTGTATGATATCCCGTCTTTAATTGTTCGTCTGTAAATAATATCCCGTCTTTCAGGGTTCGTCTGTAAATAATATCCCGTCTTTAATGGTTCGTTTGTAAAGAATATCCCATCTTTAAGGGTTCTTCTGTAAATCATATCTCGTCTTTATGCGTTCGTCAGTATAAAAACCCCGTCTTTAAGGGTTCGTCTGTATATAATATCCGGTCTTTAAGGGTTCGTCTGTAAATAATATCCCGTCTTTAATGGTTCGTCTGTATATAATATCCCGTCTTTAATGGTTCGTCTGTAAATAATATCCGGTCTTTAAGGTTCGTCTGTATATAATATCCGCTCTTTAAGGGTTTGTCTGTAAATAATATCCCGTCTTTAAGGGTTCGTCTGTATATAATATCCCGTCTTTAAGTGTTCGTCCGTACATAATATCCCGTCTTTAAGGTTTCGTCTGTAAATAATATCCCGTCTTTAAGGGGTCGTCTGTAAATCATATCCCGTCTTTAAGGGTTTGTCTGTAAATAATATCCCATCTTTAAGGGTTCTTCTGTAAATAATATACCGTATTTAAGGGTTCGTCTGTAAATAATATCCCGTCTTTAAGTGTTCGTCTGTATATGATATCCCGTCTTTAATGGTTCGTCTGTAAATAATATCCCGTCTTTCAGGGTTCGTCTGTAAATAATATCCGTCTTTAATGGTTCGTCTGTAAATAATATCCCGTCTTTAAGGTTTCGTCTGTAAATAATATCCCGTCTTAAAGGGTTCGTCTGTAAAACTTCTATGAGTAGAAATCAGTTTGTTTAAAATATCTGCAAACACAACAAATGTACTATTTTTACACATGCAATTTTACTGTTTTCATAAAAAAGAAAGAATAGCAACTATTAAACAATTTGATCATTTTTCAGTTATCTTGTATGTTGTCATAGGCCTTAAGAAATAAATACATGAACTTTATGGGCATAGAAACATACAGAAACATTGTGTACCATTTTTATACTAAATAAAATGTTTATCAATTACCTTAAATATCCATTAGTTTTGTTATTTTTATGATAAATATGTTTGAAACCAGAGTGAAAATTAAAGATTATATCTTTTTTTTCAATATGGCCGACTTAATATAAACAATATTGAAACATTTACTGACTTCACTATTTCCTTTGTGAACTACAGAGACATGTACTTGTTTTATTACACATTTATGTAATTAGTATGAACTTTATGGGCATAGAAACATAAATAAACATTATGCACCATATTTATACAAAATAAAATGTTTATCAATTACCTTAAATATCCATTAGTTTTGTTATTTTTATGATAAATATGTTTGAAACCAGGGTGAAAATTAAAGATTATAGTTTTTTCAATATGGCCGACTTAATAAACATTTTCTGACTTCACTTTTTCCTTTGTGAACGACTGAGATATATTATTGGATCAAAACTTGTAGCAGTGTTCTAATTTATTATATTTATAAATTATTTTAAGGAAATTTAATATTAAACACATACCTTATCTTAGGTTATATAAATGTAAACAATCTCCATTAAGTTTTCCTCCTGAACATCCTTTTGAAAAATTTGCCAAATTATTTGATTGGCTTATGATTCTCCATTTTCATTGGTCAATATTTGAAAACTGATTAATCAAAAAACAAATTTGAGTTGTATAAAAAAAATTAGCATTTATGAACAAAATCATTTAAAATTCTTGTCAGTAATAAAACATATTTTAGAAATAAAACAAGCCACTGCTTTAAAAATATTCAACTTGTATATGCTATAGTTTTTCTTAAAGAGTAGAATACTTAACTAATAGAACATGAAAACTTAAAATATATTTTTAATTAAATTTAAATAAATTTTGCGAGAATACTGACTTTTGATTGGCTGGAAAATATTTTCTATCAGAGGATGGAAAACAAATTTGAAAAAGTCGAGCACATTATATCCCTATAAGGCTAGAACTCACAACCTAAGTGTTGGCACACCGGTTATTAATAGCAGATGACTATCTTGAACACATAACTAACAATTATTCAGGACGAGAACATGTAATAAAGATCAATTGCGTTAATAGGACGAACAAAATGACAAGAACGCTTTACGATGAACAGTTGGGTATGGACGGAAAATTAAGTGTGCTGAGGCTAAAATGAAGCTACATGTTGTTTTTTTCAAAATCTGCCAAATGGGTCTTTACCTGGCAAGAGACCTGATTTTTGTTCTATGTTTGACACCCTATGCTCTGCAGATATGGTGTATCTATTATCAGCTAACAATGCCCTCCCCGTTCCAAAGTTAGGCTTCTTTAGTATCTAGGTAATCTAGCTGATTACAGTATTGATCATTAGCTAGAGAATACAAATATTTGATCACATACACGTATGTAGCTATAATATTAATCAAATCATAAAGTCGATTGATTTCTGGTCTAGAAAGACCTTCCGGAAATCTAATGCACGCCGTATTGCGTTTTGGTGTTTTAGTTTCTGCTATAGATACATTTTGTATAACATAAGCGATTTGATTTCATTGATGGACACGTTAAAGTAACAAAAAAAAATATCAATAAAAATGTATAGCAAACTTTAGAAGAGGTCATGAAAATTGACATGCACAGTACATCATATGTACAAAGGAGCCAATGGAATGCATTAATCACAAATAAGGAAACATAAAATAAAGTATTGCTTATTTCTGACACAATACACACTTAAAACATCAACCTTTATTTCGTTGTTCGTGCTACTAATCCAGGGGAACCATTTGTTTTATTATCAAAATGGGTGTCGGGAGATTTCTTTGATTACCTGCGGATAGGATATTCTTTGCAAAATCTGAATTGATGTGTATTGGTCCGAAGCTTTCCGTATCGTAGACGGTCATACGTAGCTGTAATGTATATCTTAACAATTTTTGAATAGATTCAATATTTGACCACGAATCAAACGACCGTATAGTACAACCTTAATAAACCTAATTAAATGTACTGGTCCGTATTAAATCCGTCTTAAATGAGTTCTTATTCAATTACGGACTGCTTATCGTGATAGGTCATTCCGTTGTAGTTCCTACTTTTCCGTACCAGACTTTCACGGACTGCTTATCCCGATAGGTCTGTGTCACTCCGTTGTAGTTTGTACTTTTTCTTACCAGACCTTCACGGACTGCTTATCGTGATGGATCTTGTCACTCCGTTGTAGTTCGTACGTTTCCTTACCATTCCTTCACGGATTGCTTATCGTGATCGGTCCTTGTCACTGCATTGTAGTTCGTACTTTTCGTTACCAGACCTTCATGGGCTGCTTATCGTGATCGGTCCTTGTCACTCTGTTGTAGTTAGTATTTTTCCGTACCAGACCTTCCTTATTCGTACTAGCCTTTTCTTATACTGTTGCAAACCGTTTTGATCAGCTGTGCAGACAACCTGAAACGTGTTAAACCTTGTCATTTCTTCCGTAAATGGCCGATTTCTGGTGGCACACATCTGTACTTGCTGCGTCATCCAATCAAAAGGCCAAAAACAAGAACGTTGTTATGGAAGCATAACAACGTTCTTGTTTGACGTTCTTGTTTCCGGCGTTCTGATTAGATGTCAAAGACAATGGAGTCTAAAACAACGGAGAGTCTATAGTATATAGCGATGTGAAAGTTGTTGGTTTACGGACGAAATAGGTACTTTCATGCGCTTTTGGGAAGGCCCGTGTCAACTATCACTCGTGATAGAAATTTTTATGTCTTTTGGCTCGTTCCGCTGCGCTCCACTCGCGAAAAGACATAAAATTTCTATCACTCGTTAAAAATCAACAGGTCTACCAGAAACGTATGGAAGATCCTTTTATTATGTATTAAACCGTGTCGTACAATCTGTATCACTTTCCTACAGGTAGAACAGTAGTAAATGTTTTGGTCATAGTCAAAATAAGTTTTGTGATTTGCATACCCTTCTAACATTGATCAGCATTTACCTATGCTAGGAAATTAATAAACATTCATTTAACATTAAAAGATATATGCCATATATATCCGTGACCAATTACTGTTTTCACTAGTTAGAACATTATGAGCCGCTCCCACTTTAACATGCACTTTCAAATGCAATGAATGTAAAAATAATAAATTGTTTTATACAAAAATACAGAAATTCTTTCTTAGATCATCTAAGAAAAATGTAACCACTTCTTTTAACCTAATTCATACAGGGGCTTACAGACAAAAAATGTACATATGTAACCACTATTGACCCAGCAAGAACATAACGTAGTATTGTGTTGTACTTTAATGTGTGGGGTACACAATCTGGTAACCTGTTACTGGTACACAATTTGGTAACCTGTTACTAGTACACAATTTGGTAACCTGTTACTGGTACACAATCTGGTAATCTGTCACTGGTACACAATCTGGTAACCTGTTACTGGTACACAATCTGGTAACCTGTAACTGGTACAAGATTTGGTAACCTGCTACTGGTACACAATCTGGTAACCTGTTGCTGGTACACAATCTGGTAACATGTTACTGGTACACAATCTGGTAACATGTTATTGGTACGCAATCTGGTAACCTGTTACTGGTACACATTTACTACCGTTATACCTACATCATTCTTTATTAATAATTCTAATATGACGGCCTTCAAACGCTTTGGAAACACACCTCTATTTAAATACACATTTTGTATTCAACAAAATACGGCTGTTCCAGCCATTTCAAAATCCCCCGTGTGTTGATGTTTTTGCTTTAAAATTTATTTTATTTTGTACCTTGTAAGAAAATCCAATAGATAACATGTTTTCACGATAATAAGTCCATTTTCTATTCTATGCCTTTATTGTTTACATGTTACAAGTCTTCCATGACTTTAGCTACGTTGTGTTTTCAAGGGACGTTGCGTTGTTTACAATGACGTTCAATGCAAACCGCGAGACTTTTCCCGCCCCCACCACAAACGAATTTACCGTTACGTATCAAAATGAAAACGCAACCGAATTTCAAAATGTTGATTAATTGTGGAAAATAACTGTCGATTTAAATTTGCACCATTGTGGATCTAAAACAGGAGCATAAGATCGACCAAATGCGGTAAGCGGTTTTCATTTCTCACGCAAACACAGCAACACATGAACAGTCCAAGACACGCCACACGGCGACTGATGTAATGAAGCATTTAATTTTGTCGTTCTTTGTTTTGAATGTTAAATTTTATTTTAAATGTTAATAAATATGTTTGTTTGTTTTTAATTTATATTTCTTCGTTTTTTTTCTACTAAGTTTTACACGAGAAATATAATAATTTCGAAACAAGGGAGGTTCTCGGAAATTGGAACAGCCAAAATAAACCTTTACCTAGGTAAAATTTCTGTATTTTCATATCAGAATCGAAATAATTCATGGCTGCCCCAATTTTATGGATTATTTAAATATGGGTAAGCATTATATTCATGATATTTTACCATTCGCTAACGCTCATGGCAAAATATTCATGAATATAATGCCTACCCATATTTAAATAATCCATAAAATTGGGGCAGCCATGAATTATTTCTTAACTATAGTATTTAGAAACTAGTATAAACTTGGAAACAAAACATAATGAACTTTTCGAATAATGCAGATTTCGAGTAACAATGCTTCATATACATGTAGTAGACGTTTGTTTCAGGGCACTGAGGCTCCTGAAATATACAACTTTGGAATGAAGATTTGTTTTTCCAAAATAATTTAGGGATTGGGCGCAATAAAATATATATGAACAATATTTGGAACAATATTTGGAGTAATGTAGAGCAATCCACATGCAACGCCACACGTCATGTAAATTCAACCAATGTCGAATAGCAAATCAACATGCATTAATAAAAATAAAGTGGTTTAATTTTATCTTGTACAGCTTATTTCAAGTTTTGTAAATTACCAATAAATAAAAGTAAAGAAATTGTTTTACATTTGCTTGTGGTAAAGTCGACTGTAACAAAGAATGTGTGAAAACGGCGAGCACAAAAAACTTATATGTTCTACACTTTACATATACTGTTCGTACCATACATTCTATTCCGAAAAAATACTCCCAGACAATTTTCCTGCCGAAAATCAAAGCTTTCATTGTGTATTCCGGCTCCATCCTACAATAAAAAGTGGGCTCCATGATATCGCTGAAAAAAAGTTTATTTGTATTCCAGCTCAATCCTGCAATAAAAAGTGGGCTCATGATATCGCTGAAAAAAGTGTATTTGTATTCCAGCTCAATCCTGCAATAAAAAGTGGGCTCACGATATCGCTGAAAACAGTTTATTTGCATTCCAGCTCAATCCTGCAATAAACAGTGGGCTACATGATATCGCTGAAAAAAGTTCATAAAAATCCAAACAGACAAAACAGACATGCGTGGATTAGGAAAATCGTTTTTTCTTCATCTGATTTTATCGTTCTTTTTGCTGCCGAAACTTTCATCCGAGTATTTTGAAAGTAAATCAATTTTCAATTCTTTAACGTTTCTGTACAAGATCATAATGATGTTTGTTTGTTTTTCTAGTTAAATATTTTGGTTTCCAGTCGAATGTATATTTGGGTGGTGTGCTCGAGTTCGTCTTAGGGACCGGTCAATATTAATTGCGGGGTTTAACCGGTTCATTCAAAATTTTATGTTTAAAAAAGACTATGTCCTATTTTAAAAATGTTGGTGTCCTATCTAGTGAATAACTTATATGGTTATAACCATATACAATTCAGTACTTATGTTTGATAAAAAAAATTGTTCAATTATACAGTATGTTGGTTTTGAATAAAACATACAAAAATATATTTCTTTTTTATCATTATTGATATTATTATGAAAAAAATTGTGTCCTATCAGTGCAGAAAAAACAAAACATGGAGTCCCATGTAAATGCAGGCATGAACGAATAAGTGTCCTATGCCTTTTTGCATCGATCCAAACACCCCAATAAATATTGACCGGTCCCTTGTAGTAAGACATGCTCTATAATGTAAGGGACTGGTATGAGTGTCAACATTTGGGCGGTGTGATCGAGTTTGTCTTATGGTGAGACATGCTCTATTTGAGGGCTGATTGATTAGATTACCGCTGACGGTCATTATTAAGCTAAACAGACAGCCAAAGATGGCGTTTAAAAGAAGCAATTGAAAACACTTTTATTAAAATTTGTCATTATTACCAATGAACAACTAGACTTCAGGTAGAAGGACCTCACTGTATTGCTGATACAGTTTTGCTTTTAAGTTACATTTCTTTACAACGACTGTCTAACCTAACAAGAAAACGACATACAACTTGTTTGCGACAACATTCGGTCTAACAACATTAATCTGAAATCAACCATGTACTTCGTGTACTTTAGACATTAACTATTGATCTCCGGCGTTTTTGAGTTTGAGCCTGACTTCGGGCCAGGTGTATTCGACTCCAATATAAATTTACAAAGATTTCCAGTGTACAAAATAAAATACATCAAATATGGAGCAGCAGAAGTTTTTGTTTTGTTTAGGAGGTGACAAGAGATCATCGAAATGAGGGATAAATTGAACAAAAACATATGATATCCAGACATCCGCAAGCGAGATGGAATTCGAATGAGTGGGCGACGGATTAAAATGCTATTTTATTTTATTGCTAGTATTTTTAAATTAATTTCTAATAAGTTTATTATAGTGGTTTTTCCGCTAGATTGTCATATGTTGAAAGGGATGTAATCACTGTTGATTTTTAGATACCATAGTGTACAATCCGAAAACTTCCAATAAACGTGTTCATTTCTTGTACTGTGACCATACTGAGAAGGTTCCCTGTATCGTAGTGTACAATTCGAAAACTTCCAATAAACGTTTTCATTTCTTGTACTGTGACCATAATGGGAAGGTTCCCTGTACCGTAGTGTACAATTCGAAAACTTCCAATAAACGTTTTCATTTCTTGTACTGTGACCATAATGAGAAGGTTCCCTGTACCGTAGTGTACAATCCGAAAACTTCCAATAAACGTTTGCATTTCTTGTACTGTGACCATAATGAGAAGGTTCCCTGTATCGTAGTGTACAATCCGAAAACTTCCAATAAACGTTTGCATTTCTTGTACTGTGACCATAATGAGAAGGTTCCCAGTGCTCTACCTAATGCGGCATACATTTCCAATGGCAGTTAAAATTTTGTATCCTTCGTTCATTCCTCCCCCCACCCGCTTTTTTGTTTTTGTTAACGGCATTCACTATAGATTACAAAAATATACTATCAATGCATGTAAGATGCTTTAATATGACGATTTCAGGATAAAACAGTTTTTATTAATTTAACCGACATGTTTTGTTTGTTTTTTTTCTAAACAACACCGTTGAACACAGTAGTCGTAGATTCAGAAGCTATTTCTTAGAACAAACGGAACATTTTGAGCAAAGTAATATCAAGGCGCACGGGAATCATCATATACTTTTTCTTCCTGAAATTTTATCCAAATTTACTCACGTTTTAATTGAGCTCGATTCTAACCTATTTTGACAAGGATTTTAAGTTTTTTTCTGCTGAAGATTGGGGTTTTCTCCTGGTACTTTGGCTTCCTCTCCAGAGATACACTAGGCGCCTTAATAGCTGGAAAAGGACTGATGTTGTTGCTAAACCCCAAACAAGCAAATCATTTTTTCTGTTTTTGCTATTATTGTTTTATTTCTATTCTTTAAATGTATTTATTTTTGTCATAATCGTTTAAAAATAATTGCTTTTTTGTTCGATTTGCACAAGACAACGTCCGTTGCCACGAGTGATGATAAGAGGGTTTGTTTTATACGAAAGCTAGTAATTGATTGGTCACTTAATACATGTTCATCTGGGCGATAAGACCGTTCGTTTAGAGTTTCCTGTCGTTCGTACATTAGTTTGTTTATCATTTGTAAAGGGAACGTTGTGACAGAAATATTAAAGACCTCCGCCGCGAATTTCGATAAAACAGAAAGTTAGAGTCCCTTTATCAGGCTGGAAAGATAGGGTCTCATTTTTTATCAAATGTTACAAATCAATCAAACAGTAAATCAACCAATCTCGTAGTAGTATGGTCGTGTGTTTTCCTATAGGATTGACTACCGTTTTAAAAGAGGATTACAGATGTATAACCAAGGTCAATTCACTCACAAACTAATAATGGTACGCTTGTGAGTAAAATACTTAATAGCTGAACATTCCATAATATTGCCTGAGTGTTCCACAAATATCTGAAATTATTTACAATGGAGTAAACATACATCAATGTCTTATGCATTTATAATTTAATTGATGTTTTGTTAACGGCGACTAGGCTGAATCTGTCGAATTGTCATTAGACATGTCGTTATGAACAGGTTATTAAATCTGCGAGCAAGTGGTGTACCGAATGTCAGGACGGTTTTTGTGAAGAATGCTGTAGGAGTCACAAGATATCCAGAAATCATTAATTAGTATCCACGGTGACTATCAAAAGACCAACAAATTCAACGTAAATTTGGAATGTACATACCACAGTAAACGGTTTTTGTGTACAATACACGACAGTTTTGTTTGTGTTGTGTGCATCAAATTAAAACAGCGGTTGTAAAGAATTCAGGCCTCAGTAAGGGGCGACAGTGGAAATGTACGAAGCCCGTTAGTGCCATGTTGGGTTTTATTTTTAAGTCGTTATAACGACTTACTTACTCGTTATAACGAATAAGCTTACTCGTTATAACGACTTAGTTACTCGTTATAACGACTAAGTAACTCGTTATAACGACTTAGCTTACTCGTTATAACGACTAAGCTGACTCGTTATAACGACTTAGCTTACTCGTTATAACGACTAAACTCGTTTTTGTGAAATGAACCACACAGCATGATTTTTTTATATTAAAAAAAATGTTCTGATCCTTTATCCAGAATACAAACTCACTTTGTCATCATTCATGAGAAATGGGGGGGGGGGTGTTAATTTTTAAATTTAACTAGTGTTATTTTTAGAGCTGGCGAAAAAATTTTGTGGTTTCTCATTTCTTCCAGAAAAATATTCAAAATTGGGAAAAAATAATGTTACAAGTAATGATTATAGATGCCCATAAAAATAGCTGACTTAAAACAACAACAGGAAAGAAATAAAAAACGTAGACCGACAACACAAAAGCCAAAAATAAATAGGATGAATCCAACTAGAAGCAGAGTGAGTTGATCTACGCATTACTCCAGTCGTTGCACTGAACGAGTTTGAAGCGGCAATTTCAGCAATACATGTACTTCCCAGCATTAATTTTCCATGGTAAGTAACGGGCTTAAATACGACCACATTCCATTGAAAAAATTATATTGTGGGAACAATGTGATCTCTGTCAGTTTAAATAAATGACAAGCTCGCTTTGTATCTTCTTATAACTCTCTCAGCTGGAACCATATTGGAAAAATTCACAGTTCTCGACCCACTGATTTGCCCGGCTCGTTCCCAGGGGAGGCCATCTTGTTGGGAGCTTGTCATGTTATTACACAGAAAGACTGGGTGTGGATAACACTTTGAAACGGATATGGAGAATACGACGCTCCTTGCAAGATAAAGACCCCTTTTGTAGATTTCGAAAAGCGTTAGACTAATTGTAGCTGTAACAAAAGGATAATGTTTCCGTCTTTACCCAATGCTTCATGATTTTCGCGAAGCAGTTAAAAATTGTATTCCCGTTATTACATCCTCCCATCCCGTTAAAGAAAGAAAGAAAGAAAGAAAGAAAGAAAGAAAAAAAACATGAAAGAAAGAAAGAAAGAAAGAAAGAAGAAAGAAAGAAGGAAAAAAAAAGAAAGAAAGAAAGAAAGAAAGAAAGATAGATAGATGGAGAGAGAGAGAGAGAGAGAGAGAGAGAGAGAGAGAGAGAGAGAGAGGGAGGGACAAAAGAACGGAGGGACGAACGGATGTGAGGTCAATATGTTTGTAATTTTCTACAATCTTTATTGTTGAAAATAATAGTTACATTGTTGTTTATTCCATGAGTTTTAAATACTACACATTCTGCTTTACTATGGTTAACGTTAACTAATCATTTGCAGACTGAAGTTTTACTTTACAAACATCAGAGTTGAGACTAGTTTTGAGTATCAGAAGCATTGCTAGTGAATTATAATACAAATGTAAATAGTCTTGCCAAACTAATACTTATCCGTGAAGCACTCACCTTTGATCACGCCAACATATGAATAAAAATTACCAATAAAAAGTTTCTGTTCTCTTGAAAAGCCAAATTAGCAGTTTCCCTGAAATTCCAAATGCTTCATTGTTTTTAATTAATCCTTTCTTCCAAACACGTTCAAATAGGTAAGAAATATCACCAAAAATGAACATACAATTTTTTTTTAATTTTCAGTGACAAATATGGATGAATATTTCTAAGAGCTGATGAAAAGTAGACTGTTTTTGCACGAATCACAATTAATATTTATTTAATAGATAATTTTTAATAGAAAATTGTATATTAATTTCTATCAGTAGGTAAATATTTGGATCATATTTCTCCCTCTTTCTCGAAAAGCGAAATAACTATGGCCGAATTCCATTTAGGGGGGAATTCAGTATAAATAAAATGAGAAACTAAATATAATTTTTAAAGGTTTACATACACTAAACATTTCAACAAGGATGGCTCATACGATCATCGCGAACGGCTTTCCCGAGAGGCAGACTGTCAGACAATATGTCAGATGTAGCAAACTAAACACCCGATTACTACGAATTTCGAAATACATTATTGATGATAGTTTACACATATTTATTTGCAAATAAGCAATGGGAATTGACACAAGTATTTACAGCATTGTGGAAAGTCCTCTCCCAACACAAAATAATTATATGAAGAACATATAATGACGACATAGTAAGAGTCAGTTTAATAAAGATTGATACAACATAACAGAAAAAGTGAATTGTAACAATTGTTACATATGATGAATATAGAAATCTATAGCGCAAAGTGCGCATACAATTGTCGACTGGATTAGTTAAAAATAGTATATTCTGTTATAATTATTACTAACACGATTAGTTCTTTCTATATAGGATCGCATACAGGAAAAGATATATAAACTTTCTTGAGCAGAAAGTTAACTGTCACCTGCAAATATAAGTTATATAGTCTTGTCAATCAAATATAAGAGCATTAGAGAAAAGATTTAGCAGTAATGGATAGTCTAAATTGTGGAATTTGATAAATGTATTCATCATTATTTCTAAGGTATACAGACATATTATACAGTTAAGAAAACGATCCAGAAAATAGACTACGTGCAGCGTGGTATATAGACATCAATGCCAAATACCACATATTATACGGTTAGGAAAACGATCCAGAAAATAGACTACGTGCAGCGTGGTATATAGACATCAATGCCAGATACCACATATTATACAGTTAGGAAAACGATCCAGAAAAAAGACTACGTGCAGCGTGGTATATAGACATCCATGACAGATACCACATATTATACAGTTAGGAAAACGATCCAGAAAATAGACTACGTGCAGCGTGGTATATAGACATCAATGCCAGATACCACATATTATACAGTTAGGAAAACGATCCAGAAAAAAGACTACGTGCAGCGTGGTATATAGACATCCATGACAGATACCACATATTATACAGTTAGGAAAACGATCCAGAAAATAGACTACGTGCAGCGTGGTATATAGACATCAATGCCAGATACCACATATTATACAGTTAGGAAAACGATCCACAAAATAGACTACGTGCAACGTGGTATATAAACATCCATGCCAGATACCACATATTATGTAGTTAGGAAAACGATCCACAAAATAGACTACGTGCAACGTGGTATATAAACATCCATGCCAGATACCACATATTTTGCAGTTAGGAAAACGATCCACAAAATAGACTACGTGCAGCGTGGTATATAGACATCAATGCCAGATACCACATATTATACAGTTAGGAAAACGATCCAGAAAATAGACTACGTGCAGCGTGGTATATAGACATCAATGCCAGATACCGCATATTATACAGTTAGGAAAACGATCCAGAAAATAGACTACGTCCAGCGTGGTATATGAACATCCATGCCAGATATCACATATTATACAGTTAGGAAAACGATCCAGAAAATAGACTACGTCCAGCGTGGTATATAGGCATCAATGCCAGATACCACATATTATACAGTTAGGAAAACGATCCAGAAAATAGACTACGTGCAGCGTGGTATACAAACATCCATGCCAGATACCACATATTATACAGTTAGGAAAACGATCCAAAATAGACTACGTGCAGCGGGGTATATAAACATCAATGCCAGATACCACATATTATACAGTTAGGAAAACGATCCAGAAAATAGACTACGTGCAACGTGGTATATAAAGATCCATGCCAGATACCACATATTATACAGTTAGGAAAACGATCCAGAAAATAGACTACGTCCAGCGTGGTATATAGACATCAATGCCAGATACCACATATTATACAGTTAGGAAAACGATCCAGAACATACACTACGTGCAGCGTGGTATATAGACATCAATGCCAGATACCACATATTATATAGTTAGGAAAACGATCCAGAAAATAGACTACGCCCAGCGTGGTATATAGACATCAATGCCAGATACCACATATTATTCAGTTAGGAAAACGATCCAGAAAATAGACTACGTGCAGCGTGGTATATAAACATCAATGCCAGATACCACATATTATACAGTTAGGAAAACGATCCAGAAAATAGACTACGTGCAACGTGGTATATAAACATCAATGCCAGATACCACATATTATACCGTTAGGAAAACGATCCAAAATAGACTACGTGCAGCGTGGTATATAAACATCAATGCCAGATACCACATATTATGTAGTTAGGAAAACGATCCAGAAAATAGACTACGTGCAACGTGGTATATAAACATCCATGCCAGATATCACATATTATACAGTTAGGAAAACGATCCAGAAAATCGACTACGTGCAGCGTGGTATATAAACATCAATGCCAGATACCACATATTATACAGTTAGGAAAACGATCCAGAAAATAGACTACGTGCAACGTGGTATATAAACATCAATGCCAGATACCACATATTATACAGTTAGGAAAACGATCCAGAAAATAGACTACGTGCAGCGTGGTATATAAACATCAATGCCAGATACCACATATTATACAGTTAGGAAAACGATCCAGAAAATAGATTACGTCCAGCGTGGTATATAGACATCATGCACGATACCACATATAATACAGTTAGGAAAACGATCCAGAAAATAGAGTACGTGCAGCGTGGTATATAGACATCAATACCAGATACCACATATTATACAGTTAGGAAAACGATCCAGAAAATAGACTACCTGCAGCGTGGTATATAGACATCAATGCCAGATACCACATATTATGCAGTTAGGAAAACGATCCAGAAAATAGACTATGTGCAGCGTGGTAAATAAACATCAATGCCAGATACCACATATTATACAGTTAGGAAAACGATCCAGAAAATAGACTACGTGCAACGTGGTATATAAACATCCATGCCAGATACCACATATTATACAGTTAGGAAAACGATCCAAAATAGACTACGTGCAGCGTGGTATATAGACATCAATGCCAGATACCACATATTATACAGTTAGGAAAACGATCCAGAAAATAGACTACGTGCAGCGTGGTATATAGACATCAATGACAGATACCACATATTATACAGTTAGGAAAACGATCCAGAAAATAGACTACGTGCAACGTGGTTTATAGACATCAATACCAGATACCACATATTATACAGTTAGGAAGACGATCCAGAAAATAGACTACGTGCAACGTGTTATATAGACATCAATACCAGATACCACATATTATGCAGTTAGGAAAACGATCCAGAAAATAGACTACGTCCAGCGTGGTATATAGACATCCATGCCAGATACCACATATTATACAGTTAAGAAAACGATCCAGAAAATAGACTACGTCCAGCGTGGTATATAGACATCAATGCCAGATACCACATATTATACAGTTAGGAAAACGATCAAGAAAATAGACTGCGTCCAGCGTGGTATATAGACATCAATGCCAGATACCACATATTATACAGTTAGGAAAACGATCCAGAAAATAGACTACGTCCAGCGTGGTATATAGACATCAATGACAGATACCACATATTATACAGTTAGGAAAACGATCCAGAAAATAGGCTACGTGCAGCGTGGTATATAGACATCAATGCCAGATACTACATGTTATACAGTTAGGAAAACGATCCAGTAAATAGACTACGTTCAGCGTGGTATATAAACATCAATGCCAGATACCACATATTATACAGTTTGGAAAACGATCCAGAAAATAGACTACGTGCAACGTGGTATATAAACATCAATGCCAGATACCACATATTATACAGTTAGGAAAACGATCCAGAAAATAGACTACGTGCAGCGTGGTATATAGACATCAATACCAGATACCACATATTATACAGTTAGGAAAACGATCCAGAAAATAGACTACGTGCAGCGTGGTATATAGACATCAATGCCAGATACCACATATTATGCAGTTAGGAAAACGATCCAGAAAATAGACTATGTGCAGCGTGGTAAATATACATCAATGCCAGATACCACATATTATACAGTTAGGAAAACGATCCAGAAAATAGACTATGTGCAGCGTGGTATATAAACATCAATGCCAGATACCACATATTATACAGTTAGGAAAACGATCCAGAAAATAGATTACGTCCAGCGTGGTATATAGACATCAATGCCAGATACCACATATTATACAGTTAGGAAAACGATCCAGAAAATAGACTACGTGCAGCGTGGTATATAGACATCAATGACAGATGCCACATATTATACAGTTAGGAAAACGATCCAAAATAGACTACGTGCAGCGTGGTATATAAACATCAATGCCAGATACCACATATTATACAGTTAGGAAAACGATCCAGAAAATAGACTACGTGCAACGTGGTTTATAGACATCAATACCAGATACCACATATTATACAGTTAGGAAAACGATCCAGAAAATAGACCACGTGCAACGTGGTATATAGACATCAATACCAGATACCACATATTATGCAGTTAGGAAAACGATCCAGAAAATAGACTACGTCCAGCGTGGTATATAGACATCCATGCCTGATACCACATATTATACAGTTAAGAAAACTATCCAGAAAATAGACTACGTCCAGCGTGGTATATAGACATCAATGCCAGATACCACATATTATACAGTTAGGAAAACGATCCAGAAAATAGACTGCGTCCAGCGTGGTATATAGACATCAATGCCAGATACCACATATTATACAGTTAGGAAAACGATCCAGAAAATAGACTACGTGCAGCGTGGTATATAGACATCAATGCCAGATACCACATATTATACGGTTAGGAAAACGATCCAGAAAATAGACTACGTGCAGCGTGGTATATAGCCATCCATGACAGATACCACATATTATACAGTTAAGAAAACTATCCAGAAAATAGACTACGTCCAGCGTGGTATAGAGACATCAATGCCAGATACCACATATTATACAGTTAGGAAAACGATCCAGAAAATAGACTACGTCCAGCGTGGTATATAGACATCAATGCCAGATACCACATATTATACAGGTAGGAAAACGATCCACAAAATAGACTACGTGCAGCGTGGTATATAGACATCAATGCCAGATACCACATATTATACAGTTAGGAAAACGATCCAGAAAATAGACTACGTGCAGCGTGGTATATAAACATCCATGCCAGATACCACATATTATACAGTTAGGAAAACGATCCAAAATAGACTACGTGCAGCGTGGTATATAAACATCAATGCCAGATACCACATATTATACAGTTAGGAAAACGATCCAGAAAATAGACTACGTGCAACGTGGTATATAAACATCCATGCCAGATACCACATATTATACAGTTGGAAAACGATCCAAAATAGACTACGTGCAACGTGGTATATATACATCAATGCCAGATACCACATATTATACAGTTAGGAAAACGATCCAGAAAATAGACTACGTGCAGCGTGGTATATAGACATCATTACCAGATACCACATATCATACAGTTAGGAAAACGATCCAGAAAATAGACTACGTGCAGCGTGGTATATAGACATCAATGCCAGATACCACATATTATGCAGTTTGGAAAACGATCCAGAAAATAGACTACGTGCAGCGTGGTATATAGACATCAATGACAGATACCACATATTATACTGTTAGGAAAACATCCAGAACATAGACTACGTGCAGCGTGGTATATAGACATCAATGCCAGATACCACATATTATGCAGTTAGGAAAACGATCCAGAAAATAGACTACGTGCAGCGTGGTATATAGACATCAATGACAGATACCACATATTATACAGTTAGGAAAACGATTCAGAAAATAGGCTACGTGCAGCGTGGTATATAAACATCAATGCCAGATACCACATATTATACAGTTAGGAAAACGATCCAGAAAATAGACTACGTCCAGCGTGGTATATAGACATCAATGCCAGATACCACATATCATACAGTTAGGAAAACGATCCAGAAAATAGATTACGTCCAGCGTGGTATATAGACATCAATGCCAGATACCACATATTATACAGTTAGGAAAATGATCTAGAAAATAGACTACGTGCAACGTGGTATATAGACATCAATACCAGATACCACATATTATGCAGTTAGGAAATCGATCCAGAAAATAGACTACGTCCAGCGTGGTATATAGACATCCATGCCTGATACCACATATTATACAGTTAAGAAAACTATCCAGAAAATAGACTACGTCCAGCGTGGTATATAGACATCAATGCCAGATACCACATATTATACAGTTAGGAAAACGATCCAGAAAATAGACTGCGTCCAGCGTGGTATATAGACATCAATGCCAGATACCACATATTATACAGTTAGGAAAACGATCCAGAAAATAGACTACGTGCAGCGTGGTATATAGACATCAATGCCAGATACCACATATTATACGGTTAGGAAAACGATCCAGAAAATAGACTACGTGCAGCGTGGTATATAGCCATCCATGACAGATACCACATATTATACAGTTAGGAAAACGATCCAGAAAATAGACTACGTCCAGCGTGGTATATAGACATCAATGCCAGATACCACATATTATACAGGTAGGAAAACGATCCACAATATAGACTACGTGCAGCGTGGTATATAGACATCAATGCCAGATACCACATATTATACAGTTAGGAAAACGATCCAGAAAATAGACTACGTGCAGCGTGGTATATAAACATCCATGCCAGATACCACATATTATACAGTTAGGAAAACGATCCAAAATAGACTACGTGCAGCGTGGTATATAAACATCAATGCCAGATACCACATATTATACAGTTAGGAAAACGATCCAGAAAATAGACTACGTGCAACGTGGTATATAAACATCCATGCCAGATACCACATATTATACAGTTAGGAAAACGATCCAAAATAGACTACGTGCAACGTGGTATATATACATCAATGCCAGATACCACATATTATACAGTTAGGAAAACGATCCAGAAAATAGACTACGTGCAGCGTGGTATATAGACATCATTACCAGATACCACATATCATACAGTTAGGAAAACGATCCAGAAAATAGACTACGTGCAGCGTGGTATATAGACATCAATGCCAGATACCACATATTATGCAGTTAGGAAAACGATCCAGAAAATAGACTACGTGCAGCGTGGTATATAGACATCAATGACAGATACCACATATTATACTGTTAGGAAAACGATCCAGAACATAGACTACGTGCAGCGTGGTATATAGACATCAATGCCAGATACCACATATTATGCAGTTAGGAAAACGATCCAGAAAATAGACTACGTCCAGCGTGGTATTTAGACATCAATGACAGATACCACATATTATACAGTTAGGAAAACGATTCAGAAAATAGGCTACGTGCAGCGTGGTATATAAAACATCAATGCCAGATACCACATATTATACAGTTAGGAAAACGATCCAGAAAATAGACTACGTCCAGCGTGGTATATAGACATCAATGCCAGATACCACATATTATACAGTTAGGAAAATGATCTAGAAAATAGACTACGTGCAGCGTGGTATATAGACATCAATGCCAGATACCACATATTATTCAGTTAGGAAAACGATCCAGAAAATAGATTACGTGCAGCGTGGTATAGAGACAATAATGCCAGATACCACATATTATACAGTTAGGAAAACGATCCACAAAATAGACTACGTTCAGCGTGGTATATAAACATCAATGCCAGATACCACATAGTATGCAGTTAGGAAAACGATCCAGAAAATAGACTACGTGCAACGTGGTATATAAACATCCATGCCAGATACCACATATTATACAGTTAGGAAAACGATCCAGAAAATAGACTACGTCCAGGGTGGTATATAGACATCAATGCCAGACACCACATATTATACGGTTAGGAAAACGATCCAGAAAATAGTCTACGTGCAGCGTGGTATATAAACATCAATGCCAGATACCACATATTATACAGTTAGGAAAACGATCCAGAAAATAGACTACGTGCAGCGTGGTATATAAACATCAATGCCAGATACCACATATTATACATTAGGAAAACGATCCAGAAAATAGACTACGTGCAGCGTGGTATATAGACATCAATGCCAGATACCACATATTATACAGTTAGGAAAACGATCCAGAAAATAGACTACGTGCAGCGTGGTATATAGACATCATGCACGATACCACATATAAAACAATTATGGAAACGATCCAGAAAATAGACTACGTGCAGCGTGGTATATAAACATCAATGCCAGATACCACATATTATACAGTTAGGAAAACGATCCAGAAAATAGACTACGTGCAGCGTGGTATATAGACATCATGCACGATACCACAATATTATGGAAACGATCCAGAAAATAGACTACGTGCAGCGTGGTATATAAACATCAATGCCAGATACCACATATTATACAGTTAGGAAAACGATCCAGAAAATAGACTACGTGCAGCGTGGTATATAGACATCAATGCCAGATACCACATATTATACAGTGAGGAAAACGATCCAGAAAATAGACTACGTGCAGCGTGGTATATAGACATCGATACCAGATACCACATATTATACAGTTAGGAAAACGATCCAGAAAATAGACTACGTGCAGCGTGGTATATAGACATCAATGCCAGATACCACATAATATGGAGTAGGCATTGCCAAAATGCGAGCACAGACAAATATGTTTTTCTAACTTTTACACATAATTCCTTGTTTTACTTTGTTTCTTAATTTTGTGAGGACCTTATACTAAATGTTGATGTATTTTGGTTATTGTTTTAGCGTGACAAATGAAAACTACTTACCGCGTACGGTCCAGCTTAAGCTCATTTTGTAGAATAATAACTGTGTAAATTGAATTCATCGCTTTATTTTCCACAGTTATTTAGCGTTTTGAAATGTGACGTATTTTTCAATGTGATAGAGCAATTTTCTATAGTAAAGTTTGACCTAAATTACAACGGAAGTGTATGTTTGAAAGAGTCCATTGTCGTCTGTTCGAAATCCTTCGGGTAATATCGTCTGCAGTTAAGGCGGGAAAATCCTTGCGGTTTGTCTGAATACCACTGAACGTTACGAAAGCAGACGATCTTTTTTTTAAACAACGCGAGGTCCCTGTAGAAATTCAAAATGGCTGACTTCCTATTAAAATTCCCGTAGCAAATGCCAAGGACGATTTGGAACATGTCAACAACAAAGGCATAATATAAATATGGACGTGTTTTTGTGTAGAAATGTTTAAATTGGATAACACTACAAAGGTACAATATGGAATAATAAAAAAATGCAAACAAAACACCTAGCGCAGCGGGGTGTAACATTTAGTATAGTACACTATTTCACTACATGTAGTTATAGCGTCAACAATAAGTAACTAAGTCAAATAGATGCCAACAATTTATTAATCTATTTATTAAGTCATATTTTGTAATGAACATTAAGCATAGCGCCATTTATACAGATTTCACTCTTCCATTTTCGGACATACTTTCCGATCCCCTCCCATTTCAGAAGACAGAATATTTCATTAACTTTTGTTAAGAGTTATCCCGCTTTGGTCAGTGTTACTATCCTTCCCATAACCCCTACTTGGAACCCCTTTTCAAACAACCAATGAAAATTAAGTGCCTTGACCTAAAATAGTCAGGTTGACACAGTTTGCATTGCCGGAAAATATTCAAAATGTGTTCTATTCCGATATTTTAGAAATTTGTCAGTTAACAGCTGCATATATAATTCGATAAATAATTAAGTGATTAGAATGTGTTCTACGGGGAAATAACATATTGGTAAGGATTAGTTTGATTTTATGGATCCGTTCCGTTACTTATGTTTTATGACATTATGTTGGTGGAATAATGTGGCTGAAGGGGTCATTGTCGACCCGGGTACTATATCAGCGTACCCAGGGTACTTAAAATTTGAGAAATGGTACCCTGGGTACTGTCGCTTAACATAAACGTACCCGGTGTGGTAAGTATCGCGAGATTACGTTCATTTCTTTCGCGTATTTCGTCCACAATTATAAATAGAAGAATGGCGCTTTGTTACAATTTACAGTTAAGTTTGTTTTGATTACGTTCATGTTTATGAACACTGTTGAAAAACAATGGATTTGATTCAACAATATTGGCCTGGGTACGTTTATGTTAAGCGACAGTACCCTGGGTACCATTTCTCAAATTTTAAGTACCCTGGGTACGCTGATATAGTACCCAGGTCGACAATGACCCCTTCAGCCATACTTTAAATAACGGCTAAGGACTTAAAGAAATAAATTTAAAACATCAAATAACCTTCTTTGGACTTAAAAAGGTACCACAGGTAATAAACAGGCGATTATGTAATAAATACTGAAGAAATAAATTGGGAAAAGTTAGTTTTTCCTTAATTTTTATGCACATAAGAATTTGTGTTAGTCGCTGTTTTATACAATTAAATAATTCGTAATCTTATTCTTACCAAAATTGTTGAATTAGCAGGAAGAAATTAATGTCAATTTACTTTTTATAGCGCGCATGAGCCGTAGTCGATGCATATATAGAGACAAATACTATATATTTGGTAAATAATGAAGAATTTACTTTAATTATGACAGAATTGTTCGAAACATTATTTTGTACAAATGTCAAAAGTGCGTTGAAATGTTTTATGAAAATTCCTCGTGTAGTGTAAGGGGGTAGTATTATCACGCTACTTTATTTTAAAAAATAAATCAAGAAGGCAAACAACTTGCAACTAAATTTTTGTTTAAAACGTAATATTATTTTAATTTCCATCAAATTCTAAATTTTTAATTTATAATGTTAACACCACATTTAATACTAGTCGCTACCCTATGACAGTGCCTCTAAATTCCAGTGGTCACGTGACGTCTTTCTTTTGTAATGGTGACGTCACATGAAATGCCTTTGATTGTCAGTTTTTAAAGATCGGTTTAGAGATTCCAAAAAATAGTATGAAATTTTTGTTGTTATCTTTAAATATAACATTTACTTTTTATCGATGTCAACTTTATTTTTAAGTCTTTCTTTAAAATTAACGTTTGCCCTTCTTCATTCACATTGTTCCAGTTTTTTGACGATATCAACTTCCGGACGAAAAAAAATCAATATCAGCATTAAGCAGATTTTGATCACGTGATTTCATTTTGATCACGTGACACGTAATTGCCGTAGAGCTCACCGCTCTTCGCGGGCAGCTTCGCTGCCCGCTGCGAGCTGTGCTCGCTATTATACAGTGAGGAAAACGATCCAGAAAATAGACTACGTGCAGCGTGGTATATAGACATCGATACCAGATACTACATATTATACAGTTAGTAAAACGATCCACAAAATAGACTACGTGCAGCGTGGTATATAGACATCAATGCCAGATACCACATATTATACAGTGAGGAAAACGATCCAGAAAATAGACTACGTGAAGCGTGGTATATAGACATCAATGCCAGATACAACATATTATACAGTTAGTAAAACGATCCACAAAATAGACTACGTGCAGCGTGGTATATAAACATCCATGCCAGATACCACATATTATACAGTTAGGAAAACGATCCAGAAAATAGACTACGTGCAGCGGGTTATATTAACATCTATACCAGATACCACATATTATACAGTTAGGAAAACGATCCAGAAAATAGACTACGTCCAGCGTGGTATATAGACATCGATGCCAGACACCACATATTATACGGTTAGGAAAACGATCCAGAAAATAGACTACGTGCAGCGTGGTATATAAACATCCATGCCATATACCACATATTATACAGTTAGGAAAATGATCCAGAAAATAAACTACGTGCAGCGGGGTATATATACATCAATGCCAGATACCACATATTATACAGTTAGGAAAACGATCCAGAAAATAGACTACGTGCAGCGTGGTATATAGACATCAATGCCAGATACCACATATTATACAGTTAGGAAAATGATCCAGAAAATAGACTACGTCCAGCGTGGTATATAAACATCAATGCCAGATACCACATATTATACAGTTAGGAAAATGATCCAGAAAATAGACTACGTCCAGCGTGGTATATAAACATCAATGCCAGATACCACATATTATACAGTTAGGAAAACGATCCAGAAAATAGACTACGTCCAGGGTGGTATATAGACATCAATGCCAGACACCACATATTATACGGTTAGGAAAACGATCCAGAAAATAGTCTACGTGCAGCGTGGTATATAAACATCAATGCCAGATACCACATATTATACAGTTAGGAAAACGATCCAGAAAATAGACTACGTGCAGCGTGGTATATAAACATCAATGCCAGATACCACATATTATACAGTTAGGAAAACGATCCAGAAAATAGACTACGTGCAGCGTGGTATATAGACATCTATGCCAGATACCACATATTATACAGTTAGGAAAACGAACCAGAAAATAGACTACGTGCAGCGTTGTATATAGACATCATGCACGATACCACATATAATACAGTTAGGAAAACGATCCAGAAAATAGAGTACGTGCAGCGTGGTATATAGACATAGGAAAACGATCCAGAAAATAGACTACGTGCAGCGTGGTATATAAACATCAATGCCAGATACCACATATTATACGGTTAGGAAAACGATCCAGAAAATAGACTACGTGCAGCGTGGTATATAAACATCCATGCCATATACCACATATTATACAGTTAGGAAAATGATCCAGAAAATAGACTACGTGCAGCGGGGTATATATACATCAATGCCAGATACCACATATTATACAGTTAGGAAAACGATCCAGAAAATAGACTACGTGCAGCGTGGTATATAGACATCAATGCCAGATACCACATATTATACAGTTAGGAAAATGATCCAGAAAATAGACTACGTCCAGCGTGGTATATAAACATCAATGCCAGATACCACATATTATACAGTTAGGAAAATGATCCAGAAAATAGACTACGTCCAGCGTGGTATATAAACATCAATGCCAGATACCACATATTATACAGTTAGGAAAATGATCCAGAAAATAGACTACGTACAACGTGGTATATAAACATCAATGCCAGATACCACATATTATACAGTTAGGAAAACGATCCAGAAAATAGACTACGTGCAGCGTGGTATATAAACATCAATGCCAGATACCACATATTATACAGTTAGGAAAATGATCCAGAAAATAGACTACGTACAACGTGGTATATAAACATCAATGCCAGATACCACATATTATACAGTTAGGAAAACGATCCAGAAAATAGACTAAGTCCAGGGTGGTATATAGACATCAATGCCAGACACCACATATTATACGGTTAGGAAAACGATCCAGAAAATAGTCTACGTGCAGCGTGGTATATAAACATCAATGCCAGATACCACATATTATACAGTTAGGAAAACGATCCAGAAAATAGACTACGTGCAGCGTGGTATATAAACATCAATGCCAGATACCACATATTATACAGTTAGGAAAACGATCCAGAAAATAGACTACGTGCAGCGTGGTATATAGACATCTATGCCAGATACCACATATTATACAGTTAGGAAAACGAACCAGAAAATAGACTACGTGCAGCGTTGTATATAGACATCATGCACGATACCACATATAATACAGTTAGGAAAACGATCCAGAAAATAGAGTACGTGCAGCGTGGTATATAGACATCAATACCAGATACCACATATTATACAGTTAGGAAAACGATCCAGAAAATAGACTACGTGCAGCGTGGTATATAAACATCAATGCCAGATACCACATATTATACAGTTAGGAAAATGATCCAGAAAATAGACTACGTGCAGCGTGGTATATTAACATCAGTGCCAGATACCACATATTATACAGTTAGGAAAACGATCCAGAAAATAGACTACGTGCAGCGGGTTATATTAACATCTATACCAGATACCACATATAATACAGTTAGGAAAACGATCCAGAAAATAGACTACGTGCAGCGTGGTATATAGACATCAATGCCAGATACCACATATTATACAGTTAGGAAAATGATCCAGAAAATAGACTACGTCCAGCGTGGTATATAAACATCAATGCCAGATACCACATATTATACAGTTAGGAAAATGATCCAGAAAATAGACTACGTCCAGCGTGGTATATAAACATCAATGCCAGATACCACATATTATACAGTTAGGAAAACGATCCAGAAAATAGACTACGTCCAGGGTGGTATATAGACATCAATGCCAGACACCACATATTATACGGTTAGGAAAACGATCCAGAAAATAGTCTACGTGCAGCGTGGTATATAAACATCAATGCCAGATACCACATATTATACAGTTAGGAAAACGATCCAGAAAATAGACTACGTGCAGCGTGGTATATAAACATCAATGCCAGATACCACATATTATACAGTTAGGAAAACGATCCAGAAAATAGACTACGTGCAGCGTGGTATATAGACATCTATGCCAGATACCACATATTATACAGTTAGGAAAACGAACCAGAAAATAGACTACGTGCAGCGTTGTATATAGACATCAATGCCAGATACCACATATTATACAGTTAGGAAAACGATCCAGAAAATAGACTACGTGCAGCGTGGTATATAGACATCTATGCCAGATACCACATATTATACAGTTAGGAAAACGATCCAGAAAATAGACTACATGCAGCGTGGTATATAAACATCAATGCCAGATACCACATATTATACGGTTAGGAAAACGATCCAGAAAATAGACTACGTGCAGCGTGGTATATAAACATCCATGCCATATACCACATATTATACAGTTAGGAAAATGATCCAGAAAATAGACTACGTGCATCGGGGTATATATACATCAATGCCAGATACCACATATTATACAGTTAGGAAAACGATCCAGAAAATAGACTACGTGCAGCGTGGTATATAGACATCAATGCCAGATACCACATATTATACAGTTAGGAAAATGATCCAGAAAATAGACTACGTCCAGCGTGGTATATAAACATCAATGCCAGATACCACATATTATACAGTTAGGAAAATGATCCAGAAAATAGACTACGTCCAGCGTGGTATATAAACATCAATGCCAGATACCACATATTATACAGTTAGGAAAATGATCTAGAAAATAGACTACGTACAACGTGGTATATAAACATCAATGCCAGATACCACATATTATACACTTAGGAAAACGATCCAGAAAATAGACTAAGTCCAGGGTGGTATATAGACATCAATGCCAGACACCACATATTATACGGTTAGGAAAACGATCCAGAAAATAGTCTACGTGCAGCGTGGTATATAAACATCAATGCCAGATACCACATATTATACAGTTAGGAAAACGATCCAGAAAATAGACTACGTGCAGCGTGGTATATAAACATCAATGCCAGATACCACATATTATACAGTTAGGAAAACGATCCAGAAAATAGACTACGTGCAGCGTGGTATATAGACATCTATGCCAGATACCACATATTATACAGTTAGGAAAACGAACCAGAAAATAGACTACGTGCAGCGTTGTATATAGACATCATGCACGATACCACATATAATACAGTTAGGAAAACGATCCAGAAAATAGAGTACGTGCAGCGTGGTATATAGACATCAATACCAGATACCACATATTATACAGTTAGGAAAACGATCCAGAAAATAGACTACGTGCAGCGTGGTATATAACATCAATGCCAGATACCACATATTATACAGTTAGGAAAATGATCCAGAAAATAGACTACGTGCAGCGTGGTATATAATCATCAGTGCCAGATACCACATATTATACAGTTAGGAAAACGATCCAGAAAATAGACTACGTGCAGCGGGTTATATTAACATCTATACCAGATACCACATATAATACAGTTAGGAAAACGATCCAGAAAATAGACTACGTCCAGCGTGGTATATAGACATCAATGCCAGACACCACATATTATACGGTTAGGAAAACGATCCAGAAAATAGACTACGTGCAGCGGGTTATATTAACATCTATACCAGATACCACATATTATACAGTTAGGAAAACGATCCAGAAAATAGACTACGGGCAGCGGGTTATATTAACATCTATACCAGATACCACATATTATACAGTTAGGAAAACGATCCAGAAAATAGACTACGTCCAGCGTGGTATATAGACATCAATGCCAGACACCACATATTATACAGTTAGGAAAACGATCCAGAAAATAGACTACGTGCAGCGTGGTATATAAACATCCATGCCAGATACCACATATTATACAGTTAGGAAAATGATCCAGAAAATAGACTACGTGCAGCGTGGTATATAGACATCAATGCCAGATACCACATATTATACAGTTAGGAAAACGATCCAGAAAATAGACTACGTGCAGCGTGGTATATAGACATGAATGCCAGATACCACATATTATACAGTTAGGAAAATGATCCAGAAAATAGACTACGTCCAGCGTGGTATATAAACATCAATGCCAGATACCACATATTATACAGTTAGGAAAATGATCCAGAAAATAGACTACGTCCAGCGTGGTATATAAACATCAATGCCAGATACCACATTTTATACAGTTAGGAAAACGATCCAGAAAATAGACTACGTCCAGCGTGGTCTATAGACATCAATGCCAGACACCACATATTATACAGTTAGGAAAACAATCCAGAAAATAGACTACCTGCAGCGTGGTATATAAACATCAATGCCAGATACCACATATTATACAGTTAGGAAAGCGATCCAGAAAATAGTCTACGTGCAGCGTGGTACATGTATATAGACATCAATGCCAGATACCACATATTATACAGTTAGGAAAACGATCCAGAAAATAGACTACGTGCAGCGTGGTATATAAACATCAATGCCAGATACCACATATTATACAGTTAGGAAAACGATCCAGAAAATAGTCTACGTGCAGCGTGGTACATGTATATAGACATCAATGCCAGATACCACATATTATACAGTTAGGAAAACGATCCAGAAAATAGACTACGTGCAGCGTGGTATATAAACATCAATGCCAGATACCACATATTATACAGTTAGGAAAACGATCCAGAACATAGACTACGTGCAGCGTGGTATATAGACATCAATGCCAGATACCACATATTATACAGTTAGGAAAACGAACCAGAAAATAGACTACGTGCAGCGTGGTATATAGACATCATGCACGATACCACATAAAATACAGTTAGGAAAACGATCCAGAAAATAGACTACGTGCAGCGTGGTATATAAACATCAATGCCAGATACCACATACTATACAGTTAGGAAAACGATCCAGAAAATAGAGTACGTGCAGCGTGGTATATAGACATCAATACCAGATACTACATATTATACAGTTAGTAAAACGATCCACAAAATAGACTACGTGCAGCGTGGTATATAGACATCAATGCCAGATACCACATATTATACAGTTAGTAAACGATTCACAAAATAGACTACGTGCAGCGTGGTATATAAACATCCATGCCAGATACCACATATTATACAGTTAGGAAAACGATCCAGAAAATAGACTACGTGCAGCGGGTTATATTAACATCTGTACCAGATACCACATATTATACAGTTAGGAAAACGATCCAGAAAATAGACTACGTCCAGCGTGGTATATAGACATCAATGCCAGACACCACATATTATACGGTTAGGAAAACGATCCAGAAAATAGACTACGTGCAGCGTGGTATATAAACATCCATGCCAGATACCACATATTATACAGTTAGGAAAATGATCCAGAAAATAGACTACGTGCAGCGGGGTATATAGACATCAATGCCAGATACCACATATTATACAGTTAGGAAAATGATCCGGAAAATAGACTACGTCCAGCGTGGTATATAAACATCAATGCCAGATACCACATATTATACAGTTAGGAAAATGATCCAGAAAATAGACTACGTCCAGCGTGGTATATAAACATCAATGCCAGATACCACATATTATACAGTTAGGAAAACGATCCAGAAAATAGACTACGTCCAGCGTGGTATATAAACATCAATGCCAGATACCACATATTATACAGTTAGGAAAACGATCCAGAAAAAAGACTGCGTGCAGCGTGGTATATAAACATCAATGCCAGATACCACATATTATACAGTTAGGAAAACGATCCAGAAAATAGACTACGTGCAGCGTGGTATATAGACATCTATGCCAGATACCACATATTATACAGTTAGGAAAACGAACCAGAAAATAGACTACGTGCAGCGTGGTATATAGACATCAATACCAGATACTACATATTATACAGTTAGGAAAACGATCCAAAAAATAGACTACGTGCAGCGTGGTATATAGACATCAATACCAGATACCACATATTATACAGTTAGGAAAACGAACCAGAAAATAGACTACGTCCAGCGTGGTATATAAACATCAATGCCAGATGCACAGTTAGGAAAACGATCCAGAAAATAGACTACGTGCAGCGTAATATATAAACATCAATGCCAGATACCACATATTATACAGTTAGGAAAACGATCCAGAAAATAGACTACGTGAAGCGTGGTATATAGACATCAATGACAGATACCACATATTATACAGTTAGGAAAACGATCCAGAAAATAGACTACGTGCAGCGTGGTATATAGACATCTATGCCAGATACCACATATTATACAGTTAGGAAAACGAACCAGAAAATAGACTACGTGCAGCGTTGTATATAGACATCATGCACGATACCACATATAATACAGTTAGGAAAACGAACCAGAAAATATACTACGTGCAGCGTGGTATATAGACATCATGCACGATACCACATAAAATACAGTTAGGAAAACGATCCAGAAAATAGAGTACGTGCAGCGTGGTATATAGACATCAATACCAGATACTACATATTATACAGTTAGTAAAACGATCCACAAAATAGACTACGTGCAGCGTGGTATATAGACATCAATGCCAGATACCACATATTATACAGTTAGTAAAACGATTCACAAAATAGACTACGTGCAGCGTGGTATATAAACATCCATGCCAGATACCACATATTATACAGTTAGGAAAACGATCCAGAAAATAGACTACGTGCAGCGGGTTATATTAACATCTGTACCAGATACCACATATTATACAGTTAGGAAAACGATCCAGAAAATAGACTACGTCCAGCGTGGTATATAGACATCAATGCCAGACACCACATATTATACGGTTAGGAAAACGATCCAGAAAATAGACTACGTGCAGCGTGGTATATAAACATCCATGCCAGATACCACATATTATACAGTTAGGAAAATGATCCAGAAAATAGACTACGTGCAGCGGGGTATATAGACATCAATGCCAGATACCACATATTATACAGTTAGGAAAACGATTCAGAAAATAGACTACGTGCAGCGTGGTATATAGACATCAATGCCAGATACCACATATTATACAGTTAGGAAAATGATCCGGAAAATAGACTACGTCCAGCGTGGTATATAAACATCAATGCCAGATACCACATATTATACAGTTAGGAAAATGATCCAGAAAATAGACTACGTCCAGCGTGGTATATAAACATCAATGCCAGATACCACATATTATACAGTTAGGAAAACGATCCAGAAAATAGACTACGTCCAGCGTGGTATATAAACATCAATGCCAGATACCACATATTATACAGTTAGGAAAACGATCCAGAAAAAAGACTGCGTGCAGCGTGGTATATAAACATCAATGCCAGATACCACATATTATACAGTTAGGAAAACGATCCAGAAAATAGACTACGTGCAGCGTGGTATATAGACATCTATGCCAGATACCACATATTATACAGTTAGGAAAACGAACCAGAAAATAGACTACGTGCAGCGTGGTATATAGACATCAATGCCAGATACCACATATTATACAGTTAGGAAAACGAACCAGAAAATAGACTACGTCCAGCGTGGTATATAGACATCAATGCCAGATACCACATATTATACAGTTAGGAAAACGATCCAGAAAATAGACTACGTGCAGCGTGGTATATAGACATCTATGCCAGATACCACATATTATACAGTTAGGAAAACGAACCAGAAAATAGACTACGTGCAGCGTGGTATATAGACATCAATGCCAGATACCACATATTATACAGTTAGGAAAACGAACCAGAAAATAGACTACGTCCAGCGTGGTATATAGACATCAATGCCAGACACCACATATTATACAGTTAGGAAAACGAACCAGAAAATAGACTACGTCCAGCGTGGTATATAGACATCAATGCCAGATACCACATATTATACAGTTAGGAAAACGAACCAGAAAATAGACTACGTCCAGCGTGGTATATAGACATCAATGCCAGATACCACATATTATACAGTTAGGAAAACGAACCAGAAAATAGACTACGTCCAGCGTGGTATATAAACATCAATGCCAGATACCACATATTATACAGTTAGGAAAACGATCCAGAAAATAGACTACGTGCAGCGTGGTATATAGACATCTATGCCAGATACCACATATTATACAGTTAGGAAAACGAACCAGAAAATAGACTACGTGCAGCGTGGTATATAGACATCAATGCCAGATACCACATATTATACAGTTAGGAAAACGATCCAGAAAATAGACTACGTGCAGCGTGGTATATAGACATCTATGCCAGATACCACATATTATACAGTTAGGAAAACGAACCAGAAAATAGACTACGTCCAGCGTGGTATATAGACATCAATGCCAGACACCACATATTATACGGTTAGGAAAACGATCCAGAAAATAGACTACGTGCAGCGTGGTATATAAACATCCATGCCAGATACCACATATCTGGCATGTAAGGAAAATGATCCAGAAAATAGACTACGTGCAGCGGGGTATATAGACATCAATGCCAGATACCACATATTATACAGTTAGGAAAACGATTCAGAAAATAGACTACGTGCAGCGTGGTATATAGACATCAATGCCAGATACCACATATTATACAGTTAGGAAAATGATCCGGAAAATAGACTACGTCCAGCGTGGTATATAAACATCAATGCCAGATACCACATATTATACAGTTAGGAAAATGATCCAGAAAATAGACTACGTCCAGCGTGGTATATAAACATCAATGCCAGATACCACATATTATACAGTTAGGAAAACGATCCAGAAAAAAGACTGCGTGCAGCGTGGTATATAAACATCAATGCCAGATACCACATATTATACAGTTAGGAAAACGATCCAGAAAATAGACTACGTGCAGCGTGGTATATAGACATCTATGCCAGATACCACATATTATACAGTTAGGAAAACGAACCAGAAAATAGACTACGTGCAGCGTGGTATATAGACATCAATACCAGATACTACATATTATACAGTTAGGAAAACGATCCAAAAAATAGACTACGTCCAGCGTGGTATATAGACATCAATACCAGATACCACATATTATACAGTTAGGAAAACGAACCAGAAAATAGACTACGTCCAGCGTGGTATATAGACATCAATGCCAGATGCACAGTTAGGAAAACGATCCAGAAAATAGACTACGTGCAGCGTAATATATAAACATCAATGCCAGATACCACATATTATACAGTTAGGAAAACGATCCAGAAAATGGACTACGTGAAGCGTGGTATATAGACATCAATGACAGATACCACATATTATACAGTTAGGAAAATGATCCAGAAAATAGACTACGTGCAGCGGGGTATATAGACATCAATGCCAGATACCACATATTATACAGTTAGGAAAATGATCCAGAAAATAGACTACGTCCAGCGGGGTATATAGACATCAATGCCAGATACCACATATTATACAGTTAGGAAAACGATCCAGAAAATAGACTACGTGCAGCGTGGTATATAAACATCCATGCCATATACCACATATTATACAGTTAGGAAAATGATCCAGAAAATAGACTACGTGCATCGGGGTATATATACATCAATGCCAGATACCACATATTATACAGTTAGGAAAACGATCCAGAAAATAGACTACGTGCAGCGTGGTATATAGACATCAATGCCAGATACCACATATTATACAGTTAGGAAAATGATCCAGAAAATAGACTACGTCCAGCGTGGTATATAAACATCAATGCCAGATACCACATATTATACAGTTAGGAAAATGATCCAGAAAATAGACTACGTCCAGCGTGGTATATAAACATCAATGCCAGATACCACATATTATACAGTTAGGAAAATGATCTAGAAAATAGACTACGTACAACGTGGTATATAAACATCAATGCCAGATACCACATATTATACACTTAGGAAAACGATCCAGAAAATAGACTAAGTCCAGGGTGGTATATAGACATCAATGCCAGACACCACATATTATACGGTTAGGAAAACGATCCAGAAAATAGTCTACGTGCAGCGTGGTATATAAACATCAATGCCAGATACCACATATTATACAGTTAGGAAAACGATCCAGAAAATAGACTACGTGCAGCGTGGTATATAAACATCAATGCCAGATACCACATATTATACAGTTAGGAAAACGATCCAGAAAATAGACTACGTGCAGCGTGGTATATAGACATCTATGCCAGATACCACATATTATACAGTTAGGAAAACGAACCAGAAAATAGACTACGTGCAGCGTTGTATATAGACATCATGCACGATACCACATATAATACAGTTAGGAAAACGATCCAGAAAATAGAGTACGTGCAGCGTGGTATATAGACATCAATACCAGATACCACATATTATACAGTTAGGAAAACGATCCAGAAAATAGACTACGTGCAGCGTGGTATATAACATCAATGCCAGATACCACATATTATACAGTTAGGAAAATGATCCAGAAAATAGACTACGTGCAGCGTGGTATATAATCATCAGTGCCAGATACCACATATTATACAGTTAGGAAAACGATCCAGAAAATAGACTACGTGCAGCGGGTTATATTAACATCTATACCAGATACCACATATAATACAGTTAGGAAAACGATCCAGAAAATAGACTACGTCCAGCGTGGTATATAGACATCAATGCCAGACACCACATATTATACGGTTAGGAAAACGATCCAGAAAATAGACTACGTGCAGCGGGTTATATTAACATCTATACCAGATACCACATATTATACAGTTAGGAAAACGATCCAGAAAATAGACTACGGGCAGCGGGTTATATTAACATCTATACCAGATACCACATATTATACAGTTAGGAAAACGATCCAGAAAATAGACTACGTCCAGCGTGGTATATAGACATCAATGCCAGACACCACATATTATACAGTTAGGAAAACGATCCAGAAAATAGACTACGTGCAGCGTGGTATATAAACATCCATGCCAGATACCACATATTATACAGTTAGGAAAATGATCCAGAAAATAGACTACGTGCAGCGTGGTATATAGACATCAATGCCAGATACCACATATTATACAGTTAGGAAAACGATCCAGAAAATAGACTACGTGCAGCGTGGTATATAGACATGAATGCCAGATACCACATATTATACAGTTAGGAAAATGATCCAGAAAATAGACTACGTCCAGCGTGGTATATAAACATCAATGCCAGATACCACATATTATACAGTTAGGAAAATGATCCAGAAAATAGACTACGTCCAGCGTGGTATATAAACATCAATGCCAGATACCACATTTTATACAGTTAGGAAAACGATCCAGAAAATAGACTACGTCCAGCGTGGTCTATAGACATCAATGCCAGACACCACATATTATACAGTTAGGAAAACAATCCAGAAAATAGACTACCTGCAGCGTGGTATATAAACATCAATGCCAGATACCACATATTATACAGTTAGGAAAGCGATCCAGAAAATAGTCTACGTGCAGCGTGGTACATGTATATAGACATCAATGCCAGATACCACATATTATACAGTTAGGAAAACGATCCAGAAAATAGACTACGTGCAGCGTGGTATATAGACATCTATGCCAGATACCACATATTATACAGTTAGGAAAACGATCCAGAAAATAGTCTACGTGCAGCGTGGTACATGTATATAGACATCAATGCCAGATACCACATATTATACAGTTAGGAAAACGATCCAGAAAATAGACTACGTGCAGCGTGGTATATAAACATCAATGCCAGATACCACATATTATACAGTTAGGAAAACGATCCAGAACATAGACTACGTGCAGCGTGGTATATAGACATCAATGCCAGATACCACATATTATACAGTTAGGAAAACGAACCAGAAAATAGACTACGTGCAGCGTGGTATATAGACATCATGCACGATACCACATAAAATACAGTTAGGAAAACGATCCAGAAAATAGACTACGTGCAGCGTGGTATATAAACATCAATGCCAGATACCACATACTATACAGTTAGGAAAACGATCCAGAAAATAGACTACGACCAGCGTGGTATATAGACATCTATGCCAGATACCACATATTATACAGTTAGGAAAACGATCCAGAAAATAGAGTACGTGCAGCGTGGTATATAGACATCAATACCAGATACTACATATTATACAGTTAGTAAAACGATCCACAAAATAGACTACGTGCAGCGTGGTATATAGACATCAATGCCAGATACCACATATTATACAGTTAGTAAACGATTCACAAAATAGACTACGTGCAGCGTGGTATATAAACATCCATGCCAGATACCACATATTATACAGTTAGGAAAACGATCCAGAAAATAGACTACGTGCAGCGGGTTATATTAACATCTGTACCAGATACCACATATTATACAGTTAGGAAAACGATCCAGAAAATAGACTACGTCCAGCGTGGTATATAGACATCAATGCCAGACACCACATATTATACGGTTAGGAAAACGATCCAGAAAATAGACTACGTGCAGCGTGGTATATAAACATCCATGCCAGATACCACATATTATACAGTTAGGAAAATGATCCAGAAAATAGACTACGTGCAGCGGGGTATATAGACATCAATGCCAGATACCACATATTATACAGTTAGGAAAATGATCCGGAAAATAGACTACGTCCAGCGTGGTATATAAACATCAATGCCAGATACCACATATTATACAGTTAGGAAAATGATCCAGAAAATAGACTACGTCCAGCGTGGTATATAAACATCAATGCCAGATACCACATATTATACAGTTAGGAAAACGATCCAGAAAATAGACTACGTCCAGCGTGGTATATAAACATCAATGCCAGATACCACATATTATACAGTTAGGAAAACGATCCAGAAAAAAGACTGCGTGCAGCGTGGTATATAAACATCAATGCCAGATACCACATATTATACAGTTAGGAAAACGATCCAGAAAATAGACTACGTGCAGCGTGGTATATAGACATCTATGCCAGATACCACATATTATACAGTTAGGAAAACGAACCAGAAAATAGACTACGTGCAGCGTGGTATATAGACATCAATACCAGATACTACATATTATACAGTTAGGAAAACGATCCAAAAAATAGACTACGTGCAGCGTGGTATATAGACATCAATACCAGATACCACATATTATACAGTTAGGAAAACGAACCAGAAAATAGACTACGTCCAGCGTGGTATATAAACATCAATGCCAGATGCACAGTTAGGAAAACGATCCAGAAAATAGACTACGTGCAGCGTAATATATAAACATCAATGCCAGATACCACATATTATACAGTTAGGAAAACGATCCAGAAAATAGACTACGTGAAGCGTGGTATATAGACATCAATGACAGATACCACATATTATACAGTTAGGAAAACGATCCAGAAAATAGACTACGTGCAGCGTGGTATATAGACATCTATGCCAGATACCACATATTATACAGTTAGGAAAACGAACCAGAAAATAGACTACGTGCAGCGTTGTATATAGACATCATGCACGATACCACATATAATACAGTTAGGAAAACGAACCAGAAAATATACTACGTGCAGCGTGGTATATAGACATCATGCACGATACCACATAAAATACAGTTAGGAAAACGATCCAGAAAATAGACTACGTGCAGCGTGGTATATAAACATCAATGCCAGATACCACATACTATACAGTTAGGAAAATGATCCAGAAAATAGACTACGACCAGCGTGGTATATAGACATCAATGCCAGATACCACATATTATACAGTTAGGAAAACGATCCAGAAAATAGAGTACGTGCAGCGTGGTATATAGACATCAATACCAGATACTACATATTATACAGTTAGTAAAACGATCCACAAAATAGACTACGTGCAGCGTGGTATATAGACATCAATGCCAGATACCACATATTATACAGTTAGTAAAACGATTCACAAAATAGACTACGTGCAGCGTGGTATATAAACATCCATGCCAGATACCACATATTATACAGTTAGGAAAACGATCCAGAAAATAGACTACGTGCAGCGGGTTATATTAACATCTGTACCAGATACCACATATTATACAGTTAGGAAAACGATCCAGAAAATAGACTACGTCCAGCGTGGTATATAGACATCAATGCCAGACACCACATATTATACGGTTAGGAAAACGATCCAGAAAATAGACTACGTGCAGCGTGGTATATAAACATCCATGCCAGATACCACATATTATACAGTTAGGAAAATGATCCAGAAAATAGACTACGTGCAGCGGGGTATATAGACATCAATGCCAGATACCACATATTATACAGTTAGGAAAACGATTCAGAAAATAGACTACGTGCAGCGTGGTATATAGACATCAATGCCAGATACCACATATTATACAGTTAGGAAAATGATCCGGAAAATAGACTACGTCCAGCGTGGTATATAAACATCAATGCCAGATACCACATATTATACAGTTAGGAAAATGATCCAGAAAATAGACTACGTCCAGCGTGGTATATAAACATCAATGCCAGATACCACATATTATACAGTTAGGAAAACGATCCAGAAAATAGACTACGTCCAGCGTGGTATATAAACATCAATGCCAGATACCACATATTATACAGTTAGGAAAACGATCCAGAAAAAAGACTGCGTGCAGCGTGGTATATAAACATCAATGCCAGATACCACATATTATACAGTTAGGAAAACGATCCAGAAAATAGACTACGTGCAGCGTGGTATATAGACATCTATGCCAGATACCACATATTATACAGTTAGGAAAACGAACCAGAAAATAGACTACGTGCAGCGTGGTATATAGACATCAATGCCAGATACCACATATTATACAGTTAGGAAAACGAACCAGAAAATAGACTACGTCCAGCGTGGTATATAGACATCAATGCCAGATACCACATATTATACAGTTAGGAAAACGATCCAGAAAATAGACTACGTGCAGCGTGGTATATAGACATCAATGCCAGATACCACATATTATACAGTTAGGAAAACGAACCAGAAAATAGACTACGTGCAGCGTGGTATATAGACATCAATGCCAGATACCACATATTATACAGTTAGGAAAACGAACCAGAAAATAGACTACGTCCAGCGTGGTATATAGACATCAATGCCAGACACCACATATTATACAGTTAGGAAAACGAACCAGAAAATAGACTACGTCCAGCGTGGTATATAGACATCAATGCCAGATACCACATATTATACAGTTAGGAAAACGAACCAGAAAATAGACTACGTCCAGCGTGGTATATAGACATCAATGCCAGATACCACATATTATACAGTTAGGAAAACGAACCAGAAAATAGACTACGTCCAGCGTGGTATATAAACATCAATGCCAGATACCACATATTATACAGTTAGGAAAACGATCCAGAAAATAGACTACGTGCAGCGTGGTATATAGACATCTATGCCAGATACCACATATTATACAGTTAGGAAAACGAACCAGAAAATAGACTACGTGCAGCGTGGTATATAGACATCAATGCCAGATACCACATATTATACAGTTAGGAAAACGATCCAGAAAATAGACTACGTGCAGCGTGGTATATAGACATCTATGCCAGATACCACATATTATACAGTTAGGAAAACGAACCAGAAAATAGACTACGTCCAGCGTGGTATATAGACATCAATGCCAGACACCACATATTATACGGTTAGGAAAACGATCCAGAAAATAGACTACGTGCAGCGTGGTATATAAACATCCATGCCAGATACCACATATCTGGCATGTAAGGAAAATGATCCAGAAAATAGACTACGTGCAGCGGGGTATATAGACATCAATGCCAGATACCACATATTATACAGTTAGGAAAACGATTCAGAAAATAGACTACGTGCAGCGTGGTATATAGACATCAATGCCAGATACCACATATTATACAGTTAGGAAAATGATCCGGAAAATAGACTACGTCCAGCGTGGTATATAAACATCAATGCCAGATACCACATATTATACAGTTAGGAAAATGATCCAGAAAATAGACTACGTCCAGCGTGGTATATAAACATCAATGCCAGATACCACATATTATACAGTTAGGAAAACGATCCAGAAAAAAGACTGCGTGCAGCGTGGTATATAAACATCAATGCCAGATACCACATATTATACAGTTAGGAAAACGATCCAGAAAATAGACTACGTGCAGCGTGGTATATAGACATCTATGCCAGATACCACATATTATACAGTTAGGAAAACGAACCAGAAAATAGACTACGTGCAGCGTGGTATATAGACATCAATACCAGATACTACATATTATACAGTTAGGAAAACGATCCAAAAAATAGACTACGTGCAGCGTGGTATATAGACATCAATACCAGATACCACATATTATACAGTTAGGAAAACGAACCAGAAAATAGACTACGTCCAGCGTGGTATATAGACATCAATGCCAGATGCACAGTTAGGAAAACGATCCAGAAAATAGACTACGTGCAGCGTAATATATAAACATCAATGCCAGATACCACATATTATACAGTTAGGAAAACGATCCAGAAAATGGACTACGTGAAGCGTGGTATATAGACATCAATGACAGATACCACATATTATACAGTTAGGAAAATGATCCAGAAAATAGACTACGTGCAGCGGGGTATATAGACATCAATGCCAGATACCACATATTATACAGTTGAGAAAATGATCCAGAAAATAGACTACGTCCAGCGTGGTATATAAACATCAATGCCAGATACCACATATTATACAGTTAGGAAAATGATCCAGAAAATAGACTACGTCCAGCGTGGTATATAAACAGCAATGCCAGATACCACATATTATACAGTTAGAAAAATGATCCAGAAAATAGACTACGTCCAGCGTGGTATATAAACATCAATGCCAGATACCACATATTGGACAGTTAGGAAAATGATCCAGAAAATAGACTACGTCCAGCGTGGTATATAAACATCAATGCCAGATACCACATATTATACAGTTAGGAAAATGATCCAGAAAATAGACTACGTCCAGCGTGGTATATAAACATCAATGCCAGATACCACATATTATACAGTTAGGAAAACGATCCAGAAAATAGACTACGTCCAGCGTGGTATATAGACATCAATGCCATATACCACATATTATACAGTTAGGAAAACGATCCAGAAAATAGACTACGTGCAGCGTGGTATATAAACATCAATGCCAGATACCACATATTATACAGTTAGGAAAACGATCCAGAAAATAGACTACGTGCAGCGTGGTATATAGACATCTATGCCAGATACCACATATTATACAGTTAGGAAAACGAACCAGAAAATAGACTACGTGCAGCGTGGTATATAGACATCAATACCAGATACTACATATTATACAGTTAGGAAAACGATCCAGAAAATAGACTACGTGCAGCGTGGTATATAGACATCAATACCAGATACCACATATTATACCGTTAGGAAAACGAACCAGAAAATAGACTACGTCCAGCGTGGTATATAGACATCAATGCCAGATACACAGTTAGGAAAACGATCCAGAAAATAGACTACGTGCAGCGTAGTATATAAACATCAATGCCAGATACCACATATTATACAGTTAGGAAAACGATCCAGAAAATAGACTACGTGCAGCGTGGTATATAGACATCAATGACAGATACCACATATTATACAGTTAGGAAAACGATCCAGAAAATAGACTACGTGCAGCGTGGTATATAGACATCTATACCAGATACCAAATATTATACAGTTAGGAAAACGATCCAGAAAATAGACTACGTGCAGCGTGGTATACAGACATCAATGCCAGATACACAGTTAGGAAAACGATCCAGAAAATAGACTACGTCCAGCGTGGTATATAGACATCAATGCCAAATACCACATATTATTCAGTTAGGAAAACGATCCAGAAAATAGACTACGTGCAGCGTGGTATATAGACATCAATGCCAGATACCACATATAATACAGTTAGGAAAACGATCCAGAAAATAGACTACGTGCAGCGTGGTATATAAACATCAATGCCAGATACGACATATTATACAGTTAGGAAAACGATCCGGAAAGTAGACTACGTGCAGCGTGGTATATAAACATCAATGCCAGATGCCACATATTATACAGTTAGGAAAACGATCCAGAAAATAGATTACGTCCAGCGTGGTATATAGACATCAATGCCAGATACCACATATTATACAGTTAGGAAAACGATCCAGAAAATAGACTACGTGCAGCGTGGTATATAAACATCAATGCCAGATACCACATATTATACAGTTAGGAAAACTATCCAGAAAATAGACTACGTGCAGCGTGGTATGCAAACATCGATGCCAGATACCACATATTATACAGTTAGTTTTATTTCGTTTAATCATATATCAGAAAGTTGTTTTAACATAGTAATAGAAGAATTAAAAAAAAATTCCAGGTTGTTAGATTTTGAGTGACGTCATCTATCATAAATCTGAGGAAGACCTCCCATCTGCGTATAACATATCTAACAACTTTGTTGTGTGCTATATGTTAGTTGTGACGTAATAGATCTGAGGACGACATTCCATCAACAGATTTCCACTTTAGCCCAGTGTTGAAACATTGCTGGCATGTACCAAATAACTGCCATTATACCACAGCCAATGAACCATGTCCTCCTGAACTAGCTCAAAGAATGGACACGTATGATAAATATCTTATACAAATCTATCGATTTCAAAAAATGCTTGAATGATTGTTTGCTGGTTTCTATCGAGCAATATTTCAGCTACATCCAGGACGAAAACGTCTTTACAAACAATACATCAATTGAACAAAGGGGTAGGATGTCGGAAACAAAATGTTGACTGGCACCGTAAAAGTCTAAAGTAACGGGTAACATGAGAATTTAAACTTGTGTAGCGGCTAAAATGAACCTGTTCTTTTTTCAAAATCTACAAGAGAGGTGCATGCTCCAAACACAATTACCCGTGTTTTTACTAGGTCAGACTTCCCGTTTTATAATCTGAAACAACCACAACAAGAGACATCACTATCCGCCAGATTCTGTCGCGTGTTGTCATATATTGGAGATATGAACTGCAAACTCTGTTATCGTCATTGCTGTACATGTAAAAAGGTTAACTCTGTTATAGCCCTTTCTGTACATGCAAAACAACCAAGTCTGTTATCGTCTTTGCTGTACATATAAACAGCCAAGTCTTTTTTATCGTCCTTGCTGTACATGGAAAACAGATGTGCTATCGTCCTGGCTGGACTTGTTAAACAGCTCACTCCGTTATCGTCCTTGCTGTACATGTAAAACAGCTCACTCTGTCATCGCCGTTGCTGTACTTGTTAAACAGCCAACTCAGTTATCGTCGTTACTGTACATGTAAAACAGCTAACTCTGTTATCGTCGTTGCTGTACATGTAAAACAGCTAACTCTGTTATCGTCGTTGCTGTACATGTAAAACAGCTCACTCTGTTATCGCCGTTGCTGTACTTGTTAAACAGCCAACTCTGTTATCGTCGTTACTGTACATGTAAAACAGCTAACTCTGTTATCGTCGTTGCTGTACATGTAAAACAGCTAACTCTGTTATCGTCGTTACTGTACATGTAAACCAGCTAACTCTGTTATCGTCGTTACTGTACATGTAAAACAGCTAACTCTGTTATCGTCGTTACTGTACATGTAAACCAGCTAACTCTGTTATCGTCGTTACTGTACATGTAAACCAGCTAACTCTGTTATCGTCGTTACTGTACATGTAAACCAGCTAACTCTGTTATCGTCGTTACTGTACATGTAAACCAGCTAACTCTGTTATCGTCCTTGTTGTACATGTAAAAAGGTTAACTCTGTTATCGTCCTTGCACTACTTCTTAAACAGCTAACTCTGTTATCGCCGTTGCTGTACATGTAAAAAGGTTAACTCTGTTATCGTCTGTGCACTACTTGTTAAACAGCCAACTCTGTTATCGTCCTTGCTGTACATGTAAAACAGGTAACTCAGTTATCGTTGTTGCTGTGCTTCTTGAACAGCTTACTCTGTTATAGCCCTTGCTTCTTGAACAGCTAACTCTATTATCGTTCTCTCTGTAAGCTGATTTCCGTGCATCCCTGTGTTACAGTGGCATTACAAATCTGCAAATTTTCTTCAGTACAATAATTAATTATTTGGCAAGGTAACGGGGAGCAGTCATTTATAACAAGTGTAATGTAACTTAACAGACTGTATACTTACGTTAGTGCACTGAAGTTCAATTCTGTTTAAATAAGATAATATGATAAAGAAAGTTAAGTTTTTGTTATCGTGTGTACCTGGTTTTCGATACGAATTGATATATTGTGTTTACATGTAATACATTTATGTTTGTTTGATTAAACTAGAATTACTTACCGTTTTTAATTTGAATCATCCATTTCTAAATAACGTCAAAAACTAACGGTTTTCTTTTTCTGTGATTCATAAATTAATTGTATATAAATGTAACATATATACCGGATATTGGAAAGGTTTCCCGGAACTCGACCCACAGAGCTGCCCAGCGTGTCCCAGGATGCGGACAGGAATATTGCCACATTAACGGATCGTCAGGTTACAATATGGAAAGCCTGGACCATAGTGTGCAATCTGTTTGAATACTTTTAACTTTCAAAAAGTAGTTGCTACAAACGGGGGGGGGGGGGGGCAGATTCTCTGACACACTCCCTTGCTCTTCATTCTTTGATAGTTTCCATTAATTCATGCTATTTCGATGAAGTATTCTGTTGCGTATATATTGATTATAATCTGCTCGCTGCATCAAAATCAATCAATCAATTAAACGTATGATACACGTATACTTAAACGGTATCTGTAAGTAAATTCGTCTTACTTCCCTTGAAACACGTGATATAGATTAAACAACCATTATATAGATAAATCAGAGAAAAACATTCACATTTTCCTTAATAATATTAACAAACATTGTTAAGTGATTGAAAATATATAAGTAAATATATATTAAACATCCCCCCCAGAGAAAAACTTTGTCTGTTGTTACCATGTGCAAAATGTGACGTAGGTGCTCTGAAATATAGGAAACTTGTTCAATGGTGTTGTTTAGAAAAAAACATGTCTGATAAATAAATAATCCCAGGTCAGAGTTTAAGCGGATATCTGTGTTATATGTCGATAACGCTCTACAAATGAGTTCTATCAACACAACGAACACGATTTTTTACAAATATTTCCTACTATGTCGACATTAAATAGTATAAAACGGAACCATCTACTTGGTAGGTCAATATATTGATGTCAAACTTTTACTACAAGGTATGAATTTAGGCAAACATTATCAAATGTGCTGCCTACATTTAAAATAAAGACGCAGAGCGAAAATTTAAAGGTTAATTAGCGTACAAATGAGAGTTAAACCTCAAGAAATAATACATCATATTTAACTGTTACACGGATATTTCCTGTGTCTAATAATTTTTGACATTATCGGTTGCAAATATTTTTGAGAATTCCACAGTTATCTTTTACATAAAAACAGAAAAGGAAAACCTGTAAGACATGTAGTTACTAAGGACAATATTATATCATTCGAACAGACCGCGAGATTGACCTTAATTGACCGAATTATACACAATTTTCATCGCGTATTACACCTGTAGACACCTGGGTGCCGTTTCATGAAGCGATCGTTAGCTTAACGTGCTCGTTTTTCCATTTAAATTGCATGGGATAATGAGCACGTTAATTAGCGATCGCTTTATGAAGATACACAGAAATCAATCTACGAATCTGGTAAGAGAATACACAAATGTACACCGTTTTATTACAAAGTTATTTATGTTTATAGTTTAATCACCGGTTTTCTTTCATTGTTAGTGCTAATAAATGAATAATAAATAATAATAAACAATACAAATGCTTTTAACGGTGTCATATAATATTGTCTTTTTTTTATGTCAACGCCCCAAATGGGAAGGCCACCTTCGTCTTTGGAATTCAGTTTTGCAAAAGGTACGAACGTCGACTTAATTTTGTCACTCCTTTGGGTTTTCTACGAGACCCATTGTCTAGTCATTATTTACCTACATGGCAAATATGAAAAGCTTAGAATATTTCATCGAAGATCGGCTACTCGGGCTTCCACTCCCAATAAAAACTGGACTCCATCATACATCTGAAAAATTGATGAAAGTGGAATGAAACACCATTCATACAAGCAAACAAACACTCAAACCCATATTTAAAAAGTTATAACCCGGGCGCGAGCAATGACTTAAAAGGCATTGATGTGATCTTGGGGGGAGGGGCGGTCAAGTTTAGCAGTTACATATCCCGGACACAAACCAGTCACTCAAAAGGCAATGGTGTGACCTTTGGGGTCGAATTTCAAATTAAATGTCAACACCCATGACATGCGACACATCAATTAGTTATAATCTACCCACATGCGAAATATAAAAAAGCCTACCTAAAAAGATAAAAAGTTATATCCCGGACACGATTTGTTATGGATGCATGGACGGAGAGACAACAATATGTCGACCTTATTTTGTCTCTTTTACCAAAAACCCAATATAAACCTACTAAAAATGAAAAGTGGAATGTAACACTAGATAAAGCTATCTTGCATATCCTAAACGTGTATTAGTATGCAATTTGCAGTGTCAAATATATTTGGCTGAAAATATCGGCCTTGAAGGAGACGAAAAGAAATAAAATTATCAGATAAAAACAATATGTCTTCCATTTATCTTCGTTTGGTATACATAATAAAATAAGAGTTGCATACAAAAAGAAAGTATAGTTTGAAATCTATTGTGTGTTCATTTATTTAATTTATTCATTGTATATATTATGCATAGTAATCTAAATTAATTTTTCCCTGTCCTCCTTTTCATGCTTCATATTGACAAGAAAATAAAAAAATGACATATATTATCACGTTACGAACTCTTAAAGTGCATACGTATTCAATAAGTTAGTAGAATTTAATAGCTTATACAAAGTCATATTTCTTGTTTTAGTCGTATCATTGAACTGATTTATATCGTATCGTACTTTCTCTGACTCTGCAATTAAAATCAAATCGATATTGTTAATGCATTATTTTAAAGATACATTTTTGGCACCAAACTAAAGCTAAAGGAATATTCTTTATATTTAAAACGGCCGATTTGAAATTAAATTAGATCATAAAATGTCATTTTAGCATTTTTATAACTGTTTCTGAATTTTTTCGTTTATTTTACAAGCTAAATTCGACAAAAATAAAAGCAAGAAATTAAAGAACTGAATATATCTATTACTAAATCTATGCTAAATCGTGTTTTAATATATTTTGTTCGCTACAGTTAATTGAAACATAATAAAATTGGAGAAACTTACCTACGTTTCCGTCGCTTCTAACTTGTTTATATCTTTTATCATCGTGTCATACTACTTCTCACCAAAATGATACAAGTCTGCTGATCGGTGTGAGATAAGTAGATTGAAATAAGAACTGTGTTTAATGTCAAAATAAAAGGTGTTTAAATCATTTTTGATATTTCATTCGTTGCCTTTAATTACAATGATTAACGAACAATAACTTTCATTTAAAACGCCCGGGCGCCCGCGGGAGTTTTATTTGATATGGAAATATTGAACTGGTACCAATAACCGAGACATGATCTGTAGACATTATTTTTGGTGAGACCATGATTCTATAAAAAGAAAGGTTCAGCCAATATTTATTTCAATACAATGACCCAGTACCCGAGTATCTGAGAGAGCGGCTGTGTCGAGTTTAAGTTGTTATACCTCCTCTGGAATTAGGTGTGGAGTGAAACACACTCTGCGCTCTTAATTCATGCTCGAACTCACAACCTCAGCTTTCACTCTGCCTGAAGTTATGCTCGAACTCATAACCTAAGCTCTCACTCTGCCTGAAGTCATGCTCGAACTCACAACCTCAGCGCTCACTATGCCTACAGTCAGACTCGACCTCACAACCTACCGGAGTAATTGTTATTATGCTTGACTGAAGGTGCGATTGAGTAAAACCAAAAACATTGATCATTACTATGTACATTGCAGCTCAATATTTAATGTGTTGAGGGGGATACACGTCTATTGACTGCAGACATTTACCGTTAGTCTATTGCATAACAAATATAGAACGTGTAACACAAAATATTATTCATGCTGAAAATTAATCGAAAGCTGATCGATGCAAGGCAGAACAGTAGTCTCAATGCGAAGTACAAATCAATAAGCATGCGAACGTAGGTGGTCAGCCACAAAATATATAAACCTGATTGTAAATTATTGGTTCCCATAAAATACGGTGCTGTATACAGTCAATATTATTATTTTCATTGTAATACTAGTAACCATTATTATATACCATATGAACATTATTAAGCCTGTTTAGCACCTTACAATATTATTGTAAACCTGTACTTTCCCTTAATAGCTTTGCATTAAGTATTGCCGCTTATTTTTCTTCTCGGTAGCCTTTCTTTATCTCGGAATTTTTTATTCAGTATTATAGGTAAACACAATTGTTATAATGAATAATTGTACAGTATACAGTCAATCCTATGTGGCATACTCAATTCTGTTTTGTATACAGTCTTTAATTAAATAATTACACATCATTTATCATGCAATAAAAATATAATACATGTAATTCTGGATAAGATTTATAAACACAGATCCAGTCAAGCAAAAAAAGTCCAAAATTACGATCAGTCAGGAAAAAAGTTTGGCGTATATGGAAATTAGGCTGAATACAATTAACAACACTTTCAGAGGAATGCTAAAATGTAGACTTTTGCTGCTCTTGTGTTGCAAGCCAACAAATTTACTTAAAATACATATGCTATTGTGCAACTCCATGTAAAACTGAGTTAGAAGATCCAATAAATTTCATCCTAATATGTCCTTCCTTTGTTGTAGGAGTGAAGACTGTAGATGGTCTATATAAAAGCTGATAAAAAAGACCATCGTGGACATTTTATTAATGGATTTTGCATGACTTATATATTTATGTACGTAAATCGTAGTTTATGCTATACTTTACCTGTACTTTACAAAAGTAGTACGTTATACTGAAATTTGACCTTGAAGGATGGCTCACTAAAGGACTAAAACCTGAATGCGCCGTTTATGTGTAATAATTTCAGACTCCAGATAATTTGTAGAAGAGGGGCCTCGGTGGCCGACTTGTTAAGGTAGTTCGTATGCTATTGATCACGTGGTCTGTGAACACTGCGATTGCGGGGTCGAGTCTCACCACTGGCAGGGTGAGATTGACTCCAATCTTAATTGACAAGGATTGCCAGTTTCCCTACAAGGGTTTTCTCCTGGTACTCTTTCATCATCCCCCCAATAAAAACTAGACGCCATGATGTAGCTGAAACATTGCTGACAGTGGCGTTAAAACAACAGTCAAACATACAAACAAAGATATTTAGAAGATAGTGCAATTTAACATTTGCCGGGATCAGTTGGGGATACGTTGGTGTCAAATTGGGTTTACTGGCGATGCAAATCTTCAAATGCATTATGTTTATCTTCATTCTAACGCAAAGGCAATATAAATTTGAATTAACTGACTAAAATGTCATTTTTGTTTATATTTGCCGGTAATACCGTCTGCGATTGTGTTAACTTCCGACAGCATCAATCGTAGAATAAATGCCATAAAATTAGTCACATTGTTCATTCAAATTACGGTGCAGAAATGTTGAATAACAATGATGGTGATATAATGTCAGATCTCAATATTCATGCGGAAGCTGAATCAGGTGGAGGCATGAGTATTCGGGGGAAAGGGAGGAATTGAGCCATTTAAAAAAAGTCTTGGCTCCGGAATGAAAAATCGCATACATTGTAGCCGAGTAACTATAAATTCTGTAGATTCCATGAATTTCGTGTAGGGACATCCCTTTAACCCCTCTTTGATATATACTCCAAATAAATATGAAGTCCTGGATTACCAAAAGCACACCGGATTGACGTAGAACCATATGTCATACTGCGAAATAGTTCATGTATGAAATTTAATTGAAATGTACATCCACTTGCAACAATAAAATACATAAAGCATTACAAATGACATACAAATAAAGATAACATCACATTTAAGATAACATGTGCGAAAGACCGCTCTACCTAGTCTCGATCATCCAGGCGCATTAACTGCATGTGTGCGTCTAAACTCATCTCCATTTTGAACTCGGCATCTTTACGCCACAAAAATGGCGTTAGGTTTTGATTGGATGATATTTTTATTTCCTAAAAAATTACCTCCGTTTATAAAAAGAAGTATATACAATTTTTACCAAAATTTATATTTCAATATTTTTTTTTATAAAATATTACTTTATCAATTAATTATACAATTATTTTTTGTTATGCGCATTCTATAGAGAACACTGTGACGTCATTTTATAATTGTAGACATGTTTTGCTATAAAAATATAAAAAATATATTGGTAGCAAAATTGCAACAACGTGGTCCCAGACACAATTATATATGCGTCTGGGTGACAGAGGCTACGCTGCATACGGCTTACGTTTAAGTAATATACACTTTTCAATATAAAAGTGCTTCAGTAATGAAGGATTATTTTGTGTACACCGTTATGTCTTCGTTTTTTTGTTGTTTGTTTTTTTTTATTAACGCAGTTGTATGTATTCTATAACGTAATATATGGTATCACGTTATTTTATTTAGGGCACTTTCCTCAACTGGATCACCGTCTTTTAGCATCGTGTGAACGACATAAAATGGAATAAAATTGGACCCACTTTCATAAATGTATGTTTAATTCGAGCTTTGCGCCCCGCCACAACACAGCACATGTTTCGCTCCGAATTATCTTTCTTAAGCCGTCCCATTTTGTTTAAAATATTGCGGCTTTTTACTAAAAGTGCCCTTTACGAAATCACGTGATCAGCATTAAAATGTCCACATCCTTTAACGAGAGCGATTATATCTTGACAATGGCGTATTAGTTATCATAACACGAAGATTCACATTTAAACCAATTAAAAGGAAATTCTGCACTTTAAAAAAAGACCTTTATTTTTGCAGATTTCAAATTATTTAAGAAATAAAAAAAATTGCTACACTTTCTTTGTAGAGAAATAGTTTGATTGTTTGTCTGAATAGGATTAAACGAAACTTTCATCAATTTGTAAGCTTTATGATGGCCTCTAGTATTTAGAGTATTCAGAGTATTCATTTACAACCGCGGACTTTCGGCAGGAAACTGGCATCATTTATCAGTTAAAGTTGGATTCACTACAGAAAGTGTTCTATAACCCCCTATTGAGGGGGATCCTCTATACCCATTGTGGGGAATCCCTTATAACCCTAAATTGAGGGGAATCCCCTCATTACTAAGAAAGTCAAATACTGTAACTATCAATTGCGGGAACCCCTCACAAAGAATTAATCTATCACAGATTACATTGAGGGAACGTTCTTTACTTAGGGGTCGATGAGGGTCAATTACAATAAACTCATAGAGGGGAATCCTTAACTAAAATGAACCAATCTATCACTGAGGGTATCTTCCTCTCGATATTTCACATATAAACGTGTCACGAAAATCAAACATATATTAGTATAATACATGAAAGATGGCAAACTCGTCAAAAAAACAGAAAGAAAAATATTTGTCGGAACTATTGACGAATCCTAATCACCCTGGAGCATTTTCAGGTCCAGAAAAATTGTATCAGATAGTAAAACAAGAAGGAAAATTCAATATAGGTCGTGGATTTATACGACACTTTTTTATCCAAAAAGAAGTCTATGGTTGACACAAATTATCGAGAAAGAAGGAATAGAGTAATGGTTGAAAGTATTGATTCAATGTGAATGGGGATCATGCATCAATGGAAAATGTATCGCAACACAACGATGGAGTGAAATCATTATTAATATTAATCGACATATTTTCTAAATTTTTAACGGTGAGAACCCCTTAAAAATAAAAAGAGAGTGATACGGTAGCAGAAGCTCTAAAAATATTTTTCAAAGCGGTACCAGAAAACCTAAAACAATCAGGTTTGACAATGGGGGGCAATTCAAATCTGCAGTCAAAAGATATCTAACAGATCAATGAATACATGTATTCTACACAAATAACAGTCAAACAAAAAGTAACAAAAAATATACTTATATTTTACAGAACCTGAAACATATAGATATGTTGACGTTTTACAAGATTTAGTTAATAGTTACAATAACAGTCAATAGGAAATATAACACCTACTTTAGTTACCAAACAGAACGAAGATGAAATCCGTTATATTCAATATTTAGTAAGAGAAAAAGAAATTATTAAGAAAAAAAGTTCAACGTTGATCACAGATAAAGAAAAAAAAAACGAAATCTAAATCTACATTTAAATATAAAGTTTGAGATATGATTAGAAATTCACACTAAAAAAACCTTCGAAAAAGGATATAAAGAGAAATGGACTATAGAATATTTTAAGGTATCAAACAGATTTAAAAGAGACAATCAAGACATATATCAATTGGAGGATCTTCAGGGAGAACCCGTTACAGGTACTTTTTATCGAAATAGTTGTGTCTGACGACGGGAATGACTATATTGATTTACGGAAAAGTCGTTTATATGTAAAACTACAGATCAGATTGTAAAAGGTGACGGGACTAATTTGTCTGCACAAGAGAAAGTGGGGATAATTAATTTACCTTTACAGGCCATGTTTTCACAAGTAGATGTGTACATGAACAATACATTGGTGTTTGTCAATTCAAATAATTTTCCGTGGAAAGCATATTTACAAGTTGTGTACAGGGTCGGATGAACATAATTCTCAGTTGCAAAGTCAATTTTTCACGAAAGATGACGATCCTATGGACTCGGTGTCCCTCAATTCAGGGTTCGTCAATAGATACGAATTTACAAAAGAATCTAGAACTTTCGAATTAGAAGGAAATCTCATGGAAATGGTTTTGAATCTCGATAAATATCTCATAAATGGGGTAGATACTTATATGAAACTTTTTAGATCCAGCACGCCTGGAGAAACCTCTCTAAACTATAAAGTGAAAATATTAGATTTAGCATTCAAAACTGCGAGAGTCAAACTAGATCCAGGAGTCATACTGAATCATAACCAGCAGATAAAAAAACTCCAGCAACCTATATTATAAATAGAAACAATGTCATTCAGAACATTATACCTAAGGGATCTACTGAATTTTATTGGGATTCCATGTTTCCCAAAGCATTACCATCGAAAGTCGTGTTTGGACTAATTTAACATAAAGCTGCAAACGGCGATTACGCTGCCAATCCAATTAATTTCCAACATTTAAATTTGTCCAAAGTTAGTTTAAAAGTAAACGGAGTAAATATATACGGATCACCTTTAACATTAGATTTTGGAGACTCCAGAAATTAATCCGCGGCATATGTCAGGCTATTTGAAATATGCGAACAGTGGAATAAAGATGCAGGTCTCACAATAACAAGGAAGGATTTTTGAAAAGGCTTTACTATCATTTACTCTCCTTTACTCCCCTTGCATTTTCGTTTGATCCTTCTGATTTCAAGGAAGATTTTATACATCTCGTTAGACATGGTTACGCAAGATTGGAAATGATATTCAATCAACCAATATCTAAAGTTATAAATTGCATATGTTTTATTTAATCACGGGTCATTTTAGTATGCAACAAAGCTAGAGACATCGGAATATTGGTACCATGAGTACAGATCAATTGAAGAATATACTTTCAACGGTCCAATGTTTAAAAAATATTTATGTTTAAATATGTGCTATAAACACATTACCAAAAGTTACCGAAATATATTGTTTTTGTGATTCAGTCGACGCCTGATGAAGCTCTTTGGTAGAGGGAAATATTGAGTTCCATATATATTATTTGTACATAGTAGTGTTGTTATAATTATTTTTATTAGACAACTATATATATATATATATATATATATATATATATATATATATATATATATATATATATATATATATATATATATATATATATATATATATATATGGGGTTCTCTCCGGGTACTCCGGCTTCCTCCCCCAATAAAAACTGGACGCCATGAAATAGCTGAAAAATTGCATTCAAACAATCAAACAAAATTCAATTTAGGTTGACTTGTCAGCCATATTTAATGATCCTGTTAGAAATTAAACAAAAATAAACTTTCGTGATTAGGAAGCAAAGAAACCTTTTTGTTGTCTAAATGGTTTTAGAAATTCGGCTTTTTTGTCAAGAGAATGTCACTGATTTGTGGGGAGTTACCGTAAAACGGGTTAGTTTGGTTGTAGTTTAATTTTGGCTAATTTAGCGCTTTCGGTGAAAGAGCCAAAAATAAACACACCAAAATAAAGCATGCACCAATATTTGACACGCCAAAATAGCTGACCAGTTAGACAATATCGTAAAGTCTATGGCTTAAAATACCGGTAATACAAAAGTGTGTGTAAAGGAAACTTACAAGTATACATTTGCATGCATATTTCCTTTTTTACCTTATAAGACTGTTAAGAAAACACAATGTGTGAATTTCTATTCATACATAATTACGTCAGGCTTATTATTTACTAATTAGACTCTGTTATTGATAACAAAATTAACACCTTTAGCGTCATTCAATCAAGATATACAGCTGAAATACGAACAGATTAAAATTTAAATCTGTGATCGTTAATTACTGACAAAAGGACAATAATTAACATTTGGTCTTCAATGATATGTGTGGTAATTAATTAATGTCATAAAATTTAATGAACACAGTTTAGTCGTCATGGTTGGATCTCAAAGTGGATAGACACCATCCCCTTCAAATTATATACTTTACCAATATATATTATACAAACATATATATTAACCTTGCTCCCTACTGCGATTTAAAGAGCAATTATCGAAGGTGCCAAAATTTAACACATCAGTTCGATGAAACACCAAAATTAAACACACCAAAATAAAACACACGGCTTTTGAAAGAAAACCGCCAAAATATCCCGACGCCAAAATAACCCCATTTACGGTATGTCATCTGGCACTATAAAACTCCAACTCGTACTGGTAATCTAGTAGCGGGTAGTGGCTATAGAAACTTTTAAGATATTGTATGGTTTAGCACCACCTGTTTTAAGTAACTTACTGCATAGGAAACAGACTAGTTATAATTTTAGGTATTCTAATTTGCTACAGGTACAACGAGTAAATTCTACAAAGTTTGGTAAGAAGTCATTTAGGTATGCTGCCCTTGTACATCTGAATTCACTGCCACAAAAATATAGATCTATCACTAACTTCAATCAGTTTAAAAGTCAGCTATCTTTCTGGAATGTCAAAATTATGCGTAATTTTCTTTTTCTGGTGCAGCATAAATTTTCATTTTCTAGTGCAGCATACTCCATCAAAATTATAGTTGCTTCAGTAGTTCATTTCTTTAGCTTGCTATCTATTTTATAGTTTTTAGTTCTGCTTTATTTTTAGAGCTTTAATTTAGTATATTTATATTGATAGCATGCTGCTTAGTGCTTTTTTTTAGCTTTGCTTTATTTTAGAGCTTTGTTTTAGTACATTTATTTTGCTTCCACATTTTACTATATTTATTATGCCGCTTTCATTTCTTGTTAATTATGTAGTGCTGTATGTAAGCATATATATATATCCATCTTTCTCTTTTAGCTTTTAAGTCCTCTGCATGTTCGAATGTGGTATATCGTTTGTATACGTGTTTTTATAATTCTTATTTGTATATATGTTTGTCGGTTCAAAGGCTCTAGAGAGCCTATGTTATCTGTTACTCGTCTTGCCGACTTTAAATAAAGAATATATATCTATCTATATAATACACAAAATCGCACATCCAAAAATTGATCTATGATAATGAAACTATATTTTTACATAAGATACAGGATAACTTTCTCTCCATATTAAAGAAATAAAAAAATACGGTCATCGAATCAGGGGGAAAAATATTTGCGAAACATATGTAAACGCCAGAACTGGCGGGAAGGAAAGGGTGCATTTTTCTTCGTACAAACTGCAAAATCTTTTTTAGATTTGTAGCGCAGAATACAATCACGAAAGTACAAAAGTTCTTAGTGTGTATGTTTGATATTGCAAAATTTTGTTTTTTTCCCAAATTCTAAAAGGCTGTATTGCTTTTTTCTACGTATTAAATAACGTTTCAGTTGATCCATAAAACGTACGGTAATTGAAAAGGAAATTTCTCGGAATTTTGGCGACGAACGAGGTCATAAACGAATTACGAAACAATAACTTTTAAAATCAAAATGCGCAGAAACAATAGTAAGATTTGTCTTTAATTTTGAAGTCTAGATTTAAGAGACAAATGTAATGTGACGCAAAATTAAGGTAACACATAAAGAGTTACAGTGTAGTTAAACTTTAGAAAACTTATAATTAAGATTTAACGTTATAAAAACATTCATTTGTGCAAATTTTACAGCTTATTCTGAATTCAACCTTCTAATGTTGCTTTATCAGGTAGGCCCATGCATTTTCTTCTCTATACTATCATGTGTAACAAACTTTTCCAGAGTAGGGCTTAGAAATAATTGGTTATTGTAACTTTTATTGTAATTTTTTGTATTGAAAATTCCTGCTTACACATCTTAGGAAGAGAGAGATAACGAATAACAGTAAACCAATAAGATTCAACAAAAGTACTCACAATCCCGAATAACAGAATACACAATGTACAGATCAACTTTGCTAAATAAACAATGAAAGCCTATAAATTTAGACAAGCTTGATGCTAATCGTTTCTGCATCATTGAATACATATAGTGTGCTTTCGTTTAGCTACAAATAAGTTGATATGAAAAGACATAACATATATCAACTGTGTGAACATAATTCCTGACAGGATCAAAATGATGAACATCGCTTTTGTCCTTTCCTTAAAAGAAATCATTTCTGGCATCAACAATTTAATTTTATTGTCATCGGAATGTTTGATGACGAGAATACTTGTACAATAATAAAACCATTTCTAGTTTAACATATTTTACTTCTATTTGATTTATCCCTAAAATGTTCATATCTCGATGAATACAGTTCAAGTGGGAAGTGTTCTGATATCACTGAATTAAAATGTTATTACCAGAAAGTCCGTTAAATCATCAGTCTGCTTATCTGCTACAATTGTTCGTTTTTATTAGTATGATAAAAATGCGTAAAATTGCGCCCTACACCGTTGTGGACAGTGAAGCACTTCTCATCTTGTTTTCTTTAAATTGTGCTGGTAGTTGTCACATCATGTCAACAGTGAATGGTGGATTTCGATGATTGAAATCTTTTTTTTATTATTTCTCGAGAACTGTAATTTTTTTTTCGATTTTGATTATTATGATGACCAACTTCATTTTTACTGATTGCGAGGACTGTAGCTATAACGACCTTTATTTCGACTTCTTTCGAATAGTATACGGGCGGATCTTTATTTTTGATGTACCGCTATTAAAATCCTAAAATCTCGAGGATTTTAACCCCCAACACATTTATATTGACAGATTTCGATGATTAAAAACCTGATGACCTTTATATTTATACTTTTTAACATGAACAGCCTTCTCCATCGTATCGCTAAGTAAACCGGCAACCTTTATTTATACTGATTTTTAAAATGCAACTGCCCCAACCTTTATTTTGATTGATTTCGAAAATTTTATACCTGTTAACATTGATATTTACCAATTTCGAGGAATGTAACACTGACAATCTTTCTCTTACTTATTTCTTAAATATATTGACCCATACGACTCTATATTTTACTAGGAATTGTTTGAATCCTGATTTGTAATGACCTCCAGCTTGATTGTTTGGTCGGTGTTCCTGATACATATATTTAATGAAATGTATGGAATGATGAATATCAAAAATCAATGTAATTTTATATATTTTATATTGATATTTGTTAAAATGATATTTAACGTGTCCCTTAAATGTCATTAACAACTTTAAACATTCCAATGCACCTGTATCTACTCCTAATTTTTGGAAGAGTTTTGTTTGTTTAATTTATTCATTGTTTAATGTGTCCATTGTTAGTAATTGTAAGTCTAGTGTGTTATTTTATAATGTGTCCGTTCTGTCATTCGGGTTATTTCCTTGAATGCACACCACTATTTGTTTTGCACCACTTTTAAAGTCAACCAAATATATAAAATAATACTTTATAATAACTCTAACAGAAAACAACACATTTAACATATACGTGCGTGCTGACGACATTAATCTTAGAATATCTTTTTAAAATGAATTTACAAGAGGCTCAGATCGTTTTATAGAATATATAATGGTGTGGCAAATAACTACAATATGGAGGGAATGTCAGAGATTCAGATCTTGCTATATCTTAGTTCTGGATATGGAGGGAATGTAAGAGATTCAGATCTTGCCACATCGTATTTCTGCATATGGAGGATATGCGAGAGTTCCAGATCTTGCCATATCTTTTTCTGTATATATGTAATTGCTGATGGCAAGTACAAACTTACAAGGTCAATATCTAACTATCTAAATTATTTCATACATAAAAATCTAGTTCAATTATTATTTCAGAAAGTTTAGATGTACCCCTTGTATTGACGTATATCTGCCTTTTATCGCCGTAAAGATGGCTGAGATGATAGAACACTGGTTCAATCATAATTGATAACTGTTATCAAACGTCTTATGGAAAATTGACTATTAGTAGTTTCCGCTCGAAATCTCAAAACCAACAACTAGTCGATTTTTTATCAGAATAGTTTAATTTTGACTTTATTTGTACTTTAAGTAAGAGGCTTTTTGATTTTTTCAATTGTTTATTAACTGGCCTACTAACAAGTTATACAAACGTATTTTGTATACGGCTTTTACAAATGACAAAAAGAGCATAACATAAGGACAGTTATTTAAAATTTTTACTAGTATATTTTTTGTTTTTCACAGATTGATACAAGTGTACCAGTACAGAATTCAGCATACCAGGCGAAAGAACCATCATTAAATGTGTGATAGGCTGCACAGTGATATATACCCGATCCAAAATTGGTTGTAGGTTCACTCGGATGCCAATTTTGGTAGGTGTTCTGTAAAAGTTGACCATCTAGCCATTGCCAGATCGATTGAGAATTTACTCCATTTAACCATATCGCTCCAATCCAAAAGTTGATAACACTACCTTAAAAAGAAAACAAATTACGTTTCTGACACAATTGTGCGTAATATAATTAAAGAATGTAACTTACTGCCAGTTATCATAAAATAGTAAGACAGATTGTTATTTACTACATTAATTTATTTTGTTAACTTTAAGTAAATGAGAAGATACCAAGTTGTAATCAAAAGAACAAAATCCACGCATGTACGCATGACTCAAAGAAAACTAGACATATACCAGCAAAGATATGACTCAGAGAAAACTCCAAACATGTAACATGTACCTGCAAAACATGGCTCACAGAAAACTCAAAACATGTACCAGCTAAGACATGGCTCACAGAAAACTAAAAACATGTACCAGCAAAGACATATCTCACAGAAAACTCAAAACATGTACCAGCAACGACACGACTCACAGAAAACTCAAAACCACAAGAAGCAAAAAAAGATGCAAAACTATACAATTACGAAAAACCCACAGACAAATGGGTAATAACAGATGTAACGAAAGGGGGACTATATCCTGCTTGATCACTTTCGCAAGTAAAATAATGTAACTGATGGTTCAAGCCATGTGAGGTCATGAAGCCATTCATACATTTATCTATTTGAACCCCATTTCAAGATAGTTTTAATTCTAAAAAATTACTTTCTTAAGTCAGTAATATAGTGTTAAGTAGACATTTTAAAACCATGCAATTATGTACACACCTGCTTGCTGAATCAAAAAATTTCTATAAAATATGTCTTTCGCTTCAATGTCCAAAATTACAAGACTGGCATTTTCAGCTGCACATCTAGCTTGAGCGTCATCTCTTGTTTTGGGGTCATTATAGTACTTTGCACACATGTCTATTTCTGAAAAGTAAGTGTAGCCAGTTGCTCCGCAATCTACAAGAAATAAAAAGGCAATGTTAGATATGATTCAAACTTTTTGAAAATTATAAAATTAAGAAGGGTAAAAAAAAACCTAACGTAACAAGTATCTAAAACCTATCGGATATATAATGGATACCATAAACCAAAAATAAATATTTAATCAATGAAATTGAATAAAAATGTATATTGCGTCTCTTATTGTAATGAAGAGTCACGCTGTTTAAAATAGAACTTTAAATTAAATGGCTATGAAATAGGTTGATCTTAGTCAAATTTTTTTTTCCAGTTCGGCATATTTTGGTTTCATTTCTCTATCCTCTTCATATTCATATAGTGTTAGGTATTTTCAATTTTTGAGTCTTTAATAGACGAAACGCACATCAGACGTAGCAAAATGTATTGCCTGGAACTTTGTTGTAGTTTTGATTTCTAACATCCGGGATGGCTAGCGTTGCTGGTGGAGTTTTAAACCTCGGAGGTTAGCCATCTTCGACATCAACACTTTTATGTTGAAGAACACATCAAAGCTATGAAATTGTACCGACTTGTAGATTTCAAACTTGTCAAAAATATACGGTTCCACCTACCCCAGGTATAGGATGATCTTTGTCAAAATTGGTGTAATTGTTCTATGCTCGTCATTTTCATATAGTGTTTGGCATTTTCAATTCTTCGGTAGGGCTCCTTTGATGAGTTATCAATAGACGAAGCGCGCGTCAGGCGTAGCAAAATTTATTGCCTGGAACTCTGTTGTATTATTGTTGCTAAGCTATCTGCTTTTATGACACTACAGGCTAAAAAATGACTGTAAATGCCAGTTACAGTCGTTTTTCGTATGTCATTGACTGCGATTGACTGCAAATGACTGCAAAAATGTCTATAAAAGACTGCAAACGTTGTGTCAGACAATAATTTTTACTGTGACAGTCATTTTATGCTTGTCACAGACATATTTTGTTCGTCACGGACATTTTTGCGTTGGCGCAGTCAAAATTTGTCTGTTACAACGGCGTATCCGTTGTATCAGTCAAAAAATGACTGTCACAGTCATTTTTTCCGTTGACTCAGTCGAAAATCGTCTGTTTTTCCGTTGTATCAGATAAATACGACTGTCACAACGCCTGGTTATTATTAGTGTTGATTAATTAACAGCGATAGATTAATATTTTTAATTTAAATGTTTGTTTAAATGTTCGGAATTAAACAAAGAAATCTATATTTGGAAATTGTGCGCCACCACACTTTACGATTTCGAGTGTATTAACGCCTGGTAATAAAAATTTTTAATTTTTGTTACACGGGTCGATTAATTTTCTTAATGTGAAGTTATTTATGAAAATGTTCAAAATTCAACAAAAAGCGTCTATTTGGAAATATAATTATCTTCTACATTTTTATAATAATATTTTCTGCAAACATTGTTAAAAAATATGATGACATCGCTTATTTTGAATTGTTCAGGTATTTTAAATATAAAATAAAAAAAAATGTAATCATGCTTGTTTTTTATTGTTTAAAATTTCAGGTAATTCAAGTAACACAATAAAGTTGTTGACGTCCACGGGTCGCTTCCGATTTAAAAAAGGACATAGGTGGCTAATTATGTTACAATAAATCAAAGTTCGCGCGTATTAAACATTTTCGGCATTATTCGATGTTTATCGTTAATCCAGATCAACTTTTAATATAGTGTAATCTTATAATGTAATAAATCGGAACTTTCTATCGTGTTGTTAGTGCAGTTGTGTTCGCTAGTGATCCGCGGTATAGTGAACACATTCCACAGGTGACCGGCAATTAACAATACAAAAATCGGAACGTGCCGATAAACATGAAAATATCTCTAAAACTACAAACAACTAATTTGGTAAAAACTATATGCATTATTCTTTGATATTATATGTTGTTTCTTGTGATTTCTGTTATCCGTCATGTTATTAGTGAACTTTTCTCCTTGTTAGTGTACTAACTAGTAGTTTGCGGTATTTCTACGTACGGACAAAAGTTCATTTACAGTTATAGATTTTACGGTTGTCTTGTAAGTTAACTTCACCCCATTTTTTATTTTTTGATATTATATGTTGTTTCTTGTGATTACTGTTATCCTTCATGCTGTTAGTGAACTTTTGTTAGTGTACTTACTAGTAGTATTCGGTTTTTCTATGTACGGACCTAAATTCGTTTACAGTTATAGATTGTACGGTTGTCTTGTTAGTAAACTTCACCCCCTTTTTCTATAGACAACACTAAATTTAAAGATATTTATTTTAAATTGTCTACATTGAGTCTAAAATCATACTAAACGTTATCATATCTAATTATTATCGAAAGAGATCTTGCTGTGCTCGACTTGACCTTAATGAACACTGCCAAAGGTCAGAGGGTTCCACGAAGTTCTCATGTGACCTCCCAAGTTAAAACTAGATTGACTGATTGATTGATTGGATGTCTGCTTTACGTGCAGCGAGCTGTTTTTCAGCTATATTCAGGACAAGAACAAGTTAACAAACAATTAATCAATGGAAAAGGGGTGTGGGATTGGCCACAAGGGACACAATTTAGACTGCCACTGGGAAGGTTTTAGGTAGGGGCTGGTAATTTTGCCATTTGTAGCGGCTACAATGAGCCTATTCTTTTTCGAAATCTACAAAAGGGGGCTTTATCGTGCAAGGGGAGTGGCAATCTCCAAACACGTTACCCACCGGCCAGACTTTCCTTATTATGACCTGACAACACCACAATGAGAGGGTCTCCCCTAACCGCCACCCGGGGAAGCGTTCGGCTGCTCTGTGGGTCGAGCACTGGGAACCCTCCCAGTTTGGTCCCAGCAAAAACTAGAATATGAAAACGAACATTTGAAGTGAAGAAATTGTTTCAGCAAGTAACAGAATAATTTTTTTCAACAAATCAATAACACCTACTCACGAAAGACTGCAATGAAAAAAACTAAGTAGAAATAATTGTATCAATAACGTGTACAACTTTTTAAACAGAATTATTTTGAAATAACTATTTCATTTTCTAACTTAACTATATCGATGGTCCCTTTGTAGTTAAATCTCTTGCTTATTATTATTGTGCTTGACCTAAAAGCAAACGGCTTTGTTGTAAATTCAATGATCTTCATTGCTTGTCAATGTTGACAATAAGAACAATACGCCTTTACAACTGAGTGTTTTGTTTGTAGAAAGTTCAAAACTTAGCACTGTGGGGGAGGGAGCAGGTATTTTAGAAGACATTACTCATTCATCCAAAACTTTAAATGTATTTATTATATTACACATTATACAATATCAACCATTGTTCCGGATGATCGCGGGTAAACACCGGATGGTGTCGCAGCTAAGAAAACAAACATGACTTTATTGGCGTTTTTAATATTTTAATTGAAAGACCAGAAAAAAAATGTAACGACTAAAATGTCCAAATTAATTATAAAGTAGAGTGCAAAATCAAAGGCAAACAGTTTCCGATAGGATTAAAGAAATTGTCGATCTTATTATATGTATTCTAAACTATTTTAACTATTTTTGAACTGTAGAAAGCATTATTGTACAAATGTATAAAAGGCGATCGTTATTATAGCTTAAATGAGGTTTTTTATATTTACCAGATGTGATGCTTACATTTTTAGCAGTCTTCAATTTTTAGAAACATATATATTTAAACATACATTTATCTCTAACATTACTATTTGAATAACATTTGTTATCGTAAAGTATGTGAACGCACGATTTATAAAATAGATATGTTTTTTGTTTAATTCCGAACATTTTCATAAAACAAATTGAAATAAAAAATATTACTCGATAAATTTACAATAATAATTCCAAGGCGTTGGCACTGTCGTATTTTGTCTGATACAACGGAAAAAATTTCTGTGACAGACATTTTTGGACTGATACAACGATAACGCCGTTGTAACAGACGATTTTCGACTGAGTCAACGGTAAAAATGACTGCGACGGACATTTATTGACTTCTACAACGGATATACCGTTGTAACAGACAAATTGTGACTGCGCCAACGGAAAAATGTCTGTAACGGACACAATATTCTGTGACAGGCATAAAATGACTGTCACAGTAAAAATTATTGTCTTACACAACGTTTGCAGTCTTTTACAGACATTTTTGCAGTCAGTAACAGACAAAAAACGACTGCAACTGGTACTTACAGTCATTTTTTTAGCCAGTAGTGTGAGAGAGAAGAGACTATTCTTTAAAATCTAATAGTTTCTAAAACATACATGTTTCGCAGTACTGTCCGGAAAATCCGTCAGCACAAGTGCAACTTGCGATTCCATCTAGGTTTGTCGAACAACTTCCGCCATTGAAACATGTTAGAGCCTTACATGGATCAGCTAAGAAGGAAGATAATAACGTCAGCAAAGTTAATTATAAATGATTATGATAAGTCCTATAGTTTGATATTCAGTTGAAATTTATATTTTTAAAATGAAAATAATGGATTGCATCGGCAGAATTCATATTGATCTTCAGATCGAACGACACATTCCACGAAATGCTACATACAATATACACAATATTGAATTTTCACTCGAAAAGATTTTTTAAAAGATTCAAGGTTATAAATAAATTTATGCTGTCTTAATACATTGGCGTTTATTATAGAATTAGTGTGTCTCAAATTGTGTATTAATTAATCGTTAGTCAATTAAGCACATACATTTGCAATTTAATAATATTTTTCAAAACTCTTTTCTGTCATTTTTATTGTCCTGTTAATATAGAATGACTAATTTTCTTTGGTGAAGTTTACACAGAAAGCACGTTACTTCTTTAAAAGTACTGCTGGATTAAAGATTGCAATGTACAGTACTTTACAAATCATGTTATTGAAATAAACTGCACTTATTTAATTAAATTGTGCTTTGTGATAACCAATACTTACGTCCTTTGCCGTTCCCTTTACCCTTTCCGTTGTTTGCTATGTAATAAACAGATTACTAAATTAGTTTATATATATTTGTGTTACAAGTATTTGTGTAATTTACGACTAGTGTATAAAAACAGGTTGTCAGCTACAATGTTATGTATATACACCTACAAACTGTGTGAGATGTAAAAAAGGCAAAGAAAACCAACCGAACAACAAGAGCCGAAAGTCCACGTGCAATTACAAATAGACCAACACACAACGCAACCCAAAAACACAAAAAGAAAGGGTGTAACCTGAACCCAAATAAAAGCCATGGGTGCACTCCTGTGCTCTGGGCGAGTAATTTTTGCATGCCTCTAATTAGAAAGCCGTCGAGATACTCAGTGTCATGTCTAGGAAAAAAGTCAAATCCAGGAATAGCAAAGACTACCCATGACTCAGAGAAAATGTCCGATTGCATTTGAGAGATTGCTTCCAAATAAAGACGATTAATTAAATGTGCACGTAAAGTCCTATGATAGAAACGCAAAAGAATGTGTCTGCTTATGTTTTAATATTTTACATTGTGGCAATTTCCCATGAATCAATATATGTTGTTAAGTGACCAATACTTTATACATTTGTGCTACTGTACCTATATTTTTATTCACACAACTTTGATTTGTGTTTTGAAAAAGATTTTGTAAAACATCCCTATAAATAAGAAAATATCATTTTTTACGTTGTAAATTTTTTTTTTCATTTAGTTGATTGCTTTTCTTGGTTCATAACGCTTTTTTGCGGCGGCAATTATCGTCGTCTTTCCTTAACACCATTCTCTAAAATTGATTCCATTATATTTTCTGAAATTTGATTGGCTCAGTAATGTTTTCCCCAGTTATTGATTAGAGTATAAAAAAACATCAGCTATGTAATGGATGTTGTATCATTAAGAGATATTTCGTTAAATGAAGTGAAAACAATTTTTTAAAGGGTATAATAAATTTAAAAAAATACTTGTTTATGGAATGTTTTCCTATTCATAAGTATAAAATGAGCTTAATAAGAATTTCAATTTACAATTAAATGATCAAGCTACTTTTACAAAAAAAATTCTTACCTTCTCCTCTTTGCAAAAGCTGCAACATCATAATTAAACACACGCTGAAGAGAAACCTACACATTCTTGCTATGAAATCTGATGTCCTATGATATTTGTTTCATGTCTTATATACCTGTATATAAGATTGATTTTACATATGTTGCAGACTTTTTAAACATATGTTGCAGAAAATCAGCCAATCCTTGTAAGCTAGTTCATGTACGAGTTGTATGATCCAAGTCATGTGATACGTGCATTCAAAAAGTGACCTGTACATCTAGACATTTATTACACATCGAATTATTTTCTGTTTCATTTGGCATGTACACCGTTAATAAGAAGAGAACCCCTGGAACACAATTTGCTATTCAAATAGAAGTTTTATTGTCACATTTTATTAATTAAAATAAATGACGAATTGCATCTCTGAAATCTCTCCAGCAGGCAGTAAGATACATGTTGCTAACTTACTTGATGAGTGTTTGTTGCCTCTTGCATATGTTTTTTAATGTATTTGGAATTTTGTAATTGGATTTCGGTCTTCTCACCACGTCTCTGTGCCATCTGATTTACTTCTGAATGTAATACAATGTCTTGAGTTTGTTATAAATATGGTTAATAACAGTCAGTCTTACTAATTTACGTTATTAATTGGTAGTCATTTAAATACTTCAATAACTTTTTTCCAGTGTTAGCTAAAAGTGCCTCGTTTTCTTTAAATGTGTCAAAACCTAGATGAAAAACTTTAACATAACACATGCCAAATTTGAGCCCGCGCGAATTTCTTCACATATGATACTCTTTTTAATCAATAAAATGTCTTCAAAGATACCAAGGTTAATATATGTGTATACATACAGAATCGACATGTTAAGTAAAAAAGTTTCATCGCCAATACAAAACTCGTTAAAGTAAATAGAGTCGGAAGTTTTATTCTTAGAGGTATTCCACATGAATGGTGCGCTTTATTATATGTGTGGACAAATTAGCCCTTTTATTCCGTTTAGTACAAACAGATAGCTAATCAACTCAAAAAGTCAACGTTTATTTTAATTCAAAGAACCATGGTACATGGCAAAACAGCATGGTACATGCAATGACAATCAATCTAGTTGACTCGTACATTATAAGGTGTGAGTTGTATGGTAAAAAGCTAAAAAACAAACAAAAAAGGAAAATATACTAATTTAGAAAACTAAATATAATACTAAACAAAAATAATTTAACAAAGTTATCTGAAAGCAATATACAAAAATACTTTCAACAAAGACTTAGAACTACAAAAATTTGTAATAAACTATAATTTTTACCTTTAAAGGTACAAAGTGAAAGTCTAATTCTTCCAAAAATTGAACAAAAAAAAAAAAAAATAAACCATGAAAAACTTTGCTTTTAACATGTATATAGAAAAGTATGTAAAAATACAAAATTATTTATTTTTGTCAAAAAATAAATTTATGAACACACAAATATAATCGTGAATACAAAAGTTCAACTTACATAGTAAGATGCCACACAACGATGGTAAAAATAATTAACGATATAAAATGTGGTGCACATTCGATTCAAGGTGACATCCATAAACAGGAAACAGGAAATCGATCAAAACGAAAGTGAAAGAGTAATAGAGTACACCCTAAGTCAAAAATTAGAACATGTCTATAAATGCATAATACTAAATATAGCTATTAAGTAATGCAATCAATAATACAAGGTCAAAAACGAGAATGAAAGTATTAATGATACAACAAATAAAAAATAATGGAAATTACAAATATATAGTAAAGTTTTACTAAATCCAAGTATGAATACAGTGTTATATTCAAAATTATATTAATTATGGACACAACACGTTTTAATAAACATGCTCGATCTATACAATTTCTAGACATAAATGTGGTTTTCGACATCAAAAATTAATTCATTATCTAAAAAAGCAGGGAAGGAGAAATCGAATGTTCCTAGCACACATGGGCATTGATTTCCAAATTCACCAAAAATCTACTTGAATGGTGCGTTTTCTCAAATGTGTGGACAAGTAAGTCCCATTAAAATTGGTTACACTAATTAGGAGGTAATTAATTAATTAGTTAAAATATTATTTAACTTCACCTAATGATATGATATAGTGAAAGTTTCAATGACAAAAATACTTGTTTCAATCTTTTTTACTCCTTGAGATTTATTTATTACCTTATACTGGGTATTTATGTTCACACAAATGATGTAACTTTCGTTAAAATGTCTTTAAAGATACCAAGGTTAAAACAATTTACTACTCAAGACGTGTTTTTTGTCTTACTAAGTCTCATCAGTGGCGCTGAAACCTCCAAAAATATTCAATAAATCCAAATAATTAAGCTGTTGAAGAGATTTTATGATAAATTCCAAAACACGTTATGGCAACTCCGACTTGCGAATATAAAAAACTTCGAATTTGCATAATTTCGAAATTTGAAGGAAATAAATTCATATAATGGCTATATTACCGAAAAAACAAACGATACTGAGGTGGTGATAACCCTCGCTGAGGGTGACTATCCGACAAACAGCAGAGGCACAAATCCAGTGGTTAATATTACTGAAAAAACCAATGATTCTGAGATGGTGATAACCCTCGCTGTGGGTGACTATCCGACAAACAGCAGACACCAATGATACTGAGGTGGTGATGAACCTCGCTGTGGGTGACTATCCGACAAACAGCATAGTACTGAGGTGGTGATAACCCTCGCTGTAGGTAACTATCCGACAAACAGCAGACACCAATGATACTGAGGTGGTGATAACACTCGCTGTGGGTGACTATCTGACAAATAGCAGATTCGCCAAACCAGTGGTTGCAAATAAATTGTTTCGTCTACAAAAGAAACATCAGTGGCGATCAAACCCTAAAAAATAAAATCCAACAAATAATTAACATATTGTAGAGCTTCTATTATACAGTTCCAAAAGAGCATGCCAACTGTGACAAAGACCATCTAAAACTTTATAATACAAAACAAAATTAGAATTTGAAGACAGTAAATCTAGATAATGACTATAACAAACAAAGTGGTTTGTTTGTTTTTGGTTGTTTGAATGATGTTTTGCGCCATTTCAGCATTTTTGAGAATCATGGCGTCTAGTTTTTATTTGGGGAGGAAAAACATGACATGAAAAATATTATAAAATATCTTGTTGAATATTTTGAGTATTTTGAATAATTTTTCACATGTTTGGGCAATAAATGTTGATATAGACTATATCAATCGTAGAAGTTTATTAATTTAGGGCAACGAAATGTCAAATCTGCCTAAAATCATTTACAAATTGCGAATGGAAAAACCTTAGAATTTAAATAATAGTATAAATTTAATGGTACTAAATTTAGATATTGACAATATCAAACATAGTAGTTTAGTAATTTGGACCTTTCTTGCACTATCTTCCTTTTTAAAAACATAACTCCCTTTTACAACAGGAAATATTCCACTTTCTTTCTATTTCGTGTGTTCATCAGTTTATTTTTGTTTTGTAAATTGTCTTCATTCATAGTTTATAATTTGAAATTTTTGTTTGTTCAATTTCGTTTACACCTGTTACATTTAGTAACGTCATCATTATATGAAAAACATTATAAAACACCTTTTATCAAGTACAAACAGTTAAGGTCTAAAATAGCATTGAATTTGTGTCGATTTGAGTCATAAAGCGCAAAACGCATCCAGAACGTTAATGAGAATGTCTATATGAATTCAACATGATTTTGCAATACAATTTCTAACTCTAAATTTGGTTGTCGCCACTAAAACAACTGCAAAATATCAAAAGCAGGACGAAGAAACAGAATGTAGCCATAGGACATAGACGTTGATTTTATTTTTATTTTATCCACATTGATCCGCATGGATGGTGCGTTTTATGATACAAGTGGACAAATTATCCCAATTAATAATTCTACTCATATTATTTCTTATTATTTTTGGAAGTTGTTTTCATTCGTTTTCTTAATTTGAACATTATTTGCTTTTATTTTTATTTTTACATGTAACTTCCTCATGATATTAAAGGATTATAAATATAAGTGTTATATATTTTATGTCTTATAATAGTATTGCCACGGTGTTGATTTTGGTGGTAAAGCTTATAACTCCTATGTTCCGTTTATAATTACATAAACCCCGACCTGCGGTAGGAAAACTGGGAATCCATGTCAGCTAAGATTGGAGTCGACTACACCGTACCTCAGTGAGAATCAGATCCGTAATCTCAGTAAATAATAGAGTCCGAAGTTTCATTCTTAGTGGCTTTCTACGGTCTACTCTAAATTTTTTTAGAGATCTTGTACTTGTAGGGACCGTCTTCACTTCTTACCAAGGAAGAAAAGAATACATGTTTCTACATTAATAAATTCCGCATTGATCCACTTGATTGGTGCCCTTTATTATATTGTAGACAAATTATACACGTTAATAATGGCACACTTATTATTTAAATATATATATATGTTGCATCAAAATATTATATGTCAAATTGTTCAAATCTTGAGATTTTATTATCCTTTTTTAACATAGAGTTTAGGTTTGCAAAATATTGTTTTTTAGTTCTAAATGTTAACTTTTTAATTATGTGTACTGTATTCGCACCATAGTCTTTTGTTTAAGCGTGACATTATTTCACAAAGATATATGACTTTCGTTGCATTTGTGTAATATTATTTTTGGTCTTAATCATTGCCTATTTTAGAATTACTTGTTTTTATCTCTTTTACACGTGTTGTGTTCAGTAACTTCGTCATGATCTGACAAACATTATAAAACAGCTGTTATGTAGTTTGAAAAGTTTAGGTCTTAAAGGAGTACTGACCTGGTATTGAGTTGAGTCATGAAGCGCAAACAGCTAATAATACTTTTATAAGTACGTTAATGTTGACTGGTAGAGTTTTCCTTTTTTTCTGTACTTTTCAAATTCGCATACATACTTAATTGGGGTTGTCCAGAACGTTTATGAGAATGTCGGTTTGCTTCTAACATTCTCATACAAAACCCTTTTAGTTTTAAATGTGATTTTGGACAATAAAAATAACTGCAAAATCTATTACAAAAAGCGGGGATGCAATGTCCATATAAAGCATATAATATCATAAAAGTTTCAATGCAACAAATACTTGTTTGAATCTTTTTTTTACTCCTTGATTTATTTGTTACCTTTTACTAGGTATTTATGTGTACAAACATGATGTCCTCGGTGAAGGTGACTATCAGTCCGACAGCACCTACGCAGTGGTTGCAAATAAAACGTTTTGTCTACAAAAGACACATCAGTGACTAAAAAAAATTAATCCAAAAAACAATTAACATTTTTTAGAGCTTCTTTTATAAAATTCCAAAACGTAATGCCAACCCTGACAAAGACCATCTAAAACTTGATAATAGAAAAAAAAACATTAGAATATGAAAAGGGTTCGAATTTTAGGGCAGTAAATGTGTTAATGACTATAACAATTATAGTAATTGGTTTGTTTTGGTTGTTTGATTGATTATTTTGTTCATGACCTCTAGTTTTTTATTGGTGAGGAAAAACATGAAATAAAAAAATAGAAAACATCTTTTATCAAGTATTTTGAATAATTTTCGACATGTTAGGGCAGTAAATTTTGATATAGACTATAATAGTAGTTTAGTAATTTAGACCAACCTAATGTCATATTTACATACAATCATTTACAAATTGCGAATGGAAAAACCTTAAAATTTGAATAGTTTTCGAAATTTGAGGGCAGTAAATTTAGATATGGACAATATCAAACATAGTAGTTTAGTAATTTATAACTTTCTTGCACTATCGTATTTTTTAAAACATTACTCCATTTTTCAAAGGAAATATTCCACTTTCTTTCTATTTCTTGTATTCATCTTTTTTATTCTTGCAAATTGTCTTCATTCATAGTTTATAATATGAACAATAATTTGTTCAATTTATTTAACACCTGTTACATTTAGTAACGTGATCATGATATGAAAAACATTGCAAAACAACTTTGATAAAGTACACATAGTTAAGTTCTAGAATAGCATTGACTTTGTTTCGATTTGAATCATAAAGCGCAAACGGCTATATTTCTTTCATAAGTACGTTAAAGCTAGAGTTTTCTTTTTTTCAGTACTTTTTAAATTCAAATACAGATTTTTCGGAGGTCATCCAGAAAGTTCATGAGAATGTCGATATAAGTTCAACACGCTTTTTCAATACAATTTATAATTCTAAATTCGGTTGGCGCCACTAAAACAACTTTAAAATGTAAAAAGCAAGGTAGAAGAAATCGAATGTACCTATAGGGCATAGACTTTGATTTTAATTTTATACATTTCGCATTGATCCACTGGGATTGTTCGTTTTATCATATGTGTGGATAAATTAGCCCAATTAATAACGATACTCTGATGATTTCTTTTGTTAATGTTAATTTTTTTGGAAGTTACTTTCATTCGTTTTCTTTAATTGGAACATTACTTGTGTTTTTTTATTTTTTTTAATTTGTATTACATGTCGTAACTTAGTTGTGACATAAAAGGATTATAAATATATATCTTATATATTATAGGTCTTATAATATCATTGACACAATGTTAATTTTGGTCGTGTATCTCATAATGGCCATTTTGTTCGTTTTATAATTACATTTACGTGTTCATGTTGTAGTAATTTTTATTGTGGGGTTCAGAAATTCATTGAAAATTAAAATACTAATTGAGGTAAGAATAGATAGACAGAAAAACAGTTGAAAACTTGAATTTAAAATATGCCTTTTGAATGAATTAAATAAACAGGGGAAACAATTTAAATGTTAACTGTTAAAATGGTAATCTCGAAGATGATTTATGTGTGTTTACAATAAATTGGTAATATTTTAGTTAAGAAATATTTTATTGACACAGAAAAACAACTTAAAAGTAAATAGAGTCTGAAGTTTTATTCGTAGCGGGAGCCTATGGTCTACTCTTGAAAGGCATGTTTTCGTTCACAAATCATGCAAGTCTAGGGACCGTCTTCATTTCTTACCAGGAAGAAAACAACGAATGGTTCTAAAAGTTATTTCTAATAAATTCCGCATTGATCCAAAGGAATGGTTAGTTTCATTATATGTGTGGACACATTAGCCACGTTAATAATGACACACCTTTATTATTTCAATATATGTTGCATTCAAAAATATATGTCAAATTGCTTATTTAAATACGTCAAATCTTGAGATTTTGTTATCCTTTTTGAACATAGAATTTAGGTTTGCAAAATGTTGTGTTTTTGTTATAAATCATTACATTTTAATTTATTCACATCATAGTCTTTTGTTTAAACATCACCCTTTTTCACACAGATATTAATTTTTTTTATCTCTTTTACACGTGTTACTTTTCGTATCGTCGTCATGATCTGACAAACATTATAAAACAGCTGTTCTAGTTTTAAAAGTTTACGTCTAAAAGTAGTATTGACCTTGCATGTTTTTATAAGTACATAAATGTTGACTGGTAGAGTTTTCTTTTTTCCAGTACTTTTTAAATTCGTTTACAGATTTAACCGAAGTCGACTAGAACGCTAAGAGAGGGTCTGTATGCTTCACACAACTTCATAGAATACAATTTCTACATACAAATGTGGTTTTCGGCGCTAAAAATAACTGCTAAATCTAAAAAAGCTAGGATGTAGAAAACGAATGCTCCTAGTAGGCACAGACGTTGATTTACATTGCTAAATTATTTATTGTTTGGATAAATGAATCCAATTAAATTGGCTACACTAATTATGAAGTACTTATTTAGTTAAAATATGCTTACAGAGATAATATAATGAAACTTTCAATACCAAAATATTTGTTTAAATCTTTTTTTGACTCATTGAGATTTATTTATTAATTTATACAAGGAATATATGTTACAAGAATGATATCACTTTAGATACAATAAAAAGTTATCAAAGATACCAAGGTTAAACAGTTTACTACTCAAGACTAGCTTTTTTTCTTAGGCTCAACCCCAATATATTCAAAATTCAAATAATTAGAAGGTTGAAGAGCTTTAATCTGACTACTGTGTTGGTGTAGGTGACGATACGACCAACATCAGAGGCATCGATCTAGTGATTGCAAATAAAATATTTCGTCAAGAAAACCACGTCAGTAGCTGTTGTACAGCTTTTTTATTATAAAATACTAAAACGTTACCGCAAATCTGACTAAGAATATATACAACTTAATATAATAGAAACAAAATATGAATTTGATTAGTTTTCGAATTTTAGGGCAGTAAATTTAGATAAAACACACAAAGTAGCTTGTTAAATTTGACAGTTTGAATGTTGTTTAACAACAATTTTATCATTTTATAGCTTCATCCAGTTTTTGGGAGTGTCCTAAAAAAAACCACCGACCTGCGGTAGAAAAAAATTGGAATCCATGTCAGTTAAGATTGGAGTCGACTACACCGTGCCTCAGTGAGAATCGAACCCGTAATCTCAGTGTTAACAGAACACATGATCAATAGTAGACGAACAACCTTAACCACTCGGCCACTGAGGCCCCTTTAATAGTAGTTTAGTCATTTATACATTTCTTGTCATTTTGTTAAACATTCCCCCTTTCGCCATGGTGAACTGAATGCAAATAGTCCCAGATTTAGCATAATTGAGAGACAAAACATCGTCAGTATAGAGGACTGTAAAATTAAAGGTATGGACCAGTGTCTTTCTTCTTAAGCAGGACTTCTAGAAACTTAGCCTTATAAGACTACAAAAAGAGGTCGGCGAGGGCAGGAGAACAATAAGTACCAATTGAAATATCAAAAGTTTATTAAAAAATATATCCTCCAAACATGACGAAGAACATATGACAGATTTTATTTACTATTAGTTTTATCAATAAATGAGTGAAATGGTAGTTAAAAAATTAATGAAATATCAATTTTAATGTCCTTCAACACATACATTGCATCACATAGTCAATGAGTTTATTCATGAAAGTTGGAGGTTGATGGTTAATGTTCAGATCCTGGATAAAATTTTTCATGAAAAGATATGGTGTTGACAAGCTGGATAGAGAATTTTTGTGAACAAATTTGAGAAGAATGTAACGCTGACGTTTTTAAGGGAGTACGAGTCTCAGCATTTTGCTACGGTAGATCCGCTCTTATGTAGTAAATCAATAAAATATCAATTAGTGAATTTTAATCAAACTAAAACAATAATTGTAACATAAATGACATAGTAATGAATTCGTATTAATTAAAATTGATTTGAATAAAAATTATTAACGAGTTATTTACGATTACGACAGTTTGACTGTGACGCGCCATTTTACGGCAAAGTAAACAAATCGCGGGAATCGCTGCAGACGAAGTATGGGCCGGTTTAGAAAGGCGGATTTTCAGCCAGGAAATACAAACAACGATACAAGAATGTTGCAGAAGCACAGACGGAGCGGTGGCGGCAAAGTAAATCAGAGCACTCCTATCCTACACGTCAAACTTTGCCTAGTAAGTGAAAGAAACAGACAAACTTGTATGCTATTGCTAGTTATGGGGGCCCTGCTACCGTAATCCATGTAGTCGCAATTGACCGGGCGTCAACCTTTTTACCCCTTTCACAGAGAAATTGTACATTTTTCAAGCCAGTGAAGAAGTAAATTTACCTCTAGACCTACAGTATAGGCTACATGAACGTAATCAGTATGTTTTTTAAGAGACCCCATGGCCATGCCCAGAATTGCTAGAATAAGTAGATCACTGTACACTCCATTGTTCATGAAGTATAACTGAAATATTGTCCAATGTCCATCCCATTGACTCTGCTATACTATAAATTATTTACAACTGTTAGACAAAAAATCCTATAGGACAATATTTCAAAAACTCAACTGGAAGAAGAGCAATTACATGTATTTAATATTAATATTAGGGTGAAAATTCACAATTCCCTAGTGTGTAAATTGAAAATGAGAAGTATGATTCTTGGCATGAATATGAATCTGACCAGCATTTCTCGGAGGTTGGTTAAGATGGTAAAGGGGGGAACAGAAAAACATAAAACATGTATGAAACACAAAAATGTTTAAAACACAAATCACAAGAAACAATTTTTAGTTCAGCAGGAAAAGTGTCAGTCCTTAGCTATATAGTCTGAAACAAAATTTGAACTTTTGGTGTAAAAGCTTTATAAAGGATTGACAAAAATTGGGCTTGACAAACATTTTGAGGTTGTCAATTTGAATGTCTGATATGCGAAATATCTTTTCAAAAACTCTGAATTTGCATATCACAATGGGGGTTATCTCCCATTAATAAGTTATTTAAGTAATGACTGTTATAATTTTTTTATTGAGGTATGAAAAAATGTTTTTCGCACATTGTATAATACCCCCAATGAAAAAAAATTATTACATTCATGCCTTATATGTAAATTATAAAATCAATTCAAAACAATACAAAAAATAAGCTTTAATGGTGTCACTTCCTGTAAGAAGTGGGCGTTTCCCATGATTTTTTTTTAATGAGTATTGGATTATTCTGAAGATAGCCAGTATTTAATTATGAATTTTTTATTTAGCACCACCCTTAGGAGTAGATTATGAAGAGGTGGTCCATCCAGATGCATCCATGCATTTCAAGGAGTGGCATGAGGGAAGAAGAATAGTTGAACTGGGTGTTCTGGCAGATGGACTAACATCTTGCACAGAACGTGGACTACCCCTGCAACTAGGACACATGACCAGCATTCAAAATTTTGGATTATCTGCAATTTTAAAGGTATATATTTTTTGTTTCATAATAAAGATATATTAACCCATCACTGAATATGATCTTCTCTCCAAGGATTTTATTAGGTGAAACTAACATGGTCTGGAATTTTCTAAATGTTGTAACTTTCTTGTAGTTTAAGCTATCATGATAAAATCTTAATGTGTTATTGATGGCAGTATTCCAGATACACAAAAAAGGTTTAAAAACAAAGAAATGCATGCAATTTAAATTTGTGGGATAAACTGAATTGAAATAGTAAAAGTACCAGAATGTTTGAAATATGCTCTGGACCATATGAGAAGCTCATGATCAGGGTAGTATGATATACACATCTGTTCATGACTGTATGAGTAATTTATACTTCAAAATCCTGAGTTGGAAATTAATTAAATCTTTTTATTCACATTTATTAAATATATGGTTGGGCCTGTATACCTAGAAAAATTTTTTTTTTATTCTTTTGCACAAAAGTTGTGACTGCTTCAGTGCTTCCCATTTTTAGCTCACCTGACCTGAATGGTCATGTGAGCTATTGCCATCGCTTGGCACCGCTTGTCCGTCCGTTAACTTTTTCAAACGTTAACTCCTCTGACACAATAAGTTCAATTGCAACCAAACTTGGTCAGCTGTTTATTAGTATATGTGCTACAAAAGTATCATTTGAATTTGTGATTTGTAAAAAAACATGGCCGCCATGGCTACAAATAGAACATAGACGTAAATTGCAGTTTTTTGCAAATAACTCAAAAATGGTGACAGATATCAAAATTGTGGGTAAAAGTGTTCAGCACCTCAAGATCTGCCTGCCCTGACATTTTGAAGAAGATCCAATGACCTATGTAGGAGTATTGCCGTTTTTTCTGATTTTTCCAAATTTTGCACTTGTTAAGCTCAATATCTTGGAATCGGTGGCCGAGTGGTCAAGGTAGTTTGTCTACTATTGATCACGTGGTCTGTCAACACTGAGATTGCGGGTTTGATTCCCACTGCAGGCAGGGTGTACTCGACTCCAATCTTAATTGACAAGGATTGCCAGTTTTCCTACCGCAGGTCGGGGGTTTTCTCCGGGTACTCCGGCTTCCTCCTCCAATAAAATCTGGACGCCATGACATAGCTGAAAAATTGCTGAAAGTGGCGTTAAACACCATCAAACAAACAAACAATATCTTGGAAACCATAAAAGATATTTGCAAAATTTAAATTGCATATTGGTAGGCACATAAAGATCTACAAACTCCATAACTGGGTCGAAGTTGTAGGTTCATTCCTTTTAGGAGTTATTCCCCTTAGAATGCCAAAATTGACCATTTTTACAGCCTTTATTCATTGTAATAAAATCTTTAACTCCTCTAATATCATAAGTTTAATTGCAATCAAACTTGGTATAGCTGTTCCTTGGCATGTGTGGTAGAAAATTATCCTTCAAGTTATAGATTTGTTAAAAAACATGGCTGCTGTTGCTAAAAAAATAGAAGAATAGATTGGTGCGACTCCAAGATAGAAACTAAAATGTAAAATGACACAAAGACACATTATTACCAACAGCTCCTGACTTTGGACAGGCCCAAAAACCTGCAGTATGGTGAAACTAGTTTTGAAGAGCTCTAGCCACCACCCTTTACTGAAAGGTCAAAAATGCAATAAAAATATGAAATGAACATAAAGAGCCACTTGTATTTATATCATGTGGCAATGAGTTCTTAAACAGTTTACGTGAGTTTTTCCAGAGACAACAATAAAGCTTTAAAATCTGAGAGAAATTTCAAATTTGAATCATAGCAAAATTAAAATAAAAATGGCAACAGAAATCTAGAATGACATAAAATTATAACCACAGACAACATTTCACTAGAAAACCCCATAAAAACAAATGACAAACCACAAATAACTATAGGAAATCAGAATAGCTGGACTTTGTATGACCAGGGTATGACTTCTTTTTTTTTTCATATTTGTTCGTCTTTTATTTTCAAAACTATAAAAGATAAAGGTCAAATGTAAATCAATAATATGTTTGCTACCTGAAGGTCTACCCCTGGTCATTAATGAATATTGAAATAGTTATTTGTATTATTTCAGAAACTAGCAACAAGTGAAGTTCGGGAAGGTGCAACTTATGCCTCAGATATTAACTTTGAAGAGCAGAAAACAGACGATATTGAAGAAATTCCAGCTCCAGTTCTTCAGCCTGCTTATGATGTTGTTGAATGGAATACTGACAAAAATGAAATTTTCTTTGACATTGAACAAATTTTACAGGAGTTATGGGACTTCATCGACCTTGTTCATTTTAGGTCATAGGAATACATTAGCTACATGTTCATGTAGCAATCTTGTTTAGAATAAAAATGGGGTTAATTTTCTTAACATGTTTTTTATTTTTTTAGTGATACTCCTTTTCATGGAATAAGTTGCACGTTTTGGTTTTCATTACAATTTCACATTTTTTTCCCCCTTTTATGTCATTAAAAGCTTAATTTTTATCAAAAATCCTGTTTGTTTTGGAATAAAATTTGGGTAAGATTTCTTGAACAAACAATTTTTTTTTCAAATAATGATTTTTAAGCAAGCAAGATATTCCTTTTCAAGAAAAAAGTTGCACTTTTTGGTTTTAATTACAATTTCACATTTTGTACCCCCTTTATGTTGTTAAAAGTTTGATTTTTATCAAAAATCCTGTTTTTGAGGAATAAAAATTGGGTTAATTTTCATAATCCACCATGTTTTTTTTTTTCAAGTTATGATTTTTAAGCAAGCAAGATACTCCTTTTCATGAAATAAGTTGCACTTTTTGGTTTTAATTACAATTTCACATTTTGTACCCCCCTTTATGTCGTTAAAAGTTTGATTTTTATCAAAAATCCTGTTTTTGAGGAATAAAAATTGGGTTAATTTTCATAATCCAACATGTTTTTTTAAAAAGTTATGATTTTTAAGCAAGCAAGATACTCCTTTTCATGAAATAAGTTGCACTTTTTGGTTTTAATTACAATTTCACATTTAGTATCCCCCTTTATGTCGTTAAAAGTTTGATTTTTATCAAAAATCCTGTTTTTGAAGAATGAAAATTGGGTTAATTTTCATAATCCAACATGTTTTTTTTTCAAGATGATTTTTAAGCAAGAAAGATACTCCTTTTCATGAAATAAGTTGCACTTTTTGGTTTTAATTACAATTTCACATTTTGTACCCCCCTTTATATCATTAAAAGTGTAAATTTTATCAAAAATCCTCTGTGTAGGTGGCGCTGTATATTTTCATTTTCCTTCAAAAATCTTGTTTGTCCTTCTTTTGCTAGAAAAGTACATATATTACTGTTTGTAGGTGTATAATGGTTTTCATTTTGGTATTATATTTCTTTGGGAGAATTTGACCTCAAGATACAGTTTTTTTGTGGATGAAAATAGGAAGAATTACCTCCCTTTGCTTACTGTATTGTAACATTAGTTTTTTTTACATGGATGTCTTAAATAAACATGAAAACATTTCATTTAGTATCTTATCTTTATATTCTGAGCCAATTTGAACCATTCTAATTACAAAATTCTCAGACTCGTACTCCCTTAAATCACATGACAGTACACACAAGTGACGCTTATATGTAAGCGTTCATATGAGTCACCCGATTTTTTACCGAAGAAAGTAGTCTATCCAGCTATAATTAACTGTATATATCACAAGAAAATATCGGGAATGCCGGATTTACCAGAAAATGCCGTTATTGCAAAAAAAATATCTCCAGACCCAGATACATTATTTTAGTGAATGGAATCGTGAAGTGTGTGTTCTGGTTGATCTCATCTGTATACAAAGTGTTTTTTTCTCATCTTTATACAAAAACATTTGTAATTTGTTAAAATTTTAAAAATTTATAAATATTTGTTGAATTGAATTTTGTTGCATGTTTGAGAAGTTTTTGAAATACAGAAATAGTGATTAATTTTCCAACTTCTTTACAACTTGTTATTACATAAGTTTTAGTTTGTTGTTATTTCTTCATGGGATTTTTATTTTTGTTAACGCCTTTTACTTTATTAAAATACAGATATTATCAGAACTATTTATTTCCAAATAAAGATAGTTTTCTCAAATCGGTGGACAACTATATGTTCAGGATGCGATATATTTACAATGGTTCAATGGTATTTTGTGATAATCATAGATTATTTACGTTTTTGAAACGAGATGCATTTTCTCGGCTGTATCTTATCTAAGGGTGAGAAAAAGCATCGAGTTTAAAAAGACCTAAATAATCTGTTTATTGCTATTTTGTTGGTTGTGACGTCACAGTGTTTACTTAATGACGTGTTGACAACGTAGTGAGATGAGCTCATCTCGCGCTAGTAGAGTGAGATACAATAATACCTCTCATAAAAAAATCAAGGGAAAATACAGCAAAATAGCGATAACTTTAGTAACAATTGTCGCATTTGCCTACTACAGCCTCTGTTTATATGAAATCGAAAGTTCTCACAATAGAAACAGAAACTAGAATCATTATGTTTCAACTTTGTTGGAAAACGTTAATTGCATTTAGGTTAATGAGCATTGAAATAATTGAAAATATTAACCAAAATATGTTTCTTTGGAGAAGCCTCAGTCTTGGCAATTACCGGAGTTTTATCATCATAATTTCATTTGTGTTGCAACTATGACAATAAGTAACTCGACGGTGTTACTGCTTTCTCGTCCGGAGCACCTAGGTGCACCCATTGTATTGTTTTGGTACCATTCACTTTCTGGTTTTGTTTTGTCTTGTATATGTTTGTCTAAATCCGGGTCTGAATGATCGGACGGTTTCCTTGCTTCCTTTTATACCTCATTTGATTCTTTTCTAGTAGTAAATGAAATTTTTCAACGTATAATTGTCTTACTTTTGTTTGGTGATAATATTTACAAGGTAACATGCCTTCGTTTGTCCGAGAAACTTTTGTTTTAAAGCCCTGTGTTCTTCAAATTGTAAACAGTTAAATAGGATATTTTTAGAACATTTCTATTTTATTAATGAAGAACAAATCTCTATTAACTGCTACTAACAAATACAGTTTTCTATTTAAGAGTGTTGTTTTTATTTAAGAGTATACTCGGAACCAGTGGTATTAGACACCAATGGCTAATATGGCTTTAAAAGGGGCGGGGACAGACAAACTGAGAAAAAATAAAATACACAGAATCAAAATTATAGTTTAGCTGTTAATAATAACTAAACGTGAGTTATGTTTTCTCTTATGGTTTACACGAACCTATGCAGCTTCTACTGTATAGGGCGTTTATATTTCGCAATTGATAAGGTATGCAAGAGCCTGCAGCTAGTATACTGATTGTTGCAAGCGTCACCTATTTCTTCGAGATAAACTTACAAACCAAGGTTACAAGAAAAAAAAAGACCGCGCGTTTAATAAGTTTTGCTATAGATACCACTTCCGTGTCGAACAATATTCAATATCCTCTGAAAATATGAATGAAGATAATTTTCCCAATTTTGAATTCAGTGAACAACGAATCTGTTACGAAGATTGTTAATGACTAGTGGTATATGATACCCATCCATTTTAATCAACTAACCAACTCATATACTACAGTAATGGACGGGATGTTTGGCATGCCATAAAACCTGGTTTCGACGATTTCTTTTAAAATACCTGTGCCTAGTCAGGCCTTCTGTAGTTGCTTTATGTTGTTTGTTGGTTCTGGAGTTTGCCGGTTTCTTGGACTTTGATTTTGTTCATGTTCTTTTTAACAGTTTCAACGGTGTTCGGTATTTTGTTATTACCTTTATTTGTAATTCATTGTATGTCCCAGACAAAAATTAAATCACCTGCTTATTTCTGAGGTATAGATTCAAATGACCTATTAATAGTGTATTACATATTGATACGAATCGAAATCGTTTAGGGGCCTCGGTGGCCGAGTGGTTAAGGTAGTTCGTCTACTATTGATCACGTGATCTGTCAACACTGAGATTGCGGGTTCGAGCCTCACTCACTTAATTTACAAGGATTGCCAGTTTTCCTACCAAAGGTCGGGGTTTTCTCCAGGTACTCCGGCTTCCTCCCCCAATAAAAACTGGACGCCATGATATAGCTGAAAATTTGCTGAAAGTGGCGTTAAACAACATTCAAACAAACAAACAAACAAAATCGTTTGCGTAAGTTTTATTATTCTTATATTTATTAACTCTTTCCCTTTCATGATTTTTTAAACAGTTCTTTTCTAATATATGTATGTTACTTAAAACAATAAAAATCACAATTTTATTTCGTTAAATGTATATACATGTTATATACCATATTAAAGATAAAGAGATGAGCTTTAATAAAAAGTTTGAATGTTTGGTAACTATGGCAACAGGACACGTGGTCAATGGTCAAAGACGTTCAAAAAATATAAATTTGAACATTTTTTATTCAAATGCAGCTATGTTGAAAACCAGAACATTTCTACTAGGTAAAAGTAGATGTTTTTCTTTTACTGCAGTAATATCCTTAGGTGTCAATGTTTATAAATGGCACATTTCCCCAAACTTATTGTGATGTATTTTTGGGAGGTTACCAGGTAACATGTTACCGTTTTTTGCTAATTCATAATTCTGACATAATGGATACATTTTGCTACATGTCTTTTAATGTTGTTGTATTATTAATTATGACTTGGTGTGCGCATAAAAACAGGGGTTAAACGCAGTTAGTTTAAACCTATATATTAAGTTTCAAAAATATTTCAGATTTGGTTAGCTATCATTACCCTTGGCGTAAACACCGGGACCGATATTGATGCATGTTTGAAATACTGTGCGTGTTTCTATGTACTATGTGTATGTACATAGTGCTACTGTTGGAAATCAATTCAGAAGACATGAATTCAAATTTTTTGATATGATTATGCAGATATATATATTTTAGTTGTTGTTTGTTCATCTGTCCATTTTATCATGTGCCTGTCCACATGTAAGAAAACCACGATCTTGTATTCCATAATCCAGCATTAGTTATCTAATGTACATATCGCTAAAGTTTGAAAACTTACATAATTTTCAGATTTGATCATATTTAAAGTTCTCTAATTAAGTCATAGACTATGCCAGTGTAGTACAAACTGGGGGGGGGGGGGATTAATCCCACAATGTTACATATATAATTCATCTGATATACTTGCAGCACATTTTTGGAAAGGTTCTGCATACACTGCCTTTGAACAAGATCTATAATTGTTCAGGACTATATAGACTTGGCAATATTAGAAATATGTAACTCTTACTGGATACTTACACTTTATAGTTACAAAAACAAGCCCCCAAAAATCCCAAAATGGAACTTGATGAAGGAATAAATTAAAAAAAAGATATAATTAAAACAATAACTGTATTTCTATATAACAAAACTTTGAACCGGTCCATAGAATGCTATAACAAATGAGTATTTCATGCTGTTTTTCATTCTTCTGAATGTTTTTGTATATTTGTCTGTGTAATGTCATCTTTATTTTGTGATCTATTGGTATTAATCCTCAACGTGTGACCACCTGCAATTAAAAAAGAACATTTTACAAAGCAAGAAAAACACTCCAGATAGAACAAAATTCTTAAAAATGTTAATTTTTTTAACAAATTTCTTGTATGTGAAACAGTAATATGTTATTAAAAAATTATTTCTTGATTAAGCTGTACTGAATGGTTGGTGTGTTGGTGGATTGGGGTTTACTTCCACTCTTAGCAATTTTTCATCTATATCATGGCGTCCAGTTTTTACTGGGGAAGGAAGTCAGAGTAAATGGGGAAAACATCTGGCCGAAGTTAGGAAAACCTGGCAAGGTCAATTAAGATTAGAGTCAAGGACAATTTGTGTCATGCTGATGTGCCAAAATGTTATGACTGGTATCGGTGTGAAAGGGAAGGTGTTAACGTAACTGATCAATAACATTACCGAACCTCTTTTTAATAAAGCTCGTTTTTAGGACCAATAGTTATAAATTTTGCATTTTTTGTCACAAAATGCTTTTCAGTTAAGCGGCTGCAAAGGTGAAAAATAACAAAATTCATACATCATTTTTTCTGTTTTTCAAAATATTGTTTCGTGTTCTGTTTCTCTTTAACAATTTAATTATCATAGACCTATTAAGGTATTTTATAGTGTTTTATTTGGTTCCCAAATAATCACTATAAAGACAACAGTGTATAAAGTTGTTATTATTGTAGGTTTTAGAAAAGTTTTAAATGAAAAGATATAGATTTTTTATTTGCAGATTTATCTCAATAAAATATTAATAAAATGAATATTGATTTATAATCTCTCTATAAATCGAATTACCCCAATATAAGTACGTAATTAACCATAAAAAAACACCTGACGCTACAATATGGATGAGATTGTGTTGAAGGTTAAACAAGCAAACAAAACATTACTTTGTAAACACCGAATGTTCAGTACTCATGTATTTATGGAATTTTTGTTCAATCTCAATGTGCGTATAATTTGTGCATTGTAATATTATTATTTTGCATGATCTGACAGAGGCGCTGTTAATGAACTTAGACTGATGGAGAACAAAATAGTTTTCTTTTGACCGAACTGTAGCAGTGGATTTGTTTTTCCATGGAATTATAACACTGAATCTATACTTAAAAAGTAGTGTCTTCTAGAATTGGAAATACAGATTTTTAGACAACGTATTGAATGAAATAAAATGGCTGGTTTTTGAGTCGATAGTGCAGATTCCATTTCTGGACTATATTAGTGGTGTTTGTGCATTTTCATGGGTATCCATCGGGTTTTTTCTAAATTTTACGTAAAATTTAACCTGAAATGACACACCGAGGATTTAGTGTAATACAACGGAATACAGAATACATTCCGATCGTTTTTAGCTGGCTCTCTACGCAATGAAGCTTGGGGCATACAATTCCCCCATTATGTGTAAACAATTAAAGTCATATTTCCCTGGTTTCAATACATTATTGTAAATAGCGGCCGTATGATGGCATAGACTTTCGTTATTGAAGACCAGTCTAAACATAATTTTGGATTAAATTTTCTTTAACTTAGCAATTCATTATTTGTTTGAGAAAATTTTCTGCTTATTTCGTTGTATATATATAAAATGTTTTTTGTCATTTCTATTTTCAAATGGACATGTGTGTATTGTTAGACCATCATCTAAAAAAAACAGAAATTCGTGTGAAACTTAACTGCGAGTGACGGAGTAAGGAAAACAACTTAGTAATTGTTCTTTTATAATTATGTGAAGTCTCAAACGGCAATATATGTAGTTATTCAAAGTACATACATTAATATACCATCGATTTTTTATCAATGTTTAGGAGAAATAAATATATCAATACTACCTGTCGGTGAATAAAAAAAATAATTGATGAGAAATGATATGTGGGACGAGATTGTCAGAAGTCTTTTCGCGGACCATAAAAGGCTAGGTGGAGAAGACCACGCTATGCTGCATTTTCGAAGCAAAGCAGGCTGATTGTAGAAGCTACAAAAGGCTCAACTCCCTGTCCACATTTTAACTCTTCATAATTGTCTAGTGGCAGTATAAATTTCCTGTAAATTGTTCCATACCATGTCTTATATTGATTGAGTCCTTAACATGCATAAGCTGCCAACTGAATGTATTAAAACAGTTTAATCAATCCAATTATGACAGTAATGATATGATAATTCGAATCATATTCTTATTTACCATCTTAATTAAGTTAAGAAAACAAAAGTATGGAAATAATTCAAAATTATATGCATGCAGGCCATATTGTGATGAAATACACATTCTATGAAACGCAGTATGCATAACTGTAAAGGGACATAACTCAATATTGCCACTAATATATCTCTCATGCCGTCACCAATGGTGGTTAACGTAGAATTCCCAGAATTCTTTGCGTGGAGATTGATGTGTTATATCTAAACACTCTCACTTACTGGTTGCCAGAAATAACCCCTGTCACACGTCATCACCCGTTTACTGCAGGAATACATTTTGTCTTCTGTCCGTGACGTTTTGAAACAAACAAGTGATGAATGTAAAATAATACACGAGATCGTATTTATTTTTAAATAGTCTATTTATAAACTGTTGATACAGTTTTACGTTAAAATTACTGGATTTGCACCCGAAACTTATCCGCATTGAGAGAAGTGTGGCAGGGTGATTGTGGTTGACGTAATATCCCCAAAAACCTTCGGGTGCAGATTGATATCTAAATTCAAATTCGTGTCTGTGTAACGTTTGCTGACTGAAAACGCGAGAGAACACGAACTTAAGAGTTGCATCCTGGGAAGGTCTGCCGTACCCATATATAGCCATTCTTAAATGAAATCTTTGTGTTGTGTGCACAGATTTTACTCCGCAAAAATAATAAAGCGGTAAAAGTTCTTGATGTTAGAATAAATACTCTCAACTGTTTAGTTTATAGATAACTTGGTAATTGCCCTATGGAAATCACAATGAAATAAAATGTTATGTTATTGTAATAGACTATAGTAAAAAGAAATCTTCCAAAGTCTATAGATTAATGTTTTCTTTATACAGGAGGGCAACACAGATTTTACAAAAAAGCTATTGTAAATATGTTTGATGATGTTGGAATAATCTTTAAATTTCAAAAATAAATTATTATAAAAATAGCATGGATAAAAACTTAAGCAAGGGCTTATTGATCAATTCTCCCAAATATGGCGTAATGATACGTCAATACGTCTCGAGGTAAATTGTATACACTATTTAAGCAGAAGTTTGTTTTTAAAAGTACAAAACAAGAATGGCGGGAATGCTATCTTTGTGCAATGTAGAGTTATGTTTTACAAAAGGATTAAGTAAATTATTGAAGTAACATGCTGCACCATTTTCATCCACTGCATTTTTTCTTCTGTGTGTTTTGTCTTTTTTGTTATACATGTATTTGCTTGTTTGTTGATGTATATATGCTATTTCAAATATGTGTTGTATTCTGATGTTGCACACAGCGCCTGATATATGCATGAATTTGAAATATAATCTTGTATCTTGAATTTTGAATCTGACATCTTCCTACAAAACTCAGGAATTGTTTTGTTATACGAATATTTTAAGTCTAGGTTTTTGTTTCATTTTGAAGATGTCACACCAAAACCACACAACACCAATTTCATATATGTTATGTTTGGTTAAACGGACACACTTAGTTGCATTTGGGGTGAGGGGATACTTCGTCGAATGCACTTGGGACACACTATGAAACGAATGGCGGTATATAGTAACATTATTTACATTCTCACAATTTTAACTAGTTGATCTGTAATATCAATTCAGCTGTATTTTTATCAATACCCGATTGTTTATTTCCATTGATATTTAATTTTTTACTTCTTTTTTATTTGCTTACACATTTTTTTCTATGTTCGTGCAGTGTGTTAAGTATTCGATGAATTTTCTTCCTATTGTTAACCAACCTCTGGTATATGCCTTACGTAATGGTATTAGTAATTAGGTAGTGGTACTGAAGCATATAAAACAACAATAGGCATATTATGCCAATTTCATTTGTTCTCTACTTGTCATGTCGTTGAATGTTCTCCAGAGTTCAGTTTCAAATATTAATATTATACTGTCCTTTCTTTGTATTGCAATGTGTTCTCCTTCGAGGATGAATTAAGAACAATCCATATTTGCGAATGTCAATGATAGATACAAGCGATCACAAAGCTGCAGTAGCGTCTATAGAATATTCCAAATTATATAAATTTGTCAATAAGTTTTATAAAAGAACGTCTGGTTTTATGATCAAACTGATTCAGCAAAATTCGGTGAACAAATTAATGTACAGATTGGTGCGGCATATTTAATGACAAGACAATTGATGAGATGTAAAAATTTTTACTAAAAATGTTTTTGATATAGCCGACAAAAGATGTTGCGATACGTACAAACGATAGGCTATGGTGAAATAAGTGCAAAGGGAAATGCAGATTCGTGATCGGTTACGCAAACAGCGCAAAAATTCAATAGCAAAATAGATAAGGCAAAATATTAATAAACACCGAATCGAAGGTAATAATGTGAAGAAAATAACAAAATTTGAAAATCATTTTTAAGAAAATTATTGCAACCCGAAGTCCGTGCATCGGTGGCTAAGTGGTAAAGGTATTTATTCTACTATTGATCACTGGGTTTGCCAACACTGAGGGTACGGGTTGGAGTCGCACTGCGAGCAGGGTGCACTTGAAAACTATCTTAATTGACAAGGATTGCCTGTTGTCCGACTGAATTGCCAGGCGTTTACACAAGGTCCTCAGGCGGCTTCCGTCACCCCAAAGACTGGACGCAAGGATATACCTGAAATATTGCTGAAAAGGGCGTTAAACACTATTAAAAAACAGTATTACCCGAAATCATAGTTGAAAATTATAAAAATGTTAATCAATGCTATCAATGCTTATAAAGGTACAAAATGATATTCCGCCTCTCAAAACTGAAGCAACATAACTGGACTTTGGAGATACCGTCTATGTGCTGTATAACATATACAGTTATTGGTAATCGTTATATATACCTCACACCTCACCTCACAGACAAGAGGAAGATCGACAATACCTGTTAAGAACGGTTTGGATGGTTTGTTTGGATGGTTTGGAGTGAAAGCTGACAGAGTTGTTACCATTGAGAATGTTAAAGACATTCAAGCCAATACAGGAGTTGTTATTCCAGTTGGAACACGTAAGTATGGTTGTTATATTTCCTGAAATTCATGCCTTTATGAAATAGGGAAAATCTCTTAGGGGATGACCATTTGATTCTTAGGGGGACCGGGGCTGGCAGATTAGGTCGAATCAGATTATTTATTTTCTAAATTTCGCTGCAAATATCGCCATGTGAGTAAATAAATCATACTTAACTGAGTAAACAAACTTGGGACAGTTTATTTAATTTCCTTCGAAGTAGAGGCTACACTGTAGGTATTTATTTTTAACTTTTCCCAGGCCAGAATATTTATTTACAAAGTTGCCAGGCTTCCCACTCAGAATCAAATTTATTGTCTGGAACTTTGTTGTAATTTTTATTTGTCCCATTATTCCATTGATTAATTTTGTTGAATAACACACAAGTTAATTATAACAAGTACACACAAAGCCTGTGAGATCAAGACTTGAGTGTTAAATCGTACATGCATTTGAAGATCTTTTTTGTGAATTCACTTTTTTTTCTTCTTTACAAATGCAATATTACACACAGTAAGAATCGTTTTTCTTTTTTCACATATCTTACAATGTATTACATTTTTATTGATTAAAAATTTAAAAGAAGGATTTGACCATGTACATGTACCTTTTGTATTGTGAATTTGTGTTCATTAATTTAATTTATAAAATGCTGAAAGTACTGTGGATTCTCAAAAAATGCTAGAGAACTCATCCTCGTGCAGGACACATCTGTGCTCTGTAATACCAGTTTTCCTGTCTTTAACTAATATTGATATTATTTAATAGGAGAACTATTACAATTTCATAATGTTGAAAAATAAACAAAGACAAAATATAAGTACAAATTTACTAACTCAAAGTTTAGATGGGGTGGATTCTAATACTAGACTATGGCGCAGTCTTCGACATTTGCACTGTGGTCCGCTTGCCATTGGCCAGAAAAATCCTTTCGGGCAAGTGAAATTTAGATGAATTTTCTATTGGATAAATAGGGAAAAACCAAAAAATTCAGAATTCGGGCAACCAAATCAAAAATCTTAATTTCAGAGACTGATGGCAGTTCTATTGGTTTATTCAGTCCTATTTGTCATGGGAATGTGATCAGGTGGGCAGTTTTCTAACTGCGAGTTTTCTCAGCGCCTACTAATCTAGATATTTGGTATGCAGCATCAGCATCTCATGTCCCATACTGTAGGATTTTATAACACATCTGTTTCACCTTCTTTCTGTTTAACGACTGTGACAGATTTTTGTCATGACTAACTGTTTACCTTAAGTGAATTGGAATTAATTGTGCTAAAGCCAAAAATGGCAACAATATGTTAAATAGGAAAAAAATTACCTTTGCATTGACCTTCTTGAACATCCAGATTCTATACTATTCTTTTCAAATTTTATTTAATAATGTTGGTATATTTTATGTTTAAGAGAGTAAGTACAGCATTCCTACATGATTTGTTTATAATTAAGCTATTGCAATCATTTCAAATGTTTATTTCAGCAATTTGTGTCAGATGTAGGAAGACCCTTTACAGTAATCAGACTAACAAGAGTTCACCTGTAGATGATAATCAGACTAATGTAAATATCTTTCTGTATTATGATAATGCCATTATTTAGTAACTACTTCTCTTTATAAGGCATGGGCGATTTGATAAAAATGTTTATGCCGGAGCGGGCTAATCTCGACTCCATCAGCAGCGTGGAATAATTTCGGAAACTACATTTAACATGTTTATTAACAAACAACAATAGCAAAATCTTCATTATTTCTTTGATCTACTACCAATTCAGGTTCATAGTGAAAGAGACCATGAGCAAGAATGTGCACAGGACAACCATAAAGAAGATTACTACTTAAGACCACAGCCTTTACATACTACACATAATGTAAGTTAATATGAGATGTAAAGTATTTTATTAATTGTTTTCAAGTAAATTTAAGACATACAAAGTATTGTACTCTTTGTCTCTCAAAAGCTACTAGTAATCTGGTTACACTTGAAACACTAAACCTAATTCTAATATGACGTCCTGGTTTCGCTATGTAAACAAAGCCGTGTTAAAATTCCAATCAATTTAGTTCGCACATGCGCAAGTTAATTTTGGTTGCAGTCGTTTAAATTTTATTAAAAAAAACTAAATTTTTTAAACCAGAATCAATATTAATGCTAATAAAGTTGTTATTTTAAGTCTGAATTCTGAGATTTGCATGATTCGACATTCAGCCATTAAATTATGTTTCCACCACTCTACATTTTGACACACGGGAGGTACGTGGAACAGCCTTTCACAAGCACACATTTATATGCCGCTTCACTGTACAGATTACCGTATGTGTCATAATCAGAATCACTCTGGGCAAAATATTCAAGAATATAATGCCCACCCATGTTAAAACGGCAATAAAGTATGGTATCCATTAATTATTTCTTAAATAACTTTTATACTTCATGTGAAGTGTCAATATGACATTTTATATGGTAAACAACCATTCCCCCCTTTTCAATCATGGTTTCCAGGTGATAACTTGAAACACATCACATTATAAAAAGATCTTTAAGATGCTTATATTTTTCTGCTTCTGTTGAATATATCTGTAAACCAGCACCTATTACACCGAATTAGTTTTTTTTGTCCTAAAAGATTAAAAATTATAATATAAAAGCTAATTTTGTTATACCCCCACAAACTTGTTTGGGGTATATAGGAACCACCCTGTCTGTCTGTCCGTCTGTCCACATCCCTTGTAAGCGCAACTCCTCCTAAACCGCTTAATGAAATTTAATGAAACTTAGCATAAAGGAAGTACATTATATGTAGATGTGCATGAAGGATTTTTTTATGGACCTCGGATATCATTAAGGGGAGATAATTGGACTTGAACACCGGGGGGTATCCCTTTGTGAGCTTGCACACTTGTTTTCACTAATATCATACACTAAGTAAAGTAGATTTAAGTAAAATAGGGTTACTACTTCAAAACTAATTATAGATATATAATTGCCAAAATATTTAATAATAAATGAAATGAGAATTTTTTACCTTGCTTTATGTTGCAGTTTGATGACTATGCCTCTAGTCAAGAACACAGCATTACAGAGACAGAAAGCATTGGTAACAGTCAGGGCACATAAGCTTCCGTAGTTCAAGTAGAAAGACTACATAAGTTAAATTAGTTCTTACATGTCTGTGATATCAGTCCAGTAAAAGATTTAACTGAATCACTAGATATTATGAGTGAACGAACAAAAAGAAGATATGTTTTAAAAACTAAAGAATGTGTTTCAGCATTGTTTGATACTATTTGTCCAGGTGATTCTGAATTTATCAGACGATCTATCTTTGGCGACAATAACAGAAATGACAATAATACTACTGGTCATTCTCTTTTAGTTGCTGTTTCAAGGTCATATGTAAATGCAAGAACGTCATCATTAAGAAAACAATTACTCTCTATAGTGTCAAATGATTTTAGTTTTTCAGAAATAAGTGCTCAAATTCCTGGAATGACACGTTATAAATTTTACAGTGCTAAGAAACACTCTGATCAAATTGGTGTGGGAATCCCTTCACAATACTCAAGAATTCCTAGATCCAAAATGAACAATGCACAGCTTGATCACTTTCTGGATTTCATAACTTCAAATGACCTTGTAAAAGATTTACCCATAGGAGAAAAGATGCTACAGCTGAGTACTGGAGAAATTATACCAACTCCCCATGTAATAAGAAGCCTTGCTCCTGCAGCCATTATCAGACAATATTCTAAGCTTTGTGAAGAGGAAAACATCAAACCATTAGGTATGTCTTATGCAGAAATATATGATTTTATTCTTTTTGTGTTAACTCAAAAACCTTACATATTTTTATTTTATGTTTTGTTTCTAAATACATGTATGAACAAAGAAAGGTGTTCAGTTCAATTTACAGTTATTAGTAGTGTAATCAGATCAGAATAATATACAAAAGATGAGTTTCATGTCTTACATCTTAGCCAAAAGATTCAGGTCAAAAGTGAGAAAAGAATTTTCATAATCTAAACTATCCTTTACAAATATTGCTGGGAACAAGTAAAGTTTATTTTATTTGATCTATAAAGAAATTTGTTCAAAACACTTTGCCAAGACAATGAACTGGAATGTATTTATGATAATTTGCACTTTTAATCGTTAAAAAGAAAGGGATATACACATGATACATACATCATGTCGTACACTCTTGAAGATGTTTGAAATGATTGCTTTCTTCATAAATTATTTTCATTTTATTGTAGGTACCAGTACTATGTACAAGATTCTTACAGACTGCAGCGCTTCTGTTAGACAGTCCATGGAAGGGTTGGATTACTATGTATCAGAAGGAAGTCAGGCTTTTGGTGATCTGAAAGATATTGCTGAGCAGCTAGATCTTACACTTGATGAGAGAAAAAAGACAGTTGACAACTTGGTTACTTCAAAGCATTATCTGAAAACAGACTACAAGGTATCTATTATATCCTTTTTTATGGCCCAGCCACGTATGTGTATTGGACATATAGTTTTATCCTTGTCGTCCATCCGTTCGTAACACTTTGGTTAAGTTCTTGATCAAGGTCCATATTGACTGGGATACTACCAGATATTGGGGTCATGGACACATTTTCTAGTTTCATCAGGCTTTTATATCGAGTTCCTTAAATGTGTGTACACAAGGTAAAATGAAAATTAAATCGTAGCCTTCAACGATGCTAGCTGTTCTTCATCTTGCAATTTCCCACAGATAAAAATATAACAAATATAATTTAAAACCAATCTTAAAAATTATTTAAGAAAGACTGCCTTCTGTGAAACAAAACATCAAAATTCAATTACAGAAAAATGATATCAAGATGATAAAATTTTAATTCTACCAAAGAACTTTGGACAAAAAAACAAGAATGAACAAGACATACACTGAAAAAGACCTCTTTGGGTTCCATTAGCTATTATTATTAGCTACATTGCACCACAGAAATCCGTTAACTTACGTATAAAAACAACAAGTTAATATCTATGCAATACCTGATTTCTACTTTTTAATCTTATATATTTTTATTTACACATGTATGTATTTCAGCTCCATGTGTCTAATTCATCACCCATAGCAGACCACTGTTGTTCATTAGCTCTTAGTGAATCAAAAGGGCCATTCTCTCAACTATGTGAAAACCATGATCACTATTTGATATGTCAACAGTGCCTCCTTGTGGATGACACTTTATCTTATATTTTAAAGAAAGTCACAGACAGACATTGGGATGACAAAGAAGCTGTCCTCTTCAAGGTAATTGTAAAAGAAGGGATTTGAAGTAAACAGGCTGCTGGTTGTTTTCCATTGTGGATTTTTAAATGGCTGCTGATCAAATGGAGTATCCATTGAAAACTTTTAATTAAAAAAATATTTAATATGATAAAACGTGTAAACAAGCAATAATTGTAAGAGATTAGTTTGGGCAGAAAAAAACTTGTTTTTGTTTTGTTTTGTTAGTGCCTGTCTTAAGCCAGAATATGCATCAAAGCTTATGTTTTTACTGACTTGCAATATTAGGATTGGTTTTGAATCATACAATTTATTTTTTATATAGGGCCTATTGCAAAGCAGCAAGCAGCTCCACTCATCACATTTAAGGCTGCGCTCCGATTTCATTGCGGATTTTTAAATTGTCCCTGTTGCATGTAGGTTGTGTTGTATACACTCATTGCACATCTCATTATCTTTTATTAGCCTCATGTCCTATAAGTGTGATAAAAAGCCCAGCAATTACTTTGTGTGATCACTTGTCTATAGGTAGCATTACATTTTGTTTGCATTTAATCACTCTTTATTTGACTAATTATTTAATTTTAATTTCAGGTGGAAAAAGCAATATCTAGAATATATATATGGAAAAGTCATATTCTTCGTTCAAAAAATCAAGACAAAGCACGTCAATTCATTGTGAATACCTTGGACGATAATCAAGCATTTCTAGTTGCAGATTGGGCAATGAAATTCCTGCCAAGAAAATACAGAGAGGGCCAAACTGATTGGTTTGGAAAAAGAGGAATTAACTGGCACATTTCATTTATCATATTAAAAACTGGAGAATCTGTGAAGCATCTTACTCATGTTCATATATTTGAAGGACAAACAGCACAGGATGCACCAACAACTGCAGCTCTTCTTGTAGATGTTGTTCAAAGTATAGCTGGATGTGATAAAGTGTACATTTGGTCTGACAATGCTGGATGCTATAAAAGTACCTTAACAATGGCAATATTGCATCAAGAATTAGGCACCAAAGTAAAAGCGTATAATTTCTGTGAAGCTCAAGATGGAAAACGTCCTTGTGACCGGAAGGCTTCTCATATAAAGGCAGCTATAAAAAGGCACATAAATGAAGGAAATGATGTGACCACAGCACGCCAGATGAAGTTGGTAATGCTATACATGTAAACAGTTTTAGTCTGGGGGTATATAGGAATCACCCTGTCTGTCTGTCTGTCTGTCTACATACCTTGCAAGCACAACTTATCCTAAACTGCTTGATGGATTTTGATGAAACTTTACAGAAAGGAAATACATCATAATTTTCATTGCTGTCAGATATCATTCAGGGGAGATATATGGACTTGGGCAAAATAGAGTCAAATATGAAGCAAGGGGTCTACTTTTGTCAATTGCAAGCTAGCTCACAGTATTCCTAGTTTATATGGAACATTACTTCCCAAATACACTTATTTCTTCTTGTTTAAACAAAAATATAAGAAAAACCACCTGCATGTAAATTTTGGTAACTTCTGAAAGTTCCCATTATCTTGCAGTATTTTCCTGTAACTCTAAGTCCGTCCTACTGAATATTTTAAATGTTGTATAAATTTATTTTCTAAAGCAGTACTTCATATTTCTTTTGAAGAACTCCTGGTACATGCACATACATGTACATGTACATGCTTGATTATTATTTTATGATTTCTCAAGTGCTATTATTTGTCATGGATTTACATCACTATTTATTAAAGAATTATTTTCCAGCAAAACAAAAGCTGGCTACAGGTCAAATTAGTCTTTCTATAATGATTATTAATAAAATAGTATATAGTAAATATTTGCCATTTCATTTTTTATAGGCTATTGACTCGCAACAGAAGGGACAATACAAAGTGAAAGTTGTGTCTCCTGTTATTAATGCTGATGCAGAAAAAGTGTCTTTGAAGAGTATTCCAATGATATCAACTTTGCACAATTTTCAGTTTAAAGAGAATGGACTACAAATCTGGAGACAATATGATATTGGTCAAGGTACATCATTTGGTTTATGCTCTAATAAATGTACAATTTTACCTATTTAGATGACGTTACCATGTTTACAAACAACAATATAACCCTAACATCAGCCAGAACGATAATCTTGATTGGTTTAGGGGAATAAAGAAGGAAGATTTGATTTGATTGGCTATCGTATTTCCGTTGGGGGAAACAGCACATGCTATGTATTTTCATTCATAAATTTGTCACGAGAGTGTAATACGGTTTTTTATTGAGTAGAATGAGTTTTTTGCAAACCAATATGACAGGAAATGGAAAGTCACGTGTATTGGTTTAGGCCAATAGGAAAAAGGCAACTATATCTATTATGTAATAAACCGTTTTACTTTTGTCTGTCATTCTAAATTAAGTATTTTATATACAGGTTTCACAACTATGAGGATGTATATTGATTTTATTTCATTGAGTTCGATATTTGTCTTCAACATGGAGAACCAACAAATAATGACAAATCAATAACTGTTTCTTAAAATAGTAATCAATATAAACCAATGTGCAAAATACAATTTTATTCAGGACAATATTTAGCAATATTTATGCAATTTCCTGATACTGGATTTTTACCAAAATTTAGGGCCTGTACAAGTGTTTGAAACCCTATAGTTTTCACGTTGTCTGTCTGTCTATATGTTTATCTATACACCATTTTTAATGCTTAAACTTAATTTTGAATTCGAATTTATTTTTTAAGGAAAATTAATACCATGGAACAACATACTGCCAAATAGAGTGCCAGTCTTACAGTTTGTGGTGCATGATGATTGGACAAATGTGACATTCACAATAATGGACCCTGAAGTTCTGACAGAAGTTAATGAAGGTACATGACTAAATGTTTATTTAAAAGTGCGTTTATTCATAATTCCATGCAAACATTTATTGTACTACATGTATAGATATATACCAAATTTGATGCTTTATAAAATGGCATTGTTAAAAGCACTCACGCTTGCTCTTCATATGATTTATTTCAACATTTTAACATGTTTTAATGGTTGCATCATGTGAGGAATAATGGATTTCTTCGCGAATGCAGCCCACCAACTAAATTCCCTCTATATGTTTAGTGTATAAATTGGTCACCTATAATTAATGTACATACATGCAAAATTGCAGTCACAATTTTCTAAGCAACTACATGATGCAGAGGTCTGATATTTTGTGTGTTCATCCTATAGTGCCATATGGTGTATAATGTTTTATGTTACTAGATCATATACTTCCTGTTTACCAAATACAAGTTTTTATGCAAGTTTTTATACAGGTTTTTATGCAAGGCATAATTTTGGGAGTGGGGGTATCACTAGAAATCATAAGCTCACAGATTTACTTGTTTTTCTGTTTTGATAGGCTGCCAAAGAGTGAGACTTTAACTTATTCTATATACAATTTTGCTTAAATAAAAGTATTTGCTGTTTCAGAATATGGAGATGGGGATGACAGTGAGCCTGAAAGAACAACTGATGAAACTGTAATAACTGTCAAAAAGAGAAAAACATCACATGACATTTTCAGCTGTCCAGAGGAGGGATTTTCTCGTTCGTTTAGAAATGTGACGTCACTAGACCAGCATTTAATGATAGGGAACTGTGATATAAAAGAGGAAAAGTTAAGTTTGTCTGATAGATCAAAGGTGTTATATGCGCATAAGTTAAAAGAAGGGAGTATAGGTGTTTCTGTTACCAAGGAGCCACAATTACACACAGAGGCCAACAGGGAAAACACCAGTCTAAAACAAGGTTGGGCACTAAAGGTTAAAAAGACCAAAACCGTATTTACATATGATCAAAAGGAGTATATGAAGGAAAAGTTTATGGTGGGTAAAAGTACTGGAAGAAAAGAAGATCCTTCAAAGGTTGCTGACACGATGAGAACAGTAAAAGTAAATGGAGAGAAAAGATTCAGAAAAGAACATTTTCTTACAACCCAACAGGTTGCAAGTTATTTTTCAAGACTTGCGCAAAAAGACAGAATAATAGATGAATATGATATAGTAGCAGCTACAGCAGACAGCAAATCTTCTATTTTAAAGCAAGATGTTTTAAATGAATGTGCATTGTGATTTGAAAAACAGTTTATTTAAAATCAATATATACACTTGATAATAGGTTAATGACCACTGATTTTTATTAAGTTAAACAAAAAAACCACTTGATGGATTTGAATGAACTTTACATCAAGGAATAGACGATAATGAGAAGTCTAAAACACTACTATTTTGGTCCCTGAAAGTTAAACATATTTTTGACCCAGCTAAGATGTTCTGCTTCCTCTCTGAATTATGATTTCTTTAAGGCAAACTTGATCGCAAATCCTAAATGTCGATGTGGTTTTGAAAAAGGAGACAGGATGCACTTTTCTTTAATATAAATATACAATTTTTAACTTCTGGAAGTGAACTGCTTTCTGTGAAGGTAAATAATAAAATTTTCAAACATGTCTTTTAATAAAAAAAAGACAGTAAGATTTCAAATTGTGTAAAAGAAGACAAGCAGACATGGCTTATGTGGCTCAGACAACATTTCCATCTTTGTTAAAAATCCTATCTTATTTGTATATATTGATTTTCTTTATTATGACTGTGAGGTAAAAAGTATTATTATGTATGACGCATGTTTATACAATATATGTTATACTCATTAATCAGGAGAAGACCACGTAAGTTGGTATAACTTGTGTCTTATCCTTTTTGTTAATTATATGTATTCATGTATGTTTAAACTTTAAACTAACAAAATGTCCATTAAAGAAATTTCATTGATCTCAGATATCATTCAGGGAAATACTTAGTTTTTTTTGCAATATAGGAGTTCAATATAAAGCTGGGGTATCTTTTGTGAGCTTGCCCACAGTACTTCTCGTTTTCTGAGTTCATCATTAAGCCTGTTTTTTTTTTAAAACCTTTGTGAGTTTACCATTGAAAGGCTGTATCCATCATGCAATTGACTATCAATATTTGGTCTCCAACATATTGGGTTTGTACAATGCTGAACTTTGTGTAGCTATTTATTGTAAGGTGTTGATACAATTTTGTAAGTTCTTTTTTAAGAGTCTTGAGAATTTAAAAAAAACTGCAACCATTAAAACAATAAACTTTATTCTACAATGTTTATTTTTTTTTAATTTTGAAAATAGGTTTTAAAGAAACAAAAAAAATTACCAAAAGGGACATTTCAATCTTAAAATCCCCCTAGTAAGAAGACAACATCAGTAAAAATGAAAGACATTATTATTTCAAGAAGAAACACACATCCTATTAGGGGCCTCGGTGGCCGAGTGGTCAAGGTAGTTCGTCTACTATTGATCACGTGGTCTGTCAACACTGAGATTGCGGGTTCGATTCTCACTGCAGGCAGGGTGTACTCGACTCCAATCTTAATTGACAATTTTCCTACTGCAGGTCGGGGGTTTTTCTCCGGGTACACCGGCTTCCTCCCCCAATTAAAACTGGACGCCATGATATAGCTGAAAAATTGTTGAAAGTTGCATTAAACACCATCAAACAAACAAAACACATCCTATTAAACGAGATTGAATACAAACACGTCTGAAGGATTAGCAGTTCTTGCTTGTTGCAACTCGCCCCACATTGCAAATGATTAGTCAAGATTAATTCTTTGACAATCCCCATTTGTAGTGTTTTGATAGACCAGAATCCTGTTATTGTCTATGAGTACATTTTATCTTCATGTTATGCATTTCATTTCTTGTTGGTGTTAATATAAATAAAAAAATAGTGATGCTTGATTTGCAATTTTCCAAGAAGTAACCTCTTGTCATGTAACACTGAATAAAAAAGTATTGTAGGAGAAGCAATCAAAAACCCCAAAATTTGAGTTGATAATAGAGGTTAACTCTAAGATTATTGAAATGCTTAAAACATCCAATATATTTCTACCAAGTCAGATATTGGAGTCTAAGGCTAGTATCAAATTCAAAAAGGCTGAACAAACATAAAATAAAAATGATGGTCATAACCTAAGTTTCATTTTGTCCCAAGTGAACAAACTCTGTGTTTTTATATTAAAACAAGGGTTGCACTAAATCATACCAAGCATACCCACACTCAACCATTCAGAAAACAAGAAGTAAATGACCTGGAAGGGGAGGCATGTTACAACTTATCTTTCTAAAGCTGTGTACCAAATTTAACCTAGAAAGAGGAGGTTCCATAAAATGTATCATGCTTAATAAACTGTGTTCCAAATTTGAAATCAATCCCTTCAGTAAAAGGTGAAAAATTTGTTACGAAAGTTTGTAAGGGAAAGACGGACAAGGTTATTGCAAGATTGTACCCGCTCATTCAGGTGCAGGGGGTGGGGGGTTTATAAATTTATTAATTCATTATTTATTAGAATCTAATCCTTTTATTTGCTCCATATTATTGAAACAATAGTAAAGCAAATGAAGACTTGGGAAAACAACAGATCATAAATGTAAAGCAATATTCATGATATTGGCATATGGCCTGGTCTGGTCTAATTCGCCTCTATTAATATAAATTACCCCTTATTTAATAGTTTTGTTTTATATTTAGGACCTAAAACATTAAATACAGCATTACTAAGTATATATAAAGCAAATTCAATTCATTTATATAGTAATAAGGATAATTATGTGATGAACTAAAATTCCATGTAAAGTAGAGCAAATATCTGAAATGTATGAAATTTCGCTCAAATTTTACTAAGTTGTATTAAGATATCCCACAAATTTTATAATTGATTTGAATACCACTAATACTGTTCTATAATAAAATGTAACTACTAAAATATAAATCAGTGTGCAGAAATTTTTATGGTATGTCAAAAATGGGGAAAAATGGTATTATTACCTTTTTTGGAAAAATGCCAAAATATTAACATTTCAGGCTCATTTTCTGTATACATATAGTTAGGACATTAAAATAAATTTTACATGGTTTGCATTATAAAAACATATATATTTCATCTATCAAGTCTTTTTAAGTGTATAATTTAGATTATGCTCTTTATTTTAAAACTAAAATAGTGAAAATTGTCATTTTTTGTATTAATTGTTCAAGTCAAAATGGCGGATATTTAAAGGACTGTTTCCATGGTAACCGGAGACTTTTTAAAAGTATTATTATTATTATATTGTATAGTAGTACATACAGTACTACTATATGGTATAATTTTTAAACAAATCCATGAACTAGTGTGGCCACCTACTATCTTATTTTTTTGGAAATTACAGAGAGTTGATATTAAGGTTTAAAAGTTTACCGTAGTCGTCAAATTGTTCAAAGGCAATAACTAGTATACGGTCACCATATTTGTCTACCATAGTGTCTTATAGTGGCTGATCACATATTTCCCATATGTTTTCTGTGTCTTTTGAGGTTAAGAGATTGCTGCGGAAACGCAATTCGTTATTTGTTTCAGAGCGTCAATTCCGAATAAAATCTGCGAAGTATTTGATGAGAAACACCAAGCTATATAGCTATATGACAAGTGTTATTGTGTTGTTAAAAGCGAAATAAAATGACGGATAATAATTCATGGCAAAGGTTAAATTTTTAACCTTTTTAAATTAAAACGAAAGATCTTTTCCATTAAATGCCTGGTTGATAGTGACCTTTTTGAAAGCCTTAGATGTACTGAATTTAACACTGCAAGGTTGCTAAACATTTTTTAAAACGTTTTCTATGTTGTTTATGTTTGTTTGAATCCGTAATCGTCCCTTCATCTTCGGCTCTTGTTGTTGGTTTCCTTGTTGTTTTGTTACCATAGGAAATTAAATACATTTAAACAATAAATTCCTAAGACTGCAAAAGTCATATTTGCAGATTACAGTCACTGAATGTTTTTCTGCCTTCTCCAAAAATGTTATGTAAACTGTAATGTACGTTTAGTATGTTGGGGAAATATAAAAAGGTCCAAGAACAATCTGATGAACAAATACACATGTTAAGCGGTCAGCATAAAAAAGAAGCTGATACTTTAAAAAGTCATGTTAAACTTGTGTGTATTGAAAATTACCACATGATTTGTTAATCAATAAAACTACATGAAAGCCTAATGTATTAGGACAATTTTGAATGTAAATTAAGTTCTTTTTGTGTCACATTTAATGCATAATCTAAAACCAATATTTCTAAGGTGGCAGCGTTATTTTTAATATGTGTTTAACTGGTAAGTTGGGCTTTTACGTTAAAGGTTTACATGTTGGGATGACAATTTGAGATAACGTTAGACTATTTTGAACAATTCAGGATATATATATATGTTCTTGTACAAGTTTAACCATCAATATTCAAAAATTTAAAAAATATAGTAAAATAATTTTAAACCTTCATGATCGACAAAGATGCCATCAGAGCCTGCCATCCATGGTCCATTCCTAATAAGCTTCTTCTTCGGAGTTTGTACTTGCATGGCAGGGTTTGGGTGTCAGTATAAATACGAAAGGTTTATTACTGACAATAGTAGGTGTCGTGTTGAGTCGAAAGAATTCCAGTCTACTTCCATTTTTTCGAACGTCATTTAAACTGTCCAGATAAACTGTATGATACTGCGAATATAATGTTCAAATTATATTCATGACTGTGTGAACATAATACATGCTAATCGCACCGATAAATTTCCACTGTTGCTGATTCAAATTTAAACAACAAGCTCATTGTTTTACAAAAAAAAACACAACAAATCATAGAAATATTGTAGTAATTTACATATTTAAACAACGAATATTAATGTGCTCATGCAATATTGATATATAGTTAAATTAGCTTCCTAACAACATTTGTGCTGAAAGCTTCATCTAAGTTTAAGTCATGGTGTGCTCATTTTAACCCCTTATCATTAATGTTTAGCAGTTTTCTCCAAAAGGTTAATGGTTTTCTCCGGATATCCACATTTCCTTTTCAAATAAAAGCTTGACGCCAAAATAATTTAAACAACAACAAAAACAAACAAACAAACATACATACAAACAACCAAAAACAAACAAACAATCAAACATACAAAACACAAACTTTAAAGAGGTAAAATCTAAGAGGTAAGATCTAAAGTATACGTGACGACTTCTTAGCCTTATAGGCTGCATATTACCGAAAAATTGAATGCGAAAGTGATAATTTTGATGTTTAAGTCCTAACATAAAGGCTAATCTTTTTTTATTTGGAAGAAGCAACAAAGAGGTCCTAATATTCTTAATGTAGAACCCCGGGCGCGATAAATAACAAGGGGTTTTATGTATTTCATCCGTTATTAAACTATATCCCTTTTTATTACATAAAATTAATTTTGCGTGTTTTTATTAGCCAGAATAGCCGTCTTAATAAATTCATGCGTCCAATCAAATCGATTGTATTAATTGTATTATACACAATATTCATTGACGCCTGCTTCATATACATTGTGCGTGTAAACAACAAATTGGAGAAACGTCGTCTCTGCCATATATTAATGCATTTATACTCTTCTTCATATTTGAAACTGAAATTTCAGGATTATCAGCAAACTGAAATCAAAGTGCAGTAATAACTAAAACATATTAAGGGTAAAAAAAATCAATTACAAAATGTAAGCAGTGGCTCCAGCAGAAAAGGCATCCTCTGTGTTTCTGATCAATGGAGATTGTGGTTTTATTCATGTAATAAAACAATTAATGACTTTGATATTCGATCGCTATCAGGATTTATCAGCCCTCAAAAATGTATAGTAACCTCTCCTTGCTGTTCGGTGAATATTACATTTTATCTGGCTGATAAAATTTATTTTTAATAGATATTGACCTTTAAATAATATTCCTACAAAACCCAATTCATGAATGCATTATGTGAAACACTTTATTCCTAATCATGACATTGTTGAAAAAATGTAAATTGCAGAAGTGTACAATTTCGATACAAAATTACATTACAGAATATATTTTCGTTATATTCATTACACTATCCCGACTACCATGTTTAACCTGTACGATTCCGAAATTATGCACTTCCTTACAGTAAATTTGTCAACAATTCCAGAATTTCGAGGTAAGTGTTTAATTTTTAAGGCATTGCAAAACTTTCAGAAAAATGTCGGAGAAAAGAAAAAAAAATATTCATTAAACCAAGACATCAGTATAATAGAGGACAATATGTATAAATCCACAGGGTGTTTTTGCTTCATTACGAGCAATGGGACCTTTTGTAGATCCGACGAGATAAACAAATCCAAAGGAGGTACACTGTAGCTATTTAACACCAATTAAGGAATGGAGATATTAAGATTGTTTTGCAAATTCTTTCATCTATCTTTTTGTAATAAATACACCTGTCAACATGTCATCCCACTTGGATACATACTTTGTACTCTAAAGCCGTACTTCAAAAACATATTGAGCATTTTTTTTTATCAACACAGATTGTAATATTAACAATTAAAGTGTACGTTGTTTCTTTTTAAAGCATCAATTCATTTGGCAAGCATGTCAGCCATTTGCACCGTATGTGGCGTTCGTCAGTCCATCGATTGCTTTATTGAATGTGAACAAGCATTATGTACTGAGTGTAAAGATAGCCATGCAAATTTGGAAGTTTATATTAAAATTCATTAAAAGATTACTGCCTGTTGTTATGGTATAATATTAGTAAATGGATCACTCGTGTATTGCGCCGAAGGAAAAGGAATCGAAATGATGGACGTCAATGGTGAAAAAACAACAACCATAGTCGAGCATAATTTACCACCCGGTTCATGTATTACTTCATACAACGACAATTTGTACTACACTAACCGATCTACTTACACTGTTACCTGCTGTGACATGAAAGGTAACACAATCTGGACGTTTAAAGATGAGACCATTCTTAGAACTGTATGCGTATTATCAGTCGATCATAAAGGATGCGTGTACGTTGTTAGTATTGGCGATAATAATATGAATGATGACCTGAATAATCCAATGGCGTTGCACTATGACGAAAGAAAAAAATTCTTGTTGCTAATTTTAGCAGTACTGGTTTTTTCTTTGACATGTCATAAAAGATTTTAATTTAAAAACGGCTTCACACTATATTATGAAATTTCATGATTGTTGATTTATTATTGACAAATAATATAACTATTAACGAAATGCGATGAAGTGGCGTTCAATATATTAATACTAAAAATCAAACCCGAGGAATGCAGTTGTTTTGCTTGCATTTTTTATTACTCTATATTGTACCTTTTTCTTACAAAACTCCAGTAGAAAATTTTTTTTCGCGATAACACGTCTATATTTCATTCAATGCATATATTGCTAGCATGTCACAAATCGTCTTTGACTTTTGCTGTGAAACTTTCACATAGTAAGTCAGCGATGTTTGATTTTAAAGGGATATAATATTAGTTATAAACGTTCAACTGTTTAAATAAACCGCACGAAACACAATAAAAATGTTGTCGATCACAAAATCCAGCATTTTAGAACTAACGGTAATTGAGAGAAGGCAGTGTTATTGATGTTGGTACAATAAACACAAAAATAATCATGTTACTATGCACAACAACAGAATATTTAACTGGTTTAAATGAAGATTTGATAAAGAAATATGATGTTTTTAGAAATGTTTGAATCAAAGCTCTGATTATTACAACTACCGGTGTAGTGTTACAGTATTTATCGCTTTTGGATTTGACAGCTTATAAAATATTAATAATGTTTGGAGGGTCTTTGACTGTTTCCGAAAATATTAAATTCCCAGCAATATACAATTGGTTGTTTTAAAATTTAATTCGTATTCGTATTCCATATAGATTGGAAGCCTTAACCATAAACACTAGAAACAAAACTTAATTTGCGATTGTCAAACATTTCCTCCGTTGTCAGCATTGTGAGTATATGTAATATAAAATTATACTCTATAATAAATACAATTGCTAAATGTGCATATGTTCTATTTACACATTCTTGCTTTTTAATTAATTTTCTGAAAAATGTTTCGTTTACTCCTTCTTTCACAAACTATCGCATATAGAAGACTTGTATAATTTAAAGATAGTTTTTCAGTGTATTAAACCGTTGATGTATTTTGTTGTCTATACTAACAAAATATGTTTTCTTACTTTCAGCAATATAATTAAACACCATCTTTAACAAATATACTAAACTTTCTGTACAAAATGGATGACCACAATAGACTACTCATTATAAAATACCAAATTGTACCCCATGAAAGTAAAATCATGAATCATTTTCTATTACAATTTGATTTCGTTACAAAGTTGTAGTTTTAGCAAGTCCTGATTACTGTTTGTGAATTTAGCTTGAATGGCGTTTATTGTCACTTAGTAACAAAAGTCTGAAGGTCGGGGTTTTCTCCAGGTACTCGATTTTCCTTCCCAATAAAAAACTGGACGCCATGAGTTGAAAATTGCTGAAAGCGACGTTAAACAACATTCAGACATACACACCGATTGTGTTCCACTTCTGCTTAAATCACGCAGAAAAGCAGTAAACACGTTCCGAAGACGAAAACAAACATTGTTCCCCCACTTCCCCACTTTGGACATAGAAAATGATTCTATTCGGAGATACGACGAGACTGTGGCCTGGCCTTAACGCCTTATTCCATCTCGCAATTGTTGTTTCGTCTCGCAACCTTAGAGATGTCCAGTGAGGGCAAGCATTCTGCAAAAGAAAGCTAATTGGGGAGAAAAACTGCCAATCCACTCGAGCGCACGGAAGTATACAACAAGCGACACCTGATAGGTCTGACAAAGAGAAGGGGAACTAGCAGGTACTCTCGTCTTAACAATAGTGCCATGGAAAACCAGAGTGTAGGGGAGGCTTTTATCGATAGCGGGATTGCCATTAATGACGAGCGGACAGATAATAGTGTTTGGCACTGTGGACATTTTCCAGAAGAAGCTGAAATACCTAGATATCTTCTTTAAAGTGAGCAACAGCACCATCCAAGATTGAAAGCGCACTGTCTCAACAAAAGGGACCAGTTTCACTAAAGATCATTTTTAATTTGTGAAAGCTAAACGTAGACATCAATGTAAATGTGTATGGCACACAATCTTTACTGAGGAGTTCAATAGGATTGCACTCTAGGCGAAGGAAGACAAGCGACACATCCTTGCAGTCGGATTCAGTACCCTCGGCCATTGACACTACAAAATATGAATACCATTAACAGTCACCTACACCAGATAAAATAAATCGACACATTTTGGAAGACCTCCCCACTGGATATTTAAAATCTGAAAATACATTCAAAGGGGACTCATATCGATGATCCTGAGTTTGGAACACATATGCTTGAGAGCGATTATCGATGCCTATCCCCCAAGCAACGATCCACCTCGGATGTTACAGATGTATTTTGCCTGCATCCGATACGAATAGCAATATTTCAGCTATATGCAATTGAGGACAGTAAAGATTGCACCTACTCCTTTTCTCCATCTAATATAATGGCCACTCTATCAATATAACCACAGTACAACCAAACATCGTTTGGAAATTCTTTGCCCGCTGCTCTGTGTTTCAAGCCCTATGAAGGATTCCATTACCAAGTATTAGCAAAAAGATAGCCACTCAAGCTTTTAAATTGTATTTATTATACAAATACATGTTTCATATCTTGAAACATGTTGATTATAAGCTCCTACAATTTTAGTCTTGTCTAAACTGTTGCCCCTAAAATGTGTGTCTCCGGACATCTAGAAGATGAAAGACAAAAATGCTGCAGTTTGTTTTAATAATGGCACCATTTTAATGTGAAATGCAGGACTATAAAAAAAATAGTGGTATCATAAACCTTAACGAAAATATCCCTTTAATCAACTCAAATGACAGAAATAAAGAACAACCAGTCACATAAGTTTACTCATGACAACTCAAATCATTTAGCAATTTTCAGCTATATCAAAGCCTCTAGTTTGTATTAGGGGCAGAATTTTCAGCTATATCAAAGCCTCTAGTTTGTAGTAGGGGCAGAAGTCGGAGTACCCGGAGAATACCCCTAGGAAAATGTAAATAATTTGGGACAAAGATGGCACAGGGCAATATTACGAATCTGTAATTCCTATCGAAAATTAAAATGATGAAAAAGTTTCTTTATTATTGGTTTTATGCACTTTTAAATGTTCCAGTTATTTTGTTGTTGTCGCATCAAATAGAAATAAATTCTTTAATCATTTTTTTAAAATACAGGCAGGGTGACAGGTCTTAATTGCAATTTCCTGCATCTTTCTTTTACTTTCAATATTTCAAATGTCCAAAATGTTAACTGGTTTATTTACTATGCATGCCTACTATTTTTATACGACCGCAAAAAAAAAATTGCGGACGTATAATGGTATGATGATGTCGTCTGTGTCGGCGTCTGCGTCGTTGTCTGTTAACTTAAGTGTTCCCACAATATCTTTTGTTCTAGTTATCCAATTGCTTTGAAATCTTACAGTGATCTTTCGTACCATAAAAGGATGGATAGGATTGCTTTTTAGGGTCCCCCCATTTTTCATTTAGAAATTAGGGGCCCAAAAGGGCCAAAATGCTACTATTTTGTCTGTTCCCACAATCACTTTTGTTCTAGTCAACCAAATGCTAATGAAAATTTACAATGATGTTCCATACCATTAATAGATGGATGAGATTGATTTTTGGTGTCCCCCTTTTCTAGTTTAAAAATTAGGAGCCCAAAAGGGGAAAAATGCTACTTTTTTATTTGTTTCCACAATAACTTTGGTTCTGGTTTACAGACTGCTTCGAAATTTTACAATAATTTTTCTTATCATAAAAGGATGACTGAGATTGATTTTGGGGGTTCCTCCTTTTTCCGTTTAGGAATAAGTTGCCCAAAAGGGGCAAATATGAAACTTGGTTTTTAATATATGTTTTAAAAGATATGCCAAAATATAAATATTAATATAAACATATACTTTACAAGATAACACTAAAAATACATTTAACACAAAATTTTCTGTATTATATTTTTACTTTTTATGTCTTGTATTATTTAACTCATGTCCTTAATATCTATGCAGTATTATATAAAGAAACCAAATGTTTAGAACTCGTATGTCTCGGATGATTATTCTCTTATATCAAAGAAGAAAAAGCAACACATGGCAAAGACGAACCATAAAAATTTGATTGTATTAAATGATCCTGACTTGGTTAAGGCATATTATAGAATATCATAAGTACATTATATCTTCACATGTGTTTATCTATAATGCGTGCTCTTATATACATGTATTTTGTTTAATATTATATTGTATGAGAGAAGACCTCGTAAGTTGGTAAAACTTGTGTCCTATCCCTATTTGTCATGTGTTTGTTCTTTGAGTAAATAAAAATTGTTATAAACTAATCTTAACAAGTAAACAACAATTAAACTCTCATATCACAATAAAAAATGGGTTTCTATTTTAATCCTCCAATTACTTTAATTGAGTTTCCCCGATATGGTTACAACCATATCTTTTCTTGTTATATTGCACACTGCACGTGTCACACTAATTAACCTACACTTTGTATTTCGATCATTAATAGCTTCTGTAGATTAAATTTAGTCACTGGACGCGTTTTAATATGATTCTTAATATAGTTTAATGTTTGTAGATAATAAAGTAACGGTATAAATGTTAAATTAATTGAAAATAAAAGAAATCCATTTCCCACGGTGCCATACTTATTTTTAAGGACGTATATTGTTATAAAAAAACACACACACAGATGCATATATATTTCTTTTTTCACTATTTCTGTAACTGCACATCAATTGAACTATGTGAAATGTAACTATTGTTTATTTTAAAGATCTAATACTTTTTTTATGTTTTTTTTCAAGTTTTTTTTTATATATGGTTTTCATTTATTTATGGTTCTAAGTCATTAAAAAAACTACTTTACATCAAACTTTAAGTTAAACACAAATTTCTACTTTGTTAAAAACTGCACCCATTTGGCACAATACATAATTTTCTACTCATCTGTAATACTAGCTAAAGTTTAGGTTGAATTTCTAAAATGCAAGTACTTTGGTGTAGGGTAAGATATTACGTACCATTATGCAGTTTGTTTGTATTGATGTTTCTTGAAATTCTTTCTCTATTTCACAATGAAATAACCTTTTCATGCCTCATGCATTGAATTAATAAAATTCGGATATGACAGTTTGTATACCTGTTTATTACCTACACCTTGGAAGTAATGCTTTTATGCAGCAAACACTTGATTATTTACGGCCCAAATATTTGGTGCGTGCACCAATAAAGTCTCTTGTTCTTATTTACAAATCTTACAAATACATTTAGTTTGCACACACAGGTTTTTATAATGTAAATGTTCTGTACTTACCAATTCTATATATTGGAAATATAACAACCTGCGTATATGTTTGTTTAGAACATATCAAATATAACTGATTAAACGATTGATCAATGTCCACTATCAATTTTTACTGCATATTCAGAACACACAATATCACTTTTTAATGCATATTCAGAACAAATAATAGATCTATTCGCACGTTTCCACATAATGAGGAGTGGGATTTTCTAAATAGTCGGAAATGTTGGCATTACTGCCTGCCCTTATTCAAGATTAACAGTGTAATAGTCGCAACAAAGGATGTTCTTTTCCCGTGCCCATTTTTTTGTGGGAGTCACAATTTTTGCTAGTACAATGAAAAACGGCGTTATAGTTCTTCGTTATTTTTCACATTCGCTTGATGGTTGTGTATATTCCTTGACATGCATACCTGCTATTTGTGCAATTTATTCGTTTATATTGTTGCTTTGTCTTCAGATAATAGTTTGAAGTTACTTACAATAACGACAAAATCGCATGTTGTATATTTTTGCTGAAATTTTTTTTTCAAAACTAATCATGGATTTTAATCAAAGCAATTCAATTTATCGCAAAGTGTAAATCGTTTATATTGTGAAATATTACAGTCAGGATTCATCCACGTGCAGTTTCACCAACTTTTAATATTTTTATTGTCTACTTATAATTGATATGGATTCAAAATCATTTATATAACTGATTCAACTTTATTATCTTGCAAAACCAGCTCTAATTCAACTGATTTATATATGATACTATGTAAATCAAAATACATATTGAAAGTTATATTGGTTATTAATTGTGATGGAGGGTCAACTGGATGCAAGTTGGAATGACATATTCCTGTTTCTAGTCGTTCATAGTCGGTAGCCCACTGCTTCTACAATAATTTGAAAATCGTTCAATGTAAGTTGTGATTCATTTTGTATGCCCCCTTAAAAGATATCCATAGTCCCTAGAAAACAAAAAGAATAGTTTAACATATATTCAATTGTTTTACAAGTGTATACGAAGTAAAAAGTAAAAACTAGGCCAATATGATGCTTACTTAGTGTGTATGATGGGGTTTCGAATATACTATCCTCCAGGCGAATGTCATTTGCATAGTCGTTTGTTTTATCGGCGTTTAATGCCAAATTCAACAATTGTTTCTACTATATCATGGCGTCCAGTTTTTTTGGGAGGGTTAAACCGCCTGTGGTTGAAATCTGGAACACACTATAAATTACGCATTGCTAAAAACAGGGTCGACGTTCACGTGCAAATCATGGGTATTGTTTTAACACAGACAATCGGTATAAAACCCCGCTATTTCTTTTCTTGACTGCATTAGTAAAATAAAATTCTGATGAGATGATGATATGCCAAAGTGAGATGCTGCTACCCGGAATATCGCTATTGGTCGAATCGAGGCCGGGGAATCACAGAGTGCTGGTGCCAGAACGTACAATGCTCATCGTACCACAATTTCACGCCTTTGGAGACGCTACCAGCATCTTGGTACTACGATAGACCGAGTAAGTTCAGGGCGCAGGATCGTTACATTAGATTATTCCATTTACGGAACAAGACTACTGCTTCAACAGAAACAGCTTTAAACGTCCATGGGTTGCGCCGTATATCAACACGGACAGTACGCAATCGGTTACGCTCTCATGCATTGCGGACAAAAGATAACAACCCTGAGACGCCAACACCGCCGAGCAAGGGCTATATGGTGTACTACCGTTCGTGTATGGAATTTACAGAACTGGAGAAGAGTGTGATTCAGCGATGAGTCACGTTTTCAACTTGAAAAGCGAGATGGCGCCGAAATGAACGTTTTGCGCAAAACTGTGTTGTAGAAAAAGACAATTTTCGCGGAGGCAGTGTTACGATGTGGGCCGCTATCTCTTACGTAAGGAACACACAGCATATACATATCCAAGGCAATCTTAACGCTGTTAGATATAGTGATGAAATTATGCGGCCGCATGTATTGCCCGTAATTGACATTCAAAGAGAACGTTTTTAACAAGACAATGCCCGACCACATACATCAAGTGTAAGAGTAGATTCTTCAGAGATACAGAATGTCAATGTGATCCGTTGGCCGTCACGATCTCTGTATCTTAACCCAATTGAACATCTATGGGATAAACTGGATCGGCGCAAGCGCCTACGACAACCACCGCCGAAAAATCTGCATGAATTAGAACAGGCAATTCAGTATGAGTGGCAAAGGATACCGCGTGTTCGTACTCAACGTATTGAATCCATGCCACGAAGAGTAAGGGCTGTGTTACAAGCAAATGGTGGGCATAACAGATACTGACATTTTTTACGTGATTTATTGACAATATGCGACAAAATGTTATATTCCATGGTAAAAGAACTCATGAACAAGAAGTATGCAAATTTGTATATATCTGTATCAATTATTTATATGATAAACTGTTAAAGTAATATATGAAGTAAAATTCCCATTTTTTGTTATGTTGCGTTTCTTGTTTGAGTGCGTATATTTAGATTGATTTGATTTTATCAGTATTATTCAGGTATCAGAAACGTTAGACACCTAGAATTTTATTATATTTATGGAAGGGAAAAGACACTTAAGGGGACCAATTTAGAACATATAAGTAAATAGTACCAACAAACAGAACAGTCCTGTTTATCTTAGAGTATTTTAAAACCTTCTGACTGGATTTCAATGAATGAAAGTTTTTCTAAAAGTTAAATATATTGGGACAATTTTGAGTCCTAATTTGCTATGTTCTAATGGTATTTATGATGGTTTATCTCATATATACTGCATGACCTATAAACCAAGATTTTCTGAAAATAAAGTGCTATTTTTAGAGTGAGGTTTACCCCGGAAGCTGGCATGAAAGTGATGATGAGATTTGGAGAGAACGTAGGCCTGTCATGTACAATTCTGAATATATACGTATCGGTCAAGTTAAACTTAAGGTAAAAGATCTGCCCTAATTAAAAAAATAACAAATTTAGTAGAAAATCTTAAAGAATTGTATTAGTGCTTTCTCCAATTTAATGTAATAATTTGAAGATTTGTTTGTTCGAACGATGTTTAACGCCACTTTCAGAATTGTTCAGTTATTTCATGACGTCCGGTTTTTATTGATGGAGGAAGCCGGGGTACCCGTAGAGAACCTCCGACCTTTGGTAGGAAAACTGGCAATATTTGTCAATTAAGATTGCAGTCGAGTACACCATGCCAGCAGTGAGACTCGAATCCGCAACCTCAGTGTTGAAAAACCACGTGATCAATAGTAGACGAAATACCTTAACCACTCCGCCACCGAGCCCCCATTAATTTGACGATGTTAACCGTATTTGTTTGCGAATTTATAGTTCAAATTACAAATTTCCTATTACATGTTTTATTTTGATTCCGTAATACGATTCTAATTCTGGTCAAGTCATGATTACTGTTTGTTTGTTTCTTGGCAAAGCGTTTTACACATTCTTTAAACACCTGCCTTTCGGCAGGAAAACTGGCATGGTAAGGGTCAAGCACACCCAGCCCGTAGTCATGCTCGATTTCGCAAACTCAGTGTTAACAGACAACTAAATGATCAACTACCTTAAACAGTTGGCTACGGACGCCACTGATAACTGATCAGATTCCATATTGGTATCACGGGGTAGGGGTAGGGGAGGTAATTAAGAGAACTTTTAGGTTCAGGTCTGCGAACATATATTGGAAATACCACCCTATTCATATATTTTCGCACGTTATAAACTTGATGGGACCTAATAATAAATTAAATTGTTTAAACCAAATTTATCCGCTTATTTTTAAATGACTGTTTATTAATCAAAAGTAAACACAATATCAAATTAAAGCGACATCTTATAAAATAAAATGTATTTGTTTTTCAGAAATTCTTCTATGTTTATTTTCTCTCTTAGCGGCACAATGACAGAGAATGGCACCAAATTCTTGTATTCATGTGCAACTAATATTCCTATCAACTAATAGTCCTTTCAACTAATAGCCCTATCAACTAATAGTCCTTTCAACTGAAAGTCTTATCAACTAATAGTCCTATCAACTTATAGTCATATCAACTAATAGTCCTATCAACTAATAGTTCTATCAACTGATAGTCCTATCAACTGATAGTCCTATCAACTGATAGTCCTATCAACTGATAGTCCTATCAACTGATAGTCATATCAACTAATAGTCATATCAACTGATAGTCTTATCAACTGATAGTCCTATCAACTGATAGTCCTATCAACTAAGGGTCCTATCAACCAATAGTCCTATCAACTTATAGTCCTATCAACTGATAGTCCTATCAACTGATAGTCCTATCAACTGATAGTCCTATCAACTGATAGTCATATCAACTAATAGTCATATCAACTAATAGACCTATCAACTAATAGTCCTATCAACTGATAGTCCCATCAACTAAAAGTCCCATCAACTAATAGTCCTATCAACCAATAGTCCTTTCAACTAATAGTCTTATCAACAAATAGTCCTATAAATTAATTAACACCAATATCAGTGCATCGCAAATGTCTCTTTGGTTTATTGTTTATTGTGCACAGAAGTTGTTAAGCCGCTGTGGTAAACCTCCTTTTGATGAGAAATGAATTAAGGGCATTGATATTTTACACCAGTTTAAACTATCCAATGATATATATTTCAATGAAAAAGGCTATTTTTAAATATATTTTGGTAAGGTAAGAAAGAGACACTTTCGGGCCAAACATCCGTATTACCTTATATATCCAGTGTCCCCTCAATCCCTCACAGTGAATGGTGTAAATACTCCAGTTGCATTGAATGATGGCTGTTTTTCATTTTAAGATGTAGTCAATCAAATTATCTTTCGTCACAGTATTTCCACAAAGAATTCAAAACATTATTTTGATGCAAAACACCATGTTTAAAAAATCGAAACAAGCAAACAAAAAACCTAGCGGCACGTCAAATAATATAAAAAAAGAACAGAATGTTGACTATTGTTGTTATAATGAGATCTAACCGGAAAAATTCGAAGCCACGGAACTTTTTTTCTTTACTACTGATGATAACCATTAAAAAAACAATTCAAAAGATCAATCATGTTTGCTGAAAAGAACAGTGAAAAGATGTAAAACAATATAAATATACATTGGTGTTAAATTAAATAATGTGTGATTCTCGAATCTTTAAATCTTTAGTGCCCACGTAATTCTTGTAGATCGAGTTCAAATTAATATTTACTTCAAACTTGATAAATGGGTTCTGTCGGTGATGACGGAGTGGCATCGATCAAGACTAGATACTCGAATCATTATCAATGTTGTATGCAATATCAGTGCCACGAGTGCTGTCAAGAATCATGACGATGCCAGCTATATAAGAAACGGCGGCTCTATATCGCATATGAAGTCCAACATCACTCCGCCAGTGTCATACAGCGGCTCTATATTTTCACTAAACACACATCCCGCCGAAATATTACAGCAGCACGTCCCGAATAAAGCTGAAATATTGCTTGTTGGACGTTACACAACAATCAATCAATCAATCAATTACAAAATCCATCACAAAATCAAGATTTGCTACCTGAATCGGGTCTAAAATAGCTTCCATTCTTGTGGGATTAATTAGAGTATCAAGTTTCCATATGTAAGTCAACGTTTATATCGCCAGTTAAGTTATTACAATATTGTTTGTATAGTTTAAGTATTGGCCAGTTGAGTCTTCAAAATATTCCCTAAATGTATTATCATCCCGCCGCAACCTTAAGCTGCTCTAACACGTGTTAATTTAACACTTACGCTGCAACCTTACAGCGGCTCTAAATCACGTGTACAGTTAATTTAACACATCATCTGGCTATCTTACATCGTCTCTCTATTCACGTTTACACACCCCGCTACTATATATAATACAGCGGCTCTTGTACAGTTCAGAATACCATCTGGTAAAAAGACACATTCTGTACATGTAGGCTCAGTGTAGCCGCTATAAAGGGCAAATTCTATTTACTTATTTGTGGCAGTCATAATTTTTTGCCAAAACTGTGAAACATGGCGATCATATTCTCTCATTCGCTTCGTGCTTGTATATATTCTTTAACGCATAATAATATTAAAAGAGTCAAACTTATTGTTCGTGTTTATTTAAAACATTGACCTTACATTTATAAAAAATGTTTATTTGTTTACAATTAATAGATAACATATTAACTCAACATATTTTCAATAAAGCTTGAAAAACGCAAATAAAGATAGTTCATTGGTTTGGGAAAAAAGTGGCGTTGCTACTAGTAGTTCTAGTTTAAAATCTTAGGTGTGTTCGACTGCAATCTTAATTGACAAAGGATAGTCATTTTTCTGCCGAAAGTCAGTAATTCTAACCGAGTACTCCGTCTTTCTTTCCCAATAAAAGGTATGCGCCGATACTGCTCACTATATTACTAACACATAAACTATAACCGACAAACTTGTTAAATTTAATCTTGCAAAATTACTGCAAATTATTCGTTATACATTAAGTAATCACTTAACAAGTGAGTGTGTATGTTGTTAAACTCCATGTCAAGAGTAGACGAGTTTTCTTTGAAATATATTGTACTTTTATAAATCTGTTTTGTCTGATTAACACGCGTCTTTTTAGTCTCTAAATGTCAACCCAAGCAGATACATTTCTTCTACTCCAAAGCGGGGCCTCGGTGGCCAAGTGGTTAAGGTGTTAGTCTACTATTGATCACGTGGTCTGTCAACATTGAGATTGCGGGTTCGAGTCTCGCTGTGGGCAGGGTGTACTGGACTCCAATCTTAATTGACAAGGATTGCTAGTTTTCTTACCGAAGGTCCGGGGTTTCCTCCGGGTACTCCAGCTTCCTCTCCTAATAAAAACTGGACGCCACGATATAGCTGAAAAATTGCTGAAAGTGGCGTTAGACGACATTCAATCAATCAATCGACTCCAAAGCCAAATTAAGAGACATATACAACAACAAAACCTAATTGCACATTTTAAACCGAAAAAAACTATAACATGTGGATTTTTTTCTTACAGGATCATTAGATATTGCAGACAAGACAACAAATTGCACCATATGTGACGAGCTTCATATATACAAACAGTCCACTGATTGGTGTTTTGATTGTGAACAGGAATTATGTGCCGAATGTAAAGAGTTCCATGGAGTTCCGAAAGCATAAAAAACCCATGTTACAACACCTATCACCGACTATCAGACTCTAGCATCAACTATCTCCTCTGTTGGCAGTTACTGCAGCGATCACAATGGAAAATACCAGATGTTTTGCCAATCGCATGACAAACGACTTTGTCAACAATGTATTGAGGAACATTCCAACTGCAAGGATGTAATACCTCTAAGTAAAATAACCAGAAATATGAAGATATCAGAGGTCTTCGAGGAAGCCGAACAGTGCTTGATTGGTATCCATGATAACATTTTTAATATTGAGGATAAAATTACAGAAAAGATAAATGTCTTAATTGACCAAAAGGAGATTATTCAAACTGAAATTGACACTGTCCGTCAAAAACTAAATGAACATCTTGATCAGATTGATGTTGTTATAAGAAAAGACGTCTCGGACATCGAACATAAAGCCAGACTGTATTAATAGTTCTTAAAGAAAACAAAGAAAAAAAATCATGTTCAAACCAACAACTTAAGGATTTGAGAAAAGATGCTTCAAATTTTCAAATTTTCTCTGCATTTGGACAAATTTCGTCCGATATTAACACAACAGAAACATTTTTTTCAATCAATCATTGATAATGGACATTTCGACAAAATTGCACTCGAGCAGTTAGATACTAAAATAGCATTTCCGATGTTTGAAAATTAAAAGACATCCGGGACACCAAATATGATCACGTGGTCAAATGTGGTCCTCCCGCTGATTAACACGGCTTAAATGAAGGAAAAAATATTTACTTCTATGAAAATGCCAAGCTTAATTACTTTAGCTGCCGCTATCTTAATGACAGTGGCTCTATATCACATATGTAGTCCCACATCCCTCCGCCACTGTCATAAAGCGGCTCTATATCACATATGAAGTCCCGATTTCCCTCCGCCACTGCCATTTAGCGGCTCTCTATCACATATATAGTCCCTACATCACTCCGCCACTGTCATACAGCGGCTCTCTATCACATATGAAGCCCCACATTACTCCGCCAGTGTCATACAGCGGTTCTATATTTTCACTAAAGACATCCGCCGCCGAAATATTACAGCAGCACGTCCTGAATAGATGAAATATTGATTGCTGGACGTTAAACAACAATGAATCAATTACAAAATCCATCACAAAATCAAGATTTGCTACCTGAATCGGGTCTAAAATGGCTTCCATTCTTGTGAGATTAATTAGAGTATCAAGTTTTCATATGTAAGTCAACGTTTATATTGCCAGTTAAGTTATTACAATATTGTTTGTATAGTTTAATTATTTACCAATTGAGTATTCAAAATAATCCCTAAATGTATTATCATCCCGCCGCAACCTTAAGCTGCTCTAACACGTGTTAAGGTCGCGCATTCCGCTGTAACCTTACAGCGGCTCTAAATGTACAGTTAATTTAACACATCATCTGGCTATCTTACATCGTCTCTCTATTCACGTTTACACACCCCGCTGCTATATATAATACAGCGGCTCTTGTACAGTTCAGAATACCATCTGGTAAAAAGACAAATTCTGTACATGTAGGCTCAGTGTAGCCGCTATAAAGGGCAAATTCTATTTACTTATTTGTGGCAGTCATAATTTGGTGCCAAAACTGTGAAACATGGCGATCATATTCTCTCATTCGCTTGTATATATTCTTTAACGGATAATAATATTAAAAGAGTCAAACTTATTGTTCGTGTTTATTTAAAACATTGAGCTTACATTTATAAAACAAAAGCTTATTTGTTTACAATTAATAGATAACATATTAACTCAACATATTTTTTTTCAATAAAGCTTGAAAAACGCAAATAAAGATAGTTCATTGGTTTGGGAAAAAAGTGGCGTTGCTACTAGTAGTCCTAGTTTAAAATCTTAGGTGTTCTCGACTGCAATCTTAATTGACAAATGATAGTCATTTTTCTGCCGAAAGTCAGTAATTCTAACCGAGTACTCCGTCTTTTTTTCCCAATAAAAGGTATGCGCCGATATTGCACACTAGATTACTAACACATAAACTATAACCGACAAACTTGTTAAATTTAATCTTGCAAAATTATTGCAAATTATTCGTTATACATTAAGTAATCACTTAACAAGTGAGTGTGTATGTTGTTAAACTCCATGTCAAGAGTAGACGAGTTTTCTTTGAAATATATTGTACTTTTATAAATCTGTTTTGTCTGGTTAACACGAGACTTTTTAGTCTCTAAATGTCAACCCAAGCAGATACATTTCTTCTACTCCAAAGCGGGGCCTCGGTGGCCAAGTGGTTAAGGTGTTAGTCTACTATTGATCACGTGGTCTGTCAACATTGAGATTGCGGGTTCGAGTGTCGCTGTGGGCAGGGTGTACTGGACTCCAATCTTAATTGACAAGGATTGCTAGTTTTCTTACCGAAGGTCCGGGGTTTCCTCCGGGTACTCCAGCTTCCTCTCCTAATAAAACCTGGACGCCATGATATAGCTGAAAAATTGTTGAAAGTGGCGTTAGACAACATTCAATCAATCAATCGACTCCAAAGCCAAATTAAGAGACATATACAACAACAAAACCTAATTGCACATTTTAAACCGAAAAAAAACTATAACATGTGGATTTTTTTCTTACAGGATCATTAGGTATTGCAGACAAGACAACAATTTGCACCATATGTGACGAGCTTCATATATACAAACAGTCCACCGATTGGTGTTTGGATTGTGAACAGGCATTATGTGCCGAATGTAAAGAGTTCCATGAAGTTCCGAAAGCATAAAAAAACCATGTTACAACACCTATCACCGACTATCAGACTCTAGCATCAACTATCTCCTCTGTTGGCAGTTACTGCAGCGATCACAATGTAAAATACCAGATGTTTTGCCAAACGCATGATAAACGACTTTGTGAACAATGTATTGAGGAACATTCCAACTGCAAGGATGTAATACATCTAAGTAAAATAACCAGAAATATGAAGATATCAGAGGTCTTCGAGAAAGCCGAACAGTGCTTGATTGGTATCCATGATAACATTTTTAATATTGAGGATAAAGTTACAGAAAAGGTAAGTCTTAATTGACCAAAAGGAGATTATTCAAACTGAAATTGACACTGTCCGTCAAAAACTAAATGAACATCTTGATCAGATCGATGTTGTTATAAGAAAAGACGTCTCGGACATCGAACATAAAGCCAGACAAGAGTTGGAGACTGTGTTAATAGTCCTTAAAGAAAACAAAAGAAAAAAATCATGTTCAAACCAACAACTAAGGATTTGAGAAAAGATGCTTCTAATCTTCAAATTTTCTCTGCATTAGGACAAATTTCGTCCGATATTAACACAACAGAAACATTTTTTTTCAATCAATCAATCATTGATAATGGACATCTTGACAAAATTGCACTCGAGCAGTTAGATACTAAAATAGCATTTCCGATGTTTGAAAAACAAAAGACATCCGAGACACCAAATATGATCACGTGGTCAAATGTGGTCATCCCGCTGATTAACAGGGCTTAAATGAAGGAAAAAATATTTACTTCTATGAAAATGCCAAGCTTAATTACTTTAGCTGCCGCTATCTTAATGACAGTGGCTCTATATCACATATGTAGTCCCACAACCAACCGCCACTGTCATAAAGCGGCTCTATATCACATATGAAGTCCCGATTTCCCTCCGCCACTGTCATTTAGCGGCTCTCTATCACATATATAGTCCCTACATCACTCAGCCACTGTCATACAGCGGCTCTCTATCACATATGAAGCCCCACATTACTCCGCCAGTGTCATATAGCGGTTCTATATTTTCACTAAAGACATCCGCTGCCGAAATATTACAGCAGCACGTCCTGAATAGATGAAATATTGCTTGCTGGACGTTAAACAACAATCAATCAATTACAAAATCCATCACAAAATCAAGATTTGCTACCAGAATCGGGTCTAAAATGGCTTCCATTCTTGTGAGATTAATTGGAGTATCAAGTTTCCATATGTAAGTCAACGTTTATATCGCCAGTTAAGTTATTACAATATTGTTTGTATAGTTTAATGATTGACCAATTGAGTATTCAAAATATTCCCTAAATTTATTATCATCTCGCCGCAACCTTAAGCTGCTCTAACACGTGTTAAGGTCGCGCATTCCGCTGCAACCTTACAGCGGCTCTAAATGTACAGTTAATTTAACACATCATCTGGCTATCTTACATCGTCTCTCTATTCACGTTTACACACCCCGCTCTTTATCACTTGTACAGTTCAGAATACCGTCTGTATAGGCAACACAACTCGTCCTATCTTGCAGCGGCTCTCTATGACGTGTACAGCTCAGAATACCGTATGTATAAGCAACACACCTCGTGCTATCTTGCGGCTCTCCATGACGTGTACAGGCAACACAACCCCGCCGATATCTTAAAGCGGTTCTCTAATAAGTGTGCAGGCAACACAGCCAGTCGCCATCTTAAAGTGGCTGTCTATCACATGTACAGTCCACAATCCCGTAGCTATCTTACAGCGTCTCTTTATGACGTGTATAGGCAACACACCTCGTCCTATCGTGCAGTGGCCCTCTATGACGTGTACAGGCATCAAAATGTCATCGATATCTTACAGCGGCTCTCTAATACGTGTGCTGGCAACACAGCCCGCCGATCGACATCTTAAAGCGGCTATCACGTGTACAGTCCACAATCCGTACCTATCTTACAGCGTCTCTCTATTACGAGTACAGTGAACACCTGTCTATTATATTACAGCGGCTATAATGTGCACAGTACACATAACCCTCCCAGCTGCATTCTATCACGTGTGCAGCCAGATAATACTCATGGCTAGGTTACTATGAATACTTAGCATCGTGTGTTGTCAGTATATCGTGTTATCCTTGTGAACTAAGTTGTCTGTTTTTTATTGTATTTAGTAGATCATCTTAACCTGCATACACTACTGCAATTCATTTTTAATTTTTGTTGCATGGTCGCTTTAGTTAAGTAGCTGTATTCACTATGTCAGGTTAAACTGGTATACTAAGTTATTGGTATGTGTAGACGGAGTACCCTGAGAACTGACCCTTGGGGTAGGAAACTACCAATCCTTGTAATTAAGACTGTAATCGAGCACACACTGTCCGCATCGAGACTCAAACCCACAGCCTGAGTGTTGGCAGACACATGACCAACTATGAACCTGTGAGCTGCTGCTCACTCTGTATACATCATTGAATTTTAGTCGGTAAACAGGAAGTAGATATGCGACAGACCTGAAATCGGTATTCGCAAGATAGGACCACATGGTACGGTCACATAAAAAATGTCAAGTGCTTGTGATAAGCAGTTGCTAAAAAACTGTTTCAAAAGTTATTTTGTGGACGGAAGGACGGACGGATGGATAGGGGTAAACAAGGCGGGAGCATAATAATAGACTAACTACCTTAACTACTCATCACCTGAACTCTTGACAAATCAGATATGGCAAGATAGGCCCAAAGCTGATTCAGACAAATTCAAAACAATTTAACACATTTTAATATAGTTAAGACAGGTTTAGTACATTTACAAGTAAATTCAGACAAACTAAGTACAATGAAAACTAAGGTTAAGTAAATTTAAACAGGTTTCCGACAATATCAGAATGGTCCGAACAGTTAAATTACAAAGAATGACCATTTCAGACTTTTAAATTTTGGTTTTGTTGGGTTCTTTCGATGCCGTCGTAATATACTACCATTCACGAAGTTAATTTATAAATATCATTAATTGAGAACAAATCGAAACGTATATAACCAAAATCTTATCATCTTGTGACAAACATTTCATGCACATTAACATTAAACAGGATACATGTTGAATTTTCATTTCTTCTGAACCCTTTATAAATGATGGAGCCATGGAGGTCAAAAAAGACAAAAAATGTGTGTTAATTTGTTCCGATTTCAGAATCAAAGTTACATGTAGAGTACACTGGACACAAAATGATAGGTTTCAGTAAAGGCGACAAGTTAAACAAGTGTGGATAGTATTGCTCAGGCAATACTAAGTCACCTACTGGCAAATACAATTTTCTCAGTTCAAGGGTCATATTTCTGTCAAATTGAAAGATATTAAAACTTGCTCTGTAACTTATCGTGGTTGACTCACATACCAAATACCAGCTTAATATCTGCAAGCGTTTAGAAAAAAAGTCAGACGGCCTGACAGACTGACGGATGGGGTGCAACCTTATTGTCCCCTTCGGCACATTTGGGACATTAAATTTTACAGATATTTATAGATTATTTATGTTTTTTTAAACAAGATGCATTTCCCTTTCTCATAGAAGGATGACAGCCATGAGATGAGATGACTAGATCGCAGTTTTGTAACGTTGTGATGTCACAGTGTTTTCTTACAAACATCATGACAGCGAGGTGAGATGGGTCCATCTCACGCTAGTAGCTTGAGATGGGATAATAACGCACATAAAGACCAAAGAAAAACATTGCAAAATAGCAAGAATATATATTACCCAAAACTATGTGTTAAGTTGCTCCACAATAAAGTCAAGTCAGATATTTCTATTTTATTTTAAGTTGAGTTTCAATAAACATTAATACTTTATATGTGATATTTAAATAATGGTTTAACAATTTAGTATTAAACTCTCAATGTGCATTGGTTACATTGAGCTACTTATTGTGAGATTTACATTAATCATGTCAACACAATAAAATACAATTACTTTTACAATTATTTACAGAAAAAGTGGTAAAACCATAATTTTTACTTATTTTGTTCAAATCTGTTTGTCAAAAAAATGAACGTACAAAATCAAGCAATGTGGCATTTGCTTGATTTTTTGTGATCAGGTTTTTTATGGGAGGTGGCCTCCATTGTTGTTGTCTTTGTAGCATCAGTTTGTGTATGGGAGATGGCCTTCATTGTTGTTGATTTTGTAGCATCACTTTTTTTATGGGAGGAGGCCTCCATTGTTGTTGATTTTGCATGTTCAATTCTTTGGCTGGTGTTGCCGTCTTCTGGAAAATCTATAAAAGAAAACGTCAAAAGACTTCAAAAACAATACGTTCGGTAGGAAAACTAGCAATCATTTAACCAAACAAGTACGATTATTGAATGATTATCAAGCCAGAAAATGCTGCAGTAGATAAATTCATTATGTCGACATAATTTTAAATGATTATTTTAGAAGACTTATGATACTAATTTAACATTTCCTTAATTTAACTGAAATTAAGCTCTGATATACCATAAGAGTATGGGAGGTACAAGCTCCAACGTAATGTTTCCTATCCTAGTACTTGATACTAAGTTTGTAAGGTCTGCAGAGGATACCTAACGTTTATTAAGAAAAAGTCAAATATCAACATTGGATGTCTGCAGACTTGACATTTATATCTATTGGAGACTATTATTAGACACGAGGTAGAAACAAAACTTGGTAGCTTGTAGTTAGTTGCTTATAGTTTATATGAAACAATATTGTACTACCGGGTACATTAGTAATTAGTATAATTACATCAACATATGTTACATGTATTGTTAGTGTAAATGAACAGGAGAAAGAGATCCCTGAATTGTCATTTTAACTTTCCTAAATAACTGAGGATTAACTCTCACCAATGTTATACTTTTCTTTCAGAAATTTACATCCTTCTGGAGCAACTATATTCAGGACATGCATCAGATAACGAATGGTTTTGTTCCTCGTACTATTTTTCCATTTTATTAGAATGTCATAATTCTGGCCAAACATGTCCCGGTTATATCTAAACATGGTTTCTTCAATCTGGCAGAAATCTATTCCCAGTTCTACACCCAGATGAATTGCACAATTTGTTATCTTCTTAGACAGAACATCCAGCGTTACATCATCTGGAACGTCTTGCAGTTTAGCATCTTTTAAATCTATAATGTAATGAAGTGACAAAACTATAATGTTTTTAAAGAAATATCTTGTTATCTAGATGTACTTGCTTTATGTATAAACAAATCTAATATGAACACCTCGGTAAAAGATACATGACATAGAAACCGCCCTAACAACAAGGGCCGAAAGTCAAAGGACAAATACAAATCCGGATTAAGACAAAGAGAGCAATCTGAACAAAATAACATCCATGGGTGCACCAAGATGCTCCAAACGAGTACACAGTGTCAGCGTTCAATTAAAACACCAGTCAAGTTATTAATTGCCATGTCTAGGAAAAAGTCAAATCCAGGAATGGGACTCCAACAGACAAAAAATCTATTTCCTCAACTGATGTGGGATGTACAAACGATGCTATCAACAGACAAAAAATCTATTTCCTCAACTGATATGGGATGTACAAACGATGCTATCAACAGACAAAAAATCTACTTCCTCAACTGATGTGGGATGTACAAACGATCAACAGACAAAAAATATATTTCCTCAACTGATGTGTGATGTTAAGCTAAAGTAACCAATTACAGGAGAGGGTTCACCTAGAGTACCGATGGCAAGTGACTAATTTATTGTAATGTGACGTTAAGATAAAGTAACCCATCCCAGGAGAGGGTTCACGTAGAGTACCGATGGCAAGTGACTAATTTATTGTAATGTGACGTTAAGATAAAGTAACCCATCCCAGGAGAGGGTTCACCTATAATACCGATGACAAGTGATGAAATTATTGTAATGTGATGTCAAGCTAAATTAACCAATCCTAGTACAGCGCTCATCTGGAATACAGATGAAAAATGACTAAATTATTGTAATGTAATGTCAAGCTAACATGTAAATTAATCAATCCTAGTACAGTGCTCATCTGGAATACAGATGACAAATGACTTAATTATTGTAATGTAATGTCAAGCTAACATGTAAATTAACCAATCCTAGTACAGCGCTCATCTGGAATACAGATGACAAATGACTTAATTATTGTAATGTAATGTCAAGCTAACATGTAAATTAACCAATCCTAGTACAGCGCTCATCTGGAATACAGATGACAAATGACTAAATTATTGTAATGTAATGTCAAGCTAACATGTAAATTAACCAATCCTAGTACAGTGCTCATCTGGAATACAGATGACAAATGACTAAATTATTGTAATGTGATTTTAAACTAAGTAAACCGATAAAGCTACATTGAAGGAAGGCAACTGTAGTAATAAACATTAACAGAACATATATAAGCAAATTATCCAAAACTACAAGTTTTCATGAAAATTAGAAAAAAACAGGTCCAGGACAATCGTGTATCAAAATGACTCACCAAGAATTGTTCTATCTTCTCTAAATATCTGAAATGAGATACAATTGTATATTATAAGTAGACAGTTGATTAAGCAATCACTGATACCCCAGTTTAATTTTGCATTAGTATTTTTTTTGAAAAATTTCTAATGTTTTTTGTCAACTGGTGACCTTGACCATTGATGGAATTTATCCAGCATCAATAGGCTTCTTACCCACCTGATATGTAATAATGTCCTAAAATTAACGGCACACTTTTTGAGCTATTGCACTGAAACATTTTTTGTAAAAATGTTAAACATTTTGTGCATGAAATTTGCACTGAGTTTGCGGGTTCGAGTCTTACTTCTGGCAGGGTGCACTAAGACTCCAATCTTTATTGACACGGATTGCCAGTTTTCCTATGGATGGTCGAATTTTTATCCGGGTACTTCGGTGTCCTCTCCAATAAAAACTAAATGTCATGATACATATGTAAAATTGCTGAAAGTGGCATTAAACACCCTTAATAAAAAACAACTTAAATGCTAAATTCCTTGTGCATGTCCTGGATAAGTTTAGTTGCTGCAATTTCTTGTGTTCCAAGCAGAGATGTTCATTTTATTTCTTGAATAGTGTTTATCATCTTCAGCAATTTTTCCGCTGGAAGGGTAGTGAGTCGTAAGAAGATATAGTACCCTGTGAAAACCAGATCTTTGGCAGTAAGAACTGGCAATTCTTCTTAATAAATGTTTGAGCTGCCCACAGTAAGACTAGAACTGACACGCCCACAGTAAGACAAGAACTGACACGCCCACAGTAAGACTAGAACCGACACGCCCACAGTAAGACTAGAACTGACACGCCCACAGTAAGACTAGAACTGACACGCCCACAGTAAGACTAGAACTGACACGCCCACAGTAAGACAAGAACTGACACGCCCACAGTAAGACTAGAACTGACACGCCCACAGTAAGACAAGAACTGACACGCCCACAGTAAGACAAGAACTGACACGCCCACAGTAAGACTAGAACTGACACGCCCACAGTAAGACTAGAACTGACACGCCCACAGTAAGACTAGAACTGACACGCCCACAGTAAGACAAGAACTGACACGCCCACAGTAAGACTAGAACTGACACGCCCACAGTAAGACAAGAACTGACACGCCCACAGTAAGACTAGAACTGACACGCCCACAGTAAGACTAGAACTGACACGCCCAAAGTAAGACTAGAACTGACATGCCCACAGTAAGACTAGAACTGACACGCCCAGAGTAAGACTAGAACTGACACGCCCACAGTAAGACTAGAACTGACACGCCCACAGTAAGACAAGAACTGACACGCCCACAGTAAGACTAGAACTGACACGCCCACAGTAAGACTAGAACTGACACGCCCACAGTAAGACTAGAACTGACACGCCCACAGTAAGACTAGAACTGACACGCCCACAGTAAGACTAGAACTGACACGCCCACAGTAAGACTAGAACTGACACGCCCACAGTAAGACAAGAACTGACACGCCCACAGTAAGACTAGAACTGACACGCCCACAGTAAGACAAGAACTGACACGCCCACAGTAAGACTAGAACTGACATGCCCACAGTAAGACTAGAACTGACACGCCCACAGTAAGACTAGAACTGACACGCCCACAGTAAGACTAGAACTGACACGCCCACAGTAAGACTAGAACTGACACGCCCACAGTAAGACAAGATCTGACACGCCCACAGTAAGACAAGAACTGACACGCATGACATCAATAGTAGATGACTAATATCCTTAAACCTCTTGGCCATCAATCCCCGATATAGATATTGTGGCGTCAATTTTTTTTTGGGGGGGGTGGGGGGGGGCGAGTCAGAGTAGTGAAAACCCAACCTTTGGAAGACAAAGTCGCAATTCTTTTCTCAATTGCGGTTCAAGTCAAACACTTAAGGCTTGAACCCGCAACCTTGGTGTTGACAGGTTAGGTGACAAAAACTTACTGGTCACCGAGGCCCCTCCCATGAAGATGTGATTGTGTTGATAATTGTTCTGACAAAAAAGTATTTAAAATCACCTCACTTTGATAAACTATCCATAAAAGTATTTAAAACAATTGAGGACTGTGAGCACGCTTACGAAGGGATACACCCTCCTTCACTTCAATTCCAATTATCTCCCCTGAATAATATCCGACAACGACGAAAATTCTTCATGCACATCTACATATGATGTACTTCATGTAAAGTTTCATCAAAATCTGTCAAGCGGTTTAGGAGGAGAAGCACTTACAAGGGATGTGGACAGACGGACAGACAGACAGGGTGAATCCTATACACACACCCAAACAAGTTTGTGGGGGTATAATCACCTTACTTTGATATACTGTATAAATATAATATTTTTGTTTAATTTCACTTAGTCAAATCACCCCCTCAGGCACATGCCATGGTTAAGTCTTATTGACATCAGACTAGCAAATTATAACCACATTGTATGTAGTTATATTTCTCTAATACCCATATTGGTATTACAAAAGTTTTCATAAATCATTACAAAACTTACTAACCTGACAAAGAATGTGTTGGTTATGTTGAATTCCTTTCAAAGCTGTACATAAAGCTTTAATCGTAGGTTGAGCTCCTATTTTTTTCCAATGACACAAAATATCATGTTTCATCATTAGTGGATTTCTCCCTTGATATTTGTAATCAAATTCGTCCAAGTCATTCCTTGACAGTCCTAAATTGACAATAAACTGATCAAAAATCTTTATTCCAATATGACGGGCCAATCTGGCAAGATGTTTGTCTTTTGGGCATAAATTTAAACACTGTTCGTCAAGACCTGTAATGTAGTAATACAATGGTAAAATAAATGGAAAACATGCTTAAGTTATTTTTTTATACTGAAAAACGTGGATTAACTTGCAATATTGGCATACAATTCTCATACTGATGTATTTTATAATATAATCTAGTTGTTTCTTTATTATTTATTATTTATATATTGGATATTTGATCTGATGTTTGTTAATCCTACTGGTTAAGCCGCTTCCATGCTAACAGTACCCATAGATTATTTCTCATTATAATTTTAGTATGAATATTGTAATAATTGTCATATTATAATAATTCTCTCCTTCGTAGATGATTTTAAGGTGAAGGATGCTTAGAGCTATTTACAGCCATATGAGTTTTGTAATTTTGTTTGAAATAAAAGCTGCTACACACGCTAGCATATTTTAAGCTATACATGCATAAATAATAACCGATTCATTTGAGCAGGTCAAAATATAACTAATAATACTGTTTGTATACTTTCTGTTGTTATCAAATATGTACTAATTGCATAGTGCAAGTGTATTTAATCATAATTTCCAACTGCAAAACAACAATACTTTGTGTAGGTTCATTTAATACAAAGCACACATATATATAGCTTCTAAGATGTGAAAAGTCATCTGAACATTTTACAATGTTTGCTTTAACTAATTCCTGTGTTGGTGGTGGCCATTTTTAATTTCTGATCACAAAACATAAATATTGTAACCAATTTCGATTTCAATCGATTTCAAAGAGAAAGCTGACAACACAAAGTGATGACAATAGATCACGTGACTCTTTATGTCAGGTAATACAAACATAAACTAAATTCTGATCATCAACATGAACAGATCAGTAATCATCCGTGATATCTATTGCATTACATGTTTCCAATTCCATCCCTTTCTTAATTGTTGTTGTATTTGTAACTTACCTCTACATCCTGGGTCACATTCCTTTAGTACCTGTAAAACATATTTAACAAATCAATATCAACATGATCAATGGAAATCATATAAACATGTTATCAATACTGTCAATACACTTGTTTTTATGTAAGTTTACAAATTAAAAGAGTATGCAAATTCATTTTGTTTCTTGAAAACATGACAGTAAAGCACAGAAAGCTCACTGGTACTCTTGTCCACAGTTAGCACACTGGTACCATTGTCCACAGGTACATATTAGCACACTGGTACCTTGTTCACAGGTACATGTAGCACACTGGTACCCTTGTCCACAGATAGCACACTGGTACTCTTGTTCACAGGTAGCACACTGGTACCCTTGTCCACAGGTACCACACTGGTACCCTTGTCCACAGGTAGCACACCGGTACCCTTGTCCACATAAAGCACACTGGTACCCTTGTCCATGTTGTCCACAGAAAGCATACTGGTACCCTTGTCCACAGAAAGCACACTTGTCCCCTTATCCACACTTCCAACATAACACTAAACACAGAAAGCACACTGGTACCCTTGTCTACATTTCCAACATAACAGTAAAACACAGGTAGCACACTGGTACACTTGTCCACAGGTAGCACACTGGTACCCTTGTCCACATAACGCACACTGGTACCCTTGTCCACAGATAAACACTGGTACCCTTGTCCACATAAAGCACACTGGTACCCTTGTCCATGTTGTCCACAGAAAGCATACTGGTACCCTTGTCCACAGAAAGCACACTTGTCCCCTTATCCACACTTCCAACATAACAGTAAACACAGAAAGCACACTGGTACCCTGGTCCACACTTCCAACAATATTTAGTATGTTGCTGCTGAACATAACATTGTCAGAAAGTGTCAATTTGTATTATAACCTAACATTTCTAATAATAAATAATATTTCACCAATTAGATACCAAGGTTACAAAATTTTCTTTGCCAGAAGTGAGTTTCTCGACACCGAAGTTCAAACCCAAATATATTTTAAATTCAAATGACTAAGATGTTGAAGAGCTTATTTTACACAATTCCAAAATGTTGTATCAAATCTGGCTGAGGTCATCTTCACCTTGTGACTACTGGGCATTGGACTGTTGATTTCTGCCAGGACTACAAGTCCACCAGCAGAGGCTTTGACCCAACGGTTGCTAATAAAAAACATCAGTGTTTCAAAGTGAGTATAAATTAACTTTATTTTCTGATAATTTAAGAGATATTGCATACATGTACTTGCTCCTTGTGGTCTTCATGTTCCATTGTCACAGAAACGTCATATTGTCATATATTGAAGCAATACAAATAAAGTAATTATTACATAATTAGAAAATAAAATAATTAACTAAAAAAACTAAGTGCTCACAATACCCCATGCGTTCCCATCAGACTAAGGTGGATAGCTTCTCTTATCAACGTTCTTTGTACCGAAGTTAATTACTTCGCACTTACGCTTATAATTAGAGTTCAAGTTATTGAGGGCGACTTACATTAAGTCACTATAAACAGGACCTATAAATGAGTTTGAGAAATCAGTGTTTAAAAAACCGAGTTTTTTGTACAAACATATATTGAAATAAATGACAAGACTCTAAAAACAGTTCGAGAAATCAATGGTGTTCGAGCCATCAGAGTTCGAGCTACTAAAGTTTGACTCTGTAAGTAACAATTTCCCAAAGTTTCATGAGAATTCATGAAGAAATTAAAGCGCTATCCAGGCGACAACATTATACAATTATATGAAAGATGACTGTCCCCATCCTAAAATATGGTCACCCTTAACGAAATTCCATGAAAGTCAATCCCATTCAAGCACCTGCTATAAGTAAGAATTTCCCCAAGTTTCTTTAAAATCCATTAAGAAAAAAAAGCACTATACAGGCGACAACAGCATGACACATGAATGGACGGACTGACCGACTGATGAATGGGTCAAAAACATTATAATCCCGGCAACTTTGTTGCATGGGGTCTTGATACCATTGAGATGAGAGGTGATAGATCAGATTGTTACCCTTGCATAAGCCAATGAAATTATGGCTTACGTACATGACCTGCAAAATATTAGACTACATCTATTTGTTAAGGCTATATAATCATTAATATAAAGATTTGTTGTGAAATAATATAACTAGAAATAGCTCTGAAAGGTTATCTGATCAGTCTGTCTTCTGCATTCTAAAAGGTAAGTTGGTGGTATAAAAGTTACATATAAACACTTCAAATTTGATCTTTAAGTTAAGAAATGAAAAATTAATCAATAGTCATGATAGTGTTGTTTAAACATGTTAAAATTAGTCTTCCTTCTGATGTACAACTAAAATGCACTAACGAGGCAAATTAATTATTTCTGACAAAATATATTTTATAACAATTTTATCTAAGCGACTTACATACCTTGTATGTCCAGTACATGGGGAATTCTGTGTTGTGTTTCCTGCCAGAACTACATTTTAACGGGGGCTTTTTCGCATTTGTGTCTGTTAGAGAGATATAGCAAATCGCAGTTTCACACTTCTGTACAACTTCGATTTCAAACAATTTCACAATTGTTAATTTTGGAACTATTTTTCCAAAGCTATTATGGTAGAACTCTAGAGAAGCTGTCAATGCAAGTGTTAAGCACTCTTGCACACATGAGGCAATGTCTGGAGATATGAAATACTGTGATTCTGCATTCATTAGATAAACAATTACTCTATCATTTTTTACCATAAGGTACAATGTATTTAAATTGTCTATACACATAATTGCAGCTTTGTGATACAAACACACACCGTTTTCCGTCTCCTTCAAGGGCCAAATATTCATAACAGCACCAATTAACTTGAAGGACAAGGCTGAGGGTATTGATGATTTCAGCAGTTTATATGACAAACAAAGAGTTTTTTCATCATCAAGGTGTTCACTAAAATCAGTGACTGGCTTATGATTGACAGCACATGGTACAAGATAGAAGTCTATTGAACTTCCGTATCCGTCTGAGTTTTTTGGTTCAATAAGAAAGTCAAGGTGAACTAGTACTTTGGCTACAAACTCTTTGAAGTTATCATCAGGCATGTGCTGACTGAACTCATCCTGCTTCCAAAGTTTGAATAGATCTTTCTTTCTAATCTTTCCTGTTATTGACATTTCATTCAATATTTGTTTGAGAGTTGGGTCGGCTGGAAAAAACATCTTATCTGTGATAAACGATCTCAATATATCTACTAACGAGGTTGGCTGCACTATGATGTATTTTTCTAGTCCTTGGTTTTCAAAGTACATAATTTTTCCTAACAAATGCTGTGTTCTCAGAAAATCATCCAATTGCTTGTTTGTAAGTGCAAGGTCATCATTTTCCTTATTTACATCAATCAGATCATCTTTGGATATGATACTAATGTTTCTAGATCTCATCTTGGACATTTGTAACTCCAGAGGAACCCAGGCCATTGGCATTGGTTTGCCCCATGATTTCTGCTGGAATGCTATGTTTACGTAAGTCGTCTGTAGCCGGATAACTTCAGGGTCACTTCTGTCTGTTGTGTTGATGAAGAATATGTCATCATACTTTATACGTGTTTTACGTTCATGATTATAAAACATTTCTGTCAGGCCTCGTTTGAAATTAGCCATCTTCTTAGATTGTTCACCCTTGAAAATAAAAAAGAAATCGGTCAACAACAGAAATGGCCGGATTTCGTTAAACATAAAGTAGTTGAAAGACAGACCTTAAAAATTAACTAAGCTTGTTAACAGGAAGTAGGTGAGCGACATACATGAAATAGAATCCCACGTCCACTTTATGGGAGGTTATGCTGATGCTGCATACCAAATTTCAAGAGAATGTGATTAGTAGTTGCTGAGAAAACTGTTACGAATTTTTTTTTACCCGCGAGCCTGACATTTACCAAACCATAACTCAAATTTTCACTTTGTGAAAAATCCGGCCAAAAATAACCATTTTTACACATGTTGAAAACGTTTAAATGACTGAATCAGGTCAACAGTAATGGACTCAGCTAACAGAACCACTGAAATGACTGAATCAGGTCACCAGTAATTTACTCAGCTAACAGAACCAATGAAATGACTGAATCGGGTCCACCCCGTAATGGACTCAGCTAACACAACCATTGAACTGACTGAATCAGGTCAACAGTAATTTACTCAGCTAACAGAACCATTGAAGTGACAGAATCAGGTCAACATTAATGGACTCAGCTAACAGAACCATTGAACTGACTGCATCAGGTCAACAGTAATTTACTCAGCTAACAGAGCCATTGAAATGACTGAATCAGGCAACAGTAAAGAAATCAGCTAACAGAACCATTGTAATGGCTGAATCAGCTCAACAGTAAGGAAATCAGCTAACAGAACCATTGGTATGACTGAATCAGCTCAACAGTAATGGACTCAGCTAATATAATCATTGAAATGACTGAATCGGGTCAACAGTGATATGGTATCAGCTAACAGAACCATTGAAATGACTGAATCAGGTCAACCGTAACAGACTAAGCTAACAGAATCATTGAAATGACTGAATCAGGTCAACAGTAATGGACTTAGCTAACAGAACCACTGAAATGACTGAATCAGGTCAACAGTAATGGACTCAGCTAACAGAACCAATGAAATGATTAAATCAGGTCAACAGTAATAGACTCAGCTAACAGAACCACTGAAGTGACTGAATCAGGTCAACAGTAATGGACTTAGATAACAAAACCACTGAAATGACTGAATCAGGTCAACAGTAATGGACTCAGATAACATATTTTTTCCTAATAAATGATGCGTTCTCAGCTAACAGAACCATTGATATAACTGAACCAGATCAACATTTTCATTTAAAACGTTTAATGTATAATAAGATATTGCTATTTCAATGCTTCTAGAGAGCCTTTCTTATTATTTCTTCGAATGAGTTTTTGTGCTAAACATTGTTTTCACAATATTTGATTATTTAGTTTTTTTATTGAGTTGTCCTCTACAAAGGGTTTTTGCTCAGATAAACAATTGAGTCCCAATGAAAGAGTAGCTTGATATAAAATAGCTCCTAATAAGAAACCATGATGATGCTTATCTAGTGTAATTGTTTTAGTGCAACTGAGCTACCATTGCAGTCTCAGAAACTGCAAACTGATTAAGCTGTGTGAACATTTAGTGGAAGTCTTCTACACAGTTTATGTATTATTATTCAAATCTAAACTTCAAGCCCGTTACCAACAGAATATATGTCATCTTTCATTTATTCATTGGAGAACTGCTACCTTAAATAACTTATCCATGTCGCAGAAAAATAATAACAAAACAATTATTCTTATCCATGTCATAGGAAAATAATAACAAAACAATTATTCTTATCCATGTCATAGGAAAATAATAACAAAACAATTATGTCACAGGAAAATAATAACAAAACAATTATGTCACAGGAAAATAATAACAAAACAATTATGTCACAGGAAAATAATAACAAAACAATTATGTCACAGGAAAAGAATAACAAAACAATTATTCTCATCCATGTCATAGGAAAATAATAACAAAACAATTATTCTTATCCATGTCATAGGAAAATAATAACAAAACAATTATTCTTATCCATGTCATAGGAAAATAATAACAAAACAATTATGTCATAGGAAAATAATAACAAAACAATTATGTCATAGGAAAATAATAACAAAACAATTATGTCATAGGAAAATAATAATAAAACAATTATGTCAGGAAAATAATAACAAAACAATTATGTCACAGGAAAATAATAACAAAACAATGTTTATATTAACAATGTATTTACACTGTAAATCAAAATAGCCTAAGTCCGAGTTAGTAAAGTAGCAAAGCATGTGTCTGAATAAATAAGACATGCCTTAACCAGAGGCTCTTAAGAGCCTGAAGAGCTCCAGATAAGCTGCGTATTTGCGTTATTACGCAATTAAATTTTTTTTAAACCGAATTATTTTTATAGCTTTGTGTAGCAAAATGCAATATCAAAGACCTAAACCCCAATGAATTTTTAAAAACATGCTTAATTCACTCACTGAGAGCATAAAATTGTTCAGAGATTGTGTTAATTCATTCAAATAAATGCACAAAATTGCGTTATTACAAGTCCCATTATTTTGCAACGTAACAACCGAGGTATTCCGAATGTAATGTATATTTCATGTAGCATACAGTGCTTCAGGGACGGAGATTTATTTCACAAGAAGAGATGCATGTTCTCTGTTGAATATACTTTTCTTCCAAAATTTTATTTATAGTTAGAACCAGGCTAGTATTTTGTTGTGGCTATATGAATAGACATGGACGAAAAATGCTGCAAAACAGCAAAAAGGTTATCTACACGTATAAAACCACAGTGAAATACATTTTTGTCAGCATAAAATACCCAAATTCAATAAATATTAGATGGATGAAAAACTCAATTACCTTATTTTTGAGTGGGTTAAAACATAATAAAAGTGATATATAAAAAAATACCCAATGAAATAAATCTTCAGATGGGTGAAAAACCCAATGAAGAAAATCTTCTCTGGAGCTCTGTCACCTGATTTTAAAGGCAATGAAGGTGGCATTTCCCTGATGTGAAACTAAGTCCTGTAATTTTCAATAAAGTTTAAGGAGGACCATCCAAACAATATTGCTAGCAAGCTGTGTTTCCATTGGTTGACCGATTTTAGAGAAGATTTAAAAAAATTGCCCTTAGGGTCATATGTTAAACTAAGTCCTGCGGTGGTGGTCATTTTGAATTTCTAATCGACAAAAAAATAATAAACTTTAAAGAAAACTATCCAAACAATATTGTCAGTAAGTTTTGTTTCCAGCGGTAAATCAGTTTCACAGAAAAAAGCCTTTAAAACTGTTTACATAGGGTCCAATATTAATCTGTCTAATGCTGTGGTGGCCATTCTGATTTTCCTATTGGTATAAAAAACATAAATCTCAAAGGGGACGATCCAAACAATATTGCTAGTAAGTTGTGTTTCCATTGGTTAACACGTCTTGGAGAAGAAGCCCTTTTTCAAATTTGCCCATAGGGCCCTATGTTAAACTATGCCCTGTGGTAGTGGCCATTTTGATGTTCCAATTAGCCTAAAAATATAAACTTTATAAAGGACCATCCACACAATATTGATAGTAAGTTTTGTTTCGATTGGTTAAATGGTTTCAGAGAAGAAGCAATGTTTAACTTTTTTCCCATAGGGTCCAATTTTAAACCAAGTCCTGCAGTGGTGGCCATTTGGAATTTCTGTATCTGATTGGGATACAAAACACGAACTTTATAGAGGACCATCCAAACAATATTGCTAGTAAGTTTTGTTTAAAATGGTTAACTGGTTTCGGAGAAGAAGCCTTTTTAAACTTTTTCCCATAGGGTACTATGTTAAACTGCCTTTTAAAACTTTTTCCCATAGGGTCCTATGTTAAACAAAGTCCTGCGGTGGTGGCCATTTTGAATTTCCAATTGTCATTAAAAGCACAAACTTCATAGAAGACCATCCAAACACTATTGCTTGTAAGTTTTGTGTCCATTGGTTAACGGTTTCAGAGAAGAAGTCTTTTAAAAAAAATGTTCCCTTAGGGTCCTATGTTAAGTCCTGCGGTGGCCGAATTTCCAATTGGCTTAGAAAACATACACTTTATAAAGGACCATCCAAACAATATTGATTGTAAGTTTTGTTTTAATTGGTTAAGCAGGTTCCGAGAAAAAACCTTTTCAAACTTTGTTCCCTTAAGGTCCTGTGTTAAACTAAGTCTTGTGGTAGCGGCCATATTAGTTTTCCAATCCAAATAAAAACACAAACTTTGTCAAGGTCTATCCAATGAACATTATGGCTAAGTGGTTTCCGAAAAGAAGATTAAAATGTAAAAAAATTCACAAACGCCGATGACGACAAGGATGCAGACGACGCTGCCGACAGACGCAAAGAGATAACAAAAGCTCGCATGATCCTTTTGTCAGGTGAGCTAAAAAGTTTACAGACGCTGCCGCTGCCGACAAAAACAACAACGGACGCAAATTGATAACAATAGCTCATCTGACCGTTTGGGTCAGATGTGCTAAAACGGGGAATGCTTATAAATGCAGTTGTCGGAAATTTTAGGTTGGAAGGAGTTTAAATTACTGAACAGAGTTCCATAAAAATTACTGGAATTGGAAAACAAATCAAAGAATGTGTCCATGGGACACAGAGGCCCCCGCTAAATGATAGTCCCAAACTGGATGTAGCTGTCCGACATGTCTGAAATTCGCTTAGGATGTACGACTTGTCCTACTGATTCACCGTGCCAAATTTCAAATCATTATCATGTACAGGTTTTTTTTAAAAAACCTTGACGGAAATTTTCATACGACATCTTCACTCATTGTTATATCGACCAAGTTCAAAACAGGAAGTAGTGGTCCGACAGGTCTGAAAATTGCTTATGACGTGATAATGAACCACCCTGCCAACTTTCAAATTGTTTTCATGTACGGTTTCTGAGAAAAAACTGACGGAAATTTGGACAGATGGACGGACAAGTTAGAGTAAAACTTAATGCCCCGGACATGTCATCGCGGGGGCACAAAAATGCTGAAATTCCGCGATTTGTTAATAGCAGATGCACAACATATGTACAATCTTTATGTAAAGCTCCAGAAATCTCATATGGGGAAAATGTAAAAAAAAATTTATCACAGCAGTTTTATCTCCAATATGTGAAACAATCATTATGTGAATGCTCCAGGAACTAGGTTAAAAGACGTAGGTGGAGTTAATTACACGAAACAGGTAACCTTTTTACAGCCTGCCTGTTTGACTTCACCATACTACACCATGTGTTTGCAATTTGTGCCAGCTGGTGAAAACTTATGCTTGCATTTTTTTTTTTCGTTAACAGTATTTGTTTAAATAATATATAATTAAAATTTAAAAATATTTTTGTTCTTATTGGTTTATCAAAACATGCCAACAGGACATAACAGGTGTCTCAACATTAGGGTTATGTGTATGGTACAAGTAAAGTGTAACAGACTCCACTCTTAATTGACAAAGATTCTTGCTGAAGGTCATAGTGGGTATTTCTTGGCACTCAGGCTTCCTTTTTGAAGGAAAATAAACTGAATGCCATGATAAAATGATGTTTAATATACCATAACTTATACATGTATGTGTTCATTGTTGATCTCAGTTAGTGCGTCTCTAGCCATTATTAAAATATTCCTCAGAACATTTGGTTTTAACGTACTCTTGGTAGATGTATCTCAGGTTACCTGTCTTCATAGGTTACTTCATATTTAACTATTATTGTGTGATTTGTTTACCTCCTTTAGTGTGTCTTTATGAGTAGCTACAAACAATACCACAGGGAGAATGTCATCATCATCGTCTCCACAGTAGGTCAATATGGAGTCCACCCAATGCTTCAGAATGGCTGCAATCAAAGAGAAAACAAATTATACAACAAAGGTGAAAACACAAACAAAATGTCTACAAATACACATCAGTGAGCAAAATATAATTATCACGATATTGTCTTCATATATAAAAATACGTTACACAAACTGTCATCATTAACTTATATCCCAACTAGTAATAAATTATAACTGTTTTTGTTTGTTTGTTTGAATATAGTTTAACGCCAATGTCAGCAATTTTTCAGACGGAGTACCCGGAGAAAACTCAGATATATGGACTAAGATTACTTAAATGTCAGGTGATAATGCCACTGCTGCTGTCGTATCAAACACGTATGTACCAGTATGTCTCGCCTTCAGCAACATATTGTGCAGGCAAGACAAAAACAAATGCAGTAGTAGAAATGAAATATGTATCAATGAACAATGTAAACATTGAAAGACGATATTGTGTCCGCAATCCATAGTGTTGTGGGGAGAAAATGTGATATGGACAGATGGAATGAAAGACAAAAACAATAATATGTCCCCCTCTACACCTAAATGGAGGAGACAAACACTAAAAATTGGGCCTTTCTACCCCTTTGTTCTTAGAGTAGGCCCACAGAACCCCAGATATAACTGCTTCTGAAACAATATAATAATTGTACTAAGTACTATTAGCCAGTAGTATTTGTCATGAGAAAGACCAATCAACACAATGTTACAACTTACAGGCTGTAGTTACCTCCCCTTGGGGATATTAAATGCTTATTAATATAATATTACAACTTACAGGCTGTAGTTACCTCCCCTTGGGGATATTCTGCCAGTCGATCTTGCAGTCCTTTTCTTCCATCAAATATCAGGGTGAATGTTCCTTTTCCCTGTATAAATAATTGGTGAGTCATATCATAGGATTTCTGTCCCCCAAAATCCACAAGATCTGAAGGAGCTATTTTAACTTTGTATGTTCCACTCTTTAACTCCTTCTTTATATCCTCGTGAATGGAAGTGAATTCAATTATGTCAAACTTCTGCATTGGTTTCACCTCTTGTTGCATTTTTCTTTTTTCTTTTACACTTTGCTGGTTCTCAGGGACTACAGACATCAACTGGGCTGCTGCTGCTTCTTGTGTACTTTTCAGACCTGTACTAACAGATATGGCTTGCTGTTGGAAGTTGTTTTTGTGCTCAGAGAAATCTTCTGGATGGCTTTCCGCCATGTCTTGCTGGCTTTTGTCCATGCCTGGTTGCCCACGTAATACATTGGCGAGGATATTCTGGTTTTCTTTATCTGAACAATAGCACACATATTGTTTAAACTAAATTACATCATGACATAACAAATATGACCTGTACTATCAATATATTGTATCACCATTAACAGAATACCCCAAACACACAAAATATATCCAGCTGACCATGTTACCTAGTTTACAATAATCATACTTTTAAAACAAGAATTAGATCAATTAATATTTTTTTATCTAAACAAAAGGGAATTTAAGTTCTAGTCTATTTCACCAATGGCCTATTCAATCAATTTATCAATATATTGAACTATTGACCGGTAAATCCATTACTTACAGTTTGATCAATGACTGACATCTCAAACTTATACCTGACACTACTGGCACTTTGATAAATGACTGACATCTCCAATTTACACCTGACACCCCTGACAGTCTGATAAATGGCTGACATCTCCAACTTACACCTGACACCCCTGACAGTCTAATAAATGGCTGACATCTCCAACTTACACCTGACACCCCTGACAGTCTGATAAATGGCTGACATCTCCAACTTACACCTGACACCTCTGACAGTCTGATAAATGGCTGACATCTCCAACTTACACCTGACACCTCTGACAGTCTGATAAATGACTGACATCACTGACACTACTGACAGTCAGATAGATGTCTGACATCTCAAACTGATACCTGACACTACTGACGGTCTGATAAACGACTGACATCTTTAACTGATACCTGACACTACTGACAGTATGATAAACGACTGACATCTCAAACATATACCTGACACTACTGACAGTCAGATAGATGTCTGACATCTCAAACTGACACCTGACACTACTGACAGTTTGATAAATGACTGACATCTCAAACTGATACCTGACACTACTGACAGTTTGATAAATGACTGACATCTCAAACATATACCTGACACCACTGACAGTCTGATAAATGACTGACACCTCAAACTGATACCTGACACCACTGACAGTCTGATAAATGACTGACATCTCAAACTGACACCTGACACTACTGACAGTCTGATAAACGACTGACATCTCAAACTGACACCTGACACAACTGACAGTATGATAAACGACTGACATCTCAAACTGACACCTGACACTACTGAAAGTCTGATAAATGACTGACATCTCAAACTGACACCTGACACTACTGACAGTCTGATAAATGACTGACATCTCAAACTGACACCTGACACTACTGACAGTCTGATAAATGACTGACATCTCAAACAAATAACTAAAACTACTATCAGTTTGATAAATAACTGATATCTTAAACATAAATCTGACACTAATGACAGTTTAATAAATAACTGACATCTCAAACTTACACCTGACACCCCTGACAGTCTGATAAATGGCTGACATCTCCAACTTACACCTGACACCCCTGACAGTCTGATAAATGGCTGACATCTCCAACTTACACCTGACACCCCTGACAGTCTGATAAATGGCTGACATCTCCAACTTACACCTGACACTACTGACAGTTTGATAAGTGATGACATCTCAAACTTACACCTGACACTACTGACAGTTTGATAAATGACTGACATCTCAAACTTACACCTGACACACCTGACAGTCTGATAAATGGCTGACATCTCCAACTTACACCTGACACTACTGACAGTCTGATAAATGACTGACATTACAAACTTACACCTAACACTACTGACAGTGGACAGTCTCAATCTTATAACTGACACTACTGACAGTTTGATAAATGAATTATATATTGTACTGACAGTCGAAACCCTTACTGGCAATACTCACAATCTAATCACTTAAACACTAAATAAACCTTACATCTGTGAGAGGCACTTGACAGAAATTACTGAGAGTTCCATCTATTAGTGAGTCTAATCCATTACTGCCACCAGTGATAGTCAATTTAATTACTGGCACTACTGAAATTTTACCACATTACAGCCACTATTGACATCTACTCTATTACTGGCACTAAAGACAGCATAATTAACAAGTCACTACTGATAGTCTTATTAATTATGGGCAGGCTAATCAAAGATTGACATAATTGACATTACATGAACAATCTAGTGGTGATAAAATCCATCCATCACTGATAATTCTGACAGGCCAGTTTATTGCTGACACTGTTAATAGTCTTATTAATGACTGACACTACTGAGTCAAAACCATTACTAACCCTCTTGACAGTCTAGTCCATTTTATGGCACTAATGACATTTCAATCAATGACTTATGACAGTCTAATACATTCACTCACACTCATGAAAGTCTAATCAAAGACTGACATTACTGACAGTCCAATCCATGACTGACCATATAATTACAGTCCAATCAATAACTGGCATTTCTGACAGTCCAATTAATGAAAGACATGACTGCAATTAAAATCTTTTTTAGTAACACCACCAGTCCAATCCTTCACTGATATGTCTGACTGTCCACTATTTTACTGACTGTCAAGGTAATGACTGACACTTTTTACACTCTAAGCCATGATTCACACTATTGACAGACCAATCCATTACAGACATTTGACAGTATAATACATGGACTGTTTCATCAATGACTGACAACTGACAGGGAAATAAATGACTGATAATTCTGACAGTTCATTCCATGACTTCTGTGTTTAAATATGGCAGGAAGAATTGTATGACAGAAGGGTTGTCATATGTATCCTATCAAGAACATTGATTCATATGAAAAGTTCTTTAAGAACCATATTAAGTTCAGATGAGGAATCTTTGGAATGAATATATGTTTGATTGTTTGAATGGTGTTTTAACGCCACTTTCAGCAATTTTTCAGCTATTTCATGGCGTCCAGTTTTTATTGGGGGAGGAAGCCGGAGTACCCGGAGAGAACCCCCGACCTGCGGTAGGAAAACTGGCAATCCTTGTCAATTAAGATTGGAGTCGAGTACACCCTGCCGGCAGTGAGAATCGAACCCGCAATCTCAGTGTTGACAGACCACGTGATCAATAGTAGACGAACTACCTTGACCACTCGGCCACCGAGGCCCCTTGGAATGAATATATGAATATATATCATGTATATAGATGGTCTGTTTTTTTAACTGACCTTTTTCCAGTGGAACCATTTTTCGTTCTTCCAAGTGTATTCCATTTCTACCAAAAAATATTTTTAAACCATCAGTTGACTTCCACTCCAATGGAATGTCATCGCCTATGAGTAGACTAGCCAAAGTAGATTTGCCTACAGAACAAGCACCTGCCAGATAAATTCTATTTCCATAGGACTTATAGGTGCCTCCTTGTTTAAGAAGTGATTTAAATTCTACAGGATCATCTATCCCAGGCAATGTAACATCTGAAACAAAAAAGATGTTTTTCTCATTAACTACACACATGCTAACCCACATCTACGTCTATATAGTACAACTATATACATACCATCTAAGGGACCCAATGAAAAATGAGGAATTCCATTCATAAAGTATCAACATATTCTTGAAATTGGGGAAAAATGCAGCAATCTGTCCTCACAGGTACATTTCTATTTTAATTTTAGATTTCAATTTCAAAGAGCTCAATCCACTTTCAATAGGACCTAAAGCAGACTAAAAATTAAACATGCTTGATTTCAAGTCAAGTGTTCATTTTATGTTAATTTACAATTTTAGAAAATTGTACTGACAAAATTTGGAATTAAAGAGGATATTTCTAGTTGAGAAGATCCTAGACATGCTAGATAAATCCATGAATACCATACATGTATACACTTAGGTTATCCACACTGGGCGAATGTGGCAACAGTGGATCTCATGGGACCTAGTCACCCTAACGCGCTTCAGAAATTCAAAGTTGACTGTATTTTGAGCTCCCCTGTTCTATTTTATCCATGGCGGCCATGTTGGTTGGTTTGCAGCCATTGTTTGTACAAACTTGGTAGAGGACTTTTTACTGATGATTTGCACAAAGTTGCAAAGCAGTCCTTTTGGTGGTTTCCGAGGAGAAGTTTTCAAATACAGAAATGGACGGATTTTGTTAAAAATTAACTGTCGATTAACAAGAAGTAGGTGAGCGACAGACCTGATATCGAATCCCACATTATGGGAGGCCATGCTGAAGCTACATACCAAATATCAAGAGGCTTTGATTAGTAGTAGCTGCGAAAACTGCCTGCACCGCCTGCCCAACATTCACCATTTTAATACCAGGATTTTCACTCCGTGAAATTCGGCCAAAAATCAATTACAATTGACACGTTCCCTCAGATTGTCCCGATGGATCACAGAAGATACGCACATTCTATATAATTGATGTTTGAAACAAATTCAACGCACAATTTGTTTCCTGGATGTGTTTAATCCCAAACGTGAACAGTTAAGAAACTAGAGGCTCCCAGGAGCCTGTATCGCTCACCTGAACCTGAAACCAAACAACCCTTTTTTATCCAGCTTTTCTTTGCTATAAGGAATTGCCCAACACTTCTGCAAAAATCATTAATTTTGACCTTTTAAGGGAAATAACTCCTATAAGGAGGATCTTTTGATGGTTAGAGGGAAAAGGGAGGTTCACTTCAAATTTGCTGTACCTGTTATACTTTTTTAACTATCAGTCGAAAACTCTCTTGGACCCCCCCCTTTTTTCATTTTTTCTATTTTAATCCAACGTAGCTATGTAGGTAGTCAGGTGCCATGATTTGCACAATTTTGGTAGAGGACATCCTAAAGATCATGTGTGCAATTTTTCAAAGCAGTCCTTTCATTGGTTTAAGAGGAGAAGATTTTTTAAAATCAATTAAAATTGATTAAAAAAATGTTCAAGGAGAATAATTCCTAAACGGTCCATCAGACAATCTTGACCCTTAGTCATTTTTGTAGCCCTCATAGAGCAGAACAATTAAGCAATGCTAACTTTTTCTCTAGTTCTAATAATTTTCAAGATTTTGAGGCAAAAATGGCAAAAATCATCAATTTTGACAAGTAAAGGGCAATAACTCCTATAAGGAGTCATCATACAACTTCAACCCAATGGAGTGTTTCTTAGAGCTTTTGATGCAGATGAAGGCATGTCTATTCGGTTTTCCTGTATCTGTTACACTTTTTTAAATATAAGCCAAAAACTGTATTTTACCGCCCACCCCCCATCCTAATTTTAGCCATGGTGGCCATGTTGGTTAATCTGCAGCCATGGTTGGTGCAAACTTGGTTGAGGACATTTGAGAGATGATGTGTACAAAGTTTCAAAGCAGTACTTTCAGTTGTTTCATAGGAGAAGATTTTAAAAAATCAATTAAAACCGATTAAAAAAAAACAGTTCAAGGGGAATAACTCTTAAACGGTTAATCAGACAATCTTGACCCTTTAGTCATTTTTGTAGCCCTCATAGAGCAAAACAATTAAGCAATGCTAACTTTTTCTCTAGTTCTAATAGTTTTCAAGATTTTGAGGCAAAAATGGCAAAAATCATCAATTTTGACAATTAAAGGGCAATAACTCCTATAAGGAGTCATCATACAACTTTGACCCAATAGAGTGTTTTGTAGAGCTTTAGATGCTGAAGAAGGAAAGTCTCTTTGGTTTTCCTGTATCTGTTATACTTTTTGAACTATAAGCCAAAAACTGTATTTTGACCCCTCTGTTCTATTTTTAGCCATGGCGGCCATGTTGATTGGTCTGAGGCCATGATTTGGGCAAACTTGGTAGAGGGCATTTTACTGATGATGTATGCAAAGTTTCAAAGCAATCCCTTCAATAGTTTTGAAGGAGAAGATTTTTTAAGAAGAGTTAACGACGACGACGGACGACGACGGACGACAAGTGATGGCAATAGCTCACATGACCCTTCGGGTCAGGTGAGCTAAAAAGTACAGACTTTTAATAACAAATTGTAACCGATCGATAAACACTTCTAAAATGGTTTGAAACTTAAAATTCTTTCAAATATATTTTATTTTAATCATATATAGTCTTTGATAAATTTATCACCTGCAATTCAAAGAATAAAGATAACTCATCTGTAATGAACGCATGATTATTTCCGTAGACTGGTGTTCCGTAAAGCAGTTTGGTTCAATATAGCTTTGTACAAGTGGAAGTGTGCTGAGCAAAACAATTATTTTGGTTTAATCATGTTAATGTTATGTTATTTTGTTTATATATATTAATCATGAAAAAACGAATCTGAGTGTGTTATGGTTTAAAAATACAAGAGAAACCATCCTACAAAACAAAATTGTTAACAATTATGTAAATAAAAGAAACTAGAGGTTCACAGGAACCTGTAATCGCTCACCTGGATCACAAATAACTATATTTAAATTTTGGCAATTTACCGTTTCAGTCTAGCTGTTATAGCTTTAAAGTTACTGGGCAAAACCTTAATATTTCTTCAAAACATTTTGGTTAACTCTTATAAGGTGCCATCAGACAATTTCTTTATATTAAGTGATTTGCAGACCTTGTCCTTTAGGTTAATTTCGTAAAATACAGTTTTACTTTAGGTGTTACAGACTTTAATTTATAACACAAAAAGCATGAAAAGTGATTATTTTTCCAAATTTCTAATTTAAAGAGTCACCTAACAATTCTGGACTAAGCAATGACTTGAAGGCCTTGCTTCGTTCATCATTTGTACAATTTACAGTTTCAATCTCACTGTAATGGCATTTAAGTTACAGGGCAAAAACTACAAATTTCACCAGCAATTTTTATTAAAGCATGTAAAGGGTAATAACTCCTATAATGAGCCATCTGACAATTTCAGAAACATAAAGTGAATTTTATAACTTGTATTCCTAATCATTTTTGCAATTTACAGTTTCACTCTCGCTATTGTATGTTTTAGGATACAGGACAAAACTGGAAATTTTTAAAATTTATCATTAAAGGGCAATAACTCTTATAAGGAGACATCTGACAGTTTCAGACCAACAAAGTGAATTGTAGGAATTTTAATGCTGCTCATTTTTGCTTTTTACAGTTTCACTCTAGCTGTTACAATGTTTCGGTACAAGCAAAAAAAAATGAATTTTTTTTTTAATCGTCATTAAAGGCAATGACTCCTAGTCATCTGACAATTTTATACCAATTAAGATAATTGTAGGGCTTGTATTGCTGATCAATTTTGCTGTTTACTGTTTCACTCTAGCTGTTATAGATTTTAAGTTCAGGACAAAAACAGAAAATTTCATTAAGGAGTCAAATGACAATTTCAGACCAATAAAGTGAACTGTAGAACTTGTATTGCTGATCATTTTTACCATTTACAGTTTCACTCTAGCTCTTACAGTTTTCAAGTTATATTGTAAATACTGAAAATTGTCAGTAAAGGGCAATAACTCCTACAGGAGGTCATTACAGAACTGCACACTAATAGCAGCTATTGTAGACCTCAATGTGCTGATCAATTTGAAGTAAGGTTTTCTCTACGTGCATTGATGTTTTATTTTTAGTAACAGTGGCCATCTTAGTCTGTTGATCCAACACCCTGGATATAAATTTGAAACTAAGAATACTAAGCATGATTGTGGCCAAGTTTGAGAAAAATTTGCCCAGTGGTTTCAGAGGAGAAGATTTCTGAAAGTTTACTACAGACGACACACGCCAAGTGATGGCAAAAGGTCACATGGACCTTTGGTATTAGTGCTTCACATCTATTTGTGTGGTTGCCCGTGAAGTCACATCCCTACTTTTTTAGAGTTTGGCGACGCCTGGATGTATTAACCTGTGTCTGGATCTATTTCCTACCACTTTCTGTTAGTGAGATTTTTCTACTAAATATACCAAACAAATGTTTACAAAATATGGAACTCTGGTGAGATAAAGTATGAAAAAACTCGTGGTAGGCCGAATCAAGAAATTCAAAACCAGGGCAGAGATATCTGTTTATCCAGTCCATCCCGCGGCAGTGCCATGGGATGAACGAGATATGTGTGCACATGTTTTTGAGAATTTTCTTGTCTCACTTTTCCACTTGTGATGAATACTATATGTCAACAAACTTAATTTTATCCCTAGGAAAAGGCCATGTGGGTTACAAATTGATCTTTTACATTTATCCCATATATTATATTACTTTAATTTGTGACTTATTTGTGGAATTACTATTTTAAACTTTGATTCTGAGAGATCAGTGCATATATTATTTGAATAAACAAATGCAAGCTGAATGGTTGGATGGTGTTGTACACCATTTTCATCATTTTTCAGCTTTAGCATGGCGCCCTTTTGTTTACCAGGAGAGGAAGCCCAAGTACCAGGTAAAAACTCTCGACTTTCAGCCAATCATTCTTAATAGAGGATCTGGTTGAGCACATTCTGCCTGTAGTGAGGTAAAACCATAACTAAAGAGAGGCACGTTATCAATAGTTGCTGACTAACTACTTTAAATACTCTTAGGCCCACATCATGAGTAAGTAAAGTTGTACTTGATATTAATGGTAAATAGGTTATCAACAGTAAATAAACATCGACACAAATCCTGGTATTCAAATTAACTTATCTTAGAACAGAAAAAAACCTTTTTAGGAGACACAAATTTTCCTGCTTATTGTGATTTTAACAGCTTATGTGAGTAAAGTTCTCGCACGAAGCTGTCTGTATGTAGATGTATTTCTCACAAGGTCCACTGTTAAGCTTTGTTCAAAGGTGGTGGCCATCCTGGATTTAGGATTCGCACCAAAAGTTCATAATTAGTAAAGAATTATCTGAGGTACATTTGAACAATATCACTTATGAATCTACAGAGTGGTTTCAAAGATTTTTTTAATTTAACGCCAATCAGTATGGAATGCCTACCCGCTATGTTGAAAATTTTTATATAAGTTGGTAATTTGTACAACTTACCTTGGTCAGTTTGCTGGACACCACCATCTGGAGGCGTCTACAATAGATAATGGGCACACTTTATGATAATAGGCTTAATCGCTATTTTGCAGTATTTTCCTTTGATCTTTGTGTTCAGTTTTATTCCATCTCACTCTACTGGCGTGAGATGGGCCCATCTCAGTTCGCTGTCAAGACGTCGTTTAGTAAGCACAGTGACGTCACAATGTTACAAAACAGCGACAAACAAATTATTTACGTTTTATGAAACTCGATGCAAATTTTCTCGTCATCTCATCTCAGGGCTTTTTGCCCTTCGATCAGATATGGACGAGAAAACACATTTCGTTTCAGAAAACATAAATAATCTATAAACAACTTCGAAAATCTTCTTTTAAGAATGCTATTCATGGCATGTTGTTCAACACCTAATTATGTTAATCAGTTGATTCACCAAAAATTAATCACAATTAAAGCTTTAAAAAAATTTAATTACAACTAAGCATTTACTAAAATCGCAGGGAAGGTAATACAGATTACACTTTTTCTTAGAATAAAAATTTAATTGTTTTTATAATTTCAACACTCGGTTAATCTCATAATTAAGGTATTCGATTGTTGAACAACACACCCCAGATGTATAATTGAGATCTGTTCTAATAAAACCAAGATCACCCCTCGGTCACCTCTGATTTATACCAGTACACCACATCATTCACTAAACCTCTCCTCCATCACTTTTTCTATTACTTTATTTACCGTTTTAAATTTTCATTTTTAATTTATGAATAGAAACCAAATTCACTGTGTCCAATAAATACTAAAACATATTACACTCAAGGTCAGAGTCCAGTGCACTGTGCCAGCAGTGAGACTCGACACTATGACACTGTGTCCAATAAATACTAAAACATATTACACTCAAGGTCAGAGTCCAGTGCACTGTGCCAGCAGTGAGACTCGACACTATGACACTGTGTCCAATAAATACTAAAACATATTACACTCAAGGTCAGAGTCCAGTGCACTGTGCCAGCAGTGAGACTCTGACACTATGACACTGTGTCCAATAAATACTAAAACATATTACACTCAAGGTCAGAGTCCAGTGCACTGTGCCAGCAGTGAGACTTGACACTATGACACTGTGTTCAATAAATACTAAAACATATTACACTCAAGGTCAGAGTCCAGTGCACTGTGCCAGCAGTGAGACTCGACACTATGACACTGTGTCCAATAAATACTAAAACATATTACACTCAAGGTCAGAGTCCAGTGCACTGTGCCAGCAGTGAGACTTGACACTATGACACTGTGTCCAATAAATACTAAAACATATTACACTCAAGGTCAGAGTCCAGTGCACTGTGCCAGCAGTGAGACTTGACACTATGACACTGTGTCCAATAAATACTAAAACATATTATACTCAAGGTCAGAGTCCAGTGCACTGTGCCAGCAGTGAGACTTGACACTATGACACTGTGTCCAATAAATACTAAAACATATTACACTCAAGGTCGGAGTCCAGTGCACTGTGCCAGCAGTGAGACTTGACACTATGACACTGTGTCCAATAAATACTAAAACATATTACACTCAAGGTCGGAGTCCAGTGCACTGTGCCAGCAGTGAGACTTGAACCCACAACCTCAATGTTGACAAATCACATGTTCAATAGCAGACAATCTACATTATAGGGCCTCAGTGGCGTAGTGGTCTATCAATAGAATAGGAGACCCATTGACTTAGTGGTCGTAGGCCTCAAGGGCAAAAACGTCCTTAAAAAAATAAGGGTTCAGTGGAATACTGGTCTATCAATAGAAATAGGGACCCATTGGCTTTGTGGTCTATCACTAGAAACTTGGGCCTTAGAAGCAAAGTGGTCTATTAATTGGAATAGGGCCTCAGTGCCCCGGTGAGGGGCCTCAAAGTCATACCGATCTATCAATAGAAAAAAATGGCTTCATTGGCCTAGCAGTCCATCAATATATATAGAACCTCAACAACCTAGTAGTCCATCAATAGAAATTTGGCCTCGGTGTTCTAATGGTCTATCAATAGAAATAGTGGTTCATCAACTGTTAAAGTAACAAACGGGGAATATTTTACAATTTGTTTGAAGAAGGATTTGGGTCTTGTGGTTTCAGAGAAGAAGATTAAAATGTAAAAAGTTAACAGTCGTCGCCGCCGACAACGGACACAACTCACAAGACCCTTTGGGTCAGGTGAGTTTAAAAACCTAATTACAGGTAACTTTTCTACTTTTAGACACTTTTTTTGTAAATATCTCAAAACAAGAAAGTTACAAAAATTTGGTTATAATTAAGAGAAAAGCCATCAAAGACAGAAACGGCCGGATTTCGTTAAACAGAAGTAGGTGAGCGACAGACCTGAAATCAAATCCCACATTATGTGAGGCCATGCTGATTCTGTACACCAAATTTCAAGAGAATGTGATTAGTAGTTGCTGAGAAAACTGTTATGAATTTTTTTCCCTGCCCACACATCCACATTCACCATATTAAAACTCGGGTTTTCACTGGAAAGCCTATTAATTGTTCTTTAGAAAGATTGAACCTATATTTATTTTATATATTTTTTACTGGCAAATAGATTAGTACATAACTATAAACATACTTGTTAGAATTTGTTTATGCGGATTGTACATGCAAATAAGCTTTTTTCTGCAAATTTCTGGTTCAAGAAGGCAGTGCAGATAATACGTAAATGCGGACTATAAGCAGCTTTTTATTGTATATATTATAGATTATCGAATATTCTCTATGTTGAAATAAATTAAAACACTTCCGTGCAGAGTAAGGACGTCGCGGGTGGTATTATTATCTAGGTTACCATGGTTATCTCATCGTATGCTTTTGTACGGTTACATACATGTACAACATATATACAGTACTTGTATTAGAAACAGGTCACAAAAGCTTTGAAAAAAATTACCTATATGAAACAAGACTTGTGCAATCATGTAATCTGGAAAGATTGGCATCTAAATTTGTGTCAATCATTCGTAATTCAAAACTAATGAAAAACACACAATTTAAACTGAAATATTTCTAAAACATGAGTAACCAAGTCAACCGTTTTTCAATTAAATGTGCCATAATAACACTTACATTACTGGGTAATGTGGCTGCAGGGGGTAGAGACTGTATATACTGGTGGGCCTCCTCCAAGCTGGAACAATGTTTAATTGCTTCTGTAGCTTGACTGACATTAACACCACTCTGAATTAACTAGAGAAAAAAAAGTAAACAGCGATAGTGTATAAATTATTATCAGTATACATGTATCAGTATTGATGTTTACGTTATTAATCAGATAGAACATGTTAGCGTTTGTATAATTATTCATCTAGAACATTTAATTTCACAAAGGACATTTCCATGGCATTTGGTAGACTGATGTTTGATTTATGTACATGGAGCAGGATTTCAGCTATATTCAGGATGAGAACAAGTTTAAGGACCTAAGTGCCGATTCATAAAGCGATCATTAGCTTAACGTGCATGTTATCCTATTTAAGTTTGTACTTTAACGATTAAATAGACTTACCTGTAGTAATATCGTTGTCTTACCAGATGCATAATCTAGTGGAGTCTTACCCTGCAAGGAAAACAACACACAAAACATGAAGAATATGCATCTACATATATAATTATAGTTATAACAAGAATGGAAATGTCCAAAACATAATTGTACTTTACAAAATAATATTATTTTATTAGTGATATAAAGTAAATATAACATTTGAATGAATAGCATTGTCTTGTTATTCAGTGTTCAATCTAGAGCGCGCCATTGCGCCATTACCGCATTTTTGGTTGAATTGACGCGCTTAAAAAACCTCCTGGGTCATTACTCATGTTACTGGCGCAACGTAATTTTTCTTTGCTTTGAGAAATTCCCCCATAGTAAACAGCTTTCAGAATGTCCCTTTAAAATATACCAGAAATTTAACTGTATTTAATGTCCTAAGTACGCTTTGGATCATGTACAATTACAATTTAGCAAGCGTCTAAATCAAGTAGACAATATATTATCGATTTTTTTACAGCGTATTTCTTCATATTTTACTCCCATTAGAGATATACATACACTTTTTGTCCGGTTGTCATGTCTCTATATCTTCATACAAATGGAACATATTCATGGTATTCATATGTGAATAATATATGCATATCAAACGATATTGATTTAAACAAATTAGAATACTTGAATCAAACATCTCTTAATAATATGAAACAAAAATTTGAAAAAAAAAATGAAGACTTATTCTTTAATAAACTAAAATCATCTACTAATGACAATAAAATATTTCTATACAGCCAAATTAAAACTGAATACAAAATTGAAAGTTTTATTATGAAATCTGATTTCGAAAATAGAAAAAATATATGCAAAATGCGAATAAGTGATCACTTTTTAGAAATTGAAAAAGGGCGATATAAACGAATGAAAAGAGAAAATAGAATATGCCAGTACTGTCATACAAATGACATTGAAGACGAATTCCATTTCTTCTATAAATGCCCTAAATACAAATCTATTAGAGATGAATTTGAACATAAAAATATTAAAACTTTCAAACTGGAAAATGACATAATACAAATAAATAACCTAGTGAAAATATTGTCTTCATCGAATCACTTGCAACACGTTGCTCCATTTATAAAAAAGTCACTTGTACTTAGGAAAGTGGAACCTGTGATTGCATGATTCACCACTACTGATAATACTTTTATTTATCATATATAGTTGTTATTATAAATGCACTTAAACAATCTTGTGTATTTGAAGTTTCAATGTTTATTTGTAATTGTTTATTTGTATGCTTTCAACCCTTAGGGGTATAATTATGCATTATTGAATAAAGATTATATCAGTGATTCCGAAGGTTCGTCGGACATTGGCAAAAGTCCGATGAAAACGGCCTCGGGCCGATAAAACTTGTCCCAGAATCGGACCGAGTGTCCGATTGACAATTTTGTTGCAATGCAGTATTAACCAGACTATTTATGGAAAACACCGTGCTATTTTTAGTAAACTAATGTTCCGCAAATAGATGTTTTCTGAATCGGGGTTTCCTTTTTTCTTCGCACGGGTTTTTTCCCAATCTTTATCAATCGTGCGCTTTGAAGCTATACGGAAAATAATTGATAATACGAAATATGTTTCGACTTTGACCTTGGTATCATACCTAAACAATGTTTGGGTTAAAATTTGTTCCGGGGGCTTTACCTGGAAAGCCATTGAAAGATGAGGACAATGATGATTATTGTGATGACTTTTTATCAGAAGTGGACAGTTGGTGGAGGGTGTTTGAATTTGGCAGAGAATAAAATTTGATTGTTGAAAAAGTGTTTTATTTATACAAAAAAGGAAAAAAAAAAATTGGTCCAGTAATAGTTGTGTCGGTCCAGTAATATCTCAATTATTACTGGACCAAATGTCCAGTAAATACTAAAACAACTTGGGAACCACTGCCCTAGCTATAGATTCTGGCCCCCTATGGTAAGTTATTAGGGCCATTATGGCCCCCTTAGACCAAATTCTAGATTGAACACTGGTTATTAACATGATAAACTACTGTTACTCATTGATATCAAAATAACATCCATAACATTATACTGGAAGGGGATCTTAACCAGTGCTGCAATGAGTGAATATTAGGATTGCTTCACGGTGGGGATCTTGAGCAGTCCATTAACTTTCCCTTTCACACCTGTACCCGGAGCCGATGAAACATTTATGTTCAAATGCTTAAATGCTGTGGAGTTTATGTGAAGATGCTGTTTCTATAAATGTTGTCATGCTGAATTTAAAATCGGCAATTTTTAGGACAGTGTCTGAGAAGAAGCTGTTTTATGTTTTTCTCTTAGGTTAATTACTATGTTAAGTGATGTTTCATGGTGGCAACAATCTTGCATGTTAAAACGAAATAAAAATACTCAAAATTAGGAGAGGACCATCTGAGGTACATTTCTACAATATCACAATTTTTTGCCAAGCGGTTTCTGAGGAAACGAATTTTGAAATTTCAGCCAATCAGAATGCATTTGCAGCTCTGGCAGCCATGTTGAATTTCCTATCGACTCGAAAAAATAAGATTACTATCCAAGATTCACTTCTGCATAATTTGCTTTAAAAGTGTGAAACAGTTTCGGAGAAGAAGCTGTTTGTATGGTTTTCCCATAGGGTCCTCAGTTAAGCTGTGTTCCATGGTGGCAGCCATTTTGGATTTGTGATAGGCACACAAAAATGCGTAAAGGAATGTCTGAGATTTATTGCTGTTATATTTTAAATCAATCTGCCAAGCAGTTTGTGAGATTTTATTTTTAATTCAGCCAATCAGAATACAATAGTAGTCCTGGCAGCCATGTTGAATTTCCAATTTCCTTAAAAAACTCGAAATAACAATGCAAGCTTCATTTCTGCCTAATTTGCCATAATTGTGTGGAACAGTTTTGTAGAAGCTATTTTTGTGTTCTTCCCATAGTATCCTATATGTTAAGCTGTGTTCCATGTCTTGACATCTTGAATTTTGGACCATCACACACATATACATATATATAATCCAATTTGCTTTATATAATGCTGAAATGTGATTGGGCAATGTAGAAACCCATATTATACCATATAACTTGCATTTCTTATGTGCACTATTCTCTATTAAAATTCAGCAAGTTTTATGACATCAATGCTGCTTTTTAATGTTAAAATTGTCAAGATTTATAGTTTAAATTCAATTATCGGGAATATTTCAAATTTCTGAACAGGTTATACAATATAATTTGGGCCTGTTTACACCAATCATAAACTCATTAAACTATTGGGATTATAAAAACATACACTTATAGGGTAGGGATCTGAACCATTTTTAATATAATAAATTATAAATGAATGGAAGGAGTGGGGGCAAGCCCTTGGGTATCAAACAGTACACTGATATAAACTAATTAAACTATTGGGATTATAAAAACATACACTTATAGGGTGGGGATCTGAACCATTTTTAATATAATAAATTATAAATGAATGGAAGGGGTGGGGGCGAGCCCTTGGGTATCAAACAGTGCACTGATATAAACTCATTACACTATTGGGATTATAAAAACATACACTTATAGGGTGGGGATCTGAACCATTTTTAATATAATAAATTATAAATGAATGGAAGGGGTGGGGGCGAGCCCTTGGGTATCAAACAGTGCACTGATATAAACTCATTACACTATTGGGATTATAAAAACATACACTTATAGGGCGGGGATCTGAACCATTTTTAATATAATAAACTATAAATGAATGGAAGGGTGGGAGCGAGCCCTTGGGTATCAAACAGTGCACTGATATAAACTCGTTACACTATTGGGATTATAAAAACATACACTTATACGGTGGGGATCGGAACCATTTTTAAGATAATTAATTATAAATGAATGGAAGGGTGGGGCAAGCCCTTGGGTATTAAGCAGTGCACTTATATAACTTCACTAAACTATTGGGATTATAAAAACCTATACTTCTAGGGAAGGGATCTGAACCATTTTTAATATAATAAATTTAAATGAATGGAAGGAGTGGGGGCAAGCCCTTGGGTATCAAACAGTACACTGATATAAACTAATTAAACTATTGGGATTATAAAAACATACACTTATAGGGTGGGGATCTGAACCATTTTTAAGATAATAAATTATAAATGAATGGGAGGGGTGGGGACAAGCCCTGATGTATCAAACAGTGCACTGATATAAACTCATTAAACTATTGGGATTATAAAAATATACACTTATAGGGTGGGGATATGAACCATTTTTAAGATAATAAATTATAAATGAATTGGAGGGGTAGGGAAGGGGTGGGGGTGAGCCCTTGGGTATCAAACAGTGCACTGATATAAACTCATTAAACTATTGGGATTTTAAAAATATACACTTATAGGGTGGGGATCTGAACCATTTTTAAGATAATAAATTATAAATGAATTGGAGGGGTGGGAGCGAGCACTTGGGTATCAAACAGTGCACTGATATAAACTCATTACACTATTGGGATTATAAAAACATACACTTATACGGTGGGGATATGAACCATTTTTAATATAATAAACTATAAATGAATGGAAGGGGTGGGAGCGAGCCCTTGGGTATCAAACAGTGCACTGATATAAACTCGTTACACTATTGGGATTATAAAAACATACACTTATACGGTGGGGATCGGAACCATTTTTAAGATAATTAATTATAAATGAATGGAAGGGTGGGGCAAGCCCTTGGGTATTAAGCAGTGCACTTATATAACTTCACTAAACTATTGGGATTATAAAAACCTATACTTATAGGGAAGGGATCTGAACCATTTTTAATATAATAAATTTAAATGAATGGAAGGAGTGGGGGCAAGCCCTTGGGTATCAAACAGTACACTGATATAAACTAATTAAACTATTGGGATTATAAAAACATACACTTATAGGGTGGGGATCTGAACCATTTTTAAGATAATAAATTATAAATGAATGGGAAGGGTGGGGACAAGCCCTGATGTATCAAACAGTGCACTGATATAAACTCATTAAACTATTGGGATTATAAAAACATACACTTATAGGGTGGGGATATGAACCATTTTTAAGATAATAAATTATAAATGAATTGGAGGGGTAGGGAAGGGGTGGGGGCGAGCCCTTGGGTATCAAACAGTGCACTGATATAAACTCATTAAACTATTGGGATTTTAAAAATATACACTTATAGGGTGGGGATCTGAACTATTTTTAAGATAATAAATTATAAATGAATTGGAGGGGTGGGAGCGAGCACTTGGGTATCAAACAGTGCACTGATATAAACTCATTACACTATTGGGATTATAACAATATACACTTATAGGGTGGGGATCTGAACCATTTTTTAAATAATAAATAATAAATGAATGGAAGGGGTGAGGAAGGGGTGGGAACGTGCCCTTGGGTATCAAACAGTAAACTGATATAAACTCATTAAACTGTTGGGATTATAAAAACATACACTTATAGGGTGGGGATCTGAACCATTTTTAAGATAATAAATTATAAATGAATGGAACTAGGGAAAACCCTTTGGTATCAACACTTTAACCAAACTATTTTAATAGTCTTCATGATGAAAACATACACTTATAGGGGTAGGGACATCAACACATTTGAAAGTAATTATCAATGCAATAGTGAGGGAGTGGGGCAAGGGGGAAAGTCACAGAGTATAAAAACTGAATGAAAAAGCCACTCTTATAATCATCAATATCAAAATACATGTACAGTATAAACTTGTAGGGTGGGGATCCCAACCACCCAGAAGATAATTAGTGATCTGTATAAAAGGGGGGAGGGTTAAAACAGCCCTAGGGGATTATAACTCCACTAAATAAAACTAATCATATCATCAGCAATGTAATAACACATAGTTATGGGGTGGGGATCACAACTATTTTGAAGATTATAAATCATCTGTGTTATGACGGGGTGGGGACAACCACCCTAGCGACAATTAAGCCCACAGTAGCAGCAAGGCTAACACAATGATAACTGATGCCATAAGGGGTGGGGGAACCTTGTGTGTATCCCCAGAACAACAGACATACACATGTACACTAAAAATACCATCTTACTAAAAAGAATGAAAAACACAAGCACAATTTTGTGTGCAGACGTGTATAAATATACAAATTAGAAAATGTACATTATGTAGGGGGTGGGGATAGTCAACCCCCCCCCCCCTTTAGACAACCTACAATGGAGGATTATAGTGGTACAGGGACAATGTCAGTCATAAAATAAATGGTGACTTATTTGTTGTTAGTGATCAATGATAAACACACAAATCAGTTAAGTAAATACATACATCGTTATTCTTGGCCTCAATGTCAGCCCCCAGGTCCACCAGCCTGGACACTGTCTCTGTGTGGCCCTTCAGTGATGCCATAAATAAAGGACTCCATCCTAACTACAACAGAAATAAACTATCTGTAAACATTCTATGTAAATAAACATTTGATCATCAAACCTTCTCAATGTAAGTAATACACCTACATATAACACATCATATGAATGAATAAATATTGAATGAATGAATTCAATGAATGAATGAATGAATGAATGAATGAATGAATGAATGAATGAATGAATGAATGAATGAATGAATGAATGAATGAATGAATGGCTACACACTTACAATGAAATATTTGTGTGAAATAATCTGACGTCTGCCATACTTAAAGTGTTATTAATGATCTGTGATTGTACACTTTGATCAATATATAAATTACAAAAATGTACACAATTTAGGGTGTGGGGACTGACCCCCGGGACAACCTACAATGGAGGATTATAATGGTACAGGGTGTCAGTCATAAAATAAATGGTGACTTATTTGTTGTTAGTGATCAATGATAAACACACAAATCAGTTAAGTAAATACATACATTGTTAGCCTTGGTGTTAATGTCAGCCCCCAGGTCCACCAGCCTGGACACTGTATCTGTGTGGCCGTTCTCTGATGCCACAAATAAAGGACTCTGTCCGTACTACAACAGAAATAAACTATCTGTAAACATTCTATGTAAATAAACATTTGATCATCAAATCTTCTCAATGTAAGTAATACACCTACATATAACAAAAGTAGTTTTTGTAACGGATCAAATCAAACGCGATATTTTCTGATTCAGGACAAAGATACGAGTTAAATAAATCGTCACACTCGTGGTGATGTCAGCCATGAGTTAAATAAATCGTCACACTCGTGGTGATGTCAGCCATGAGTTAAATAAATCGTCACACTCGTGGTGAAATATTTAATTAGTCAGCCATGATGTACTGTTGTAGCAGACATTGTTATGATATTTTCTGATTCAGACGGTGACACTTACTGTGAAATATTTAATTTATGTGACTGATGTCTGTCATGTGTGATGTGTTATTAATGATTTGTTGTCACAGATAAATGTTAAAACACAAGTAACTCACCGGTCCTTTACAGTTGACATCGGCCCCTTTCTTGATGTAGTCCTCCACCTTCTCAGTCTGACCATCCCTAGCAGCCCACCAAAGTCCCTGAAATGATATTATAACAGTCAATCCATAGTAACAGTAACACAATATATGTAAACGTAGATAAATGTACATTTATTTTTAATTGACCACCATCAAGTCTAATGTTCATTGTCCATTTTGTTAATCTGTCAACACATTTATGTGACCTGCCATTCATGTTATAAATGTTTTGTAAAAATTAAAATTCTATTTAGTCAAACAAAGATGGAGGATTGTAGTAAACAATACATGTTTGTGTTCACACAGCAATGGAAAACTATGTTGCTGACGTCTAATTAGACCATTAACACTGGACACCATGATAGTTGATACATGTATGGCTGAAAAATTGATAAAAGTGGCATTAAGCCACAGATCTGTACTTGTACATGTTAACGTATTAACTTCACAATATAAACTTTACTTACTACATTCAATTCTATTTGGGACATATTCTTCTAAATCTAAAATGTAAACAATATTTTCTTTGTTATTCATCTTTATTGCTGCTGAGAAAACAAATTGTTTAAGCAGACGACAAAAGTCTGGTATCAACTGGAAAAGATTTAAATAGCTTCATCACACCACCTCAAGGACATCATTAGTGCAACAGACCCTGGTCACATGACCAAAGTACATAACCTATTTTTGTAAGATGAAATGTACATTTTAACAAATATCTTTCATTGTTATTTTATATCTAAAATCAATATCATTAAGGAAACTGTCTTTTACAGACATTTATATTCTAGATTGACTACAAATTTAATGGATGTTTTTAATACATTTATTGATTGATAAATTATTATTGTTTAACATCCAGCAAACAATATTTCAGCTATATTCAGTACTCTTTAATACATGTATCCTGACATTTAATTTCAATAACCTATAACAAGTCTTCATTTTATACTACCTCTTTAACAGAAATGTATTGACTACATTGACTATGAATTTAACATATATTTTTGTCAATACATGTATCCAGATAGTTAACTTAATCCATTTGTTCAGTTTCCATGGTAACTGGAAAAATCTAAACTTAGTATGTACATGTACATGAACATATCCACATTATGTACAATTTGAACAAATGTTAGATTTAAAGATTTAAGAGATTTAATTTTTTGAACAGTTCTGTTTTAATTTGTGTTTTATGTTTTTTGTTTGTGTGGTGTTGCTAAAAGGGGAAAACAGAAAATGGAAAAATAAATATTCCCGTTTAAAATTTAAATTCCTGCAAGAGCTTATAGACGAAAAATTAACCATGTAACCACTATTGACCCAATCTAATCAGAACACAGAGCAGTATTCAGTGTTGTAAATAATGTAGGGGACACAATCTGGTAACCTGTTACTGGTACCCAATCAGAACACAGTGCAGTATTCAGTGTTGTAAATAATGAAGGGGACACAATCTGGTAACCTGTTACTGGTACCCAATCAGAACACAGTGCAATATTCAGTGCTGTAAATAATGAAGGGGACACAATCTGGTAACCTGTTACTGGTACACAATCAGAACACAGCACAGTATTCAGTGTTGTAAATAATGAAGGGGACACAATCTGGTAACCTGTTACTGGTACCCAATCAGAACACAGTGCAATATTCAGTGCTGTAAATAATGAAGGGGACACAATCTGGTAACCTGTTACTGGTACACAATCAGAACACAGAGCAGTATTCAGTGTTGTAAATAATGAAGGGGGCACAATCTGGTAACCTGTTACTGGTACCCAATCAGAACACAGAGCAGTATTCAGTGTTGTAAATAATGAAGGGGGCACAATCTGGTAACCTGTTACTGGTACCCATTCAGAACACAGCGCAGTATTCAGTGTTGTAAATAATGTAGGGGACACAATCTGGTAACCTGTTACTGGTACCCAATCAGAACACAGAGCAGTATTCAGTGTTGTAAATAATGTAGGGGACACAATCTGGTAACCTGTTACTGGTACCCAATCAGAACACAGTGCAGTATTCAGTATTGTAAATAATGTAGGGGACACAATCTGGTAACCTGTTACTGGTACCCAATCAGAACACAGTGCAATATTCGGTGTTGTAAATAATGAAGGGGGCACAATCTGGTAACCTGTTACTGGTACCCAATCAGAACAAAGTGCAGTATTCAGTGTTGTAAATAATGTAGGGGACATAATCTGGTAACCTGTTACTGGTACCCAATCTGGTAACCTGTTACTGGTATCCAATCTGGTAACCTGTTACTGGTACCCAATCTGGTAACCTGTTACTGGTACCCAATCTGGTAACCTGTTACTGGTACCCAATCAGAACACAGAGCAGTATTCAGTGTTGTAAATAATGTAGGGGGCACAATCTGGTAACCTGTTACTGGTACCCAATCAGAACACAGTGCAATATTCAGTGTTGTAAATAATGAAGGGGGCACAATCTGGTAACCTGTTACTGGTACCCAATCAGAACACAGAGCAGTATTCAGTGTTGCAAATAATGTAGGGGACACAATCTGGTAACCTGTTACTGGTACCCAATCAGAACACAGAGCGGTATTCAGTGTTGTAAATAATGAAGGGGACACAATCTGGTAACCTGTTACTGGTACACATTCAGAACACAGCACAGTATTCAGTATTGTAAATAATGAAGGGGGCACAATCCGGTAACCTGTTACTGGTACCCAATCAGAACACAGCGCAGTATTCAGTGTTGTAAATAATGTAGGGGACACGATCTGCTGTTACTGGTACCCAATCTGGTAACCTGTTACTGGTATCCAATCAGAACACAGCACAATATTCAGTGTTGTAAATAATGAAGGGGACACAATCTGGTAACCTGTTACTGGTACCCAAACTGGTAACCTGTTACTGGTACCCAATCAGAACACAGCACAGTATTCAGTATTGTAAATAATGTAGGGGACACAATCTGGTAACCTGTTACGGGTACCCATTCAGAACACAGCACAGTATTCAGTGTTGTAAATAATTTAGGGGACACAATCTGGTAACCTGTTACTGGTACCCAAACTGGTAACCTGTTACTGGTACCCAATCAGAACACAGCACAGTATTCAGTATTGTAAATAATGTAGGGGACACAATCTGGTAACCTGTTACGGGTACCCATTCAGAACACAGCACAGTATTCAGTATTGTAAATAATGTAGGGGACATAATCTGGTAACCTGTTACGGGTACTCATTCAGAACACAGCACAGTATTCAGCATTGTAAATAATGTGGGGGACACAATCTGGTAACCTGTTACTGGTACACATTAACTACCATCAGCATGATCAGTTCAGAATAATGTAGAAACAAAAAATGTCTATGCCGTTCTATTTATTGGCCCAACATGATAAAAAGTAGTCAGAAACCCGATTTCGAAAAAAGAAGTGAAACATTTGGAATGATGATTATGACAAAACACTTAATGCACAGCTGAAAATAAACATTATACAATAAGTGACTTTAATATAGGTGCTGGTGGCTATCAGGATTTATCAGCCAGAGATAAAATAATCACCGAGCTTACATGATCAGATAACCAAGGATGCCTTTTCCAATGGAGCGCCTTCTCCTGTCCATGAGTACCTCTGATAGGGAGGGGTCATGTCCACATGTACCTGTGATAAGGAGGGGTCATGTCCACATGTACCTGTGACAAGTAGGGGTCATGTCCACATGTACCTGTGATAGGTAGGGGTCATGTCCACATGTACCTGTGATAGGTAGGGGTCATGTCAATGGCAACCTGTGATAGGTAGGGGTCATGTCCATGTGTACCTGTGATAGGTAGGGGTCATGTCCATGTGTACCTGTGATAGGTAGGGGTCATGTCCACGTGTACCTGTGATAGGTAGGGGTCATGTCCATGTGTACCTGTGATAGGTAGGGGTCATGTCCACGTGTACCTGTGATAGGTAGGGGTCATGTCAATGGCAACCTGTGATAGGTAGGGGTCATGTCCATGTGTACCTGTGATAGGTAGGGGTCATGTCCATGTGTACCTGTGATAAGTAGGGGTCATGTTCATGGCAACCTGTGATAGGGAGGAAGTGGCAATCCTAGTACTAAAAGTATAGCATGTTTGCATGGTTTGGTTAAGATAGTTTTTACTAGCATGCATTTGAAAACATCCTTCTTGGGGTGTTGCAACATCAGGCAACAGTCCAAAACACTACCCCCTCCCGCCACCAGCGGAAACTATGACCATGATCTCTGGATCTGTGGAGATTTCGTGAAAAATTCTAAGTTCAAAAACCGATAACTCCCACAAAATTTTTAAAATCAAGATTTCCTGGTAATATGCACAACTACATATGGTGTACTTGCTATGTATCACTCTTCATAAAGTTTTGTTCAGTAGTTTCAGAGGAGTTGAGCGGAAACCATGATTTATGAGGAATTTTTTAAAAGTTCTAAGGGCCATAACTCACACAAAATGTTGAGGATCAGAATTTCCTGGTAATATGTTCAACTACATATGGTGTAGTTGTTATATAACAAGTTTCGTAAAATTTGGTTGAGTAGTTTCAGAGGAGAAATCTAATTAAAATTAAATCTTTCATTTGCTCCCTTTATTTGTTATTGGTGGGCCATAGCAATAAAGGGGGGAGCAAGTGAAAGATTTAATTTTAATTAGATGTTCATAGAAGCTGAGGGAAATAACTTTGTAACGGACAGATGGACAAACTGACGGATAGACGGAAAACAAAAAAACAATTGTCTCCCCACCATGTGAGGGGGGGAGACATAATTATAAAGATTTGCAATATCTGCTTGAAACATGTTTGCAACACGTACTTACATGTATGGACTATGGCTGGAATAGACTATAGTGGAAGGGAGGTAACTCCTTCACGTATGTATAGACTAGAGCTGGAATAGACTATAGTGGAAGGGAGGTAACTCCTACATGTATGTATAGACTAGAGCTGGAATAGACTATAGTGGAAGGGAGGTAACTCCTACATGTATGTATAGACTAGAGCTGGAATAGACTATAGTGGAAGGGAAGTAAATCCTACATGTATGTATGGACTATAGATGGAATAGACTATAGTGGAAGGGAAGTAACTCCTATATGTATGTATGGACTATAGATGGAATAGACTATAGTGGAAGGGAGGTAACTCCTACATGTATGTATGGACTACTACTGGAATAGACTATAGTGGAAGGGAGGTAACTCCTACATGTATGTATGGACTATAGATGGAATAGACTATAGTGGAAGGGAGGTAACTTCTACATCTATGTATGGAATATGACTGGAATAGACTATAGTGGAAGGGAGGTAACTTCTACATGATGTACGGACTATATATGGCTGGAATAGACTATAGTGGAAGGGAGGTAACTCCTACATGTATGTATAGACTATGGCTGGAATACACTATAGTGGAAGGGCGGTAACTTCTACATGTATGTATGGACTATGACTGGAATAGACTATAGTGGAAGGGAAGTAACTCCTATATGTATGTATGGACTATAGATGGAATAGACTATAGTGGAAGGGAGGTAACTCCTACATGTATGTATGGACTACCACTGGAATAGACTATAGTAGAAGGGAGGTAACTCCTACATGTATGTATGGACTATAGATGGAATAGACTATAGTGGAAGGGAGGTAACTCCTACATGTATGTATGGACAATGACTGGAATAGACTATAGTGGAAGGGAGGTAACTCCTACATGTATGTATGGACTATGGCTGGAATAGACTATAGTGGAAGGGAGGTAACTTCTAAATGTATGTATGGACTATGGCTGGAATAGACTATAGTGGAAGGGAGATAAATCCTACATGTATGTATGGACTATGGCTGGAATAGACTATAGTGAAAGGGAGATAAATCCTACATGTATGTATGGACTATGGCTGGAATAGACTATAGTGGAAGGGAGGTAACTTCTACATGTATGTATGGACTATGTCTGGAAAAGACTATAGTGGATGGGAGGTTACTCCTACATGTATGTATGGACTATGGCTGGAATAGACTATAGTGGAAGGGAGGTAACTTCTAAATGTATGTATGGACTATGGCTGGAATAGACTATAGTGGAAGGGAGGTAACTCCTACATGTATGTATGGCCTATGGCTGGAATAGACTATAGTGGAAGGGAGGTAACTTCTACATGTATGTATGGACTATGGCTGGAATAGACTATAGTGGAAGTGAGGTAACTCCTACATGTATGTATGGCCTATGGATGGAATAGACTATAGTGGATGGGAGGTAACTCCTACATGTATGTATGGACAATGGCTGGAATAGACTATAGTGGAAGGGAGGTAACTCCTACATGTATGTATGGACAATGGCTGGAATAGACTATAGTGGAAGGGAGGTAACTCCTACATGTACATGTATGTATAGACTAGAGCTGGAATAGACTATAGTGGAAGGGAGGTAACTCCTGCATGTATGTATGGACTATGGCTGGAATAGACTATAGTGGAAGGGAGGTAACTTCTACATGTATGTATAGACTATGGCTGGAATAGACTATAGTGGAAGGGAGGTAACTTCTACATGTATGTATGGACTATGACTGGAATAGACTTTAGTGGAAGGGAGGTAACTTCTACATGTATGTATGGACTATATATGGCTGGAATAGACTATAGTGGAAGGGAGGTAACTAATACATGTATGTATAGACTATGGCTGGAATAGACTATAGTGGAAGGGAGGTCACTTCTACATGTATGTATGGACTATGACTGGAATAGACTATAGTGGAAAGGAAGTAAGTCCTACTTGTATGTATGGACTATAGATGGAATAGACTATAGTGGAAGGGAGGTAACTCCTACATGTATGTATGGCCCATGGATAGAATAGACTATAGTGGATGGGAGGTAACTCCTACATGTATGTATGGACTATGGCTGGAATAGACTATAGTGGAAGGGAGGTAACTTCTACATGTATGTATGGACTATGGCTGGAATAGACTATAGTGGAAGGGAGGTAACTCCTACATGTATGTATGGACTATGGCTGGAATAGACTATAGTGGAATGGAGGAAACTTCTACATGTATGTATGGACTATGGCTGGAATAGACTATAGTGGAAGGGAGGTAACTTCTACATGTATGTATGGACTATGTCTGGAATAGACTATAGTGGATGGGAGGTAACTCCTACATGTATGTATGGACTATGGCTGGAATAGACTATAGTGGAAGGGAGGTAACTTCTAAATGTATGTATGGACTATGGCTGGAATAGCAGTCTTCACGAAATCTTTCCAAAGAATGGTGGACATTCGGTCCACCAACTTCCCCAGAAATGCTGGACCGAAGCAGCTTTTGCCGGACCAAATTTGTCTGATGTTGCCATTGTTTACATTTAACTAGCTACCTTACATGCATGTAGATACAGACATAAATCTCATACATAAAAGTTATTGTAAACATCATACTATTCATAACTGTTATAATCAAGCTGTGTATATCTGGACAAATGTGTCTAAAGAATATACATAAAATAACATTTATTATACACAGAAATACTTCACAAGGCTGAAAGCAACTGCTCCATGGGACACCCATCTACAGAAATTATCATTTGGTCATTGATAACTAGTTATCTTTATTCCTTCAATTTCAGCTTACTAGTATATATTTTATGTATTATCAAAGCCAATGATTAAAATAAAATATGTTTTAAATGAACTTTTGAGTTTCAACCCCATTTTAAAGTGTTTGTTTATCAAACAGTTACGATTTTTCATTAAAGGCCATTGTAGTCTACTTTTTTCTCATTTCTCGCTGTTGGTAATTAGACGTATCCAGGAAATAAACAAATGGCGCGTAATCCATTTGCCAAACTAAAATGTTTCAAAAATGAGTTAAATACGCAGGATCTTTTCAACTTTTACTGGTCTTACATATTTCCTCAAAAGTTGGAAGTCTGTGTGAATCAGTTCTACCAGATATATAAGTATTTTCTGTGAATGAACCATCAGGGCAACTTGAACTTCGATAATAACAATGTCGGACTTTCGGACCGACGAAACACGATTTTTTACCGGTCCAAGCGTTATTATATCGGTTTTGTCCGTCGGACCGACGCATTTCGTGAAGACTGGAATAAACTATAGTGGAAGGGAGGTAACTCCTACATGTATGTATGGCCTATGGCTGGAATAGACTATAGTGGAAGGGAGGTAACTTCTACATGTATGTATGGACTATGGCTGGAATAGACTATAGTGGAAGGGAGGTAACTCCTACATGTATGTATGGCCCATGGATAGAATAGACTATAGTGGATGGGAGGTAACTCCTACATGTATGTATGGACTATGGCTGGAATAGACTATAGTGGAAGGGAGGTAACTTCTACATGTATGTATGGACTATGGCTGGAATAGACTATAGTGGAAGGGAGGTAACTCCTACATGTATGTATGGACTATGGCTGGAATAGACTATAGTGGAATGGAGGAAACTTCTACATGTATGTATGGACTATGGCTGGAATAGACTATAGTGGAAGGGAGGTACTTCTACATGTATGTATGGACTATGTCTGGAATAGACTATAGTGGATGGGAGGTAACTCCTACATGTATGTATGGACTATGGCTGGAATAGACTATAGTGGAAGGGAGGTAACTTCTAAATGTATGTATGGACTATGGCTGGAATAGCAGTCTTCACGAAATCTTTCCAAAGAATGGTGGACATTCGGTCCACCAACTTCCCCAGAAATGCTGGACCGAAGCAGCTTTTGCCGGACCAAATTTGTCTGATGTTGCCATTGTTTACATTTAACTAGCTACCTTACATGCATGTAGATACAGACATAAATCTCATACATAAAAGTTATTGTAAACATCATACTATTCATAACTGTTATAATCAAGCTGTGTATATCTGGACAAATGTGTCTAAAGAATATACATAAAATAACATTTATTATACACAGAAATACTTCACAAGGCTGAAAGCAACTGCTCCATGGGACACCCATCTACAGAAATTATCATTTGGTCATTGATAACTAGTTATCTTTATTCCTTCAATTTCAGCTTACTAGTATATATTTTATATATTATCAAAGCCAATGATTAAAATAAAATATGTTTTAAATGAACTTTTGAGTTTCAACCCCATTTTAAAGTGTTTGTTTATCAAACAGTTACGATTTTTCATTAAAGGCCATTGTAGTCTACTTTTTTCTCATTTCTCGCTGTTGGTAATTAGACGTATCCAGGAAATAAACAAATGGCGCGTAATCCATTTGCCAAACTAAAATGTTTCAAAAATGAGTTAAATACGCAGGATCTTTTCAACTTTTACTGGTTTTACATATTTACTCAAAAGTTGGAAGTCTGTGTGAATCAGTACTACCAGATATATAAGTATTTTCTGTGAATGAACCATCAGGGCAACTTGAACTTCGATAATAACAATGTCGGACTTTCGGACCGACGAAACAAGATTTTTTACCGGTCCAAGCGTTATTATATCGGTTTTGTCCGTCGGACCGACGCATTTCGTGAAGACTGGAATAGACTATAGTGGAAGGGAGGTAACTCCTACATGTATGTATAGCCTATGGCTGGAATAGACTATAGTCACATGATAGTGGAAGGGTGGTAACTTCTACATGTATGTATGGACTATGGCTGGAATAGACTATAGTGGAAGGGAGGTAACTCCTACATGTATGTATGGCCCATGGATAGAATAGACTATAGTGGATGGGAGGTAACTCCTACATGTATGTATGGACTATGGCTGGAATAGACTATAGTGGAAGGGAGGTAACTCCTACATGTATGTATAGACTAGAGCTGGAATAGACTATAGTGGAAGGGAGGTAACTCCTACATGTATGTATGGACTATGGCTGGAATAGACTATAGTGGAAGGGAGGTAACTTCTACATGTATGTATAGACTATGACTGGAATAGACTATAGTGGAAGGGAGGTAACTTCTACATGTATGTATGGACTATATATGGCTGGAATAGACTATAGTGGAAGGGAGGTAACTTCTACATGTATGTATGGACTATGACTGGAATAGACTATAGTGGAAGGGAGGTAACTTCTACATGTATGTATGGACTATATATGGCTGGAATAGACTATAGTGGAAGGGAGGTAACTTCTACATGTATGTATGGACTATGACTGGAATAGACTATAGTGGAAGGGAAGTAACTCCTACATGTATGTATGGACTATAGATGGAATAGACTATAGTGGAAGGGAGGTAACTCCTACATGTATGTATGGACGACTGGCATAGACTATAGTGGAAGGGAGGTAACTCCTACATGTATGTATGGACTATAGATGGAATAGACTATAGTGGAAGGGAGGTAACTCCTACATGTATGTATGGACAATGACTGGAATAGACTATAGTGGAAGGGAGGTAACTCCTACATGTATGTATGGACTATGGCTGGAATAGACTATAGTGGAAGGGAGGTAACTTCTACATGTATATATGGACTATGGCTGGAATAGACTATAGTGGAAGGGAGGTAACTCCTACATGTATGTATGGACTATGGTTGGAATAGACTATAGTGGAAGGGAGGTAACTTCTACATGTATGTATAGTCTCAATCATCCAGACGCTTAATTACATTTGTGCATCTGGATTCATTTCTATATTGAACTCGTTACTATTACGCCCAAAACTGGGCGTAATTTTTGATTGGATGATATTTTTCTAAAAAAATTACTTCCGTTCATATCAAGATGTGTATAACAAATTGTGTCAAAGTTTACATTTGAATATTTTAATAAAATATAACTTTATCAATTTATTAAACAAATATTATTGTTGTGCACAATCAAGAGTGAATCTGAATGTTACGTCATATTATAAGTATGCATGGTTTTCCTGGTTTAAAAATAGAGCCCTAAAAATAGAATCATTGTTTTGTCTCCACCTATTGGTAGCGAAATTACAACAAGGTGATCCCAGACGCTATTATATATGCGTCTGGGTGATCGAGACTACATGTATGTATGGACTATGGCTGGAATAGACTATAGTGGAAGGGAGGTAACTTCTACATGTATGTATGGACTATGTCTGGAATAGACTATAGTGGATGGGAGGTAACTCCTACATGTATGTATGGACTATGGCTGGAATAGACTATAGTGGAAGGGAGGTAACTTCTAAATGTATGTATGGACTATGGCTGGAATAGACTATAGTGGAAGGGAGGTAACTCCAACATGTATGTATGGCCTATGGCTGGAATAGACTATAGTGGAAGGGAGGTAACTTCTACATGTATGTATGGACTATGGCTGGAATAGACTATAGTGGAAGGGAGGTAACTCCTACATGTATGTATGGCCTATGGATGGAATAGACTATAGTGGATGGGAGGTAACTCCTACATGTATGTATGGACTATGGCTGGAATAGACTATAGTGGAAGGGAGGTAACTTCTAAATGTATGTATGGACTAAACTAGCTGGAAAAGCTTATAGTGGATGGGAGGTAAGTTCAGGTAACTCCTACATGTATGTATGGACTAAACTAGCTGGAAAATCCTATAGTGGATGGGAGGCAACTCCTACGTGTATACATGGAATATAGCTGGAATAGCCTATAGAGGATGTGAGATAACTGATAAATGTATTTAATCACTATAACTGGAATAGACTATAGTGGATGGGAGGTAACTCCTACATGTATGTAATTGTATCCACTATGCAGTCATAGAAATTAAGATTTGAATCCACAGGTGAGTCGGACCTGTAGATCAAAAATTTTCATGATTTTTACAGGTCCGAACTAAAATTCACAGGTCCGAAAAAAATTACAATATTATAATCAGTCTATGTCATTTTCGTAGTATTCCAGGTAATGCTACGGCAATGTACCTAAACATGGAGGCTGCCATTTCATGCATTTTGAGAAAAATATGGAACTGCGCATGCGTACTGCATTATATGTAAATTTTATTACCGATGACACCAATTTAATCAGAAAATTATGACCATGATGACACGACGCTGTATCCAAACCTGGGACCAGCGCCATAAACATTTTCTTTGCTGAGAACTTTTTTATTCTCAATTTCATCCAATCAAATCTTTCCTTTTCCCTTGTTGTCATGGTAGTTGAGTAAATTCTTATGCTGAGCAAACATTTTTTTACTTAAGTAGGTTTTATGGCGCTGGGTCCTGATATACACAACATATTTAATAGCTACAATTTGATTAACATGACATAGAAGGAAACATGGCTTGTTATTTTTACCGGTCAGTTGGAAAGACTTGGCGAACAAATTAACCATCCCAACGGTCTGTTTTACCGGCTGCGGACCGTTGGACTGGTGCTAATTTCAAAGACTGACTATGGCTGGAATAGACTATAGTTGATGGGAGGTAACTCCTACATGTATTTATGGACTATGGATGCAATATACGGTTTTGTGCATTAAAATATTATCAACAGAGGTCGTGGTCTTGTTTTGTCAAATAAAAACATGTGCGACATTTTTGCATAGATCCAATTGTACTGGAAATGTTGTACATATATTTAATTTGTGTCCTGCATTTTCAGTTACATGGTAATTTGATAAGATTTTTATAAAATCATCGATAAAAATCAGCTGTTTCATGTGAGTAAATCGGACAAATCATTAGCATTTACCTTCATTTGAAAAATTCTGAAACTGTAATGCCTAACAGAAGAGCAATATGACATATATATTTGTTTATTTAGATCAATTTCCAAGCAGAAAAACACTGGCAAAATACTTGTCATCCACCTCGATTTCACACAATTTTGTTGACAAGGAACATGCTATTTTAATGCATAAGGGAGAGCTAAAGCTAGGAGTCAAATGATCTTATAGGCAGTCTCGGGGTTTTACTACTATAACAAGGATGACAAGCAAATATATATATATATATATTTATTTTCTATAAACTTGACACTTTCTACTGACACTTCAAAAATTTATTGCATTTCATTTATCATAGATGTGAGTAAACTGCAACTGGACCATACTACTATATTAAGGAATTTCACAGGGGGACATTCAAAACTAAACTACAAAACCGTATACTGCTACCTATGGCTGGAATAGACTGTAGTGGATGGGAGGTAACTCCTACATGTATGTATGGTCAATGGCTACAATAGACTATAGTGGATGGGTGGTAGCTCCTACATGTTTGTCTGGACTATAGGTAGAATGTGGATCCGAGGTGTAGCATTATTGTCATACCGGTAGCTACACCAGTATGGATGGGGGGTAACTCCTACATGTATGTATAGACTATAGCTGGAATAGACTATAGTGGATGGGAGGTAACTCCTACAATGCATTGGTCCACGGAAAGACAAGAAAACTGCCGATCATTACCCCCCCGCCCCCCCCCCCATCTAAAAAACACACACACAAGACAACGTTTCGAAGTCAATAGCGATGTAGCTGTGGAACTGCACAGCTCTTGTAGTTCTTAGGTCACCACTAGATAAATAAAGTAAGGATCCACGGTTCCGCAGCTGAGCTAGTGAGCACATGGCCTACGTCTGAATCTGAACTCGATGACATAAAATCTAGCTGTGACATCGTACTAGAATTATTGAAACTTGTCAGTGTCGTGGATTTAACATTAAACACATACATTTTCTACATGAATAAAACATTTCTTTACGCTCGTTACCTTTGAAAAAGTTGTTCGTTTCCATGCGCAGGTACCGCGTCCCGGAAATATTCTTAAAACCTATACTGCTGGTCCCGACCTTGTCGCAATTAGATTGCGATTATTAATACGGGTTAAATGGTTACTTATTTCCTAAAGGCATCTTGTTAAGAAACAAATTAATTATGCAGTAAAAGCAACTGACATTCTTGACATATTTTAACAAAATTTAAAAAACGATACAGCTAGATATGAATAACAATTAATGTCTTTAAAATAAGACAATCACATATATTGGTATTTTCACTTTGATCTCTAAGTAAACAAATTTCCAGCATAATTTCATAATTTTTAGCGAGAACGATTGTACAGGGAAATACACAAGGTAATGATTTATTGAAAATTATATGAAAACTTCTCTATGGTAACTGAACAACTCGGACCTTAATTAGTTAGGACCACTCGGTATCTTTATCTGTATGTTGTATTCAAAAGTGGCTCACTATTGATAATTTTTGAGTTGAGTGGGGGGGGGGGGTGCGCTGATGTTAGTCGCACAGAGCAGATATTGGATTCAAAGTTAATAATTCTGTTTTAAATTAAGGTAAAGATTTCGCTGTAACACACTGATCTGCCAAAGAGTTCAAGTCTTTAATTGTTCTCGGTACAAATGAATTTTTGAAAGTATCAGTGTTACAATGTATATAATTCAATGCTTTTGAGTTTGATTTCCTTTGTTTACGTGGGTTTAGATACAAGTCAAGTGGGTCAGTTGGTAGCAATACCAGGTCGTTCAAGATTTTAAAAAGTAGAATGAGACGTAATTCTCTATGGCGTTCGGCTAGTGGCTTCCAGCCTAGACCGTTCATCATTACGATGACACTACTTTTATAGTTATAATCTTTTTGACCATTCTGGCGGCTTAATACGGTCCGACTTGTCCGCGGTCCGAGTTGTCTCATAGTATTGTCTATTTTAAAGCAAATGTGTTCAGCATATTATCATAACTACTATACTCATTGTGTGGTCCCGATGGCGGAGTAATAATTTGTCTTTATTTGATTGCGCAACTGTGAATACTGAGTTTGAGTTTCAATGCAAGCAGGGCCTGCTCGACTCCAATCATGACAAGGATTAGTCAACACTTTTGATTCCTCGCCAAAAGAATTGCTGAAAATCACTTTAAGCTTTTTTTGGTGCGGAATCAAAACTGTTAAATATCATTCAAACAAACAAACTGTATAACATAATTACTCTGTAATTACACGAAACGCCATTGTACCTGTGAAAACAATATTGATTTGTTATCTTTGGTTTGAATAAAAAAACGGACAAAATAAAATAAAAACATAGTAACACAAACGACTGATCAAATTCAGTGTTAGTCCACTGCCGTTGAAAGCGGACTAACACTGAATTTAATTAGTCGTTAATCAGTTGAGCGGCCCCCAGACCCCTTGCTGTAAAGACCACCCTGCTTCACGAGCTGGGGGGGGACACTTCTTGTCCCTATTGGTTAAATCTCCGATCGTACAACTATTTTTGTGAGAGCTTACTTAAATTTTAACATAAATAAGGTCTGATTTTTCAAATATTAAAACATCGCAATATAATTATATATCCTACAACTATTCGGTCTATCATATCTGATATTTGTTCAACTGTAAACTGCCCAAGGTGCAGGTAATACTTGCGCATTTTGAAATTTTGGTTATATACTGCTTTCTGGTGGTTTGTTGTCTACTTAACATATTACCATAAATTTCCATTCAATTTTTTATTTCCTATTCACTGTCGATCCATTGATGGCTTTGGGCATTTTTTTTTTGCTCACTTGTTGGGTTGGGCTCTTTCTTTTACACATTCCGCGACCTCATTTAATTACATTCTATATTTTAAATTGCAAACATCACAAAACCAAGTATCACCGTCTTCGTGTTGTAACCATGACAACCCCTATGGCACCATGTTTATTATCACACCTTTCTATGTCTCAAGTTTTTCTCGGTACTGGTATGCCTATAATTTAGTTTCCTTATCCCCTAACAAAAACGGTATTACTCCCATCAACTTCAATGTAGCGCCTCAGGGGCTTGTAAAAATCGATTTACTTGCGCTTTCCAATGATTACTGGGTAAATTTTGTTATAGTGTGGGAGAAGGGAAGAAGCAGAGTCTTTACCCGCTAACTTAAAAAAAATAATTACTTTACCCCTACATGTTGTATCTACACCGGTTTGTAATTATGTCTGTTAAGAAATTAATTATCTTCTTGAAAAACCGTACCTTTATGCTTTCTTTGTCATTAAACTTAAGAAATAGATTATTGCGAGCGGGCTTTATGGGAATTAGAACATGGTCAGACCTTATATTTGTCAATATTTTATACCGAGCGATAGCGAGGTATAAAATGAAGACAAATATAAGGTCTGACCATGTTCTAATTCACATAAAGCCCGCTCGCAATAATCTATTTCGATTCTAATATGTCTAACAAATGTTTTAAAATTTCGAAGCGGTTCTAAGAGGACGCTTTCAGTGGTAATATTGTTTTTTGAAACTAATACGATATATCCCAAAACAGTATGTTAAAGCAAATAAAATTGACATAAACATATTTTCTCGTCATTTTATTGAATGTACGTACCTTTTAAACAAAAATATTGAGAAATCTTAACGAAATTGCATCGTTCCAGTTTGAAATTTTCAGTTCAGCGTAATATGACGTCGGAATTCTAATTGTGACGTCATATTAATTCGAATGTAGAATTGTTAAAAAAAATAATGTATCGGGAGTAGTTTAAATCATATAAATCTCAGAATTCAGACTAAAAGTAACTAAATTATTAACAATAACGATATTTATGGATAACACATAACAAACGGCATTTGTAAGTCAGTTTTTACATTTACACTTAACACGCAGTTTACGCATGTGCGAACTAAACTTATGGGAATTTTGACACGGCTTTGTTTACATAGCTAAAGCAGGACGTCATATTAGAATCTTAAATTTTTAATATCTACCAGTTTTAAAAGAAACGGACAATAACCCTTGACGGAATTGTTGACTATCGTTTGTCGTTCTTGAGTTCTTTAGGTACTCACTTTCTCAGTAACGTTAAAGTCCACTTCTGTCAAGCCCCCCACCCCTACCCCTAGTCTCGATCATCCAGACGCTTCATTGCATTTGTGCGTTTGGATTCATCTCTATATTGAAATCGTTATGATTACGCCCAAAACAGGGCGTAATTTTTGGGTGAATGATATTTTTATTGTCTAAAAAATTACGTCCGTTCATATCAAGAAGTGTATAAAAAATTGTACCAAAGTTTACATTTAAATATTTTTTACAAAATATTATTGTTATGCGCAATCAAGAGAGAATCTTACTGTGACGTCATTTTATTAGTACATGGTTTTCCTGATCTACAAATATGGCCCTAAAATAAAATCATTGTTTTGTCTCCACCTATTGGTAGAAATTACAACAAGGTGATCCCAGACGCTATTATGTATACGTCTGGGTGATCGAGACTACCCCGCCCAATAACAACTAGAAACCTAGGCCGAATTTTACTTCCGTTTCAATCTGATGTTAGTTTTGTGATTTGTAGGATTAAACTTGCTTAAAAACGAGGATACGATTATTCGTTCTACTGGACACCATGCTATAGCTGAAACAAATCTGTCAAACAAAACAAACAAACAAACAAGCAAGTAAACAAACAAACAAACAAACACACACACACAAACAAACAAACAAGCAAACACACAAACAAACAAACAAACAAGCAAGCAAGTAAACAAACAAACAAACAAACACACAAACAAACAAACACACAAACAAACAAGCAAACAAACAAACAAACAAACAAACATAAGCCAATCGCCTACAATTTGTTATATTCCTTTAACATTTCATCGTATGCGACGTATATATTAAAATATTCAATACATATAAAATTTGCATATTCATGTTTATATTGTGGCAACAATTACACACTGTTTGGTCTGCATGCAAAAGAAACAAATTGGTTTTCACGCAAAATGTACACGGAAGTTACGTCATAAAAAGACTGGTCATAGAGCATCTTCGCTAGCCAAGGGTTACAATCCGATACTCTTTTATCTTCTTATGATCGTAACATTTGGCTAGCGAAGATGGTCATAAAGTGGTATTTGTAATAATACACTGTATTTGTTGTATCAATTTTAAACGTTATTATTCACACTTTTATTTTCTATCTGTGTCTATCGACAAGATTTCTAGATGACGTTTTCTGTGCAATAAGTGCTATGATAAAATGTCTACGGAAAGACACGAAAACTGCCGATCATTACCCCCCCCGCCCCCACCCTCCAAAAAATACATACCAGGGTTAATAGAATTTGCTATGCCAGACGGCGCGCTTGTATGAACATCATTCCATTTAAATGCAAAACAATTGGCACAAACGTGTCCTACTTTTATGATCATGGTGATTTCTTCTCGCAGAAGAACGGTCACTGGATATACTCTTTTCCTAAGGCGGCCTATTAATTAATGCGCCCAGGATAGAAGAGTAGGCACTGGATAGGCTCTTTTCATGAAGCGGTCTCTTAATTAATGCCCCCAGGATAAATGAGCAGGCACTTGATAGGCTTTTTTCCTGATGCGGCCTCCTAATTAATGTGCCCAGTATAGAAGAGCAGGCAATTGTTAGGCTTTCTTTCGGAGGCGGCTTCTTCATTAATGCATTTGAACACTTGGGATGCAGCTCTCATATTTTTTTCGTATAAATATTCATCAGTCGAAAATCACGTGACTTCTAAGAGTTCCACTTATATTGCAAAATAAAACATTTAATTTAGCCTAATCTTAGCTTCAGTATTAGCAAGCCGATGAATAGTTTAACTCATTTACAAAAACAATATATTTCCGCTATAATTTCGTCAGATTCGCTTACTGAACCTCAATTGGATTATTAAAAAATGACTAAAACATGTTCTCAAGACCTCTAGGAACCTAGAAAGTTCTTCTTTTGCGGTTATTGTTCATATAAACTTAAAACTTGGAGCCGAAAAGTATATATTTTACAGGTGAACCAATTTTAGCACCACGAGGAAGTAAACATAATTTCCAGAAATTTTAACAAAAAGATATTTTAGTTTGTCTCAGACATTATATGTATAGACTGTCCATGATTTCAAGTTGTTTCTTATTATTTCGGTGTACAGATGAAAATTGACCATCCATCGTGGAAAGCTGTTATGTCGGTAAAATAATTTTTCAATTAGGTCTCCATTTAATTATGCAAATTAGCAAAATGATATATATTTCTGGATAAGTGCACTGTTAGGGTGCTCGGGAGTAACGTCCGGAATCATAAAATGTGCGGTGCTGCCTATATTTTCGACATCAGTTTTAGTCGGAACTCATGTCCTCTCCTTACCTTCCTTCTTTTTGTATTATAATCAGAACACATGTCCTCCCCCTCACCTTCCTTCTTTTTGTATTATCTTCAGAACTCATGTCCTCCCCCTCACCTTCCTTCTTTTTGTATTATAATCATAACTCATGTCCTCCCCCTCACCTTTATCCTTTCCGTATTTTATTCAGAACGCATGTACCCACCTCACCTTCCCGCTTTTCGTATAAAACGTTACTCAAGCATATACATCGCAATTGAAAACCAATTTGCATGAAATTTTATTACATTAACAGAAAAGACAAAGCAAGCCAAAAGATACGGGTTAATATATCAGTAATATTTATTAAAAGACATACCTGTTTACTAGGCTTGGTTGGAACTCAAACAAAACTGTGTTTTTATGATAGTAATAGGTTTGCTGCTATTCTGTAAATCTAGTATGAACTACACAATAGTTTTTCTGCAAGGTTTAAAAAACTAAGGTATCCTTCGAATCAGGAACAAAATACACAATGTGCCTAACGTTATATAAAACGACTTGAGCTGTAAAACATAGAAACAGTTTGATAATTAGTCATAAAGGTACTTGATATTTAACAGGATGTCAGATTTGTTAAACGGAAACTATTTCCGTCCCTGTATGTGGCGATAACAATTACTCAGTTTTCATTTTCCTTATTTCAGCATACGTATCTAGTTAATATTTTATAAAATTGTTCAAATAGAAATTGGTTTTAAAGCGTTAAGAAATTTGCACAATATAACCATCTTGTAGTCATATGTTTTTGCGTATTTGTACTATCTATTCCGTTGCAAAATTAACTTTCAATACTCTATAAACTCAATATCCATATATTACCTGATTTTACCAATGCCTGGAAGTAAAACTAAATAACCAGGCGATGGAACAACAGCAATGTTTGGTGACGTAGTTAAACTGAATTACAGGACTTCGAAGGAGCAACAAAACTGATTGGTGACGTAGTAAAATTAGTAGAAACAACAGCAGGACTTGGTGACGTAGTCAAACTGGATAAACAGACTTGGTACGAGCAACAACAGTGTTTTGTGACGTAATAAAGACGAATTACCATAAATGACGACTGGAAATGAGACCTTCCATCGGATGTAAGCGTTCTTAATGTTCTGCGTTCTGACATGATGATGTGGTATCAGATTTTTCCACTGTACTATAACAAGATGTCTAGCTGGTAGAAACTTTTATTGAGTGTCAGATCCTCGGAGAGGGTGAAAAAGTAAAAGAACAAAAATACAATCATAAGACAAAGGTGCAAAAACGATGATAAGGTAGAACTAGATGAATGAATATCCACTATGCATTTTTAAAGAACACTGGCTATAAAGGGAAGAAGAAGAACCCTCTCCCGTGATAAAGTCAATTTACATATTCTTTATACACGGAGTTACCTCCCCTTCCAGTTTTTTAGGTTTTGTTGTTGTTTTTTTTTGTTAAAATGTATGTTTTGATTTCAAAGAATTTCTCATTCCATGTTGAGCACACGTTGAGCACACCCGGTCCGAGCAGACGATAAACCAAAAATTTACGTCGGAAATTGTTGCTAGTTTTATACCGTCTCAGTTAAAATGCACTGTGAAATGGTAGTATTTTTTCTGACCATGCCGAGAAATTACCCCAAGTTTTGATTCAAAGCTATCCCGCTATGGTCATCATTTTTAATTAACATACATATCTGTAGCAAGACTAGAAGTGCTCGTTACGCCACGGGGCAATAAATTCTCTATCTGTCTTTTCCCTCTAATAATTGTTTTATGAGTTGTGAAAGTTTAAGAAAAGGAAAACACATTTAACACATAGCAGAGTGATTTATACGATAATGACTTACATAATACGAAAACTTGGTTTTCGGACGGTTATTTCTCTGCATGGTTACCTGACACGAATAAAACATATCAATAGAAAGGTGACAAGCACAATACAAATCCTAAAATCGATATGTTCATTCGAAGTTTGTGTAGAAAACATTCTTAAATAACTACAGATCAGTAGATCATATAATTCTCAAAAGTACTAATACTTTCAGCTATATCCGCTATAGTGCGTGCATAAGACAAGTTACAACTGGTCTGTACCTTAAACACATGATTAAAGGTTGTAATACGCGGTACTTGTACACAAAATTGGCGAGGGGAGGTTTACAATGGAGCAAAAAGAGGGAGGAGGACTGGGGGACAGAACAAAAAGGCGGAATGAGAGGAAAAATTAGATGCTCTATGACTTCCTGACGTAAACTAACAATAACAAGTGCAAAGCCTGACTGGAATTCAGCAAATCGATTATGAAACAAAACACGCACAATTCATGCTTTGAAGTCATTGAAAATACACCGACAGCTGCACAAAATCTTGGTGACAAAGGTTTACAAGAACTATCAATAAAATTTAAAGGGGAAATGCATCGACGAGAAATGTGTCAAAGCGTCCCGTCATAACATCACAAACAAATCTGTCAATGTTTTGCAATCTCTGAAAGCTTTATTTTAAATTTACATTTGTACGTCACCAACACAACGGAGAAAGACCTTACGTCATCAATGGAATGCATAATATGTTAGGGTGCTCTGAAGTAATGTCGTGAACCATAAAATGTGCGATGTTCGCATATAGGCTGCGCCAATATTAAAATTAGATACAGCAGACAATGTGCGCCTTTAAACAAAGGTTACCAGTAGCGTTCTAAATTAACTTTTACAATTGTGTTTTTGTAAGGATTTTGTATTATATTAAATTACCTCTGGAGGTTTTGATTGTGTGCATATTTGGACCCTCGTGTTCCTAGTTGGGTTTGGCGAAGCATGTAATTATTTTATATTTCTGTTCTTCCACAGTAAGGAAACTAAGCAGAACTCCACTTCCGGTATACCCACTAAGGTTGTGAGTTCAAGGCTGACAGTTACGATGTGTGGTAGATTCTAACCTTGACTGTCAATGACAGCCAGTCTGACGGTAGTAATGTGTGATATATTCTAACCTTGACTGTCAATGACAGTCAGTCTGACGGTTGCAATGTGTGGAGGATTATAACATTGAATGTCAATGACACCCAGTCTGACGGTGGCGATGTGTGGTAGATTCTAACCTTGGCTGCCAATGACAGTCAGTCTGAAGGTAGCAATGTTTGATGGATTCTAACCTTGACTGTCAATGACAGCCAGTCTGACGGTGGCAATGTGTGGTGGATTTTAACCTTAACTGTTAATGACAGCCAGTCTGACGGTGGCAATGTGTGGTGGATTCTAACCTTGACTGTCGATGACAGCCAGTCTGACAGTGGCGATGTGTGGTAAATTCTAACCTTTACTGTCAATGACAGTCAGTCTGACGGTGGCAATTTGTGGTGGATTCTAACCTTTACTGTCTATGACAGCCAGTCTGACAGTGACAATGTGTGGTAGATTCTAACCTTGACTGTCAATGACAGCCAGTCTGTCGGTGGCAATGTATGGTGGATTCTAACCTTGACTGTTAATGACAGCCAGTCTGACGGTGGCAATGTGTGGTGGATTCTAACCTTGACTGTTAATGACAGCCAGTCTGACAGTGACAATGTGTGGTAGATTCTAACCTTGACTGTTAATGACAGCCAGTCTGACGGTGGCAATGTGTGGTGGATTCTAACCTTAACTGTTAATGACAGCCGGTCTGACAGTGACAATGTGTGGTAGATTCTAACCTTGACTGTTAATGACAGCCAGTCTGACGGTGGCAATGTGTGGTGGATTCTAACCTAGACTGACAATGACAGCAAGTGTGACGGTGACAATGTGTGGTAGATTCTAACCTTGACTGTTAATGACAGCCAGTCTGACAGTGCCAATGTGTTGTAGATTCTAACCTTGATTGTCAATGACAGCCAGTCCGACGGTGGCAATGTGTGGTAGATTCTAATCTTGACTGTCAATGACAGTAAGTCTGACGGTGACAATGTGTGGTAGATTCTAACATTGGCTGTCAATGACAGTCAGTCTGACGGTTACAATGTGTGGAGGATTATAACATTGACTGTCAATGACAGCCAGTCTTACGGTGGCCATGTGTGGTAGATTCTAACCTTGGCTGCCAATGACAGCCAGTCTGACGGTAGCAATGTGTGATGGATTCTGACCTTGACTGTCAATGAGAGCCAGTCTGACGGTGGCAATGTGTGGTACATTCAAACCTTGACTGTCAATGATAGCCATTCTGACGGTTGCAATGTGTGGTGGATTCTAACGTTGACTGACAATGACAGCTTGTCTGACGGTGGCAATGTGTGGCAGATTCTAACCTTGACCGTCAATAACAGCCAGTCTGACAGTGGCAATGTGTGGCAGATTCTAACCTTGACCGTCAATGACAGCCAGTCTGACGGTGGAAATGTGTGTAGGATTCTAACCTTTACAGTCTATGACAGCCAGCCTGAAAGTGGCAATGTGTGGTGGATTCTAACCTTGACTGTCGATGACAGCCAGTCTGACAGTGGCGATGTGTGGTAAATTCTAACCTTTACTATCAATGACAGATAGTCTGAATGTGGCATTGTATGGTGGATTCTAACCTTGACTGTAAATGACAGCCAGTCTGACGGTGGCAATGTGTGGTAGATTCGAACCTTACTGTAAATGACAGCCAATCTGACGGTGGCAATGTGTGGTGGCTTCTAATCTTGAATGTCAATGACAGCCAGTCTGACATTGGCGATGTGTGATGGATTCTAACCTTGACTGTCGATGACAGCCAGTCTGACGGTGGCAATGTGTGGTGGATTCTAACCTTGACTGTCGATGACAGCCAGTCTGACGGTGACAATGTGTGGTAGATTCTAACATTGGCTGTCAATGACAGTCAGTCTGACAGTGGCAATGTGTGGTGGATTCTAACCTTGACTGTTAATGACAGCCAGTCTGACAGTGACAATGTGTGGTAGATTCTAACCTTGACTGTTAATGACAGCCAGTCTGACGGTGGCAATGTGTGGTGGATTCTAACCTTAACTGTTAATGACAGCCAGTCTGACAGTGACAATGTGTGGTAAATTCTAACCTTGACTGTTAATGACAGCCAGTCTGACGGTGGCAATGTGGGGTGGATTCTAACCTTAACTGTTAATGACAGTCAGTCTGACAGTGACAATGTGTGGTAGATTCTAAACTTGACTGTTAATAACAGCCAGTCTGACGGTGGCAATGTGTGGTGGATTCTAACCTAGACTGACAATGACAGCAAGTGTGACCGTGACAATGTGTGGTAGATTCTAACCTTGACTGACAATGACAGCAAGTGTGACCGTGACAATGTGTGTAGATTCTAACCTTGATTGTCAATGACAGCCAGTCTGACGGTGGCAATGTGGGGTGGATTATAACATTGACTGTCAATGACAGCCAGTCTGACGGTGGCCATGTGTGGTAGATTCTAACCTTGGCTACCAATGACAGCCAGTCTGACGGTGGCCATGTGTGGTAGATTCTAACCTTGACTGTTAATGACAGCCAGTCTGACGGTAGCAATGTGTGATGAATTCTAACCTTGACTGTCAATGACAGCCAGTGTGACGGTGGCAATGTGTGTAACATTCATACCTTGACTGTCAATTATAGCCATTCTGACGGTTGCAATGTGTGGTGGATTCTAACCTTGACTGACAATGACAGCCAGTCTGACGGTGGCAATGTGTGGCAGATTCTAACCTTGACCGTCAATGACAGCCAGTCTGACAGTGGCAATGTGTGGTAGATTCTAACCTTGACCGTCTATGACAACCAGTCTGACAATGGCAATGTGTGGTGGATTTTAACCTAGACTGACAATGACAGCCAGTATGACGGTGGCAATGTGTGGTGGCTTCTAACCTTGACTGACAATGACAGCCAGTCTGACGGTGGCAATGTGTGGTGGATTCTAACCTTGACTGACAATGACAGATTGTCTGAAGGTGGCATTGTATGGTGGATTCTAACCTTAACTGTTAATGACAGCCAGTCTGACAGTGACAATGTGTGGTAGATTCTAACCTTGACTGTTAATGACAGCCAGTCTGACGGTGGCAATGTGTGGTGGATTCTAACCTAGACTGACAATGACAGCAAGTGTGACGGTGACAATGTGTGGTAGATTCTAACCTTGACTGTTAATGACAGCCAGTCTGACAGTGCCAATGTGTTGTAGATTCTAACCTTGATTGTCAATGACAGCCAGTCCGACGGTGGCAATGTGTGGTAGATTCTAATCTTGACTGTCAATGACAGTAAGTCTGACGGTGACAATGTGTGGTAGATTCTAACATTGGCTGTCAATGACAGTCAGTCTGACGGTTACAATGTGTGGAGGATTATAACATTGACTGTCAATGACAGCCAGTCTTACGGTGGCCATGTGTGGTAGATTCTAACCTTGGCTGCCAATGACAGCCAGTCTGACGGTAGCAATGTGTGATGGATTCTAACCTTGACTGTCAATGAGAGCCAGTCTGATGGTGGCAATGTGTGGTACATTCAAACCTTGACTGTCAATGATAGCCATTCTGACGGTTGCAATGTGTGGTGGATTCTAACCATGACTGACAATGACAGCTTGTCTGACGGTGGCAATGTGTGGCAGATTCTAACCTTGACCGTCAATGACAGCCAGTCTGACGGTGGCAATGTGTGGCAGATTCCAACCTTGACCGTCAATGACAGCCAGTCTGACGGTGGAAATGTGTGTAGGATTCTAACCTTTACAGTCTATGACAGCCAGCCTGACAGTGGCAATGTGTGGTGGATTCTAACCTTGACTGTTAATGACAGCCAGTCTGACAGTGACAATGTGTGGTAGATTCTAACCTTGACTGACAATGACAGCCAGTCTGACGGTGGCAATGTGTGGTGGATTCTAACCTTGACTGTCGATGACAGCCAGTCTGACAGTGGCGATGTGTGGTAAATTCTAACCTTTACTGTCAATGACAGATAGTCTGAAGGTGACATTGTATGGTAGATTCGAACCTTACTGTAAATGACAGCCAATCTGACGGTGGCAATGTGTGGTGGCTTCCAATCTTGAATGTCAATGACAGCCAGTCTGACATTGGCGATGTGTGATTGATTCTAACCTTGACTGCCAATGACAGCCAATCTGACGGTAGCAATGTGTGATGAATTCTAACCTTGACTGTCAATGACTGCCAGTGTGACGGTGGCAATCTGTGGTACATTCATACCTTGACTGTCAATTATAACCATTCTGACGGTTGCAATGTGTGGTGGATTCTAACCTTGACTGTCGATGACAACCAGTCTGACATTGGCGATGTGTGATGGATTCTAACCTTGACTGTCGATGACAGCCAGTCTGACGGTGGCAATGTGTGGTGGATTCTAACCTTGACTGTCGATGACAGCCAGACTGACGGTGACAATGTGTGGTAGATTCTAACATTGGCTGTCAATGACAGTCAGTCTGACAGTGGCAATGTATGGTGGATTCTAACCTTGACTGTTAATGACAGCCAGTCTGACAGTGACAATGTGTGGTAGATTCTAACCTTGACTGTTAATGACAGCCAGTCTGACGGTGGCAATGTGTGGTGGATTCTAACCTTAACTGTTAATGACAGCCAGTCTGACAGTGACAATGTGTGGTAGATTCTAACCTTGACTGTTAATGACAGCCAGTCTGACGGAGCAATGTGTGGTGGATTCTAACCTTAACTGTTAATGACAGTCAGTCTGACAGTGACAATGCGTGGTAGATTCTAAACTTGACTGTTAATGACAGCCAGTCTGACGGTGGCAATGTGTGGTAGATTCTAACCTTGGCTGCCAATGACAGCCAGTCTGACGGTAGCAATGTGTGATGGATTCTAACCTTGACTGTCAATGAGAGCCAGTCTGATGGTGGCAATGTGTGGTACATTCAAACCTTGACTGTCAATGATAGCCATTCTGACGGTTGCAATGTGTGGTGGATTCTAACCATGACTGACAATGACAGCTTGTCTGACGGTGGCAATGTGTGGCAGATTCTAACCTTGACCGTCAATGACAGCCAGTCTGACGGTGGCAATGTGTGGCAGATTCCAACCTTGACCGTCAATGACAGCCAGTCTGACGGTGGAAATGTGTGTAGGATTCTAACCTTTACAGTCTATGACAGCCAGCCTGACAGTGGCAATGTGTGGTGGATTCTAACCTTGACTGTTAATGACAGCCAGTCTGACAGTGACAATGTGTGGTAGATTCTAACCTTGACTGACAATGACAGCCAGTCTGACGGTGGCAATGTGTGGTGGATTCTAACCTTGACTGTCGATGACAGCCAGTCTGACAGTGGCGATGTGTGGTAAATTCTAACCTTTACTGTCAATGACAGATAGTCTGAAGGTGACATTGTATGGTAGATTCGAACCTTACTGTAAATGACAGCCAATCTGACGGTGGCAATGTGTGGTGGCTTCCAATCTTGAATGTCAATGACAGCCAGTCTGACATTGGCGATGTGTGATTGATTCTAACCTTGACTGCCAATGACAGCCAATCTGACGGTAGCAATGTGTGATGAATTCTAACCTTGACTGTCAATGACTGCCAGTGTGACGGTGGCAATCTGTGGTACATTCATACCTTGACTGTCAATTATAACCATTCTGACGGTTGCAATGTGTGGTGGATTCTAACCTTGACTGTCGATGACAACCAGTCTGACATTGGCGATGTGTGATGGATTCTAACCTTGACTGTCGATGACAGCCAGTCTGACGGTGGCAATGTGTGGTGGATTCTAACCTTGACTGTCGATGACAGCCAGACTGACGGTGACAATGTGTGGTAGATTCTAACATTGGCTGTCAATGACAGTCAGTCTGACAGTGGCAATGTATGGTGGATTCTAACCTTGACTGTTAATGACAGCCAGTCTGACAGTGACAATGTGTGGTAGATTCTAACCTTGACTGTTAATGACAGCCAGTCTGACGGTGGCAATGTGTGGTGGATTCTAACCTTAACTGTTAATGACAGCCAGTCTGACAGTGACAATGTGTGGTAGATTCTAACCTTGACTGTTAATGACAGCCAGTCTGACGGAGCAATGTGTGGTGGATTCTAACCTTAACTGTTAATGACAGTCAGTCTGACAGTGACAATGCGTGGTAGATTCTAAACTTGACTGTTAATGACAGCCAGTCTGACGGTGGCAATGTGTGGTGGATTCTAACCTAGACTGACAATGACAGAAAGTGTGACCGTGACAATGTGTGGTAGATTCTAACCTTGACTGACAATGACAGCAAGTGTGACCGTGACAATGTGTTGTAGATTCTAACCTTGATTGTCAATGACAGCCAGTCTGACGGTGGCAATGTGGGGTAGATTCTAACCTTGGCTGTTAAGGACAGCAAGTCTGACAGTGGCGATGTGTTGTAGATTCTAACCTTGACTGTCAATGACAGCCAGTCTGACGGTGACAATGTGTGGTAGATTCTAACATTGGCTGTCAATGACAGTCAGTCTGACGGTTGCAATGTGTGGAGGATTATAACATTGACTGTCAATGACAGCCAGTCTGACGGTGGCCATGTGTGGTAGATTCTAACCTTGGCTGCCAATGACAGCCAGTCTGACGGTAGCAATGTGTGATGAATTCTAACCTTGACTGTCAATGACAGCCAGTGTGACGGTGGCAATGCGTGGTACATTCATACCTTGACTGTCAATTCTAGCCATTCTGACGGTTGCAATGTGTGGTGGATTCTAACCTTGACTGACAATGACAGCCAGTCTGACGGTGGCAATGTGTGGCAGATTCTAACCTTGACCGTCAATGACAGCCAGTCTGACGGTGGCAATGTGTGGTGGATTCTAACCTTGACTGACAATGACAGCCAGTCTGACAGTGGCAATGTGTGGTAGATTCTAACCTTGACCGTCTATGACAACCAGTCTGACAATGGCAATGTGTGGTGGATTTTAACCTAGACTGACAATGACAGCTAGTATGACGGTGGCAATGTGTGGTGGCTTCTAACCTTGACTGACAATAACAGCCAGTCTGACGGTGGCAATGTGTGGTGGATTCTAACCTTGACTGACAATGACAGATTGTCTGAAGGTGGCATTGTATGGTGGATTCTAACCTTGACTGTCGATGACAGCCAGTCTGACGGTGGCAATGTGTAGTAGATTCGAACCTTACTGTAAATGACAGCCAATCTGACAGTGGCAATGTGTGGTAGATTCTAACCTTGACCGTCTATGACAACCAGTCTGACAATGGCAATGTGTGGTGGATTTTAACCTAGACTGACAATGACAGCCAGTATGACGGTGGCAATGTGTGGTGGCTTCTAACCTTGACTGACAATAACAGCCAGTCTGACGGTGGCAATGTGTGGTGGATTCTAACCTTGACTGACAATGACAGATTGTCTGAAGGTGGCATTGTATGGTGGATTCTAACCTTGACTGTCGATGACAGCCAGTCTGACGGTGGCAATGTGTGGTGGATTCTAACCTTGATTGTCGATGACAGCCAGTCTGACGATGACAATGTGTGGTAGATTCTAACATTGGCTGTCAATGACAGTCAGTCTGACGGTTGCAATGTGTGGAGGATTATAACATTGACTGTCAATGACAGCCAGTCTGACGGTGGCCATGTGTGGTAGATTCTAACCTTGGCTGCCAATGACAGCCAGTCTGACGGTAGCAATGTGTGATGGATTTTAACCTTGACTGTCAATGACAGCCAGTCTGACGGTGGCAATGTGTGGTACATTCAAACCATGAATGTGACAATGTGTGGTAGATTCTAACATTGGCTGTCAATGACAGTCATTCTGACGGTTGCAATGTGTGGAGGATTATAACATTGATTGTCAATGACAGCCAGTCTGACGGTGGCAATGTGTGGTGGATTCTAACCTTGACTGACAATGACAGATTGTCTGAAGGTGGCATTGTATGGTGGATTCTAACCTTGACTGTAAATGACAGCCAGTATTACGGTGGCAATGTGTAGTAGATTCGAACCTTACTGTAAATGACAGCCAATCTGACGGTGGCAATGTGTGGTGGCTTCTAATCTTGAATGTCAATGACAGCCAGTCTGACATTGGCGATGTGTGATTGATTCTAACCTTGACTGCCAATGACAGCCAGTCTGACGGTAGCAATGTGTGATGAATTCTAACCTTGACTGTCAATGACAGCCAGTGTGACGGTGGCAATGTGTGGTACATTCATACCTTGACTGTCAATTATAACCATTCTGACGGTTGCAATGTGTGGTGGATTCTAACCTTGACTGACAATGACAGCCAGTCTGACGGTGGCAATGTGTGGTAGATTCTAACCTGGACTGTCCACGACAGCCAATCTGACGGTGACAATGTGTGGTAGATTCTAACCTTCACTGTCAATGACAGTCAGTCTGAAGGTGACAATGTGTGGAGGATTCTAACCTTGACTGTCAATGACAACCAGTCTGACGGGGGCAATGTGTGGTAGATTCTAACCTTGACTGTAAATGACAGCCAGTCTGACGGTGGCAATGTGTGGTAGATTCTAACCTTGACTGTAAGTGACAGCCAGTCTGACGGTGGCAATGTGTGGTAGATTCTAACCTTGACTGTAAATGACAGCCAGTCTGACGGTGGCAATGTGTGGTACATTCAAGCCTTGATTGTCAATGACAGCCAGTCTGACGGTGGCAATGTGTGATGGATTCTAACCTTGACTGCAGTCAATGACAGCCAATCTGACGATGGCAATGTGTGGTAGATTCTAACCTTGACTGACAATGACAGCCAGTCTGAAGGTGGCAATGTGTGGTAGATTCTAACCTTGACTGACAATGACAGCCAGTCTGACGGTGGCAATGTGTGGTAGATTCTAACCTTGACTGTCAATGACAACCAGTCTGACGGTGGCAATGTGTGGTAGATTCTAACCTTGACTGTAAATGACAGCCAGTCTGACGGTGGCAATGTGTGGTAGATTCTAACCTTGACTGTAAATGACAGCCAGTCTGACGGTGACAATGTGTGGTACATTCAAGCCTTGATTGTCAATGACAGCCAGTCTGACGGTGGCAATGTGTGATGGATTCTAACCTTGACTGTAAATGACAGCCAGTCTGACGGTGGCAATGTGTGGTACATTCAATCCTTGATTGTCAATGACAGCCAGTCTGACGGTGGCAATGTGTGATGGATTCTAACCTTGACTGCAGTCAATGACAGCCAATCTGACGATGGCAATGTGTGGTAGATTCTAACCTTGACTGACAATGACAGCCAGTCTGAAGGTGGCAATGTGTGGTAGATTCTAACCTTGACTGACAATGACAGCCAGTCTGACGGTGGCAATGTGTGGTAGATTCTAGCCTTGACTGTCAATGACAACCAGTCTGACGGTGGCAATGTGTGGTAGATTCTAACCTTGACTGTCAATGACAGCCAGTCTGACGGTGGCAATGTGTGGTGGATTATATAACCTTGACTGTCAATGACCGCCAGTCTGAAGGTGGCAATGTGTGGTAGATTCTAACCTTGACTGACAATGACAGCCAGTCTGAAGGTGGCAATGTGTGGTAGATTCTAGCCTTGACTGACAATGACAGCCAGTCTAATGGTGGCAATGTGTGGTAGATTCTAACCTTGACTGTCAATGACCGCTAGTCTGAAGGGGGCAATGTGTGGTAGATTCTAACCTTGACTGTCAATGACAACCAGTGTGACAGTGACAATGTGTTGTAGATTCTAACCTTGACTGTCAATGACAGCCAGTCTGAAGGTGGCAATGTGTGGTGGATTCTAACCTGGACTGTCAATGACCGCCAGTCTGAAGATGGCAATGTGTGGTAGATTCTAACCTTGACTGACAATGACCGCCAGTCTGAAGGTGGTAATGTGTGGTAGATTCTTACCTTGACTGTCAATGACCTCCAGTCTGAAGGGGGCAATGTGTGGTAGATTCTAACCTGGACTGTCAATGACAACCAGTCTGACGGTGGGAATGTGTGGTGGATTCTAACCTGGACTGACAATGACAGCCAGTCTGAAGGTGGCAATATGTGGTAGATTCTAACCTGGACTGACAATGACAGCCAGTCTGACGGTGGCAATGTGTGGTGGATTCTAACCTTGACTGACAATGACAGCCAGTCTGACGGTGGCAATGTGTGGTGGATTCTAACCTGGACTGACAATGACAACCAGTGTGACAGTGACAATGTTTGGTAAATTCTAACCTTGACTGTCAGTGACAGCCAGTCTGACCGGGGCAATGTGTGGTAGATTCTAACCTTCACTGTCAATGACAGTCAGTCTGAAGGTGACAATGTGTGGAGGATTCTAACCTTGACTGTCAATGACAGCCAGTCTGACGGGGGCAATGTGTGGTAGATTCTAACCTTGACTGTAAATGACAGCCAGTCTGACGGTGGCAATGTGTGGTACATTCAAGCCTTGATTGTCAATGACAGCCAGTCTGACGGTGGCAATGTGTGGTGGATTATATAACCTTGACTGTCAAGACTGTCAACGACCGCCAGTCTGAAGGTGGCAATGTGTGGTAGATTCTAACCTTGACTGACGATGACAGCCAGTCTGAAGGTGGCAATATGTGGTAGATTCTAACCTTGACTGACAATGACAGCCATTCTGAAGGTGGTAATGTGTGGTAGATTCTTACCTTGACTGTCAATGACCGCCAGTCTGAAGGGGGCAATGTGTGGTAGATTCTAACCTGGACTGTCAATGACAACCAGTCTGACGGTGGGAATGTGTGGTGGATTCTAACCTGGACTGACAATGACAGCCAGTCTGAAGGTGGCAATATGTGGTAGATTCTAACCTGGACTGACAATGACAGCCAGTCTGACGGTGGCAATGTGTGGTGGATTCTAACCTTGACTGACAATGACAGCCAGTCTGACGGTTGCAATGTGTGGTGGATTCTAACCTTGACTGACAATGACAGCCAGTCTGACGGTGGCAATGTGTGGTAGATTCTAACCTGGACTGACAATGACAACCAGTGTGACCGTGACAATGTTTGGTAAATTCTAACCTTGACTGTCAGTGACAGCCAGTCTGACCGTGGCAATGTGTGGTAGATTCTAACCTGGACTATCCACGACAGCCAATCTGACGGTGACAATGTGTGGTAGATTCTAACCTTCACTGTCAATGACAGTCAGTCTGAAGGTGACAATGTGTGGAGGATTCTAACCTTGACTGTCAATGACAGCCAGTCTGACGGGGGCAATGTGTGGTAGATTCTAACCTTGACTGTAAATGACAGCCAGTCTGACGGTGGCAATGTGTGGTACATTCAAGCCTTGATTGTCAATGACAGCCAGTCTGATGGTGGCAATGCGTGATGGATTCTAACCTTGACTGCAGTCAATGACAGCCAATCTGACGATGGCAATGTGTGGTAGATTCTAACCTTGACTGACAATGACAGCCAGTCTCAAGGTGGCAATGTGTGGTAGATTCTAACCTTGACTGACAATGACAGCCAGTCTGACGGTGGCAATGTGTGGTAGATTCTAACCTTGACTGTCAATGACAACCAGTCTGACGGTGGCAATGTGTGGTAGATTCTAACCTTGACTGTCAATGACAGCCAGTCTGACGGTGGCAATGTGTGGTGGATTATATAACCTTGACTGTCAATGACCGCCAGTCTGAAGGTGGCAATGTGTGGTAGATTCTAACCTTGACTGACAATGACAGCCAGTATGAAGGTGGCAATGTGTGGTAGATTCTATCCTTGACTGACAATGACAGCCAGTCTAATGGTGGCAATGTGTGGTAGATTCTAACCTTGACTGTCAATGACCGCTAGTCTGAAGGGGGCAATGTGTGGTAGATTCTAACCTTGACTGTCAATGACAACCAGTGTGACAGTGACAATATGTTGTTGATTCTAACCTTGACTGTCAATGACAGCCAGTCTGACGGTGGCAATGTGTGGTGGATTCTAACCTGGACTGTCAATGACCGCCAGTCTGAAGATGGCAATGTGTGGTAGATTCTAACCTTGACTGACAATGATAGCCAGTCTGAAGGTGGCAATGTTTGGTAGATTCTAGCCTTGACTGACAATGACAGCCAGTCTAATGGTGGCAATGTGTGGTAGATTCTAACCTTGACTGACAATGACAGCCAGTCTGACGGTGGCAATGTGTGGTGGATTCCAGCCTTGACTGACAATGACAGCCAGTCTAATGGTGGCAATGTTTGGTAAATTCTAACCTTCACTGTCAATGACAGTCAGTCTGAAGGTGACAATGTGTGGTACATTCAAATCTTGATTGTCAATGACAGGACAGCCAGTCTGACGGTGGCAATGCGTGATGGATTCTAACCTTAACTGCAGTCAATGACAGCCAATCTGACGATGGCAATGTGTGTTACATTCAAAGCTTGATTGTCAATGACAGCCACTCTGACGGTGTCATTGTTTGGTGGATACTAACCTTGACTGTAAATGACAGCCAGTGTAACGGTGACAATATGTGGTGGATTCTAACCTATACTGTCAATGACAGCCAGTCTGACATATACCTGATGAATTGATGACAAAATATAGAGTGGAGTGAAATATGCTTTATATAACAAAAACAACTTACTGCATAGTAGCCTAGTAAAAAACTCTGTTCATTTTCGATGAAATTTATCTCTTTACTGGAGATTTATGTAAATAATTTTAGTCTCTATCAATTTAATCAATGAATTGGCACTTATGAAATGATTTTCAGATACACATTTAAGGGTAAATTTTTACTAGTTCTCACTTTCTCTCTTACTTTTTCCTTTCTCCCTCTCCGTCGCTCCATTCTCCATCCCCGTTGCGCCTTTCTCCTTCCCCTTTGCTTCTTTCTCCCTCCCCTTTCCTCCTTTCTCCCTCTCCTTCTCTCCCTGTATCCCACTACCCTGTCCACCCCCTCCTGACGGTGCCAATTTGTGGTGGATTCTAACCTTGACTGTCTATGACGGCCAGTCTGACGGTTGCAATTTGTGGTGTATTCTAACCTTGACTGTCAATGACAGCCAGTCTGACGGTGGCAATGTGTGGTGGATTCTAACCTTGACTGACAATGACAGCCAGTCTGACGGTGGCCATGTGTGGTAGATTCTAACCTTGGCTGCCAATGACAGCCAGTCTGACGGTTGCAATTTGTGGTGTATTCTAACCTTGACTGTCAATGACAGCCAGTCTGACGGTGCCAATTTGTGGTGGATTCTAACCTTGACTGTCTATGACGGCCAGTCTGACGGTTGCAATTTGTGGTGTATTCTAACCTTGACTGTCAATGACAGCCAGTCTGACGGTGACAATGTGTGGTGGATTTTACAATGTTTTAATTCTTTACGTTGATCCCAGAAATCATGTAATTTGTAATTATCATTTTATATTATTTTAAATATATTTACAAATGTAATCTGTCTCGTCTAAATGTGATGTGCACACAATATAATGACACACAGGTTGTTAGAACACATCAACGTTAAACAAGTATGAATTATTTAGCGATTTATGCAATCTTTTTAACACGTAACACGTCTTAATATTACGATATATCTTGTGACGGAGTGACGTAATACGTCTTACAATTACGTAATATCTTGTGTAGAAATTTACTTGTTTATGATTTTAACAAAATAAAAAAAAACTTCACACGTAACTAGATATAAATAAGAACATAATTTGTTACATATATTAGTTTGTCGCTTGAAGTTTATCATCAGGATAGTTGCATGATGAACACCTTACAAAATAGAAATGCCGTGCTTACTTTGGACTTTATACCAAATTAGATTTTCAATATCTTTAACACTTTGCCAAATTCGTATGTTCTTTCTACTGTAGATTATGACTTGTTCTCAAATTTTAAACCAATTTTCACGCTTCCTAACCAATGTAGATGTGAAAAACGCAGCAATCAACATGTGATCCTTTTTGGTTTGAAGCCTGATTTTTCAATTAAGAATTACGTCATGCTCGAATTACTTTTTTCTCTGACTACGTCATGAAATGACAAATGTAGACGTCGTTGCTAATGTAACTAACGTGAACAGAATGGTTAAAAAATTCAATACAAAATAAAACCATTAAAATCCAAAATTACCCCCCTCCGTCCTTTTTTACAACACATCAAATAATTCTAAGTTTTTTTTTTCTATTTTCAAGACGTAGATAGCCTTAGAGGATTTGGTAGGACGTTTTGGAATGTTGGTGATAAAAGCTATATAACATCTTAATAATTTGGATTCGCCACTAAAAAGTCTTGACGAAACGCGCGTATCTTTAATGACATTTTATATTATAAATTGTTTGTACGACTAGAATTCTACAGTAGAGTGGCATTTTCAATCTCACCCTCACGTAGTTGCGGAACCGTAGCTCTTGGGGTCCTTTGACTAATTTGATTTTTGCGGACCATAGAGCTACGGATTTTTCCTTTGTGAAAACTTGCGACTATACGACTAGATTTTTGTCGCACACTTTCTGACCATTGGATGACAACTGAGCTGACTAAAAGGTGTTTAATTCGTTTCTTGATCATTTTTCCCGTACTGTACCTCTAAAAAATGCACAATGACGTTTATCCGACTATTTATATCCAATAATGAATATTTTTTAACAAATTGGTGGTCAAGATATGTTTTCGTGAATTGTCTAATTGTTTAATTGTATTCGAAATAAAACTCTCATGTGATTAATTCTACTCGTTATTTTAGTTACGTTCACTAGTAAGTTAAAAACATTATGGGTAAAATGGCCGCTAGCGTTTTGTTTGTGTGTTTTGTTTTGAAGTTGAGATGTACAATATTATATTTTTCTTTATGAAAATGCAAACTATATATGTTATCTAATTTTTATTATTGAGATTAAATTGAAATACCAACTGAAAAAGATTTTTTATTCCTTTTATTTTATGATGCTCATCTCCAGATTTTGTGATCATTGATGATTACACATGTAAGAAATCTGACCCTACCGAAAAAACAAGCACACGAACCTATGAATGTTTTTGTATATTTTTGAATATATATGTATACTACATACAAAAATGTTAGAAAGGGAGCATCCTATTTATTATGAGTAATACCAGCGAACATCCAGCGTTCAGCCATTGTTCAGCCACATCTTGCCGTCCAGTTGTCGTTGAGTGATGAAGCAGGAGTATCCAGTTAAGACGTCCGGCAGGAAAACTGCCAATCCTTTTTGGAGTCAAGCACAATCTGTCTCGCAATCAATAAACTGTCCATTTTCAGTACTAAATAAAGCACATTGGAACTCTCCAAAATGCACCACTGTTTTCAATATGTTCTATGGGGCTTGCCTTCGGACTCCCTAGTTATTTTGTGAATCCACATTGTAACTAGTGTAGATAGGCCCACGAAATAGTAGATGACTAACTACATGTACTGGTACTTTGTCTCCAACAGTCCAGACCAATGACTAACTACCTTAACGTCTAGGCTTTTTCCCACCAGTGTTTAAGTAGTAGCTACTGGTATTTTGTCTCCAACAGTCCAGACCAATGACTAACTACCTTAACGTCTAGGCTTTTTCCCACCAGTGTTTAAGTAGTAACTACTGGTATTTTGTCTCCAACAGTCCAGACCATTGACTAACTACCTTAACGTCTAGGCTTTTTCCCACCAGTGTTTAAGTAGTAACTACTGGTACTTTGTCTCCAACAGTCCAGACCAGTGACTAACTACCTTAACGTCTAGTCTCCTTCCCACCAGTGTTTAAGTAGTAGCTACTGGTATTTTGTCTCCAACAGTCCAGACCAATGACTAACTACCTTAATGTCTAGGCTCCTTCCCACCAGTGTTTAAGTAGTAACTACTGGTACTTTGTCTCCAACAGTCCAGACCAGTGACTAACTACCTTAATCTCTAGTCTCCTTCCCACCAGTGTTTAAGTAGTAACTACTGGTACTTTGTCTCCAACAGTCCAGACCAGTGACTAACTACCTTAACGTCTAGGCTCCTTCCCACCAGTGTTTAAGTAGTAACTACTGGTACTTTGTCTCCAACAGTCCAGACCAATGACTAACTACCTTAACGTCTAGGCTCCTTCCCACCAGTGTTTAAGTAGTAACTACTGGTACTTTGTCTCCAACAGTCCAGACCAATGACTAACTACCTTAACGTCTAGTCTCCTTCCCACCAGTGTTTAAGTAGTAACTACTGGTACTTTGTCTCCAACAGTCCAGACCAGTGACTAACTACCTTAATGTCTAGGCTCCTTCCCACCAGTGTTTAAGTAGTAACTACTGGTACTTTGTCTCCAACAGTCCAGACCAGTGACTAACTACCTTAACGTCTAGTCTCCTTCCCACCAGTGTTTAAGTAGTAGCTACTGGTATTTTGTCTCCAACAGTCCAGACCAATGACTAACTACCTTAATGTCTAGGCTCCTTCCCACCAGTGTTTAAGTAGTAACTACTGGTACTTTGTCTCCAACAGTCCAGACCAGTGACTAACTACCTTAATCTCTAGTCTCCTTCCCACCAGTGTTTAAGTAGTAACTACTGGTACTTTGTCTCCAACAGTCCAGACCAGTGACTAACTACCTTAACGTCTAGGCTCCTTCCCACCAGTGTTTAAGTAGTAACTACTGGTACTTTGTCTCCAACAGTCCAGACCAATGACTAACTACCTTAACGTCTAGGCTCCTTCCCACCAGTGTTTAAGTAGTAACTACTGGTACTTTGTCTCCAACAGTCCAGACCAATGACTAACTACCTTAACGTCTAGTCTCCTTCCCACCAGTGTTTAAGTAGTAACTACTGGTACTTTGTCTCCAACAGTCCAGACCAGTGACTAACTACCTTAATGTCTAGGCTCCTTCCCACCAGTGTTTAAGTAGTAACTACTGGTACTTTGTCTCCAACAGTCCAGACCAGTGACTAACTACCTTAATGTCTAGGCTCCTTCCCACCAGTGTTTAAGTAGTAACTACTGGTACTTTGTCTCCAACAGTCCAGACCAGTGACTAACTACCTTAACGTCTAGGTTCCTTCCCACCAGTGTTTAAGTAGTAACTACTGGTACTTTGTCTGCAACAGTCCAGACCAGTGACTAACTACCTTAACGTCTAGGTTCCTTCCCATCAGTGTTTAAGTAGTAACTACTGGTACTTTGTCTCCAACAGTCCAGACCAATGACTAACTACCTTAATGTCTAGTCTCCTTCCCACCAGTGTTTAAGTAGTAGCTACTGGTACTTTGTCTGCAACAGTCCAGACCAGTGACTAACTACCTTAACGTCTAGGCTCCTTCCCACCAGTGTTTAAGTAGTAACTACTGGTACTTTGTCTCCAACAGTCCAGACCAATGACTAACTACCTTAACGTCTAGGCTCCTTCCCACCAGTGTTTAAGTAGTAACTACTGGTACTTTGTCTCCAACAGTCCAGACCAGTGACTAACTACCTTAACGTCTAGGCTTTTTCCCACCAGTGTTTAAGTAGTAGCTACTGGTATTTTGTCTCCAACAGTCCAGACCAATGACTAACTACCTTAACGTCTAGGCTTTTTCCCACCAGTGTTTAAGTAGTAACTACTGGTATTTTGTCTCCAACAGTCCAGACCATTGACTAACTACCTTAACGTCTAGGCTTTTTCCCACCAGTGTTTAAGTAGTAACTACTGGTACTTTGTCTCCAACAGTCCAGACCAGTGACTAACTACCTTAACGTCTAGTCTCCTTCCCACCAGTGTTTAAGTAGTAGCTACTGGTATTTTGTCTCCAACAGTCCAGACCAATGACTAACTACCTTAATGTCTAGGCTCCTTCCCACCAGTGTTTAAGTAGTAACTACTGGTACTTTGTCTCCAACAGTCCAGACCAGTGACTAACTACCTTAATCTCTAGTCTCCTTCCCACCAGTGTTTAAGTAGTAACTACTGGTACTTTGTCTCCAACAGTCCAGACCAGTGACTAACTACCTTAACGTCTAGGCTCCTTCCCACCAGTGTTTAAGTAGTAACTACTGGTACTTTGTCTCCAACAGTCCAGACCAATGACTAACTACCTTAACGTCTAGGCTCCTTCCCACCAGTGTTTAAGTAGTAACTACTGGTACTTTGTCTCCAACAGTCCAGACCAATGACTAACTACCTTAACGTCTAGTCTCCTTCCCACCAGTGTTTAAGTAGTAACTACTGGTACTTTGTCTCCAACAGTCCAGACCAGTGACTAACTACCTTAATGTCTAGGCTCCTTCCCACCAGTGTTTAAGTAGTAACTACTGGTACTTTGTCTCCAACAGTCCAGACCAGTGACTAACTACCTTAACGTCTAGTCTCCTTCCCACCAGTGTTTAAGTAGTAGCTACTGGTATTTTGTCTCCAACAGTCCAGACCAATGACTAACTACCTTAATGTCTAGGCTCCTTCCCACCAGTGTTTAAGTAGTAACTACTGGTACTTTGTCTCCAACAGTCCAGACCAGTGACTAACTACCTTAATCTCTAGTCTCCTTCCCACCAGTGTTTAAGTAGTAACTACTGGTACTTTGTCTCCAACAGTCCAGACCAGTGACTAACTACCTTAACGTCTAGGCTCCTTCCCACCAGTGTTTAAGTAGTAACTACTGGTACTTTGTCTCCAACAGTCCAGACCAATGACTAACTACCTTAACGTCTAGGCTCCTTCCCACCAGTGTTTAAGTAGTAACTACTGGTACTTTGTCTCCAACAGTCCAGACCAATGACTAACTACCTTAACGTCTAGTCTCCTTCCCACCAGTGTTTAAGTAGTAACTACTGGTACTTTGTCTCCAACAGTCCAGACCAGTGACTAACTACCTTAATGTCTAGGCTCCTTCCCACCAGTGTTTAAGTAGTAACTACTGGTACTTTGTCTCCAACAGTCCAGACCAGTGACTAACTACCTTAATGTCTAGGCTCCTTCCCACCAGTGTTTAAGTAGTAACTACTGGTACTTTGTCTCCAACAGTCCAGACCAGTGACTAACTACCTTAACGTCTAGGTTCCTTCCCACCAGTGTTTAAGTAGTAACTACTGGTACTTTGTCTGCAACAGTCCAGACCAGTGACTAACTACCTTAACGTCTAGGTTCCTTCCCATCAGTGTTTAAGTAGTAACTACTGGTACTTTGTCTCCAACAGTCCAGACCAATGACTAACTACCTTAATGTCTAGTCTCCTTCCCACCAGTGTTTAAGTAGTAGCTACTGGTACTTTGTCTGCAACAGTCCAGACCAGTGACTAACTACCTTAACGTCTAGGCTCCTTCCCACCAGTGTTTAAGTAGTAACTACTGGTACTTTGTCTCCAACAGTCCAGACCAATGACTAACTACCTTAACGTCTAGGCTCCTTCCCACCAGTGTTTAAGTAGTAACTACTGGTACTTTGTCTCCAACAGTCCAGACCAGTGACTAACTACCTTAACGTCTAGTCTCCTTCCCACCAGTGTTTAAGTAGTAGCTACTGGTATTTTGTCTCCAACAGTCCAGACCAATGACTAACTACCTTAATGTCTAGGCTCCTTCCCACCAGTGTTTAAGTAGTAACTACTGGTACTTTGTCTCCAACAGTCCAGACCAGTGACTAACTACCTTAATCTCTAGTCTCCTTCCCACCAGTGTTTAAGTAGTAACTACTGGTACTTTGTCTCCAACAGTCCAGACCAGTGACTAACTACCTTAACGTCTAGGCTCCTTCCCACCAGTGTTTAAGTAGTAACTACTGGTACTTTGTCTCCAACAGTCCAGACCAATGACTAACTACCTTAACGTCTAGGCTCCTTCCCACCAGTGTTTAAGTAGTAACTACTGGTACTTTGTCTCCAACAGTCCAGACCAATGACTAACTACCTTAACGTCTAGTCTCCTTCCCACCAGTGTTTAAGTAGTAACTACTGGTACTTTGTCTCCAACAGTCCAGACCAGTGACTAACAACCTTAATGTCTAGGCTCCTTCCCACCAGTGTTTAAGTAGTAACTACTGGTACTTTGTCTCCAACAGTCCAGACCAGTGACTAACTACCTTAACGTCTAGTCTCCTTCCCACCAGTGTTTAAGTAGTAGCTACTGGTATTTTGTCTCCAACAGTCCAGACCAATGACTAACTACCTTAATGTCTAGGCTCCTTCCCACCAGTGTTTAAGTAGTAACTACTGGTACTTTGTCTCCAACAGTCCAGACCAGTGACTAACTACCTTAATCTCTAGTCTCCTTCCCACCAGTGTTTAAGTAGTAACTACTGGTACTTTGTCTCCAACAGTCCAGACCAGTGACTAACTACCTTAACGTCTAGGCTCCTTCCCACCAGTGTTTAAGTAGTAACTACTGGTACTTTGTCTCCAACAGTCCAGACCAATGACTAACTACCTTAACGTCTAGGCTCCTTCCCACCAGTGTTTAAGTAGTAACTACTGGTACTTTGTCTCCAACAGTCCAGACCAATGACTAACTACCATAACGTCTAGTCTCCTTCCCACCAGTGTTTAAGTAGTAACTACTGGTACTTTGTCTCCAACAGTCCAGACCAGTGACTAACTACCTTAATGTCTAGGCTCCTTCCCACCAGTGTTTAAGTAGTAACTACTGGTACTTTGTCTCCAACAGTCCAGACCAGTGACTAACTACCTTAATGTCTAGGCTCCTTCCCACCAGTGTTTAAGTAGTAACTACTGGTACTTTGTCTCCAACAGTCCAGACCAGTGACTAACTACCTTAACGTCTAGGTTCCTTCCCACCAGTGTTTAAGTAGTAACTACTGGTACTTTGTCTGCAACAGTCCAGACCAGTGACTAACTACCTTAACGTCTAGGTTCCTTCCCACCAGTGTTTAAGTAGTAACTACTGGTACTTTGTCTCCAACAGTCCAGACCAATGACTAACTACCTTAATGTCTAGTCTTCTTCCCACCAGTGTTTAAGTAGTAGCTACTGGTACTTTGTCTGCAACAGTCCAGACCAGTGACTAACTACCTTAACGTCTAGGTTCCTTCCCACCAGTGTTTAAGTAGTAGCTACTGGTACTTTGTCTGCAACAGTCCAGACCAATGACTAACTACCTTAATGTCTAGTCTCCTTCCCACCAGTGTTTAAGTAGTAACTACTGGTACTTTGTCTCCAACAGTCCAGACCAGTGACTAACTACCTTAACGTCTAGGCTCCTTCCCACCAGTGTTTAAGTAGTAACTACTGGTACTTTGTCTCCAACAGTCCAGACCAATGACTAACTACCTTAATGTCTAGTCTCCTTCCCACCAGTGTTTAAGTAGTAACTACTGGTACTTTGTCTGCAACAGTCCAGACCAATGACTAACTACTTTAATGTCTAGGTTCCTTCCCACCAGTGTTTAAGTAGTAACTACTGGTACTTTGTCTCCAACAGTCCAGACCAGTGACTAACTACCTTAACGTCTAGTCTCCTTCCCACCAGTGTTTAAGTAGTAACTACTGGTATTTTGTCTCCAACAGTCCAGACCAGTGACTAACTACCTTAATGTCTAGGCTCCTTCCCACCAGTGTTCAAGTAGTAACTACTGGTACTTTGTCTCCAACAGTCCAGACCAGTGACTAACTACCTTAACGTCTAGTCTCCTTCCCACCAGTGTTTAAGTAGTAGCTACTGGTACTTTGTCTCCAACAGTCCAGACCAGTGACTAACTACCTTAATGTCTAGTCTCCTTCCCACCAGTGTTTAAGTAGTAACTACTGGTACTTTGTCTCCAACAGTCCAGACCAATGACTAACTACCTTAATGTCGAGTCTCCTTCCCACCAGTGTTTAAGTAGTAACTACTGGTACTTTGTCTCCAACAGTCCAGACCAGTGACTAACTTCCTTAATGTCTAGGCTCCTTCCCACCAGTGTTTAAGTAGTAACTACTGGTACTTTGTCTCCAACAGTCCAGACCAGTGACTAACTACCTTAATGTCTAGGCTCCTTCCCACCAGTGTTTAAGTAGCAACTACTGGTACTTTGTCTCCAACAGTCCACACCAATGACTAACTACCTTAACGTCGAGGCTCCTTCCCACCAGTGTTTAAGTAGCAACTACTGGTACTTTGTCTCCAACAGTCCAAACCAATGACTAACTACCTTAACGTCTAGGCTCCTTCCCACCAGTGTTTAAGTAGTAACTACTGGTACTTTGTCTCCAACAGTCCAGACCAGTGACCAACTACCTTAACGTCTAGGTTCCCTCCACCAGTGTTTAAGTAGTAACTACTGGTACTTTGTCTCCAACAGTCCAAACCAATGACTAACTACCTTAACGTCTAGGCTCCTTCCCACCAGTGTTTAAGTAGTAACTACTGGTACTTTGTCTCCAACAGTCCAGACCAATGACTAACTACCTTAACGTCTAGGTTTTTTCCCACCAGTGTTTAAGTAGTAACTACTGGTACTTTGTCTCCAACAGTCCAGACCAGTGACTAACTACATTAATGTCTAGGTTTTTTCCCACCAGTGTTTAAGTAGCAACTACTGGTACTTTGTCTCCAACAGTCCAGACCAGTGACCAACTACCTTAACGTCTAGGTTCCCTCCACCAGTGTTTAAGTAGTAACTACTGGTACTTTGTCTCCAACAGTCCAGACCAATGACTTACTACCTTAACGTCTAGGCTCCTTCCCACCAGTGTTTAAGTAGCAAGTACTGGTACTTTGTCTCCAACAGTCCAAACCAGGTAAACAAGTTATATATGTAGTTATACTGTAGATTTACAGCTGTTTCTAATGTGAGCTCCTCATATTTCTTACCGAAGATCGGGTATTTCATCGGGCATAACGAATCAGAACGGCATGCTCCCAAATAAAAAATCCCGAGGTCACGATATACGTAGCTGAATAAATGCTTAAAGGGCGTTAAACGTTGTGCAACCAAAATAACCCATGTTTTAATTTCGCTACAGAACAAGGTAACTGTGTATTATCACTGTAGTTTTTTCTGATCATAGTTCAGAAACAAAATGATGAAAATATGATTAATTTCTTTCCCTTAGCTGTATGTTTTAACTATTAGACATAACAAGTCAGCATATATGCGTTGTCTACACGGATGTTCCTAGCACTAGAACGACGCACTAGCATAGTTTGATTTGACATGTATGATGTATGTCAAAACTGTGATCAGTCAACCATTTTAAATGTTAATTGCATTGTACTGAAATTAAAAAGTCGGTGTCAGCTTTTAACAACAGAATCACTTTTGAAGTAAGAACTGAATGCAGTCTTTTGAAGTTTCATTAACGTATGAAAGCTTTGACCGAAGCACATTTTCAATGAAGAGCGATTTAAATAAAGTTATTATGATTGATTGATTGATTAACAAAATATCCCAACACTTACGTGCGTTTCCTCTCATAATAATTTTCGATAATTTTGCGTTATCAATACAATCTCTTGTGTTTATGTTGTGTCTTCATATAAACTCTTTATACACGTCCACGCGAACCATTTATTTATTTAGGCACAACACATTTTAGGCAGAAAAGGCACACACAACAATTTGGTAGGAGAGGCACACCAAACAGTTCAGCAGGATACGCACATCAAACAGTTAAGCAGGAGAGGCACACAACAGTTCATCAGGAGAGGCTCTCCAAACAGTTCTGTAGAATATTCACTCCAAACAGTTCAGCAGGATAGGCAAGCACACCAAGCAGTCCAGCAGGAGAGGCACACCAAACAGTTCAGCAGGAGAGGCACACCAAACAGTTCGACAGGAGAGGCACACAAAACGTAGTAGGAGAGGCACACCAAATAGTTCAGCAGGAGAGGAACACCACGCAGTTCAGAAGGAGAGGCACACCAAACAGTTCAGCAGGATAGGCACACCAAGCAGTTCAGCAGGAGAGGCACACCAAAGAGTTCAGCAGGAGAGGCACACCAAACAGTTCAGCATGAGAGACACACCAAACAGTTCAGCAGGAGAGACACAACAAACAGTTCAACAGGAGAGGCACACCAAACAGTACAGCAGGAGAGACACACCAAACAAAGACAGATAATCCGTGTGGACTGTTACTGTGCGTACCTGTATATATAAAGACAGATAAGCCATGTGAACTGTTACTGTGCGTACCTGTAGATATAAAGATAGATAAGCAATGGGAACTGTTACTGTGTGTACCTGTATATATAAAGACAGATAAGCCATGTGAACTGTTACTGTGTGTACCTGTAGATATAAAGACAGATAAGCCGTGTGAACTGTTACTGTGTATACCTGTAGATATAAAGATAGATAAGCAATGTGAACTGTTACTGTGTGTACCTGAAGATATAAAGACAGATAATCTGTGTGAACTGTTACTGTGTGTACCTGTAGATATAAAGATAGATAAGCTGTGTGAACTGTTACTGTATGTACCTGTAGATATAAAGACAGATAAGCCTTGTGAACTGTTACTGTGAGTACCTGTTGATATAAAGACAGATAAGCCTTGTAAACTGTTACTGTGTGTACCTGTTGATATAAAGACAGATAAGCCTTGTGAACTGTAACTGTGAGTACCTGTTGATATAAAGACAGATAAGCCTTGTAAACTGTTACTGTGTGTACCTGTTGATATAAAGACAGATAAGCCTTGTGAACTGTTACTGTATGTACCTGTAGATATAAAGACAGATAAGCCTTGTGAACTGTTACTGTGAGTACCTGTTGATATAAAGACAGATAAGCCTTGTAAACTGTTACTGTGTGTACCTGTTGATATAAAGACAGATAAGCCTTGTGAACTGTAACTGTGAGTACCTGTTGATATAAAGACAGATAAGACTTGTAAACTGTTACTGTGTGTACCTGTTGATATAAAGACAGATAAGCCTTGTGAACTGTTACTGTGTGTACCTGTTGATATAAAGACAGATAAGCCGTGTGAATTGTTACTGTGTGTACCTGTTGATATAAAGACAGATAAGCCGTGTGAACTGTTACTGTGTGTACCTGTTGATATAAAGACAGATAAGCCTTGTGAACTGTAACTGTGTGTACCTGTAGATATAAAGACAGATAAGCCTTGTGAACTGTTACTGTGTGTACCTGTTGATATAAAGACAGATAAGCCGTGTGAACTGTTACTGTGTGTACATGTAGATATAAAGACAGATAAGCTGTGTAAACTGTTACTGTGTGTACATGTAGATATTATGACAGATAAGCCGTGTGAACTGTTACTGTGTGTACCTGTAGATATAAAGCTATATATAAGCCGTGTGAACTGTAAATGTGCGTACCTGTAGATAAAAAGACAGATAAGCTGTGTGAATTGTTACTGTATGTATCTGTAGATATAAAGACAGATAAGCCGTGCGAACTGTAACTGTGTGTACCTGTAGATATAAAGGCAGATAAGCTGTGTGAACTGTTACTGTGTGTACCTGTTGATATAAAGACAGATAATCTGCGTGAACTGTTACTGTGTGTACCTGTAGATATAAAGACAGATAAACAATGTGAACTGTTACGGTGTGTACCTGTAGATAATAAGACAGATAAGCAGTGTGAACTGTTACTGTGTGTACCTGTAGATATAAAGACAGATAGGCGTGTGAACTGTTACTGTGTGTACCTGTAGATATAAAGACCGATAAGCCGTGTGAACTGTTACTGTGTGTACCTGTAGATATAAAGACAGATAGGCCATGTGAACTGTTTCTGTGTGTACCTGAAGATATAAAGACAGATAAGCCGCGTGAACTGTTACTGTGTGTACATGTAGATATAAAAACAGATAAGCTGTGTAAACTGTTACTGTGTGTACCTGTAGATATAAAGACAGATAAGCTGTGTGAACTGTTACTGTGTGTACCTGTAGATATAAAGACATATAAGCCGCGTGAACTGTAACTGTGTGTACCTGTAGATATAAAGGCAGATAAGCTGTGTGAACTGTTACTGTGTGTACCTGTTGATATAAAGACAGATAAGCTGTGTGAACTGTTACTGTGTGTACCTGTAGATATAAAGACAGATAATCTGTGTGAACTGTTACTGTGTGTACCTGTAGATATAAAGACAGATAAGCCGCGTGAACTGTAACTGTGTGTACCTGTAGATATAAAGGCAGATAAGCTGTGTGAACTGTTACTGTGTGTACCTGTTGATATAAAGACAGATAAGCTGTGTGAACTGTTACTGTGTGTACCTGTAGATATAAAGACAGATAAGCTGTGTGAACTGTTACTGTGTGTACCTGTAGATATAAAGACAGATAAGCCGCGTGAACTGTAACTGTGTGTACCTGTAGATATAAAGGCAGATAAGCTGTGTGAACTGTTACTGTGTGTACCTGTAGATATAAAGACAGATAAGCTGTGTGAACTGTTACTGTGTGTACCTGTAGATATAAAGACAGATAAGCTGTGTGAACTGTTACTGTGTGTACCTGTAGATATAAAGACAGATAAGCCGCGTGAACTGTAACTGTGTGTACCTGTAGATATAAAGGCAGATAAGCTGTGTAAACTGTTACTGTGTGTACCTGTAGATATAAAGCTATATATAAGCCGTGTGAATTGTAAATGTGCGTACCTGTAGATAAAAAGACAGATAAGCTGTGTGAACTGTTACTGTGTGTACCTGTAGATATAAAGACAGATAAGCTGTGTAAACTGTTACTGTGTGTACATGTAGATATTATGACAGATAAGCCGTGTGAACTGTTACTGTGTGTACCTGTAGATATAAAGCTATATATAAGCCGTGTGAACTGTAAATGTGCGTACCTGTAGATAAAAAGACAGATAAGCTGTGTGAATTGTTACTGTATGTACCTGTAGATATAAAGACAGATAAGCCGTGCGAACTGTAACTGTGTGTACCTGTAGATATAAAGGCAGATAAGCTGTGTGAACTGTTACTGTGTGTACCTGTTGATATAAAGACAGATAATCTGCGTGAACTGTTACTGTGTGTACCTGTAGATATAAAGACAGATAAACAATGTGAACTGTTACGGTGTGTACCTGTAGATAATAAGACAGATAAGCCGTGTGAACTGTTACTGTGTGTACCTGTAGATATAAAGACAGATAGGCGTGTGAACTGTTACTGTGTGTACCTGTAGATATAAAGACCGATAAGCCGTGTGAACTGTTACTGTGTGTACCTGTAGATATAAAGACAGATAGGCCATGTGAACTGTTTCTGTGTGTACCTGAAGATATAAAGACAGATAAGCCGCGTGAACTGTTACTGTGTGTACATGTAGATATAAAGACAGATAAGCTGTGTAAACTGTTACTGTGTGTACCTGTAGATATAAAGACAGATAAGCTGTGTGAACTGTTACTGTGTGTACCTGTAGATATAAAGACAGATAAGCCGCGTGAACTGTAACTGTGTGTACCTGTTGATATAAAGACAGATAAGCCTTGTGAACTGTTACTGTGTGTACCTGTTGATATAAAGACAGATAAGCCTTGTGAACTGTAACTGTGTGTACCTGTAGATATAAAGACAGATAAGCCTTGTGAACTGTTACTGTGTGTACCTGTTGATATAAAGACAGATAAGCCGTGTGAACTGTTACTGTGTGTACATGTAGATATAAAGACAGATAAGCTGTGTAAACTGTTACTGTGTGTACATGTAGATATTATGACAGATAAGCCGTGTGAACTGTTACTGTGTGTACCTGTAGATATAAAGCTATATATAAGCCGTGTGAACTGTAAATGTGCGTACCTGTAGATAAAAAGACAGATAAGCTGTGTGAATTGTTACTGTATGTACCTGTAGATATAAAGACAGATAAGCCGTGCGAACTGTAACTGTGTGTACCTGTAGATATAAAGGCAGATAAGCTGTGTGAACTGTTACTGTGTGTACCTGTTGATATAAAGACAGATAATCTGCGTGAACTGTTACTGTGTGTACCTGTAGATATAAAGACAGATAAACAATGTGAACTGTTACGGTGTGTACCTGTAGATAATAAGACAGATAAGCAGTGTGAACTGTTACTGTGTGTACCTGTAGATATAAAGACAGATAGGCGTGTGAACTGTTACTGTGTGTACCTGTAGATATAAAGACCGATAAGCCGTGTGAACTGTTACTGTGTGTACCTGTAGATATAAAGACAGATAGGCCATGTGAACTGTTTCTGTGTGTACCTGAAGATATAAAGACAGATAAGCCGCGTGAACTGTTACTGTGTGTACATGTAGATATAAAAACAGATAAGCTGTGTAAACTGTTACTGTGTGTACCTGTAGATATAAAGACAGATAAGCTGTGTGAACTGTTACTGTGTGTACCTGTAGATATAAAGACATATAAGCCGCGTGAACTGTAACTGTGTGTACCTGTAGATATAAAGGCAGATAAGCTGTGTGAACTGTTACTGTGTGTACCTGTTGATATAAAGACAGATAAGCTGTGTGAACTGTTACTGTGTGTACCTGTAGATATAAAGACAGATAATCTGTGTGAACTGTTACTGTGTGTACCTGTAGATATAAAGACAGATAAGCCGCGTGAACTGTAACTGTGTGTACCTGTAGATATAAAGGCAGATAAGCTGTGTGAACTGTTACTGTGTGTACCTGTTGATATAAAGACAGATAAGCTGTGTGAACTGTTACTGTGTGTACCTGTAGATATAAAGACAGATAAGCTGTGTGAACTGTTACTGTGTGTACCTGTAGATATAAAGACAGATAAGCCGCGTGAACTGTAACTGTGTGTACCTGTAGATATAAAGGCAGATAAGCTGTGTGAACTGTTACTGTGTGTACCTGTAGATATAAAGACAGATAAGCTGTGTGAACTGTTACTGTGTGTACCTGTAGATATAAAGACAGATAAGCTGTGTGAACTGTTACTGTGTGTACCTGTAGATATAAAGACAGATAAGCCGCGTGAACTGTAACTGTGTGTACCTGTAGATATAAAGGCAGATAAGCTGTGTAAACTGTTACTGTGTGTACCTGTAGATATAAAGCTATATATAAGCCGTGTGAATTGTAAATGTGCGTACCTGTAGATAAAAAGACAGATAAGCTGTGTGAACTGTTACTGTGTGTACCTGTAGATATAAAGACAGATAAGCTGTGTGAACTGTTACTGTGTGTACCTGTAGATATAAAGACAGATAAGCCGCGTGAACTGTAACTGTGTGTACCTGTAGATATAAAGCTATATATAAGCCGTGTGAACTGTAAATGTGCGTACCTGTAGATAAAAAGACAGATAAGCTGTGTGAATTGTTACTGTATGTACCTGTAGATATAAAGACAGATAAGCTGTGTAAACTGTTACTGTGTGTACATGTAGATATTATGACAGATAAGCCGTGTGAACTGTTACTGTGTGTACCTGTAGATATAAAGCTATATATAAGCCGTGTGAACTGTAAATGTGCGTACCTGTAGATAAAAAGACAGATAAGCTGTGTGAATTGTTACTGTATGTACCTGTAGATATAAAGACAGATAAGCCGTGCGAACTGTAACTGTGTGTACCTGTAGATATAAAGGCAGATAAGCTGTGTGAACTGTTACTGTGTGTACCTGTTGATATAAAGACAGATAATCTGCGTGAACTGTTACTGTGTGTACCTGTAGATATAAAGACAGATAAACAATGTGAACTGTTACGGTGTGTACCTGTAGATAATAAGACAGATAAGCCGTGTGAACTGTTACTGTGTGTACCTGTAGATATAAAGACAGATAGGCGTGTGAACTGTTACTGTGTGTACCTGTAGATATAAAGACCGATAAGCCGTGTGAACTGTTACTGTGTGTACCTGTAGATATAAAGACAGATAGGCCATGTGAACTGTTTCTGTGTGTACCTGAAGATATAAAGACAGATAAGCCGCGTGAACTGTTACTGTGTGTACATGTAGATATAAAGACAGATAAGCTGTGTAAACTGTTACTGTGTGTACCTGTAGATATAAAGACAGATAAGCTGTGTGAACTGTTACTGTGTGTACCTGTAGATATAAAGACAGATAAGCCGCGTGAACTGTAACTGTGTGTACCTGTAGATATAAAGGCAGATAAGCTGTGTGAACTGTTACTGTGTGTACCTGTTGATATAAAGACAGATAAGCTGTGTGAACTGTTACTGTGTGTACCTGTAGATATAAAGACAGATAATCTGTGTGAACTGTTACTGTGTGTACCTGTAGATATAAAGACAGATAAGCCGCGTGAACTGTAACTGTGTGTACCTGTAGATATAAAGGCAGATAAGCTGTGTGAACTGTTACTGTGTGTACCTGTTGATATAAAGACAGATAAGCTGTGTGAACTGTTACTGTGTGTACCTGTAGATATAAAGACAGATAAGCTGTGTGAACTGTTACTGTGTGTACCTGTAGATATAAAGACAGATAAGCCGCGTGAACTGTAACTGTGTGTACCTGTAGATATAAAGGCAGATAAGCTGTGTGAACTGTTACTGTGTGTACCTGTAGATATAAAGACAGATAAGCTGTGTGAACTGTTACTGTGTGTACCTGTAGATATAAAGACAGATAAGCTGTGTGAACTGTTACTGTGTGTACCTGTAGATATAAAGACAGATAAGCCGCGTGAACTGTAACTGTGTGTACCTGTAGATATAAAGGCAGATAAGCTGTGTAAACTGTTACTGTGTGTACCTGTAGATATAAAGCTATATATAAGCCGTGTGAATTGTAAATGTGCGTACCTGTAGATAAAAAGACAGATAAGCTGTGTGAACTGTTACTGTGTGTACCTGTAGATATAAAGACAGATAAGCTGTGTGAACTGTTACTGTGTGTACCTGTAGATATAAAGACAGATAAGCCGCGTGAACTGTAACTGTGTGTACCTGTAGATATAAAGGCAGATAAGCTGTGTGAACTGTTACTGTGTGTACCTGTTGATATAAAGACAGATAATCTGCGTGAACTGTTACTGTGTGTACCTGTAGATATAAAGACAGATAAACAATGTGAACTGTTACGGTGTGTACCTGTAGATAATAAGACAGGTAAGCCGTGTGAACTGTTACTGTGTGTACCTGTAGATATAAAGACAGATAGGCGTGTGAACTGTTACTGTGTGTACCTGTAGATATAAAGACCGATAAGCCGTGTGAACTGTTACTGTGTGTACCTGTAGATATAAAGACAGATAGGCCATGTGAACTGTTTCTGTGTGTACCTGAAGATATAAAGACAGATAAGCCGCGTGAACTGTTACTGTGTGTACATGTAGATATAAAGACAGATAAGCTGTGTAAACTGTTACTGTGTGTACCTGTAGATATAAAGACAGATAAGCTGTGTGAACTGTTACTGTGTGTACCTGTAGATATAAAGACAGATAAGCCGCGTGAACTGTAACTGTGTGTACCTGTAGATATAAAGGCAGATAAGCTGTGTGAACTGTTACTGTGTGTACCTGTTGATATAAAGACAGATAAGCTGTGTGAACTGTTACTGTGTGTACCTGTAGATATAAAGACAGATAATCTGTGTGAACTGTTACTGTGTGTACCTGTAGATATAAAGACAGATAAGCCGCGTGAACTGTAACTGTGTGTACCTGTAGATATAAAGGCAGATAAGCTGTGTGAACTGTTACTGTGTGTACCTGTTGATATAAAGACAGATAAGCTGTGTGAACTGTTACTGTGTGTACCTGTAGATATAAAGACAGATAAGCTGTGTGAACTGTTACTGTGTGTACCTGTAGATATAAAGACAGATAAGCCGCGTGAACTGTAACTGTGTGTACCTGTAGATATAAAGGCAGATAAGCTGTGTGAACTGTTACTGTGTGTACCTGTAGATATAAAGACAGATAAGCTGTGTGAACTGTTACTGTGTGTACCTGTAGATATAAAGACAGATAAGCTGTGTGAACTGTTACTGTGTGTACCTGTAGATATAAAGACAGATAAGCCGCGTAAACTGTAACTGTGTGTACCTGTAGATATAAAGGCAGATAAGCTGTGTAAACTGTTACTGTGTGTACCTGTAGATATAAAGCTATATATAAGCCGTGTGAATTGTAAATGTGCGTACCTGTAGATAAAAAGACAGATAAGCTGTGTGAACTGTTACTGTGTGTACCTGTAGATATAAAGACAGATAAGCTGTGTGAACTGTTACTGTGTGTACCTGTAGATATAAAGACAGATAAGCCGCGTGAACTGTAACTGTGTGTACCTGTAGATATAAAGACAGATAAGCTGTGTGAACTGTTACTGTGTGTACCTGTTGATATAAAGACAGATAATCTGCGTGAACTGTTACTGTGTGTACCTGTAGATATAAAGACAGATAAACAATGTGAACTGTTACGGTGTGTACCTGTAGATAATAAGACAGATAAGCCGTGTGAACTGTTACTGTGTGTACCTGTAGATATAAAGACAGATAGGCGTGTGAACTGTTACTGTGTGTACCTGTAGATATAAAGACCGATAAGCCGTGTGAACCGTTACTGTGTGTACCTGTAGATATAAAGACAGATAAGCGTGTGAACTGTTACTGTGTGTACCTGTTGATATAAAGACAGATAAGCCGTGTGAACTGTTACTGTGTGTACCTGTAGATATAAAGACAGATAAGCCGCGTGAACTGTTACTGTGTGTACCTGTAGATATAAAGCCATATATAAGCCGTGTGAACTGTAAATGTGCGTACCTGTAGATAAAAAGACAGATAAGCTGTGTGAACTGTTACTGTGTGTACCTGTAGATATAAAGCTATATATAAGCCGTGTGAACTGTAAATGTGCGTACCTGTAGATAAAAAGACAGATAAGCTGTGTGAATTGTTACTGTATGTACCTGTAGATATAAAGACAGATAAGCCGTGCGAACTGTAACTGTGTGTACCTGTAGATATAAAGGCAGATAAGCTGTGTGAACTGTTACTGTGTGTACCTGTTGATATAAAGACAGATAATCTGCGTGAACTGTTACTGTGTGTACCTGTAGATATAAAGACAGATAAACGTGTGAACTGTTACTGTGTTTACCTGTAGATATAAAGACAGATAAGCCGTGTGAACTGTTACTGTGTGTACCTGTAGATATAAAAGCAGATAAGCTGCGTGAACTGTTACTGTGTGTACCTGTAAATATAAAGACAGATAAGCCGTGTGAACTGTTACTGTGTGTACCTGTAGATATAATGACAGATAAGCCGTGTGAACTGTTACTGTGTGTACCCGTAGATATAAAGACAGATAAGCCGTGTGAACTGTTACTGTGTGTACCTGTAGATATAAAGACAGATAAGCCGTGTGAACTGTTACTGTGTGTACCTGTAGATATAAAGACAGATAAGCCGTGTGAACTATTACTGTGTGTACCTGTAGATATAAAGACAGATAAGCCGCGTGAACTGTTACTGTGTGTACCTGTAAATATAAAGACAGATAAGCCGTGTGAACTGTTACTGTGTGTACCTGTAGATATAATGACAGATAAGCCGTGTGAACTGTTACTGTGTGTACCCGTAGATATAAAGACAGATAAGCCGTGTGAACTGGTACTGTGTGTACCTGCAGATATAAAGACAAATAATCTGTGTGAACTGTTGCTGTGTGTACCTGTAGTTATAAAGACAGATAAGCCGTGTGAACTGTTATATTGTCTACCTTTAGATATAAAGACAGATAAGCCGTGTGAACTGTTACTGTGTGTACCTGTAGATATAAAGACAGATAGGCCGTGTGAACTGTTACTGTGTGTACCCGTAGATATAAAGACAGATAAGCCGTGTGAACTGTTATTGTGTGTACCTTTAGATATAAAGACAGATAATCCGTGCAAAACTGTTTCTGTGTGTACCTGTAGTTATAAAGACAGATAAGCCGTGTGAACTGTTACTGTGTGTACCTGTTGATATAAAGACAGATAATCTGCGTGAACTGTTACTGTGTGTACCTGAAGATATAAAGACAGATAAGCCGTGTGAACTGTTACTGTGTGTACCTGTAGATATAAACCCATATATAAGCCGTATGAACTGTAAATGTGCGTACCTGTAGATATAAAGACATATAAGCTGTGTGAACTGTTACTGTGTGTACCTGTAGATATAAAGACAGATAAGCTGTGTGAACTGTTACTGTGTGTACCTGTAGATATAAAGACAGATAAGCCGTGTGAACTGTTACTGTGTGTACCTGTAGATATAAAGACAGATAAGCCGTGTGAACTGTTACTGTGTGTACCTGAAGATATAAAGACAGATAAGCCATGTGAACTGTTACTGTGCGTACCTGTAGATATAAAGACATATAAGCTGTGTGAACTGTTACTGTGTGTACCTGTAGATATAGACAGATAGGCCGTATGAACTGTTACTGTGTGTACCTGCAGATATAAAGACAGATAAACAATGTGAACTGTTACTGTGTGTACCTGTAGATAAAAAGACAGATAAGCTGTGTGAACTGTTACTGTGTGTACCTGCAGATATAAAGACAGATAAACAATGTGAACTGTTACTGTGTGTACCTGTAGATAAAAAGACAGATAAGCCGTGTGGACTGTAACTGTGTGTACCTGAAGATATAAAGACAGATAAGCCATGTGAACTGTTACTGTGCGTACCTGTAGATATAAAGACATATATTTTTTTCTGGTACTTTTTTAAATAGTTATATATAAATTGTGCTTTTTAAATTGGGTTTAACGCTCCTTTCAGCGTGAAAGTTCAAAGAGCTCCGGTAGAGCATAGTAAACGGTTGATTATGTAACGGAGGTGTTAATTTCACATACAGAGTGCCATACATTGTAAATGTATCTGTCTGTGTCCGTTGACCCCACTAATGTATTAGCAGATAATAAAACAATAATGAGGACCATAGGGGGTCTTTTGGACATTTTAATTGTATATTCTTAGCATGAGGAAAAAGTTCCCGGTCGTTAACGTTGAACACGGATTTTTTGTGCGAAAATCGTAATTTTCAGAAAAACCGTAAATCCTACCTTTTTGTAAATGTTGCCAATCTATTAAGAATGTGTGAATTTTACCCCTACCAAATATATCCGATGTGCATAAATGTTAATACACCCGAAATCAGCAGAAAAAAACAAAATGTCCAGACCCCTTCGCGAGCCCCTATATTTCACCTCTTTATCGTTTCTTCGTGATTTGTTCCAACTGTAACAAACATTTTTAAGATGCACAATTATTTTGAAATGACAATATTACTGAATAAGTTTTGCGCATTTACACAGGGACAAAAATTAGTTCACAATGGATTGAAAGTAGCATTCCTTTGAAACACAATGTAACAACTACATTTGACGTTTGCAACGTGACCTTTATTTAAAATAAACTACCATGTACAAACTCCCTTTGTATTTTAAAAACAGACAACAAAACAAAGTAACTAGTGTCCGGTTTTGTACTGTCGTTTTAGTAGTCTCGATCATCCAGACGTTTAATGGCATTTGTGTGTCTGGATTCATTTCTATATTGAACTTGTTATCGTTAAGCCCCAAAATTGGCGTAAATTTTTGATTGGATGATATTTTTATTGTCTATAAAATTACTTCTATTCATACCAAGAAGTGTATAAAAAATGTACCAAAGTTTACATGTGAATATTTTTCATAAAGTATGACTTTATCAATTAAGTGATTATTATTGTTTTGCACAATCAACGTTGCATGGTTCGTGACGTTTGCGTCATACTTGAAAATGGTCTTTATTTTATTCATTATCACACTTTTCCACAGTTAGACATGTTACACTACTCGGGTTTACTGTTTGACCCCGGTCTGTGCAGTCCTTGATCTACTTTTTATGTCAACTGCAACGAATATCGAGGGGCCTCAGTGACCGAGTGGTAATCTACTATTGATCACGTGACTGTTAACCCTGAGGTTGCGAGTCTCACTGCGGGCGGGTGTGCTCGACTACAATCTTAATTGACGAGAATTGCCAGTTTGTTAACGGAAGGCCGAGGGTTTTCTCCGGGTTTCCGACTTGAACCTCTCCCTCTGGACGCCGTGATTTAGCTGAAAATTTCCATTAGTTGCGTTTAATACCCGACTAACAAACAAACAAACTTCGATGATGTCAAGACATTTATTTGGGAATCCGGTAATCAATTTTGGTCCAGTAGCAGCTTATTATTAGTACTTGTCAGTCAGTTACCTTACCTTTACCTAAATTTTACGTTCTAAAAGCTACATGTCCAACTATATCTGTCATCACGTGACTTGTCACCTATGCAATAATTGTAATGTGTCAATGTCGATTTTTTTCGACTTTTTTAGAAATGCACGGGCGTGTCATATATATCTGCAATTTGTATTAAATTATATCAATGACCAAAAAAGATGTGCTGTTATCTCGTAAAAGTATGGTCGATTACCAATACTTCGAGTCCTTTTTAAATAGATATTGAATTTGGCAAATCACTTTCAATTTGATTGAAAAAAATCATATTTTTGCTGAAAAAATTATATGAATACTGTTGAAATCCCAATTGATTTTTTGCTTACATAAAAATTTGCTGCCCATGTGATTATGTTGTAATATGGAACTAAGATTTTAGGGAAATCACTTCGAAATTTGTTTGGATAAGCAGAGGGTAAGAAAAAAAATATTCTGAAGAAGGATTTCTGCTATATAAAATAATGCTAATAATGAAAAAAATATTCTGTCGCGACGCCTTAAAAAAATTAAAAAAAAAAATTTTCTGACCAAAACAAAAAACCAAGCCCCCCCCCCTTCAAGTTAAATGGTCTGTCCCTAATTGTGATCATAACTACATACTCACAAAACAAAAGAAAAGACATAAAGTTGTCAATACCCAAATTAAAATGTTTTATTTTACATACTAAGGAAACAGTATAACTAACGTAATGAAATGCGCTATTCCGCCCATTGGAATTTTATGGGACACAGCTTGATCAAAGCAAGGGCAATAGGAACGGTCGGTAATAATTTGCTTCTCCATAGATAAACACCTATTTATCGATCATCACTAAGGGCGTAACGGTCAATTTAGGTTCAGTAGTGACCTTTGATTTCGTGAGATAGTCAAAGAAAAGTAGATGTTAGGTGATACGAGGTTTTGCGTGCAATGCAAATAATTAAAGAAAGGTCAACAGGTTTTATGTAGTGGCTTGTTGGTGATAGTATACAGTGTGGACGGTTATGTATAATTATTCACGACTTTATTGTTTTTAATATATATTTCAGAGATCTTTTGTACAACAAAAAATATTAACTAATTCCGAGGGTTACACATTGCGAAATTAAGCCACGCTGTTATCGTTTATTATTATACTTCATGCAAAAATGCTGTCTTTAATTGGACAGTAACCATGTGTTAATTTCTACGGATTCCGATTTTAGCCCCGCCCATTATAGCAACGGGTGTTAATTCCTCGTGCTTTCGTCCCAACGGGTGATCTAAAAAAAATTAACACCCGCTCAGACCGGAGATTGCCGAAAATGAAAATTATCACCCGATCCAGCCGAAGTTTACGAGTGATAAAAAAATTATCACCTGCTCAGAACGAAAATTGCCAACAAGGAAAATGATTAGCCGCATCAGCTGAAATTTACTTGCACGTCGTTTGTCCATTCGCGCAAACATGTCAGAGGCACAACAAATACATCAAAATGTGCAATAATTATTGGAAAAACAACTAGTAGACAAAGAAGCATTTTCTATTAAAAATATAATTCAGTACAGTATCTTTATGGTAGTTCACGTTTCTTCTTTAGATAAAAGGCATTCAGTATAATAAAAACCATACTGCCTTTGAACTCAGCTGTGATATTTTTTTCTTCATGTGATAATCTACCATAACACCCTCGTTCAAAGGCAGTATGATTATATTATAACGCGTAAATACTTTCTTTAATATTTAAATCATTTAGTTTCCTTATTACAGTCTGTAAACATAGCAGCTAGAGCTGAATTAGCTCAATATACTGTAGATACATTTATTAAAATACAGTCAATCAAATACCTAATAAGACTTCTACACCATACTAGTAATCCTTTGGTAGATGATGCGTTCTTATTATCACAGTCCCTGCATAATAATGCTACATACTCCTGGTTTTCTTATGTACATAATATATGCAGTTCAAATAATGGAAATAGAAGAACTAAAAATATTAACTATAATAGAAACTTGACTTTTTTTTACAAAGACATTAAACAAAAATTTTAAAGATAACTATGTAAAATGCTTTTTTCAAGTATTAAAAAAACTTACATCAGAAAATAAAATATATTTATATAGTAAAATTAAAACTGAATGTAACATATATGAATATTTATTAAAAACAAACTTTGATAACAGAAGAAATATATGTAAAATGAGAACAAGTGATCATTTCCTTGAAATTGAAAGAGGAAGATACAAAAGTGTGAAAAGGCCAGATAGACTATATACAATATGTACTAACAATGTATTAGAAGATGAAATGCACTACTTTTTCCATTGTCCGAAATATAAGAAAAAAATTAGAAAATAACATTAAAAATACTTATGAAAATGATATAAATAAATATATAATATACTTTCTTCTTGGGGTTATTTGCAGTTTGTTGTTCCATTTAGTAAAAAGTCTTCAATAATGAGGAAAGTGGACTTGAAGATTGCATGATTCTACTGTATGATCTGTTATTTTTTGTTTATGTATGCCTTCAACCCCTCACGGGGTATAACTGTGCTTTAAATAAATAAATATAAAGGACAATTCAAATAACGACAACTTTTTAACTGAATATTAAGGAATAAGAAAATTAGTCAGCTTCAGTCTTAATTTCTAATGTTTTTGAAAATTATTATTAAAACTAAATTAATAATAAATTAAAATGTACTCACAATTTTCAGCGGATTGTTCCAAATTGTTGCAAATTTATAGCTAATGATATGCATTTTACAGAAATAAAAACATCGATTCATATAAATTGTTAAAAATTCAAAAATATATCGGAAAGATCATTGAAATAACATTAAAAGGTTCAAAAACAACAGAAAATTAATGTTTTTTTATAAAGTTTTAGTAGACATGTATCGTTCTATAAATTTTTATTTCAAGAAATCTCATTTGGGGTGTTATTTTAACGATGTTTTATTTTTTCCAGAAGAAAACAAATACGAGAAAATTAAGACTAAAAGGAGGTTGTTAGTGAATGGAATCGGAATAAAATCCTTTCAAATGTCTGGGTTATTTTGGACGGCAGACAGCTTCGGACGATTATAAAAGGTATTGCGATTTTGTTTATCAAAACAAAACAATAAAAAAGTAAATAATTTTCACCTGCACATTTTTTTTGTATAATATAACGAAATTTTATTTGAATACTACGTGATGTAAAAAGCAGTCTGCTACTTGATTCGGACTTATAAATTGCTCTATATGTATTTGGTTTTTGGCTAACATACAATATATAACAGTGCAGATGTAGGTCTTTATCAACATGATCAGTTATCAGATTAAGGTGAATATACTGCATATATCAAGTACAAATAAAATATTTTATTCTTTCGGCCTATGATATCCACATAAAGGTTTATCTCTTGTGCAGATAAAAATTTTCTTTTACCCTTTTAACTTTACAAGTTTTGTTTGTTTTGATTTGTTTTTTTTTCACAAAATGAAGATTTATATATATATACACTTGACCATTTGGTAATTAAATCTGCTATCCTATGAACAACCCAAGATTGCTTTAATTAATACAAATTGCTGATAGAGCTATACTAGACCGAAGGTCCATGTGAGCTTTTGCCATCACTTGGCGTCCGTCGTCTGTCGTCCGTCGTAAACTTTTTCAAAAATCTTCCCTGAAACCACTGGGCCATTTTTTTTTTAAAATTTGCCACAATCATACTTAGTGTTCCTAGTTTCAAATTTATACCCAGGGTGTTGATCAACATTCAAAGATAGCCGCTGTTACTAAAAACAGAACATTGGTGTCAACTCACGTTTTTCATTAATATCTCAAAAATAGATTTTGTCACTGTCCTTTGGTTTACTATTTTTGTTGGCTGTTCAGTTTTCTTACATTTTACTATTACAAACTATGTATTGCAGGGTAATTGACAGGAATTACCGTATAAGTGGTTTTTTTCGCGTGGGGAAAATTTAGCGTTTTTGTTAAAAAACTGTGTGAGTTTATTTTGGCGTAATGTAATTTTCGCGGTCCGTAATCATAATGAATAACTCTATCATTGGTCTAAATATTTCGCGAGTTTTTATTTTCGCGTCCCAACTTTTATCGCGAATATAGCGAAAATTATATCACCGCGAAAAAAACCACTTATACGGTAATACATCGTATGCTATGTTCCATCAAATCCAATATAAACAAGCCAAACAACATGTACAGCTGTATTTATTTATGGATAATCCTTTTTGCAGACAGATGAAGAACAACAATTTCAAAAGCTATCAGAATACAAGACTTCAGCAACAGATTTAAAGATATCTGGACCCGGAATGTTCCCAGGCGCATTAAGCACTAAAACTTATAATGAGATATTTTGATACAGACATTATGAAATATTCCTCTATATTATATATGTTGTGATCAGATGTGTCGTAGTTGAGCGTAAAATAAAAATACAAATGTGAAAAGTGCACTTTTTAATTTTTACTTGATACTATTTGTAATATTAGAATCATATATAAATATTCACTCTTAAATCTCGCTTATTGTGCAGTAATCAAATGATTAACATCACGGGGCACTGGAATAGTATTCAATAATGCATTCCGTTCGAATTGCTTTTACAATTATACACCTGGAAAAATGTTAAGCAGACCCTAAATATTTAAGTTTTTTTAGTTTATTGTAAATAAAATATAATTTTGATTATTTTAGTCAGTATTAATTCTTTAATGTATAATTAAGAGGACGTGAGCGTGAAGGTTGCTCCCTTCATCAAAGTGCACTAATTATTTTTTCGTGCAACATATCGGTATTTAAATCCCGAATTTCTAATTGCCTAGTTATTTAAAGTAAGCATGGCAAGGAGGCGGATATCAGAAGCACAGAGATGGCAAATCATCGACATGCATTCCACTGTTATGCATTACAAGGCAATAAGACGTCAGCTTGGCTATCTGTATACAGTCATTAGTAGTTTGGTCAGAAAACACGCTGCCACGCAATATGTTAAAGACCGTTCCCGATTTGGTCGACCATCTGTGACAACCCAACGCGGATAGGAGCCTTGGTAGGTTGGTTAGGCGAAATCCGTTTGCAGCAAGCACCTGTCTCAAGCAACAATGGTTACCTGGTCGTAATCAGTCAGCCAGAAAAGTACGAAATCTTATTAAAGCTGCAGGATTGAGGTCATGGAGAGTCATTAAACGCCCAATGCTTGATAATCGCCATCGCAGGGACATGTTGGCCTGGTATAGAGCAAGACAAAATGGAACCTTAGAACCTGGCGGCGAATACACTGGTCAGATAAGAGCCGATTCTTACTCCATGTAACTGATGAGCGAATCCGTGTTTGGAGGCATCAAAACACAGCTTACACACCAAGAAACGTTGTTCCAACAGTGCCTTTCGGTGGGGCTCAGTTATGGTGTGGGGCTGTATCTCAAATGTTTGGATCTGGTAACAATCAATGGCAACCTTAATGGCGAAAAGTACACCCGGGAAGTGCTTTCACCTGTAGTTGTGCCTCATTTTGAAAACCACCTGTTAGAGTCAAGACCTGTTTTCATAGATGACAACGCTAGACCTCATCGATCCAGGGCAGTAACGGCATATCCGGAGAACGAAGCTGCGACCACTCTTCTGCGGTCTGCAAGAAGTCCAAAATCCACCCAATAGAGCATCTGTGGGATCAATTGGGTAGGCAATTACATGCTCCTGAACCTCCTCCACAGAACTTGCAACGTTTAGAAGCTTAATTACACCGGAATGGCGACAGATAACGCTTCAACTAATTAGACGCCTTACTGGCAGTATGCGACGTAGGGTTGCAGCTGTCATTCATGCTAATGGTGGATTTACCTGATGTTGACCCTTCGACGGATAAGTATCAATTTGGTGTTTATAAATGACGTTTTCAAGTGTAATTGTACAATTAAATAACAGTTTGGAGCTTTCGGTGACAATGCTTTTTAAAGACTACGTGAAAGAGCAAGACCGTCCATTTTTTGATGAAATGATATGAAAATAAAATAATGAGTTTTTGTGTTAAAATAATGTTTCATTGTACCCAGCAATATTTTTGTTCGCTATACAAATGAAAAATGAATGGCAGTCCAATATTAGTCAACAGGTGTTCGAATATATATGACTTGAAAAAACTAGCGGGTGCTTAACTTGTTTCCAGGTGTATATTACATTGGATCTGATAAAAAAATTCGCCAAAAAGTTTTATTTTGCATATCAGTCTTATCAGAATTCAGATAACGCATTCTGAAATATTTTGTCAGAATTCTGATAAGACTTATTTATTTGCAAAGTAAAACTTTCTTAGAGAATTTTTATCAGAATTCTGATAAAACTTATATTCAAAGTAAAACTCGATTGGATTATTTTTAACAGAATTCTGACAAGACTTATATTCAAGGTAAAAAGCGATTGGGAGATTAATTTTTAACAGATTTCTGATAAGACTTGTATTCAAAGTAAAACTCGATTGGAGAATTTTTAACAGAATTCTGATAAGACTTATATTCAAAGTAAAACTCGATTGGAGAATTTTAACAGAATTCTGTGAAGAATCATAAAAATAACAATTTTTTGCTGTTTGAAAACCTATAGGGCAGTAGTCTTCAATGTGTTATAACAATTTCGATTAATATATCCTTTCAATATTTATTTATATATATCGTTTCAATAAATATATCCTTAAGGATTTGCTATTTGTTAAGAGTTTTGGCTATATAGTCTGTTTAATAATAGTACATTACTTCATGAGAGTATCGTTTTCTGCAGTCCTCTATGATTTGATCATATGGAAATGATCATACACAACTGGAAGCTGTTTACTATCGGGCTGGTGATACCCTCGAGCACTAACAGTCCACCAGCAGAGACATCGACCCAGTGGTTACAAATGAAATGTCATCAAAGATATCAATGTTATAGAATCTACAAGCCACGGGCGTTTTGTCAAACCAAAAACATATTTTTAGATACGACAACTCTCTATGATCTAGTCATTTTACGTAAGACGTCCTCAACACAGGGCAGATATCGGCCCGGGGCAGAGATACATGTATGCATCACTTACTGCTACGTGTATTACTAGGCCGAATTTTACTGCCGTTATAATCCGAAGTTAATTTTGTGATTTGTCGGATTAACGGCAGAATTTAGTCCTATTGCTCGTAATGTAGCAAATAAAAAATTCTAACTTCGGTCTATTTATACAAAATTCTAACATAATATTCATCTTCTTTACGTTATTAAAGCTTCGGACATTGCGAAAATAACAGGAAACGATCTTTATTGAAGAAATTTCCTTTTTCTACTTTGAAGATGCACGTGGAAACAGCCTCCCAAGTCAGGTGTTCTGAGTCCGCGTTCGCTCCATCATCACCCCTGACAACTTACATATATATTTTTCGGGTCTGAGTGTCGCCATCTGGCGGTGACCGGAGTTAAAATCAGCCAATGAAAATTATCGTAACCTTCGCCTAATGTTTACATGTAAACAAATAATGTCTGCGCCCTGTATCGATGGTTTTTTAACGAAATGTTGGGCAGATTCCATCCGGACCTTAAAAAGAAGCTGTATGAGCGATGAAAGCAGGAGCCATTTGTTTTTCAAATGAAATGAGGACGACTGCAATGGCATGTAAAAATTTGCAAACGAACGTTGTTCACATTTGCCAGATATATGACTGGAGTTCTGTGCAGTATGTGAAAGCAGTAGTAAATGATTCAATTATAATTACAAATTAATAGACAAATAAAATTTTCTGTAATCCGGACGTACTTCTTAGAACTGAAACAGGACTGAGAAAGATAGAGAAAGAGGTGGGTGAAGTAACCCAAATCGAGATTGTTTTAATAGGGGACAGATCTGTCAGTGACAATAGAAGTCAGTGAATGTCAATTTGTAAATATTCCAACCAAAATTGATGTAGAGAATTTGTTCATTTAATTGGATTATATGTGATTTAAATTTTACAACACATTTAGATTGACATTTACATGTATTACACACCTGCATGTAATCTTCAACACATCATCACATTCAAGACTTGAGTAAAATTTAGTGAACAGTTAATTATGCACCATGTTAAAACTACTGATTTCAGGAGGAAAACATTCAACTTCTAAATGGACATGGATAATATACTGTACATGTAAGAATGTGAGGGATATTTAAAATGTCTAAATGTGACAACGTTTAAAGAGTAGGTAAATAATAATTTGTTCTATTTTTCTCAGATATTTTGTCTAAAAATGTTGTCTTGAAATGATTAGTTGATTACCGTCTAGACATCATTATGTCAGTTAAATTCGAGGCCAGAAGAAATCAAATAAATTGGAATCAATAGAATGAACAAATGTGGAGGAAATTTGGGCAATCAATGGAAGCCTATTGCCAGTCGGGTACTGATTTCTGCGAATTTTGCCGGTTGTAGCAGCTACACGGCTTCTAACTATCGAAATATATACTAATGGGGTCACGGCTGAGGTTTAACCCTTAAACAGCGTAGCAGTCTCCAAAACTCCTACTTGTTCGCTGTCACGGGTATGTAGTTCTAAAAGTGTCACCTTATTACATTGAAAAACGGGGATGTGATTTCGAGACTACTGTGCCACAATATAGTGTGAAAATTGCTGAGAAAGGCGTTTAACCCCATATAACCAATAACTAGCCTTTATTTATCGGTAAGTCAAACTAATCATCTACAAAATTGAGCATAAAAATAACAAAAATCGAAAGAAAATAATATATTCTCTTTGAAATTATGAAATTGATTCTGACTGTTTTATCATTACACGACAACCCCATCAAGAGGACACCCATATTATCAACACCCAAGGATGGGCATGGTGGCTTTATGAACGGAGATCTCATAACTACCCGAGTATCAGTGAATTTCAAACAATTTTAAACAAGGTATTTAATTAATTTACTGCAAACCTATATTTATTGTTGATAGTAATGTTGACTTATTATATTTTTCATAGGATTTTCTTTGCAGAAAAAAGACTGCAGAATCTATTACGATTTGGGCACTTTATGATACTATCGATTATTGAAAGGTGGACCACTGAAATGCTAGGAATATAGAGCGATCTTCTTTTGCATCATGTAGACGTTCTAGGGTTATCTTAAGCTTTATTGTTATATTGTCTAGTACCAGGTTTTTTACCATTGATTGATTGAATGTGTCGGTCTGCGGCAGTATGTCAGCCATATTCAGGACGTGAACAATTAACAAACAATGAATCAACCGGTAAAAGGATAGGCGTAGAGAACGCAATGAAAAAAAAGACTGCCACTGGAAACGCTTGCAGTAATAAATAGGGGCGGAGAATTTGGCCTTTGTATCGGCTACAACGAGCTTATTGTCATTGCGACAATCTCTAAATATGTCACTCACTATGGTCCGCGGCCAGGCTCTTCGTAGTATGACCTGACACCCCTTCCAAAGAGATAGTTTTCCTTATCATCTAATTGCGGACGTGCTGGGCAGTTCTGTGCGTTGAGCACTAGGAAACCTTCAACAGTTGTAGGTTCTTTTGACAAACAGCCACGGATCAATAATTTATTTCAGGGGATTGTTGGTTTTTTTAATAGTGTCTTATGTCATTTTCAACAATTTGTAATAAATATTAAGGGAGGTGAAAACTGGCAGGAAAACTGGCAATCCCTGTCATTGAGGTTGGAGTCGAGAGCCACCCTTCCCGCCCTAAGGCAACCTCAGTGTTGACAGACATTCGGTACTATGTCTGTGTATTCCTACGCTCTCCCGCCTAGGTACATTTTAAGGCCTAGATGGGTTTCTGGGGTACTATGTTTTTTTCATATTCCTCCGCTCTCCCGCCTGGTTAACATCAGGTAGATAAATTAAAAACTGGTCGACATCAGGTAGATAACTAAAACACTGGTCGACATCAGGTAGGCAACTATTGCCCTTGTGGACATAGTGTAGGTAACTTTTATACTTGTCGACATCGTGTAGGTAACTAGTACACTTTTCGACAACGTGTAGGTAACTAGTACACTTGTCGACATATAGTAGGAAACTAGTACACTTGTCGAAATCGTGTAGGTAGCTAGAACACTTGTCGACATAATGTAGGTCGCTAGAACACTTGTCGACATCGTGTAGGTAACTAGTACACTTGTGGACATCATGGAGGTAACTAGTACACTTGTCGACATCGTGGATTTAACTAGTACACTTGTCGACAACGTGGATTTAACTAGTACACTTGTCGACATGTAGAAGGTAGCTAGTACACTTGTCGACATGTAGTAGGTAACTATTACACTTGTCAACATCGTGTAGGTAACTAGACCACTTGTCGACATCGTGTAGGTAACTGGTACACTTGTCGACATCAGGTAGGTAACTAGTACACTTGTCGACATGTAGTAGGTAACTAGTACACTTGTCGACATCGTGTAGGTAACTAGACCACTTGTCGACATCGTGTAGGTAACTAGACCACTTGTCGACATCGTGTAGGTAACTAGTACACTTGTCGACATCGTGTAGGTAACTATTACACTGGTCGACATGTAGTAGGTAACTAGTACACTTGTCGACATAGTGTAGGTAACTAGTACACTTGTCGACATCGTGGATTTAACTAGTACACTTGTCGACATCAGGTAGGTAACTAGTACACTTGTCGACATGTAGTAGGTAACTAGTACACTTGTCGACATCTTGTAGGTAACTAGACCACTTGTCGACATCGTGTAGGTAACTAGTACACTTGTCGACCTCGTGTAGGTAACTATTACACTGGTCGACATGTAGTAGGTAACAAGTACGCTTGTCGAAATCGGGGTAGGTAACTAGTACACTTGTCGACATGTAGTAGGTAACTAGTACACTTGTCGACATCGTGTAGGTAACTATTACACTGGTCGAAATGTAGTAGGTAACAAGTACGCTTGTCGAAATCGGGGTAGGTAACTAGTACACTTGTCGATATGTAGTAGGAAACTAGTACACTTGTTGACATAGTGTAGGTAGCTAGAACACTTGTCGACATCGTGTAGGTAGCTAGAACACTTGTCGACATCGTGTAGGTAACTAGTACACTTGTCGACATCGTGTAGGTAGCTAGAACTCTTGTCGACATAGTGTAGATAACTAGAACAATTGTCGACATGTAGTAGGTAACTAGTACACTTTTCGACATCGTGTAGGTAACTAGTACACTTGTCGACATCGAGTAGGTAACTAGTACACTTGTCGACATCGTGTAGGTAACTAGTACACTTGTCGACATGTGGTAGGTAACTATTACACTTGTCGACATCGTGTAGGTAACTATTACACTTGTCGACATCATGTAGGTAACTAGTACACTTTTCGACAACGTGTAGGTAGCTAGTACACTTGTCGACATCGTGTAGGTAACTAGTACACTTGTCGACATCGTGTAGGTAGCTAGAACTCTTGTCGACATCGTGTAGGTAGCTAGAACACTTGTCGACATCGTGTAGGTAACTAGTACACTTGTCGACATCGTGTAGGTAGCTAGAACTCTTGTCGACATAGTGTAGATAACTAGAACAATTGTCGACATGTAGTAGGTAACTAGTACACTTTTCGACATCGTGTAGGTAACTAGTACACTTGTCGACATCGAGTAGGTAACTAGTACACTTGTCGACATCGTGTAGGTAACTAGTACACTTGTCGACATCATGTAGGTAACTAGTACACTTGTCGACATGTAGTAGGAAACTAGTACACTTGTTGACATAGTGTACGTAACTAGAACCCTTGTTTACATAGTGTAGGCAGCTAGAACACTTGTCGACATCGTGTAGGTGGCTAGAACACTTGTCGACATAGTGTAGGTAACTAGAACAATTGTCGACATGTAGTAGGTAACTAGTACACTTTTCGACATCGTGTAGGTAACTAGTACACTTGTCGACATCGTGTAGGTAACTAGTACAATTTTCGACATCGTGTAGGCAACTAGTACACTTTTCGACATCGTGTAGGTAACTAGTACACTTGTCGACATGTGGTAGGTAACTAGAACAATTGTCGACATGTAGTAGGTAACTAGTACACTTGTCGACATCGTGTAGGTAACTAGAACAATTGTCGACATAGTGTAGGTAACTAGAACAATTGTCGACATGTAGGTAACTAGTACACTTTTCGACATCGTGTAGATAACTAGTACACTTGTCGACATCGTTTAGGTAACTAGTACACTTTTCGACATCGTGTAGGTAACTAGTACACTTGTCGACATGTGATAGGTAACTAGTACACTTGTCGACATCGTGTAGGTAACTATTATACTTGTCGACATCGTGTAGGTAACTAGTACACTTGTCGACCTCGTGTAGGTAACTAGTACACTTATCGACATCGTGTAGGTAACTAGTATACTTGTCGACCTCGTGTAGGTAACTAGTATACTTGTCGACATCGTGTAGGTAACTAGTACACTTGTCGACATCGTGTAGGTAACTAGTACACTGTCGACATCGTGTAGGTAACTAGTATACTTGTCGACATCGTGTAGGTAACTAGTACACTTGTCGACATCGTGTAGGTAACTAGTACACTTGTCGACATCATGTAGGTAACTAGTATACTTGTCGACATCGTGTAGGTAACTAGTACACTTGTCGACATCGTGTAGGTAACTAGTACACTTGTCGACATCGTGTAGGTAACTAGTATACTTGTCGATTAATGTAGGCAACTACCAACTACAATTGTCGACATCAAGTATGCAACTATTATACTGGCCGATATCTGCAGCAAACGACTACACGTGTCTAAATCGGGCAAGTAACTATGACAGGTTGGTGCTGAAATAACTAAATCTATCCTAATACAATTATAAATAATGGCAAGGGTTCGCTGCGTAGCAACGTTCGCTGTTATATAACCCTAATCAACCCCACACGGCTGTATAACCCTAATCAACCCCACACGGTTGTATAACCCTAATGAACGCCACAGGGTAGTATAACTCTAATGAACCCCACACGGTTGTATAACCCTAATGAACCCCACACGGTTGTATAACCCTAATGAACCCCACATGGTTGTATAACCCTAATAAACCCCACACGATTGTATAACCCTAATAAACCCCTCACGGTTGTATAATCCTAACGAACTCCACACGGTTATATAACCCTAATGAACCCCACACGGTTGTATAACCCTAATAAACCCCTCACGGTTGTATAACCCTAATGAACTCCACACGGTTATATAACACTAATGAACCCCACACGGTTGTATAACCATAATAAACCCCACACCGTTGTATAACCATAATAAACCCCACACGATTGTAAAACCCTAATGAACCCCTCACGGTTATATAACCCTAATGAACCCCACACGGTTGTACAACCCTAATGAACACCACACGGTTATATAACCCTAATTAACCCCACACGGTTGTATAACCCTAATGAACCCCACACGGTTGTATAACCCTAATGAACCTCACACGGTTGTATAACACTAATGAACCCCACACGGTTGTATAACCATAATGAACCCCACACGGTTGTATAACCCTAATGAACCCCACACGGTTGTATAACCCTAATGAACCCCACACTGTTGTATTAACCTAATGAACCCCACACAATTATATAACCCTAATCAACCCCACACGGTTATATAACCCTAATCAACCCCACCCGGTTATATAACACTAATGAACCCCACACGGTTATATAACCTTATTGAACCCCACACGGTTATACAACCCTAATGAACCCCACACGTTTGTTTAACCCTAATGAACCCCACACGGTTGTATAACCCTAAGAAACCCCACACGATTGTATAACCCTAATGAATCCCACACGGATGTATAACCCTAATGAACCACACACGGTTGTATTACCCTAATGAACTTCCAATGTTTGTATAACCCTAATGAGCCCCACACGGTTGTATAAACCTAATGAACCCCACATGGTTGTATAACCCTAATGAACCCGACATGGTTGTAAAACCCTAATGAGCCCCTCACGGTTGTATAACCCTAATGAACCCCAAACGGTTGTATAACCCTAATGAACATCACACGGTTATATAACCCTAATGAACCCCACACGGTTGTACACCCTAATGAACACCACACGGTAATATAACCCTAATGAACCCCACACGGTTGTATAACCCTAATGAACCCCACACGGTTGTATAACCCTAATGAACCTCACACGGTTGTATAACACTAATGAACCCCACACGGTTGTATAACCCTAATGAACTTCCCATGTTTGTATAAACCTAATGAACCCCACATGGTTGTATAACCCTAATTAACCCGACATGGTTGTATAACCCTAATGAACCCCACGTGGTTGTATAACCCTAATAAACCCCACACGGTTGTATACCCCTGATGAACCCCACACGGTTGTATAACCCTAATGAACCCCACATGGTTGTATAACCCTAATGAACCCCACATGGTTGTAATGAACACCACACGGTTGTATTACCTTAATGAACCCCACACTGTTATATAACCCTAATGAACCCCACACGGTTGTATAACCCTAATGAACCCCACACGGTTGTATAACCCTAATGAACCCCACACGATTATATAACCCTACTGAACCCCACACGGTTATATAACCCTAATGAACCCCACACGGTTGTATAACCCTAATGAACCCCACACGGTTGTATTACCCTAATGAACCCCACATGGTTGTATTACCCTAATGAACTTTACACGGTTGTATATTCTTATATTCAGACATAATGTAAGGATTTCATGTTTGTACTGAAAGAAAGCCGGAGTACCGGTAAAAACTGGCATGTATTGTCAATTATGATTGGAGTTGAGCGTTTATAAAATCACGTGTTTACATGTTCGTCTGCATATATTATCCGATATTAACATGTTCGTCTGTATATAACATCCCGTGTTTACATGTTCGTCCGTATATAATATCCCGCGTTTACATGTTTATCCGTATATAATATTCCGTGTTTAAATGTTCGTCCGTATATAATATTCGTGTTTACATGTTCGTCCGTATATAATATTTCGTGTTTACATGTTCGTCCGTATATAACATTCCGTGTTTACATGTTCATCCATATATAAAATTCCGTGTTTACATGTTCGTCCGTACAATACAATACAATACAATACAATACAATACAATACAATACAATACAATACAATACAATACAACACAACACAACACAACACAACACAACGCAATGCAATACAATACAATACAATACAATACAATACAATACAATACAATACAATACAATACAATACAATACAATACAATACAATACAATACAATACAATACAAAAGCTTTATTTTAATTCGGCACATACAAAACAGTACAACACAAGCTCTGATGAGCTTTTTACCGAAAACAGACAAACATAATATACATGCATGCATTCAAATTAAAATGACGTGACAGTACAATAAAATAAATAACATCAAAAGCTCTACCACATGCATAAAGCAACATACAGTTAAAAAAAGTAAGATCAAAAGCACTAGCCTAAGCAACAGCAATATAATATTCCGTGTTTACATGTTTGTCTGTATTTAATATTCCGTGTTTACATGTTTGTCGGTATATAATATTCCGTGTTTACATGTTCGTCCGTATATAATATTCCGTGTTTACATGTTCGTCTGTATATATTATTCCGTGTCTACATGTTTGTATATAATAACCCGTGTTTACATGTTCATCCGTATATAATATTCCGTGTTTACATGTTCGTCCGTATATAATATTCCGTGTTTACATGTTCGTCCGTATATAATATTCCGTGTTTATATGTTCGTCCGTATATAATATTCCGTGTTTACATATTCGTCCGTATATAATATTCCGTGTTTACATGTTCGTCCGTATATAATATTCCGTGTTTACATGTTTGTCCGTATATAATATCCCCTGTTTAGATGTTCGTCCGTATATAATATTCCGTGTTTACATGTTCGTCCGTATATAATATTCCGTGTTTACATGTTCGTCCGTATATAATATTCCGTGTTTATATGTTCGTCCGTATATAATATTCCGTGTTTACATGTTTGCCCGTATATAATATTCCGTGTTTACATGTTCGTCCGTATATAATATTCCGTGTTTACATGTTCGTCCGTATATAATATTCCGTGTTTACATGTTTGTCCGTATATAATATTCCGTGTTTACATGTTCGTCCGTATATAATATTTCGTGTTTACATGTTCGTCCGTATATAATATTCCGTGTTTACATGTTTGTCCGTATATAATATTCCGTGTTTACATGTTCGTCCGTATATAATATTCCGTGTTTAAATGTTCGTCCGTATATAATAGTCCGTGTTTACATGTTTGCCCGTATATAATATTCCGTGTTTACATGTTCGTCCGTATATAATATTCCGTGTTTACATGTTTGCCCGTATATAATATTCCGTGTTTACATGTTCGTCCGTATATAATATTCCGTGTTTAAATGTTCGTCCGTATATAATATTCCGTGTTTACATGTTCATCCGTATATATTATTCCGTGTTTACATGTTTGTCTGTATATAATATTCCGTGTTTACACGTTCGTCCGTATATAATATTCCGTGTTTACATGTTTGTCTGAATATAATATTCCGTGTTTACATGTTTGTCTGTATATAATAACCCGCGTTTCCATGTTCATCCTATAATAACCCCTTTTTTACTTAGTTATTTTACACACCGTTTTTCTTGAAAAAATTCAATAGTTTAATAAAGGATAATAAATAAAAAAATAGGTGTTAATAATTAACTTCAGTACCTGTGTAGTTGAGATTTCGTATTTTTAATATGTCCATGTAAAATTCACACGAAAGTTCGAGGACGTAAACATGGAGAATAAATGTTTATAGATTAAAATACCTTTCCATTATCGGCTCCCGTACCAGCATGAGATACATGAGACGATTTTGAACATTGCGAAATGCCATAATCAACTATTAACTTTACGTATTTTGTTTAAAAAACCACGTGTTATAATCATTGGAAACGGAACACAATAAGATTAATGTGGAACATTTTTTAAAATTAATCACAAAACAATCGCAGATAGCCCTAAACATCAAGAATCTACCATAATGTAATGTTAATATTTTTTCCCAGTTCCCTCCTCATTGCCCTATTTCATACTCCCGTCACACTCACTCTGATTCCTGTCCTTATTACTCTGATTCCTGTCCTTATTACTCTGATTCCTGTCCTTATTACTCTGATTCCTGTCCTTATTACTCTGATTCCTGTCCTTATTACTCTGATTCCTGTCCTTATCACTCTGATTCCTGTCCTTATCACTCTGATTCCTGTCCTTATTACTCTGATTCCTGTCCTTATTACTCTGATTCCTGTCCTTATTACTCTGATTCCTGTCCTTATTACTCCCCCGCCCCCCAACAACCACACCTCACCAAGAACACCCCAGCCCGCACAACCCTGTCTGGTTGTCGCTATGCTGCAGTGAACAATAACAGGGGCAAATAATTCAATTTTCTTTTTTTTAAATTGTTACTTGACATAAACATTCTCTCCAGCATATGTTTTTCCGTGTTGTTCAATACTATTATTAAAAATTATTTCCTATCAGACTTGTAAAAATATACAGGTAACATTGGTTTCAGCGAATGCATAAAAAGAATTAAATGCGTCTTGCTTCATATATCAGGGACATTTCTCGCCTGTTGAGTTCCAAATTTGCAGCAAATCCACCAGTAATAACATATTTACATAAAACAATTCAAAATGACATCGCAACTGGATCGACTTGTATTGAGAACTAAATCCTTTGATTGATTGATTGATTGATTGATTGATTGATTGATTGATTGATTTGCTTTACGTCCAGTAAGCAGTATTTCAATATTCAGGACGAGAACAAGTTAACAAATAAATCAATAGAAAAAAATAGAGTAAATGGGGCTTATGGAACACAATTTTGACTACCGATGAGTATTCAATTGGGTAGGGTTGGAGAATTTAGCCTCTTGTAGCGGCTACAATGAGCGTACTCTTTTTCGAAAACTATAAATGGGGTCTTTATCTTGTAAGGAGTGGCACTCTCCAAACTCGTCATTCACTACGGTCCGCGATCAGGCTTTCCGTATTATGACCTGACAACCCCCCAAAGAGTAGGTCTCCCAAATCCGCCACCAAGGGACGCGCTCGGCTGATCTGTGGGTCTAGGACTGGGAGCCATACAGGTATGGTCCGAGCCAAATCCTTTTATGACGCTCTCTTCGTTTTCTGCAATGCAGCTGATATCGCCTGAAAATATACTGATAGGTAAGTTGAGAGATGTTGATGTCTCATGAGTTGTACTGTGAATTCATATTCTGAAAACTATCAAAATTCCTTACTAGACTTTCGAAAGGGTTGAAGCCCCCCTCCCACCCAAAAAAAAATCACAAATGTAAAATGTTCCGAGTTTTCCCCGCCATATGTGTTTCCTTAGGAAATTGTAGCTGATTGAAATACCGGTCAGAAGGAAAAGGAATAAAATTTCTATCAAAATATTGTCTGGTCTGAGTATGTGTAAAAAAGAGACAGAAAACAAATAACCACTTCGTAGCGCTTTTGAGGATTAATTTAATTACATTTGTTCAGATGTACTCGTCGAATTTCAAATACATCTACTGTCTAAATCATTTTAATATTATAGAAATGACGAACACACAAATGACACATAAAGCGAATAAAAAATTAGTATTTTTACTTTGTAATCAAAGGGAAGTAATTCAATGAAAAAAATTATATGTATCCGGGACGATTAGCGAATACAGGTATTGTGCAAACAATATGTATACTATTTAACTTTAAGGATAAAATGGCGAGTACCTTCTTATCAGCAGCGTGTCACCAGGTGGCGTATGAGTTCGAGCATGAGTGTTTCTCGACACTAACCCCACTTCGCCCTTTCTAAAAACTAGTCGCATTGGTTTTCGATGGATAATTTTTTAGCTCTCATTATTACGCAAGCCTATATTCTAAAGTTCATTAAACAGAATGTAAATTGTATAAGGATTCTAGCATCTGAAAAAACTATAGTATAAATTTATATTAATACATTATGTGTCGTCCTTTTAATTGGATAATGCTAAAACTTATGCAGACGCAGATATAACATATAAGGAATAAAAATGTTCAGTTACATTATTTTAAGTATAAACTTCAGGCGCTGATCCATGTACAGGCGTTCCGTTCCGGGCGTACACCCCTCCCCCCACCAGTAAATGTTTTCCACTTATCTTAGTTGTTCCTACAAGATAAAAGTCAAAACCAGATATGAGGTTCATCGTTGACGGTCAGCTAATATAAAATCTGGTGTTAACACAAAGTTTTTTCAAATATGTTTAATCCGACAGCTTCCTAGAGGCTTCGCCCTAGTGGGCACACTCCCAAGGCACTGCCTAGACCACATGCGTTTTTTTAACGCCCACTAATTATAAATCCCGGATCCGGCCCAGAAGTCGATGTATTTTGGTTTGTATTGTGACTTTCAGGCAATTTTTATTGAAGGAAGGGGCCCGGGTACCTGGATGAAACCCTTGACATTTGTAAGAAAACTGGCAATCCTTATTAATTAATATATATTAGAACACATCCTGCCCGCAGTGAGACTCGAACTTCCAATCTCAGTGTTGACAGTCAGGTGATCTATAGTAGAGTAATAACTACCTTAACTACTCGGCGGCCATTTTGTCTACTACGTCATGCCGTTTGATAGTGCACATATTCCTTTCTACCTCTATAAACGCTTGGCTATTAAACCCTAATTTGTAACAGCCTAATTACCGATGTACGTCTGAAAATTTCTGAATAGAAAATAAGAACATTCGGCATATCGGACGGAAATGCATTGTTGAACACAAATAAACAGACAACGTTCACAAAAAACATTTGTTCATTACAGTAATCAAACGAATGTGAAGATAACAATAGGTCTGATATCTATATACTTATTTTGTGATGTCGAAGTCGAGCTTTCCACTTATTTCAGTACTCAGGCCACTGTCAGTTTTATACAACATATATTGTTTTAAAATATTATTCCTGATTAATGTTTTCTCACATAATCATTACTAAATGGCAGTTTTAAGGCTAACCTTGTCTCTTTCGGGTTGATACTTTAGTAAAGACTTAATATTATAAATGAGGCCACTGAATGGCGTCGGAATGAAAAGGAGTCCAAAATAAAAATAAAACATTACTTAATATGAAGAAACTGTTCGATATCCCCAATTAGTCTTGCCTGTTATGACTAGATTGTTTGATAATTGGCATTTTAACTAAACAATATGAGGTTCTAACATACATTTAGGAAGAATGCAGTGACAATACGAAAAGCTTGCATTGTTTATGAAGAAAGCAGTGACAACAGGGATAACGTATTATTTAGGAAACAAACAGTAACAACACGAATATCTTGTTCTGTGTAGGAAGAAAGCAGTGACAGTACGTACAGCATGTACTGTTTAGGAAGAAAGCAGTGACAACACTACAGTATGTACTGTTCGGAAAAAAACAGTTTTGTACGAAGAGCTTGTACTGTTTAGGAAGATAACAGATACATTATGGATGAAATTTGTTCTTTATGGTGATTTCAGCAAGGTTTCATTGATCTGGAGCGGTAAATATTAATCTTGGCGTCAAAGAGCTGGACCAGCGTATTGCACACCAAAGTCAAGCTAACATAGAACATTTATTTGCATGTCGAGAGCATAATTACTACAAAAGCCATTGTCAGTTTATTTTTGTATTCACCTCAAGCGAAGTGTGGCGTTAAAGACATAAAACACGAAGCCCTGGAAATTTTTATGAAAAAAATACACTTTTCAATAAGAAAAACGAAAAGCCTAAAATAGAGATGCATTAAAGGTCTTCGTCATCAAATCGCTAGCATTTTCGGAGACCCGTTTATTTGATGGACCTAACACGTTGTAGAATTATGTGTATCTTATCTTTGTTTATTTCTACATATCAGACCACGGATGCACACATGTATGTTTGGTCTCTTCTCATGTTCTTGTCCTAAATATTGCTTAACTATAATTCTGCACGTTACCCATTCAATCAATCTATCTATCACCTAATCAATCAACCAATCAATCACAAATGTAATACATATGGACTCTATGGCATTAACCTCGTATGATACCTAATTGACCTGTTATCGGTTTACACTTGTAAGGAAGAAGCTGAAATATGTTGGAAAGCATAGACCTGATTTATGTATTAGTTTGCAATGGGATATTCAAATATGTTTAAAATAAACTACAGTTAGTACACGCCAACATATGAAACATTTTCACTGTCAGCTATTAAAGGACCGTTTTGGCGGTTTGGTACGGGAGTCCAAAATGCAATACGATGTACTCAACTCCAATCCTAATTGAAATGGATAGCCAGTTTTCCTACCGAAAGTCGGGCGTTTTCTAAGGGTAGTCCGGCCTCCTTCTCAAACACTGGACGACATGATATAGCTTAAAAATTGATTAAAACAAACTAACAAACTTAACGTAAAAATTCCATAGTATGTAAACTTTGACACCAATGTTATCAAGAAGGCTTAACTTAACGAATGAGTTCGCTTCTAAAATGAATATTTATACATAGATTACCGGAAATGAATTGTCCCGTTTTTCTGTATTGAGCCTGTTTTTTCTGTCGCTTTTAATTAAATTAAGAAATGATTCAAGGAGGCTGTGTTCTATTATTGTTTTATCACCGGCTGGACTTTTATGCTGCAATATTCTATCCCGAGCTATTTATAAGGATATATGTCAAACGCATCCGCTTTCTTGTTGGGGTACATTGTTGTAATTGTAACAGCCCTTCAAGACATGCACTCCTCGTCGCGTAAGAGTAGTTCGAACAGAAGGTAATATTATACCGATTGAAAATGATTGTTTCTAGAATGCTTTCTATTGATTGTATAGCGTTTTTTAACAACAGAATTTGGTTATTCGAGTCAGCCATTCATTGAAGGCCTGTTAAATTATGATCAGTTGGCAATATACAGAGACACAATATCTATATTTGAGTAATTAATTGATAGATTTTTTAAATTAAATACAAAAATTATTGGATCTTTTACATTGTCATTTGCCAGATCTATGCATTAAATGACGTAGAATCGTGTGTGTGCGTTTACCAAAGGTGTAAAGGCACCAACAATCTTCTTCCGCTTTTTCCTGCCCTTTGAAAGATGCTGAGCATGCACCCAGGTGTATCCAAGTTCTTGATGCTCCCCTTGGATGTTACGCCTCCAGGTCATCCGTGGTCTTCATGGCTTCCTTTTTCCAGATGGTGCCCAGTTTAGCGCTATTTTGGGAATCTTCTCGGCGGGCATTCTAAGCACATGACCTAGCCATCTGAAGCGCCGCTGTTTGATCTGCGTAGCGATGCTGTGTCATTTGCTTTTCCGCAACAAATTGATTCTATGATCTTTCGCAGGCAGCTGTTGTGGAATGGCTCTACTTTCTGTATGTCGCTCTGTATTATACTCCAGCATTCCGAACCATACAAGAGGACTGACTTGACATTGCTGTTTAATAACTTCACTTTGGTGTTGATACTGAAGTTTCGTGACTTCCACATAGGCTGAAGTCTATGAAAGGCTACACGGGCTTTTGCTAATCTGGCTTGGATATGTTTTTTGTACAATTGTCACTACCGATGACGCTTCCGATGTATGTAAATTCATCGACATTTTCCACTGGTTGTTTGTCAATAGTTATTTGTCCTCTCATTTTTTCATTCACTTCCATTATTTTGTGTTTTTGCTATATTGCTGTTTAGACCGGTCTGTTTGTCAAATGAATTTAGAGTATTTAGATGTAAGTAAACTGCAACTGGACCATACTACAATGTTAACAAATTTAACAGGGGGATATTCAAAACTAAACTACAAAACCGCGTCTTGCTACCTTATTATTTAATTTCCATATTACATGTGGATTGTGTAATCATCAACTATGCGTTGGAATTTTTACCCGATTAAATTTCAATATGAATTAATAAAATGGCGATGTTAATATAGATAGAATAAGTTATATTTGAAGTTTCATTTGTAGCGGAAATTCATAATCCACGAAACGCGAATAGTTTCCATCACAATGAGCATCCAATTTTTTTTGTTTTGTATTACATGTGTTGCTTTCCAAGTCTCAAAACTGTACAATTTTCTTAGAAACCAACACAGAGCATTAAAGGCAGAAAAACAATCAAGATATACATTTTGAAAAGATGATACAAAGAATATTATGAAAAGTTTCGTTTTATACGATATTATTGATATGTCGGTCAAATGAAAGTTTTGAGCTAAATATGTATTTAAAGGACGTTTAATAAACATACATTTATATATTGTAGTACCCTGAAAAAAGTAACACACTTGGTCTGAATATCCGTCAACCGGTCATCCGTTACCCAGATCGGCGGACACGCCATGAAGCTTTCAGGATGGAACCATGGATACCGTCCAAGCACCAATATTACCTGAAAATGGGCTACGTAATGACCTCAGTACCTATTGATAAATGAAGTGGGGACCTATATATGAACACACATACGCTTGTTATTCTGATAATTAGAGAAAATAGACCTACAAACACGTCATCCAAACTGAATCCACATTATTAGTTATTTAGATTACATTTTAACACTTTCTTGATTCTAGAAAGGTATTTCCGTAGTTTTAGTCTTTATTCGCTTTTGCCTTCCCATATAAACCATTCAGGTAGTTTCACCGTGTAATTTCAGCTTCATCCTCCAATGAAACCTAGACCTCATGATAGACAAGATGCTGCCATGCGTGATAGAATGTTTTACTTTTACTGTCTGAATACTTTGCCTTGCCAGTCATGTTCGTCTCGTATGTGATCAGATGAACGACTTACAAGTGACAAAAACGTAGACGACCCGACACATGCTACTCGACGTAGACGACCCGACAGTTGCTACTCGACGTAGACGACCCGACAGTTGCTACTCAACGTAGACGACCAGACCGTCGCTACTCAACGCAGACGTCCTGACAACCGCTACTCAACGTAGACTACCCGACAGTCGCTACTCAACGTAGACGACCCGACAGTCGCTACTCAACGCAGACGTCCCGATAGTCTTTACTCAACGTGGACGACCCGACAGTCGCTACTCAACGTAGACGACCCGACACTCGCTACTCAACGCATACGTCCCGATAGTCTTTACTCAACGTGGACGACCCGATAGTCGCTACTCAACGTAGACGAACCGACAGTCTCTACTCAACGTAGACGACCCGACAGTAGCTACTCATCGTAGATGACCCGACAGTCCCTACTTAAAAATATATATTAAGTCAATGAACTTCTATATGTTCTGTCAAAAGCAGTTTAAAGAAACAAAGTACAAATAAAGTACAATACAAAATGTATAACCATTTTTCTTTTATAGTCGAAGGAAAATAACAATGTACGAAACAAATTTTGTGCAACATTCCGCAGATTATTTTTGAAATCACAGATGATGTTATCTCATATAGCAAAATTGTACCCTATATAATATTTCATTTAATATGGGCATCATGGCCTAAGTAGTCTACATTCGTGATTTATAAAGGAATTATCACTCGCTTGTCATTAATGGAGCTGCATCTTCGCTAGCCAAGTGTTACGATCAGGTCCTCCCTCTGTGAAGATAAGAGTATCGGATCGTAACCCTTGGCTAGCGAAGATAATGGAGCTGCGACCTCGAGGCAGATTGTGGTAACGGTGTGCTCAAATATTAATTGAGATCGGTGTGCGCTTTGAAATGATACTTTGCCCACCATGATCAAAAGCGAAGAATTCAAAGGTGTATTAATTCGAGCTGAAAATAGATTAGGATACTAGTTGCTTGAAAAGGCATGGTTAAAAAAGTATAATTTAAATGTTATTCTAAATAACATTATTGGTCGTCGATTTTATTTGATAAATGTTAACAGTTGAGGATGTACATTTCCCGGTATACCTGTCTGAAATGTATGCACAAGAAAGACATTACTACACGTAACTTAATAAAATGTTTAATGTAATGTTTAAAGTATGGAATTAAAATAAATGCAGTCGGAATTGTTGATTAAGACTAAAGACGTATCTCTGTTGTAATGTTTAAAGTATGGAATTAAAATAAATGCAGCCGGAATTGATGATTAAGACTAAAGACGTATCTCTGTTGTAATGTTTAAAGTATGGAATTAAAATAAATGCAGCCGGAATTGATGATTAAGACTAAAGACGTATCTCTGTTGTAATGTTTAAAGTATGGAATTAAAATAAATTCAGTCGGAATTGATGATTAAGTCTAAAGACGTATCTCTGTTGTAATGTTTAAAGTATGGAATTAAAATAAATGCAGTCGGAATTGATGATTAAGACTAAAGACGTATCTCTGTTGTAATGTTTAAAGTATGGAATTAAAATAAATGCAGCCGGAATTGATGATTAAGACTAAAGACGTATCTCTGTTGTAATGTTTAAAGTATGGAATTAAAATAAATTCAGTCGGAATTGATGATTAAGTCTAAAGACGTATCTCTGTTGTAATGTTTAAAGTATGGAATTAAAATAAATGCAGTCGGAATTGATGATTAAGACTAAAGACGTATCTCTGTTGTAATGTTTAAAGTATGGAATTAAAATAAATGCAGTCGGAATTGATGATTAAGACTAAAGACGTATCTCTGTTGTAATGTTTAAAGTATGGAATTAAAATAAATGCAGTCGGAATTGATGATTAAGACTAAAGACGTATCTCTTTTGTAATGTTTAAAGTATGGAATTAAAATAAATGCAGTCGGAATTGATGATTAAGACTAAAGACGTATCTCTTATGTAATGTTTAAAGTATGGAATTAAAATAAATGCAGTCGGAATTGATGATTAAGACTAAAGATGTATCTCTGTTGTAATGTTTAAAGTATGGAATTAAAATAAATGCAGTCGGAATTGATGATTAAGACTAAAGACGTATCTCTGTTGTAATGTTTAAAGTATGGAATTAAAATAAATGCAGTCGGAATTGATGATTAAGACTAAAGACGTATCTCTGTTGTAATGTTTAAAGTATGGAATTAAAATAAATGCAGTCGGAATTGATGATTAAGCCTAAAGACGTATCTCTGTTGTAATGTTTAAAGTATGGAATTAAAATAAATGCAGTCGGAATTGATGATTAAGACTAAAAACGTATCTCTGTTGTAATGTTTAAAGTATGGAATTAAAATAAATGCAGTCGGAATTGATGATTAAGCCTAAAGACGTATCTCTGTTGTAATGTTTAAAGTATGGAATTAAAATAAATGCAGTCGGAATTGATGATTAAGACTAAAGACGTATCTCTGTTGTAATGTTTAAAGTATGGAATTAAAATAAATGCAGCCGGAATTGATGATTAAGACTAAAGACGTATCTCTGTTGTAATGTTTAAAGTATGGAATTAAAATAAATGCAGTCGGAATTGATGATTAAGACTAAAGACGTATCTCTGTTGCAATGTTTAAAGTATGGAATTAAAATAAATGCAGTCGGAATTGATGATTAAGACTAAAGACGTATCTCTGTTGTAATGTTTAAAGTAAGGAATTAAAATAAATGCAGCCGGAATTGATGATTAAGACTAAAGACGTATCTCTGTTGTAATGTTTAAAGTATGGAATTAAAATAAATGCAGTCGGAATTGATGATTAAGACTAAAGACGTATCTCTGTTGTAATGTTTAAAGTATGGAATTAAAATAAATGCAGTCGGAATTGATGATTAAGACTAAAGACGTATCTCTGTTGTAATGTTTAAAGTATGGAATTAAAATAAATGCAGTCGGAATTGATGATTAAGACTAAAGACGTATCTCTGTTGTAATGTTTAAAGTATGGAATTAAAATAAATGCAGTCGGAATTGATGATTAAGACTAAAGACGTATCTCTGTTGTAATGTTTAAAGTATGGAATTAAAATAAATGCAGTCGGAATTGATGATTAAGACTAAAGACGTATCTCTGTTGTATTGTTTACCTTTTATCTCCATCAACTCTTCGTTCTTTAAACATTTTTGCAACAAGAAAATCACTGATTGACGTCATTAATTTGTATACCTAGGCACGTCTTCCAAATATCGTGTTGTAACCCATTATGCAACATGTAATCTCTTACCAAAGTGAAAGAAGCAAAATAAGACATTAGACATTTAATAAATTCCGAATATTAGGATGTTTTACGACAGGAATCAACGAATATGTTATAAGTTGAGATTACAAAGCACCAATCCTTACCTGTTACTATATAGGTACATGTATGTGGCTGTACATGTAAAACAACTAAATCTGTTATCGTTGTTGCTGTGCTTCTTGAACAGCTAACTCTGTTATAGCCCTTGCTGTACATGTAAAACAGCCAAATCCGTTATCATCCCTGCTGTACATGTAAAACAGCTAACTCTGCTATCATTGTTGCTGTGCTTATTGAACAGCTAACTCTGTTATACATGTAGCCCCTGTTGTACATGTAAAACAGTTAACTCTGTTATAGCCCTTGCTGTACATGTAAAACAGTTAACTCTGTTATCGTTCTTTCTTACGCCGATTCCCGTGTATCCCCGTGTTACAGTGGTATTACAAATCTGCAAATTATCTTCAGTACAATGGTTTATTATGTGGCAAGGTAACGGGGAGCAGTTATTTATAACAAGTGTAATATAACTTAACTGTCTGTATACTTACGTTAGTGCACTGAAGTTCAGTTCTGTTTAAATAAGCTAATATGATAAAGAATGTTAAGTATTTGTTATCGTGTGTACCTGGTTTTCGATTCGAATTGATATATTGTGTTTACATGTAGTACATTTGTGTTTGTTTGATTAAACTAGAGTTACTTACCGTTTTTATTTGAATCATCCATTTCTAAAGAACTTCAGAAACTAACTTTTTTTTGTGATTCGTAAATTAATTGTATATACATGTAACATACACACGTGTACTGGATGTTCGAAAGATTCCTCGGAACTCGACCCACAGAGCTGTCCAGCGTGTCCCAGGACGTGGACAGGAATATTGCCACATTGACAGAGTCAGGTTAAAATATAGTGTGCAATCTGTTTGGATACTTGTAACTTTCAAAAGTAGTTGCTATAAATGGGGGAGGGGGGCAGATTCTCTGACACACTCCCTTGCTCTTCATTCTTTGATAATTTCCATTAATTCATGCCATTTCGATAAAGTATTCTGTTGCGTATATATTGATTATTTACTTCTCGCTGCATCAAAATCAATCAAGCTATCAATCAATTACACGTATGATATCCTATATACTTAAACGGTATCTGTAAGTAAATTCGTTTACTTCCCTTTAAACACGTGATATAGATTAAACAACCATTATATAGATAAATCAGAGAAAAACTTATTCACATTTTCCTAAATATTAATAACAAACATTGTTAAGTGATTGAAAATATATAAGTAAATATATACTAAACATCCCCGCAGAGAAAAACTTTGTCTGTTGTTACCGTGTGCAAAATGTGACGTAGGTGCTGAAATAAATGACTAATATATAGAAAACATGAACAACGGTGTTGTTTAGAAAGAAACATATCTGATAAATAAATAATCCCAGGCCATGGCTTAAGCGGAAATCTGTGTTATATGTCGATAACGCTCTACAAATGAGTTCGAACCTATCAACAAATAACAACATAACGAACACGTTTTTTACAAATATTTATTTCGACATTAAATACATGTAGTATAAAACGGAACCATCTACTTGGTAGGTCAATATATTGATGTCAAACTTTTATTACAAATTATAAGGTATGAATTTAGACAAACATTATCAAATGTGCTACCTACATTTAAAATAAAGACGCAGAGCAAAAATTTAAAGGTTAGCGTACAAATGAGAGTTAAATCTCAAGAAATAATACATCATATTTAACTGTTACACGGATATTTCCTATGTCTAATAATTTTTAACATTATCGGTTGCAAATATTTTTGAGAATTCCACAGTTATCTTTTACATAAAAACAGAAAAGGAAAACATGTAAGACATGTAGTTACTAAGGACAATATTATATCATTCGAACCTACCGCAAGATTGACCTTAATTGACCGAATTATACACAATTTTCATCGCGTATCACACCTGTAGACACCAGGGTGCCGTTTCATAAAGCGATTGTTAACTTAACGTGCACGTTATCCCATTTAAATACTTACACAAATGTAGACCGTATGATTACAAAATTATTTATATTTATAGTTTAATCACCCGTTTTCTTTCATTGTTAATTCTAATAAATGAATAATAAATAATAATAAACAATAAAAAAAAAACACCCCAGCTTTTAACGATGTCATATAATAATGTCTTTATTTATATGTCAACGCCCCAAATGCGAAGGCCACCTTCGCCTTTGGAATTCAGTTTTGCAAAAGGTACGAACGTCGACTTAATTTTGTCACTCTTTTGGGTTTTCTACGATATTGATTGTCTAGTAACTATCTACCTACATGGCAAATATGAAAAGCTTAGCCTCTTTCAGCGAAGGTTAAGATTTTCTCTGGGTACTCAAGCTTCCACGCCCAATAAAAACTGGACTCCATCATAAAGCTGAAAAATTGCTGAAAGTGGCATTAAACACCATTCATACAAGCAAATAAACACTCTAACACATATTTAAAAAGTTGTAACCCGGGCGCGAAGCAATTACTTAAAAGGCATTGATGTGATCTTGTGGGTCAAATTTCAAATTAAATGTCAACACCCATGACATGCGACACATCGATTAGTTATAATCTACCCACACGCCCAATATCAAAAAGCCTACCTAAAAGGAGAAAAAGTTATATCCCGGACACGATTTGTTATGGATGCATGGACGGACAGACAACAATATGTCGACCTTATTTTGTCTCTTTTACCAAAAACCCAATATAAGCCTCCTAAAAAATGAAAAGTGGAATGTAACACTAGATAAAGCTATCTTGCATATCGTAAACGAGTATTGGTATGCAATTTTCAGTGTTAAATATATTTGGCTGAAAATATCAGCCTTAAAGGAGACGAAAAGAAAAAGGAAGATAAAGTAAATTATCAGGCAAAAACAATATGTTTCCCATTTATCTTCGTTTGGTATACATAATAAAATAAGAGTTGCATACAAAAAGAAAGTATAGTTTGAAATCTATTGTGTGTCGCAATTTGGTCATTGTATATCAAAATTAATTTTCCCCATCCTCCTCTTCATGCTTCATATTGACAAGAAAATCAAAAATTTACATATATGATTACGTTACGAACTCTTAAAGTGCATACTGTACGTATTCAATAGGTTAACAGAATTTAACAGCTAATACAAAGTCATATTTCTTGTTTTAATCATATCATTGAACGGATTTACATCGTATCGTAATTTCTTTGACAGTGCAATTAAAATCAAATTAATATTATTAATGCATTATGTTAAAGATACATTTTTTGGCACCAAACGAATGCTAAAGGAATATTCGTTATATTTAAATGTCCGATTTGAAATAAAATTAGATAATAAAATGTCATTTTAGCATTTTAATAACTATTTCTGATTTGTTTAGTTTATTTTATAAGCTAAATTCGACAAAAAAGCAAGAGATTAAAGAACTGAATATATTTATTGCTAAATCTATGCTAAATCGTGTTTTAATATATTTTATTCGCTACAGTTAATTGAAACATAATAAAATTGGAAAAACTTACCTACGTTTCCGACGTTCCAAACTTGTTTATATCTTTTATCATCGTGTCATACTACTTTTCACCAAAATGATATAAGTCGGCTGATTGGTGTGAGATAAGTAGATTGAAATAAGAACTGTGTTTAATGTCAAAATAAAAGGTGTTTTAATCATTTTTGATATTTCATTGGTTGTCTAATTACAATGATTAACGAACAATAACTTTCATTTACAACGCCCGGGGCGCCCAAGGGAGTATTATTTGATATGGAAATATTGAACTGGTACCAATGATCGAGACATGAGCTGTAGACATTATTTTTGTTGAGACCAAGCTGACTTTTATGATTCTATAAAACGAAAGGTTCAGCCAATATTTATTTCACGAGCCAATACAATAACCCAGTATCCGAGTATCTGAGAGAGCTGCTGTGTCGAGTTTAAATTATACCTGCCTCTGGAATTAGGTGTGGAGTCCAATACACTCTGCACTCTTAAGTCATGCTCAAACTCACAACCTCAGCTCTCACTCTGCCTGAAGTAATGCTCGAACCCACAACATAAGCTCTCACTCTGCCTGAAGTCATGCTCGAACTCACAACCTCAGCGCTCACTCTGCCTGAAGTCACACTCGACCTCACAACCATACGACTCACTCTGTCTAAAGTCATGCTCGAATTCACAACCTCAGCGCTCACTCTGCCCGAAGTCATGCTCGAACTCACAACCTAAGCTCCAACTGCCTGAAGTCATGCTCAAACTTACAGCCTCAGCGCTCACTCTGCCTGCCGTCAGGCTCGAACTCACAACCGTAGAGTTCACTCTGACTGAAGCCATGCTCGAACTCACAACCTCAGCACTCACTCTGCCTAAAGTCAGGTTTTAACTCATAACCTCAGCATTCACTTTGCCTAAAGTCAGGCTCGAACTCACAACCTCAGCGCTAACACTGCTTGAAGTCATGCCCGAACTCAATCTCAGCGCGTACTCTGCTTGAAGTCATGCTCGAACTCACAATCTCAGCGCGTATTATGCCTGACATCAGGCTCAAACCCCCTTTCCTCAGCGCTAACTCTGCCTTAAATCAGGCTCGAACTCACAATCTCAGCACTCCATCTGCCTGTAGTCAGACTCGAACTCATAACCTCAGTGCTCACTCTTCCTGAAGTCAGACTCGAACTCACATCTCAGCGCTCACTCTGAGCTCATTCTCGAACTCACAACCTCAGAGCTCGCTCTGCCTGGTCATGCTCGAACTAACAACCTCATTGCGCATTCTGCCTGAAGTCTGGATCGAACTCACAACCTCAGCGCGGAGTAATTGTTATTATGCTTGACTGAATGTGCGATTGAGTGAAACCAAAAACATTAATCATTACTATATACATTGCAGCTCGCTATTTAATGTGTTTAGGGGGATACACGTCTATGGACTGTGGACATTTACCGTTAGTCTATTGCATAACAGACATAGTACGTGTAACGCAAAATATTATTCCTGTTAAAAATTAACCGATAGCTGATCGAGACAAGGCAAAAAGTAGTCTCAATGTGATAATGTATTATGTTAAAGATACATTTTTCGCACCAAACGAAAGCTAAAGGAATATTCTTTATATTTAAACGACCGATGTTAAATAAAATTATATCATAAAAGGTCATTGAAGCATTTGAATAACTAGTCCTGAATTGTTTCGTTTATTTTGAAAGATAAGTTCGACAAAAGTAAAAGAAAGAGATTAAAGAACTGAATATATCTATTGCCAAATATATGCTAAATCGTGTTTAAAAATATTTTATTCGCTGCAGTTAATTGAAACATAATAAAATTGGAAAAACTTACCTACGTTTTCATCGCATACTACTTCGAGTACCAGAATATCTGAGAGCTGCTGTGTCGAGTTTAAGTTGTAATACCTCCCTCTGGAATTAGGTGTAGAGTCCAACACACTCTGCACTCTTAAATCATGCTCGAACTCACAACTTCAACTGCCTGAAGTCATGCTCGAACTCACAACATAAGCTCTAACTCTGCCTGAAGTCATGCTCGAACTCACAACCTCAGCGCTCACTATGCCTACAGTCAGACTCGACCTCACAACCTTACCGGAGTAATTGTTATTATACTTGAAAGAAGGTGCGATTGAATGAAACCAAAAACATTGATCATTAATATGTATATTGCAGCTCGCTATTTAATGTGATGAGGGCGATACACGTCTATTGACTGCGGACATTTAGCGTTAGTCTATTGCATAAAAAATATAGAACGTGTAACACAAAATATTATTCATGCTCAAAATTAATCGAAAGCTGATCGATGCAAGGCAGAACAGTAGTCTCAATGCGAAGTACAAATCAATAAGCATGCGAACGTAGGTGGTCAGCCACAAAATATATAAACCTGATTGTAAATTATTGGTTCCCATAAAATACGGTGCTGTATACAGTCAATATTATTATTTTCATTGTAATACTAGTAACCATTATTATATACCATATGAACATTATTAAGCCTGTTTAGCACCTTACAATATTATTGTAAACCTGTACTTTCCCTTAATAGCTTTGCATTAAGTATTGCCGCTTATTTTTCTTCTCGGTAGCCTTTCTTTATCTCGGAATTTTTTATTCAGTATTATAGGTAAACACAATTGTTATAATGAATAATTGTACAGTATACAGTCAATCCTATGTGGCATACTCAATTCTGTTTTGTATACAGTCTTTAATTAAATAATTACACATCATTTATCATGCAATAAAAATATAATACATGTAATTCTGGATAAGATTTATAAACACAGATCCAGTCAAGCAAAAAAAGTCCAAAATTACGATCAGTCAGGAAAAAAGTTTGGCGTATATGGAAATTAGGCTGAATACAATTAACAACACTTTCAGAGGAATGCTAAAATGTAGACTTTTGCTGCTCTTGTGTTGCAAGCCAACAAATTTACTTAAAATACATATGCTATTGTGCAACTCCATGTAAAACTGAGTTAGAAGATCCAATAAATTTCATCCTAATATGTCCTTCCTTTGTTGTAGGAGTGAAGACTGTAGATGGTCTATATAAAAGCTGATAAAAAAGACCATCGTGGACATTTTATTAATGGATTTTGCATGACTTATATATTTATGTACGTAAATCGTAGTTTATGCTATACTTTACCTGTACTTTACAAAAGTAGTACGTTATACTGAAATTTGACCTTGAAGGATGGCTCACTAAAGGACTAAAACCTGAATGCGCCGTTTATGTGTAATAATTTCAGACTCCAGGTAATTTGTAGAAGACGGGCCTCGGTGGCCGACTTGTTAAGGTAGTTCGTATGCTATTGATCACGTGGTCTGTGAACACTGCGATTGCGGGGTCGAGTCTCACCACTGGCAGGGTGAGATTGACTCCAATCTTAATTGACAAGGATTGCCAGTTTCCCTACAAGGGTTTTCTCCTGGTACTCTTTCATCATCCCCCCAATAAAAACTAGACGCCATGATGTAGCTGAAACATTGCTGACAGTGGCGTTAAAACAACAGTCAAACATACAAACAAAGATATTTAGAAGATAGTGCAATTTAACATTTGCCGGGATCAGTTGGGGATACGTTGGTGTCAAATTGGGTTTACTGGCGATGCAAATCTTCAAATGCATTATGTTTATCTTCATTCTAACGCAAAGGCAATATAAATTTGAATTAACTGACTAAAATGTCATTTTTGTTTATATTTGCCGGTAATGCCGTCTGCGATTGTGTTAACTTCCGACAGCATCAATCGTAGAATAAATGCCATAAAATTAGTCACATTGTTCATTCAAATTACGGTGCAGAAATGTTGAATAACAATGATGGTGATATAATGTCAGATCTCAATATTCATGCGGAAGCTGAATCAGGTGGAGGCATGAGTATTCGGGGGAAAGGGAGGAATTGAGCCATTTAAAAAAAGTCTTGGCTCCGGAATGAAAAATCGCATACATTGTAGCCGAGTAACTATAAATTCTGTAGATTCCATGAATTTCGTGTAGGGACATCCCTTTAACCCCTCTTTGATATATACTCCAAATAAATATGAAGTCCTGGATTACCAAAAGCACACCGGATTGACGTAGAACCATATGTCATACTGCGAAATAGTTCATGTATGAAATTTAATTGAAATGTACATCCACTTGCAACAATAAAATACATAAAGCATTACAAATGACATACAAATAAAGATAACATCACATTTAAGATAACATGTGCGAAAGACCGCTCTACCTAGTCTCGATCATCCAGGCGCATTAACTGCATGTGTGCGTCTAAACTCATCTCCATTTTGAACTCGGCATCGTTACGCCACAAAAATGGCGTTAGGTTTTGATTGGATGATATTTTTATTTCCTAAAAAATTACCTCCGTTTATAAAAAGAAGTATATACAATTTTTACCAAAATTTATATTTCAATATTTTTTTTTATAAAATATTACTTTATCAATTAATTATACAATTATTTTTTGTTATGCGCATTCTATAGAGAACACTGTGACGTCATTTTATAATTGTAGACATGTTTTGCTATAAAAATATAAAAAATATATTGGTAGCAAAATTGCAACAACGTGGTCCCAGACACAATTATATATGCGTCTGGGTGACAGAGGCTACGCTGCATACGGCTTACGTTTAAGTAATATACACTTTTCAATATAAAAGTGCTTCAGTAATGAAGGATTATTTTGTGTACACCGTTATGTCTTCGTTTTTTTGTTGTTTGTTTTTTTTTATTAACGCAGTTGGATGTATTCTATAACGTAATATATGGTATCACGTTATTTTATTTAGGGCACTTTCCTCAACTGGAACACCGTCTTTTAACATCGTGTGAACGACATAAAATGGAATAAAATTGGACCCACTTTCATAAATGTATGTTTAATTCGAGCTTTGCGCCCCGCCACAACACAGCACATGTTTCGCTCCGAATTATCTTTCTTAAGCCGTCCCATTTTGTTTCAAATATTGCCGCTTTTTACTAAAAGTGCCCTTTACGAAATCACGTGATCAGCATTAAAATGTCCACATCCTTTAACGAGAGCGATTATATCTTGACAATGGCGTATTAGTTATCATAACACGAAGATTCACATTTAAACCAATTAAAAGGAAATTCTGCACTTTAAAAAAAGACCTTTATTTTTGCAGATTTCAAATTATTTAAGAAATAAAAAAAATGGCTACACTTTCTTTGTAGAGAAATAGTTTGATTGTTTGTCTGAATAGGATTAAACGAAACTTTCATCAATTTGTAAGCTTTATGATGGCCTCTAGTATTTAGAGTATTCAGAGTATTCATTTACAACCGCGGACTTTCGGCAGGAAACTGGCATCATTTATCAGTTAAAGTTGGATTCACTACAGAAAGTGTTCTATAACCCCCTATTGAGGGGGATCCTCTATACCCATTGTGGGGAATCCCTTATAACCCTAAATTGAGGGGAATCCCCTCATTACTAAGAAAGTCAAATACTGTAACTATCAATTGCGGGAACCCCTCACAAAGAATTAATCTATCACAGATTACATTGAGGGAACGTTCTTTACTTAGGGGTCGATGAGGGTCAATTACAATAAACTCATAGAGGGGAATCCTTAACTAAAATGAACCAATCTATCACTGAGGGTATCTTCCTCTCGATATTTCACATATAAACGTGTCACGAAAATCAAACATATATTAGTATAATACATGAAAGATGGCAAACTCGTCAAAAAAACAGAAAGAAAAATATTTGTCGGAAATATTGACGAATCCTAATCACCCTGGAGCATTTTCAGGTCCAGAAAAATTGTATCAGATAGTAAAACAAGAAGGAAAATTCAATATAGGTCGTGGATTTATACGACACTTTTTTATCCAAAAAGAAGTCTATGGTTGACACAAATTATCGAGAAAGAAGGAATAGAGTAATGGTTGAAAGTATTGATTCAATGTGAATGGGGATCATGCATCAATGGAAAATGTATCGCAACACAACGATGGAGTGAAATCATTATTAATATTAATCGACATATTTTCTAAATTTTTAACGGTGAGAACCCCTTAAAAATAAAAAGAGAGTGATACGGTAGCAGAAGCTCTAAAAATATTTTTCAAAGCGGTACCAGAAAACCTAAAACAATCAGGTTTGACAATGGGGGGCAATTCAAATCTGCAGTCAAAAGATATCTAACAGATCAATGAATACATGTATTCTACACAAATAACAGTCAAACAAAAAGTAACAAAAAATATACTTATATTTTACAGAACCTGAAACATATAGATATGTTGACGTTTTACAAGATTTAGTTAATAGTTACAATAACAGTCAATAGGAAATATAACACCTACTTTAGTTACCAAACAGAACGAAGATGAAATCCGTTATATTCAATATTTAGTAAGAGAAAAAGAAATTATTAAGAAAAAAAGTTCAACGTTGATCACAGATAAAGAAAAAAAAACGAATCTAAATCTACATTCAAATATAAAGTTTGAGATATGATTAGAAATTCACACTAAAAAAACCTTCGAAAAAGGATATCAAGAGAAATGGACTATAGAATATTTTAAGGTATCAAACAGATTTAAAAGAGACAATCAAGACATATATCAATTGGAGGATCTTCAGGGAGAACCCGTTACAGGTACTTTTTATCGAAATAGTTGTGTCTGACGACGGGAATGACTATATTGATTTACGGAAAAGTCGTTTATATGTAAAACTACAGATCAGATTGTAAAAGGTGACGGGACTAATTTGTCTGCACAAGAGAAAGTGGGGATAATTAATTTACCTTTACAGGCCATGTTTTCACAAGTAGATGTGTACATGAACAATACATTGGTGTTTGTCAATTCAAATAATTTTCCGTGGAAAGCATATTTACAAGTTGTGTACAGGGTCGGATGAACATAATTCTCAGTTGCAAAGTCAATTTTTCACGAAAGATGACGATCCTATGGACTCGGTGTCCCTCAATTCAGGGTTCGTCAATAGATACGAATTTACAAAAGAATCTAGAACTTTCGAATTAGAAGGAAATCTCATGGAAATGGTTTTGAATCTCGATAAATATCTCATAAATGGGGTAGATACTTATATGAAACTTTTTAGATCCAGCACGCCTGGAGAAACCTCTCTAAACTATAAAGTGAAAATATTAGATGTAGCATTCAAAACTGCGAGAGTCAAACTAGATCCAGGAGTCATACTGAATCATAACCAGCAGATAAAAAAACTCCAGCAACCTATATTATAAATAGAAACAATGTCATTCAGAACATTATACCTAAGGGATCTACTGAATTTTATTGGGATTCCATGTTTCCCAAAGCATTACCATCGAAAGTCGTGTTTGGACTAATTTAACATAAAGCTGCAAACGGCGATTACGCTGCCAATCCAATTAATTTCCAACATTTAAATTTGTCCAAAGTTAGTTTAAAAGTAAACGGAGTAAATATATACGGATCACCTTTAACATTAGATTTTGGAGACTCCAGAAATTAATCCGCGGCATATGTCAGGCTATTTGAAATATGCGAACAGTGGAATAAAGATGCAGGTCTCACAATAACAAGGAAGGATTTTTGAAAAGGCTTTACTATCATTTACTCTCCTTTACTCCCCTTGCATTTTCGTTTGATCCTTCTGATTTCAAGGAAGATTTTATACATCTCGTTAGACATGGTTACGCAAGATTGGAAATGATATTCAATCAACCAATATCTAAAGTTATAAATTGCATATGTTTTATTTAATCACGGGTCATTTTAGTATGCAACAAAGCTAGAGACATCGGAATATTGGTACCATGAGTACAGATCAATTGAAGAATATACTTTCAACGGTCCAATGTTTAAAAAATATTTTTGTTTAAATATGTGCTATAAACACATTACCAAAAGTTACCGAAATATATTGTTTTTGTGATTCAGTCGACGCCTGATGAAGCTCTTTGGTAGAGGGAAATATTGCGTTCCATATATATTATTTGTACATAGTAGTGTTGTTATAATTATTTTTATTAGACAACTATATATATATATATATATATATATATATATGGGGTTCTCTCCGGGTACTCCGGCTTCCTCCCCCAATAAAAACTGGACGCCATGAAATAGCTGAAAAATTGCATTCAAACAATCAAACAAAATTCAATTTAGGTTGACTTGTCAGCCATATTTAATGATCCTGTTAGAAATTAAACAAAAATAAACTTTCGTGATTAGGAAGCAAAGAAACCTTTTTGTTGTCTAAATGGTTTTAGAAATTCGGCTTTTTTGTCAAGAGAATGTCACTGATTTGTGGGGAGTTACCGTAAAACGGGTTAGTTTGGTTGTAGTTTAATTTTGGCTAATTTAGCGCTTTCGGTGAAAGAGCCAAAAATAAACACACCAAAATAAAGCATGCACCAATATTTGACACGCCAAAATAGCTGACCAGTTAGACAATATCGTAAAGTCTATGGCTTAAAATACCGGTAATACAAAAGTGTGTGTAAAGGAAACTTACAAGTATACATTTGCATGCATATTTCCTTTTTTACCTTATAAGACTGTTAAGAAAACACAATGTGTGAATTTCTATTCATACATAATTACGTCAGGCTTATCATTTACTAATTAGACTCTGTTATTGATAAAAAAATTAACACCTTTAGCGTCATTCAATCAAGATATACAGCTGAAATACGAACAGATTAAAATTTAAATCTGTGATCGTTAATTACTGACAAAACGACAATAATTAACATTTGGTCTTCAATGATATGTGTGGTAATTAATTAATGTCATAAAATTTAATGAACACAGTTTAGTCGTCATGGTTGGATCTCAAAGTGGATAGACACCATCCCCTTCAAATTATATACTTTACCAATATATATTATACAAACATATATATTAACCTTGCTCCCTACTGCGATTTAAAGAGCAATTATCGAAGGTGCCAAAATTTAACACATCAGTTCGATGAAACACCAAAATTAAACACACCAAAATAAAACACACGGCTTTTGAAAGAAAACCGCCAAAATATTCCGACGCCAAAATAACCCCATTTACGGTATGTCATCTGGCACTATAAAACTCCAACTCGTACTGGTAATCTAGTAGCGGGTAGTGGCTATAGAAACTTTTAAGATATTGTATGGTTTAGCACCACCTGTTTTAAGTAACTTACTGCATAGGAAACAGACTAGTTATAATTTTAGGTATTCTAATTTGCTACAGGTACAACGAGTAAATTCTACAAAGTTTGGTAAGAAGTCATTTAGGTATGCTGCCCTTGTACATCTGAATTCACTGCCACAAAAATATAGATCTATCACTAACTTCAATCAGTTTAAAAGTCAGCTATCTTTCTGGAATGTCAAAATTATGCGTAATTTTCTTTTTCTGGTGCAGCATAAATTTTCATTTTCTAGTGCAGCATACTCCATCAAAATTATAGTTGCTTCAGTAGTTCATTTCTTTAGCTTGCTATCTATTTTATAGTTTTTAGTTCTGCTTTATTTTTAGAGCTTTAATTTAGTATATTTATATTGATAGCATGCTGCTTAGTGCTTTTTTTTAGCTTTGCTTTATTTTAGAGCTTTGTTTTAGTACATTTATTTTGCTTCCACATTTTACTATATTTATTATGCCGCTTTCATTTCTTGTTAATTATGTAGTGCTGTATGTAAGCATATATATATATCCATCTTTCTCTTTTAGCTTTTAAGTCCTCTGCATGTTCGAATGTGGTATATCGTTTGTATACGTGTTTTTATAATTCTTATTTGTATATATGTTTGTCGGTTCAAAGGCTCTAGAGAGCCTATGTTATCTGTTACTCGTCTTGCCGACTTTAAATAAAGAATATATATCTATCTATATAATACACAAAATCGCACATCCAAAAATTGATCTATGATAATGAAACTATATTTTTACATAAGATACAGGATAACTTTTTCTCCATATTAAAGAAATAAAAAAATACGGTCATCGAATCAGGGGGAAAAATATTTGCGAAACATATGTAAACGCCAGAACTGGCGGGAAGGAAAGGGTGCATTTTTCTTCGTACAAACTGCAAAATCTTTTTTAGATTTGTAGCGCAGAATACAATCACGAAAGTACAAAAGTTCTATTGTGTGTATGTTTGATATTGCAAAATTTTGTTTTTTTCCCAAATTCTAAAAGGCTGTATTGCTTTTTTCTACGTATTAAATAACGTTTCAGTTGATCCATAAAACGTACGGTAATTGAAAAGGAAATTTCTCGGAATTTTGGCGACGAACGAGGTCATAAACGAATTACGAAACAATAACTTTTAAAATCAAAATGCGCAGAAACAATAGTAAGATTTGTCTTTAATTTTGAAGTCTAGATTTAAGAGACAAATGTAATGTGACGCAAAATTAAGGTAACACATAAAGAGTTACAGTGTAGTTAAACTTTAGAAAACTTATAATTAAGATTTAACATTATAAAAACATTCATTTGTGCAAATTGTACAGCTTATTCTGAATTCAACCTTCTAATGTTGCTTTATCAGGTAGGCCCATGCATTTTCTTCTCTATACTATCATGTGTAACAAACTTTTCCAGAGTAGGGCTTAGAAATAATTGGTTATTGTAACTTTTATTGTAATTTTTTGTATTGAAAATTCCTGCTTACACATCTTAGGAAGAGAGAGATAACGAATAACAGTAAACCAATAAGATTCAACAAAAGTACTCACAATCCCGAATAACAGAATAAACAATGTACAGATCAACTTTGCTAAATAAACAATGAAAGCCTATAAATTTAGACAAGCTTGATGCTAATCGTTTCTGCATCATTGAATACATATAGCGTGCTTTCGTTTAGCTACAAATAAGTTGATATGAAAAGACATAACATATATCAACTGTGTGAACATAATTCCTGACAGGATCAAAATGATGAACATCGCTTTTGTCCTTTCCTTAAAAGAAATCATTTCTGGCATCAACAATTTAATTTTATTGTCATCGGAATGTTTGATGACGAGAATACTTGTACAATAATAAAACCATTTCTAGTTTAACATATTTTACTTCTATTTGATTTATCCCTAAAATGTTCATATCTCGATGAATACAGTTCAAGTGGGAAGTGTTCTGATATCACTGAATTAAAATGTCATTACCAGAAAGTCCGTTAAATCATCAGTCTGCTTATCTGCTACAATTGTTCGTTTTTATTAGTATGATAAAAATGCGTAAAATTGCGCCCTACACCGTTTTGGACAGTGAAGCACTTCTCATCTTGTTTTCTTTAAATTGTGCTGGTAGTTGTCACATCATGTCAACAGTGAATGGTGGATTTCGATGATTGAAATCTTTTTTTATTATTTCTCGAGAACTGTAATTTTTTTTTCGATTTTGATTATTATAATGACCAACTTCATTTTTACTGATTGCGAGGACTGTAGCTATAACGACCTTTATTTCGACTTCTTTCGAATAGTATACGGGCGGATCTTTATTTTTGATGTACCGCTATTAAAATCCTAAAATCTCGAGGATTGTAACCCCCAACACATTTATATTGACAGATTTCGATGATTAAAAACCTGATGACCTTTATATTTATACTTTTTAACATGAACAGCCTTCTCCATCGTATCGCTAAGTAAACCGGCAACCTTTATTTATACTGATTTTTAAAATGCAACTGCCCCAACCTTTATTTTGATTGATTTCGAAAATTTTATACCTGTTAACATTGATATTTACCAATTTCGAGGAATGTAACACTGACAATCTTTCTCTTACTTATTTCTTAAATATATTGACCCATACGACTCTATATTTTACTAGGAATTGTTTGAATCCTGATTTGTAATGACCTCCAGCTTGATTGTTTGGTCGGTGTTCCTGATACATATATTTAATGAAATGTATGGAATGATGAATATCAAAAATCAAAGTAATTTTATATATTTTATATTGATATTTGTTAAAATGATATTTAACGTGTCCCTTAAATGTCATTAACAACTTTAAACATTCCAATGCACCTGTATCTACTCCTAATTTTTGGAAGAGTTTTGTTTGTTTAATTTATTCATTGTTTAATGTGTCCATTGTTAGTAATTGTAAGTCTAGTGTGTTATTTTATAATGTGTCCGTTCTGTCATTCGGGTTATTTCCTTGAATGCACACCACTATTTGTTTTGCACCACTTTTAAAGTCAACCAAATATATAAAATAATACTTTATAATAACTCTAACAGAAAACAACACATTTAACATATACGTGCGTGCTGACGACATTAATCTTAGAATATCTTTTTAAAATGAATTTACAAGAGGCTCAGATCGTTTTATAGAATATATAATGGTGTGGCAAATAACTACAATATGGAGGGAATGTCAGAGATTCAGATCTTGCTATATCTTAGTTCTGGATATGGAGGGAATGTAAGAGATTCAGATCTTGCCACATCGTATTTCTGCATATGGAGGATATGCGAGAGTTCCAGATCTTGCCATATCTTTTTCTGTATATATGTAATTGCTGATGGCAAGTACAAACTTACAAGGTCAATATCTAACTATCTAAATTATTTCATACATAAAAATCTAGTTCAATTATTATTTCAGAAAGTTTAGATGTACCCCTTGTATTGACGTATATCTGCCTTTTATCGCCGTAAAGATGGCTGAGATGATAGAACACTGGTTCAATCATAATTGATAACTGTTATCAAACGTCTTATGGAAAATTGACTATTAGTAGTTTCCGCTCGAAATCTCAAAACCAACAACTAGTCGATTTTTTATCAGAATAGTTTAATTTTGACTTTATTTGTACTTTAAGTAAGAGGCTTTTTGATTTTTTCAATTGTTTATTAACTGGCCTACTAACAAGTTATACAAACGTATTTTGTATACGGCTTTTACAAATGACAAAAAGAGCATAACATAAGGACAGTTATTTAACATTTTTACTAGTATATTTTTTGTTTTTCACAGATTGATACAAGTGTACCAGTACAGAATTCAGCATACCAGGCGAAAGAACCATCATTAAATGTGTGATAGGCTGCACAGTGATATATACCCGATCCAAAATTGGTTGTAGGTTCACTCGGATGCCAATTTTGGTAGGTGTTCTGTAAAAGTTGACCATCTAGCCATTGCCAGATCGATTGAGAATTTACTCCATTTAACCATATCGCTCCAATCCAAAAGTTGATAACACTACCTTAAAAAGAAAACAAATTACGTTTCTGACACAATTGTGCGTAATATAATTAAAGAATGTAACTTACTGCCAGTTATCATAAAATAGTAAGACAGATTGTTATTTACTACATTAATTTATTTTGTTAACTTTAAGTAAATGAGAAGATACCAAGTTGTAATCAAAAGAACAAAATCCACGCATGTACGCATGACTCAAAGAAAACTAGACATATACCAGCAAAGATATGACTCAGAGAAAACTCCAAACAGGTAACATGTACCTGCAAAACATGGCTCACAGAAAACTCAAAATATGTACCAGCTAAGACATGGCTCACAGAAAACTAAAAACATGTACCAGCAAAGACATATCTCACAGAAAACTCAAAACATGTACCAGCAACGACACGACTCACAGAAAACTCAAAACCACAAGAAGCAAAAAAAGATGCAAAACTATACAATTACGAAAAACCCACAGACAAATGGGTAATAACAGATGTAACGAAAGGGGGACTATATCCTGCTTGATCACTTTCGCAAGTAAAATAATGTAACTGATGGTTCAAGCCATGTGAGGTCATGAAGCCATTCATACATTTATCTATTTGAACCCCATTTCAAGATAGTTTTAATTCTAAAAAATTACTTTCTTAAGTCAGTAATATAGTGTTAAGTAGACATTTTAAAACCATGCAATTATGTACACACCTGCTTGCTGAATCAAAAAATTTCTATAAAATATGTCTTTCGCATCAATGTCCAAAATTACAAGACTGGCATTTTCAGCTGCACATCTAGCTTGAGCGTCATCTCTTGTTTTGGGGTCATTATAGTACTTTGCACACATGTCTATTTCTGAAAAGTAAGTGTAGCCAGTTGCTCCGCAATCTACAAGAAATAAAAAGGCAATGTTAGATATGATTCAAACTTTTTGAAAATTATAAAATTAAGAAGGGTAAAAAAAAACCTAACGTAACAAGTATCTAAAACCTATCGGATATATAATGGATACCATAAACCAAAAATAAATATTTAATCAATGAAATTGAATAAAAATGTATATTGCGTCTCTTATTGTAATGAAGAGTCACGCTGTTTAAAATAGAACTTTAAATTAAATGGCTATGAAATAGGTTGATCTTAGTCAAATTTTTTTTCCAGTTCGGCATATTTTGGTTTCATTTCTCTATCCTCTTCATATTCATATAGTGTTAGGTATTTTCAATTTTTGAGTCTTTAATAGACGAAACGCACATCAGACGTAGCAAAATGTATTGCCTGGAACTTTGTTGTAGTTTTGATTTCTAACATCCGGGATGGCTAGCGTTGCTGGTGGAGTTTTAAACCTCGGAGGTTAGCCATCTTCGACATCAACACTTTTATGTTGAAGAACACATCAAAGCTATGAAATTGTACCGACTTGTAGATTTCAAACTTGTCAAAAATATACGGTTCCACCTACCCCAGGTATAGGATGATCTTTGTCAAAATTGGTGTAATTGTTCTATGCTCGTCATTTTCATATAGTGTTTGGCATTTTCAATTCTTCGGTAGGGCTCCTTTGATGAGTTATCAATAGACGAAGCGCGCGTCAGGCGTAGCAAAATTTATTGCCTGGAACTCTGTTGTATTATTGTTGCTAAGCTATCTGCTTTTATGACACTACAGGCTAAAAAATGACTGTAAATGCCAGTTACAGTCGTTTTTCGTATGTCATTGACTGCGATTGACTGCAAATGACTGCAAAAATGTCTATAAAAGACTGCAAACGTTGTGTTAGACAATAATTTTTACTGTGACAGTCATTTTATGCTTGTCACAGACATATTTTGTTCGTCACGGACATTTTTGCGTTGGCGCAGTCAAAATTTGTCTGTTACAACGGCGTATCCGTTGTATCAGTCAAAAAATGACTGTCGCAGTCATTTTTTCCGTTGACTCAGTCGAAAATCGTCTGTTTTTCCGTTGTATCAGATAAATACGACTGTCACAACGCCTGGTTATTATTAGTGTTGATTAATTAACAGCGATAGATTAATATTTTTAATTTAAATGTTTGTTTAAATGTTCGGAATTAAACAAAGAAATCTATATTTGGAAATTGTGCGCCACCACACTTTACGATTTCGAGTGTATTAACGCCTGGTAATAAAAATTTTTAATTTTTGTTACACGGGTCGATTAATTTTCTTAATGTGAAGTTATTTATGAAAATGTTCAAAATTCAACAAAAAGCGTCTATTTGGAAATATAATTATCTTCTACATTTTTATAATAATATTTTCTGCAAACATTGTTAAAAAATATGATGACATCGCTTATTTTGAATTGTTCAGGTATTTTAAATATAAAATAAAAAAAAATGTAATCATGCTTGTTTTTTATTGTTTAAAATTTCAGGTAATTCAAGTAACACAATAAAGTTGTTGATGTCCACGGGTCGCTTCCGATTTAAAAAAGGACATAGGTGGCTAATTATGTTACAATAAATCAAAGTTCGCGCGTATTAAACATTTTCGGCATTATTCGATGTTTATCGTTAATCCAGATCAACTTTTAATATAGTGTAATCTTATAATGTAATAAATCGGAACTTTATATCGTGTTGTTAGTGCAGTTGTGTTCGCTAGTGATCCGCGGTATAGTGAACACATTCCACAGGTGACCGGCAATTAACAATACGAAAATCGGAACGTGCCGATAAACATGAAAATATCTCTAAAACTACAAACAACTAATTTGGTAAAAAATATATGCATTATTCTTTAATATTATATGTTGTTTCTTGTGATTTCTGTTATCCGTCATGTTATTAGTGAACTTTTCTCCTTGTTAGTGTACTAACTAGTAGTTTGCGGTATTTCTACGTACGGACAAAATTTCATTTACAGTTATAGATTTTACGGTTGTCTTGTAAGTTAACTTCACCCCATTTTTTATTTTTTGATATTATATGTTGTTTCTTGTGATTACTGTTATCTTTCATGCTGTTAGTGAACTTTTGTTAGTGTACTTACTAGTAGTATTCGGTTTTTCTATGTACGGACCTAAATTCGTTTACAGTTATAGATTGTACGGTTGTCTTGTTAGTAAACTTCACCCCCTTTTTCTATAGACAACACTAAATTTAAAGATATTTATTTTAAATTGTCTACATTGAGTCTAAAATCATACTAAACGTTATCATATCTAATTATTATCGAAAGAGATCTTGCTGTGCTCGACTTGACCTTAATGAACACTGCCAAAGGTCAGAGGGTTCCACGAAGTTCTCATGTGACCTCCCAAGTTAAAACTAGATTGACTGATTGATTGATTGGATGTCTGCTTTACGTGCAGCGAGCTGTTTTTCAGCTATATTCAGGACAAGAACAAGTTAACAAACAATTAATCAATGGAAAAGGGGTGTGGGATTGGCCACAAGGGACACAATTTAGACTGCCACTGGGAAGGTTTTAGGTAGGGGCTGGTAATTTTGCCTTTTGTAGCGGCTACAATGAGCCTATTCTTTTTCGAAATCTACAAAAGGGGGCTTTATCGTGCAAGGGGAGTGGCAATCTCCAAACACGTTACCCACTACGCTCCGCGGCCAGACTTTCCTTATTATGACCTGACAACACCACAATGAGAGGGTCTCCCCTAACCGCCACCCGGGGAAGCGTTCGGCTGCTCTGTGGGTCGAGCACTGGGAACCCTCCCAGTTTGGTCCCAGCAAAAACTAGAATATGAAAACGAACATTTGAAGTGAAGAAATTGTTTCAGCAAGTAACAGAATAATTTTTTTCAACAAATCAATAACACCTACTCACGAAAGACTGCAATGAAAAAAACTAAGTAGAAATAATTGTATCAATAACGTGTACAACTTTTTAAACAGAATTATTTTGAAATAACTATTTCATTTTCTAACTTAACTATATCGATGGTCCCTTTGTAGTTAAATCTCTTGCTTATTATTATTGTGCTTGACCTAAAAGCAAACGGCTTTGTTGTAAATTCAATGATCTTCATTGCTTGTCAATGTTGACAATAAGAACAATACGCCTTTACAACTGAGTGTTTTGTTTGTAGAAAGTTCAAAACTTAGCACTGTGGGGGAGGGAGCAGGTATTTTAGAAGACATTACTCATTCATCCAAAACTTTAAATGTATTTATTATATTACACATTATACAATATCAACCATTGTTCCGGATGATCGCGGGTAAACACCGGATGGTGTCGCAGCTAAGAAAACAAACATGACTTTATTGGCGTTTTTAATATTTTAATTGAAAGACCAGAAAAAAAATGTAACGACTAAAATGTCCAAATTAATTATAAAGTAGAGTGCAAAATCAAAGGCAAACAGTTTCCGATAGGATTAAAGAAATTGTCGATCTTATTATATGTATTCTAAACTATTTTAACTATTTTTGAACTGTAGAAAACATTATTGTACAAATGTATAAAAGGCGATCGTTATTATAGCTTAAATGAGGTTTTTTATATTCACCAGATGTGATGCTTACATTTTTAGCAGTCTTCAATTTTTAGAAACATATATATTTAAACATACATTTATCTCTAACATTACTATTTGAATAACATTTGTTATCGTAATGTATGTGAACGCACGATTTATAAAATAGATATGTTTTTTGTTTAATTCCGAACATTTTCATAACACAAATTGAAATAAAAAATATTACTCGATAAATTTACAATAATAATTCCAAGGCGTTGGCACTGTCGTATTTTGTCTGATACAACGGAAAAAATTTCTGTGACAGACATTTTTGGACTGATACAACGATAACGCCGTTGTAACAGACGATTTTCGACTGAGTCAACGGTAAAAATGACTGCGACGGACATTTATTGACTTCTACAACGGATACACCGTTGTAACAGACAAATTGTGACTGCGCCAACGGAAAAATGTCTGTAACGGACACAATATTCTGTGACAGGCATAAAATGACTGTCACAGTAAAAATTATTGTCTTACACAACGTTTGCAGTCTTTTACAGACATTTTTGCAGTCAGTAACAGACAAAAAACGACTGCAACTGGTACTTACAGTCATTTTTTAGCCAGTAGTGTGAGAGAGAAGAGACTATTCTTTAAAATCTAATAGTTTCTAAAACATACATGTTTCGCAGTACTGTCCGGAAAATCCGTCAGCACAAGTGCAACTTGCGATTCCATCTAGGTTTGTCGAACAACTTCCGCCATTGAAACATGTTAGAGCCTTACATGGATCAGCTAAGAAGGAAGATAATAACGTCATCAAAGTTAATTATAAATGATTATGATAAGTCCTATATTTTGATATTCAGTTGAAATTTATATTTTTAAAATGAAAATAATGGATTGCATCGGCAGAATTCATATTGATCTTCAGATCGAACGACACATTCCACGAAATGCTACATACAATATACACAATATTGAATTTTCACTCGAAAAGATTTTTTAAAAGATTCAAGGTTATAAATAAATTTATGCTGTCTTAATACATTGGCGTTTATTATAGAATTAGTGTGTCTCAAATTGTGTATTAATTAATCGTTAGTCAATTAAGCACATACATTTGCAATTTAATAATATTTTTCAAAACTCTTTTCTGTCATTTTTATTGTCCTGTTAATATAGAATGACTAATTTTCTTTGGTGAAGTTTACACAGAAAGCACGTTACTTCTTTAAAAGTACTGCTGGATTAAAGATTGCAATGTACAGTACTTTACAAATCATGTTATTGAAATAAACTGCACTTATTTAATTAAATTGTGCTTTGTGATAACCAATACTTACGTCCTTTGCCGTTCCCTTTACCCTTTCCGTTGTTTGCTATGTAATAAACAGATTACTAAATTAGTTTATATATATTTGTGTTACAAGTATTTGTGTAATTTACGACTAGTGTATAAAAACAGGTTGTCAGCTACAATGTTATGTATATACACCTACAAACTGTGTGAGATGTAAAAAAGGCAAAGAAAACCAACCGAACAACAAGAGCCGAAAGTCCACGTGCAATTACAAATAGACCAACACACAACGCAACCCAAAAACACAAAAAGAAAGGGTGTAACCTGAACCCAAATAAAAGCCATGGGTGCACTCCTGTGCTCTGGGCGAGTAATTTTTGCATGCCTCTAATTAGAAAGCCGTCGAGATACTCAGTGTCATGTCTAGGAAAAAAGTCAAATCCAGGAATAGCAAAGACTACCCATGACTCAGAGAAAATGTCCGATTGCATTTGAGAGATTGCTTCCAAATAAAGACGATTAATTAAATGTGCACGTAAAGTCCTATGATAGAAACGCAAAAGAATGTGTCTGCTTATGTTTTAATATTTTACATTGTGGCAATTTCCCATGAATCAATATATGTTGTTAAGTGACCAATACTTTATACATTTGTGCTACTGTACCTATATTTTTATTCACACAACTTTGATTTGTGTTTTGAAACAGATTTTGTAAAACATCCCTATAAATAAGAAAATATCATTTTTTACGTTGTAAATATTTTTTTCATTTAGTTGATTGCTTTTCTTGGTTCATAACGCTTTTTTGCGGCGGCAATTATCGTCGTCTTTCCTTAACACCATTCTCTAAAATTGATTCCATTATATTTTCTGAAATTTGATTGGCTCAGTAATGTTTTCCCCAGTTATTGATTAGAGTATAAAAAAACATCAGCTATGTAATGGATGTTGTATCATTAAGAGATATTTCGTTAAATGAAGTGAAAACAACTTTTTAAAGGGTATAATAAATTTAAAAAAATACTTGTTTATGGAATGTTTTCCTATTCATAAGTATAAAATGAGCTTAATAAGAATTTCAATTTACAATTAAATGATCAAGCTACTTTTACAAAAAAAATTCTTACCTTCTCCTCTTTGCAAAAGCTGCAACATCATAATTAAACACACGCTGAAGAGAAATCTACACATTCTTGCTATGAAATCTGATGTCCTATGATATTTGTTTCATGTCTTATATACCTGTATATAAGATTGATTTTACATATGTTGCAGACTTTTTAAACATATGTTGCAGAAAATCAGCCAATCCTTGTAAGCTAGTTCATGTACGAGTTGTATGATCCAAGTCATGTGATACGTGCATTCAAAAAGTGACCTGTACATCTAGACATTTATTACACATCGAATTATTTTCTGTTTCATTTGGCATGTACACCGTTAATAAGAAGAGAAGCCCTGGAACACAATTTGCTATTCAAATAGAAGTTTTATTGTCACATTTTATTAATTAAAATAAATGACGAATTGCATCTCTGAAATCTCTCCAGCAGGCAGTAAGATACATGTTGCTAACTTACTTGATGTATGCTTTTTGAGTGTTTGTTGCTTCTTGCATATGTTTTTTAATGTATTTGGAATTTTGTAATTGGATTTCGGTCTTCTCACCACGTCTCTGTGCCATCTGATTTACTTCTGAAGGTAATACAATGTCTTGAGTTTGTTATAAATATGGTTAATAACAGTCAGTCTTACTAATTTACGTTATTAATTGGTAGTCATTTAAATACTTCAATAACTTTTTTCCAGTGTTAGCTAAAAGTGCCTCGTTTTCTTTAAATGTGTCAAAACCTAGATGAAAAACTTTAACATAACACATGCCAAATTTGAGCCCGCGCGAATTTCTTCACATATGATACTCTTTTTAATCAATAAAATGTCTTCAAAGATACCAAGGTTAATATATGTGTATACATACAGAATCGACATGTTAAGTAAAAAAGTTTCATCGCCAATACAAAACTCGTTAAAGTAAATAGAGTCGGAAGTTTTATTCTTAGAGGTATTCCACATGAATGGTGCGCTTTATTATATGTGTGGACAAATTAGCCCTTTTATTCCGTTTAGTACAAACAGATAGCTAATCAACTCAAAAAGTCAACGTTTATTTTAATTCAAAGAACCATGGTACATGGCAAAACAGCATGGTACATGCAATGACAATCAATCTAGTTGACTCGTACATTATAAGGTGTGAGTTGTATGGTAAAAAGCTAAAAAACAAACAAAAAAGGAAAATATACTAATTTAGAAAACTAAATATAATACTAAACAAAAATAATTTAACAAAGTTATCTGAAAGCAATATACAAAAATACTTTCAACAAAGACTTAGAACTACAAAAATTTGTAATAAACTATAATTTTTACCTTTAAAGGTACAAAGTGAAAGTCTAATTCTTCCAAAAATTGAACAAAAAAAAAAAATAAACCATGAAAAACTTTGCTTTTCACATGTATATAGAAAAGTATGTAAAAATACAAAATTATTTATTTTTGTCAAAAAATAAATTTATGAACACACAAATATAATCGTGAATACAAAAGTTCAACTTACATAGTAAGATGCCACACAACGATGGTAAAAATAATTAACGATATAAAATGTGGTGCACATTCGATTCAAGGTGACATCCATAAACAGGAAACAGGAAATCGATCAAAACGAAAGTGAAAGAGTAATAGAGTACACCCTAAGTCAAAAATTAGAACATGTCTATAAATGCATAATACTAAATATAGCTATTAAGTAATGCAATCAATAATACAAGGTCAAAAACGAGAATGAAAGTATTAATGATACAACAAATAAAAAATAATGGAAATTACAAATATATAGTAAAGTTTTACTAAATCCAAGTATGAATACAGTGTTATATTCAAAATTATATTAATTATGGACACAACACGTTTTAATAAACATGCTCGATCTATACAATTTCTAGACATAAATGTGGTTTTCGACATCAAAAATTAATTCATTATCTAAAAAAGCAGGGAAGGAGAAATCGAATGTTCCTAGCACACATGGGCATTGATTTCCAAATTCACCAAAAATCTACTTGAATGGTGCGTTTTCTCAAATGTGTGGACAAGTAAGTCCCATTAAAATTGGTTACACTAATTAGGAGGTAATTAATTAATTAGTTAAAATATTATTTAACTTCACCTAATGATATGATATAGTGAAAGTTTCAATGACAAAAATACTTGTTTCAATCTTTTTTACTCCTTGAGATTTATTTATTACCTTATACTGGGTATTTATGTTCACACAAATGATGTAACTTTCGTTAAAATGTCTTTAAAGATACCAAGGTTAAAACAATTTACTACTCAAGACGTGTTTTTTGTCTTACTAAGTCTCATCAGTGGCGCTGAAACCTCCAAAAATATTCAATAAATCCAAATAATTAAGCTGTTGAAGAGATTTTATGATAAATTCCAAAACACGTTATGGCAACTCCGACTTGCGAATATAAAAAACTTCGAATTTGCATAATTTCGAAATTTGAAGGAAATAAATTCATATAATAGCTATATTACCGAAAAAACAAACGATACTGAGGTGGTGATAACCCTCGCTGAGGGTGACTATCCGACAAACAGCATAGGCACAAATCCAGTGGTTAATATTACCGAAAAAACCAATGATTCTGAGATGGTGATAACCCTCGCTGTGGGTGACTATCCGACAAACAGCAGACACCAATGATACTGAGGTGGTGATGACCCTCGCTGTGGGTGACTATCCGACAAACAGCATAGTACTGAGGTGGTGATAACCCTCGCTGTAGGTAACTATCCGACAAACAGCAGACACCAATGATACTGAGGTGGTGATAACACTCGCTGTGGGTGACTATCTGACAAATAGCAGATTCGCCAAACCAGTGGTTGCAAATAAATTGTTTCGTCTACAAAAGAAACATCAGTGGCGATCAAACCCTAAAAAATAAAATCCAACAAATAATTAACATATTGTAGAGCTTCTATTATACAGTTCCAAAAGAGCATGCCAACTGTGACAAAGACCATCTAAAACTTTATAATACAAAACAAAATTAGAATTTGAAGACAGTAAATCTAGATAATGACTATAACAAACAAAGTGGTTTGTTTGTTTTTGGTTGTTTGAATGATGTTTTGCGCCATTTCAGCATTTTTGAGAATCATGGCGTCTAGTTTTTATTTGGGGAGGAAAAACATGACATGAAAAATATTATAAAATATCTTGTTGAATATTTTGAGTATTTTGAATAATTTTTCACATGTTTGGGCAATAAATGTTGATATAGACTATATCAATCGTAGAAGTTTATTAATTTAGGGCAACGAAATGTCAAATCTGCCTAAAATCATTTACAAATTGCGAATGGAAAAACCTTAGAATTTAAATAATAGTATAAATTTAATGGTACTAAATTTAGATATTGACAATATCAAACATAGTAGTTTAGTAATTTGGACCTTTCTTGCACAATCTTCCTTTTTAAAAACATAACTCCCTTTTACAACAGGAAATATTCCACTTTCTTTCTATTTCGTGTGTTCATCAGTTTATTTTTGTTTTGTAAATTGTCTTCATTCATAGTTTATAATTTGAAATTTTTGTTTGTTCAATTTCGTTTACACCTGTTACATTTAGTAACGTCATCATTATGAAAAACATTATAAAACACCTTTTATCAAGTACAAACAGTTAAGGTCTAAAATAGCATTGACTTTGTGTCGATTTGAGTCATAAAGCGCAAAACGCATCCAGAACGTTAATGAGAATGTCTATATGAATTCAACATGATTTTGCAATACAATTTCTAACTCTAAATTTGGTTGTCGCCACTAAAAACAACTGCAAAATATCAAAAGCAGGACGAAGAAACAGAATGTAGCCATAGGACATAGACGTTGATTTTATTTTTATTTTATCCACATTGATCCGCATGGATGGTGCGTTTTATGATACAAGTGGACAAATTATCCCAATTAATAATTCTACTCATATTATTTCTTATTATTTTTGGAAGTTGTTTTCATTCGTTTTCTTAATTTGAACATTATTTGCTTTTATTTTTATTTTTACATGTAACTTCCTCATGATATTAAAGGATTATAAATATAAGTGTTATATATTTTATGTCTTATAATAGTATTGCCACGGTGTTGATTTTGGTGGTAAAGCTTATAACTCCTATGTTCCGTTTATAATTACATAAACCCCGACCTGCGGTAGGAAAACTGGGAATCCATGTCAGCTAAGATTGGAGTCGACTACACCGTACCTCAGTGAGAATCAGATCCGTAATCTCAGTGTTGACAGACCACATGATCACGACTTCGTTAAGCACTCTGCCACTGAGGCCCTATAATAGTAGTTTTTTCGTTAATACATTTCTTCACAATCGTAATTTTTTAAAACGTCACCCGTTTTTCAGAAGGAATTATTCAATTTCCTTTCTATTTCTGATCTTAATCTTTTTATTATTTTTGTAACTTGTCTTCATTCATTTTGTATAATTTGAACATTACTTTTTTCACTTTCTTTAACACCTGTTACAATTAGTATGAAAAACATTATAAAACATCATTGTTCAAGTACTTTTAATACATTTTTGTATAAAGTGAGGGAAGTAAAGTTAGATAAGGACTATATCAATCAATCCTAGATAGTAGAAATTTAGTAATTAAGACCGACGTTATGTCAACTTTTGCCTAAAACCATATACACGTTGCGAATAAAAAACCTAAGAATTTAAATAATTTTTGAAATTCGAGGGCAGTAAATTTAGATTTTGACAATATCAATCATAATAGTTTAGCAATTTAGACCTTTCTTGAACTATAGTCTTTTTAAAAACATGACTCCCTTTCTCAGAGAAAATATTCCAATGTCTTTCTATATATTTGCTCATCTTTATTATTGTTGTAAATTGACTTCATTCATAGTTTCTCATATGAACAATAATTTGTTCAATTTCTTTGACACCTGTTACATTTTGTAACTTCACCAAGACATGAAAAACATTATAAAATTTTATTTATAAACTACACAACGTAAAGGTCTAAGACAGCATTGGCCTTGTATTGATTTTAGTGATAAAGTTCTAGCAGGTATATTTCTTTGATAAGTATGTTGATGGTAGAGATTTCTTTTTTCAGTACTTTTTAAATTCAAATACAGATTTTGTAGAGGTTATCCAGAACGTTTATGAGAATTCAACATGCTTTTACAATACAATTTATAATTCTTATTTTGTTGTTTCGTCTGAAAACATCTGCGCAATATCAAAAACAAGGAAGCAGACATCGAATGTTCCCATCGGGCATAGTTGATCTTATTTCTATACATTCCGCATTGATCCACACGGATGGTGGGTTTTATCACATGCGTGGACAAATTAGTCCAATTAATAATGCTACTCTAATTATTTCTTGTGTTAATGTTTATTCCTTCCGGCAGTTGTTTTCATTCGTTTTCTTTCATTTGAATATTGCGTGTGTTTATTTTTCATTTTTAGCCGGGTCATGCTTAAAGAGGATTAAAAATATATATGTTTAATAGTTTAGGTCTTATAATAGCATTGACGCGGTGTTGATCTCGGTCGCATAGATTATAACGGCTATGTTCCTTTTATAATTACATTAGTGTTTTCATGTTTCAGTACTAATGTATGCGGGGTTCAGAAATTTAAATTAATAGATTAAGTGAGGCAAAAAAGTAAGACAGCAAACAAAAACAGGTGAACACTTTTGAATTTAAAATATGCATTTTAGAATGAAATAAATAACAAAAATTGAGACAAAATAAAAATGTAAACTGTTACTGTAAAATGGTAATCTCGAAGATGATATATGTGTGTATACAAAAAACTGGTATAACTTTAGTTAAGAAATATTTCATCGACGCAGAAAAATCAAGTAAATAATAGAGTCCGAAGTTTCATTCTTAGCGGCTTTCTACGGTCTACTCTAAATAGGCATTTTTTTTTTAGAGATCTTGTACTTGTAGGGACCGTCTTCACTTCTTACCAAGGAAGAAAAGAATACATGTTTCTACATTAATAAATTCCGCATTGATCCACTTGATTGGTGCCCTTTATTATATTGTAGACAAATTATACACGTTAATAATGGCACACTTATTATTTAAATATATATATGTTTCATCAAAATATTATATGTTAAATTGTTCAAATCTTGAGATTTTATTATCCTTTTTTAACATAGAGTTTAGGTTTGCAAAATATTGTTTTTTAGTTCTAAATGTTAACTTTTTAATTATGTGTACTGTATTCGCACCATAGTCTTTTGTTTAAGCGTGACTTTATTTCACAAAGATATATGACTTTCGTTGCATTTGTGTAATATTATTTTTGGTCTTAATCATTGCCTATTTTAGAATTACTTGTTTTTATCTCTTTTACACGTGTTGTGTTCAGTAACTTCGTCATGATCTGACAAACATTATAAAACAGCTGTTATGTAGTTTGAAAAGTTTAGGTCTTAAAGGAGTACTGACCTGGTATTGAGTTGAGTCATGAAGCGCAAACAGCTAATAATACTTTTATAAGTACGTTAATGTTGACTGGTAGAGTTTTCCTTTTTTTCTGTACTTTTCAAATTCGCATACATACTTAATTGCGGTTGTCCAGAACGTTTATGAGAATGTCGGTTTGCTTCTAACATTCTCATACAAAACCCTTTTAGTTTTAAATGTGATTTTGGACAATAAAAATAACTGCAAAATCTATTACAAAAAGCGGGGATGCAATGTCCATATAAAGCATATAATATCATAAAAGTTTCAATGCAACAAATACTTGTTTGAATCTTTTTTTTACTCCTTGATTTATTTGTTACCTTTTACTAGGTATTTATGTGTACAAACATGATGTCCTCGGTGAAGGTGACTATCAGTCCGACAGCACCTATGCAGTGGTTGCAAATAAAACGTTTCGTCTACAAAAGACACATCAGTGACTAAAAAAAATTAATCCAAAAAACAATTAACATTTTTTAGAGCTTCTTTTATAAAATTCCAAAACGTAATGCCAACCCTGACAAAGACCATCTAAAACTTGATAATAGAAAAAAAACATTAGAATATGAAAAGGGTTCGAATTTTAGGGCAGTAAATGTGTTAATGACTATAACAATTATAGTAATTGGTTTGTTTTGGTTGTTTGATTGATTATTTTGTCCATGACCTCTAGTTTTTTATTGGTGAGGAAAAACATGAAATAAAAAAATAGAAAACATCTTTTATCAAGTATTTTGAATAATTTTCGACATGTTAGGGCAGTAAATTTTGATATAGACTATAATAGTAGTTTAGTAATTTAGACCAACCTAATGTCATATTTACATACAATCATTTACAAATTGCGAATGGAAAAACCTTAAAATTTGAATAGTTTTCGAAATTTAAGGGCAGTAAATTTAGATATGGACAATATCAAACATAGTAGTTTAGTAATTTATAACTTTCTTGCACTATCGTATTTTTTAAAACATTACTCCATTTTTCAAAGGAAATATTCCACTTTCTTTCTATTTCTTGTATTCATCTTTTTTATTCTTGCAAATTGTCTTCATTCATAGTTTATAATATGAACAATAATTTGTTCAATTTATTTAACACCTGTTACATTTAGTAACGTGATCATGATATGAAAAACATTGCAAAACAACTTTGATAAAGTACACATAGTTAAGTTCTAGAATAGCATTGACTTTGTTTCGATTTGAATCATAAAGCGCAAACGGCTATATTTCTTTCATAAGTACGTTAAAGCTAGAGTTTTCTTTTTTTCAGTACTTTTTAAATTCAAATACAGATTTTTCGGAGGTCATCCAGAAAGTTCATGAGAATGACGATATAAGTTCAACACGCTTTTTCAATACAATTTATAATTCTAAATTCGGTTGGCGCCACTAAAACAACTTTAAAATGTAAAAAGCAAGGTAGAAGAAATCGAATGTACCTATAGGGCATAGACTTTGATTTTAATTTTATACATTTCGCATTGATCCACTGGGATTGTTCGTTTTATCATATGTGTGGATAAATTAGCCCAATTAATAACGATACTCTGATGATTTCTTTTGTTAATGTTAATTTTTTTGGAAGTTACTTTCATTCGTTTTCTTTAATTGGAATATTACTTGTGTTTTTTTATTTTTTTTAATTTGTATTACATGTCGTAACTTAGTTGTGACATAAAAGGATTATAAATATATATCTTATATATTATAGGTCTTATAATATCATTGACACAATGTTAATTTTGGTCGTGTATCTCATAATGGCCATTTTGTTCGTTTTATAATTACATTTACGTGTTCATGTTGTAGTAATTTTTATTGTGGGGTTCAGAAATTCATTGAAAATTAAAATACTAATTGAGGTAAGAATAGATAGACAGAAAAACAGTTGAAAACTTGAATTTAAAATATGCCTTTTGAATGAATTAAATAAACAGGGGAAACAATTTAAATGTTAACTGTTAAAATGGTAATCTCGAAGATGATTTATGTGTGTTTACAATAAATTGGTAATATTTTAGTTAAGAAATATTTTATTGACACAGAAAAACAACTTAAAAGTAAATAGAGTCTGAAGTTTTATTCGTAGCGGGAGCCTATGGTCTACTCTTGAAAGGCATGTTTTCGTTCACAAATCATGCAAGTCTAGGGACCGTCTTCATTTCTTACCAGGAAGAAAACAACGAATGGTTCTAAAAGTTATTTCTAATAAATTCCGCATTGATCCAAAGGAATGGTTAGTTTCATTATATGTGTGGACACATTAGCCACGTTAATAATGACACACCTTTATTATTTCAATATATGTTGCATTCAAAAATATATGTCAAATTGCTTATTTAAATACGTCAAATCTTGAGATTTTGTTATCCTTTTTGAACATAGAATTTAGGTTTGCAAAATGTTGTGTTTTTGTTATAAATCATTACATTTTAATTTATTCACATCATAGTCTTTTGTTTAAACATCACCCTTTTTCACACAGATATTAATTTTTTTATCTCTTTTACACGTGTTACTTTTCGTATCGTCGTCATGATCTGACAAACATTATAAAACAGCTGTTCTAGTTTTAAAAGTTTACGTCTAAAAGTAGTATTGACCTTGCATGTTTTTATAAGTACATAAATGTTGACTGGTAGAGTTTTCTTTTTTCCAGTACTTTTTAAATTCGTTTACAGATTTAACCGAAGTCGACTAGAACGCTAAGAGAGTGTCTGTATGCTTCACACAACTTCATAGAATACAATTTCTACATACAAATGTGGTTTTCGGCGCTAAAAATAACTGCTAAATCTAAAAAAGCTAGGATGTAGAAAACGAATGCTCCTAGTAGGCACAGACGTTGATTTACATTGCTAAATTATTTATTGTTTGGATAAATGAATCCAATTAAATTGGCTACACTAATTATGAAGTACTTATTTAGTTAAAATATGCTTACAGAGATAATATAATGAAACTTTCAATACCAAAATATTTGTTTAAATCTTTTTTTGACTCATTGAGATTTATTTATTAATTTATACAAGGAATATATGTTACAAGAATGATATCACTTTAGATACAATAAAAAGTTATCAAAGATACCAAGGTTAAACAGTTTGCTACTCAAGACTAGCTTTTTTTCTTAGGCTCAACCCCAATATATTCAAAATTCAAATAATTAGAAGGTTGAAGAGCTTTAATCTGACTACTGTGTTGGTGTAGGTGACGATACGACCAACATCAGAGGCATCGATCTAGTGATTGCAAATAAAATATTTCGTCGAGAAAACCACGTCAGTAGCTGTTGTACAGCTTTTTTATTATAAAATACTAAAACGTTACCGCAAATCTGACTAAGAATATATACAACTTAATATAATAGAAACAAAATATGAATTTGATTAGTTTTCGAATTTTAGGGCAGTAAATTTAGATAAAACACACAAAGTAGCTTGTTAAATTTGACAGTTTGAATGTTGTTTAACAACAATTTTATCATTTTATAGCTTCATCCAGTTTTTGGGAGTGTCCTAAAAAAAACCACCGACCTGCGGTAGAAAAAAATTGGAATCCATGTCAGTTAAGATTGGAGTCGACTACACCGTGCCTCAGTGAGAATCGAACCCGTAATCTCAGTGTTAACAGAACACATGATCAATAGTAGACGAACAACCTTAACCACTCGGCCACTGAGGCCCCTTTAATAGTAGTTTAGTCATTTATACATTTCTTGTCATTTTGTTAAACATTCCCCCTTTCGCCATGGTGAACTGAATGCAAATAGTCCCAGATTTAGCATAATTGAGAGACAAAACATCGTCAGTATAGCGGACTGTAAAATTAAAGGTATGGACCAGTGTCTTTCTTCTTAAGCAGGACTTCTAGAAACTTAGCCTTATAAGACTACAAAAAGAGGTCGGCGAGGGCAGGAGAACAATAAGTACCAATTGAAATATCAAAAGTTTATTAAAAAATATATCCTCCAAACATGACGAAGAACATATGACAGATTTTATTTACTATTAGTTTTATCAATAAATGAGTGAAATGGTAGTTAAAAAATTAATGAAATATCAATTTTAATGTCCTTCAACACATACATTGCATCACATAGTCAATGAGTTTATTCATGAAAGTTGGAGGTTGATGGTTAATGTTCAGATCCTGGATAAAATTTTTCATGAAAAGATATGGTGTTGACAAGCTGGATAGAGAATTTTTGTGAACAAATTTGAGAAGAATGTAACGCTGACGTTTTTAAGGGAGTACGAGTCTCAGCATTTTGCTACGGTAGATCCGCTCTTATGTAGTAAATCAATAAAATATCAATTAGTGAATTTTAATCAAACTAAAACAATAATTGTAACATAAATGACATAGTAATGAATTCGTATTAATTAAAATTGATTTGAATAAAAATTATTAACGAGTTATTTACGATTACGACAGTTTGACTGTGACGCGCCATTTTACGGCAAAGTAAACAAATCGCGGGAATCGCTGCAGACGAAGTATGGGCCGGTTTAGAAAGGCGGATTTTCAGCCAGGAAATACAAACAACGATACAAGAATGTTGCAGAAGCACAGACGGAGCGGTGGCGGCAAAGTAAATCAGAGCACTCCTATCCTACACGTCAAACTTTGCCTAGTAAGTGAAAGAAACAGACAAACTTGTATGCTATTGCTAGTTATGGGGGCCCTGCTACCGTAATCCATGTAGTCGCAATTGACCGGGCGTCAACCTTTTTACCCCTTTCACAGAGAAATTGTACATTTTTCAAGCCAGTGAAGAAGTAAATTTACCTCTAGACCTACAGTATAGGCTACATGAACGTAATCAGTATGTTTTTTAAGAGACCCCATCGCCATGCCCAGAATTGCTAGAATAAGTAGATCACTGTACACTCCATTGTTCATGAAGTATAACTGAAATATTGTCCAATGTCCATCCCATTGACTCTGCTATACTATAAATTATTTACAACTGTTAGACAAAAAATCCTATAGGACAATATTTCAAAAACTCAACTGGAAGAAGAGCAATTACATGTATTTAATATTAATATTAGGGTGAAAATTCACAATTCCCTAGTGTGTAAATTGAAAATGAGAAGTATGATTCTTGGCATGAAAATGAATCTGACCAGCATTTCTCGGAGGTTGGTTAAGATGGTAAAGGGGGGAGCAGAAAAACATAAAACATGTATGAAACACAAAAATGTTTAAAACACAAATCACAAGAAACAATTTTTAGTTCAGCAGGAAAAGTGTCAGTCCTTAGCTATATAGTCTGAAACAAAATTTGAACTTTTGGTGTAAAAGCTATATAAAGGATTGACAAAAATTGGGCTTGACAAACATTTTGAGGTTGTCAATTTGAATGTCTGATATGCGAAATATCTTTTCAAAAACTCTGAATTTGCATATCACAATGGGGGTTATCTCCCATTAATAAGTTATTTAAGTAATGACTGTTATAATTTTTTTATTGAGGTATGAAAAAATGTTTTTCGCACATTGTATAATACCCCCAATGAAAAAAAATTATTACATTCATGCCTTATATGTAAATTATAAAATCAATTCAAAACAATACAAAAAATAAGCTTTAATGGTGTCACTTCCTGTAAGAAGTGGGCGTTTCCCATGATTTTTTTTTAATGAGTATTGGATTATTCTGAAGATAGCCAGTATTTAATTATGAATTTTTTATTTAGCACCACCCTTAGGAGTAGATCATGAAGAGGTGGTCCATCCAGATGCATCCATGCATTTCAAGGAGTGGCATGAGGGAAGAAGAATAGTTGAACTGGGTGTTCTGGCAGATGGACTAACATCTTGCACAGAATGTGGACTACCCCTGCAACTAGGACACATGACCAGCATTCAAAATTTTGGATTATCTGCAATTTTAAAGGTATATATTTTTTGTTTCATAATAAAAATATATTAACCCATCACTGAATATGATCTTCTCTCCAAGGATTTTATTAGGTGAAACTAACATGGTCTGGAATTTTCTAAATGTTGTAACTTTCTTGTAGTTTAAGCTATCATGATAAAATCTTAATGTGTTATTGATGGCAGTATTCCAGATACACAAAAAAGGTTTAAAAACAAAGAAATGCATGCAATTTAAATTTGTGGGATAAACTGAATTGAAATAGTAAAAGTACCAGAATGTTTGAAATATGCTCTGGACCATATGAGAAGCTCATGATCGGGGTAGTATGATATACACATCTGTTCATGACTGTATGAGTAATTTATACTTCAAAATCCTGAGTTGGAAATTAATTAAATCTTTTTATTCACATTTATTAAATATATGGTTGGGCCTGTATACCTAGAAAAAATTTTTTTTTATTCTTTTGCACAAAAGTTGTGCGTGCTTCAGTGCTTCCCATTTTTAGCTCACCTGACCTGAATGGTCATGTGAGCTATTGCCATCGCTTGGCACCGCTTGTCCGTCCGTTAACTTTTTCAAACGTTAACTCCTCTGACACAATAAGTTCAATTGCAACCAAACTTGGTCAGCTGTTTATTAGTATATGTGCTACAAAAGTATCATTTGAATTTGTGATTTGTAAAAAAACATGGCCGCCATGGCTACAAATAGAACATAGAGGTAAATTGCAGTTTTTTGCAAATAACTCAAAAATGGTGACAGATATCAAAATTGTGGGTAAAAGTGTTCAGCACCTCAAGATCTGCCTGCCCTGACATTTTGAAGAAGATCCAATGACCTATGTAGGAGTATTGCCGTTTTTTCTGATTTTTCCAAATTTTGCACTTGTTAAGCTCAATATCTTGGAATCGGTGGCCGAGTGGTCAAGGTAGTTTGTCTACTATTGATCACGTGGTCTGTCAACACTGAGATTGCGGGTTTGATTCCCACTGCAGGCAGGGTGTACTCGACTCCAATCTTAATTGACAAGGATTGCCAGTTTTCCTACCGCAGGTCGGGGGTTTTCTCCGGGTACTCCGGCTTCCTCCTCCAATAAAAACTGGACGCCATGACATAGCTGAAAAATTGCTGAAAGTGGCGTTAAACACCATCAAACAAACAAACAATATCTTGGAAACCATAAAAGATATTTGAAAAATTTAAATTGCATATTGGTAGGCACATAAAGATCTACAAACTCCATAACTGGTTCGAAGTTGTAGGTTCATTCCTTTTAGGAGTTATTCCCCTTAGAATGCCAAAATTGACCATTTTTACAGCCTTTATTCATTGTAATAAAATCTTTAACTCCTCTAATATCATAAGTTTAATTGCAATCAAACTTGGTATAGCTGTTCCTTGGCATGTGTGGTAGAAAATTATCCTTCAAGTTATAGATTTGTTAAAAAACATGGCTGCTGTTGCTAAAAAAATAGAAGAATATATTGGTGCGACTCCAAGATAGAAACTAAAATGTAAAATGACACAAAGACACATTATTACCAACAGCTCCTGACTTTGGACAGGCCCAAAAACCTGCAGTATGGTGAAACTAGTTTTGAAGAGCTCTAGCCACCCCCCTTTACTGAAAGGTCAAAAATGCAATAAAAATATGAAATGAACATAAAGAGCCACTTGTATTTATATCATGTGGCAATGAGTTCTTAAACAGTTTACGTGAGTTTTTCCAGAGACAACAATAAAGCTTTAAAATCTGAGAGAAATTTCAAATTTGAATCATAGCAAAATTAAAATAAAAATGGCAACAGAAATCTACAATGACATAAAATTATAACCACAGACAACATTTCACTAGAAAACCCCATAAAAACAAATGACAAACCACAAATAACTATAGGAAATCAGAATAGCTGGACTTTGTATGACCAGGGTATGACTTCTTTTTTTTTTTCATATTTGTTCGTCTTTTATTTTCAAAACTATAAAAGATAAAGGTCAAATGTAAATCAATAATATGTTTGCTACCTGAAGGTCTACCCCTGGTCATTAATGAATATTGAAATAGTTATTTGTATTATTTCAGAAACTAGCAACAAGTGAAGTTCGGGAAGGTGCAACTTATGCCTCAGATATTAACTTTGAAGAGCAGAAAACAGACGATATTGAAGAAATTCCAGCTCCAGTTCTTCAGCCTGCTTATGATGTTGTTGAATGGAATACTGACAAAAATGAAATTTTCTTTGACATTGAACAAATTTTACAGGAGTTATGGGACTTTATCGACCTTGTTCATTTTAGGTCATAGGAATACATTAGCTACGTGTTCATGTAGCAATCTTGTTTAGAATAAAAATGGGGTTAATTTTCTTAACATGTTTTTTATTTTTTTAGTGATACTCCTTTTCATGGAATAAGTTGCACGTTTTGGTTTTCATTACAATTTCACATTTTTTTCCCCCTTTTATGTCATTAAAAGCTTAATTTTTATCAAAAATCCTGTTTGTTTTGGAATAAAATTTGGGTAAGATTTCTTGAACAAACATGTTTTTTTTTCAAATAATGATTTTTAAGCAAGCAAGATATTCCTTTTCAAGAAAAAAGTTGCACTTTTTGGTTTTAATTACAATTTCACATTTTGTACCCCCTTTATGTCGTTAAAAGTTTGATTTTTATCAAAAATCCTGTTTTTGAGGAATAAAAATTGGGTTAATTTTCATAATCCAACATGTTTTTTTAAAAAGTTATGATTTTTAAGCAAGCAAGATACTCCTTTTCATGAAATAAGTTGCACTTTTTGGTTTTAATTACAATTTCACATTTAGTATCCCCCTTTATGTCGTTAAAAGTTTGATTTTTATCAAAAATCCTGTTTTTGAAGAATGAAAATTGGGTTAATTTTCATAATCCAACATGTTTTTTTTCAAGTTATGATTTTTAAGCAAGAAAGATACTCCTTTTCATGAAATAAGTTGCACTTTTTGGTTTTAATTACAATTTCACATTTTGTACCCCCCTTTATATCATTAAAAGTGTAAATTTTATCAAAAATCCTCTGTGTAGGTGGCGCTGTATATTTTCATTTTCCTTTAAAAATCTTGTTTGTCCTTCTTTTGCTAGAAAAGTACATATATTACTGTTTGTAGGTGTATAATGGTTTTCATTTTGGTATTATATTTCTTTGGGAGAATTTGACCTCAAGATACAGTTTTTTTGTGGATGAAAATAGGAAGAATTACCTCCCTTTGCTTACTGTATTGTAACATTATTTTTTTTTACATGGATGTCTTAAATAAACATGAAAACATTTCATTTAGTATCTTATCTTTATATTCTGAGCCAATTTGAACCATTCTAATTACAAAATTCTCAGACTCGTACTCCCTTAAATCACATGACAGTACACACAAGTGACGCTTATATGTAAGCGTTCATATGAGTCACCAGATTTTTTACCGAAGAAAGTAGTCTATCCAGCTATAATTAACTGTATATATCACAAGAAAATATCGGGAATGCCGGATTTACCAGAAAATGCCGTTATTGCAAAAAAAATATCTCCAGACCCAGATACATTATTTTAGTGAATGGAATCGTGAAGTGTGTGTTCTGGTTGATCTCATCTGTATACAAAGTGTTTTTTTTTCTCATCTTTATACAAAAACATTTGTAATTTGTTAAAATTTTAAAAATTTATAAATATTTGTTGAATTGAATTTTGTTGCATGTTTGAGAAGTTTTTGAAATACAGAAATAGTGATTAATTTTCCAACTTCTTTACAACTTGTTATTACATAAGTTTTAGTTTGTTGTTATTTCTTCATGGGATTTTTATTTTTGTTAACGCCTTTTACTTTATTAAAATACAGATATTATCAGAACTATTTATTTCCAAATAAAGATAGTTTTCTCAAATCGGTGGACAACTATATGTTCAGGATGCGATATATTTACAATGTTTCAATGGTATTTTGTGATAATCATAGATTATTTACGTTTTTGAAACGAGATGCATTTTCTCGGCTGTATCTTATCTAAGGGTGAGAAAAAGCATCGAGTTTAAAAAGACCTAAATAATCTGTTTATTGCTATTTTGTTGGTTGTGACGTCACAGTGTTTACTTAATGACGTGTTGACAACGTAGTGAGATGAGCTCATCTCGCGCTAGTAGAGTGAGATACAATAATACCTCTCATAAAAAAATCAAGGGAAAATACAGCAAAATAGCGATAACTTTAGTAACAATTGTCGCATTTGCCTACTACAGCCTCTGTTTATATGAAATCGAAAGTTCTCACAATAGAAACAGAAACTAGAATCATTATGTTTCAACTTTGTTGGAAAACGTTAATTGCATTTAGGTTAATGAGCATTGAAATAATTGAAAATATTAACCAAAATATGTTTCTTTGGAGAAGCCTCAGTCTTGGCAATTACCGGAGTTTTATCATCATAATTTCATTTGTGTTGCAACTATGACAATAAGTAACTCGACGGTGTTACTGCTTTCTCGTCCGGAGCACCTAGGTGCACCCATTGTATTGTTTTGGTACCATTCACTTTCTGGTTTTGTTTTGTCTTGTATATGTTTGTCTAAATCCGGGTCTGAATGATCGGACGGTTTCCTTGCTTCCTTTTATACCTCATTTGATTCTTTTCTAGTAGTAAATGAAATTTTTCAACGTATAATTGTCTTACTTTTGTTTGGTGATAATATTTACAAGGTAACATGCCTTCGTTTGTCCGAGAAACTTTTGTTTTAAAGCCCTGTGTTCTTCAAATTGTAAACAGTTAAATAGGATATTTTTAGAACATTTCTATTTTATTAATGAAGAACAAATCTCTATTAACTGCTACTAACAAATACAGTTTTCTACTTAAGAGTGTTGTTTTTATTTAAGAGTATACTCGGAACCAGTGGTATTAGACACCAATGGCTAATATGGCTTTAAAAGGGGCGGGGACAGACAAACTGAGAAAAAATAAAATACACAGAATCAAAATTATAGTTTAGCTGTTAATAATAACTAAACGTGAGTTATGTTTTCTCTTATGGTTTACACGAACCTATGCAGCTTCTACTGTATAGGGCGTTTATATTTCGCAATTGATAAGGTATGCAAGAGCCTGCAGCTAGTATACTGATTGTTGCAAGCGTCACCTATTTCTTCGAGATAAACTTACAAACCAAGGTTACAAGAAAAAAAAAGACCGCGCGTTTAATAAGTTTTGCTATAGATACCACTTCCGTGTCGAACAATATTCAATATCCTCTGAAAATATGAATGAAGATAATTTTCCCAATTTTGAATTCAGTGAACAACGAATCTGTTACGAAGATTGTTAATGACTAGTGGTATATGATACCCATCCATTTTAATCAACTAACCAACTCATATACTACAGTAATGGACGGGATGTTTGGCATGCCATAAAACCTGGTTTCGACGATTTCTTTTAAAATACCTGTGCCTAGTCAGGCCTTCTGTAGTTGCTTTATGTTGTTTGTTGGTTCTGGAGTTTGCCGGTTTCTTGGACTTTGATTTTGTTCATGTTCTTTTTAACAGTTTCAACGGTGTTCGGTATTTTGTTATTACCTTTATTTGTAATTCATTGTATGTCCCAGACAAAAATTAAATCACCTGCTTATTTCTGAGGTATAGATTCAAATGACCTATTAATAGTGTATTACATATTGATACGAATCGAAATCGTTTAGGGGCCTCGGTGGCCGAGTGGTTAAGGTAGTTCGTCTACTATTGATCACGTGATCTGTCAACACTGAGATTGCGGGTTCGAGCCTCACTCACTTAATTTACAAGGATTGCCAGTTTTCCTACCAAAGGTCGGGGTTTTCTCCAGGTACTCCGGCTTCCTCCCCCAATAAAAACTGGACGCCATGATATAGCTGAAAATTTGCTGAAAGGGGCGTTAAACAACATTCAAACAAACAAACAAACAAAATCGTTTGCGTAAGTTTTATTATTCTTATATTTATTAACTCTTTCCCTTTCATGATTTTTTAAACAGTTCTTTTCTAATATATGTATGTTACTTAAAACAATAAAAATCACAATTTTATTTCGTTAAATGTATATACATGTTATATACCATATTAAAGATAAAGAGATGAGCTTTAATAAAAAGTTTGAATGTTTGGTTACTATGGCAACAGGACACGTGGTCAATGGTCAAAGACGTTCAAAAAATATAAATTTGAACATTTTTTATTCAAATGCAGCTATGTTGAAAACCAGAACATTTCTACTAGGTAAAAGTAGATGTTTTTCTTTTACCGCAGTAATATCCTTAGGTGTCAATGTTTATAAATGGCACATTTCCCCAAACTTATTGAGATGTATTTTTGGGAGGTTACCAGGTAACATGTTACCCTATTTTGCTAATTCATAATTCTGACATAATGGATACATTTTGCTACATGTCTTTTAATGTTGTTGTATTATTAATTATGACTTGGTGTGCGCATAAAAACAGGGGTTAAACGCAGTTAGTTTAAACCTATATATTAAGTTTCAAAAATATTTCAGATTTGGTTAGCTATCATTACCCTTGGCGTAAACACCGGCCGGGACCGATATTGATGCATGTTTGAAATACTGTGCGTGTTTCTATGTACTATGTGTATGTACATAGTGCTACTGTTGGAAATCAATTCAGAAGACATGAATTCAAATTTTTTGATATGATTATGCAGATATATATATTTTAGTTGTTGTTTGTTCATCTGTCCATTTTATCATGTGCCTGTCCACATGTAAGAAAACCACGATCTTGTATTCCATAATCCAGCATTAGTTATCTAATGTACATATCGCTAAAGTTTGAAAACTTACATAATTTTCAGATTTGATCATATTTAAAGTTCTCTAATTAAGTCATAGACTATGCCAGTGTAGTACAAACTGGGGGGGGGGGGATTAATCCCTCAATGTTACATATATAATTCATCTGATATACTTGCAGCAGATTTTTGGAAAGGTTCTGCATACACTGCCATTGAACAAGATCTATAATTGTTCAGGACTATATAGACTTGGCAATATTAGAAATATGTAACTCTCACTGGATACTTACACTTTATAGTTACAAAAACAAGCCCCCAAAAATCCTAAAATGGAACTTGATGAAGGAATAAATAAAAAAAAAGATATAATTAAAACAATAACTGTATTTCTATATAACAAAACTTTGAACCGGTCCATAGAATGCTATAACAAATGAGTATTTCATGCTGTTTTTCATTCTTCTGAATGTTTTTGTATATTTGTCTGTGTAATGTCATCTTTATTTTGTGATCTATTGGTATTAATCCTCAACGTGTGACCACCTGCAATTAAAAAAGAACATTTTACAAAGCAAGAAAAACACTCCAGATAGAACAAAATTCTTAAAAATGTTAATTTTTTTAACAAATTTCTTGTATGTGAAACAGTAATATGTTATTAAAAAATTATTTCTTGATTAAGCTGTACTGAATGGTTGGTGTGTTGGTGGATTGGGGTTTACTTCCACTCTTAGCAATTTTTCATCTATATCATGGCGTCCAGTTTTTACTGGGGAAGGAAGTCAGAGTAAATGGGGAAAACATCTGGCCGAAGTTAGGAAAACCTGGCAAGGTCAATTAAGATTAGAGTCAAGGACAGTTTGTGTCATGCTGATGTGCCAAAATGTTATGACTGGTATCGGTGTGAAAGGGAAGGTGTTAACGTAACTGATCAATAACATTACCGAACCTCTTTTTAATAAAGCTCGTTTTTAGGACCAATAGTTATAAATTTTGCATTTTTTGTCACAAAATGCTTTTCAGTTAAGCGGCTGCAAAGGTGAAAAATAACAAAATTCATACATCATTTTTTCTGTTTTTCAAAATATTGTTTCGTGTTCTGTTTCTCTTTAACAATTTAATTATCATAGACCTATTAAGGTATTTTATAGTGTTTTATTTGGTTCCCAAATAATCACTATAAAGACAACAGTGTATAAAGTTGTTATTATTGTAGGTTTTAGAAAAGTTTTAAATGAAAAGATATAGATTTTTTATTTGCAGATTTATCTCAATAAAATATTAATAAAATAAATATTGATTTATAATCTCTCTATAAATCGAATTACCCCAATATAAGTACGTAATTAACCATAAAAAAACACCTGACGCTACAATATGGATGAGATTGTGTTGAAGGTTAAACAAGCAAACAAAACATTACTTTGTAAACACCGAATGTTCAGTACTCATGTATTTATGGAATTTTTGTTCAATCTCAATGTGCGTATAATTTGTGCATTGTAATATTATTATTTTGCATGATCTGACAGAGGCGCTGTTAATGAACTTAGACTGATGGAGAACAAAATAGTTTTCTTTTGACCGAACTGTAGCAGTGGATTTGTTTTTCCATGGAATTATAACACTGAATCTATACTTAAAAAGTAGTGTCTTCTAGAATTGGAAATAAAGGTTTTTAGACAACGTATTGAATGAAATAAAATGGCTGGTTTTTGAGTCGATAGTGCAGATTCCATTTCTGGACTATATTAGTGGTGTTTGTGCATTTTCATGGGTATCCATCGGGTTTTTTCTAAATTTTACGTAAAATTTAACCTGAAATGACACACCGAGGATTTAGTGTAATACAACGGAATACGGAATACATTCCGATCGTTTTTAGCTGGCTCTCTACTCAATGAAGCTTGGGGCATACAATTCCCCCATTATGTGTAAACAATTAAAGTCATATTTCCCTGGTTTCAATACATTATTGTAAATAGCGGCCGTATGATGGCATAGACTTTCGTTATTGAAGACCAGTCTAAACATAATTTTGGATTAAATTTTCTTTAACTTAGCAATTCATTATTTGTTTGAGAAAATTTTCTGCTTATTTCGTTGTATATATATAAAATGTTTTTTGTCATTTCTATTTTCAACTGGACATGTGTGTATTGTTAGACCATCATCTAAAAAAAACAGAAATTCGTGTGAAACTTAACTGCGAGTGACGGAGTAAGGAAAACAACTTAGTAATTGTTCTTTTATAATTATGTGAAGTCTCAAACGGCAATATATGTAGTTATTCAAAGCACATACATTAATATACCATCGATTTTTTATCAATGTTTAGGAGAAATAAATATATCAATACTACCTGTCGGTGAATAAAAAAAATAATTGATGAGAAATGATATGTGGGACGAGATTGTCAGAAGTCTTTTCGCGGACCATAAAAGGCTAAGTGGAGAAGACCACGCTATACTGCATTTTCGAAGCAAAGCAGGCTGAATGTAGAAGCTACAAAAGGCTCAACTCCCTGTCCACATTTAAACTCTTCATAATTGTCTAGTGGCAGTATAAATTTCCTGTAAATTGTTCCATACCATGTCTTATATTGATTGAGTCCTTAACATGCATAAGCTGCCAACTGAATGTATTAAAACAGTTTAATCAATCCAATTATGACAGTAATGATATGATAATTCGAATCATATTCTTATTTACCATCTTAATTAAGTTAAGAAAACAAAAGTATGGAAATAATTCAAAATTATATGCATGCAGGCCATATTGTGATGAAATACACATTCTATGAAACGCAGTATGCATAACTGTAAAGGGACATAACTCAATATTGCCACTAATATATCTCTCATGGCGTCACCAATGGTGGTTAACGTAGAATTCCCAGAATTCTTTGCGTGGAGATTGATGTGTTATATCTAAACACTCTCACTTACTGGTTGCCAGAAATAACCCCTGTCACACGTCATCACCCGTTTACTGCGGGAATACATTTTGTCTTCTGTCCGTGACGTTTTGAAACAAACAAGTGATGAATGTAAAATAATACACGAGATCGTATTTATTTTTAAATAGTCTATTTATAAACTGTTGATACAGTTTTACGTTAAAATTACTGGATTTGCACCCGAAACTTATCCGCATTGAGAGAAGTGTGGCAGGGTGATTGTGGTTGACGTAATATCCCCAAAAACCTTCGGGTGCAGATTGATATCTAAATTCAAATTCGTGTCTGTGTAACGTTTGCTGACTGAAAACGCGAGAGAACACGAACTTAAGAGTTGCATCCTGGGAAGGTCTGCCGTACCCATATATAGCCATTCTTAAATGAAATCTTTGTGTTGTGTGCACAGATTTTACTACGCAAAAATAATAAAGCGGTAAAAGTTCTTGATGTTAGAATAAATACTCTCAACTGTTTAGTTTATAGATAACTTGGTAATTGCCCTATGGAAATCACAATGAAATAAAATGTTATGTTATTGTAATAGACTATAGTAAAAAGAAATCTTCCAAAGTCTATAGATTAATGTTTTCTTTATACAGGAGGGCAACACAGATTTTACAAAAAAAGCTATTGTAAATATGTTTGATGATGTTGGAATAATCTTTAAATTTCAAAAATAAATTATTATAAAAATAGCATGGATAAAAACTTAAGCAAGGGCTTATTGATCAATTCTCCCAAATATGGCGTAATGATACGTCAATACGTCTCGAGGTAAATTGTATACACTATTTAAGCAGAAGTTTGTTTTTAAAAGTACAAAACAAGAATGGCGGGAATGCTATCTTTGTGCAATGTATTGAGTTATGTTTTACAAAAGGATTAAGTAAATTATTGAAGTAACATGCTGCACCATTTTCATCCACTGCATTTTTTCTTCTGTGTGTTTTGTCTTTTTTGTTATACATGTATTTGCTTGTTTGTTGATGTATATATGCTATTTCAAATATGTGTTGTATTCTGATGTTGCACACAGCGCCTGATATATGCATGAATTTGAAATATAATCTTGTATCTTGAATTTTGAATCTGACATCTTCCTACAAAACTTTTATTCAGGACTTGTTTTGTTATACGAATATTTTAAGTCTAGGTTTTTGTTTCATTTTGAAGATGTCACACCAAAACCACACAACACCAATTTCATATATGTTATGTTTGGTTAAACGGACACACTTAGTTGCATTTGGGGTGAGGGGATACTTCGTCGAATGCACTTGGGACACGCTATGAAACGAATGGCGGTATATAGTAACATTATTTACATTCTCACAATTTTAAAGAGTTGATCTGTAATATCAATTCAGCTGTATTTTTATCAATACCCGATTGTTTATTTCCATTGATATTTAATTTTTTACTTCTTTTTTATTTGCTTACACATTTTTTTCTATGTTCGTGCAGTGTGTTAAGTATTCGATGAATTTTCTTCCTATTGTTAACCAACCTCTGGTATATGCCTTACGTAATTGTATTAGTAATTAGGTAGTGGTACTGAAGCATATAAAACAACAATAGGCATATTATGCCAATTTCATTTGTTCTCTACTTGTCATGTCGTTGAATGTTCTCCAGAGTTCAGTTTCAAATATTAATATTATACTGTCCTTTCTTTGTATTGCAATGTGTTCTCCTTCGAGGATGAATCAAGAACAATCCATATTTGCGAATGTCAATGATAGATACAAGCGATCACAAAGCTGCAGTAGCGTCTATAGAATATTCCAAATTATATAAATTTGTCAATAAGTTTTATAAAAGAACGTCTGGTTTTATGATCAAACTGATTCAGCAAAATTCGGTGAACAAATTAATGTACAGATTGGTGCGGCATATTTAATGACAAGACAATTGATGAGATGTCAAAATTTTTACTAAAAATGTTTTTGATATAGCCGACAAAAGATGTTGCGATACGTACAAACGATAGGCTATGGTGAAATAAGTGCAAAGGGAAATGCAGATTCGTGATCGGTTACGCAAACAGCGCAAAAATTCAATAGCAAAATAGATAAGGCAAAATATTAATAAACATCGAATCGAAGGTAATAATGTGAAGAAAATAACAAAATTTGAAAATCATTTTTATGAAAATTATTGCAACCCGAAGTCCGTGCATCGGTGGCTAAGTAGTAAAGGTATTTATTCTACTATTGATCACTGGGTTTGCCAACACTGAGGGTACGGGTTGGAGTCGCACTGCGAGCAGGGTGCACTTGAAAACTATCTTAATTGACAAGGATTGCCTGTTGTCCGACTGAATTGCCAGGCGTTTACACAAGGTCCTCAGGCGGCTTCCGTCACCCCAAAGACTGGACGCAAGGATATACCTGAAATATTGCTGAAAAGGGCGTTAAACACTATTAAAAAACAGTATTACCCGAAATCACAGTTGAAAATTATAAAAATGTTAATCAATGCTATCAATGCTAATAAAGGTACAAAATGATATTCCGCCTCTCAAAACTGAAGCAACATAACTGGACTTTGGAGATACCGTCTATGTGCTGTATAACATATACAGTTATTGGTAATCGTTATATATACCTCACACCTCACCTCACAGACAAGAGGAAGATCGACAATACCTGTTAAGAACGGGTATATTTCAAGGAGATACTTGTATAGTATACAAACCTTTTTGAAATAAAATAAGACTGCGCACGAAATGACGATCATATATATTCACAGTAACGTAACATCAAAGAAATATTCGTGTGTGTTAATTTCACAGACACACTACCCGTCGGCAAATACTCAAAACGCCTTTGTATATATTTAAAGTCATTTCAGAAAGGACTTCCAACTGTTCTTTCGTAAGCGTTGATAATATAGCTTTACGTTGTTGTTCGTTTGTATTATGTACAAGTTTTCATAATGATGCATGTGTCCTCATTCGACGACTTATTCTGTCCAAAATGATCGTCCTTCCGTGCGCAGTCAATTTCAATGCATTAGAATTCGTCAAATCCGCTGTTTACGAACAGGAGACAAGACAGTCAGTAAAAAAGAAAAAAAAAAAAGAAATTACTGATTTGAAAAAAGTAGCTTTCTGCCAAAGTTATTAAAACCGGTCATAGATATTCTCAAACAATGTCGAAAGAATTTGTATCAATACCAAAACAGAAGTACGATAAATTAATGGAAAAGGACAGTGAATCGAGACCAATAGACGATAAGTGTGTAGAAACTGAAAACACCAAAAATAGAGAACGCGGGTCTGTAGATGATTCCTCTCAAACAGGAAATTGTCTTTTCGTCCAGATAAAAGATTGAAAAATACCTGGTATTATAGTTGTTATAAAATGATGAACTAATCATAAGCAGTTCAATTGACATAATGAATGATCAACAACATTTAACTATGTAAAACCAACAAAAATATGGAAGCTACTAATTTGTTATATCGGTATGTGCGTTTTTAAAATCACGGTTAACAAGAAGTAAATTTTAACTACAGAAACAAGTATCATGTAGATGTAGTAGTGACACCTTTTATAATTATGAATCCTTTAGGACTTCTAGTTTTTTGTATTTGGGCAAAAAAGTTTCGGCTCTTAGTGGCTAGTATTTATTATTATTTGAATTTTACACAATAGTCTTCGTTTTTGAAATCAATATAAAACGAACAATGCAAATGACCAATTAAACCGGCTATTTAAATATTACCTTAAATAGATTTTCAAAGTTATGTCTCCGGATGATCAATAATGAAGACGCCAAGTGTTTACGACTTAATATCAACTCTCTGTAAATGTCAAAATACGGTTGCCACAATATGTCATATATTTTCTCCAAACTTTATAAACAATTTTCATATCATATTTTGTCTCGAAAAATCAACTTCAAACTATTGAAATTTGTGTGTTGCCATGGATACACTACTTTGAAATTTTTTTTGGGGGGGAGGGGGAGGGCCTTTTTAGAAAAATTAAATTTAAAGACTTTTCTTTGCTTGGCATGGTCAGAAATCCTTTGAAGATGTAAAAGGATCACATTTTTATTGTTAAAACCAAATAAATTGACCTTATTCTAGTTTTAAACTGAAAAGATAAATATTCAATGCTAAAAGGTACCAAAATGTTGTTGTTATTTATTCTGTAAGCACACTGATTTCAATATAATCTATATGCATTTTATATTCCACATAAGCTAGAAAATGTACAATAAAATCAAATTTTCTGGGATATTCCCCCATTTTTTTTTATAAAACCTGTTTAAATGTGGTGCATTTTTCTGTGGTATTAAATGCAGTTATTTCCCTTGTTTGTGTTTCTTCTGTGTTAAAACAATAGAAAGTGTTCAATCAATAATGGCAGACGATCAACACATGAACTTCCACAACAATGTTTACATTTTTAAATTTGACTACTAATGGGTAATCAAACCAATAACTATGGCCTATTGTAACTTTAAAAGCTCTCAGATATGTGTTTGTTCCAATGAAATAGTTAAATTGTCATCTCTGCCATTAGAGTTACAAAATATAATATTGACTGAGGCTGGACTTCTCACCGGTGAATTGACTAAAAACTTTGAAGTTTGTGGACAACATAAAAAATTTTTTTTGGCACAAAATAAAACAAGATGCAAATCCAAAACATGTGGCATACCAGAAATAATATGCTCACATCAAAGGGACAATACAACCTATGGTGGATGGTTTGGAGTGAAAGCTGACAGAGTTGTTACCATTGAGAAAGTTAAAGACATTCAAGCCAATACAGGAGTTGTTATTCCAGTTGGAACACGTAAGTATGATTGTTATATTTCCTGAAATTCATGCCTTTATGAATTAGGGAAAATCTCTTAGGGGATGACCATTTGATTCTTAGGGGGACCGGGGCTGGCAGATTAGGTCGAATCAGATTATTTATTTTCTAAATTTTGCTGCAAATATCGCCATGTGAGTAAATAAATCATACTTAACTGAGTAAACAAACTTGGGACAGTTTATTTAATTTCCTTCGAAGTAGAGGCTACACTGTAGGTATTTATTTTTAACTTTTCCCAGGCCAGAATATTTATTTACAAAGTTGCCAGGCTTCCCACTCAGAATCAAATTTATTGTCTGGAACTTTGTTGTAATTTTTATTTGTCCCATTATTCCATTGATTAATTTTGTTGAATAACACACAAGTTAATTATAACAAGTACACACAAAGCATGTGAGATCAAGACTTGAGTGTTAAATCGTACATGCATTTGAAGATCTTTTTTGTGAATTCACTTTTTTTTTCTTCTTTACAAATGCAATATTACACACAGTAAGAATCTTTTTTCTTTTTTCACATATCTTACAATGTATTACATTTTTATTGATTAAAAATTTAAAAGAATGATTTGACCATGTACATGTACCTTTTGTATTGTGAATTTGTGTTCATTAATTTAATTTATAAAATGCTGAAAGTACTGTGGATTCTCAAAAAATGCTAGAGAACTCATCCTCGTGTAGGACACATCTGTGCTCTGTAATACCAGTTTTCCTGTCTTTAACTAATATTGAATATATCTGTAAACCAGCACCTATTACACCGAATTAGTTTTTTTTGTCCTAAAAGATTAAAAATTATAATATAAAAGCTAATTTTGTTATACCCCCACAAACTTGTTTGGGGTATATAGGAACCACCCTGTCTGTCTGTCCGTCTGTCCACATCCCTTGTAAGCGCAACTCCTCCTAAACCGCTTAATGAAATTTAATGAAACTTAGCATAAAGGAAGTACATTATATGTAGATGTGCATGAAGGATTTTTTTATGGACCTCGGATATCATTAAGGGGAGATAATTGGACTTGAACACAGGGGGGTATCCCTTTGTGAGCTTGCACACTTGTTTTCACTAATATCATACACTAAGTAAAGTAGATTTAAGTAAAATAGGGTTACTACTTCAAAACTAATTATAGATATATAATTGCCAAAATATTTAATAATAAATGAAATGAGAATTTTTTACCTTGCTTTATGTTGTAGTTTGATGACTATGCCTCTAGTCAAGAACACAGCATTACAGAGACAGAAAGCATTGGTAACAGTCAGGGCACATAAGCTTCCGTAGTTCAAGTAGAAAGACTACATAAGTTAAATTAGTTCTTACATGTCTGTGATATCAGTCCAGTAAAAGATTTAACTGAATCACTAGATATTATGAGTGAACGAACAAAAAGAAGATATGTTTCAAAAGCTAAAGAATGTGTTTCAGCATTGTTTGATACTATTTGTCCAGGTGATTCTGAATTTATCAGACGATCTATCTTTGGCGACAATAACAGAAATGACAATAATACTACTGGTCATTCTCTTTTAGTTGCTGTTTCAAGGTCATATGTAAATGCAAGAACGTCATCATTAAGAAAACAATTACTCTCTATAGTGTCAAATGATTTTAGTTTTTCAGAAATAAGTGCTCAAATTCCTGGAATGACACGTTATAAATTTTACAGTGCTAAGAAACACTCTGATCAAATTGGTGTGGGAATCCCTTCACAATACTCAAGAATTCCTAGATCCAAAATGAACAATGCACAGCTTGATCACTTTCTGGATTTCATAACTTCAAATGACCTTGTAAAAGATTTACCCATAGGAGAAAAGATGCTACAGCTGAGTACTGGAGAAATTATACCAACTCCCAGTGTAATAAGAAGCCTTGCTCCTGCAGCCATTATCAGACAATATTCTAAGCTTTGTGAAGAGGAAAACATCAAACCATTAGGTATGTCTTATGCAGAAATATATGATTTTATTCTTTTTGTGTTAACTCAAAATCCTTACATATTTTTATTTTATGTTTTGTTTCTAAATACATGTATGAACAAAGAAAGGTGTTCAGTTCAATTTACAGTTATTAGTAGTGTAATCAGAATAATATACAAAAGATGAGTTTCATGTCTTACATCTTAGCCAAAAGATTCAGGTCAAAAGTGAGAAAAGAATTTTCATAATCTAAACTATCCTTTACAAATATTGCTGGGAACAAGTAAAGTTTATTTTATTTGATCTATAAAGAAATTTATTCAAAACACTTTGCCAAGACAATGAACTGGAATGTATTTATGATAATTTGCACTTTTAATCGTTAAAAAGAAAGGGATATACACATGATACATACATCATGTCGTACACTCTTGAAGATGTTTGAAATGATTGCTTTCTTCATAAATTATTTTCATTTTATTGTAGGTACCAGTACTATGTACAAGATTCTTACAGACTGCAGCGCTTCTGTTAGACAGTCCATGGAAGGGTTGGATTACTATGTATCAGAAGGAAGTCAGGCTTTTGGTGATCTGAAAGATATTGCTGAGCAGCTAGATCTTACACTTGATGAGAGAAAAAAGACAGTTGACAACTTGGTTACTTCATAGCATTATCTGAAAACAGACTACAAGGTATCTATTATATCCTTTTTATGGCCCAACCACGTATGTGTATTGGACATATAGTTTTATCCTTGTCGTCCATCCGTTCGTAACACTTTGGTTAAGTTCTTGATCAAGGTCCATATTGACTGGGATACTACCAGATATTGGGGTCATGGACACATTTTCTAGTTTCATCAGGCTTTTATATCGAGTTCCTTAAATGTGTGTACACAAGGTAAAATGAAAATTAAATCGTAGCCTTCAACGATGCTAGCTGTTCTTCATCTTGCAATTTCCCACAGATAAAAATATAACAAATATAATTTAAAACCAATCTTAAAAATTATTTAAGAAAGACTGCCTTCTGTGAAACAAAACATCAAAATTCAATTACAGAAAAATGATATCAAGATGATAAAATTTTAATTCTACCAAAGAACTTTGGACAAAAAAACAAGAATGAACAAGACATACACTGAAAAAGACCTCTTTGGGTTCCATTAGCTATTATTATTAGCTACATTGCACCACAGAAATCCGTTAACTTACGTATAAAAACAACAAGTTAATATCTATGCAATACCTGATTTCTACTTTTTAATCTTATATATTTTTATTTACACATGTATGTATTTCAGCTCCATGTGTCTAATTCATCACCCATAGCAGACCACTGTTGTTCATTAGCTCTTAGTGAATCAAAAGGGCCATTCTCTCAACTATGTGAAAACCATGATCACTATTTGATATGTCAACAGTGCCTCCTTGTGGATGACACTTTATCTTATATTTTAAAGAAAGTCACAGACAGACATTGGGATGACAAAGAAGCTGTCCTCTTCAAGGTAATTGTAAAAGAAGGGATTTGAAGTAAACAGGCTGCTGGTTGTTTTCCATTGTGGATTTTTAAATGGCTGCTGATCAAATGGAGTATCCATTGAAAACTTTTAATTAAAAAAATATTTAATATGATAAAACGTGTAAACAAGCAATAATTGTAAGAGATTAGTTTGGGCAGAAAAAAACTTGTTTTTGTTTTGTTTTGTTAGTGCCTGTCTTAAGCCAGAATATGCATCAAAGCTTATGTTTTTACTGACTTGCAATATTAGGATTGGTTTTGAATCATACAATTTATTTTTTATATAGGGCCTATTGCAAAGCAGCAAGCAGCTCCACTCATCACATTTAAGGCTGCGCTCCGATTTCATTGCGGATTTTTAAATTGTCCCTGTTGCATGTAGGTTGTGTTGTATACACTCATTGCACATCTCATTATCTTTTATTAGCCTCATGTCCTATAAGTGTGATAAAAAGCCCAGCAATTACTTTGTGTGATCACTTGTCTATAGGTAGCATTACATTTTGTTTGCATTTAATCACTCTTTATTTGACTAATTATTTAATTTTAATTTCAGGTGGAAAAAGCAATATCTAGAATATATATATGGAAAAGTCATATTCTTCGTTCAAAAAATCAAGACAAAGCACGTCAATGCATTGTGAATACCTTGGACGATAATCAAGCATTTCTAGTTGCAGATTGGGCAATGAAATTCCTGCCAAGAAAATACAGAGAGGGCCAAACTGATTGGTTTGGAAAAAGAGGAATTAACTGGCACATTTCATTTATCATATTGAAAACTGGAGAATCTGTGAAGCATCTTACTCATGTTCATATATTTGAAGGACAAACAGCACAGGATGCACCAACAACTGCAGCTCTTCTTGTAGATGTTGTTCAAAGTATAGCTGGATGTGATAAAGTGTACATTTGGTCTGACAATGCTGGATGCTATAAAAGTACCTTAACAATGGCAATATTGCATCAAGAATTAGGCACCAAAGTAAAAGCGTATAATTTCTGTGAAGCTCAAGATGGAAAACGTCCTTGTGACCGGAAGGCTTCTCATATAAAGGCAGCTATAAAAAGGCACATAAATGAAGGAAATGATGTGACCACAGCACGCCAGATGAAGTTGGTAATGCTATACATGTAAACAGTTTTAGTCTGGGGGTATATAGGAATCACCCTGTCTGTCTGTCTGTCTGTCTACATACCTTGCAAGCACAACTTATCCTAAACTGCTTGATGGATTTTGATGAAACTTTACAGAAAGGAAATACATCATAATTTTCATTGCTGTCAGATATCATTCAGGGGAGATAATTGGACTTGGGCAAAATAGAGTCAAATATGAAGCAAGGGGTCTACTTTTGTCAATTGCAAGCTAGCTCACAGTATTCCTAGTTTATATGGAACATTACTTCCCAAATACACATATTTCTTCTTGTTTAAACAAAAATATAAGAAAAACCACCTGCATGTAAATTTTGGTAACTTCTGAAAGTTCCCATTATCTTGCAGTATTTTCCTGTAACTCTAAGTCCGTCCTACTGAATATTTTAAATGTTGTATAAATTTATTTTCTAAAGCAGTACTTCATATTTCTTTTGAAGAACTCCTGGTACATGCACATACAGTTGGGTGCAGTCCTAACATAACATGCTAGTTAACTTGTAAAGCAGAGATTCTGACTGCTTTAAGTTAACTTCGAGCAGAGAATTTGACTGGTTTGAGCAGAGATTTTGACAACCCAAGTTAACTTGGGCTGTTCTTTTGACAATTTTTTTATACAATATATTTCTGTCCATTTGACAATTTCTGTCCACTGGACATTTTTGTTCTTTTGACAATTTTTGTCCACTGGACTTTTTTTTTCTTTTGACAATTTCTGTCCTCTGGACAATTTTTTTTCTCTTGACAATTTTGTCATGTGACAAGTTTGTCAACAGGACATTTTTTGTTCTGACAATTTTGTCACGTGACAATTTTGTCCACTGGACATTTTTTATTTTCTTGGAAATTTATGTCCACTATCTGACTATGTCAACTTGCTAACCTTTCGACAGCACTTTAAAACACTTTTAACTTTTACCTTTTTAATGTTTTTTGACAATTTTTTACGAAAGACCGACTGGTTGTATCGTACGTCCATTTATTTTATCTGCGCGTTGTCGGAATGAAAAGTATACGAAAGATGAATCAAATCCTTTGTCGTTTATTAAAATCCTACTACAAAAAAAAACAATCGATAAAATACAAAATTAGTTAATGAAAGAATTGCAGATTTGTTTGCTATTTACGTGTTTCTGGAGGATATCAAATATTTTAAATCTTACGGCACGGAAACATATTACTTATTGCGCCGTTGTTTCCTTTAATTAAATATTAATGTATAGTCCAATAAAGTGAGACATATCTTTGTTATATAAAAATCTATAATTCAAGCAATTCTTCGATATCATAATATAAATTACAACTCTTGAACTTAGCAATCATTCAAAATATATAAATTAAGTCTACATGTATCCAATTGAAAGTACATTGCATATCCAAAATGTGTGATAATAATAAAAAAAGGTTAAAAATCTATGAGAGTTCTGTATTTTAACAACTAAATCTTATTAAAGTACACAACAATTAAACAATAATGTAAAATATCATATATTTACAATGGTTAAACCCACATTCATGACATTTTGGTTGCATCTTTTGGGTATCAGGAATAATTTTATATGTAAAATATGGTTTTAATTCCATCACTAACATCCCCAGAGTGATTTTATACATAAAAGTATGGTTTTTACTTTTATAGCTCAGGTCTCAGGATTGATATTATTTGTAAAATATAGTTTTTTTTCCCATCACTATGGTCGCAGGAATGATTTTATTTGTGAAATATGGTTTTTAATTGCATCGCTTAGGTCTCCAGAGTGATTTTATATGTGAGATATTGTTTTTATGGCATTACCAAGGCTTCAGGAATGATCTTATATATGAAATATGGTTTCTAGTTGCATGGCTAAAGTCTCGAAATTGATTTTATTTGTGAAATATGGATTTTAATTGCATCTCTTATGTCTCCAGGGTGATTTTATATGTGACATATTGTTTCATGGCATTTCCAAGGCTTCAGGAATGATTTTATATGTGAAACATGGTTTCTAGTTGCATTGGTAAAGTGTCGAGATTGATTTTATATGTTAAATATGGATTTTAATTGCATCTCTTAGGTCTCCAGAGTGATTTTATATTGAAATATGGTTTCTAGTTGCATTGGTAAAGTGTCGAGATTGATTTTATATGTTAAATATGGATTTTAATTGCATCTCTTATGTCTCCAGAGTGATTTTATATGTGAGATATTGTTTTTATGGCATTACCAAGGCTTCAGGAATGATTTTATATATGAAATATGGTTTCTAGTTGCATTGCTAAAGTCTCGAAATTGATTTTATATGTTAAATATGGATTTTTATTGCATCTCTTATGTCTCCACAGTGATTTTATATGTGACATATTGTTTTTATGGCATTACCAAGGCTTCAGGAATGATTTTATATGTGAAATATGGTTTCTAGTTGCATTGGTAAAGTGTCGAGATTGATTTTATATGTTAAATATGGATTTTAATTGCATCTCTTAGGTCTCCAGAGTGATTCTATATGTGAGATATTGTTTTTTATGGCATAACCAAGGCTAAAGGAATGATTTTATATGTGAAATATGGTTTCTAGTTGCACTGCTAAAGTCTCGAGATTGATTTTTTATGTTAAATATGGATTTCAATTGCATCTCTTAGGTCTCCAGAGTGATTTTATATGTGAAATATGGTTTCTAGTTGCATTGGTAAAGTGTCGAGATTGGTTTTATATGTTAAATATGGATTTTTATTGCATCTCTTATGTCTCCAGAGTGATTTTATATGTGACATATTGTTTTTTATGGCATTGCCAAGGCTTCAGGAATGATTTTATATATGAAATATGGTTTCTAGTCGCACTGCTAAAGTCTTGAGATTGGTTTTATATGTTAAATATGGATTTTAATTGCATCTCTTAAGTCTCCAGAGTGATTTTATATGTGACATATTGTTTTTTATGGCATTACCAAGGCTTCAGGAATGATTTTATATGTGAAATATGGTTTCTAGTTGCATTGGTAAAGTGTCGAGATTGATTTTATATGTTAAATATGGATTTTAATTGCATCTCTTAGGTCTCCAGAGTGATTCTATATGTGAGATATGATTTTTGATTACACTGCTAAAGTCTTTCTAGTGATTTTATTTGTTAAATATATTGTTTAATTGTATTGCCAAGGTTTCACGATTGATTTATATGCAGAATATGATTTTAATTCCATCTATATGGTCTCAGGATTGATTTTATATATAAAATATTGTTTGGAATTGCATGGCTATTAAGGTCTCCAGAGTGACTTTATATGTGAAATAGAGTTTTTAATTTCATTGCTTCAGTGTCATTATTGATTTTGTATGTTAATTATGGTTTTTAATTGCATCACTTAGGTCTCCAGGGTGATTTTATATTTGAAATATGGTTTTTGATTACATTGCTTCAGTATCATTAGAGATTTTATATGTTAAATATAAATATTAATTGTATTTTAAAAGTTTCAGGATTGATTTTATATGTGAAATATGGTTTTTTAATTCCATCACCATGATCACTATGGTGTCAGGATTGATTTTATATGTTGAATATTTTGTTTTAATGGTATTGCCAAGGTTTCAGGATTGAATTTATATGCAAAATATGGTTTTTAATTGCACGGCTAAGGTCTTTATAGTAACTTTATATGTGAAATATAATTTTTAATTGCATAGCTTAAGTTTCTTTAGTGATTTTATATCTAAAATATTCTTTTTAATCACATGGCTAAGGTCTCCAGAGTAACTTTATATGTGGAATATGGTTTAAATTGCATTGCTATAGTCTCCTGATTGATTTTATATGTTAAATATAGTTTATATTTGCATTATAAATGTCTCAGGATTAAATTCTAATGTGAATTATGGTTCTTAATTGCATTGCTATGGGATCAGGATTGATTTGATATGTGAAATAGGGTTTTCAATTGCATCGCTTAAGTATTTGGAGTGATTTTGTATGAGAAATATGTTTTTTTAATTGCATCGCAAAAGTTTCTAGAGTGATATAATGTATTTAATATGGTTGTAATTTTATATTTTTATTTTCTAAGGAGTGATTTGATATGAAGAAGAGGTTTTAATTTGGGATTTTATGGGTGACTTGTTTTAAAATGTGGATTTGAGGTTAAAATACATATCCTAGGATGTAGGCAGCCAAGATTTGAAAACTAATGAATAATATTATTTAGTGTAAAATTAAAAGTGAAATGTAAATATTAATAATAGATTTAATGATACCACCATACAGGTGAGTTGTAACAGTATTTATTATTAAATAAAAATATTACATGTTAGGATTTATACTTTTATATTTTTATTCAACTACACAAAATATGATTGCTCAATCATAATAACAATAACATAATAATAGAAATGTAGGGAGAGCTACAGTCTAAATATGTAACCACAACGGCTTGCTATACATTTACCGAAACGCGGACGGGAAAGAAATCGCGTTCTTTAAAATAGACTGCCGTAGATTTCGTTAACTAATTTTTGATGATCGTCTAATTGACAATTTGTAACGAAATGATTACATAAAGCATATATTTTGACTTTTTGTTCAAAGGGACATTTTGTGACTTGAAAATTGAAAAGCAGAGATTTTGTCCACTGGACATTTTTGTCACGTGACTATTGCAAAGCAGAGATTTTGACAATTTTTGTCCCCTGGACATTTTGGTCACGTGACAATTGGAAAACAGAGATTTAGACAATTTTTGTCATCTGGACATTTTTGTCACGTGACATTTGAAAGCAGAGATTTTGGCGGTTTTTGTCAATTTGACAAAAGCAGAGATTTGGACCGTTTTTGTCCACTTGACAAAAGCAGAGAATTTGACAATATTTAAAGCAGAGATTTGGACAAAATTTTGTCCTGTCAAAGCGGTCAAATTGACTGGTTTTTGGTCAAAAAGCAGAGATTTTTTTTCTCAAAAGCAGAGATTTTGACCAGAGATTTGGACTGGTTTAAGTTAACTTTATGTTATGTTAGGACTGCACCTAACTGTACATGTACATGCTTGATTATTATTTTATGATTTCTCAAGTGCTATTATTTGTCATGGATTTACATCACTATTTATTAAAGAATTATTTTCCAGCAAAACAAAAGCTGGCTACAGGTCAAATTAGTCTTTCTATAATGATTATTAATAAAATAGTATATAGTAAATATTTGCCATTTCATTTTTTATAGGCTATTGACTCGCAACAGAAGGGACAATACAAAGTGAAAGTTGTGTCTCCTGTTATTAATGCTGATGCAGAAAAAGTGTCTTTGAAGAGTATTCCAATGATATCAACTTTGCACAATTTTCAGTTTAAAGAGAATGGACTACAAATCTGGAGACAATATGATATTGGTCAAGGTACATCATTTGGTTTATGCTCTAATAAATGTACAATTTTACCTATTTAGATGACGTTACCATGTTTACAAACAACAATATAACCCTAACATCAGCCAGAACGATAATCTTGATTGGTTTAGGGGAATAAAGAAGGAAGATTTGATTTGATTGGCTATCGTATTTCCGTTGGGGGAAACAGCACATGCTATGTATTTTCATTCATAAATTTGTCACGAGAGTGTAATACGGTTTTTTATTGAGTAGAATGAGTTTTTTGCAAACCAATATGACAGGAAATGGAAAGTCACGTGTATTGGTTTAGGCCAATAGGAAAAAGGCAACTATATCTATTATGTAATAAACCGTTTTACTTTTGTCTGTCATTCTAAATTAAGTATTTTATATACAGGTTTCACAACTATGAGGATGTATATTGATTTTATTTCATTGAGTTCGATATTTGTCTTCAACATGGAGAACCAACAAATAATGACAAATCAATAACTGTTTCTTAAAATAGTAATCAATATAAACCAATGTGCAAAATACAATTTTATTCAGGACAATATTTAGCAATATTTATGCAATTTCCTGATACTGGATTTTTACCAAAATTTAGGGCCTGTACAAGTGTTTGAAACCCTATAGTTTTCACGTTGTCTGTCTGTCTATATGTTTATCTATACACCATTTTTAATGCTTAAACTTAATTTTGAATTCGAATTTATTTTTTAAGGAAAATTAATACCATGGAACAACATACTGCCAAATAGAGTGCCAGTCTTACAGTTTGTGGTGCATGATGATTGGACAAATGTGACATTCACAATAATGGACCCTGAAGTTCTGACAGAAGTTAATGAAGGTACATGACTAAATGTTTATTTAAAAGTGCGTTTATTCAGGTCATAATTCCATGCAAACATTTATTGTACTACATGTATAGATATATACCAAATTTGATGCTTTATAAAATGGCATTGTTAAAAGCACTCACGCTTGCTCTTCATATGATTTATTTCAACATTTTAACATGTTTTAATGGTTGCATCATGTGAGGAATAATGGATTTCTTCGCGAATACAGCCCACCAACTAAATTCCCTCTATATGTTTAGTGTATAAATTGGTCACCTATAATTAATGTACATACATGCAAAATTGCAGTCACAATTTTCTAAGCAACTACATGATGCAGAGGTCTGATATTTTGTGTGTTCATCCTATAGTACCATATGGTGTATAATGTTTTATGTTACTAGATCATATACTTCCTGTTTACCAAATACAAGTTTTTATGCAAGTTTTTATACAGGTTTTTATGCAAGGCATAATTTTGGGAGTGGGGGTATCACTAGAAATCATAAGCTCACAGATTTACTTGTTTTTCTGTTTTGATAGGCTGCCAAAGAGTGAGACTTTAACTTATTCTATATACAATTTTGCTTAAATAAAAGTATTTGCTGTTTCAGAATATGGAGATGGGGATGACAGTGAGCCTGAAAGAACAACTGATGAAACTGTAATAACTGTCAAAAAGAGAAAAACATCACATGACATTTTCAGCTGTCCAGAGGAGGGATTTTCTCGTTCGTTTAGAAATGTGACGTCACTAGACCAGCATTTAATGATAGGGAACTGTGATATAAAAGAGGAAAAGTTATGTTTGTCTGATAGATCAAAGGTGTTATATGCGCATAAGTTAAAAGAAGGGAGTATAGGTGTTTCTGTTACCAAGGAGCCACAATTACACACAGAGGCCAACAGGGAAAACACCAGTCTAAAACAAGGTTGGGCACTAAAGGTTAAAAAGACCAAAACCGTATTTACATATGATCAAAAGGAGTATATGAAGGAAAAGTTTATGGTGGGTAAAAGTACTGGAAGAAAAGAAGATCCTTCAAAGGTTGCTGACACGATGAGAACAGTAAAAGTAAATGGAGAGAAAAGATTCAGAAAAGAACATTTTCTTACAACCCAACAGGTTGCAAGTTATTTTTCAAGACTTGCGCAAAAAGACAGAATAATAGATGAATATGATATAGTAGCAGCTACAGCAGACAGCAAATCTTCTATTTTAAAGCAAGATGTTTTAAATGAATGTGCATTGTGATTTGAAAAACAGTTTATTTAAAATCAATATATACACTTGATAATAGGTTAATGACCACTGATTTTTATTAAGTTAAACAAAAAAACCACTTGATGGATTTGAATGAACTTTACATCAAGGAATAGACGATAATGAGAAGTCTAAAACACTACTATTTTGGTCCCTGAAAGTTAAACATATTTTTGACCCAGCTAAGATGTTCTGCTTCCTCTCTGAATTATGATTTCTTTAAGGCAAACTTGATCGCAAATCCTAAATGTCGATGTGGTTTTGAAAAAGGAGACAGGATGCACTTTTCTTTAATATAAATATACAATTTTTAACTTCTGGAAGTGAACTGCTTTCTGTGAAGGTAAATAATAAAATTTTCAAACATGTCTTTTAATAAAAAAAAGACAGTAAGATTTCAAATTGTGTAAAAGAAGACAAGCAGACATGGCTTATGTGGCTCAGACAACATTTCCATCTTTGTTAAAAATCCTATCTTATTTGTATATATTGATTTTCTTTATTATGACTGTGAGGTAAAAAGTATTATTATGTATGACGCATGTTTATACAATATATGTTATACTCATTAATCAGGAGAAGACCACGTAAGTTGGTATAACTTGTGTCTTATCCTTTTTGTTAATTATATGTATTCATGTATGTTTAAACTTTAAACTAACAAAATGTCCATTAAAGAAATTTCATTGATCTCAGATATCATTCAGGGAAATACTTAGTTTTTTTTGTAATATAGGAGTTCAATATAAAGCTGGGGTATCTTTTGTGAGCTTGCCCACAGTACTTCTCGTTTTCTGAGTTCATCATTAAGCCTGTTTTTTTTTTAAACCTTTGTGAGTTTACCATTGAAAGCCTGTATCCATCATGCAATTGACTATCAATATTTGGTCTCCAACATATTGGGTTTGTACAATGCTGAACTTTGTGTAGCTATTTATTGTAAGGTGTTGATACAATTTTGTAAGTTCTTTTTTAAGAGTCTTGAGAATTTAAAAAAAACTGCAACCATTAAAACAATAAACTTTATTCTACAATGTTTATTTTTTTTTAATTTTGAAAATAGGTTTTAAAGAAACAAAAAAAAATTACCAAAAGGGACATTTCAATCTTAAAATCCCCCTAGTAAGAAGACAACATCAGTAAAAATGAAAGACATTATTATTTCAAGAAGAAACACACATCCTATTAGGGGCCTCGGTGGCCGAGTGGTCAAGGTAGTTCGTCTACTATTGATCACGTGGTCTGTCAACACTGAGATTGCGGGTTCGATTCTCACTGCAGGCAGGGTGTACTCGACTCCAATCTTAATTGACAATTTTCCTACTGCAGGTCGGGGGTTTTTCTCCGGGTACACCGGCTTCCTCCCCCAATAAAAACTGGACGCCATGATATAGCTGAAAAATTGTTGAAAGTTGCATTAAACACCATCAAACAAACAAAACACATCCTATTAAACGAGATTGAATACAAACACGTCTGAAGGATTAGCAGTTCTTGCTTGTTGCAACTCGCCCCACATTGCAAATGATTAGTCAAGATTAATTCTTTGACAATCCCCATTTGTAGTGTTTTGATAGACCAGAATCCTGTTATTGTCTATGAGTACATTTTATCTTCATGTTATGCATTTCATTTCTTGTTGGTGTTAATATAAATAAAAATATAGTGATGCTTGATTTGCAATTTTCCAAGAAGTAACCTCTTGTCATGTAACACTGAATAAAAAAGTATTGTAGGAGAAGCAATCAAAAACCCCAAAATTTGAGTTGATAATAGAGGTTAACTCTAAGATTATTGAAATGCTTTAAACATCCAATATATTTCTACCAAGTCAGATATTGGAGTCTAAGGCTAGTATCAAATTCAAAAAGGCTGAACAAACATAAAATAAAAATGATTGTCATAACCTAAGTTTCATTTTGTCCCAAGTGAACAAACTCTGTGTTTTTATATTAAAACAAGGGTTGCACTAAATCATACCAAGCATACCCACACTCAACCATTCAGAAAACAAGAAGTAAATGACCTGGAAGGGGAGGCATGTTACAACTTATCTTTCTAAAGCTGTGTACCAAATTTAACCTAGAAAAAGGAGGTTCCATAAAATGTATCATGCTTAATAAACTGTGTTCCAAATTTGAAATCAATCCCTTCAGTAAAAGGTGAAAAATTTGTTACGAAAATTTGTAAGGGAAAGACGGACAAGGTTATTGCAAGATTGTACCCGCTCATTCAGGTGCAGGGGGTGGGGGGTTTATAAATTTATTAATTCATTATTTATTAGAATCTAATCCTTTTATTTGCTCCATATTATTGAAACAATAGTAAAGCAAATGAAGACTTGGGAAAACAACAGATCATAAATGTAAAGCAATATTCATGATATTGGCATATGGCCTGGTCTGGTCTAATTCGCCTCTATTAATATAAATTACCCCTTATTTAATAGTTTTGTTTTATATTTAGGACCTAAAACATTAAATACAGCATTACTAAGTATATATAAAGCAAATTCAATTCATTTATATAGTAATAAGGATAATTATGTGATGAACTAAAATTCCATGTAAAGTAGAGCAAATATCTGAAATGTATGAAATTTCGCTCAAATTTTACTAAGTTGTATTAAGATATCCCACAAATTTTATAATTAATTTGAATACCACTAATACTGTTCTATAATAAAATGTAACTACTAAAATATAAATCAGTGTGCAGAAATTTTTATGGTATGTCAAAAATGGGGAAAAATGGTATTATTACCTTTTTTGGAAAAATGCCAAAATATTAACATTTCAGGCTCATTTTCTGTATACATATAGTTAGGACATTAAAATAAATTTTACATGGTTTGCATTATAAAAACATATATATTTCATCTATCAAGTCTTTTTAAGTGTATAATTTCGATTATGCTCTTTATTTTAAAACTAAAATAGTGAACATTGTCATTTTTTGTATTAATTGTTCAAGTCAAAATGGCGGATATTTAAAGGACTGTTTCCATGGTAACCGGAGACTTTTTAAAAGTATTATTATTATTATATTGTATAGTAGTACACACTACAAAACAGGAAAAGTCTGAAAAGCTTAGTTTTTGTACTGACATGTACTGAATTTTACTCAACCGGTCTGACTTGGTCTTAATGTTACTCAACTTTACTCGACCTAAGTCTCAACATTACTCAAAAGATCTGAATTTATACTCGACCTAGTCTCGACCTGTCTGAAAAGTCTGAACAAGTCTCGACCTGATCTTGACCCAGTCTGAATTAGTCTTGACCTGTCTGAAAAGTCTGAATAAGTCTCAACGTTACCTCGACCCTGTCTGAATCAGTCTCGACCTGTCTGAAAAGTCTGAACAAGTCTTAACTGGATCTCGACCCAGTCTGACTCAGTCTTGACCAATCTGAAAAGACTGAATCAGTTTCGACCTATCGTAAAAGAAGCAATAACCGCAATTTCAAACATCATGTGTTTCTAGTTATATAGTGCTATTACATTATGTATTTAATATTGTGTTTTTGTGAAAAAAAAAGGTATTACGTTTTTGTCATTTACTGAATGCATATTTTATGATTACAAAACACTAAAAACCAATTTTTTATAGATGTAATTTGTAACATTACAGACTGGGTTAAGACTAAATAAAAAAAATATTGAGACTAATTGAGACTCATTCAATCCATTTAGATTAGTCAAGACTTATTCAGCTGTTTAAACAGGTCGAGACTATTACCCATGAAAACAAAACTAGTCGAGACCAGGTCCAGGCCAATTCAGTCTTTTCACTTTGGTCGAGACTAATTCAGACTAGTCAAGATCAGGTCGAGAATGATTAAGTCTTTTCAGATTTGTCAAGACTGAATCAGACTTGGTCGAGATCCAGTTAAGACTTGTTCAGACTTTTCAGACAGGTCGAGACTGATTCAGACTGGGTCGAGATAACGTTGAGACTTGTTCAGACTTTTCAGACAGGTCAAGACTAATTCAGACTGAGTCGAGATCAGGTCGAGACTTGTTCAGACTTTTCAGACAGGTCGAGTATAAATTCAGAACTTTTGAGTAATGTCGAGACTTAGGTCTAGTAAAAATGAGTAAAATTAAGACCAAGTCAAACCGGTTGAGTAAAATTCAGTACTAGTCAGTACAAAAGCTAACCTTTTCAGATTTTTCCTGTTTTGAAGTGACAGTACTACTATATGGTATAATTTTTAAACAAATCCATGAACTAGTGTGGCCACCTACTATCTTATTTTTTTGGAAATTACAGAGAGTTGATATTAAGGTTTAAAAGTTTACCGTAGTCGTCAAATTGTTCAAAGGCAATAACTAGTATACGGTCACCATATTTGTCTACCATAGTGTCTTATAGTGGCTGATCACATATTTCCCATATGTTTTCTGTGTCTTTTGAGGTTAAGAGATTGCTGCGGAAACGCAATTCGTTATTTGTTTCAGAGAGTCAATTCCGAATAAAATCTGCGAAGTATTTGATGAGAAACACCAAGCTATATAGCTATATGACAAGTGTTATTGTGTTGTTAAAAAGCGAAATAAAATGACGGATAATAATTCATGGCAAAGGTTAAATTTTTAACCTTTTTAAATTAAAACGAAAGATCTTTTCCATTAAATGCCTGGTTGATAGTGACCTTTTGAAAGCCTTAGATGTACTGAATTTAACACTGCAAGGTTGCTAAACATTTTTTAAAACGTTTTCTATGTTGTTTATGTTTGTTTGAATCCGTAATCGTCCCTTCATCTTCGGCTCTTGTTGTTGGTTTCCTTGTTGTTTTGTTACCATAGGAAATTAAATAAATTTAAACAATGAATTCCTAAGACTGCAAAAGTCATATTTGCAGATTACTGTCACTGAATGTTTTTCTGCCTTCTCCAAAAATGTTATGTAAACTGTAATGTACGTTTAGTATGTTGGGGAAATATAAAAAGGTCCAAGAACAATCTGATGAACAAATACACATGTTAAGCGGTCAGCATAAAAAAGAAGCTGATACTTTAAAAAGTCATGTTAAACTTGTGTGTATTGAAAATTACCACATGATTTGTTAATCAATAAAACTACATGAAAGCCTAATGTATTAGGACAATTTTGAATGTAAATTAAGTTCTTTTTGTGTCACATTTAATGCATAATCTAAAACCAATATTTCTAAGGTGGCAGCGTTATTTTTAATATGTGTTTACCTGGTAAGTTGGGTTTTTACGTTAAAGGTTTACATGTTGGGATGACAATTTGAGATAACGTTAGACTATTTTGAACAATTCAGGATATATATATATGTTCTTGTACAAGTTTAACCATCAATATTCAAAAATTTAAAAAATATAGTAAAATAATTTTAAACCTTCATGATCGACAAAGATGCCATCAGAGCCTGCCACCCATGGTCCATTCCTGATAAGCTTCTTCTTCGGAGTTTGTACTTGCATGGCAGGGTTTGGGTGTCAGTATAAATACGAAAGGTTTATTACTGACAATAGTAGGTGTCGTGTTGAGTCGAAAGAATTCCAGTCTACTTCCATTTTTTCGAACGTCATTTAAACTGTCCAGATAAACTGTATGATACTGCGAATATAATGTTCAAATTATGTTCATGACTGTGTGAACATAATACATGCTAATCGCACCGATAAATTTCCACTGTTGCTGATTCAAATTTAAACAACAAGCTCATTGTTTTACAAAAAAAACACAACAAATCATAGAAATATTTTGTAGTAATTTACATATTTAAACAACGAATATTAATGTGCTCATGCAATATTGATATATAGTTAAATTAGCTTCCTAACAACATTTGTGCTGAAAGCTTCATCTAAGTTTAAGTCATGGTGTGCTCATTTTAACCCCTTATCATTAATGTTTAGCAGTTTTCTCCAAAAGGTTAATGGTTTTCTCCGGATATCCACATTTCCTTTTCAAATAAAAGCTTGACGCCAAAATAATTTAAACAACAACAAAAACAAACAAACAAACATACATACAAACAACCAAAAACAAACAAACAATCAAACATACAAAACACAAACTTTAAAGAGGTAAAATCTAAGAGGTAAGATCTAAAGTATACGTGACGACTTCTTAGCCTTATAGGCTGCATATTACCGAAAAATTGAATGCGAAAGTGATAATTTTGATGTTTAAGTCCTAACATAAAGGCTAATCTTTTTTTATTTGGAAGAAGCAACAAAGAGGTCCTAATATTCTTAATGTAGAACCCCGGGCGCGATAAATAACAAGGGGTTTTATGTATTTCATCCGTTATTAAACTATATCCCTTTTTATTACGTAAAATTAATTTTGCGTGTTTTTATTAGCCAGAATAGCCGTCTTAATAAATTCATGCGTCCAATCAAATCGATTGTATTAATTGTATTATACACAATATTCATTGACGCCTGCTTCATATACATTGTGCGTGTAAACAACAAATTGGAGAAACGTCGTCTCTGCCATATATTAATGCATTTATACTCTTCTTCATATTTGAAACTGAAATTTCAGGATTATCAGCAAACTGAAATCAAAGTGCAGTAATAACTAAAACATATTAAGGGTAAAAAAAATCAATTACAAAATGTAAGCAGTGGCTCCAGCAGAAAAGGCATCCTCTGTGTTTCTGATCAATGGAGATTGTGGTTTTATTCATGTAATAAAACAATTAATGACTTTGATATTCGATCGCTATCAGGATTTATCAGCCCTCAAAAATGTATAGTAACCTCTCCTTGCTGTTCGGTGAATATTACATTTTATCTGGCTGATAAAATTTATTTTTAATAGATATTGACCTTTAAATAATATTCCTACAAAACCCAATTCATGAATGCATTATGTGAAACACTTTATTCCTAATCATGACATTGTTGAAAAAATGTAAATTGCAGAAGTGTACAATTTCGATACAAAATTACATTACAGAATATATTTTCGTTATATTCATTACACTATCCCGACTACCATGTTTAACCTGTACGATTCCGAAATTATGCACTTCCTTACAGTAAATTTGTCAACAATTCCAGAATTTCGAGGTAAGTGTTTAATTTATAAGGCATTGCAAAACTTTCAGAAAAATGTCGGAGAAAAGAAAAAAAAATATTCATTAAACCAAGACATCAGTATAATAGAGGACAATATGTATAAATCCACAGGGTGTTTTTGCTTCATTACGAGCAATGGGACCTTTTGTAGCTCCGACGAGATAAACAAATCCAAAGGAGGTACACTGTAGCTATTTAACACCAATTAAGGAATGGAGATATTAAGATTGTTTTGCAAATTCTTTCATCTATCTTTTTGTAATAAATACACCTGTCATCCCACTTGGATACATACTTTGTACTCTAAAGCCGTACTTCAAAAACATATTGAGCATTTTTTTTTATCAACACAGATTGTAATATTAACAATTAAAGTGTACGTTGTTTCTTTTTAAAGCATCAATTCATTTGGCAAGCATGTCAACCATTTGCACCGTATGTGGCGTTCGTCAGTCCATCGATTGCTTTATTGAATGTGAACAGGCATTATGTACTGAGTGTAAAGATAGCCATGCACATTTGGAAGTTTATATTAAAATTCATTAAAAGATTACTGCCTGTTGTTATGGTATAATATTAGTAAATGGATCACTCGTGTATTGCGCCGAAGGAAAAGGAATCGAAATGATGGACGTCAATGGTGAAAAAACAACAACCATAGTCGAGCATAATTCCCCCCGGTTCATGTATTACTTCATACAACGACAATTTGTACTACACTAACCGATCTACTTACACTGTTACCTGCTGTGACATGAAAGGTAACACAATCTGGACGTTTAAAGATGAGACCATTCTTAGAACTGTATGCGTATTATCAGTCGATCATAAAGGATGCGTGTACGTTGTTAGTATTGGCGATAATAATATGATTGTGTTGTCTGCTGATGGACAGCAAAGTAGACAAATTCTGTCACAGAATGATGACCTGAATAATCCAATGGCGTTGCACTATGACGAAAGAAAAAAATTCTTGTTGCTAATTTTAGCAGTACTGGGTTTTTCTTTGACATGTCATAAAAGATTTTAATTTAAAAACGGCTTCACACTATATGATGAAATTTCATGATTGTTGATTTATTATTGACAAATAATATAACTATTAACGAAATGCGATGAAGTGGCGTTCAATATATTAATACTAAAAATCAAACCCGAGGAATGCAGTTGTTTTGCTTGCATTTTTTATTACTCTATATTGTACCTTTTTCTTACAAAACTCCAATAGAAAATTTTTTTTCGCGATAACACGTCTATATTTCATTCAATGCATATATTGCTAGCATGTCACAAATCGTCTTTGACTTTTGCTGTGAAACTTTCACATAGTAAGTCAGCGATGTTTGATTTTAAAGGGATCTAATATTATTTATAAACGTTCAACTGTTTAAATAAACCGCACGAAACACAATAAAAATGTTGTCGATCACAAAATCCAGCATTTAATAACTAACGGTAATTGAGCGAAGACAGTGTAATTGATGTTTGTACAATAAACACATGTTACTATGCACAATAACAGAATATTTAACTGGTTTAAATGAAGATTTAATAAAGAAATATGATGTTTGTAGAAATTTTTGAATCAAAGCTCTGATTATTACAACTACCGGTGTAGTGTTACAGTATTGATCGCTTTTGGATTTGACAGCTTGTAAAATATTAATAATGTTTGGAGGGTTTTTGACTGTATCCGAAAATATTAAATTCCCAGCAATATACAATTGGTTGTTTTAAAATTTAATTCGTATTCGTATTATATATAGATTGGAAGCCTTAACCATAAACACTAGAAACAAAACTTAATTTGCGATTGTCAAACATTTCCTCCGTTGTCAGCATTGTGAGTATATGTAATATAAAATTATACTCTATAAATACAATTGCTAAATGTGCATATGTTCTATTTACACATTCTTGCTTTTTAATTAATTTTCTGCAAAATGTTTCGTTTACTCCTTCTTTCACAAACTATCGCATATAGAAGACTTGTATAATTTAAAGATAGTTTTTCAGTGTATTAAACCGTTGATGTATTTTGTTGTCTATACTGACAAAATATGTTTTCTTACGTTCAGCAATATAATTAAACATTATCTTTAACATATATATACTAACTTTCAGTACAAAATGGATATCCACAACAGACTACTCATTATAAAATACCAAATTGTACCCAACGAAAGTAAAATGAATAATTTTCTATTACAATTTGATTCCGTTACAAAGTTGTACTTTTGGCAAGTCCTGATTACTGTTTGTGAATTTAGCTTGAATGGCGTTTATTGTCACTTTGGTAGTAACAAAAGTCTGAAGGTCGGGGTTTTCTCCGAGTACTCCGTCTTCCTTCCTAATAAAAAACTGGACGCCATGATATAGTTGAAAAATTGCTGAAAGAGGCGTTAAACAACATTCAAACAAACACACCGATTGTGTTCCACTTCTGCTAAAATCACGCAGAAAAGCAGTAAACACGTTCCGAAAACGAAAACGAACAGTGTTCCCCCACTTCCCCACTTTGGAAATGATTCTATTCAGAGATACGACGCGAGTGTGGCCTGGCCTTAACGGCTTATTCCATCTCGCAATTGTTGTTTCGTCTCGCAACCTTAGAGATGTCCAGTGGTAGGGATATAACTTACATGGATCTCATTAAGACAATAAACCCAAATGAAGAGGAAATTGGGTCCGAACCCAAGCCCAGGACATTTGTGCAAGAGATGCCTGAAGCGCCAGTAACCTGTAGTGCAACATTTAAAATTATGGAAAGCATTCTGCAAAAGAAAGCCGGTAAAAAAGGCGCTGTTAGAGACACGACTGAGATCGGGTGAATCAAGTTAATCAAAAAAGTAGAGAAGTAGCAATCGTCAGTATTATCAGGAAACTTCGAGAGATATCCAGAGAGAAACGTATGAAAGGGTATCGCAGGTAACGCAAGGATGCTCTAGAATAGCCAATTGAGGAGAAGTATACAACAAGCGACAGCTGATAGGTCTGACAAAGAGAAGAGGAATCAGCAGGTACTCTCGTCTTAACAATAGTGCCATGGAAAACCAAAGAGTGTAGGGGAGGCTTTTATCGATGGCGGGATTGCCACTAATGACGAGCAGACATCATTAATAGTGTTTGGCACTGTGGAAATTTTCCAGGAGAAGATAAATTACCTAGATACCTTCTTTAAACTGAGCAACAGCACCATCCAAGATTGAAAGCGCAATCTCTCAACAAAAGGGGCCAGTTTCACTAATTAAGATCATTTTTTATTTGTGAAAGCTGAACTTAGACATCATTGTAAATGTGTATGGCACACCAGATCTTTACTGAGGAGTTCAATAAGATTGCACTCTAAGCTAAGGAAGACAAGCGACACATTCTTGCAGTCGGATTTAGTACCCTCTGCCATTGACACTATATAATATGAATACCATTGACAGCCACCTACACCAGATAAAAAAATCGACACATTTTGGAAGACCTCCCAACTGGACATTTAAAATCTGAAAATACATTTAAAGGGGACTCATATCGATGATGCTGAGTTTGGAACACATGCGCCTGAGAGCGATTATCGATGCCTTTCCCTGAAGCAACGATCCACCTCGGATGTTATAGATGTATTTTTCCTGCATCCGATACAAATAGCAATATTTCGGCTATATGCAATAGAGGACAGTAAAGATTGCACCTACTCATTTTCTTCATCTAATATCATGGCCAAGCTATCAATATAACCACAGTACAACCAAACATCGTTTGGACATTCTTTGCCCGTTGTTCTGTGTTTCAAGCCATAGGACGGATTCCATTGCCAAGTATTAGCAGAAGGATAGCCACTCAAGCTTTTGAAATTGTTTTTATTACACAAATACAAGTTTCATATATTGAAACATGTTGAACATAAGCTCCTACGTTTTAAGTCTTGTCTAAACCGTTGCCCCTAAAGTGTATGTCTCCGGTCATCTAGACAGATGAAAAACAAAATGCTGCAGTGTGTCTTAATAATGGCAGCATTTTAATGTGAACGCAGGACTATAAAAAATGGTAAAACAAACCTTAAAGAAAATTTCCCTTTAATCACCTCAAATAACGGAAATGAAGAACAACCAGTCACATAAGTTTACTCGTTACTACTCAAATCATTCAGCAATTTTCAGCTATATCAAGGCCTCTAGTTTGTATTAGGGGAAGAAGTCGGAGTACCCGGAGAATACCCCTAGGAAAACTAACAATCCCTGTCAATTTAGATTGGAGTTGAGTGAACCCTGCCCAAAGTGAAACTCGAATCCGCAATCTCAGTGTGGACAGACCACGTAATCAATAGTAGACTATATGCCTTAACCACTCGTCCGTAGAGGCCCCCGATATATATAGAAAAACTACATTATATTTTTTAGCTAAATAGGAAAAACGTGAATAAACGCTCATGCTGTGCATATTTGGTTATAAGGGTTCAATAATGATTACGTGCAGGAAAACAAACATCAGTATAATGAATGAGACTACTTACTTTTTAATCTGCAATTATCGTTATTTTGGACAAATACAGAGTGTCAAAACAACAAACCTGTTTTTTACATGCATATTATTGCCTACCCCACAGTATGAAACGCTGAATGGTCAAAAATGGAAAGAAAAGACGTCACAATCAACTCAAATTTTATAATTTATGGACACCTATTTGCAAATTTCATTAAAAAAACACGTTTATTATTAAACCCATTTGAAGCATTTTCAAATTGCAGGATAAAAACAAAACCAGTTTGTCGAAAATTATGGCTCTGGTATTTTGTATTCGGCTCGAGACATAGTAAATGCTCGTGAAGCCTCGCATTTCTCCAGTCTCTAACCCTCACATAAATACAAGTTATTTTTAATTAACACATAATAATTCTTTTAGTTACGTTCCTGGTTAATTCGATTTTTGTATTTCTTATTTACAAAAGGATCTTACAAATACATTTAGTTTGCACACACAGGTTTTTATAATGTAAATGTTCTGTACTTACCAATTCTATATATTGGAAATATAACAACCTGCTTATATGTTTGTTTAGAACATATCAAATATAACTGATTAAACGATTGATCAATGTCCACTATCACTTTCTACTGCATATTCAGAACACACAATATCACTTTTTACTGCATATCCAGAACAAATTATAGATCTATTCGCAGGTGTCAACATAAAGAGGAGTGGGATTTTCTAAATATTCGGAAATGTTGCCATTACTGCCTGCCACTAATAACCCAGATAATAACTTGCCTTTCTGAATCGTTACGTGCTCACATTGAAAAAGTAGACCTTACATTTGTCGAATTGCGAACCATAGAAGTGTGAAGAGAACTGCGCTCATTTAAAACCCTTATTTAAGGTTAACAGTGTAATAGTCGCAGTTATTTGAGGGAATCACAATTTTTGCTAGTACAATGAAATTCGGCGTTATTTTTCACATTCGCTTTGTCGAAAACGCTTCAGATTTATAACGTTTAGCAAAATAGCATGGAAATATACCTACAAAGGCTGAAAGTCTGAACCCAACACACCATAGAGGCACTCTGTTTTTTGCTGAAGAGGAAGCAGTGCCTGTCTGTGAGCAATCTGAACCCAATACACCATAAGAGCAAGCAGTGTCGGCCTCTACTGAACCCAATACAACATATAGGCAGTAAGGTGTTTCTGAAGAGTAAGCAGTACATGCCTCTACTATAGGATATAACACAGTTTTCCATGGATTTATTGGTATATTAACAAGACCAACTCACTCACAAACAAATGAATATGAATATATTTGTCGATTTTAACCAAATGTTCATAAAGCATTTTTTAAAAATTTGTTAATCAATAAAACTTTAAAATATAATTTTATTTTCTTTATTGAACACAAGAATAGTTTTAAATTTAACACATCATTAACGTCAATGTATCATACAAATAATTTGTAATCGCCGTCGATATCGAATCTTTGTTTACATTGGTTACGCTAAAAATAGTTCGATCAACGTCATTTATCCAAAAATAATTTGAGTCAACTTCATTTATATAAAAAAAAAATGATTTCGTTAAAAACCTCTACCGGAAGTAACCTCGACCAATCAAATTAACGTGTTTCTAAACATGCAATCATATTAAAATTATTGAACCAAAGATGACATGTAAATATTTATTTTATTAAGAATATTCCGCAGGCGTTGCTTCTCGTTTTCAACTGCTCAAGGAGATATCTACAGATGCAGAATGTAGCTGTTACCTATATCACACCAAGAAGAGATCCGCAGACCTGTTATGTAGCTGTTACCTATATCACGTCAAGGAGAGATCTATATATCCGGTATGCAGGTGTTACCCATATCACATCAAGGAGAGATTCACAGACTTCTTATGTAGATGTTACCTATATCACAACAAAGAGAGATCCATAGACCCGTTATGTAGCTGTTACCAATATCACATCAAAGAGAGGTTCACCAACCCGGAATTAAACTGTTACCTATATCAAATCAAGGAGAGATCTACAGACGCTCAAAGTAGCAGTTGCTTATATCACATCAAGGAGAAATCTACATACCCGGAGTGTAACTGTTACCTATATCACATCAAGGAGATATCTACAGACGCAGAATGTAGCTGTTACCTATATCACATCAAGGAGAGATCTATAGATCCGGTATGTAGCTGTTACCTATATCATATCAAGGAGAGATCTATGGATCCGGTATGTAGCTGTTACCTCTATCACATCAAGGAGAGATCCACAGACCTGTCATGTAGATTTTACCTATATCAAATCAAGGAGAGATCCGCAGACCCGGTATGCAACTCTTACCCACATCACCTCAAATAGATATCTTTAAACACTGTATGTAACTGTTACCTTTATCCCATCAAAGAGATATCCATAAAACCGGAATGTAACTGTTACTTATATTACATCAAGGAGGGAGTCACAGATTCGTAAAGTAACTTTTACCTATATCATATCCAGGACAGATCCACTGACCTGTTATGTAACTGTTACCTATATCACATCAAGGAGAGATCTATAGATCCGGTATGAAGCTGCTACAGGTATCACATCCAGGAGAGATCCACAGACCTTTTATGTAGCTGTTACCTATATCACGTCAAGGAGAGATACACATAACTGTTATGTAGCTGTCACCTGTATCACATCAATCAGAGATCCAAAGACTTGTTATGTAGCTGTTACCTATATTACATGACGGAGAGATCCACAGACCCGAAATGTAACTGTTGCCTATGTTAAATCAAGGAGAGATCTACAGCCGAGGATTTCAGTTGTTGCATATATCACATTAAGGACAGATCTACAGACGCGGAATGTAGCTGTTACACATACAACATCAAGGAGAGATCCAAAGATCTGTTATGTAGCTGTTATCTATATCACATCAAGGAGAGTAGCGCATACCTGTTATGTAGGTGTTACCTAAATCACATCAAAGGGAGATCCACAGACCTGTTATGCAGCTGTTACATTTATCACATCAAGGAGAGATACATAGACAACTGGGAAGGTAACTGTTACCTATAACACATCAAGGAGAGATCCACAGACCCGTTATGAAGCTGTTACGTATATCACATCAAGGAGTGATGAATAAACCCGACATGTAACTGTTACCAATAAAACATCAAGGAGTGATCTACCAACCCGGAATGTAAATGTTACCTATATCACATCAAGGAGAGATCCATAGACCCGGCATGTAACTGTTACCAATAAAACATCAAGGAGTGATCTACCAACCCGGAATGTAAATGTTAAATATATCACATCCAGGAGGGATCCACAGACCTGTTATGTAGATGTTACCTATATCACACCAAGGAGAGATCCACAGACCTGTTATGTAGCTGCTATATCACATCAAGGAGAGATCCACAGCCCTGTTACATGTATGTAGCTGTTACCTATATCACGTCAAGGAGAGATCTATCTATTCGGTATGCAGGTGTTACCCATATCACATCAAGGAGAGATTCACAGACCTCGTATGTAGCTGTTACCTATATCATATTAAAGAGAGATCCACCAACCCGGAATTAAACTGTTACCGATATCATATCAAGGTGAGATCTACAGCCGCACAAAGAAGCAGTTGCTTATATCACATCAAGGAGAAATCTACAGACGCGAAATGTAGCTGTTACCTATATCACATCAAGGAGATATCTAAAGACGCAGAATGTAGCTGTTACTTAAATCACATCAAGAAGAGATCCGCACACCTGTTATGTAGCTGTTACTTATATCACATCAAGGAGAGATTTATAGATCCGGTATGTAGCTGTTACCTATATCACATCAAGGAGAGATCTATAGATCCGGTATGTAGCTGTTACCTCTATCACATAAAGGAGAGATCCACATACCTGTTATGTAGATTTTACCTATATCAAATCAAGGAGAGATCCGCAGACCCGGTATGCAACTGTTACTCACATCACCTCAAGGAGATATCTTTAGACCCTGTATGTAACTGTTTCCTTTATCCCATCAAAGAGAGATCCATAAAACCGGAATGTAACTGTTACTTATATCACATCAAGGAGGGGGTCACAGATTCGTAAAGTAACTTTTACCTATATCATATCCAGGACAGATCCACAGACCTGTTATGTAGCTGTTACTTATATCACATCAAGGAGAGATCTATAGATCCGGTATGTAGCTGTTACAGGTATCACATCCAGGAGAGATCCAACGACCTTTTATGAATCTGTTACCTATATCACGTCAAGGAGAGATACACATAACTGATATGTAGCTGTCACCTATATCACATCAATGAGAGATCCAAAGACTTGTTATTTAGCTGTTACCTATATTACATGACGGAGAGATCTATAGATTCGGTATGTAGCTGTTACTTATATCCCATCAAGTAGAGATCTACAAACTTGTTATGTAGCTGTAACCTCTATCACATCAAAGAGAATTCTACAGACCCGGAATGTAACTGTTACCTATATCATATCCAGGACAGATCCACAGAACAGTTATGTAGATGTTACCAATATCACATCAAGGAGAGACCCACAGCCCTGTTACATGTATGTAGCTGTTACCTATATCACGTCAAGGAGATATCTATATATCCGGTATGCAGGTGTAACCCATATCACATCAAGGAAAGATCTATATATCCGGTATGCAGGTGTTACCTATATCACATCAAGGAGAGATTCACAGACCTCGTATGCAGCTGTTACCTATATCACATCAAGGAGATATCCACCAACCCGGAATTAAACTGTTACCTATATCAAATCAAGAAAAGATCTACAGCCGCTCAAAGTAGCAGTTGCTTATATCACATCAAGGAGAAATCTACATACCCGGAGTGTAAATTGTTACCTATATCACATCAAGAAGAGATCCGCAGACCAGTTATGTAGCTGTTACCTATATCACATCAAGGAGAGATCCACAGACCTGTTATGTAGATGTTACCTATATCACATCAAGAAGAGATCCGCAGACCTGTTATGTAGCTGTTACCTATATCACATCAAGGAGAGATCCATAGACCCGGCATGTAACTGTTACCAATAAAACATCAAGGAGTGATCTACCAACCCGGAATGTAAATGTTAAATATATCACATCCAGGAGGGATCCACAGACCTGTTATGTAGATGTTACCTATATCACATCAAGGAGAGATCCACAGCCCTGTTAAATGTAAGTAGCTGTTACCCATATCACATCAAGGAGAGATTCACATACCTCGTATGTAGATGTTACCTATATCACATTAAGGAGACATCCACAGATCAGGAATGTAGCTGTTACCTATATCACAACAAAGAGAGATCCATAGACCCGTTATGTGGCTGTTACCTATATCACATCAAGGAGAGATCCACCAACCCGGAATTAAACTGTTACCTATATCAAATCAAGGTGAGATCTACAGCCGCTCAAAGTAGCAGTTGCTTATATCACATCAAGGAGAAATCTACTGACGCGAAATGTAGCTGTTACCTATATCACATCAAGGAGATATCTAAAGACGCAGAATGTAGCTGCTACTTAAATCACATCAAGAAGAGATCCGCACACCTGTTATGTAGCTGTTACCTATATCACATCAAGGAGAGATCCGCAGACCCGGTATGCAACTCTTACCCACATCACCTCAAATAGATATCTTTAAACACTGTATGTAACTGTTACCTTTATCCCATCAAAGAGAGATCCATAAAACCGGAATGTAACTGTTACTTATATTACATCAAGGAGGGAGTCACAGATTCGTAAAGTAACTTTTACCTATATCATATCCAGGACAGATCCACTGACCTATAGATCCGGTATGTAGCTGTTACCTTTATCACATCAAGGAGAGATCTATAGATCGGTATGTAGCTGTTACCTCCATCACATCAAGGAGAGATCCACATACCTGTTATGTAGATTTTACCTATATCAAATCAAGGAGAGATCCGCAGACCCGGTATGCAACTGTTACTCACATCACCTCAAGCAGATATCTTTAGACCCTGTATGTAACTATTACCTTTATCCCATCAAAGAGAGATCCATAAAGCCGGAATGTAACTGTTACTTATATCACATCAAGGAGGGAGTCACAGATTCGTAAAGTAACTTTTACCTATATCATATCCAGGACAGATCAACAGACCTGTTATGTAGCTGTTACTTATATCACATCAAGGAGAGATCTATAGATCCGGTATTTAGCTGTTACAGGTATCACATCCAGGAGAGATCCACCGACCTTTTATGTAGCTGTCACCTATATCACGTCAAGGAGAGATACACCTAACTGTTATGTTGCTGTCACCTATATCACATCAATGAGAGATCCAAAGACTTGTTATGTAGCTGTTACCTATATTACATGACGGAGAGATCTATAGATTCGGTATGTAGCTGTTACCTATATCCCATCAAGTAGAGATCCACAAACTTGTTATGTAGCTGTAACCTCTATCACATCAAAGAGAATTCTACAGGCCCGGAATGTAACTGTTACCTATATCATATCCAGGACAGATCCACACACCTGTTATGTAGATGTTACCTATATCACATCAAGGAGAGATCCACAGCCCTGTTACATGTATGTAGCTGTTACCTATATCACGTCAAGGAGAGATCTATATACCGGGTATGCAGGTGTTACCTATATCACATCAAGGAGAGATTCACAGACCTCGTATGTAGCTGTTACCTATATCACATCAAGGAGAGATCCGCCAACCCGGAATTAAACTGTTACCTATATCAAATGAAGAAAAGATCTACAGCAGCTCAAAGTAGCAGTTGCTTATATCACATCAAGGAGAAATCTACATACCCGGAGTGTAACTGTTACCTATATCACATCAAGAAGATATCAACAGACGCGGAATGTAGCTGTTACCTATATCACATCAAGAAGAGATCCGCAGACAAGTTATGTAGCTGTTACCTATATCACATCAAGGAGAGATCCACAGACGCGGAATGTACCTGTTAAACATATAACATCAAGGAGAGATCCAAAGACCTGTTATGTAGCTGTTACCTATATCACATCAAGAAGAGTAGCGCTTACCTGTTATGTAGGTGTTACCTAAATCACATCAAAGGGAGATCCACAGACCTGTTATGCAGCTGTTACCTTGATCACATCAAGGAGAGATACATAGACAACTGGGAAGGTAACTGTTACCTATAACACATCAAGGAGAGATCCACAGACCCGTTATGAAGCTGTTACGTATATCACATCAAGGAGTGATGAATAAACCCGACATGTAACTGTTACCAATAAAACATCAAGGAGTGATCTACCAACCCGGAATGTAAATGTTACCTATATCACATCAAGGAGAGATCCATAGACCCGGCATGTAACTGTTACCAATAAAACATCAAGGAGTGATCTACCAACCCGGAATGTAAATGTTAAATATATCACATCCAGGAGAGATCCACAGACCTGTTATGTAGCTGCTATATCACATCAAGGAGAGATCCACAGCCCTGTTACATGTATGTAGCTGTTACCTATATCACGTCAAGGAGAGATCTATCTATCCGGTATGCAGGTGTTACCCATATCACATCAAGGAGAGATTCACAGACCTCGTATGTAGCTGTTACCTATATCACATTAAAGAGAGATCCACCAACCCGGAATTAAACTGTTACCGATATCATATCAAGGTGAGATCTACAGCCGCTCAAAGTAGCAGTTGCTTATATCACATCAAGGAGAAATCTACTGACGCGAAATGTAGCTGTTACCTATATCACATCAAGGAGATATCTAAAGACGCAGAATGTAGCTGCTACTTAAATCACATCAAGAAGAGATCCGCACACCTGTTATGTAGCTGTTACCTATATCACATCAAGGAGAGATCTATAGATCCGGTATGTAGCTGTTACCTATATCACATCAAGGAGAGATCTATAGATCAGTATGTAGCTGTTACCTCTATCACATCAAGGAGAGATCCACATACCTGTTATGTAGATTTGACCTATATCAAATCAAGGAGAGATCCGCAGACCTGGTATGCAACTGTTACTCACATCACCTCAAGGAGATATCTTTAGACCCTGTATGTAACTGTTTCCTTTATCCCATCAAAGAGAGATCCATAAAACCGGAATGTAACTGTTACTTATATCACATCAAGGAGGGGGTCACAGATTCGTAAAGTAACTTTTACCTATATCATATCCAGGACAGATCCACAGACCTGTTATGTAGCTGTTACTTATATCACATCAAGGAGAGATCTATAGATCCGGTATGTAGCTGTTACAGGTATCACATCCAGGAGAGATCCACCGACCTTTTGTGAATCTGTTACCTATATCACGTCAAGGAGAGATACACATAACTGATATGTAGCTGTTACCTATATCACGTCAAGGAGAGATCTATATATCCGGTATGCAGGTGTAACCCATATCACATCAAGGAAAGATCTATATATCCGGTAGGCAGGTGTTACCAAGGAGAGATCCACAGACCTGTTATTTAGCTGCTACCTATATCACATCAATTAGAGATCCACAGCCATGTTAAATGTAAACAGCTGTTACCCATATCACATCAAGGAGAGATTCACAGACCTCGTATGTAGATGTTACCTATATCACATTAAGGAGACATCCACAGATCAGGAATGTAGCTGTTACCTATATCACAACAAAGAGAGATCCATAGACCCGTTATGTAGCTGTTACCTATATCACATCAAGGAGAGATCCACCAACCCGGAATTAAACTGTTACCTATATCAAATTAAGGTGAGATCGACAGCCGCTCAAAGTAGCAGTTGCACATCAAGGAGAAATCTACTGACGCGAAATGTAGCTGTTACCTATATCACATCAAGGAGATATCTACAGACGCAGAATGTAGCTGTTACCTATATCACATCAAGGAGAGATCTATAGATCCGGTATGTAGCTGTTACCTATATCACATCAAGGAGAGATCTATATATCGGTATGTAGCTGTTACCTCTATCACATCAAGGAGAGATCCACATACCTGTTATGTAGATTTTACCTATATCAAATCAAGGAGAGATCCGCAGACCCGGTATGCAACTGTTACTCACATCACCTCAAGGAGATATCTTTAGACCCTGTATGTAACTGTTACCTTTATCCCATCAAAGAGAGATCCATAAAACCGGAATGTAACTGTTACTTATATCACATCAAGGAGGGAGTCACAGATTCGTAAAGTAACTTTTACCTATATCATATCCAGGACAGATCAACAGACCTGTTATGTAGCTGTTACTTATATCACATCAAGGAGAGATCTATAGATCCGGTATTTAACTGTTACAGGTATCACATCCAGGAGAGATCCACCGACCTTTTATGTAGCTGTCACCTATATCACGTCAAGGAGAGATACACATAACTGATATGTAGCTGTCACCTATATCACATCAATGAGAGATCCAAAGACTTGTTATGTAGCTGTTACCTATATTACATGACGGAGAGATCTATAGATTCGGTATGTAGCTGTTACTTATATCCCATCAAGTAGAGATCTACAAACTTGTTATGTAGCTGTAACCTCTATCACATCAAAGAGAATTCTACAGACCCGGAATGTAACTGTTACCTATATCATATCCAGGACAGATCCACAGACCTGTTATGTAGATGTTACCTATATCACATCAAGGAGAGATCCACAAATCTGTTACATGTATGTAGCTGTTACCTATATCACGTCAAGGAGAGATCTATATATCCGGTATGCAGGTGTAACCCATATCACATCAAGGAAAGATCTATATATCCGGTAGGCAGGTGTTACCTATATCACATCAAGGAGAGATTCACAGACCTCGTATGCAGCTGTTACCTATATCACATCAAGGAGATATCCACCAACCCGGAATTAAACTGTTACCTATATCAAATCAAGAAAAGATCTACAGCCGCTCAAAGTAGCAGTTGCTTATATCACATCAAGAAGAAATCTACATACCCGGAGTGTAAATTGTTACCTATATCTCATCAAGAAGAGATCCGCAGACCAGTTATGTAGCTGTTACCTATATCACATCAAGGAGAGATCCACAGACCTGTTATGTAGATGTTACCTATATCACATCAAGAAGAGATCCGCAGACCTGTTATGTAGCTGTTACCTATATCACATCAAGGAGAGATCCATAGACCCGGCATGTAACTGTTACCAATAAAACATCAAGGAGTGATCTACCAACCCGGAATGTAAATGTTAAATATATCACATCCAGGAGGGATCCACAGACCTGTTATGTAGATGTTACCTATATCACATCAAGGAGAGATCCACAGCCCTGTTAAATGTAAGTAGCTGTTACCCATATCACATCAAGGAGAGATTCACATACCTCGTATGTAGATGTTACCTATATCACATTAAGGAGACATCCACAGATCAGGAATGTAGCTGTTACCTATATCACAACAAAGAGAGATCCATAGACCCGTTATGTGGCTGTTACCTATATCACATCAAGGAGAGATCCACCAACCCGGAATTAAACTGTTACCTATATCAAATCAAGGTGAGATCTATAGCCGCTCAAAGTAGCAGTTGCTTATATCACATCAAGGAGAAATCTACTGACGCGAAATGTAGCTGTTACCTATATCACATCAAGGAGATATCTAAAGACGCAGAATGTAGCTGCTACTTAAATCACATCAAGAAGAGATCCGCACACCTGTTATGTAGCTGTTACCTATATCACATCAAGGAGAGATCTATAGATCCGGTATGTAGCTGTTACCTTTATCACATCAAGGAGAGATCTATAGATCGGTATGTAGCTGTTACCTCTATCACATCAAGGAGAGATCCACATACCTGTTATGTAGATTTTACCTATATCAAATCAAGGAGAGATCCGCAGACCCGGTATGCAACTGTTACTCACATCACCTCAAGGAGATATCTTTAGACCCTGTATGTAACTATTACCTTTATCCCATCAAAGAGAGATCCATAAAGCTGGAATGTAACTGTTACTTATATCACATCAAGGAGGGAGTCACAGATTCGTAAAGTAACTTTTACCTATATCATATCCAGGACAGATCAACAGACCTGTTATGTAGCTGTTACTTATATCACATCAAGGAGAGATCTATAGATCCGGTATTTAGCTGTTACAGGTATCACATCCAGGAGAGATCCACCGACCTTTTATGTAGCTGTCACCTATATCACGTCAAGGAGAGATACACCTAACTGTTATGTTGCTGTCACCTATATCACATCAATGAGAGATCCAAAGACTTGTTATGTAGCTGTTACCTATATTACATGACGGAGAGATTTATAGATTCGGTATGTAGCTGTTACCTATATCCCATCAAGTAGAGATCCACAAACTTGTTATGTAGCTGTAACCTCTATCACATCAAAGAGAATTCTACAGGCCCGGAATGTAACTGTTACCTATATCATATCCAGGACAGATCCACACACCTGTTTTGTAGATGTTACCTATATCACATCAAGGAGAGATCCACAGCCCTGTTACATGTATGTAGCTGTTACCTATATCACGTCAAGGAGAGATCTATATACCGGGTATGCAGGTGTTACCTATATCACATCAAGGAGAGATTCACAGACCTCGTATGTAGCTGTTACCTATATCACATCAAGGAGAGATCCACCAACCCGGAATTAAACTGTTACCTATATCAAATCAAGAAAAGATCTACAGCCGCTCAAAGTAGCAGTTGCTTATATCACATCAAGGAGAAATCTACATACCCGGAGTGTAACTGTTACCTATATCACATCAAGAAGATATCAACAGACGCGGAATGTAGCTGTTACCTATATCACATCAAGAAGAGATCCGCAGACCAGTTATGTAGCTGTTACCTATATCACATCAAGGAGAGATCCACAGACGCGGAATGTACCTGTTAAACATATAACATCAAGGAGAGATCCAAAGATCTGTTATGTAGCTGTTACCTATATCACATCAAGGAGAGTAGCGCTTACCTGTTATGTAGGTGTTACCTAAATCACATCAAAGGGAGATCCACAGACCTGTTATGCAGCTGTTACCTTGATCACATCAAGGAGAGATACATAGACAACTGGGAAGGTAACTGTTACCTATAACACATCAAGGAGAGATCCACAGACCCGTTATGAAGCTGTTACGTATATCACATCAAGGAGTGATGAATAAACCCGACATGTAACTGTTACCAATAAAACATCAAGGAGTGATCTACCAACCCGGAATGTAAATGTTACCTATATCACATCAAGGAGAGATCCATAGACCCGGCATGTAACTGTTACCAATAAAACATCAAGGAGTGATCTACCAACCCGGAATGTAAATGTTAAATATATCACATCCAGGAGGGATCCACAGACCTGTTATGTAGATGTTACCTATATCACACCAAGGAGAGATCCACAGACCTGTTATGTAGCTGCTATATCACATCAAGGAGAGATCCACAGCCCTGTTACATGTATGTAGCTGTTACCTATATCACGTCAAGGAGAGATCTATCTATCCGGTATGCAGGTGTTACCCATATCACATCAAGGAGAGATTCACAGACCTCGTATGTAGCTGTTACCTATATCACATTAAAGAGAGATCCACCAACCCGGAATTAAACTGTTACCGATATCATATCAAGGTGAGATCTACAGCCGCTCAAAGTAGCAGTTGCTTATATCACATCAAGGAGAAATCTACTGACGCGAAATGTAGCTGTTACCTATATCACATCAAGGAGATATCTAAAGACGCAGAATGTAGCTGCTACTTAAATCACATCAAGAAGAGATCCGCACACCTGTTATGTAGCTGTTACCTATATCACATCAAGGAGAGATCTATAGATCCGGTATGTAGCTGTTACCTATATCACATCAAGGAGAGATCTATAGATCAGTATGTAGCTGTTACCTCTATCACATCAAGGAGAGATCCACATACCTGTTATGTAGATTTTACCTATATCAAATCAAGGAGAGATCCGCAGACCCGGTATGCAACTGTTACTCACATCACCTCAAGGAGATATCTTTAGACCCTGTATGTAACTGTTTCCTTTATCCCATCAAAGAGAGATCCATAAAACCGGAATGTAACTGTTACTTATATCACATCAAGGAGGGGGTCACATATTCGTAAAGTAACTTTTACCTATATCATATCCAGGACAGATCCACAGACCTGTTATGTAGCTGTTACTTATATCACATCAAGGAGAGATCTATAGATCCGGTATGTAGCTGTTACAGGTATCACATCCAGGAGAGATCCACCGACCTTTTATGAATCTGTTACCTATATCACGTCAAGGAGAGCTACACATAACTGATATGTAGCTGTCACCTATATCACATCAATGAGAGATCCAAAGACTTTTTATGTAGCTGTTACCTATATTACATGACGGAGAGATCTATAGATTCGGTATGTAGGTGTTACCTATATCCCATCAAGTAGAGATTTACAAACTTCTTATGTAGCTGTAACCTCTATCACATCAAAGAGAATTCTACAGACCCGGAATGTAACTGTTACATATATCATATCCAGGACAGATCCACAGACCTGTTATGTAGATGTTACCTATATCACATCAAGGAGAGATCCACAGCCCTGTTACATGTATGTAGCTGTTACCTATATCACGTCAAGGAGAGATCTATATATCCGGTATGCAGGTGTAACCCATATCACATCAAGGAAAGATCTATATATCCGGTATGCAGGTGTTACCTATATCACATCAAGGAGAGATTCACAGACCTCGTATGCAGCTGTTACCTATATCACATCAAGGAGATATCCACCAACCCGGAATTAAACTGTTACCTATATCAAATCAAGAAAAGATCTACAGCCGCTCAAAGTAGCAGTTGCTTATATCACATCAAGGAGAAATCTACATACCCGGAGTGTAAATTGTTACCTATATCACATCAAGAAGAGATCCGCAGACCAGTTATGTAGCTGTTACCTATATCATATCAAGGAGAGATCCACAGACCTGTTATGTAGATGTTACCTATATCACATCAAGAAGAGATCCGCACACCTGTTATGTAGCTGTTACCTATATCACATCAAGGAGAGATCCATAGACCCGGCATGTAACTGTTACCAATAAAACATCAAGGAGTGATCTACCAACCCGGAATGTAAATGTTAAATATATCACATCCAGGAGGGATCCACAGACCTGTTATGTAGATGTTACCTATATCACACCAAGGAGAGATCCACAGACCTATTATTTAGCTGCTACCTATATCACATCAAGGAGAGATCCACAGCCATGTTAAATGTAAACAGCTGTTACCCATATCACATCAAGGAGAGATTCACAGACCTCGTATGTAGATGTTACCTATATCACATTAAGGAGACATCCACAGATCAGGAATGTAGCTGTTACCTATATCACAACAAAGAGAGATCCATAGACCCGTTATGTGGCTGTTACCTATATCACATCAAGGAGAGATCCACCAACCCGGAATTAAACTGTTACCGATATCAAATCAAGGTGAGATCTACAGCCGCTCAAAGTAGCAGTTGCTTATATCACATCAAGGAGAAATCTACTGACGCGAAATGTAGCTGTTACCTATATCACATCAAGGAGATATCTAAAGACGCAGAATGTAGCTGCTACTTAAATCACATCAAGAAGAGATCCGCACACCTGTTATGTAGCCGGAATGTAAATGTTAAATATATCACATCCAGGAGGGATCCACAGACCTGTTATGTAGATGTTACCTATATCACACCAAGGAGAGATCCACAGACCTGTTATGTAGCTGCTACCTATATCACATCAAGGAGAGATCCACAGCCCTGTTAAATGTAAGTAGCTGTTACCCATATCACATCAAGGAGAGATTCACAGACCTCGTATGTAGATGTTACCTATATCACATTAAGGAGACATCCACAGATCAGGAATGTAGCTGTTACCTATATTACAACAAAGAGAGATCCATAGACCCGTTATGTGGCTGTTACCTATATCACATCAAGGAGAGATCCACCAACCCGGAATTAAACTGTTACCTATATCAAATCAAGGTGAGATCTACAGCCGCTCAAAGTAGCAGTTGCTTATATCACATCAAGGAGAGATCTATAGATCCGGTATGTAGCTGTTACCTATATCACATCAAGGAGAGATCTATAGATCAGTATGTAGCTGTTACCTCTATCACATCAAGGAGAGATCCACATACCTGTTATGTAGATTTTACCTATATCAAATCAAGGAGAGATCCGCAGACCTGGTATGCAACTGTTACTCACATCACCTCAAGGAGATATCTTTAGACCCTGTATGTAACTGTTTCCTTTATCCCATCAAAGAGAGATCCATAAAACCGGAATGTAACTGTTACTTATATCACATCAAGGAGGGGGTCACATATTCGTAAAGTAACTTTTACCTATATCATATCCAGGACAGATCCACAGACCTGTTATGTAGCTGTTACTTATATCACATCAAGGAGAGATCTATAGATCCGGTATGTAGCTGTTACAGGTATCACATCCAGGAGAGATCCACCGACCTTTTATGAATCTGTTACCTATATCACGTCAAGGAGAGATACACATAACTGATATGTAGCTGTCACCTATATCACATCAATGAGAGATCCAAAGACTTTTTATGTAGCTGTTACCTATATTACATGACGGAGAGATCTATAGATTCGGTATGTAGGTGTTACCTATATCCCATCAAGTAGAGATTTACAAACTTGTTATGTAGCTGTAACCTCTATCACATCAAAGAGAATTCTACAGACCCGGAATGTAACTGTTACATATATCATATCCAGGACAGATCCACAGACCTGTTATGTAGATGTTACCTATATCACATCAAGGAGAGATCCACAGCCCTGTTACATGTATGTAGCTGTTACCTATATCACGTCAAGGAGAGATCTATATATCCGGTATGCAGGTGTAACCCATATCACATCAAGGAAAGATCTATATATCCGGTATGCAGGTGTTACCTATATCACATCAAGGAGAGATTCACAGACCTCGTATGCAGCTGTTACCTATATCACATCAAGGAGATATCCACCAACCCGGAATTAAACTGTTACCTATATCAAATCAAGAAAAGATCTACAGCCGCTCAAAGTAGCAGTTGCTTATATCACATCAAGGAGAAATCTACATACCCGGAGTGTAAATTGTTACCTATATCACATCAAGAAGAGATCCGCAGACCAGTTATGTAGCTGTTACCTATATCATATCAAGGAGAGATCCACAGACCTGTTATGTAGATGTTACCTATATCACATCAAGAAGAGATCCGCAGACCTGTTATGTAGCTGTTACCTATATCACATCAAGGAGAGATCCATAGACCCGGCATGTAACTGTTACCAATAAAACATCAAGGAGTGATCTACCAACCCGGAATGTAAATGTTAAATATATCACATCCAGGAGGGATCCACAGACCTGTTATGTAGATGTTACCTATATCACACCAAGGAGAGATCCACAGACCTGTTATTTAGCTGCTACCTATATCACATCAAGGAGAGATCCACAGCCATGTTAAATGTAAACAGCTGTTACCCATATCACATCAAGGAGAGATTCACAGACCTCGTATGTAGATGTTACCTATATCACATTAAGGAGACATCCACAGATCAGGAATGTAGCTGTTACCTATATCACAACAAAGAGAGATCCATAGACCCGTTATGTGGCTGTTACCTATATCACATCAAGGAGAGATCCACCAACCCGGAATTAAACTGTTACCGATATCAAATCAAGGTGAGATCTACAGCCGCTCAAAGTAGCAGTTGCTTATATCACATCAAGGAGAAATCTACTGACGCGAAATGTAGCTGTTACCTATATCACATCAAGGAGATATCTAAAGACGCAGAATGTAGCTGCTACTTAAATCACATCAAGAAGAGATCCGCACACCTGTTATGTAGCCGGAATGTAAATGTTAAATATATCACATCCAGGAGGGATCCACAGACCTGTTATGTAGATGTTACCTATATCACACCAAGGAGAGATCCACAGACCTGTTATGTAGCTGCTACCTATATCACATCAAGGAGAGATCCACAGCCCTGTTAAATGTAAGTAGCTGTTACCCATATCACATCAAGGAGAGATTCACAGACCTCGTATGTAGATGTTACCTATATCACATTAAGGAGACATCCACAGATCAGGAATGTAGCTGTTACCTATATCACAACAAAGAGAGATCCATAGACCCGTTATGTGGCTGTTACCTATATCACATCAAGGAGAGATCCACCAACCCGGAATTAAACTGTTACCTATATCAAATCAAGGTGAGATCTACAGCCGCTCAAAGTAGCAGTTGCTTATATCACATCAAGGAGAAATCTACATACCCGGAGTGTAAATTGTTACCTATATCACATCAAGGAGAGATCCACCAACCCGGAATTAAACTGTTACCTATATCAAATCAAGAAAAGATCTACAGCCGCTAAAAGTAGCAGTTGCTTATATCACATCAAGGAGAAATCTACATACCCGGAGTGTAACTGTTACCTATATCACATCAAGAAGATATCTACAGACGCGGAATGTAGCTGTTACCTATATCACATCAAGAAGAGATCCGCAGACCAGTTATGTAGCTGCTACCTATATCACATCAAGGAGAGATCCACAGCCCTGTTAAATGTAAGTAGCTGTTACCCATATCACATCAAGGAGAGATTCACAGACCTCGCATGTAGATGTTACCTATATCACATTAAGGAGACATCCACAGATCAGGAATGTAGCTGTTACCTATATCACATCAAGAAGAGATCCGCAGACCAGTTATGTAGCTGTTACCTATATCACATCAAGGAGAGATCCACAGACCTGTTATGCAGATGTTACCTATATCACATCAGGAAGAGATCCGCAGACCTGTTATGTAGCTGTTACCTATATCACATCTAGGAGAGATCTATAGATTCGGTATGTAGCTGTTACCTATATCACATCAAGGAGAGATCTATAGATCCGGTATGTAGCTGTTACCTCTATCACATCAAGGAGAGATCCACAGACCTGTTATGTAGATTTTACCTATATCAAATCAAGGAGAGATCCGCAGACCCGTTATGCAACTGTTACTCACATCACCTCAAGGAGATATCTTTAGACCCTGTATGTACCTGTTACCTTTATCCCGTCAAAGAGAGATAAATAAAACCGGAATGTAACTGTTACTTATATCACATCAGGAGAGATCTATAGATCCGGTATGTAGCTGTTACAGGTATCACATCCAGGAGAGATCCACAGACCTTTTATGTAGCTGTTACCTATATCACGTCAAGGAGAGATACACATTACTGTTATGTAGCTGTCACCTATATCACATCAATGAGAGATCCAAAGACTTGTTATGTAGCTGTTACCTATATTACATGACGGAGAGATCTATAGATTCGGTATGTAGCTGTTACCTTTATCACATCAAGGAGAGATCCACAAACCTGTTACATCTATCACATCAAAGAGAAATCCACAGACCCGGAGTGTTACTGTTACATATATCACATCAAGGACAGATCTATAGATCCGGTATGTAGCTGTTACCTATATCATATCAAGGACAGATCCAAAGACCTGTTATGTAACTGTTACCCTTTATCACATCAAGGAGAGATCCAAAGACCTGTTATGTAGCTGTTACGTATAGCGCATCAAAGAAAGATCCACAGACCTGTTATTTAGCTGTTACCTATCTCACATCAAGGAGAGATCCAAAGACCTGTTATGTAGCAGTTAGCTATATCACATCAAAGAGAGATCCAAAGACCTGTTATGTAGCAGTTAGCTATATCACATCAAGGAGCGATCCAAAGACCTGTTATGTAGCAGTTAGCTATATCACATCAAGGAGAGATCCACAGACCCAAATGTAGCTGTTATGTATATCACAGCAACTATTATATTTCAAGTTATGTGTGGCACAATTTGCTAATATTTTAGTTATTTCTGTACAAACTGCTGTTAAAATGGACTATTTTCTAGGCTATTATGACATTCTTTTCCCTTACATGACATTCTTAATTTGTAGTCACTTGCATTTCATTCGAAGTAAAAAATTACACAAGCATGAAATGGTGGGTTGCACTGGAAATGCCTATAAATTGGGAATAGTTTACACCTTGTTGGAAGGTTTTGGGTTTGTGTAAACAAATGCAGGAGTTGATAATCCAACAAAGGTGCCGTCTTCTGCAATTGTTCTGTAAAACGACTTAGTTCCCAAGTCTGGTAGATTAGGAAATTCCCCTAACAATTCCATAATTGCTCATGAACAATTCAATACATGTGCAACCTTTATGTAAAGTTTCAGAGATATCTGTTGAAAGCTATAGGGGTAGTAGATTTCACAATATAGGTACTGTCTTCTGCAAATGTCCTGATAAATGACTAAGTTCTGGAAAATTAGGAAAAAATACTGGAATAATTCGATAACAGCAGGTGCACAACTTCAATACATGTGCAACCTTTCTGTGAAGTTTCAAAGATTTCTGTTGAAAACTGTATGAGAAGTTGATTACACAAAGTATATACTTTATTTCTCCTGCCAGCCAGTTGACTTCACATACTATAACAAAATTTCAAAGTTCAAAACATAGTGAATCAAAAATTCCTGTCGATATGCACAACTACATATGGTGTCCTTCATTCCTACTTAACTTTATAAAACAGAGGAGATGCGTTTTGAAGAATATAACTGAGGGACAGACAGACCAGTGAAAACCATTATACCTTCTGCAACTTCAATGCGTGAGGTATAAATATGATGTTTATGTACTTGAATGAAAAGAAAATATCAGAAATACATGATGTAATATTTAACATATTTTAATTATAGCATTATTATTATAACAAGTCATTTAATTCTTTGTCTCAATATTATTGTTAATGTCTCAATGAGTCTATATTTTCCAACACGCTTCAGTGATTTTGCAAGCTCAATAACTGGACGTTCATGTTTTCCAGTATGTGGGCTTTTTTTCCATTTCTTGAACACTTTTCGGGTTTGTTCCTTGAGATCCTTATGCTTTCGTTCAATATTCTCAAGATCACTAACAGCCAGTCCTAATTCTATACCAAGTTGAATTGTTGCACTCCCTACATGATGAGACAAGTCCTCCAATGTTGCATCATCTGGTCTCCATGCCTTCATATCGTCCGAGAAATCTAAGGAAAAAACGGCATAAACAGGTTATTACAACATTAAATTAATATATGGTTTTGTTTATTCGTTTGAATGGTGTTAAATTCAACTTTCAGCTATTTTTCAGCACAATCATTCCACACAGCTTTTATTGGGGAGAAAGCAGAAAGTCCTCAACCGTCAGTAGAAAACTATCAATCCTTGTCAACTAAGATTGGAGTTGAGCACACCCTGCCTGCAGAGAGACAACAACCAGCAACCTAAGTGTTGAGTGGCTGCTGATAACTGTCAAAAATACCACAAACAACAAACACATTTAAACATTAATGAACACTGTGTAATGGGTTATCACTCATTATTTTTGATAGTGCATTACCATATATTTAGCAAAGCACTTGTATATTCAATAAGGTTTCTTCCCTTTCACCTATATCAATCCAGAGACACAAATATGACCTATTTTGTATATGTAGCGAATACTCTCGGAACATCTCTAGCTTGTGAAGGTAAATATATGATCAATATAAAAATAAATGGCAAATTCTTTATCCCATGATACATTGACGTTCGATCTATAGCAGACATCGTTGTATTACAAAAATCCAAAACAAAAATGTTTTCATAATAACACGTCCATATTCTATTTGATACATTTATTGTTAACAAGAGACTTGGGTTTGTATACATTGCAAACCACGAGATCTTAACCATCTCCAGCATAACTAATTTACTGTATCAAAATGAACATAACCGAATTTAAAAATGTTGATTAATTGTGGGAAAATAACTGTCGATTTAAATTTGAACCAAGTCAACAGGAATATATGCATGAATTGTGTTTAAATTTCCTGTATTGGCATTACAGATGTGTAAGGATGTTATGTTATCACAAGCAACATAACTTTAACAGCAATATTTAATGATACCGACTATTTTCTGTTGCGATTTCTGTTTATGTGAACAAGATGTTCGCGAATACGGATTGTTTAGTTGTGATTTTTGTTTATTTTAGCTAGATGTTCTGGAATAAGGATTGTTTAGTTGTGATTTTTTTATTTGACCAAGATGTTGTGAAAAACAGGCTGTTTTTGTGATTTCTGTTCACGTAAACTTCATGTTCTGCAATAGACTGTTTAGTTGTGATTTTTTATTAGATGAACAAGATGTTCTGCATGGAGACTTTTTGGGTGATTTCTGATTTGGTAAACAAGATTTTCTGAAATGCCGACTGTTCAGCTGTGATTTCTGATTTGCCAAACAAGATGTTCTATAAAACGGACTGCTTAGTTCTTATTTCTATTTGTTTTGGAATACAAACTTGTTTTGTTGTGCAAATGTGATCGAGGTGACCAAGGGTTTCTAGAAAACAGATTTTTCAAAATGTTCTAAACGACTATTTAGTTGCGATTTCTGTTTTGGTGAACAAGATCTGTTTACTGGAACAAGATGTTATTGAATACCAACTGCAAGATATTGTGATTTCAGAGTGTAATATATACATTTGACGATAAAAACAGTTATTGTACGTCCAGTTGTAGAAAACACATATCTGTTAGAATATAAGTGTACAAACCTTCTTCAAACTTTATGTCACGAACAACCTGAAGAAATAGAGAAAATGTTTATAATAATAATTAAGAAGACCCATCATTGCATATAAAGAGCAAATATGTATCATAAAAAGTTTTCCTACCGCAGGTCGGGGGTTCTCTCCGGGTACTCCGGCTTCCTCCCCCAATAAAAACTGGACGCCATGAAATAGCTGAAAAATGGCTGAAAGTGGCGTTAAAACACCATTCAAACAAACAAACAAATCATAAATAACAAGACTTATTATTTACGATTATAAATACCATCAGAAGTAGCTCTCACAGTAGGGGCTTGTTTCCTTCCCAAAGCTTAGGGTTTTCACTGGGTCCCCAATAAAAAGTGGATGAATTAATATAGCTGAAAATTGTTGGCATTAAATCTCATTTTAACAAACAAACATCCCACAAATGGTCATTATTCATTTGAACATGCATACAACTAGACTTGGTACTAGTACACCAAAATCCTACTTCAGGTAAAAGAAATATCAAAATATATTCTATAACTCATTTAAAGTCATTCAAGTCATAATGTTCGTATCTGAGTATATAAAAACTAAATAAAAATGAGCTATTAATCCAACATGGAGCGAAGTTGTGGAGTTGAAATGTTACCATGGTGATAAAAAGGTATTTGTGTCATATGAATAACATTTTTCACCTTTCATATCATGTAATGTAATAATTAATACCTTGCACAATAAACAAATATCCTCTTTGTTTCTTTGTAATGTTTCTAACAGAACTTTAAATGTTGGAGATTTTGCAGACTCTCTCCAGTGCCATAATGCATAAAAATGCATATCTTCTGGATCTCGTTTGTCGAACCGAGTTTCCAGATTGTCCCATTTTGTTTTCTGGAGGCCAAGATCAAGAAACATATTTCTAGTTTGATCATGATTCAGGTCAGCACCTATTCGCCTGAGGTGTTTAGCTCCTGGATATTGTTCCAACCAAGTCCTTTCGAGACCTAAAATACAAATGCTAGCGAAGTCAAGAGGGGTTTAATGACTTGAGTGAACTGTTTAATATCAGATGAAAAAATGACTGCAGTAAATAGTTCTATATCAGATAATGACCGGGCAAGGATAAATGTGAGTAGAATTTCTGGTGGACAACCAGAAGCAGTTGTTTAGATCACACAGTTGGCGGGCAAAACAAGTGTATAGTCTGATACACCAACCAACAAACGCTAAGACACATTATAGCATACAGAAATATACTAGTGAAAACCAGTGCAAAGCAAATAAAATGTTGCATTCCTCAGAGTGTATCTGATTTCAGTGCTGTTGATTTCAAAATCAATGTTCCTGTTTAAAATTGTACATGTAACTGCAACTGCAAATATTTAGATATAATAAAAATTAGTACTAAACAGTCCTGAAAAAAAAACAAAAAATTAAAATAACATTCTAGATTTTGTCTATGTCAATCATAAATTTGTGTGAATAAAGGTAGATAACAAATGGTAAGAATATAGGATTTTGAGTCTAATACCTTGGAGCTTTTTTTTTTTTTGGGGGGGGGTGGCTATGTGGATGCAAAAAACCCCGTGTGTTCCTTATAAATTCTGAGGTAATCTTTTGTATTGATCAATTGTAGGGAGTAACAATATTAAAACAAGACAATAACTTTCATGTACATGTAGTACAATTACAACATTGACAAGCACTAACTTGTGCTAAGTATACCCCCACTTGACTAAGTCGCCTCCGAAAAAAGTGGAAAATGAATGATCTAGAAAGATGAGGCACGATACAACTCATCATGCACCAAATTTGAAATCAATACTTTTAGTAGAAGCCGAGAAATCTGTTACGAAAAATTTTCCTATTTTGACCCTTGAAACAGTCTGTCAGCTCAGATAACATGAAGTAAAGAACTGACTGACATGGAAAAGGGAGGCATGGTACAACTCATCATAATACAGCTGCATGCACTAAATTTGAAACAAGTGTGGACTGTGAGCACGCTCATAAAGGATACTCCCCGCTTCGCTTCAAGTCCATTATCTCCCCATAATTTTCGACAGCGACAAAAAGTCTTCATGCACATCCACATATGATGTACTTCCTTCATCTGTCAAACGGTTTAGGAGGAGTTGAGCTTACGAGGTCCCGCACTGAATACTTTATTTAAAAAGTCCAATTATCTCCCCTGAAAAATATCTGACAGCAATGAAAATTCTTCATGCACATCTTCATATGATCTACATGATGTACTTCCTTCATGTAAAGTAAAGTTTCATCAAAATCTGTCCAGCGGTTTAGGAGGAGAAGCGCTTACAAGTGTACTGGAATGGCTAGTATTATTGGTACATTTGTCGAAATGACTCGGTAATGTGTACTGGAATGGCTAGTATTATTGGTACATTTGTCGAAATGACTCGGTAATGTGTACTGGAATGGCTACTATTATTGGTACATTTGTCGAAATGACTCGGTAATGTGTACTGGAATGGCTAATATTATTGGTACATTTGTCATTTCTTCCCATAAAGCAAACAAATAACTTAATCTAACCACAACTAATGTTCAATTACCACCTATGTAAGTTCATCATTAATTAAATTGTTTTAATACATAGCTAAATAATTTTTAACAATTTCTTTATTTCTATCATTTCATGCCCTTTTAACATGTTAGTAAAATATTATTTTTACTAAAATATTATGTGAGCTCAACAACATCACTAAGACACCCAACCGCACAAGATGCCAATAATCAGGATTGAACAGGACATGCATCTGGCTTAATTGTTTTTTTTAGACTAAGTCATAGTACAGGCCACTTATCATAGTTATAACGACAAAGATATATGTTGAAACTTACCTGGACATCTTTCTGTACATTTCTCGCCTTGAATGGGCTCCTACAATAAAAAAAATTCATTTCTCCTGTTAAGTTACAATGCTGTCAGAGAATTATTGTTTTTTTTGCATAATTATCTGATATCTCGTTCACCTGCTTATTGAAAATATATATTTTTAAATAATGGGTAGTAGTGCAGTTCTAATATTTGTACCAATAATGTAGCCATAACGATTTAGGGTTTCTGTTCTGAGCGTCTACAGTTGACTGGTCTGGGTAGCCATCAAGATTTAGGATTGCTGTCCGGAGCATCCATCATTGACTGTTCTGGGTAGCCATCGAGATTAAGGGTTGCTGTCCGGAGCATCCATCATTGACTGTTCTGGGTAGCCATCAAGATTTAGGGTTGCTGTCCGGAGCATCCATCATTGACTGATCTATGTAGCCATCGAGATTTAGGGTTGCTGTCCAGAGCATCCACAAATGACAGATCTGGGTAGCCATGAAGATTTAGGATTGAAGTCCGAGCATCCATCATTGACTGATCTGGGTAGCCATCAAGATTTAGGGTTTCTGTTCTGAGCGTCTACAGTTGACTGATCTGGGTAGCCATCAAGACTTAGGGTTGCTGTCCGGAGCATCCATCATTGACTGTTCTGGGTAGCCATCAAGATTTAGGGTTTCTGTTCTGAGCGTCTACAGTTGACTGATCTGGGTAGCCATCAAGACTTAGGGTTGCTGTCCGGAGCATCCATCATTGACTGTTCTGGGTAGCCATCAAGATTTAGGATTGCTGTCTGGAGCATCCATCATTGACTGTTCTGGGTAGCCATCAAGATTTAGGGTTGCTGTCCGGAGCATCCATCATTGACTGATCTATGTAGCCATCGAGATTTAGGGTTGCTGTCCAGAGCATCCACAAATGACAGATCTGGGAAGCCATGAAGATTTAGGATTGAAGTCCGAGCATCCATCATTGACTGTCCTTGGTAGCCATCAAGATTTAGGGTTTCTGTTCTGAGCGTCTACAGTTGACTGATCTGGGTAGCCATCAAGACTTAGGGTTGCTGTCCGGAGCATCCATCATTGACTGTTCTGGGTAGCCATCAAGATTTAGGGTTTCTGTTCTGAGCGTCTACAGTTGACTGATCTGGGTAGCCATCAAGATTTAGGGTTGCTGTCCGGAGCATCTATCATTGACTGTTCTGGGTAGCCATCAAGATTTAGGATTGAAGTCCGAGCATCCATCATTGACTGTCCTGGGTAGCCATCAAGATTTAGGGTTTCTGTTCTGAGCGTCTACAGTTGACTGATCTGGGTAGCCATCAAGACTTAGGGTTGCTGTCCGGAGCATCCATCATTGACTGTTCTGGGTAGCCATCAAGATTTAGGATTACTGTCTGGAGCATCCATCATTGACTGTTCTGGGTAGCCATCAAGATTTAGGGTTGCTGTCCGGAGCATCTATCATTGACTGTTCTGGGTAGCTATCAAGATTTAGGGTTTCTGTTCTGAGCGTCTACAGTTGACTGATCTGGGTAGCCATCAAGACTTAGGGTTGCTGTCTGGAGCATCCATCATTGACTGTTCTAGGTAGCCATCAAGATTTGGGTTTGTTGCCCCCTAGCATCCACAGTTGGCTGATCTGGGTTAAGCCATCAAGATTTAGGGTTGCTGTCCTGAGCATCCATCATTGACTGTTCTGGGTAGCCATCAAGATTTAGGATTGCTGTCTGGAGCATCCATCATTGACTGTTCTGGGTAGCCATCAAGACTTAGGGTTGCTGTCCGGAGCATCCATCATTGACTGTTCTGGGTAGCCATCAAGATTTGGGTTTGCTATGTGTAAAATCAATTGTCTTGTCACGAACATTACAGAGCGATTGGAGCGATTAACTCTCTTTGCATGTTAATGATGTGGATGATTAGTAGTAGCATTATTTTTTATATCAAGTGCAAAATTACAATCCACCATTCCAGATGTTTCTAGTTACAAACACAATTAGCTGCTAATTTTCAATAATATATTGCAAAGATAAAATAATTTGACTTTTATATTGTCAAACAATATATTACTCTAAGGTGTAAATGAAAATATTTTTGATAATTTCTATTATTAAAGTGGATGACTCGTAATAGTTTATTATACTACCTGGCATTAGGTTTCTATTGTGTTGAATTCAATATGATACACACATGTTATTATTGGTGTATTTTAACCAGTTATACTACACACCATACCAAATTTGATTTACAATCAGTAATTTACAGGCTGATTATTACTACTTAAAAAGTCACCAAATACTTACTTTGTCAGAGAACCATAATGACACATCATGGGTCATATCATGTTGTATTTTATGCTGGCTGCACTCCCAAGGTTGACATGTTGCAATTGTTTTTTTATTTTCTTCAAAACAAAGGCCATCATTACATGGTACACCAAATTCGATGGTAAAGGGGAATTGCATACTCCTTTGGTGTGCAGTGTTGGCGATGGCACAGTAGAAGTCTGTTGTTCCTATGATACTCCTGGTGAGACACTCTTGTACTGTTGAAGCAATGGAGGGCTCGATGTCCGATTTGCTTTGTTCGTGCATTAATGCCAGTATGATTCTATTTTCCTCAACATATGCTTGAACTTGATGCTTACTGTCAATGGTGACAACAGCACTATCAGTAAACAGTTGTAATTTGTTAATATCTGTATTTAAATTCCTCAGTACAATAAATGATCCAAGAAAACGATACAGTAAAGCAGGCGGTATTATCTGTTCTGTGAATCTATATGCCAGGTAGATGCATTTTTCTTTATGAAATGTGTCTTCAAATGGCCGGTCTGTAATCATAGTAGGCACAATGAAGTAACTACTCTCAGACAGTGTCTTTGGTTCTAACATAATGTCCAAACGGACTAGCATGTTAATCATAAATTCCCTGAATGGAAATATATGCTTGAAATCTGTTTGCTGCCAAAGTTGAAGAATGGCTGATTTCTCAATAATGCCTGTTGTGCTTAAGTTTTTATATATTTCTCCTACGGCTTGATCCTTAGGCCAAAATAACTTTTCTGTTACTATGGAACGCAGGACATCAATCAGATATGCAGGATCTGTCACAACATATTCCCTCAGATTATCTTCATCAAAATAGATAAGTTTTCCTAAAGCGTGCTGAACTTTCAAAAATGTATCGAGTTCTTTTGGCTGGAGTGACATTCCCTCATTCTTGGTGTTTAAGGCTTTGACTTCTGTAATGGATAAAATCTTCTTTCCATCTGAAGCTTGTTTTGCCAGTTGTAGTTCTAGTGGAACAAACTTGGTGGGCATTGGTTCACCCCAGGATGGATGCTCAAAGGCAACATCTATCAAAGCATCACGGAGTGCAGCAAGATCTTCATCATTTTTGTCTTTCGCATCGAGGAAAAACAGCTGATCAATCAGGAGATGGTCTTTACCTGCATGACTTCTGAACAGCGTTTTCAATTTGTCTTTGATAGTATTTCTTTGCTGGTCAACATTAGTCTGAAAGAAAACATAGAAATGTTTCCACCTTTACAGACAATTATGAGTACACAATTTAACAGGCACTGGTTGTACAAACACAATTTTCATTAACTAAATCTGTTCGTAAGAGCTAGTCAAGGGATGTAGGACACCACATGACAATGTTTCTAAAACATCTTGGAATAGATATCACATTATCAGTACAATTGATGAAAATTTCTTCATTTACTCTAAAATTCCAAAAAGTATATATAACTGAAAGACTAAGACTATAATATCAATTTATTAATGATTTATGTTTGCCAGTTTTCTGATCTTATCCAAAACTTAGAATTTTGGTACTTAATCCCTTGGAAATGAGCCCTGGAATCCCATAGTTTATTCTTAATTATAATAATTTGTATGAAAAACAAACTAAGTTGCTTTTTGAAAAAAAAATTTGGTAACACTATAGGCTCCCAGGAGCCTGTAATTGTTCAGCTGGAATCCAAATGACTATATTTAAATTTTTTAAATTAAAAGTTTCAGTCTAGTTGTTATAGCTTTTAAGTAACTGTGCAAAAACTATATATTTCTTCAAACATTTTAGTTACAATGACTCCTATAAGGTGCCATCAGACAATTTGTAGGCAATGTCCTTTAGGGTACTTTAAAAATTTACAGTTTTACTCTACTAACACATGTAGGTGTGTTATAGACTAATTTATAATTCAAAAACTGTTCATTTGTCCAAATTCATAATGAAGGGAAATAACTCCTATAAAGAGTCATCTTGCAATTTTGGACTAAGCAATCATTTGTAGGGCTTCTATTGCTGTCATTTGTGCAATTTACAGTTTCAATCTAGCTGCTATAGTTTCATACCAAAATAGCCATTTAAGGGCAATAAGGAGTCATCTGCCAATTTCAAACTAAATAAGTGAATTGTAGGGCTTGTATTGCTGATCATTTTTGCTATTTACAGTTTTACTCTAGCTAGTTTTAAAGTTATAGGACAAAAACGCGAAATTTCATAAAAAAATTCCATTTAAGGGCAATAACTCATAAAGGAGTCATTTGACTATTTCAGACAAATCAAGTTAATTATAGGGCTTTTATTGCTGATCATTTTTGCCATTCATAGTTTCACTCTACCTCGTATAGTTTTCAGGTTATATTGTAAAAACCAAAAATTTTGTCAAAAAATCGTTAATAAAGGGCAATAACTCCTACAAGAAGCCAATACACAACTTCACACTAATAGCAACTATTGTAGACATAAATGTGCTGATTAATTTGAAGTAATGGTTTTCTCTACAGCTATTATAATTTTTGAGATAATGATCAAAAACCTGTGTTGACCCCCATGTTCTATTTTTAGTAACAGGGGCCATATTTGTCTGTTGATCAACACCCTGGGTACAAACTTGAAACGAGAACCCTAAGGATGATTGTGGGCAAGTTTGAAAAAAATATGCCCAGTGGTTTCAGAGAAGATTTTTGAAAAAGTTTACGACGGACGACAGACGCCAAGTGATGGCAAAAGCTCACCTGGACCTTCAGTCCAGGTGAGCTAAAAACTAACTAGGTAGGTTAACAGCAGGTGAGGGACTGACCTGAAATCAATTCCCAGGTTATGGGAGGCCATGCTATGCTGCATACTAAATTTCAAGAGAATGTGATAAGTAGTTGCTGTGAAAACTGTTATTAAAATTTTTCCTCACTTGCCCGCCCTCCCGAAATTCACCATATTATAGTAGTAAGCTGCATTTTCACTCTGTGAAATAAGGCCAAAAATCATTTACCTCATTAGGGATTCAGTGTATGTATCCTGAACCTCCTAAAGGATTAAGTGTATGTATCCTGAACCTCATTAAAAATTCACATGATAAAGAAATTGAGAGAAACAAATTTGGTGATATGTACGTTCCTTACCGTTTTGTCTTTGTGGGTTGCCACAAATAAAATTCGGGGATATTTCTTGCCACTGGGTGTCATTGTCTTCTCACAGAATGTTAAAACTGAGTTAACCCAATGTAGGAGGAAATCTAAAATAAATAACATCATCAATTAGCTGCATTGACGAACAGGGGCTATATTGACTAACAGGGACAATTAACTGTATTGACTAACAGGGATAATTAAATTTATTAATTAACTTTATAATATATTTTGCTGAACCAATCCAATATGGATTGAACTAGTCCAATATTGGCATTGGCCTAATTGCAACCTGTATTGGCCTGAGAGATTTGGTCTAGTAAAGATATCATTACGTGATGATTTCTCTTTTGGCATAGTTATTGGTGCCTGGCCAGCTGTATTGTCCTTAAGCTGCGCCTAAGGCCAATACAGCAAGCCTTGGATCAATAACTAGGAAAATACTGCAAGCCTTGGACAATAACAAGGCCAATACAGCAAGCCTTGAACAATAACTAGGCCAATACAGCAAGCCTTGGATAATAACTAGGCCAATACAGCAAGCCTTGGACAATAACTAGGCCAATACAGCAAGCCTTGGACAATAACTAGGCCAATACAGCAAGCCTTTGACAATAACTAGGCCAATACAGCAAGCCTTTGACAATAACTAGGCCAATACAGCAAGCCTTGGATCAATAACTAGGCCAATACAGCAAGTCTTGGACATAAACTAGGCCAATACAGCAAGCCTTGGACAATAACTAGGCTAATACAGCAAGCCTTGGACAATAACTAGGCCAATACAGCAAGCCTTGGACAATAACTAGGCCTATACAGCAAGCCTTGGACAATAACTAGGCTTATCCAGCAAACACTTGACAATAACTGGGCCAATACAGCAAGCCTTGGACAATAACTAGGCCAATACAGCAAGCCTTGTACAATAACAAGGCCAATACAGCAAGCCTTGGACAATAACTAGGCCAATACAGCAAGCCTTGGACAATAACTAGGCCAATACAGCAAGCCTTGGAAAATAACTAGACCAATACAGCAAGCCTTGGACAATAACTAGGCCTATACAGCAAGCCTTGGACAATAACTAGGCTTATCCAGCAAATCTTTGACAATAACTGGGCCAATACAGCAAGCCTTGGACAATAACTAGGCCAATACAGCAAGCCCTGTACAATAACAAGGCCAATACAGCAAGCCTTGGACAATAACTAGGCTAATACAGCAAGCCTTGGACAATAACTAGGCCAATACAGCAAGCCTTGTACAATAACAAGGCCAATACAACAAGCCTTGGACAATAACTAGGCCAATACAGCAAGCCTTGTACAATAACTAGGCCAATACAGCAAGCCTTGGACAATAACTAGACTTATCCAGCAAACCTTTGACAATAACTGGGCCAATACAGCAAGCCTTGGACAATAACTAGGCCAATACAGCAAGCCTTGTACAATAACAAGGCCAATACAGCAAGCCTTGGATAATAACTAGGCCAATACAGCAAGCCTTGGACAATAACTAGGCCAATACAGCAAGCCTTGTACAATAACAAGGCCAATACAGCAAGCCTTGGACAATAACTAGGTCAATACAGCAAGCCTTGTACAATAACTAGGCCAATACAGCAAGCCTTGGACAATAACTAGGCCAATACAGCAAGCCTTGGACAATAACAAGGCCTATACAGCAAGCCTTGGACAATAACTAGGCCAATACAGCAAGCCTTGTACAATAACAAGGCCAATACAGCAAGCCTTGGACAATAACTAGGCCAATACAGCAAGCCTTGTACAATAACTAGGCCAATACAGCAAGCCTTGGACAATAACTAGGCTTATCCAGCAAACCTTTGACAATAACTGGGCCAATACAGCAAGCCTTGGACAATAACTAGGCCAATACAGCAAGCCTTGTACAATAACAAGGCCAATACAGCAAGCCTTGGACAATAACTAGGCCAATACAGCAAGCCTTGGACAATAACTAGGCCAATACAGCAAGCCTTGTACAATAACAAGGCCAATACAGCAAGCCTTGGACAATAACAAGGCCAATACAGCAAGCCTTGTACAATAACTAGGCCAATACAGCAAGCCTTGGACAACAACTAGGCCAATACAGCAAGCCTTGGACAATAACAAGGCCAATACAGCAAGCCTTGGACAATAACTAGGCCAATACAGCAAGCCTTGGACAATAACTAGGCCAATACAGCAAGCCTTGGACAATAACTAGGCCTATACAGCAAGCCTTGGACAATAACTAGGCCAATACAGCAAGCCTTGGACAATTACTAGGCCTATACAGCAAGCCTTGGACAATAACTAGGCCAATACAGCAAGCCTTGGACAATAACTAGGCCAATACAGCAAGCCTTGGATCAATGACTAGGCCAATAGAGCAAGCCTTGGACAATAACTAGGCCAATACAGCAAGCCTTGGACAATAACTAGGCCAATACAGCAAGCCTTGGACAATAACTAGGCCAATACAGCAAGCCTTGGATATATAACTAGGCCAATACAGTAAGCCTTGGACAATAGCTAGGCCAATAAAGCAAGCCTTGGACAATAACAAGGCCTATACAGCAAGCCTTGGACAATAACTAGGCCAATACAGCAAGTCTTGGACAATAACTAGGCCAATACAGCAAGCCTTGGACAATAACTAGGCCTATACAGCAAGACTTGCATCAATAACTAGGCCAATACAGCAACCCTTGGACAATAACTAGGCCAATACAGCAAGCCTTGGATCAATAACTAGGCCAATACAGCAAGCCTTGGATCAATAACTAGGCCAATACAGAAAGTCTTGGATCAATAACTAGGCCTATACAGCAAGCCTTGGATCAATAACTAGGCCAACACAGCAAGCCTTGGACAATAACTAGGCCAATACAGCAAGCCTTGGACAATAACTAGGCCAATACAGCAAGCCTTGGACAATAACTAGGCGAATATAGCAAGCCTCCGACAATAACTAGGCCAATACAGCAAGCCTTGGACAATAACTAGGCCAATACAGCAAGCCTTGGACAATAACTAGGCGAATATAGCAAGCCTTCGACAATAACTAGGCCAATACAGCAAGCCTTGGACAATAACTAGGCCAATACAGCAAGTCTTGGACAAAAACTAGGCGAATATAGCAAGCCTTGGACAATAGCTAGGCCAATACAGCAAGCCTTGGACAATGATTAGGCCCATACAGCAAGCCTTGGACAATGACTAGGCCAATACAGCAAGCCTTGGACCATGACTAGGCATACACAGCAAGCCTTGGACAATAACTAGGCCAACACAGCAAGCTTTGGACAATAACTAGGCCAACAGAGCAAGCCTTGGACAAAAACTAGGCCAATACAGCAAGCCTTGGACAAAAACTAGGCCAATACAGCAAGCCTTGGACAATAACTAGGCCAATACAGCAAGCCTTGGACAATAACTAGGCCAAAACAGCAAGCCTTGGATCAATAACTAGGCCAATAGAGCAAGCCTTGGACAATAACTAGGCCAATACAGCAAGCCTTGGACAATAACTAGACCAATACAGCAAGCCTTGGACAATTACAAGGCCTATACAGCAAGCCTTGGATAATAACTAGGCCAATACAGCAAGCATTGGACAATAACTAGGCCAATACAGCAAGCCTTGGACAATAAATAGCCCAATACAGCAAGCCTTGGACAATAACCAGGCCTATACAGCAAGCCTTGGACAATAACTAGGCCAATACAGCAAGACTTGGACAATAACTAGGCCTATACAGGAAGACTTAGACAATAACTAGGCCAATACAGCAAGTCTTGGACAATTACTAGGCCAATACAGCAAGCCTTGGATCAATAACTAGGCCAATACAGCAAGCCTTGAACAATAACTAGGCCAATACAGCAAGTCTTGGACAATAACTAGGCCAATACAGAAAGCCTTGGATCAATAACTAGGCCAATACAGAAAGCCTTGGACAATAACTAGGCCAATAGAGCAAGCCTTGGACAATAACGGCCAATACAGCAAGCCTTGGACAATAACTAGGCCTATACAGCAAGCCTTGGACAATAACTAGGCCAATACAGCAAGCCTTTGACAATAACTAGGCCAATACAGCAAGCCTTGGACAATAACTAGGCCAATACAGCAAGCCTTGGACAATAACTAGGCCAATACAGCAAGCCTTGGACAATAACTAGGCCAATACAGCAAGCCTTGGACAATAACTAGGCCAATACAGCAAGCCTTGGACAATAACTAGGCCAATACAGCAAGCCTTGGACAATAACTAGGCCTATACAGCAAGCCTTGTACAATAACTAGGCCAATACAGCAAGCCTTTGACAATAACTAGGCCAATACAGCAAGCCTTGGACAACAACTAGGCCAATACAGAAAGCCTTGGACAATAACTAGGCCAATACAGCAAGCCTTGGACAATAACTAGGCCAATACAGCAAGCCTTGGACAATAACTAGGCCCATACAGCAAGCCTTGTACAATAACTAGGCCAATACAGCAAGCCTTGGACAATAACTAGGCCAATACAGCAAGCCTTGGACAATAACTAGGCCAATATAGCAAGCCTTGGACAATAACTAGGCCAATACAGCAAGCCTTGGACAATAACTAGGCCAATACAGCAAGCCTTGGACAATAACTAGGCCAATACAGCAAGCCTTGGACAATAACTAGGCCAATACAGCAAGCCTTGGACAATAACTAGGCCAATACAGCAAGCCTTGGACAATAACTAGGCCAATACAGTAAGTCTTGGACAATAACTAGGCCTATACAGCAAGCCTTGGATCAATAACTAGGCCAATACAGCAAGCCTTGGACAATAACTAGGCCAATACAGCAAGCCTTGGACAATAACTAGGCCAATACAGCAAGCCTTGGATCAATAACTAGGCCAATACAGCAAGCCTTGGACAATAACTAGGCCTACACAGCAAGCGTTGGACAATAACTAGGCCAATACAGAAAGCCTTGGATCAATAACTAGGCCAATACAGAAAGCTTTGGACAATAAAAAGGCCAATACAGCAAGCCTTGGACAATAACTAGGCCAATACAGAAATCATCACGTAATTATAACATTGACCAACAGGACAATTAGCTGTATTGACTAACATGACAATTAGCTGTATTGACTAACAGGGACAATTAGCTGTATTGCCTAACGAGGATAATAAACTGTATTGACTAACAGGGACATTAAGCTGTATTGACTAACAGGACAATTAGCTGTATTGCCTTACGAGGATAATAAACTGTATTGACTAACAGGGACATTAAGCTGTATTGACTAACAGGGACAATTAGCTGTATTGCCTAACGAGGATAATAAACTGTATTGACTAACAGAGCCAATTAGCTGCAATGACTAACAGGGACAATGAACTGTATTGATTAACAATGACAATTAACTGTATTGATTAACAGGGACAATTAGCTGTATTGATTAACAGGGACAATTAGCTGTATTGACTAACAGGGACAATTAGCTGTATTGACTAACAGAGACAATTAGCTGTATTGACTAACAGGGACAATTAGCTGTATTGACTAACATGGACAATTAGCTGTATTGCCTTACGAGGATAATAAACTGTATTGACTAACAGGGACATTAAGCTGTATTGACTAACAGGGACAATTAGCTGTATTGACTAACAGGACAATTAGCTGTATTGCCTTACGAGGATAATAAACTGTATTGACTAACAGGGACATTAAGCTGTATTGACTAACAGGGACAATTAGCTGTATTGCCTAACGAGGATAATAAACTGTATTGACTAACAGAGCCAATTAGCTGCAATGACTAACAGGGACAATGAACTGTATTGATTAACACGGACAATTAACTGTATTGACTAACAGGGACAATTAGCTGTATTGACTAACAGGGACAATTAAATGTATTGACTAACAAGGACAATTAACTGTAATGACTAACAGGGACAATTAGCTGTATTGACTAACAGGGACAATTAACTGTATTGACTAACAGGGACAATTAACTGTATTGACTAACAGGGACAATTAACTGTATTGACTAACAGGGACAATTAACTGTATTGACTAACAGGGACAATTAACTGTATTGACTAACAGGGACAATTAGCTGTATTGACTAACAGGGACAATTAAATGTATTGACTAACAAGGACAATTAACTGTAATGACTAACAGGGACAATTAGCTGTATTGACTAACAGGGACAATTAGCTGTATTGACTAACAGGGACCATTAGCTGTATTAGCTGTATTTACTAACAGGGACAATTGGCTGTATTGACTAAATGGGACAATAAGCTGTATTGACTAACAGGGACAATGAGCTGTATTGACTAACAGGGACATGTAGCTGTATTGACTAACAGGAACAATTAGCTGTATTGACTAACAGGGATAATGAGCTGTATTGACTTACAGGGACTTTTGTGTATGTTGCTGTTTCAGGGTGTCCGAGATGATGGATATAAGTTGTATGCACTGTTTCAGGACGTCCCCAGATGGCGAATACAAGGTCTATGCCACTGTTTCATAGCATCCCCAGGTGGCGTATATAAGATATATGGTGGATATAAGTTGTGTGCACTGTTTTAGGGCGTCCCAGGTGGCAGATACAAGTTGTATGCCACTGTTTCAGCAACCTATATACCAAATATGGTTACAGAGGAATTGACCTATGCCAAAACATTTTAACATAATTGCTGGACTGTGCATTTGAGGTCAAGGTCTGGTGACTTACTGGCAAGTACCCATTATAAGCTACCAATTAACCAAACTTGATGGACATAGGACTTAAGGTTGAAAACAACTTTTCAAAGTGTTGTCTCCACTCAGAAGCCAGATTCCCATATACATGTATATGTCTCGCCTCCAATGACAGGGGAAACAATATTAATCAATGACAGACAATTGACATTACAATCTAAGAGTGATATAATTTTTGTTACCTGCGGTGGTGGTTTTTCCTTTAAATCCTGGTAGAAAGGCCATGTCTGGCATATCTTCTGTTAAGTCTTTACTTCCATTGAAAGTAACGACAAAGGTTCCTCTACTGGAAATGAAAAGTTGGTGGGTCAAATAATAAATCTTCTGACCTCCAAAGTCCCAAATATCGATCGGCACAACAATCATCTTATAGTCTCCTTGGCGACACTCTTTTAAAACTAAAGCCATAATTTCATCATCTGAAGGACCTCCTTGTTCCGATTCATTACTCGGCCCAGTAGTAGAATTGACCCTGCTGGCAGCACCCAACATGGATGGTTCTTTCTGCGTAGGTCTCAGTGTTGCTTCTGAAAGAAACATGCTGTCTTTTAATAACACATTAGATTGTGATCAAACAATGATAAATAAATCCATGTAAACACAACCACCCTTACACAAAGTAACACACCATTCAATGTGCACACAACAAAATATAATTCTACCCATTCTATATACAACTGTATGTAATGTGATTCAACTGACTATATTTAATATATCAATTCTATGTATAACTGTATGTAATGTGATTCAACTGATTATATTTAATATACCAATTCTATGTATAACTGTATGTAATGTGATTCAACAGACTATATTTAATATACCAATTCTATGTAGAACTGTATGTAATGTGATTCAACTGACTGTATTTAATATACCAATTCTATGTATAACTGTATGTAATGTGATTCAACAGACTATATTTAATACACCAATTCTATGTATAACTGTATGTAATGTGATTCAACAGACCATATTTAATATACCAATTCTATGTAGAACTGTATGTAATGTGATTCAACTGACTATATTTAATATACAATTCTATGTATAACTGTATGTAATGTGATTCAACAGACTATATTTAATATACCAATTCTATGTAGAACTGTATGTAATGTGATTCAACTGACTATATTTAATATACAATTCTATGTATAACTGTATGTAATGTGATTCAACTGACTATATTTAATATACCAATTCTATGTATAACTGTATGTAATGTGATTCAACTGATTATATTTAATATACAATTCTATGTATAACTGTATGCAATGTGATGCAACTGACTATATTTAATATACCAATTCTATGTATAACTGTATGTAATGTGATTCAACTGACTATATTTAATATACCAATTCCATGTATAACTGTATGTAATGTGATTCAACTGACTATATTTAATATACCAATTCTATGTATAACTGTATGTAATGTGATTCAACTGACTATATTTAATATACCAATTAAATGTATAACTGTATGTAATGTGATTCAACTGACTATATTTAATATACCAATTCTATGTATAACTGTATGTAATGTGATACAACTGACTATATTTAATATACCAATTCTATGTATAACTGTATGTAATGTGATTCAACTGACTATATTTAATATACAATTCTATGTATAACTGTATGTAATGTGATTCAACAGACTATATTTAATATACCAATTCTATGTATAACTGTATGTAATGTGATTCAACAGACTATATTTAATATACCAATTCTATGTATAACTGTATGTAATGTGATACAACTGACTATATTTAATATACCAATTCTATGTATAACTGTATGTAATGTGATTCAACTGACTATATTTAATATACCAATTCTATGTATAACTGTATGTAATGTGATTCAACAGACTGTATTTAATATACCAATTCTATGTATAACTGTATGTAATGTGATTCAACTGACTATATTTAATATACAATTCTATGTATAACTGTATGTAATGTGATTCAACAGACTATATTTAATATACAATTCTATGTATAACTGTACGTAATGTGATTCAACAGACTATATTTAATATACCAATTCTATGTATAACTGTATGTAATGTGATTCAACAGACTATATTTAATATACCAATTCTATGTATAACTGTATGTAATGTGATTCAACAGATTATATTTAATATACCAATTCTATGTATAACTGTATGTAATGTGATTCAACAGACTATATTTAATATACAATTCTATGTATAACTGTATGTAATGTGATTCAACTGACTATATTTAATATACCAATTCTATGTATAACTGTATGTAATGTGATTCAACAGACTATATTTAATATACCAATTCTATGTATAACTGTATGTAATGTGATTCAACTGACTATATTTAATATACCAATTCTATGTATAACTGTATGTAATGTGATTCAACAGACTATATTTAATATACCAATTCTATGTATAACTGTATGTAATGTAATTCAACTGATTATATTTAATATACCAATTCTATGTATAACTGTATGTAATGTGATTCAACTGACTATATTTAATATACAATTCTATGTATAACTGTATGTAATGTGATTCAACAGACTATATTTAATATACCAATTCTATGTATAACTGTATGTAATGTGATTCAACTGACTATATTTAATATACAATTCTATGTAAAACTGTATGTAATGTGATTCAACTGACTATATTTAATATACAATTCTATGTAAAACTGTATGTAATGTGATTCAACTGACTATATTTAATATACCAATTCTATGTATAACTGTATGTAATGTGATTCAACAGACTATATTTAATATACCAATTCTATGTATAACTGTATGTAATGTGATTCAACTGACTATATTTAATATACAATTCTATGTATAACTGTATGTAATGTGATTCAACTGACTATATTTAATATACCAATTCTATGTATAACTGTATGTAATGTGATTCAACAGATTATATTTAATATACCAATTCTATGTATAACTGTATGTAATGTGATTCAACAGACTATATTTAATATACAATTCTATGTATAACTGTATGTAATGTGATTCAACTGACTATATTTAATATACCAATTCTATGTATAACTGTATGTAATGTGATTCAACAGACTATATTTAATATACCAATTCTATGTATAACTGTATGTAATGTGATTCAACTGATTATATTTAATATACCAATTCTATGTATAACTGTATGTAATGTGATTCAACAGACTATATTTAATATACAATTCTATGTATAACTGTATGTAATGTGATTCAACTGACTATATTTAATATACCAATTCTATGTATAACTGTATGTAATGTGATTCAACTGACTATATTTAATATACCAATTCTATGTATAATTGTTTGTATGTTAACTGTGATTCAACAATACTTAATATTAAATCAAATGGTACAGATGTTATTTCCCATGAATTATGGATTTAATTATCATGTCATTGTTTATTTGTATCCTTCAGTTATGAGTTGCAATGTGTCTTGGGATTTGTAAAACACTTCATTGTCATAAAAGTGGTATTTGAATTATCTCCTCTTTGCATTTGAGGCAGAATTTGTATAACATTTTGTTATCAGACAGTTGGTGTTTGGATTATCTCCACTTTGTATGTGACATATGATTTGTACATGTATAATATTTTGTTATCAGACAGGTGGTGTTTGGATTATCTCCACTTTGTATGTAACATAAGATTTGTATAACATTTTGTTATTAGACAGTTGGTGTTTGTATTATCTCCACTTTGTATGTGACATAAAATTTGTATGATATTTTGTTATCAGACAGTTGGTGTTTGGATTATCTTCACTTTGTATGTGACAGATGATTTGTATAACATTTTGTTATCAGACAGTTGGTGTTTGGATTATCTCCACTTTGTATGTGACATAAGATTTGTAAAACATTTCGTTATTAGACAGTTGGTGTTTGTATTATCTCCACTTTGTATGTGACATAACATTTGTATAATATTTTGTTATCAGACAGATGGTGTTTGTATTATCTCCACTTTGTATGTGACATAAGATTTGTCTAACATTTTGTTATCAGACAGTTGGTGTTTGGATTATCTCCACTTTGTATGTGACATAAGATTTGTATAACATTTTGTTATCAGATAGTTGATGTTTAGATTATCTCCTCTTTGTATGTGACATAAGATTTGTATAACATTTTGTTATCAAACAGCTGGTGTTCAGATTATCTCCACTTTGTATGTGACATAAGATTTGTACATGTATAATATTTTGTTATCAGACAGTTGGTGTTTGGATTATCTCCTCTTTGTATGTGACATAAGATTTGTATAACATTTTGTTATCAGAGAGTCGGTCCTTGGATTATCTCCACTTTGTATGTGACATAGGATTTGTATAACATTTTGTTATCAGAGAGTCGGTCATTGTATTATCTCCACTTTGAATGTGACATAAGATTTGTATAACATTTTGTTATCAGAGAGTCGGTCCTTGGATTATCTCCACTTTGTATGTGACATAGGATTTGTATAACATTTTGTTATCAGAGAGTCGGTCCTTGTATTATCTCCACTTTGTATTTGACGTAGGATTTGTATAACATTTTGTTATCAGAGAGTCGGTCATTGTATTATCTCCACTTTGAATGTGACATAAGATTTGTATAACATTTTGTTATCAGAGAGTCGGTCCTTGGATTATCTCCACTTTGTATTTGACATAGGATTTGTATAACATTTTGTTATTAGACAGTTGATGTTTAGATTATCTCCACTTTGTATGTGACAAATGATTTGTATAATATTTTGTTATCAGACAGTTGGTGTTTGGATTATCTCCTCCTAGTATGTGACATAAGATTTGTATAACATTTTGTTATCAGAGAGTCGGTCCTTGGATTATCTCCACTTTGTATGTGACATAGGATTTGTATAACATTTTGTTATCAGAGAGTCGGTCCTTGGATTATCTCCACTTTGTATGTGACATAAGATTTGTATAACATTTTTTATCAGACAGTTGGTGTTTGGATTATCTCCACTTTGTATGTGACATAAGATTTGTATAACATTTTGTTATCAGACAGTTGGTGTTTGGATTATCTCCACTTTGTATGTGACATAAGATTTGTATAACATTTTGTTATCAGAGAGTCAGTCCTTGGATTATCTCCACTTTGTATGTGACATAGGATTTGTATAATATTTTGTTATTAGACAGTTGATGTTTAGATTATCTCCACTTTGTATATGACAAATGATTTGTATAATATTTTGTTATCAGACAGTTGGTGTTTGGATTTGGAATAACATTTTTTGTGTACATTTTGTGTTAGCACAGTCTGCAACTATTTCTAATATGACGTGTTGAAAGGTTTTGAGACCAAAGGCATGGAAAAAAAAGATTTATGTATGAGCAACATGCGACGATGAGGGCATGCATGAAGAGCTGTTCCAATTACAAAACATTAGCTCCCACCAGAAAGCTATTGACGACATATTGATCTTATCAATGCTGACAGGCTATAAATATCTGTTTCAATATATTGTGCACTACATTGACAGAACAGCCAGTTTGTGGCAACAAATGTGTTGGCTAGGTAAATGTACCAGAATTGTTTTTACGGAGGCTGTACTCTATCATTGTTTTACAATGGGATGGCCATTTATGTCATTATTTTGTCCCCTCGCTTTCGTGATAGGCATGGCCATCACATTGTAAAACAAGGATAAACTGCAGCCACAGTGAATTATTTCCTCATTAGATGATTAAATTGTTGGATTTGTTAAACGTACTTAACCCCTAAACTCACCAGAAGGTTCTTGTAATGGCTGTGTCACAGTATTCTTCTTTGATTTCAGTAAACTCATTACAGCTGCATTGAGTATTGTACCTAAAAAAGAAAAACTGCTTTGAAGAAGCACTGATTTATATGATGTGTCTGTAATTATGTACATAGTTCATTCACAATAACAAAACAAAATGATCGGACGTTTGCTTTGTGTTCAAATGTCAAAATCAATAGATCAATATCTTGTTAGGGCAATACACAAATGTTGTGTAAAAATCAATATCTTGCCAGGGCAATACACAAATACTGCATCAAAATCAATAGGTCAATATCTTGTTAGAGCAATACACAAATGTTGCATCAAAATCAATAGACCAATATCTTGTTAGGGCAATACACAAATGTCATGTCAACATCAATAGATCAATATCTTATTAGGCAATCAGGCTTTCAAGCACCTTTTGGCAAAAAATAAGGGATAAATTTAGGGCACTTTTCCCCAAAAATAAGGGCAATTTTAAGGATTTTTTAGGACATTTTGTTGAAAATAAGGGATGTTAGTGCCATTAAATTATCACAAATGCACTATAGGTTGATATATATACTCACCTACAGGGACAAAACACATACAAAATGAACTTCTTACCAACAACACCAACTCATCAGCCATCAACAGACACATTCAGCAACAGATGATCCAATTATATTCCTGCAATTTGTTCTTCTGGATATCTGATGAATGTAGATCTGTTCATGTCTGTTGAGCTGGCATCTGGTAATAACACAAGTTCCTGGAAGTATACTAACACTAGAAAGTGAGTTAACTGCATTCTAAAACATGTAAATACTTGACCTTTTACAATAAATTATAGCTTAAAAAATTTTAATAAATTAATTTCAAAATGTAGGATTTTTCATGATTTTATAACGGCTTTTTAGGGCTTTTCAGAAAAAATAAGGAAATTTAGGGATGATGATAAAAAATAAGGAAAATTAGGAATATTTAGGGCCGCTTGAAAGTCTGGGCAATACACACATAATGTGTCAAATGTGCTCCTTAAATCTTCCTCATCAATCAACCATGTCAACTACAATATACTTAATATGCCTACATCAAGTTCATCAAGTATAATGCTATAACAAAAGAAATAACAGCATTAAAAGAAACAAAATAAAAATATCTGTTCTGCTTCTAGAAGTATTCTTCACAGTTTCATTTAGATATAAGCTGTATACCAGATTACCTTTTTTCAGAGACACCCATTTTTTGCTGTCTGTATCCATTGCTGCTCGCCCAAGATATATAAAAATGCCATCAGTAGAATTCCATGTGTCAGGGATTTCCTCCTCTACTAAGAGTTTGGCCAAGGTTGTTTTGCCTACACCATATGGTCCTACTAAATACACACGATTCCAGAAACATTCGTAGTTCCCTAGTTTGAGCATTTGTTTGAAATCGGATACAGTCTCAAGCCCAAGCTCGTTTAATTCTTCAAGGAGATCTGAAAAATAATTGCTTTACACTTAAATTTTAAACTCTTTCCTCATACGTCAGGTTTTCTGTGTCCACCAATCCACGACATATTTAGATAAGAAATTCCCCATATAACAGATTTTATATTACATCACAACTAAAAAACCAGTGTGGACACAGACAAATGTCTCGCCTGCATTCCGCATCAGTAACGAAAAAATTATATCATAAGCATTACGTAAATAGCATAAAATTGATATCATTTAAAACATACAATCCATGGTTACAGAGAAACGGACCTAACCAAACACCCTTAATGTAGTCACGGGACTGTGAAATTGAGGTCATAGTGAGTTGACACCTACCAGACACTCATGTACTAATTATTAGCAACCTATATACCAAGTACTCTCGAACTCAGATCGCTCGAACACTTATCAAAGTACGCAACTTTTCCCCTACATAATCAATGTTAAAATTGCTTCGATTTCTCGAAAACTCAAATAACTCGAACTAAAATTATTGACAGCTTCAATTACTAATTGGTCATAAATGGTGTAAAGATCGAAGCCATACCTGTAAAATGCCAATCTTGATCTTTAATAATATAATCCCTAATAATTAACCTAACTGTCATTAATTTGTATTTATGTGTGCCTTTGTCGGCAAATTTGTTGAAACAGGTTTTATTTAATTAAAATATGTGCCAATAAATTGATATCAAATCCGAATCGAGGTAATTGTGTAATGCAATAAAACTTATCAATCCTTGGGCAAAAAATTAAACAAGAAAAATAACATTAAACATTTTTTTGTATTTTAACAAAAACATTAATATGTAAAAATAAAATTTACATATGAAATGCAATGAAGAAACACAAGTTTGCTTTTCCAATGTGACATGAAATTAATTGAAATATATAAACCGACATCGATTCCAGTTTGCTCATGAACCATTTACAGACATCACAAGCCCCGGTTTGTCGAGCCATCAAAGCTGGACTGTACTGTCATCCTACCATGCGTGGTTACAGAGGAACTGCGCTAATCCAAAAGCTTTAACATAGTCGCTAGACTGTGAAATTGAGGTCAAGTTCAGCTGACATCTACCAGACAGTCATGTACTCTTCAGCAGCAACCTGTATACCAAATATTGTCATCCTACCATTCATAGTTACAGAGGAACTGCCTTAATATAAAAACTTGATCATAGTCGGTGGACCATGAAATTGAGGTCAAGGTCAGGTGACACCTACCAGACAGTCATATAATATTCATCAGCAACCTATATACATGTACCAAATATTATCATCCTACCATGCGTGGTTACAGAGGAACTGCCGTAATGCAAAAACTTTAACTTAAATTGAGGTCAAGGTCAGGTGACAGGTGACTGACCGGAACGTACTCATCATAAGCTACCACTGGCTAACAAAGATATGAAGCAAGATGTCAAGTGTTTACGCCGCCGCCGGATTCCCATATATATGTCTTGCCTCAAGCGACGAGACAAAAATTAATAAAGTTATTAGAAGGAAACTAGTGTTTAGAACTTACAGGAGTGGGATATCCTAAAACTAATTTTGTGAGAAAGCAAGCTTTTAATTGGCTGCATTCAGCATAATGTAGCCAATCAATAGAGTGTATTGTATCTTAGGAATTTCCTAACTGAATGTGTTAGGATTTTGTAAGATCGTTTATGTTGTTGCTTATCTGTTTATCATTCATATGAGAATAAGGAATAAAGATTTCTACTTTGTATATTGTAACACCTCAATGTTGTTAAATAACATTATTGCTGACAAATCACACTTTACTTTTAAACAATTAGCAGCTGTATAGTGCTATCAACTGTTGTTCAGCATGAATAAATCTTTTGAAATAAATAAACATTTCATTTCCTGGTCAGTTCAATCAAATCATGTATTGTTGAAACAAATTTACCTTGAACAGTGTGATGTTTTCTTGTGGTGTCTTCTTCACTTGACATGTAGCTCTACAATTATACAGAGAGTCATTCAGTGTAATATTGTTAGATAAACATATGTTCTTATTTATAGACGGCCTCTATAGCCGAGTGGTTAACTGTATTATCTACTACTATTGATCACGTGGTCAATAATTGACTAGGATTGCCTGTATTCCTCCAGAAGGTCAGGAGTTCTCTCCGGGTACTCTGGCTTCCCCCCAAAATAAAAACTAGAAGAAATTAAAAAGCTGAAAAATTGCTGAAGGTGGCCAATTATTGACAGTTTTTTAATATGATCTTACTTAAAAACAAAAAATTGTTGAAATTTATCTTAATTTAATAGTACTTAACAGGGTTAGGGTTATAAAAAAATCTGTTGAGTAATAAGTCATCATTGATAAAACGTAAACAGAAATAAAATACAACTTTATTTATAGAGAAACTTTCTGTAGGAGAACAAATACCATTCTGCTTGCCTATACTTGCATTATTTATCACTTACAAGTTAAATTAATTACAAAACTTATTTTGTTTTCAATTAAAACTAGCCAAGAAGTCATGTTAATCTGTCAATTTGGTCTGTGGCTAATTGTTATGGATTATACTGCAGACAATACTGATGGAAAAGACAAAACCTAAGACACTCGGTGCAAAATATTCATGAATAAAATGTCTACCCATATTAAATAATCCATAAAATTGGGGCAGCCATGAATTATTTCTTAAAGGCTATATAAGTAATACTTTGTAAAATTATGTTATAAGATATCATTAGGTAGACAGGTTGAAAGTTGACAGTAGGCATAATTTCAGTTGACAGGTTGACAGTAGGCATGACAGTTGACGTGTTGCCAGTAGGCATAATGTCAGTTAACGTGTTGACAGTTGGCATAATGTCAGTTGACGTGTTGAAAGTAGGCATAATGACAGTTGACAGTAGGCATAATGTCAGTTGACATGTTGATAGTAGGCATAATGACAGTTGACAGTAGGCATAACGACAGTTGACAGGTTGACAGTAGACATAATGACAGTTAAGAGTAGGAATAATGTCAGTTGACAGGAATAATGTCAGTTGACAGTAGGCATAATGACAGTTGACAATAGGCATAATGACAGTTGACAGTAGGCATAATGACAGTTGACGTGTTGACAGTAGGCATAATGACAGTTGACAGTAGGCATAATGTCAGTTGATGTGTTGACAGTAGGCATAATGACAGTGGACGTGTTGACAGTAGGCATAATGACAGTTGACGTGTTGACAGTAGGCATGACAGGTGACGTGTTGACAGTAGGCATAATGTGTCAGTTGACGTGTTGACAGTAGGCTTAATGACAGTTGACATGTTGACAGTAGGCATAATGTCAGTTGACGTGTTGACAGTAGGCATAATGACAGTTGACAGGTTGAGAGTAGGCATAATGACAGTTAACATGTTGACAGTAGGCATAATGACAGTTGACAGGCTGACACTAGGCATAAGGACAGTTGACAGGTTGACAGTAGGAATAATGTCAGTTGACAGTAGACATGACACTTGACAGTAGGCATAACGACAGTTGACAGTAGACAAAATGACAGTTAAAAAGGTTGACAGGAGGCATAACAACAGTTGACAGGTTGACAGTAGACAATTGACATTTTTTATTAATAATAACATGAATAATATCAATAATAATAGATAATAGAAATATTAATTTCCTTGTGCTGTTTGTGTATGTCACACCGTTGATGTTGTGTGAGTATGTCACTCCGTTGACATGACCACCAAACATTTTGTTGAATACACTGACATTTTCCAAACAATTTACCTAAATAAGACTTTGAAATAGGCTTTAATACTATCAGTAGAATATAAAACAGGTCAAGATGTTATGAAAATGAATATAAATAAAAACAAGAGGTTGTACATTTCACAAAAATGAGGTTGAGGTTGAATATTATAGGGTTATTGCATGAATATTGGGAAATATTGTCCCAAGCAAGTGTTATATTGCACGAGCTTGAGAGTGCAATATAGCATCTTGCGAGGGACAATATTTCCCAATATTCATGCAATAACCCTTTTATTATATAATAATATTTTTTTTGTGCTTTTAAGTGATTATTCATTATCTTTGCTATTTTGTAATATTATTTTACTAGGTCCAATATTATCATATTTTCACGTGGTCAATATTAGATATATATTTTGATGTAGATTTACATGTAATAAAAACAGATTTATTTTTCAATTTTGTGTTTTTATTTGTTGCTCCTTGTGAATATATGGCCACACACTCGAATTTCGTTCATACTCGAAATTCGCCGATTACCCTTCATTCGGCAATGTAAACAATGATCCCAAGGCTAAATTACTTTAAAAATATCTTGCATTTAATTCTCTAACCAAATGACTCCTAAATAATAAAATAAAATGCATTTCAGCGAAATTTACGTCCGTTAAAGCGACACACTTTCATCGCCAAAATTTGAGTGTACTAGCATTAATTCCTGCTTTGAAACTGATTAGCCACTTGTGTACACGATATTTAAATCCCATTTTGTACAGTTTACACTTGCTTTTTTCCTTTGTTGGTCTAAAAAATTTACTTTTATCTTCAATCGAATTCACTTCCATTTGTTCAGTTCAAGCGGTTCTGCTAATTTTCCCATCGAGAGCAGATCATGTATGTCATTTTCGGCCATGTTTGTTTACAAAACAACAGTAAAATATAAAAGCAGATGTTCGGAACACATCTGTACTTTTCCCGGAAATTACATAAAAGACAGAGATTCAGAGTAAAATATGAAAATATACTCCACGTTATTGCTATATGGAATACTATGAGGAAAAATATTACTATATAATATATAACCATATTGACATTGAAGTGTTTTTGCCATTGGATAGTTGTGTACTGTCACATTTCCCATTCAACAGTTAATTTTCCTCCCCCTGGGTAACAAATGGAAGGTGTTAAGTAAAGTTCTAAATAGACTGCCTTGGCCTTGCACAAAAGTTTTTGGCCCATCAACATGATCAATCACTGAAAGCAGGGCAGCATCACCAGATTCAATTAAGTATAAAACCAGATTCAATTAAGTATAAAACAAGTCTAACTATTCATATACCTGGTCTTATAATCCCAATCTACTTAAGTGATGTAGGTATATATGAAATGTATCGTCAGTAATTCTTCAAAACGCCACGTTAGTTATCAGAATGTACACTGTTTTTTGCAAATGGGGTATATGTACCCTTTGACCTTTGAATTTGGGGGCACAGAGGGTTTTTGGTAGAACAAATGTTTGTGGAATGTAATGCAACAGGACATTGATGGATATTTGACTGTGTATGTTTCATTTGTTTGCAGCACATGTAGAATAAAATAACCTACGACATATTTTATTGGGCCTTTGAAAAAAGTCATTTGAAGATGCATTAACAGGTCACAGAGGTGAACAATCTTTTTGTTAAAATCACACTATGTATTATTTAAAACTAATTCCGCCATTGGTCAAAGAGGTCTAAAGCGGCCAGTCAAACTACTTGAAATACTTAAAGTTATTATTTAAAGTGACTCCCTTGATTGGACACTGAAATTATAATTTGCCATTCAAATTATATGTCATATTTAGACAAATTTTTACTTCATTTTAGAGGTAAACCCATATTAACCTGATCAGTTAATGCATTTTGACAATGAATGCAGAAGACCAGAATTGCAGAGATTGAAATAAAAATAGAGTATTACTTGTATTTATGTACGAGCATGCATCTTTCGAGTTCTAAAATTGTACATGTTGTACGTGCATGATTTTGATTGTACGTGAAAAACATACAAACAGCACGTGATGAGCATACTGGTTATGGTGTGGGAGGAATTTATTTATTAAGTCATTACCCAGTATCCAATGTATCTGAGAAGTTATTGAAAACTAGAGTAAAAAAAAACTGTAAGCAAAGCTCACCATTGATACCCCCGCTTCATGATTTCTTCAAAAATGCACATGTTCTTACATTGTACTTATGAACTTGAAACTTAATCTAGTGTAGGAAGAGTTGCAAATAAAACTTAATCCCCATCCCTCTCCCACCTCAAAGAATAGCAATGTCCATTTTTTTCTGTGGGAAAACCCAAATATTCCAATCAAAATGTTAAATATCAGGTGCACAATGGCACTTTGTGACAAAGATTCTGTTTACGTTTCATCAAATTCCATTAAGTGGTGTAGGAGGAGTTGCACATAAGAGATGGGTATCCCCTTATGTCAATGACAAAGTCCATGTTTTTCACTGGGAAACCCCAAATATTATTCCGATCAAAATGATAAATATATCCTGCACAATGGCACTATGTGTTGTAGGAGGAGTTGCAAATAAGAGAAAGTGTAATGGACGACGGACGGACACCACAATCAATATATACCCCCCCCCTAAAAGCGGGGGTATAATAAGTGTACTGATTAAAATAATATCAACAAGAAATAATTGTTCAAGTAGATTTACCCAAACCCTACTCTAAATCTAACATTAATCCTACTCTAACCCTAACCCTGTATTAACTCTAATCCTATTCTAACCCTCCCTCATTCTTACCCCAACCATAACCCTACTCTAATCCTATCCCTGCATTAACTTTAATCCTATTCTAACCCTCCCTTCACTCTTACACCAACCCTAACACTATTCTAACCCAATCCTAACCCTAACCTTAACCCTACACTAACCCTAACCTTAACCCTACTCTAACCCTAACCTTAACCCTACTCTAACCCTAACCCTGAATTAACTCTAATCCTCACTCTTACCCCAACCCTAACCTAACCTTAACCCTAACCCTACTCTAACTCTAACCATACATTAACTCTTACCCTATTCTAACCATCCCTCACTCTTACCCCGATCCTAACCCTACCCCAACCTTAACCCCAAACCTTAACAATAACATTAACACATTAACACAATGATAAATCTGACAATAATAAAAAAAATATTTACATTTAATGGAGCTAAAGGACATTTTGACATAGCCAACGGTGCTAGATGGCATATTGATATAACCTGCAAGATGACATGAATATTGTCCCTATGGTAACAGTAACGCTATGCTAACCTTAACCTGAACAAAATGACAATAATGTCATGCTAACAGAAAGACAAGAAGTAGAGCAGACATACAGCAGTCCAACACATAGACAGACAGACAGATAAACAGACATAACAGGCATAGAACAGACAGACAAGACAGGAAAAGAACAGACAAACAAGACAGGAAAAGAACAGATAAATGAGACAGGCATACTAGTACCTAGACTCCAAGAAAACACTAACATGTGAATAAAACAGACACAGACTGCAGATACCTATACAGACAGGACAAGACAGACTAAAACAACACATACAGGACATGGCAGAAAGAAATAAAGACAAGACAGACAGCTAATGCAATAGATTCACACCAGAACACACACAGGACAAAACATAAGACGGAGTCAGACAGCCCATTCCAGACAAGAACATAACATTCATACAGATTGATTGATTGTTGTTTTACGTCCAGAAAGCAATATTTCAGTATATTCAGGACGTGAAAATGATAATCATTGAATTATTACTAGAACAACTAAAATATTATCTCATACCAAAATTAAGAATATACACAGATACAAAGGTAATTAAAACAATAATATATAGGCAGCCCAGACAAGAACATTGACTGACAAGCAAATGATAGCCAGACATATACACATACATACAGACTGACAGGATAAGACATGCAGAGGACATACACTGAGACAGACAAGAGGTGGGACATATACACATCAGGGATGACGCTACTATAGTATTTGGGGCCGCCAGGCGGCCTCATTCCCCTCCTGGCGGCCCCATTCCCCAAGGTTTTAAAATCCCAATTGCAGAAATCGTAAATTAAAAATCCGGATTTTGTCCGGTCCGTTTCCGGTCAAGTTTTCCGATTTTTTACCGGAAGTTCTAATGAAGTTATACTTTTGATTCGCCGAGTCAAAGCTAAGAAATTGTCTACTTTAAGTCTGATGCTGTAAAGTTTCATGATGTGTGATTTGAATACTATTACATATTGTTTGTTTTCAGAATAAAATTCAGTGTTTTAGAAATAAATCTGATATGTATTTCAATTTGATATTTTGATTTGTTACGTTGATACGGTTTAGGTGGAAATTTCAAAATTTCATGGGTAACTCTTATGCCTTTTAGACTTTTTGTGCCAGTAAGTTTTATATTGTGTAATATTATGCCTGCGTTGTTCTTTTGTCAGACTTGTCAATCCATGATGATCTTAACAGAGGGGGTCTTTACAATGCAGCTAAGTAGTTGTACATATTAGTGTCATAAAATAAGTAATAAAAAAACAGGAATTTCCTCAAGTTTGAACTTTTAATAATGCAAAATGATATTTTCCCAATACACTGTTTTTACGTACCAAATTTCCCAATTTGTGCGGTGGGGGACCCAATTGAAAATGTCTAAAATCATCCCTGACACATACATCCGTAATCCAATCCCAAGCTAGGTCTCCATGTAAGCCTGCTATTTCCAAAGTTTCGGTAAGATTGGTTTATCCGAACCGAAGTAATTGACCATAAACTGTTTTTCTATTTTTAGTAACAGTGACCTTGCCATGACTTTCCACAAATACAATCCCTAGCTACGTCTTCATGCAGGCTTGCAATATCCAAAGTTTCATCAAGATTGGTTTTAGTATTGACGGGAAACCATCTGTTTGAAGCCGTTTGCCATATTGCCTGCACGCAATACCCCAAAAAGACTGACATTAAACAGAGAACTACCGACAGACAGGCGTGCTTGACAGACAGAGAGACAAAGATGGCAGACAGACAGACAATATAAATAGAAAATACTAAACATAAAACATTGACCAACACAGGCAGACAGACAGACAGACAACAGACAGATAAAACAGACTATGAATCATATCTCTATATTTCATCTAACAAATATATGTACCTTCAGTAGTTCTCTGATGTCATCATTCGGAGCTACATCATACGGTGTTCTGCCCTGTAAAAAAGGACAGCTGTTAAAGAATAAAACAAATACTTATATTGTTTAAGTCTACATAAACATGTATCTTACTTTATTAACAAGTTGGTATTTATATGTACTAAACAAACTGATTTATATCATCAATGCACATGCACACAAATTGGTTGATATAAACTTGTTTAACTACTGGAATTATAAAAATATACACTTATAGGGTGGGGATCTATACCAATTGTTTTAATACCAACACAGAAGTCATCCAAAATCCCCATGGATAGTATTGTGTTCCACTGAGGACATTAAAATGTACCTACACATCAAATTTCATTAAAATCAGACAATGTTGAATATTTAATGCGTTTTTTGCCACCATTTTGAAATGCATGGTAAAAAAAAAATTTAATGTAGAGATCTACTCAGAACACTTAAATATACATCCATACCAAATTGTGTTACACGTTAAATTTCATTGTGATCAGATAATGTTGAAAATTATACACGTTTTTCGCGCCATTTTGAAATGCGACTTCGGAAAAATTTTTCAGAGGTAGTGTTTCACTCGAAATACTAAAATCTACCTTCATTTCAAATTTCGTTGAAATCGTATCAGGGGAAAATTTTTGCCATTTTTGGGCGGGTGTGGTCTGTGATTTTGTTTGCTTGAATTTGCCTCCGAATTTCAGCCGTTTCCCTGTAGCAAATTTCCCAAATATTGTCTAAATATTTCCCAATTTATGACAAAATTCCCAACAAAAAAAATTAGACCAGGGGATCATGGTCTATATTATCATGGCTTCCTTTGGAAAGTGACTCGCCACTCGTTTTAAAAAGAAATCTTCGTATTATTGTAACTCTGTGTTTACGCGTTATAACAATACAGTGTAAGCTGATTCCAGTCTTACTTTACCTGTACAAACTGGGCAGCGGCAAAATAAGACTGGAAACCAGTTCAAAGCAAAAGAAGTTTAGACAAATTCCGGAGTGGATATGAACTATGCGCCGGCAATTACATAATACGATGCTGCCAGTGTTAAACGAGTATTGCAATTATTTAAACATAATAATAATTAGTATTTTGGCAGTCATTTTAATTTTTTTAATTTTAAATATGTTTAAACAAGTGTGGACACAGAAAAATGTTTGCCTGCATTCCGCATCAGTAACGAAAAAATGTATGTCATAAGCATTACGTAAATAGCATAAAATTGATATCCTTTAAAATATACAATCCATGGTTACAGAGAAACGAACCTAATCCAAACTCTTTAACACAGTCACTGGACCTTGAAATTGAGGTCATGGTCAGTTGACACCTACCAGACACTCATGTACTAATCATTAGCATCATGTATACCAAATATTGTCATCCTACCATGCATGTTTACAGAGGAACTGCCCTAATACAAAAACTTTTACATAGTCGCTGGACCGTGAAATTGAGGTCAATGTCAGGTGACACCTGTCAGACAGTCATGTACTCTTCAGCAGCAACCTGTATACTAAATATTGTCATCCTATCATGCATAGTTACCGAGGAACTGCCCCAATACAAAAACTTTAACGAAGACGCTCGACCATGAAATTGAGGTCAAGGTAAGGTGACACCTGCCAGACAGTCATGTTCTCTTCAGCAGCAACCTGTATACCAAATATTGTCACCCTACCATGCATAGTTACAGAGGAACTGCCCTAATACAAAAACTTTAACGTGGTCGCTTGACTGTGAAATTGAGGTCAAGGTCAGTTGACACCTACGAGACAGTCACGTACTATTCATCAGCAACCTATATGCCAAATATTATCATCCTACCATGCGTGGTTACAGAGGAACTGCCATAATCCAAAAACTTTAATGTAGTCTCTGGACCGAGAAATTGAGGTCAAGGTCAGGTGACTGACTGGCAAGAACTCATCATAAGCTACCAATGGACCAAATTTGATGGACCTAGGGCTTAAGCTTACAAAGATATCAAGCAAGATGTCCAAGTGTTTAAGCCGCCGCAGCTGCCGCCGGATTCCCATACATATGTCTCGCCTCCAGTGACTATCGTCGCAGGCGAGACAAAAATTGTAAAAATGCATTTTACATGAAATACATACTATTTTTATAGGTGTAACAGTGTTTAAAAATTTAACTAGTTTTACATGTACTTCATTTAAAATTCTAGCAAATAATTAAAAAAAATCATTTATTCTATCAGTCAGGGGCATAATCAAAAATGGTTATAATTTTTATAACCAAAATGAGTTACTTTTTAGTGACAATTTGTGTTGCCTCCCTTTAAATTAAATGCAAATTGTACATCATGCAAACATTACATGTACAAATGTCGTGAATCAGAATGTAATACATTGTGACCAAGGCATTCATACAGTGCATGCATGCAACATGTACATGTACAATAATAATTAAACATGTTAAAGAACAGAGTTTAATAGTTTAACGTATTTGGCTTCACAAAATTGATCATAGCCGTAGACATTCAATTTAATCTTAATTGGTCATGTTGATTTTTTTTTCACGATTTTACAGCGCAAACATGGCAAAGTTACAAATACTACTAAGTACGACAGAGTTATCTCCCAGAAAGATGAAAAAAAAATATAAAATAACTTGTTCCCGTTACTTTATTTTTACCCCCAGTAAACTTTGAAGGCCTTACGTACCATCAAAACATTGATGCACCCGCCTGAATTTAGTCATAAAAGAAAGTATTAATGTTTGATTCGATGCCAAAAAATATTCAACGCTCACAAAAATTTTCTTCACCTTTAAAATGAACTCGTAAAGTGTAGCATTTTGCATTGAAATTTGCCAGATATTGACAAACATTCCCGTATTTTGTCATTGTTTTGTTGTTCTTCCCCATGTGTAGACGAAAGGGCATGCACATCTAAATACGACAAAAAGTCTCACGACAAACGAGGTCGCCAAATAGCCCGGAAAATTAGAAAAATCTATCGCAAATTACGTTGCTTCACAGAAAACGATAATAACGGAAAAGTTTTATTTTTTTTATAAACTATTTTATGTCACTGCAATGCATTTTTTCTGGGTTTTCATTGATACTCTTTCCTTAATAATTTAAATTTCTGAAAATAAATCATTATAATTCCAAGCATCTTGATAATATAAAATCAAACAAGATGAAAGTTTCTTAAGTCATCAGATGTTAGAACACCTCACAAAAGTGAAATAAATATATATAACAAAAGATCAATTTAGTTATTTTATTGACTGCTTACTGTTGTTTTCCTTTTGTTATAAGTGTGAAACCATTAATTTTTTTTCCCAATTTCAAGAAAAACATCGCTAAATTTTCCCAATTGAAAAGGAGGGGGCTGTTTTAAAAAAAGGCAACAAAATCACAGGTAGTAAAGTAGTGGCCATTATCAAAACTCTGATTACTGACTGCACCTCATATTATGTCGATCTACAACTGTGCCAATCTTCATTTTATTCTATTAAGGCATCTCTGAGACTAGTTCTAGATCTATAAAAAGCAGAAACCGAAATAATAATAATAATAATTAAAAAATTTTTGTGTTAAGATGCCAACACAGAAAGTCGCCCAAAATCCCCATGGATAGAATTTCATGCAGTAAAATGTCCACCAGTTTGAAACCAGAAGTTGGACAAAAATTTCAAAAGAAGTGGCACACTCAGGGGACCTAATCTACCTATATAAATTTGGTCGAAATGGGATGAAGTTTAAATTTTTGCATGTTTATGGGGTGGTTTTCGACAGGTGGCCTGGCCATATTGAAAATTTCAAAACCAACATGCACAACTAGGAATCATAAACATTACTATTCCAAGTATCATATTGGTCATACCATGAACCTATGTTGGTGAAAAATTCCGTAAAAAGTAGTACTAACATATGCCTAGAAGTCAATTTTCCTTGAATTCTACAGAGTTTACTTTTTTTAGGGGGAAATGCGGTAAAATGGCAGCTATTACAAAATTGCAATGTTCATGTCAGATTTTTTTCCCCTAAATGCTCAGGATAGTCCACTGTTTGTATACCAATTTTCAATGAAATCTGTCAAGCCATTACCGAGATCTGAGAAATGTACTTTTAGTTTACATGGCGGCCATTTTGAAAATAGTGGCCATCTTGAAAATTTTAAAAGTTGATTGCACCCCTCTGAGCGACCCTCCATAACTTCCCCAAGTTTCAAATTGATTGGTCAAAGCATTTTTTTGTAATCGTGCAGACAAGTTCATGTCTTAGAAAAAGAAAAATATTAATAAAATAAAGCCATTTAATGGGACATTAAATGATACCCGCCACGTTGCATAGTTTTTAATATTCATGAACACATTTTACTGAATTACATACTAGTATCAGCCTACAGGAACAGCTCATGAGCATGATAACAGTCCATCTCAGAAGACAATTTTTACCTTAACCCTAGACCTATAAAAATTACTTCAAATTGACACAACTCAACAACTACATATCGGATTGTGCTGAAAATTAAACCTGATCTTCATTTTATATTCTTAACAGCTGTGCAAAGTTGACAAAAAATCTGTAGATGCGTTTTCATGTTATCATCTGGAAACCGCCAATTGTTGACAAAAATAACCCTTGAATTGGCCCAAGTCTAAAACAACAACTTGGATTGTGCTGAAAATCGAACTTGATCTTTATTTTATGGTATTTAATAGCTGAGTAAAGTTAAAAGAAAATATGTTTATGCGTTTTCAAGTTATCATCTGGAAACCACCGAGGCACAGACAGACGGACTGCCCGACGGACATACGGACAAACAGTCATATCCATACAGAGGGTATCACATTATAAGTACAAGCATAATAAGAATTAAACATGATTATGATCTTATGGATCATAACTGGTTCCCAAACCCCTTGTGGATCCTCTAGTTCAGACATCCATTCATAGCAACTGTATCTACCGGAAACAAAGTTTCCTGCAAATCAGAGCATTTTTCAATTTTGTCGGCCATCTTGGATTAAAAATAGCCACCATAGAAAGTTGACATGTGCGTCATATGGTTCGGTATTACCTACTTTACTTATATTGCTATTGTCATCGAAATCCGTACACTTTTGTATTTTTAAGGATTTTTTTCATTTTCGAAATGGCCGCTATTTTAATCTGGCCGCCATGCCATGATCAAATTCAAATTTTGATGACTAAGATCAGATCGTAACATGGCAATCTACCTAAAACCAAAGTTTCGTGCGAATCCGAGCATTTTCAATTTGTTGGTGGCCTTCTTGGATTCAAAATGGCCCCATAGAAAGTCAACATGTGTGTCATATGCTACTATAACCCCCAATGCCACTATAACCTTGAGCATGTTGAAAAGCTCAAATACAAATTTTTACCATGATAATGCATTGTCCTATATAATTATCCCTGTTTCCATGGAAATGGCAGCCATTTTATAAATTACAAAATTGGATTGCAAAAACTCAAGTCACCCTTAACAAGTTCCCAAAGTTTCGTATTGATTGGAGATTGCATCTGAGAGAAAATTTGCAAACAACTCGAACAGAAAGAAGAAAGAAGTAATTTCAAGGGGTCGGGGCATGACCCCCTCCGACCCTCCCATGGTACCAAATGATTCATATTGTCATAAAGAGTAAGAATATATATGGTTATAGGGTGGGGATCCCAATGGTTTTTTAAGATATTAAATAATTTGTCATTTAACATGGGCGGGGCAAGACCCCCTCCAACCCTCCCATGGTACTAAATGATTCGTTTTGTCAAAAGGAGTAAGAATATATATGGTTATAGGGTGGGGATCCCAATGGTTTTAAGATTTAAAGAAATGTTTGTCATTTGAGGGGGCGGGCATGACCTGCCTATGGTACCAAATGTTTCCTCTAATCATAAAGAGTAAGAATATATATGGTTATAGGGTGGGGATCCCAATGGTTTTCAAGATATTAAATAATTTGTCATTTAACAGGGGCGGGGGAAGACCCCCTCCAACCCTCCCATGGTATTAAATGATTCGTTTTGTCAAAAGGAGTAAGAATATATATGGTTATAGGGTAGGGATCCCAATGGTTTTCACGATATAAAGAAATTTTTCATTTGAGGGGGCGGGGCATGACCCCCTCTGACACCAAATTTTTCGTCTAATCATAAGGAGTATTCTAATATGACATCCTGCTTTAAGGAGTAATAATATATACGGTTATAGGGTATGAATATTAACTATTTTTGACATACCCAGTATTAAAAAATATATCAAATTTTGAGGTATTTGGAGGGGCCTGGCATGGCCCCTGGGGGCCCCCTACGCTTGAAAAATGGTTAGAGCCCACATCTCATAGGAGTCTATCATTGTGCAAAATTTACAAAAGTGCCCCGGAGAAATTCGGCGGCGCGAGAAAAAAAATATTAAGAAGAAGAAACGCAACAAAAACTATAAGTCTCCAAACTTTGTTTGGGAGACTTTATAAGCAATAAATGCATTAAGGGGGTTGGGAAAACTCCCCGGGGGATTCAAACTCAACTCAATAAAACTAATTATATCATCAATAATATAGTAACACATAGTTATGGGGTGGGGATCACAACTATTTTGAAGATTATAAATCATCAGTGTTATGACGGGGTGGGGACAACCACCCTAGCGACAATTAAGCCCACAGTAACAGCAAGGCTAACACAATGATAACTGATGCTATGAGGGGTGGGGGAACCTTGTGTGTATCCCCAGAACAACAGACATACACCTGTACACTAAAAATACCATCTTACTAAAAAGAATGAAAAACACAAGCACAATTTTGTGTGCAGACGTGTATAAATATACAAATTAGAAAATGTACATAATCTAGGGGGTGGGGATAGTCAACCACCCCCCCTTTTAGACAACCTACAATGGAGGATTATAGTGGTACAGGGACAATGTCAGTCATAAAATAAATGGTGACTTATTTGTTGTTAGTGATCAATGATAAACACACAAATCAGTTAAGTAAATACATACATCGTTATCCTTGGCATTAATGTCAGCCCCCAGGTCCACCAGCCTGGACACTGTCTCTGTCATGCCCAGCAGTGATGCCACAAATAAAGGACTCGCTCCGCCCTACAACAGAAATAAACTATCTGTAAACATTCTATGTAAATAAACATTTGATCATCAAATCTTCTCAATGTAAGTAATACACCTACATATAACACATCAAATGAATGAATATTGAATGAAAGAATTCAATGAATGAATGAATGAATGAATGAATGAATGAATGAATGAATGAATGAATGAATGAATGAAAAGGCTACACACTTACAATGAAATATTTGTGTGAAATAATCTGACGTCTGCCATACTTAAAGTGTTTTTAATGATCTGTGATTGTACACTTTGATCAATATATAAATTACAAAAATGTACACAATTTAGGGTGTGGGGACTGACCCCCGGGGACAACCTACAATGGAGGATTATAATGGTACAGGGTGTCAGTCATAAAATAAATGGTGACTTATTTGTTGTTAGTGATCAATGATAAACACACAAATCAGTTAAGTAAATACATACATCGTTATCCTTGGCATTAATGTCAGTCCCCAGGTCCACCAGCCTGGACACTGTCTCTGTCCTGCCGTACTGTGATGCCACAAATAAAGGACTCAGTTGCCACTACAACAGAAATAAACTATCTGTAAACATTCTATGTAAATAAACATTTTATCATCAAATCTTCTCAATGTAAGTAATACACCTACATATAACAAAAGTAGTTTTTGTAACGGTAAAATCAAACGCGATATTTTCTGATTCAGGACAAAGATACGAGTTAAATAAATCGTCACACTCGTGGTGATGTCAGCCATGAGTTAAATAAATCATCACACTCGTGGTGAAATATTTAATTAGTGTGATGTCAGCCATGAGTTAAATAAATCGTCACCCTCGTGGTGAAATATTTAATTAGTGTGATGTCAGCCATGAGTTAAATAAATCGTCACACTCGTGGTGAAATATTTAATTAGTCAGCCATGATGTACTGTTGTAGCAGACATTGTTATGATATTTTCTGATTCAGACGGTGACACTTACTGTGAAATATTTAATTTGTGTGACTGATGTCTGTCATGTGTGATGTGTTATTAATGATTTGTTGTCACAGATAAATGTTAAAACACAAGTAACTCACACCAGGAAGTTTCCAGTTGACATTGGCCCCTCTCTTTATGTAGTCCTCCACCTTCTCAGTCTGACCTCTGTAAGCAGCCTCCCAAAGTCCCTGAAATGATATTATAACAGTCAATCCATAGTAACAGTAACACAATATATGTAAACGTAGATAAATGTACATTTATTTTTAATTGACCACCATCAAGTCTAATGTTCATTGTCCATTTTGTTAATCTGTCAACACATTTATGTGACCTGCCATTCATGTTATAAATGTTTTATAAAAAATCAAATTCTATTTAGTCAAACAAAGATGGAGGATTGTAGTGAACAATACATGTTTGTGTTCACACAGCAATGGAAAACTATGTTGCTTACGTCTAATTAGACCATTAACGCTGGGCACCATGATAGTTGATACATGTATGGCTGAAAAATTGATAAAAGTGGCATTAAGCCACAGATCTGTACTTGTACATGTTAACGTATTTACTTCACAATATAAACTTTACTTACAACATTCAATTCTTCTTGATCCATATTCTTCTAAATCTAAAATGTAAACAATATTTTCTTTGTTATTCATCTTTATTGCTGCTGAGAAAACAAATTGTTTAAGCAGACGACAAAAGTCTGGTATCAACTGGAAAAGATTTAAATAGCTTCATCACACCACCTCAAGGACATCATTAGTGCTGGTGACCCTGGTCACATGACCGAAGTACACCTATTTTTGGGAGATGAAATGTACATTTTAACACATATATCTTTCAATGTTATTTGATACCTAAAATATAATGACATTAATAAAACTGACTCTTAAAGACATTTATATTCTAGATTGACTATGAATTTAATGGACATGATGGATATTTTAATACATGTATTGATTGATTTATGATTGTTTAGCGTCCAGCAAGCAATATTTCAGCTATATTCAGGATGTTTTAATACATGTATTGATTGATTGATTATTGTTTAGCGTCCAGCAAGCAATATTTCAGCTATATTCAAGATGTTTTAATACATAGATTGATTGATTATTGTTTAACGTCCCAGTTATTTTGTCACTCCGTGTTTATCGTGTTTACGGACCATAACAAAACAGTGTAAGCTGATTCCCATCTTTTACCTTGTACAAACTGCACAGCGGCAAAAATACCTGAATTTGGCTGAAACCAGTTCAAAGCACAAGAAGTTTAGAAAATTTCGGAGCGGAAGTCAACTGTGTGCCGGAAATTGCAGAATATGATGCCGCCAGTGTTAAATGAGTATTGCACAGATTTAAACATAATAATAATTAGTATTTTGGCAGTCATTTTCATTTTCTTAATTTTAATCTGTTTAAATATGTTACATAAAATACATACTATTTTTATAGGATTCAAACAGTTGAAATTTGTAACTATACATGTACTTCATTTATAATTCTAACAATTTGTTTTTAAAAAAGTTATTCTATTGTAATGTATTTTTTCTGGTTTTTCATTGATACTTAATACTTAAAAATTTAAACTGCTCAAAATAAATCCATAAAATTCCAAACATCTTGATAATATAAAATCAAACAAAATGAAAGTTTATGCAGTCATCTCACAAAAGTCAAATAAATATATCTAACAAAAGATCAATTAAGTTATTTTATTGCCTGCTTATGGTTGTTTTCCTTTTTTTTGTCATGTTTATATGTGTAAAACCATTGTTTGTTTTCCCAATTTCAAGAAAAACATCGAAAAATTTTCCCAATTGAAAAGGAGGGGCTGTTTTAAAAAAAGGCAACAAAATCACTGATAGTGGATGGGAGATTAATCCTACATGTATGTATGGACTATAGCTGGAATAGACTATAGTGGATGGGAGGTAACTCCTACATGTATGTATGGACTATAGCTGGAATAGACTATAGTGGATGGGAGGTAACTCCTATATATATGTATGGACTATAGCTGGAATAGACTATAGTGGATGGGAGGTAGCTCCTACATGTACATGTGTATGTATGGACTATAGCTGGAATAGACTATAGTGGATGGGAGGTAACCCCTACAAGTATGTATGGACTATAGCTTGAATAGACTATAGTGGATGGGAGGTAACTCCTACATGTATGTATGGACTATAGCTGGAATAGACTATAGTGGATGGGAGGTAACACCTATATGAATGTATGGACTATAGCTGGAATAGACTAGTGGATGGGAGGTAACTTCTACATGTATGTATGGACTATAGATGAAGTAGACCATAGTGGATGGGAGGTAACTCCTACACCTATGTATAGACTATGGCTGGAATAGACTATAGTGGATGGGAGGTAACTCCTACATGTATGTATGGACTATGAGGGGCACTTGAGTAGGGCACTTTTTTGTATAATTGCATATGCAGGCAGGATGGGCACTTGTTGTTATCAATATGTCATTAATATATATCTGTATATTTATTTCAGGAAATTTTCAACATAGAACAACACAAGGCTACAAAAATGATGTAATACATATAATAACACCTCATATAAAAATGCTTGCTTTTGATTGGTCAATATACACTGTATTTTTCGCACATTTCCTGAGTTTGCATCCATTTCGTAATCACCGGGGTATTCGGCAAAATATTACCTTCTGTGCCGTGGTATTTACTTTAAAATAACCCTCGCATATTATCCTGGAAATATTCATTCGGAAGTTTTGACTTTTACCTCAGAGTCAACGTAACATTCAGTAATCGATTTTGAAAATCGGAAACGTTCAGATAGTAAACAGCACGCAAGTGGTCAAGTATCACTGTTCTTTGAAATCATGATATTCGGTGTAACTAAACAGATAAATCATGTCTGGGAGGGGCATTTGTGAAAATTACAATAAAGAGTTATTATATAATGCTCACTAGTCTTCTCTCTTTCTTGGCAAAGAATGATGATGTGCAATCATCAATGATTGTGTTAAAAAGTTCTTCGTCACAAATTTTCGTTCTCTCATTTTGCAGTTGAGCGAGTTTGCGTTTCCGACACTGACTCGAAGCTCGATATGAATTATCCAGCACGTTCGTGTCTATTTATGTCAAAAATACAGCGTTGACACAATTCAAAGAAATATTAGCGATTATCATGATTATTTTGTTTGTGAACTATAGTTCAGGAATCATAATGTGATTAGCGACCTAATTATCGATAATTGGAAGTAATCTGATCATGTTTACCTGTGTACCATTAACTATGTAATCACAATTGTCAGGAAGTGTCAATAGGCTAATTAATATACCAGGTATTAGTTCTAAACACACTGTAATTAATTTTAACTAAAGATTGATTGATTGATTGATTGATTGATTTATGGTGTTTAACGCCCGAGCAGCAATTTTTGAGCTATATTCAGGCGATAAACATGAAATGGATGATAAAATGAACATGAAATGATGATGAATGAAAATGGGATGGGACACAAGGAAAAATAGGGGTAACGGATTTTAGATTGCCACTGGCAAATGGGAGGATGGATAGAGTCGGGCAATTTAGCCTCCTGTAGCGGGATCGAAATCCCTACTCATATCGAATACTACAGCAGCGTTCTTTAACGTGCGAGGAACGTGGCATTTTCCCAACACGGTGCACTAATATGGTTTGCGGTCAGGTTTTCCGTATTATGGCCTGACAACCCCACCTTGCCAGGGGTACCCCATTCAACCACCTGGGGCACACATCCCAGTCGGTCTTTAGGCAAACCGACCTGACACGCCGGTCAGGGTACTGGGCGCTATTTAGTCGCCTTTTACGACAAGCTAGCGCGACTGCGGTCTATTCTTTTAGCCACCCGGATCCCGCACGGGGCTTTAACTAAAGAAAATATAATGAATTGGAACTTTAGTGTGATACATTTCGCCGATGGGACAGAGGGGTGCTGAGCGGGGCACAGGGGCACAGTGATTTTAGTGCGGGGCGCTGCACCCCTCTATTTCTATTTTCTGGTACACTGTTTATAGTAAAAAATTTAGTTGTTTCATCACTGTTTAACCTTATAATTTTTAAACGCAATATATAGAAATCTTTACTTAATTTAATCCTGTATTGATTTTTATTCAAAAGGGTGCTATTATCGGACATACCATTGTTTACATACAACCAGGTCTTGCTAAACATAATGACTTTACAGACAAACTTTTAAAAATTGGGTTTAATGTTTTAAAAACAATATACTCAAAGATAAAACATTTAATTTTCACAAATAAATATTTTTTATAAACCTGGAAAAACTGGACTATACTAAAAGTCACATCTCAGTTTTGACAACGATCGACTCATTTTTAACTTACACTTTCATTGTAATTTTTAGGTCAAAATTTACTATAGAAAATCGCTCTATCAAAAAGAAAAAAAATGCTGCATTTTAAAATGCTTATTATCTTAGGAAAATAATTGACAAATTCAATTTTTTTTTAACAGGGAATAAGCTGAATAAACGCAGTGAGCATTTTACATTTTTCAAGCCAAAAACCACAGCACAGACACCATGGACACTGTGACTTTTAGCATACTCTGTACATTTAACAATTCTAATATGACGTCATGCTTTAGCTATGTAAACAAAGCAGTGTCAAAATTCAAATAAGTTTAGTTCACACATATATGATTTAAACTACTCCTGATACATTTTTTTTAACAATTCTACATACGAATTTATATGACGTCACAATTTTGCGCTGAACTGAAATTTTCAAACTGGAACAATGCAATTTCGTTAAGATTTCTCAATATATTTGTTTAAAAGGTAGGTTTGTTCAATAAAATGTCAGTCGAGAATATATGTTTATGTAAATTTTATTTGCTTTGACATACTTAACTGTTTTCAGATATATCTTATTAGTTTAAAAAAAAACAATATTACCATTACCTCTTAGAGAGGCTTGGAAATTTTAAAACATTTGTTAGACATAATCATGATAATAGAATCGAAATAGATTATTGCGAGCAGGCTTAACATGTTTATGCGAATTAGAACATGGTCAGACATTATGTCTTCATTTTATATTGCGTACAATGCAAATGGTGTCGTTATGTAACCTCAAATGTTTGAAGATCGATGTTTTAATGGCAATTATTATGGGATTAAAATAAAAGGTGTAATCTTTTTGTTTTTTTCTTTGTTTTCATTGATAAATGAAAGTTGACAAATTGTTTTGGTTTCGAAATGTGTGAGTATCCATTTTAACAACGATTAAAATAGACGCTATGAGAATGCACTATTTTTTATTTAATTTATTACAATCACTAGAAATGAATAAAGTATAAATATTAATGATATTTTAAAAGAGAATAAATTACATATAACAGTAAAAAAATTGTTAAAAAGCGTGACCAAGGCGGACTCGATGTCTTCATCTTGAGAGGTTTTTTGGAATTTTTTACATGCGGATTGTACATGCATATAGGAATTTTTCCCCAATTTTCTGGCCCAAGAAGGGGTGCGGACAATATGTAAATGCGGACTATACACAGCTTTTTACGGTATTTCTTAATCTTCGTGAAGACTGCTAACAATAGAATACAATAGAATACTACACAATGACAGGTCAATTAAACACTAAAATATAACATTCTGGAAGAAGACAAGTTGTCGATCCTTATTGCTTGAGTACATGTTTAACATGTCTAAATAAAGCTCATAGCAAGTGGCAAAATAGTACTCAGAATTACAACATTGTATTGACCCATTTCCAGTTTTACATGATTGATGTCCCCTTTTATTTCTGGTTAAAAAACTGTGTCTGTTATCACTAAAAAGGACTATGATATTTGAAATAAAGATTTTGCATAATTTTTTTATTGTTTGTATAGGCCAATTAAATTTTCATCCAATTAACATCATGGCAGCATGTTACTATAGCCATACACAACAGGTGAGTTTGAATCTTAGAACATGGATGTCACTGGTAAATTTGTTTAATCAAACTATAAAACAGTTGGGGTTCTACCTTTTATTGGCATCAGGTAAATGGGCAAATAAACATCGGTTAATTAATTAACGGTCATGTTTACACAGCAGGGAGATATAATGACATCCTCACTCAGACATTGACACCTGTTATTCACCTGGAGTCGATTTCACAAAAATTCGTAAGCATAAAATCTATCTTATCTATGTTTTAAGATCAAAGGGAAATCCATTGTGACGTCAGCACTTACGAAAGATTTTACACTTGCGACTTTTTGTGAAATCGACTACTGAAGCGTGAAAATTTATTAAAGACTATAGCCGCAGTTTTAAGTACTGAAAGTGGACACTAGGTGGCGTTTTTTAAATTGGAAAGTCGTCAACTGAAGTGAACAACAAGAGTGGCACAGCACATGGCTTAAACTGAGAGTTTTACTAGGGACAGAGTGGCCGATATATCAAAAGCTGAACTCGGTGACATCAAAATCTAGCTGTGACATCGTGCTAGAAACCTTCAGACTTGGTCAGTGTAGTGGAGTTAAAATTCAAGACATAAATTGTCTACATAAATGAAACATTTCTTTACGTTCGTTACCTTTTAAGTCCTTCGTTTCCATTTTTGAAGTCTGTGCGCAGTTTAGGAGAGTCTTAAAAACAGTACTGCTGGTCCCGTCCTTGTCACAACTGTGTGTTGTTAGTTAAGAAATAGATTATTGCGAGCGGGCTTTAAGGGAATTAGAACATGGTCAGACCATATATTTGTCAAGATTTTATACCGAGCGATATTTCGATTCAAATATGTCTAACAAATGTTTTAAAATTTCGAAGCGGTTCCAAGAGGACGCTTTCAGTGGTAATATTGTTCTTTTGAAACTAATACGATATATCCCAAAACAGTATGTTAAAGCAAATAAAATTGACATAAACATATATTCTCGTCACTTTATTGAGTGTACGTACCTTTTAAACAAAAATATTGAGAAATCTTAACGAAATTTCATTGTTCCAGTTTCAAATTTTCAGTTCAGCGGAATTCTAATTGTGACGTCATATTTATTCGAATGTAGAATTTTAAAAAAAAATAATGTATCGGGAGTAGTTTAAATCATATAAATCTCGGAATTCAGACTAAAAATAACTAATTTATTAACAATAACGATAATTATGGATAACACATATAACAAACGGCATTTGTAAGTCAGTTTTTACATTTACACAAAACACGCAGTTCATATACAACTATTAGCGACATCACGTGACTTCTGTGACGTATTTTTGTCAGCCATATTTGGATATTTCACTCAATAGAAAATCAATGGGACGATTTAAAAAACGCCGATATCTTGTTAAATAAATAAAATATATATGTTTTGCACATTGTTCCCAGTTCTACAGTCTCTTATCTTTCGAATGATATGAATTTTATCAGTTTAAATTACTTGCAAAATACTTCCCATTTTGTTTGAAAAAAGCCTTATTTTCTGCCTTCTGGTTACATTGTTTCAATGGGAAAATGTCAAATATGCTCCACTTCTGACGTAAATTGCATAAATACAGTTCGTATAAACATAGTTTTGCACATATATACAAATAGTAAACATATTGATGTATTTAATTTTCACATTTTTAACACTTTAATTTTTGATCTTCATACTTCCCATTTCATTTGAAATTAGCTCATTTTACAATTTTTAACATGGCGGAGATCAGACCACGTGTTCAGACAAGGGACAGGGATGTGTGGTATTTTTATGGTTTAATTATATCTCAGAAATTTGTAACATGTTGAATTTAGATGTAAATATTTTAATTATTAAATTTTAAAAAAAACTTTAAAAGTATTTGACAAACAAAATACTGTATATAGAAAAAACTAACTGCAATTGCATTGTCTTGAATTGAAAATGTGATAATGAACTTTGTGATAAACATTTATAAAGTATTTATGTAAAAGATAATTACAAAAATATCCCCATTTTGGGCGCATTTTTCTCAGTCATAAAGGTAGTCAAAATTCAAGTTCTAAGGAATAAGCTGTTCAATAAACATCCTGTACAGAGAATACAAGTTTATGGCAGTACAGGCTTTATCAGGAAGACACAGCATGGGTTAAAATTCAATACATTACAGGTGTTCTAAATAACACATCTGTCACAAAGGTTTATTAGGTAACCATAATTTTATTAAAATATGAACTAAAGTAGTAGTTTTTGAGTATAAAAAAATAATGATGCCACGGGGATAACAACAATAAACGAGGAACTAAATAAATGAAAAAAATAAAACTAGATAGAAAAAATTGTCAAATATTAATAATATGTTTAAAACACATAAAATAATTTTATAAATAATAACAGCAATTTGATATATTATAAAATTTTGGTGTTAATGATACACAACAGTTGTTCATTGATAAACAGAGTTATCAAACCTAATAATGACAGTAATAGTTGCATATGTTACGCATGTGCGAACTAAACTTATTGGAATTTTGACACTGCTTTGTTTACATAGCTAAAGCAGGACGTCATATTAGAATTCACGATTATAAACATGGGTTTTAAAGTGTATTTATTACCAAAATAATTAAAAAAAAGGAATATTTCCTTATTAAAAATAGAATCTTTATTTTACTACAGCATTTCTTAAAAAAAGTTTGATTCAAGGTAGTCTGCAACTACAGAACTGCAAAATTTATATCTTTATTGCTCATAATCCAAACTAAAAGCAAGTTAGAACAGGGGCAGTCAGTAAGCATAGACTGTCCATGGTTAGAATCAAGATTTCTAAGACAAGGATATGTCCACAAAATTGTATCCTAAATTACTTTCATTATAAAAGAATAATAGAATTTTCTTAATATAAGACAATTTTCTTTCACTAACAGAGATAGATGTGGATAAAGGGGCCAGAGACGCCTCCCCTTATGTTCCTACTGCATAAAATGGGCCTCATCTTCGATAGAGTGTTAAGAGTATTTCTGACAGATTCTCTAGCTAAGTTGTAAGATTACTTGTTTACCCATTTGTTTTCTTTGTCAATACAGCTAGATATACAAGACTCTAATTTTATTAAAAATTACTCACCCGTAAACTTGTCAAGTCACTTTTTATCTTAAAGTAAAAGAACTTTCAGCATAATTTACTTAGTAGTGAAAACGATCGCATTAAACGCCATTATACACGGAAATGTACAAGTTACTGATTTATTGAAAATTAGACAAACGCAATTACTTTATTGTCTTGTCTCATTTTAAAACATTTTTTCTGCATAACATAAGAATTACTATAGTGGGAGCCTGAGTGTCTGAGTGATAAATGTAGTTAGTCATGTACTTTGCTCGCGTGAGTGTTAACAGTGAGTTTGAGTGTCAATGTGGGCAGGGTGTGCTCGACCCTAACTTTACTTAACAATGATTGCCAGTTTTAATTCCGAAGGTACCGAAGGTTGGGTATTTTTGTACTCAGTCTTCTTTACAAAAATGAACTTTGATATAACTGAAAAAGCGCTGAAAGTGGCGTTAAACACAATCCAACAAGCAAACAAACTGTTCAGCTTAATTACTGGTGATTGTACGAAACGCCATTGCTTTGTTATCTTTGATTCAAATAGAACAGGAAAAAATGACATAAAAACATAACATGAATGGCCAGTGTGACATCTGGTCGGGACGACTAACATCGTAGTTGGGAATTATAATTTCGTGCTTTATTAATGTAAAGTCGTGGAGGACAAGTTTATAATTTCACTGACAGAATGTACGATTGTTAACGTAATAAATGTAACTTGTTGTCACATTTTAATTTTTAATGAACTTTAATATAACCGTGATAAAAGATAGCATGTATTTTTACTGTAACAGTGACGGATAGCACCATTACGAAAAATTGCCATAAAAATGACGCCCTTTTAAATTTAATAAATACAATAATAAAGAAAACATATTGAAAACGTGCATAGCCAAATGTCTAATTAATGCAGTATTCTGAAAATTAGCAACACAAACTTACACATGTAAACAAAATTGCCACTCTGATCAAGTCGTCAAGAAGTACAGCACGTACTGAATATTAATGGTTGTCTTCCCGAATCGGCCTTTTACATGTAACAGTTTTTAAAATGTTGGAATTTTATATTTTTGTTTTGGAAGAATTTGGAGAAAAATTAGCAAATAATCCAAAATAATAATATTCATGAAATGACTTGTTAACTTCAGTTTTAATCAAAACACGTGTATCCCTCCCCCTTTTCGTACAAAACGCCGAAATTTTTGAAATATATTTACATCTCAAAGCTCACGTAGATGAAATTTCGTTACATTACAAAAAAGACAATTCAAGGGCTACTAAACCAATATATATATTAAAAACATACCTGCTTACTAGCTTTAGCTGACGATCATGCACAACTCCCTGGTTGTTTGTATGCTGGTAGTACGTTTATAATGTTCTTAAAATCAGGAATAAACGATGGTTTTCTCAAAGATATCAGTAAAGCTGTAATATCTTAATATTTAGGAACGAGCTATATGGCGCACCCTATGTTTTTTATCAATCTGCTGTAAAACATAGGAAATGTATGATAGTTAGTCATAATGGTACTTGATATTTAACAGGATGTCAGATTTGTTAAACGGAAACATATTTCTGTCCGTGTATGTGACGATAATAATGACCTAGTTTTCATTTTCCTGAACTCAATTCATATTATAAACATTTTTTATATACATTTTGGTTAGAAAGCGGTTAAGAAATTTGCACACTATACCCATCTTGTTTTGTATTTACGTTCTTGCAACTAGTAAAACTGTGTACAAGTCTTTAGCAAATGTTAACTGTTTTTCAACCATTATAGCTGTTACCTGTTTTCTTAAAGAGTTAAATTGTTGTGAACTGCTATTGTTAATAGTCAGAACACTGTTACCTGTTTTACAGATTTGTTCTCTGTTATCTGTTAATTCATTTTATTCACTAATTTTTTTAATGTACTAGTAAATGAGTTTTCCTATGAAGGGAGGAATATACATAAGATAACATACAAGTTACCACGGAAACACTGATTACTGTAGGCTTCTGTTGTTAACTTTTTTTTTTCATTAGTGGACTCGCTCTTTTCTATTTTTCTCTTGTAAATTGTTGTTATCTGTTATCATTATTTTAAATTTGATATTTTGACACACAGATCAGTCCGCACTGGCATATGCAACTATTACTGTCATAATTAGGTTCGATAACTCTGTTTATCAATGAACGACTTTTGTGTATCATTAACACCAAAATTTTATAATTTATCAAATTGCTGTCATTATTAATAAAATTATTTTATGTGTTTTAAACATATTATTAATATTTGACAATTTTTTCTATTTTTATATATACTTTTATTTGTTATCATTTATGGAGTTCCTCGTTTATTGTTGTTATCCCCGAGGCATCATTATTTTTTTATACTAAAAAACTACTACTATAGTTCATAATTTAATAAAATTATTAATGAATTATGGTTGTCTAATAAACCTTTGTGACAGATGTGTTATTTAGAACACCTTTGATGTATTGAAATTTAACCCATGCTGTGTCTTCCTGATAAAGCTTGTACTGCCATAAACTTGTATTCTCTGTACAGGATGTATATTGAACAGCTTATTCCTTAAAACTTAAATTTTGACTACCATTATGACTGAGAAAAATGCGCCCAAAATGGGGATATTTTTGTAATTATCTTTTACATAAATACTTTATAAATATTTATTACAAAGTTTATTACCACATTTTCAATTCAAGACAATGCAATTGCAGTTTTTTTCTAAAGACAGTATTTTGTTTGTCAAATACTCTTTAAGTTTTTTTATTTAATTATTAAAATATTTACATCTAAATTAAACATGTTACAAATTTCTGAGATATAATTAAACCATAAAAATACCACACATCCATGTCCCTTGTCTGAACCACGTGGTCTGAACTCCGCCATGTTAAAAATTGTAAAATGAGCCAATTTCAAATGAAATGGGAAGTATTAAGATCACAAATTAAAGTGTTAAAAATGTGAAAATTAAATAGATCAATATGTCTACTATTTGTATATATGTGCAAAACTATATTTATGCGAACTGTATTTATGCAATTTACGTCAGAAGTGGAGCATATTTGACAATTTCCCATTGAAACAATGTAACCAGAAGGCAGAAAATAAGGCTTTTTTCCAAACAAAATGGGAAGTATTTTGCAAGTAATTTAAACTGATAAAATTCATATCATTCGAAAGATAAGAGACTGTAGAACTGGGAACAATGTGCAAAACATATATATTTTATTTATGTAACATGATATCGGTGTTTTTTAAATCGTCCCATTGATTTTCTATTGAGTGAAATATCCAATATGGCTGACAAAGATACGTCACAGAAGTCACGTGATGTCGTTAATAGTTGTATATGTCAGGTCCAAACACGACAGGTCCACACCGATCAGGTCCAGACCCGGTCAGGTCCACAACAGTCAGTTTCACGCGGCCAGGTTCACATCCGGTCAGGTCCACACGTGTCAGGTCCACACACTGTCAAGTTCACACTGGTCAGGTCAACACCGTCCACACCGTCAAGGTCTTCAACGGTCTGGTCCACACAATCCACCGGTCAGTCAACATCGGTCAGGTACAGACCCGGTCAGGTCCACACGTGTCAGGTCCACACACTGTCCACACCGTCACAAGGTCAGGTCCACACCCGTCACTACGGTCAGGTCTACACCTATTAAACCACACCGGTCCGGTCCGCACCTGTCAGGTCCACACCGGTAAGTCCACACCGGTCCGTACCGGTCCCACTGCGGGCGGGGTTAGTTTGACTCCAATCTGACCAGGATTGCCAGCTGTCCTACCGAAGATAGGAGGATTTTATCGTGTACTAAGGCTTCCTCTCCAATAAAATTAAACGCCTCGATACAGATGACAAATTGTTGAAAGCTGCATTTAAACAAAATAACTAGTAAAGAAGTTTCTACATGTAATATAATAAAAGAGATTTAAATCATTCAAAAACAGAAACAATATGTGTTTTGTTTATAGAACAGTTAAATACGTTTATTTGAATGTTGTTAAACGACACTTTCAGCAATTTTTCAGCTATAAAATGATTGAATGTATGATAATTATATTCATAGAGAAAAATATCTAAAGAAGCGATTTATATATAGTTTAACTGAACAAAAATATTTGTGAACATCTGGACAAGATGAAATGTGCCGACTCGGACCCATGTCGCAAAATCCACTGTTTTGCTTATGGAGCGTTCTCTGACGTCCCACGCAAAAAAAAAGGAAAAAGAAAAAAAAAACGTTGGACGGCAGAGGATTCTCGGACTACTGGAATGGATGCCATGGCATGTGAATCAAGTTTCCATTTTTATTCTAAATACTGTACATAAATACTGTACACATTCTTTTAAAAGTATCCACATATGAACAGATCCTTGATTTTAATGAATTCTTAATAAATTTATAGATAGATATAGTTTGATTTTTATGAGTTTTAGTTAGCTCTCCTGGACTAGAGGTCCATGTCAGCTTTTGTCATCACTGTGCATTAATCATCATTGTCGTAGTCTAATATTTTTTTTCCTGAAATATTCTCCTAAACTGCTGAAAGGATTTAAATGAAACTTGAGCAGTCACATGAAAGTGTCTGCTATCAAGTTTGTGTTTGTAAAGTTTGCCGGTGTCATATAATTACAGGTCCGGGTCTGCCCGGACCCTAATGTTAATATTTTGGTCCTCTTTCCATCGATTTTTGTCTGTAATTACAGGTACTCTGACGATGATATCATCTTTAGCATAAGCGGCCTTCAGATATAATGTCAGTCAGGAGCATTGGATTTCAACGGTGACAGCGTTGAAATTTGATGTTAGGATATTCTCTAGCTATAGACTAACCATTTTGTAATATAGATAAGTTCAAGAAGACTGACGTCGCTCCCTTTATGACGTTCAATGTTTACATTTCTCAGCTTTTTTACATTTAGATTTCATAAATTAAAAGTTAAGTTAAAATATAATTTATATTTAAATTTTATGAAGAAAAAGTATTCTCATTTCTAAAAAAAGATTGACATGTACATGTGATATTAAATGGCGTCATATTATCAACCAATCAAAATACTTATATGGAAGGTCCTGACCTGATGTTATATTTAAAGTGTAGCTTACGTAAATGAAAAATATTCCAACAGGAGACCAGGTTATAGGTTGGGGTGTAACATAATATCAGTAATTCCAATGTAAACTCCTGTGTAGGGTACTTTTTTTAATAAATTTATAATAGCCCCATACCCATAAATTGTACAGTTTACAGGTCCGACTTTCTAAGTTATGTTTAAGCTACTGACCCATGAAATTAACTATGGGTCCGCATATCTTATTCAACTGTTTGCATAGCCCTGGAGCCCTAAAATTTACAGTTTACAGGTCCACTTTTCATATTAATTTTATAGCCAGGACCCATGAAATGTACAGTTTATGGGTCTGCCATTTTCTGTCTGATTTAAAAGCCTAGGAAGTTGAACACATATATAAACAGACATAACTGTGAAAATGATCAAAATATACGCAGAAATAGAGTTTTAAGAGATAATGATACTCGTTGGACTATTAGATAATACAGACATTGATCTGAGGTAAAGACTATAAAGGCCATCGATTTAAGACTTGTGCATATAAGGTTCCAGGCATATTTACAAAGATCAATGATGCGATCACGTTCCTTTCCCATTTCCGTACAAATTATGGTGACACTTCGAGTTTATGCCACTAACAGAGTCCATATTGTAAATGGTGTAATGGATCTTCTGGTCTTCTGAAGTGCAAACAAGATATGAAGTCCCCCAAGGCATTAAACTTTATTGTCACTTATGATATTTTTTTTCCATTTTTAAGGTCCAATAAAATAAAATAATATAATTTATTTTGAAAGTCAGTCGTGGGTTCACACATTTATTTAATATATAAACTAGTTGCATTTACAACCGTCGCCAAACAAATATACATTTACATAAGGGAAGTATTAATTGTTCCTGTTAACATGTATAACCCAGATGTCACATAGCATGTACTGAAATCATTTAAAATTGTAATAATATAATAATAATAATAATAATAATAATAATAATAAAATAATAAATGACCTATATTTATGTAGTATTTCCGAGTATTGACACCAACTACTGTATTTAATAATCACTACTTGATTTGTTTGTTTGTTTGAATGGTGTTTTAACGCTACTTTCAGCAATTTTCCAGCTATATCGTGGCGTCCAGTTTTTATCGTGGGAGGAAGCCGGAGTACCTGAAGAGAACCCTGTCAATTAAGATTGGAGTCGAGTACACCCCCGTTTGCAGTGAGAATCGAACCCGCAATCTCAGTGTTGACAAACCACGTGATCAATAGTAGGTGAACTACCTTAACCACTCGGCCACCGTGGCCCCTATCACTATTTTAACCCATATAAAGCATATATTCGAATTTAAGTTATTGTGTAGAACGTACTTGAATATTCATATTTGAAAAATAAAAATAAAGAAGAAAACACGACCCGCATGCGTAAATTTAGCTACAATAATGTAGCTCCTTTTTTTAATGGACGGAGCTACGTAATTGTAGCTAACGTAAATTGGGCCGACCCATTCTTATACGGACGGACCATAAATTATAGAGAATAGGACCCAAAATGTTAATTTTGCATATCCGGCCGGATACATAAATTGGGGGACCTATAATTATACGACACCGGCCAAACAAATGGCTGCCATCGGTAAAAATAGAACATTGTGGCCAAAACATAGCTTTTTGCAAATATCTCATAAATTACAAAAATGCTACATTTATCTATAATCTTGGAAGGATAAACTTCTTCAGAAAGATAATATTGACCTTTTGGCAATTTTTAAAAATGATCTTAAATCTAATGTTGGAGTTTATATGTTGATTTTTCCCAAGTTTTGCCCAAGTGTTAAAGCCTATTTTTCAGAAACTGTTTAATGAATTAAATTAAAATATAGTAGGAATCATCATGTTTTTGTTTTTGTAGTGTATTGGAAAACAAGAGGCAGATTTGCTTAAAATGTAACATGGGCTTTGACTGTTGGTATTTGCATATCTTTAAAACATTTTTCTAAAACCTGGCAGTGTACATTTGTGTAAAATGGGGTTTTTACAATATTGGCCTATAACTTAACAACCATAGCAGACAGAGAAATTTGTAATTGATAAAATGTTTACCTAGTTATGGCCTACAACAGTTGACGTATAATTTGTATAATGTATTTCGATAAAAAAATAATTTTTAGAGCTCAGCAACCTACATAATGAAAAATTATCTCCCTTTATAAAACTAAAAAAAGAGAATATTTATGAATTGTTATGACTTTATGTAACTGTAAACTTAACAATATGTTTATTTGTTTATATGTCTCATAAACTAACAGTAAAGTGGGAAAAAATAGCATTTTCATAAGCTGCAATTTATTTGAAAGAACCATTAAATATTGAAGTAATAGTATATGTAATATCCTTAACAGAATATTGGACTTATTTTAAATATTGTGCAAAGGTTTGTTTTTTATAGATTAAAATGACTTAGTCTGCAGTTTAATTAAATCTTACTATAAAAGAAAGTTGTAAAATTATGAAATGTTTTTGTAAAATAAATTATAGCTTGGCACTAAGATAAATATTTTATTGAAAAAAAAATGAAAAAAGGGGCAACTTTGGGGTATGCTCACATATACCTGACATCATTTGTCCAGCAATTTCATGCCATCAATTAATAACACTATTAGGCTACTATAAGAGAGAACCAGTGAAATAAGAAAATATTCACTGAAGCGCATCCTACAGTGATTTTGAATGTGTGCATATTTTGGCTTTTTCTATATATGGGTTTTAGAGGTTTATCTCCCCTTAATTCCTCATTTTGTCCTAAAACATAATTGTGTTCTTTTCATTGAAAGATAAAACACAATTGTACCTTATTCAAGACATAATATGTTGCCTTAGTTGAACATTTTAGCTGTCGAAAATGTGATATTTTCATGAAAAAAGTGTAAAAAGCAGAAAAACTGGTTCCCGGTACTTAACAGACCATTGCAAAAAAACGGTTTGGATACCAGAGGAAATATTTTGTCAAAAAACATCTTTTGTAGTGTCCATTCATCACACAAACATTTATCAAAATTGGTTTACCCCCCTTGTGGACAGTTTTGCATGGTTTTCTCAGAGACTGGGTGTTAATGATATAATGTCCGAAACTCATCTTTAATTTATACATGATATATTATGATCCCTCCTAACACTGTTTTGTGTGTCGTAATGATTTCTATATAAATTGAATCTGCTTTCAAATAAAATATCTATAATATAGTTTAAAAAATGTTTCACTTTGTTGTTTTTTCTACAGAACCGAGATTCCCTCGGTACTATGTTTTGTATATTCCTACGCTCTCCCGCCTATGTACATTTAAAGGCATTGATAGGTTTCTTAGGTACTATGTTTAGTATATTCCTACGCTCTCCTGCCTAAGTACATTTTAAGGCCTAGATGGGTTTCTGAGGTACTATGTTTTGTATATTCCTCCGCTTTCCCGCCTTGGTACATTTTAAGGCCTAGATGGGTTTCTGAGGTACTATGTTTTGTATATTCCTCCGCTTTCCCGCCTAGGTACATTTTAAAGCCTAGATGGGTTTCTGAGGCACTATGTTTTGTATATTCCTACGCTCTCCCTCATATGTACATTTTAAGGCCTAGATAGGTTTCTGGGGTGCGGACCAAATCCCTTTCGTATTAAACTTGATGACATCAGTAGTAAACGATTACACCTGTCAGTTAGATACCTAAAACACTTGTCAACATCAGGTAGATAACAAACACTGGTGGACGTCAGGTAGATAACTAAAACACTAGTCGACATCAGGTAGGCAACAATTGCCCTTGTGGACATAGCGTAGGAAACTTTTATACTAGTCGACATCGTGTAGGTAACTAGTACACTTGTCGACATGTGGTAGGTAACTATTACGCTTGTCGACATAGTGTAGGTTGCTAGTACACTTGTCGACATGTGGTAGGTAACTATTACGCCTGTCGACATAGTGTAGGCAACTAGTACACTTGTCGACATGTGGTAGGTAACTAAAACACTTGTCGACATGTGGTAGGTAACTAGTACACCTGTCGACATGGGTAACTTTTACGCTTGTCGACATCAGGTAAGTTGCTGGTACACTTGTCGACATGTGGTAGGTAACTAGTACACTTGTCGACATGTGGTAGGTAACTAGTACACCTGTCTACATGTGGTAGGTAACTTTTACGCTTGTCGACATCAGGTAAGTTGCTGGTACACTTGTCGACATGTGGTAGGTAACTAGTACACTTGTCGACATATGGTAGGTAACTAGTACACTTGTCGATAAAGTGTAGGTAACTATTACACTTGTCGATATAGTGTAGGTAACTAGTACACTTGTCGACATAGTGCAGGTAACTAGTACACTTGTCGACATTTGATAGGTAAGTAGTACCCTTGTCGACATAGTGTAGGTAACTAGTACACTTGTCGACATAGTGCAGGTAACTAGTACACTTGTCGACATTTGATAGGTAAGTAGTACACTTGTCGACATCGGGTCTAGGCAACTAGTACACTTGTCGACATGTGGTAGGTAACTATTACGCTTGTCGACATGTGGTAGGTAACTAGTACACTTGTCGACATGTGGTAGGTAACTAGTACACTTGTCGACATGTGGTAGGTAACTATTACGCTTGTCGACATAGTGCAGGTAACTAGTACACTTGTCGACATTTGGTAGGTAACTAGTACACTTGTCGACATCGTGTAGGTAACTAGTACACTTGTCGACATCGTGTAGGTAACTAGTATACTTGTCGACATCGTGTAGGTAACTAGTACACTTGTCGACATAGTGTAGGTAACTAGTATACTTGTCGACATCGTGTAGGTAACTAGTATACTTGTCGACATCGTGTAGGTAACTAGTACACTTGTCGACATGTGGTAGGTAACTAGTACACTTGTCGACATCGGGTAGATTACTAGTACACTAGTACACCTGTCTACATGTGGTAGGTAACTTTTACGCTTGTCGACATCAGGTAAGTTGCTGGTACACTTGTCGACATGTGGTAGGTAACTAGTACACTTGTCGACATATGGTAGGTAACTATTACACTTGTCGACATAGTGTAGGTAACTAGTACACTTGTTGACATAGTGCAGGTAACTAGTACACTTGTCGACATTTGATAGGTAAGTAGTACACTTGTCGACATCGGGTCTAGGCAACTATTACCCTTGTCGACATAGTGTAGGTAACTAGTACACTTGTCGACATAGTGCAGGTAACTAGTACACTTGTCGACATTTGATAGGTAAGTAGTACACTTGTCGACATCGGGTCTAGGCAACTAGTACACTTGTCGACATGTGGTAGGTAACTATTACGCTTGTCGACATCAGGTAAGTTGCTGGTACACTGGTCGACATGTGGTAGGTAACTAGTACACTTTTCGACATATGGTAGGTAACTATTACACTTGTCGACATAGTGTAGGTAACTAGTACACTTGTTGACATAGTGCAGGTAACTAGTACACTTGTCGACATTTGATAGGTAAGTAGTACACTTGTCGACATCGGGTCTAGGCAACTATTACCCTTGTCGACATAGTGTAGGTAACTAGTACACTTGTCGACATAGTGCAGGTAACTAGTACACTTGTCGACATTTGATAGGTAAGTAGTACACTTGTCGACATCGGGTCTAGGCAACTAGTACACTTGTCGACATGTGGTAGGTAACTATTACGCTTGTCGACATGTGGTAGGTAACTAGTACACTGGTCGACATGTGGTAGGTAACTAGTACACTTGTCGACATGTGGTAGGTAACTATTACGCTTGTCGACATAGTGCAGGTAACTAGTACACTTGTCGACATTTGGTAGGTAAGTAGTACACTTGTCAACATCGGGTCTAGGCAACTAGTACACGTGTCGACATGTGGTAGGTAACTATTACGCTTGTCGGCATGTGGTAGGTAACTAGTACACTGGTCGACATGTGGTAGGTAACTAGTACACTTGTCGACATGTGGTAGGTAACTATTACGCTTGTCGACATAGTGCAGGTAACTAGTACACTTGTCGACATTTGGTAGGTAAGTAGTACACTTGTCGACATCGTGTAGGTAACTATTACATTTGTCGACATGTGGTAGGTAACTAGTACACTTGTCGATATAGTGTAGGTAACTATTACACTTGTCGACATGGTGTAGGTAACTATTACGCTTGTCGACATAGTGTAGGTAACTAGTATACTTGTCGACATGTGGTAGGTAAGTAGTACACTTGTCAACATCGGGTCTAGGCAACTAGTACACGTGTCGACATGTGGTAGGTAACTATTATGCTTGTCGACCTAGTGTAGGTTGCTAGTACACTTGTCGACATGTGGTAGGTAACTAGTACACTTGTCGATATAGTGCAAGTAACTAGTACACTTGTCGACATCGTGTAGGTAACTAGTACACCTGTCGACATGTGGTAGGTAACTAGTACACTTGTCGACATCGTGTAGGTAACTATTACATTTGTCGACATGTGGTAGGTAACTAGTACACTTGTCGACATAGTGTAGGTAACTATTACACTTGTCGACATGGTGTAGGTAACTATTACGCTTGTCGACATAGTGTAGGTAACTAGTACACCTGTCGACATGTGGTAGGTAACTAGTACACTTGTCGACATCGTGTAGGTAACTAGTATACTTGTCGACATCGTGTAGGTAACTAGTACACTTGTCGCCATGTGGTAGGTAACTAGTACACTTGTCAACATCGGGTAGATTACTAGTACACTTGTCGACATCGTGTAGGTAACTATTACATTTGTCGACATGTGGTAGGTAACTAGTACACTTGTCGATATAGTGTAGGTAACTATTACACTTGTCGACATGGTGTAGGTAACTATTACGCTTGTCGACATAGTGTAGGTAACTAGTGTACTTGTCGACATGTGGTAGGTAACTATTACGCTTGTCGACATGTGGTAGGTAACTAGTACACTTGTCGACAGAGTGTAGGTAACTAGTATACTTGTCTACATCGTGTAGGTGACTAGTACACTTGTCGACATGTGGTAGGTAACTAGTACACTTGTCGACATGTGGTAGGTAACTAGTACACTTGTCGACATCGGGTAGATTACTAGTACACTTGTCGACATCGTGTAGGTAACTAGTACATTTGTCGACATGTGGTAGGTAACTAGTACACTTGTCGATAAAGTGCAGGTAACTATTACACTTGTCGACATGGTGTAGGTAACTATTACGCTTGTCGACATAGTGTAGGTAACTAGTATACTTGTCGACATGTGGTAGGTAACTATTACGCTTGTCGACATGTGGTAGGTAACTATTACGCTTGTCGACATGTGGTAGGTAACCAGTACACTTGTCGACATCGTGTAGGTAACTAGTACACTTGTCGACATGTGGTAGGTAACTAGTACACTTGTCGACATCGTGTAGGTAACTAGTACACTTTTCGACATGTAGTAGGTAACTAGTACACTTGTCGACATGTGGTAGGTAACTAGTACACTTGTCGACATCGTGTAGGTAACTAGTACACTTGTCGACATCGTGTAGGTAACTAGTACACTTGTCGACATGTGGTAGGTAACTATTACACTTGTCGATATAGTGTAGGTAACTATTACACTTGTCGACATGGTGTAGGTAACTATTACGCTTGTCGACATATTGTAGGTAACTAGTATACTTGTCGACATGTGGTAGGTAACTAGTACACTTGTCGACATGTGGTAGGTAACTATTACGCTTGTCGACATGTGGTAGGTAACTAGTACACTTGTCGACATGTGGTAGGTAACTAGTATACTTGTCGACATGTGGTAGGTAACTATTACGCTTGTCGACATGTGGTAGGTAACTAGTACACTTGTCGACATGTGGTAGGTAACTAGTACCCTAGTCGACATGTGGTAGGTAACTAGTAGACTTGTCGACATGTGGTAGGTAACTAGTACACTTGACATGTGGTAGGTAACTAGTAAACGTCTCGACATTGTGTAGGTAACTAGTACACTTGACATGTGGTAGGTAACTAGTACACTTGTCGACATAGTGTAGGTAACTAGTACACTTGACATGTGGTAGGTAACTAGTACACTTGTCGACATGTGGTAGGTAACTAGTACACTTGTCGACATGTGGTAGGTAACTATTACACTTGTCGATATAGGGTAGGTAACTATGTCACTTGTCGACATGGTGTAGGTAACTATTACGCTTGTCGACATAGTGTAGGTAACTAGTATACTTGTCGACATGTGGTAGGTAAACTATTACGCTTGTCGACATGTGGTAGGTAACTAGTACACTTGTCGACATGTGGGTAGGTAACTAGTATACTTGTCGACATGTGGTAGGTAACTAGTACACTTATCGACATGTGGTAGGTAACTAGTACAATTGTCGACATGTGGTAGGTAACTAGTACACTTGTCGACATCGGGTAGGCAACTATTATACTTGTCGACATCTGGTAGGCAACTATTATACTTGTCGAGATCATATAGGCAACTATTATACTTGCCGATATTAGATAGGCAACTATTATACTTGTAAGTGCAATAACTTGTCCACATCTGTAGTTAACTTAATACTTACACTTTCCGATTTCATAGCGGTTATTTTGTCGTTTGTCCACATCTGTAGTAAACGTTTATACGTAAACGTTAATTAAAGTTATTAAGTTAAGTTAATAAATACTTAAAAAGTTGACATTAATTGAATTAATCATTGATGAATTTTCGGCGACTTCTGTGTTGGCATCCCAACACATTATTTAGATTTCATGAGCAAGATCTTTAATTTTGTCAGTTGATCAGCAATCTCAATATAAAGGTTTAGTTTCTAAAGATAAAATATAGCACACTTTATGAAAACAAAATATTAATTTGTTTAGAAGTTTGTTTGTCATATTTTATTCAACCAAAAATGTTGATAGGCACTGCTGGCAGTGATTGGGCTTTAGCAAGTAGATGGAAATTTGATATTCGCGGAAAAATAAAACTATCGACGTGTTTGACAGAATTGGTGATAAATAAAATCACAACTGCAGCGTAAGTGGTGCTGAGATAACTAAATCTATCCTAATACAATTACAAATACTGCCAAGGGTTCGTTGCGTAGCAATGTTCGCTGTTATATAACCATAAACCCCACACGGCTGTATAACCCTAATGAACCCCACACGGAATAACAAGGTGAACCCCACACGGAATTAGAGCAAGGTTAGTTGTTGCATAACCTGTATGAACCACAAACGGTTGTATAACCTTAATCTGCGAGGAAATATGCGCTAATGGCAGTTATCACAGTAGTAAATGAAAAAAAATACAAAATGATTTTAATCGTATATTCAGACATAATTTAAGGAGTTCATTTTTGTACGGAGACAAAGCCGGAGTACCCGGTAAAAACCATTCTTCTGAAGAAAAACTGGTTTTTGGGAAGGTTGCGTAGCAAACTTTCCCCTTGCTAACACTCTGATACATAGAAACTACTGCGACCGGCGTGTAATAAAACCTTACGCTCGTAAAATATAGGTCACATTTGATGAATCTATCAATTACATGAATCGGTGCACCACATTTATCTTGAACAACTTTACTATACATGTCCTTTCGTATTATGTCTCATTTACTGTATAACTGATAACTAATATTACGATTTAAACTAATATTCCATGTTCATCCGCGAGATACAGACTCGTTACACTTTTTGGTTTTGGAAATCAACGCGATATTTGGCAATCCTCGCGATAGCTGTTCACTGAACCGACAAATGTAGTACTGACAGTCTAATAATATTTGACGACGTTATTATGATTGGAGTGATTTAATGATTAATTTGTGCGATCGTGTGGTCGTCGTTTCATACGATTTTGCATTCTATTTTTTACGTGTTTAATTAAATGAAAATCAACACAAAGTGTGTGCTTCTTCGATGTACAGATTTTGCAGAGCGGCGCCATCTATAAAAATTTTTAAGGTTGGGAGAATGGCATGTAATTTCGTAAATAAAATACAAGTAGTTAAATTAAAAATATAACAATTTCTAACTAATAAAAATGTATTGAAAAAGATATTTTGGTGTTTGTGACACAAGAATAGTAAATGGATTATTCGACATCGGTGATCAATTGCACTCACAATGTCGCTACATTATTCCGCAGTAAAAGCTGACACAATTTGTTTCCGGTCCTTTTCATTAATTTTTATAATTGGTAATTCATGCTGAACCATTAATATTTCTCGTTACACGAGTCGAAATTGGTCACCACCCATCGTAACAAGCCAAAAGAACGTACCAATTTTCCGTGTATGTTTACCTCACGAAATTGCCGTCGTTTCAGACGATGTTGCATTTTTATGCTTTAAGTATCTAATTTAACGAAAGTCAAAACGATATATTTTTCTTCATTTTATGTGTTCCTTAAAACAAAGGAAGATGTGATCAAGTCAGTGTGTTTTAGCAGAAGTTTTTTGAGTGACAAATAAAACCTCTTAGCGCGTATGGTCGATCTTATTTTCCTTATGTATATCCAAAACGCTGCAAATTGAAATCAGGAATTATTTTTTTAACATTTGTTCAGCGTTTTGAAATGCTGTGTTTTAATTTGATAGAGCGATTTTCCAAGGTTAATTTTGACCAGAATTAGAATGGGTGTAACTTGGAGCAAGCGATTATTGGCTATTTGAAAACCTTGGGGTAATGTCGTTTGCGGTTTAGGCGCGAATGCCATAGAACGACACGAAAGCTGGCGTAGCAAAAGTCAAGTACATGTAAACAATAAGCATAGTATGGAATATGTATATTGGAAATTTTTTATTGGATTTTTGTAATAAAAAGTTACAATATCGCATGTTGAATATTAATTTAAAAAAATGCAAGCAGAAAAGCACTCTATTCTATTGTGTCTTGTAGTATAAGCTATTAACACACTGTTTAAATTTAAAACAAACTAGTTGACATACATTCTGATTATAATGATATATGTTGCCTCATACAGTCTTACAATTTTTTCTGGGACCATACTGGGAGGGTTCCCAGTGTTGGACCCACAGAGCAGCCCAGCGCGTTCCCTGGTGGCGGATAGGGGAGACCCTCTCGTTGGTGGGTTGTCAGGTCATAATACGGAAAGCCTGACCGCGGACCGTAGTGGGTAACGTATTTAGAGAGTGCCACGCTTCTTGCACGATAAAGACCCCTTTTGTAGATTTCGAAAAAGAGTAGGCTCATTGTAGCCGCTACAAAAGGCTAAATTTTCCGCCCCTACCCAAAATTCCATACTTTTCCAGTGGCAGTCAAAATTGTATTCCTGTGACCCATTCCACCCCCATTTTCCGTTGATTTATTGTTTGTTAACTTGTTCCCGTCCTGAATATAGCTGAAATACTGCTCGCTGGACGTAAAGAAGACATCCAATCAATCAATCAATCAATCTTACAATTTTTTGTTTGTTTGAATCCCGGGGATTTATAAAAATTGATTTACATTCGCTTTTGAATAATACTGGGTCGATCTTGTTACAGTGTGTGGGACTCGATATAACAAAATCGACCCAGTATCATGCGGAAGCACATGAAAATTGATTTGCACAGATCCCTGTGTTGTAATTGTTTAATACCACTTTCAGTAATTTTTCAAATATATTTGGGCATCCTGTTTTTATTGAAGGGGAAAGCCAGAGTGTAGGAGTCTTTTTAATAATTGTCAATCAAGATTGAAGTTGAGCACACCATGGCAGCAGTAAGATTCAAACAAGTGCTGACAGTGACAGGCATTCATCAATAGTAGATAAATACTACCTTAACCACTCGGCAACTGAAGACCTGGAGTATTACAGAAATAAATTATTTTAGTTTTGAATATTTTAGAAGCTTATGCCATCACATACATTTATAGGGAGACATTTACATACTTTAGTATATGTACATGTATTTCATGCAAGTTATATTCCAACCATATAACAAGTGCGATTTTTATGTCTGAAATGGGCAGCAGCAATTTTGTCTTATTTATTAACATATTTATAAAAGTTATGATAGAAGCATCTTCAATTGTATTGTTGCACTGAATGGATTTTGATGGACTCTTTGTCACATAGTGCTATTTGTACACCTGATATTTTATATTTTGATTGGAATGATATTTAGGATTTTCCATAGCAAACATTGACTTGCCATTCTTTGATGTAGGGGATACATATCCCTTATCCACAACTACTTGCACCACTGAGTGGGATTTGATGAGACTTTTGCAGAATTCTTTGTCATATGGTGGAATTGTGCACCTGATATTTACAGTTTGAGCAAAACGATTTTTGGAGTTTCCAACAGCAAAGCCCTGGACATTGTCATTCAAGACATAGGGGACCTGGGGCTATCAATTATGAGGATTGCAAAGTTTTTTTTCTAGTCTTTTAAATTTATATCTAATATGTTTCTAAATTTACCTCATTTATTTTACATTGGTTTGTTTTATTGCCTGTCAAACATGAGGCAGGAATCTCATTTCATTCTTCCGAAGCAACCTTTCATTCGGTGCAGTCTGCACTTTGATTATTGCCAGTTATGATTTTAGTTGAGCATAACCTGCCAACTAGCAGAGAGGGTAACATATTCGTCTATAGAGAAACGGGATACTTCATAACAATACATAGGGACGGTAACATATATGTCAATAGAGAAACAGGATAGTTCATAAACACAAGCAGGGAGGGTTACATATACGTCTATAGAGAAAGGAGAGAGTTCATCAACACAAGCAGGGAGGATTACATATATGTCAATAGAGAAAGGAGAGAGTTCATAAACACAAGCAGGGAGGGTAACATATACGTCAATAGAGAAAGAAGAGAGTTCATAAACACAAGCAGGGAGGGTCACACATATGTCAATAGAGAAAGGAGAGAGTTCATGAACACAAACAGGGAGGGTTACATATTTGTCAATAGAAAAACGGGATAGTTCATACACACGAACAGGGAGGGTAATATCTACGTCAATACAGAAACGGCACAGTGCATAAAAAACCAGGGAAGGTAACATGCGTCAAACAGTCGCCTACGGCCACAGATGCAAAACATTTAATTAAGCGTGGTCAACATGGCAAGATTGTGAGGTTTATTTGATGTTGTACTCTCCATAAACAAGATCACCTTTACCCCTTGGATCACACGAGTGCTATTTTTGATGTCAAGGTTTATGCGCATGCTCTCAAATTGTCTTGTAAAGAGTTGTTTGTTTTGCTGCCTAAGTTTGAGAGTTCTCGACTTCCTACTTACTATACTTCTAAAGTTAAACAATTGTTAAAAGTAGCGCAAAATACCATTCAATCATTCCAAAAAGAACAAAATGAAACAACAACAAACATTAGTAATAAAAATAGTACGCGTGATATTATCTTCAGATTTCTAGACGTGATTTTATGGCTACATGTATAGAGCCAAGGACAGAAATACGAATTTTTACAACTGACATGGCATGTACATTTCATACAACGCCGATTTCGTTTTCTATGGCAACATGTTTAAATGCATATTAATCTAAGTAAACGAAATCCAGAAACTTGTTAATTTATATAAATATAGCAAAATTATTTCAAATCTAGAAAATTATTTTAATATGAGGGAGTACCAGTTTTGTATGAACAGCTTATTAAATCTTTCTTTACAAATTTGAAAAGAAAATCAATTACGATCTGTTCGCATTTACACGCCAATTTATGATATAGACAATAGTGTGTTCAGTTGTAGATCAAACATAAACATGTTTGGATTATCTCCCTTTTCTTAAAGCTAAATTTCTTTTGTTATAATAAGTTTTAATAAGCAGTCATATCTATGTCAAATATACGTAAATTGTGTAGAAATTGTGCACCAATCTTTAAATTTGACCTGAATATCATATAAGACCTTTTTTAAATATGTTTTTATATTTTTATTACAAGAGTATTTTTTTCAGGTCTGAGTCGGGTCAATGTGTGCGTGGGCTGACATAGCACTGATTGGATCTGTGCAAGTGTTGGGACATGAGAATGATTATATCTGTGCCAGTGTGGCGACATGAGACTGATTAAATCTATGCCAGTGGGATAACATAAGACTGATTGGATATGTGCCAGTGGGTTGACATAAGACTGATTGGATATGTACCAGTGGTGTCACGTCACAATGATTTGATCTGTACCAGTGGTGTCACGTCACAATGATTGGATCTGTACCAGTGGTGTCACGTCACAATGATTGAACTTGTGCCAGTGGTGTCAAGTCGCAATGATTGGATCTGTACCAGTGGTGTCACGTCACAATGATTGGATCTGTACCAGTGGTGTCACGTCACAATGATTGGATCTGTACCAGTGGTGTCACGTCACAATGATTGGACTTATGCCAGTGGTGTCACGTCGCAATGATTGGATCTGTACCAGTGGTGTCACGTCACAATGATTGGATCTGTACCAGTGGTGTCACGTCACAATGATTGGATCTGTACCAGTGGTGTCACGTCACAATGACTGGACTTGTGCCAGTGGTGTCACGTCACAATGATAGGATCTGTACCAGTGGTGTCACGTCACAATGATTGGACTTGTACCAGTGGTGTCACGTCACAATGATTGGATCTGTACCAGTGGTGTCACGTCACAATGATTGGATCTGTACCAGTGATGTCACGTCACAATGATTGGACTTGTACCAGTGGTGTCACGTCGCAATGATTGGATATGTGCCAGTGGTGTCACGTCACAATGATTGGACTTGTACCAGTGGTCTCAAGTCACAATGATAGGATGTGTACCAGTGGTGTCACGTCACAATGATTGGACTTGTACCAGTGGTGTCACGTCACAATGATTGGATCTGTGCCAGTGGTGTCACGTCACAATGATTGGATCTGTGCCAGTGGTGTCACGTCACAATGATTGGATCTGTACCAGTGGTGTCACGTCACAATGAGTGGATCTGTACCAGTGGTGTCACGTCACAATGATTGGATCTGTGCCAGTGGTGTCACGTCACAATGATTGGACTTGTACCAGTGGTGTCACGTCACAATGATTGGATCTGTACCAGTGGTGTCACGTCACAATGATTGGATCTGTACCAGTTGTGTCACATCACAATGATTGGATCTGTACCAGTGGTGTCACGTCACAATGATTGGATCTGTACCAGTGGTGTCACGTCACAATGATTGGATCTGTACCAGTGATCTCACGTCACAATGATTGGATCCGTGCCAGTGGTGTCACGTCACAATGATTGGATCTGTACCAGTGATCTCACGTCACAATGATTGGATCCGTGCCAGTGGTGTCACGTCACAATGATTGGATCTGTACCAGTGGTGTCACGTCATAATGATTGGACTTGTGCCAGTGGTGTCACGTCACAATGATTGGATCTGTACCAGTGGTGTCACGTCACAATGATTGGATCTGTACCAGTGGTGTCACGTCACAATGATTGGATATGTGCCAGTGGTGTCACGTCACAATGATTGGATCTGTGCCAGTGGTGTCACGTCACAATGATTGGATCTGTACCAGTGGTGTCACGTAACAATGATTGGACTTGTGCCAGTGGTCTCACGTCACAATGATAGGATCTGTACCAGTGGTGTCACGTCACAATGATTGGACTTGTACCAGTGGTGTCACGTCACAATGATTGGATCTGTGCCAGTGGTGTCACTTCACAATGATTGGACTTGTGCCAGTGGTGTCACGTCACAATGATTGGATCTGTACCAGTGATGTCACGTCACAATGATTGGATCTGTGCCAGTGGTGTCACGTCACAATGATTGGATCTGTACCAGTGGTGTCACGTCACAATGATTGGATCTGTACCAGTGATGTCACGTCACAATGATTGGACTTGTACCAGTGGTGTCACGTCGCAATGATTGGATATGTGCCAGTGGTGTCACGTCACAATGATTGGACTTGTACCAGTGGTCTCAAGTCACAATGATAGGATCTGTACCAGTGGTGTCACGTCACAATGATTGGACTTGTACCAGTGGTGTCACGTCACAATGATTGGATCTGTGCCAGTGGTGTCACGTCACAATGATTGGATCTGTGCCAGTGGTGTCACGTCACAATGATTGGATCTGTACCAGTGGTGTCACGTCACAATGAGTGGATCTGTACCAGTGGTGTCACGTCACAACGATTGGATCTGTGCCAGTGGTGTCACGTCACAATGATTGGACTTGTACCAGTGGTGTCATGTCACAATGATTGGATCTGTACCAGTGGTGTCACGTCACAATGATTGGATCTGTACCAGTTGTGTCACATCACAATGATTGGATCTGTACCAGTGGTGTCACGTCACAATGATTGGATCTGTACCAGTGGTGTCACGTCACAATGATTGGACTTGTGCCAGTGGTGTCACGTCACAATGATTGGATCTGTACCAGTGATGTCACGTCACAATGATTGGATCCGTGCCAGTGGTGTAACGTCACAATGATTGGATCTGTACCAGTGGTGTCACGTCATAATGATTGGACTTGTGCCAGTGGTGTCACGTCACAATGATTGGATCTGTACCAGTGGTGTCACGTCACAATGATTGGATCTGTACCAGTGGTGTCACGTCACAATGATTGGATATGTTCCAGTGGTGTCACGTCACAATGATTGGATCTGTGCCAGTGGTGTCACGTCACAATGATTGGATCTGTACCAGTGGTGTCACGTAACAATGATTGGACTTGTGCCGGTGGTCTCACGTCACAATGATAGGATCTGTACCAGTGGTGTCACGTCACAATGATTGGACTTGTACCAGTGGTGTCACGTCACAATGATTGGATCTGTGCCAGTGGTGTCACTTCACAATGATTGGACTTGTGCCAGTGGTGTCACGTCACAATGATTGGATCTGTACCAGTGATGTCACGTCACAATGATTGGATCTGTGCCAGTGGTGTCACGTCACACTGATTGGATCTGTACCAGTGGTGTCACGTCACAATGATTGGATCTGTACCAGTGGTGTCACGTCACAATGATTGGATCTGTGCCAGTGGTGTCACGTCACAATGATTGGATCTGTACCAGTGGTGTCACGTCACAATGATTGGACTTGTAACAGTGGTGTCACGTCACAATGATTGGACTTGTAACAGTGGTGTCACGTCACAAGGATTATATCTGTGCCAGTGGTGTCACGTCACAATAATTGGATCTGTACCAGTGGTGTCACATCACAATGATTGGATCTGTACCAGTGGTGTCACGTCACAATGATTGGATCTGTACCAGTGGTGTCACGTCACAATGATTGGATCTGTGCCAGTGGTGTCACGTCACAATGATTGGATCTGTACCAGTGGTGTCACGTCACAATGATTGGACTTGTGCCAGTGGTGTCACGTCACAATGATTGGATCTGTACCAGTGGTGTCACGTCACAATGATTGGACTTGTACCAGTGGTGTCACGTCACAATGATTGGACTTGTACCAGTGGTGTCACGTCACAATGATTGAATCTGTACCAGTGGTGTCACGTCGCAATGATTGGATATGTGCCAGTGGTGTCACGTCACAATGATTGGACTTGTACCAGTGGTCTCACGTCACAATGATAGGATCTGTACCAGTGGTGTCACGTCACAATGATTGGACTTGTACCAGTGGTGTCACGTCACAATGATTGGACTTGTACCAGTGGTGTCACGTCACAATGATTGGATCTGTACCAGTGGTGTCACGTCACAATGAGTGGATCTGTACCAGTGGTGTCACGTCACAATGATTGGATCTGTGCCAGTGGTGTCACGTCACAATGATTGGACTTGTACCAGTGGTGTCACGTCACAATGATTGGATCTGTACCAGTTGTGTCACATCACAATGATTGGATCTGTACCAGTGGTGTCACGTCACAATGATTGGATCTGTACCAGTGGTGTCACGTCACAATGATTGGATCTGTGCCAGTGGGGTGACATCGCAATGATTGGACTTGTGCCAGTGGTGTCACGTCACAATGATTGGACTTGTGCCAGTGGTGTCACGTCACAATGATTGGATCTGTACCAGTGGTGTCACGCCACAATGATTGGACTTGTACCAGTGGTGTCACGTCACAATGATTGGATCTGTACCAGTGGTGTCACGTCACAATGATTGGATCCGTACCAGTGGTGTCACGTCACAATGATTGGATCTGTGCCAGTGGTGTCACGTCACAATGATTGGATCTGTGCCAGTGGTGTCACGTCACAATGATTGGACTTGTACCAGTGGTGTCACGTCACAATGATTGGATCTGTACCAGTGGGGTGACATCGCAATGATTGGACTTGTGCCAGTGATGTCACGTCACAATGATTGGATCTGTACCAGTGGTGTCACGTCACAATGATTGGACTTGTACCAGTGGTGTCACGTCACAATGATTGGATCTGTACCAGTGGTGTCACGTCACAATGATTGGATCTGTACCAGTGGTGTCACGTCACAATGATTGGATCTGTACCAGTGGTGTCACGTCACACTGATTGGATCTGTACCAGTGATATCACGTCACAATGATTGGATCTGTACCAGAGGTGTCACGTCACAATGATTGGACTTGTACCAGTGGTGTCACGTCACAATGATTGGATCTCTACCAGTGATGTCACGTCACAATGATTGGATCTGTACCAGTGGTGTCACGTCACAATGATTTGATCTGTACCAGTTGTGTCACATCACAATGATTGGATCTGTACCAGTGGTGTCACGTCACAATGATTGGATCTGTACCAATGGTTTCACGTCACAATGATTGGACTTGTGCCAGTGGTGTCACGTCACAATGATTAGATCTGTACCAGTGATGTCACCTCGCAATGTTTGGATCTGTGCCAGTGGTGTCACGTCACAATGATTGGATCTGTACCAGTGGTGTCACGTCACAATGATTGGATCTATACCAGTGGTGCCACGTCACAATGATTGGATCTGTGCCAGTGGTGTCACGTCACAATGATTGGATCTGTACCAGTGGTGTCACGTCACAATGATTGGACTTGTGCCAGTGGTCTCACGTCACAATGATAGGATCTGTACCAGTGGTGTCACGTCACAAAGATTGGACTTGTACCAGTGGTGTCACGTCACAATGATTGGATCTGTGCCAGTGGTGTCACGTCACAATGATTGGATCTGTACCAGTGGTGTCACGTCACAATGAGTGGATCTGTACCAGTGGTGTCACGTCAAAATGATTGGATCTGTACCAGTGGTGTCACGTCACAATGATTGGACTTGTGCCAGTGATGTCACGTCACAATGATTTGATCTGTGCCAGTGGTGTCACGTCACGATGATTGGATCTGTACCAGTGGTGTCACGTCACAATGATTGGACTTGTACCAGTGGTGTCACGTCAAAATGATTGGACTTGTACCAGTGGTGTCACGTCACAATGATTGGACTTGTACCAGTGGTGTCACGTCACAATGATTGGATCTGTGCCAGTAATGTCACGTCACAATGATTGGATCTGTACCAGTGGTGTCACATCACAATGATTGGATCTGTACCAGTGGTGTCACGTCACAATGATTGGATCTGTACCTGTGGTGTCACGTCACAATGATTGGATCTGTGCCAGTGGTGTCACGTCACAATGATTGGATCTGTATCAGTGGTGTCACGTCACAATGATTGGACTTGTGCCAGTGGTGTCACGTCACAATGATTGGATCTGTACCAGTGGTGTCACGTCACAATGATTGGATCTGTACCAGTGGTGTCACGTCACAATGATTGGACTTGTGCCAGTGGTGTCACGTCACAATGATTGGATCTGTGACAGTGGTGTCACGTCACAATGATTGGCTCTGTACCAGTGGTGTCACGTCACAATGATTGGATCTGTGCCAGTTGTGTCACATCACAATGATTGGATCCGTACCAGTGGTGTCACGTCACAATGATTGGATCTGTGCCAGTGGTGTCACGTTACAATGATTGGATCTGTGCCAGTGGTGTCACGTCACAATGATTGGACTTGTACCAGTGGTGTCACGTCACAATGATTGGATCTGTACCAGTGGGGTGACATCGCAATGATTGGACTTGTGCCAGTGATGTCACGTCACAATGATTGGATCTGTACCAGTGGTGTCACGTCACAATGATTGGACTTGTACCAGTGGTGTCACGTCACAATGATTGGATCTGTACCAGTGGTTTCACGTCACAATGATAGGATCTGTGCCATTTAGGTGACATAAGACTGATTGTACCTGTACCAGTTGGGTGACATAGCAATGATTGGATCTGTGACAGTGTGGCAACATAGCAATGGTTGGATATTTGACAGTGTAATACCCGTCCTTTGTTTTGATAAATAAGCATATCTAAGCGTCTGGCGGGAAACCTGTGGTCACTCTTATCTACAACCCGTAGCTTCATTAAATGTTGAGGCTCTAAACACTACATAGATTACATATTTAATTTCTAAACATGTTAACAATGACGATGCTGCTAAACTACATATGCTTAGCTTCTAAACGTTTCCGTAAATATGTAAAACATGTAATGATATGTTTAGGCTCTAAGCACAATTTTTAGAGTGAAGATATTTTTCTCAATGAAAATAATCGACTTAACTCCAATCAAGATAATTTTAATCCGTTTTTAAGCTGATTGTCATCAATACCCCTACTTTCCGACATTTTACTGTCATGTTAATGTTAAATTCAGGACTAGAGCAAATTAAAAATAAAAAGAAATCAAATCGTAAATGCGACGAATTCAAGCAAAGAAAAGTTTGCTTGATGAATCGATTCGGAAATGAGATGAAATGTTTGATTGTCAGTAGAAAGGTAAAGAGTATTAGGTGGATTAAGTGCATTAAACTACACTGAGCCTACTACTTTTGTTTGATTGTCAGTAGAAAGGTAAAGAGTATTAAGTGGATTAAGTGTATTAAACTACACTGAGCCTACTACTTTTGAAAACTACAAAAGACGGATGTGTCGTCAAGACCTGATGTTAACAAGATTAATAGTTACCTACCTGATATCGACAGGTGTATTCGTTTACTACAAATGTGTACATGTGTTATTGTTACCAACCTATTGTCGACAGGTGTGTTACTTACCCATCTGATGTTGAATGTGTAATCGTTTACTACAGATGTGTGCAAGTGCAATAGCTATCTACAAGATGTTGAAATTTGTTATCATTTACTTGTGATGTGGAAATGGTGTAAGAGTTACATACCCAGATGTATATAGCTCAATAAAGATGTCGTCAAGTGTGATTGTTTACTACAGATGAACAAATCGTTATATATAATTACATACATGATGTCGACAAGTGTGATTGTTTACTACAGATTAACAAATCGTTATAGTTACCTGATGTCGACAAGTGAAACTGGTTACCTACGTCACCTACCTGATGTTCACAAGTGTAATAGTTACCTACCTGATGCTGACAAGTGTAATAGTTACCTACCTGATGTTGACAAGTGAAATAGTTACTTACCTGATGTTGACAAGTGTAATAGTTACCTACCTGATGTTGACAAGTGTAATAGTTACCTACCTGATGTTGACAAGTGTAATAGTTACCTACCTGATGTTGACAAGTGTAATAGTTACTTACCTGATGTTGACAAGTGTTATAGTTACCTACCTGATGTTGACAAGTGTAATAGTTAACTACCTGATGCTGACAAGTGTAATAGTTACATGTACCTACCTGATGCTGACAAGTGTAATAGTTACCTACCTGATGTTGACAAGTGTAATAGTTACTTACCTGATGTTGACAAGTGTAATAGTTACTTACCTGATGTTGACAAGTGTAATAGTTACCTACCTGATGTTGACAAGTGTAATAGTTACCTACCTGATGTTGACAAGTGTAATAGTTACCTACCTGATGTTGACAAGTGTAATAGTTACCTACCTGATGTTGACAAGTGTAACAGTTACCTACCTGATGCTGACAAGTGTAATAGTTACCTACCTGATGTTGACAAGTGTAATAGTTACCTACCTGATGTTGACAAGTATAATAAATACCTACCTGATGTCGACAAGTGTAATAGTTACCTACCTGATGTTGACAAGTGTAATAGTTACCTACCTGATGTTGACAAGTGTAATAGTTACCTACCTGATGTTGAAAAGTATAATAGTTACCTACCTGATGTTTACCAGTGTAATAGTTACCTACCTGATGTTGACAAGTGTAATAGTTACCTACCTGATGTTGACAAGTATAATAGTTACCTACCTGATGTCGACAACTGTAATAGTTACCTACCTGATGTTGACAAGTGTAATAGTTACCTACCTGATGTTGACAAGTGTAATAGTTACCTACCTGATGTCGACAAGTGTAATAGTTACCTACCTGATGTTGACAAGTGTAATAGTTACCTACCTGATGTTGAAAAGTATAATAGTTACCTACCTGATGTTTACCAGTGTAATAGTTACCTACCTGATGTTGACAAGTGTAATAGTTACCTACCTGATGTTGACAGGTGTAATAGTTACCTTCCTGATGCTGAAAAGTATAATAGTTACCTACCTGATGTTGACAAGTGTAATTGGCTACCTTCGTTAGCTACCCGATTTCGACAAGTGTAACAGTTACCTACCTGATGTTGAGAATGTAATCGTTCCCAAACTGATGTCGACATGAGGAATCGTTTTCTGCAAATAAGAACAAGTGTAATTGTTACCTACGTGTAATAGTTACCTACCAAATGTCGACAAGCGTAATTGTTTTCTACCCGATTTCGAAAGCGTTTTAAATATACTATTTATAAGATTTAAGATATTTCACGGCGATTCAACAGTTAAGTTTCACTCCAGGGCACTTAATATACATTATTATCACTATATCATTAACGCTGTTGTTCTTCTTTTTTTCTGAAATTAATATAAATGTTATTCTGTAAGTAATTTGACACGTTAAATGTATTTAGTGGGAGATAACTAGTAATTTCTTTCATAACATCCTATCAAGTTAACTTCAGTTATCTCCCACGATCTTTACACTGTCTATTACAATCATTGCTCAATAAAACACGTGATTTTCTCCATAATTTATTCCTTAATCCCAAATTTATCGGTAAATAAAGATCGACTCCCTAATTTATCGTTTAATGAATTTGCTTGCTGCACGTTTTATTAGGTAACGTCTGCTTTTAACGGCACTATTGTAATTAAATATCTGTTCATAAAGCTGAATCTGTAAATTAACTGTATCAAAGCAATTAAGCTGGTCGCCGTAATTTACATGTCAATTAAGCAATATGTTAAACAACCATTTGGATAAACTGTAGTCTTATAACGGGAGCGGAAGCAGGGTGCATACGTCTAACAGTCTTATAACATGAGCGGCAGCAGGATGCATACAAACTGTCTTATAACGTGAGCGCAGCAAGGTGCATACTTACAGTCCTATAACGGTAGCGGAAGCAGGATGCATACTAACAGATTTATAACGGGAGCGGCAGCAGGGTGCATACTAACAGTTTTATAAGGGGAGCGGCAGCAGGGTGTATACTAACAGTCTTATAACCGGAGTGCATATTATTATTCACAGGGTGCATACTTACAGTGCTGTAAGGGGAGCAGGGTGCATATTTACAGTCTTATAACGGGAGCGGCAGCAGGGTGCATACTTACAGTATTATGTTGAGCGGAAGCAGGGTGCATGCTATCAGGCTTATAACGGGAGCGGCACCAGGGTGCATACTTACAGTCTGATAACGGGAGCGGCAGCAGGGTGCATACTAACAGTCTTATAACGAGAGCGGCAGCAGGTTGCATACTAACAGTCTTATAACGGGAGCGGCAGCAGGTGCATACTTACAGTCCTATACCGGGAGCGGCAGCAGGGTGCATACTAACAGTCTGATAACGTGAGCGGCAGCAGGGTGCATACTTAGTCTTATAACGGGGGCGGCAGCAGGGTGCATACTAACAGTCTTATAACGGGAGCGGCAGCAGGGTGCATACTAACAGTCTTATAACGGGAGCGGATGCAGGGTGCATAGTTACAGTCTTATAACGGGAGTGGCAGCAGGGTGCATACTAACAGTCTTATAACGGGAGCGGCAGCAGGGTGCATAGTTACAGTCTTATAACGGGAGCGGCAGCAGGGTGCATACTAATAGTCTTATAACGGGAGCGGCAGCAGGGTGCATACTAACAGTCTTATAAAGGGAGCGGCAACAGGGTGCATAGTTACAGTCTTATAAAAGGAGCGGCAGCAGGTCGCATACTAACAGTCTTATAACGGGAACGGCAGCAGGTCGCATACTAACAGTCTTATAATGGGAGCGGCAGTAGGTCGCATACTAACAGTCTTATAACGGGAGCGGCAACAGGTCGCATACTAACAGTCTTGTAACGGAAGCGGCAGCAGGGTGCATACTAAAAGTCTTATAAGGGGAGCGGCAGCAGGGTGCATACTAACAGTCTTTTAATGGGAGCGGCAGCAGGTCGCATACTAACAGTCTTATAACGGCATGAGTGAAATATTGAAGTCTTAAATATGACTGATTTAACTACAGTATTTGACAGTTCTCCATCACCATTATTTACAGTATGAGCCCGTCCTCCATCACACTTACCTACAGTATGAACCGGTCCTCCATCGCACTAACCTACAGAATGAGCCGGTCTTCCATCACAGCTACCTACAGTATGAGCCGGTAATTCATCACACTTGCCTACAGTATGAAGTTGTAATCCATCTCACTTACCTACAGTACAACCCGGTAATGAGCAGGTCCACCATCACACTTACCTACAGTATGAGCAGGTCCTCTACACACTTACCTACAGTATAGGCCAGTCCTACATCACACTTACCTACGAAATAAGCCAGTCCTACATCACACTTACCTACGGAATAAGCCAGTCCTACATCACACTTACCTACAGTATAAGCCAGTCCTACATCACACTTACCTACGGAATAAGCCAGTCCTACATCACACTTACCTACGGAATAAGCCAGTCCTACATCACACTTACCTACGGAATAAGCCAGTCCTACATCACACTTACCTACGAATAAGCCAGTCCTACATCACACTTACCTACAGTTTGAGTTGTCCTCAATCACACACACACGCAACAGTATAAGCCGGTCTTCCATCACAATTAACTACATGTACAGAATAAGCAGGTCCTCTACACACTTACCTACAGTAGGAGACTATTTTAAATACAGTTTTTTTCCTTACACAGTTGTTCTTTTGAATTCCTTACCTGTCAACATTGTCAATGCAAGTACTTTGGATCAGTTTAAATCACTGTTCCAAACTCGCATAATGTAATTAATATCAGTACAGATCGTTTTTGTATATATGTAAATATTTTCAGTTTTCCATTTGCTTTTTATGTTGATTATTTAAATTAACTAAATGATTTCTGATTTTTTTTTCTAATCTTTTATTATTAATTAATTTATTTATCTATTTATTTTTTTCATATGCGCGCCTTGGTCTGTTCGCGCCGTTGCCTAGTCATCAGCAATTGATGGAGCAACGTATGATGTAGATGTAGATGTAGATGTAGGCCCTCTACACACTTACATACAGTAAAAGCCAGTTCTCCATCACACTTATCTACAGTTTGAGTTGTCCTCAATCACACACACTACAGTATAAGCCGGTATTCCATCACAATAAACCGCAAGTACAGTATGAGCCGGTCCTCCATCACACTTAACTAAGTATAAACCGGTCCTCTATCATACTTATCTACAGTATGAGCCAGTATGGAGGACCTGTTCATACTTCTTGAATAAAAAGTTTTTGTTAATATAATTATTACTTTAAAAGTTATGACGATTTTTAAAAGTACAAATATTTAATTGTGACAACGAGAGCGGGATATTCATTAATATTCATGATTTCATTCGGTTAGTTAAACTAAAGTTCACTTCAATCTTGCGTAACTGTTTAATACTGTTCTTTCATTGGTTATTTCATGTTTCTTTATTTAGATTAATATATATTTCGAGGTAGATTAAGAACTGCTCATTCTTATGTGTAATGATTACACACGAAATTCCCATTGTTTTTATATCAAGCCCATTCAGTCGCAATCAAAATTCAATTCCCTTTTACTAAAGATGCTGCCTCTTTGTCTATTTGATTATTCTCTGTTTAGAACTGTAAGGACTTAGATTCATTTCAACTGCTCTGCATTATAATAGTCACATTTAATTTGTTATTAAGGGTATATTTCGTCACATAAGTGTGTGCGTATATAGCTCTGTCAAAATAATTAGTATTTCCACTCACAAATCCGAGAAATTTAAATGTTAATTACTTGAACAAGTGCTTTAAGAGTGGAAACTTCAATTTACTTTCACATGCTGTTAGATAGCCGGATGTTGATGTAAGCGCGGCCTTCCACGAAGACACCCGACTTTATGAATGAAAAGAAGCAATACACATCTTCTCAGGAATTTCCTACATTGTTTTGTACTACGCAGTGTAAAAATGAAAAGTCACATACACACAAACTCAAATAACAAAGGACGGTAAACACCGTTCGCTCTTTGGCGATTTTTTGTGATAAAACCGTATATAAACAAATTAAATAAATATGACATCATAAACATGATAACAACATATAATGTGAAAAGATTTTATAAAGTTACATTAACAACTTATATAGACAGAAAGTATGTAGAAGAAAGTTGTATACGTTTAAATGCATCTAAGTAGGAATGTAGGAAGGTCTTACTTTATGTATTTATTTCCTGATTTAAACTACGCCACACGCGTGTTTCGTCTGATCACGACTTGAAATTGGCGCTCGAATTTGTTATAAAAAACGCTCCGTATCGATTTGTATACTATAAAACACCTACTTAGGGTGCAATACACGTTTTTTTTGCATTAAAATATTATCAACAGAGGTCGTGTCTTGTTTTGTCAAATAAAAACATGTGTGACATTTTTTCATAGATCTAATTGTACTGGAAATGTTGTACATATATTTTATTTGTGTCCTGCAATTTCAGTTTCATGGTAATTTGATAAGATTTTTATAAAATCGTCGATAAAAATCAGCTGTTTCATGTGAGAAAATCGGACAAATCATTAGCATTTACCCTCATTTGAAAAATTGGCTGACACTGTAACGCCAAACAGAACATCAATATGATATACAAGTGTTTAGTTTAATCAAGTTCCAAGTAGAAAAAACGCTGTCAAAATACCTGTCATCCATCTCTATTTCACACAATTTTATTGACAAGGAACCTGCCATTTTAATGCATTAGAGAGAGCTAAAGCTTGGAGTCAAAGGGTCTTATAGGCAGTCTCGGGGTTTTACTACTATAACAAGGATGACACCCACATATTATATATATATTTCTTTTCTATAGACATGACACTTTCTACTGACACTTCAAAAATGTATTGCATTACATTTATCATAGATGTGAGTAAACTGCAACTGGACCATGCTACTATATTAAAAAATTTCACAGGAGGACATTCGAAACTAAACTACAAAACCGTGTCTTGCTACTGTTGTGAAAATCGTCAATGGTACCGGCGGGATTCGATCCCTCAACCTCTGTGTCTGAAGTCAGCGCTCTAACCGATTGAGCTAAAGAAGTACTTCTCTAACGCATCCTATTAAGTCTGCATTTATCTTTGATACACTACACTACCTTATTATTTAATTGCCATCTTATCTGGATTGTGTAATCATCAAATAATTCTTACTTACTTATTCTCTTCATCCCCGCTGGGACATAAGGCACCAACAAGCTTCCTCCGCTTTTCCCTTTCCTTTGAAAGATGCTGAGCATGCACCCAGGTGTATCCAAGTTCTTGAAGCTCCCCTTGGATGTTACACCTCTAGGTCTTCCTAGCTTCCTTTTTCCAGATGGTGTCCAGTTTAGCGCTATCTTGGGAATCTTCTCGCCGGGCATTCTAAGCACATGACCTAGCCATCTGAAGCGCCGCTGTTTGATCTGCGTAGCGATGCTGTGACATTTGCTTTTCCGCAACAGATTGATGTTTGTTATCTTGTTAGGCCAGAAGATTCTATGGATCTTTTGCAGGCAGCTGTTGTGGAATGGCTCTACTTTCTGTATGTCGCTCTGTATTATTCTCCAGCTTTCCGAACCATACAAGAGGACTGACATTGCTCTTAAATAACTTCACTTTGGTGTTGATACTGAAGTTTCGTGACTTCCAGATGGGCTGAAGTCTATGACATTTTCCACTGGTTGTTTGTCAATAGTTATTTGTCCTCTCATTTTATCATTCACTTCCATTATTTTTGTTTTTGCTATATTGACGTTTAGGCCGGTCCGTTTGGCAAATGAATTTAGAGTATTTAGATGTAAGTAAACTGCAACTGGACCATACTACTATATTAACAAATTTAACAGGGAGACATTCGAAACTAAACTACAAAACCGTATCTTGCTACCTTATTATTTAATTGCCATATTACATGTGGATTGTGTAATCATCAACTATGCGTTGGAATTTTTACCCGATTAAATTTCAATATGAATTAATAAAATGGCGCTGTTAAGATAGATAAAATAAGTTATATTTGAAGTTTCATTTGTAGCGGAAATTCATAATCCACGAAAAGCGAAAACCGAATAGTTTCCATCACAATGAGCATCCATTTTTTTTTTGTATTACATGTGTTGTTTTTCAACTGTCAAGACTGTACAACTTTCTTAGAAACCAACACAGAACATTAAAGGCAGAAAAACAATCCAGATATACATTTATACATTTTGAAAAGAGGATACAAAGAATATTTTGAAAAGTATCGCTTCTACACGATATTATTGGTATGTCGGTCAAAAGAAAGTTTTGAGCTAATATGTATTTAAACTACGTTTAATAAACATACATTTATATATTGTAGTATCCAGAAAAAAGTATCGCACTTGGTCTGAATATCCGTCAAGCGGTCATCCGTTACCCAGATCGGCGGACACGCCAGGAAGCTTTCAGGATCGAACCCTGCATACCGTCCAAGCACCAAGATTACCTGAACATGGGCTAAGTAATGACCTCAGTACCTATTGATAAATGAGCTCGCTAGTGGGGACCTATATATGAACACACATACGCTTGCTATTGGGATAATTAGATCAAATAGACCTACAAACACGTCATCCAAACTGAATTTTGAAATTAGTTATTTAGATTACATTTTAACACGTTCTTGATTCTAGAAAGGTATTTCCGTAGTTTAAGTCTTTATTCGTTTTTGCATTTCGATATAAACCATGTAAGTAGTTTCACCGTGTACTTTCAGCTTCATCCTCCAATTAAACCAAGTCCTCATGATAGACAAGATATGTATATGTGCTGCCATGCGTGATAGAAGGTTTTACTTTTACTGCCGTCTCTGTCTGAATACTTTGCCTTGCCAGTCATGTTCGTCTCAGATGAACGACTTACAAGTGACAAAAAAGTAGACGACCCGACAGTTGCTACTCAACGTAGACGACCCGACAGTCGCTACTCAACGTAGACGACCAGACAGTCGCTACTCAACGTAGACGACCGACACTCGCTACTCAACGTAGACGAACCGATAGTTTCTACTCAACGTAGACGACCCGACAGTCACTACTCAACGCAGACGTTCCGATAGTCTTTACTCAACGTAGACGACCCGACAGTCGCTACTCAACGTAGACGAACCGACAGTTTCTACTCAACGTAGACGAACCGACAGTCTCTACTCAACGTAGATGACCCGACAGTAGCTACTCAACGTAGATGACCGACAGTCCCTACTTAAAAATATATATTAAGCCAATGAACTTCTATATGTTCTGTCAAAACCAGTTTAAAGAAACAAAGTACAAATAAAGTACAATACAAAATGTATAACCATTTTACTTTTGTAGTCGCAAGAAAGTAACTTAATGTAAGAAACAAATATGTGCAACATTCCGCAAATATTTTTTTGAAATCACAGATGAAGTTAACTAATATAGCAAAATTGTACCCTATATAATATTTCACTTAAATATGGGCCACATGGCCTAAGTAGTCTACGTTCGTGATTTATGAAGGAATTACCACTCGCTTGTCATTAATGGAGCTGCGAGTTCGAGGCGGATTGTGGTAACGGTGTGCTCGAATATTAATTGAGATCGGTATGCGCTTTGAAATGATACTTTGCCACACCATGATCAATAGCGAATTCAAACGTGTATTAATTCGAGCTGAAAATAGATTAGGATACTAGTTGTTTTAAAAGGCATGGTTAAAAAAGTTTAACTTAAATGCTATTCTAAATAACATTATTGGTCGTCGATTTTATTGGATAACTGTTAACAGTTGAGGATGTACATTTCCCGGTATACCTGTCTGAAATTTATGTACACGAAAGACATTACTACACGTAACTGAAGAAAATGTTTAATGTAATGTTTAAAGTATTGAATTAAAATAAATGCAACAGGAATTGATGATTAAGCCTTAAGACGTATCTCTGTTGTAATAATTCTTTTTATCTCCATCAACCCTTCGTTCTTTAAACATTTTTGCAACAAGAAAATCACTGATTAACGTCATTAATTTGTATACCTAGGCATGTCTTCCAATTATCGTGTTGTAACCCATTATACAACATGTAATCTCTTATCAAAGTGGAAAAAAGCCAAATAAGACATTAGACATTTAATAAATTCCGAAAATTAGGATGTTTTACGACAGGAATCAATGCAATAAATTATAAGTGGAGATTAGAAAGCACCAATCCTTACCTGTTACTATATAGGTACATGTATCTGTGGTTTTGTTTTCGTACGTTAAATGGTATTCCCTGTGAAAACACGATGGCTTAGTGTTTAAGGTTATATACTATTGCTTCAACACTAGGTACATGTATGTGTGTTTTCGTACGTTAATGGTATTCCCTGTGAAAACACGATGGCTTAGTATTTAAGGTTATATACTATTGCTTCAACACTAGGTACATGTATGTGTGTTTTCGTACGTTAATGGTATTCCCTGTGAAAACACGATGACTTAGTGTTTAAGGTTATATACTATTGTTTCAACACTAGGTACATGTATGTGTGTTTTAGTTAATGGTATTCCCTGTGAAAACACGATGACTTAGTGTTTAAGGTTATATACTATTGCTTCAACACTAGGTACATGTATGTGTGTTTTCGTACGTTAATGGTATTCCCTGTGAAAACACGATGACTTAGTGTTTAAGGTTATATACTATTGTTTCAACACTAGGTACATGTATGTGTGTTTTAGTTAATGGTATTCCCTGTGAAAACACGATGACTTAGTGTTTAAGGTTATATACTATTGCTTCAACACTAGGTACATGTATGTGTGTTTTCGTACGTTAATGGTATTCCCTGTGAAAACACGATGACTTAGTGTTTAAGTTTATATACTATTGCTTCAACACTAGGTACATGTATGTGTGTTTTAGTACGTTAATGGTATTCCCTGTGAAAACACGATGACTTAGTGTTTAAGGTTATATACTATTGCTTCAACACTAGGTACATGTATGTGTGTTTTCGTACGTAAATGGTATTCCCTGTGAAAACACGATGACTTAGTGTTTAAGGTTATATACTATTGTTTCAACACTAGGTACATGTATGTGTGTTTTAGTTAATGGTATTCCCTGTGAAAACACGATGACTTAGTGTTTAAGGTTATATACTATTGCTTCAACACTAGGTACATGTATGTGTGTTTTCGTACGTTAATGGTATTCCCTGTGAAAACACGATGACTTAGTGTTTAAGGTTATATACTATTGTTTCAACACTAGGTACATGTATGTGTGTTTTAGTTAATGGTATTCCCTGTGAAAACACGATGACTTAGTGTTTAAGGTTATATACTATTGCTTCAACACTAGGTACATGTATGTGTGTTTTCGTACGTTAAATGGTATTCCCTGTGAAAACACGATGACTTAGTATTTAAGGTTATATACGATTGCTTCAACACTAGGTACATGTATGTGTGTGTTAGTACGTTAAATGGTATTCCCTGTGAAAACACGATGACTTAGTATTTAAGGTTATATACTATTGCTTCAACACTAGGTACATGTATGTGTGTTTTCGTACGTTAAATGGTATTCCATGTGAAAACACGATGGCTTAGTGTTTAAGGTTATATACTATTGCTTCAACACTAGGTACATGTATGTGTGTTTTCGTACATTAAATGGTATTCCCTGTGAAAACACGATAACTTAGTATTTAAGGTTATATACGATTGCTTCAACACTAGGTACATGTATGTGTGTTTTAGTACGTTAATGGTATTCCCTGTGAAAACACGATGGCTTAGTGTTTAAGGTTATATACTATTGCTTCAACACTAGGTACATGTATGTGTGTTTTCGTACGTTAAATGGTATTCCCTGTGAAAACACGATGACTTAGTATTTAAGGTTATATACTATTGCTTCAACACTAGGTACATGTATGTGTGTTTTCGTACGTTAAATGGTATTCCCTGTGAAAACACGATGACTTAGTATTTAAGGTTATATACTATTGCTTCAACACTAGGTACATGTATGTGTGTTTTAGTACGTTAAATGGTATTCCCTGTGAAAACACGATGACTTAGTATTTAAGGTTATATACGATTGCTTCAACACTAGGTACATGTATGTGTGTTTTCGTACGTTAAATGGTATTCCCTGTGAAAACACGATGACTTAGTATTTAAGGTTATATACTATTGCTTCAACACTAGGTACATGTATGTGTGTTTTAGTACGTTAAATGGTATTCCCTGTGAAAACACGATGACTTAGTATTTAAGGTTATATACTATTGCTTCAACACTAGGTACATGTATGTGTGTTTTCGTACGTTAAATGGTATTCCCTGTGAAAACACGATGACTTAGTGTTTAAGGTTATATACTATTGCTTCAACACTAGGTACATGTATGTGTGTTTTCGTACGTTAAATGGTATTCCCTGTGAAAACACGATAACTTAGTATTTAAGGTTATATACTATTGCTTCAACACTAAGTTTGCGAGTTCACGCAGGAAGAAACCTTGATGTAATGGTGTAAGTGAAATATGCTAAAAGTGGCGTTTAACCCCATTCAGAGAAACATACAATTGATGCCGCCGATCTTCTACGTTATTTAGTCGATTTTGTTTTGTTTTGTTAAAAAGGGCTGCTATGGCCTAGAGGTTAAAATAGATTTTTAATTATACCGGCGTTTCAAGATTATGATTGCGAGTTCAAGTCTAATTTTGAGCAGGGTGTGCTCGACTCCACACACATTGCCTATGACTGTTTGTTTTCCTGCCTTAAGTCGAGCGCCTTGACTGAGTACGTCGAATATCGCGCAAACTGGACGAAAGCTGAAAAAAGGCTTAAAGTGGAATACAATTCTAAATCAATAAAAGATTTTTCTGTTAGAAGACGGTACTTTTATCAAAGCATGTAGATGGTCTAGTTCTGTTAGAAGACGGTATTTTTATCAGAGCCTGACAGTGAGTGTGCATCGACTGAATTAATTGTTTGGATATATACGAACAGTGCAATAGTTAAAACGTAGCAATTTCAGCCATAACAAGACTAACGCGATATAATAATAAAAGAATATATCACAAGCGGATTCCTTTTGTAACATCAGTAGTGTATTTATTTTATTTTTATTTCACCGCCTTTTGTTCAGCTTGAATTATTATCGGGTCACACTAAGCATTATAAATGGTATTTAAAAACTCGCTGCTATCACGCCATGCTGTGGAGGGAGAGAAAATTATGTTTTTGTCGGAGTCCTGTGTTCGATTGTAGTGACAAGTCTAACTGATATTACTCAAGATGTTTATACAGAACATATCATAAACTAGGTCTCATCATGGTCTCGCCATGATATAGCTGAGCAATTTCTTACTTGGTGTTAAAATGGACATCATCTATCTTACGTAAGAATTAAGAAATATCCGGGTTGTATAGTTAATAATTATATACCCATGTTAACCATCATTCAATAAATCTTTATAGTTTAACTTCTTTAACAAGTTTTACAATTCAAACAGGAGAATATTTTAGGTGGGATTTAGCCCGCTGAGGGAGAGAACCGTCAACTTATTATCCATTGCCGCTATTTTGCAATATTTTCCTTTGATTTTTTATGTGAGGATCCCATCTCACTCTGCTAGCGTGAGATTGGCCCTTCTTCCGTAAATGGCCGATTTCTGGTACAGATGACCCAGTACAAATGAGCTCACGCGCACACATCTGCACTTGCTGCGTCATCCAATCAAAACGCCAGAAACAAGAACGTTGTTATGGAAGCATAACAACGTTCTTTGTTTGGCGTTCTGATTGGATGTCAGAGACAATGGTCTAAAACAATGGATATAGCGATGTGAAAGTTGTTGGTTTACAGAAGAAATAGGTACTTTCATGCGTTTTTTGGAAAGCACGTGTGATCTTTCACTCGTGATTGAAATTTTTATGTCTTTTGGCTCGTTTCGCTGCGCTCCACTCGCGAAAAGACATAAAATTTCTATCACTTGTGAAACATCAACCGGTCTTTCCCAAAAACATATGGAAGAACCTATCAATCTCATCTCACTGTCAAAACGTCGTTAAGTAAACACCGTGACGTTACAATGTTAGACAACAGCGATAAACAGATTGCTTAAGTTTATTGAAATGCATTCTAATATGACGTGCCTAAAACGCTTTGAATCCACACCAGGTGTAAAACGAGTATATAAACGATCAACACCCTGTTTGGAGATTATTTTCCGGACATTTTAATTTGTATAGAAAAATAATCGTCGGAATTATTTTGGAAGCCGGAAATAACATTACAAACTTCGGCCGAAGATTTGTTTTTTAATCCGGAATTTGTGCAATCGGAGATTATTTTGTTGTAATGCTAATTATATATAAAATAATTAATAACTCCGGAGGTTCACAGCGGCTTTTATAGAATGGCGACGTTATAGTAAGATTTTTCACATATATTAGCGACGTTACAATCAAATTTGTGTCCTAAATGGCCAACAAATCCTGCAAAGGTTACGTTGTTACAAGAAGTTAATATATGATCATATATATATCCTTTTAGAATTGAAATAATTCATTGGGGCAAGGATATATATACTGATTTAATTTTCTCCTAATGTCATATCAGTAACAAATGCATGTCGTTTCAGAAAACGTAAATTTCTTTAATTATTGTACATCTGTTAGACTCAGATCGTAGGCATTTTCTCAGATTGATAAATGACGTAACTGACGAGAGTAACCTCTCCGATTAATGGTCGATGACGTCATCAGAAAAACGAACTATTAGATTGACGGCTGATGAAATAAACTCTCATGATAAATTTTTCTAAATTGTTTGCAACAAAAGATTCTAATTTCAATGCTCTAAAAGTTTTAACGCATGTTACCGTTTAATTTAATATTATTTTGTTTTCAAACAACCAAAGATTCATACTACAAGTCACAAAAATATTCCTTCGTTTGTATTTAGAAAAACGTTCATGCATAGATCAGTGGCTGATCCATGGGTTGGGTAAGGGCAGGGCGACTAATGCCTAGATCCGCGCCTTTAGATTTAAAATCATATTTAATGAAAACGACGAAAACGATCTAGAAAATAGACTACGTGCAGCGTGGTATATAGACATCAATGCCAGATACCACATATTATACAGTTAGTTTTATTTCGTTTAATCATATATCAGAAAGTTGTTTTAACATAGTAATAGAAGAATTTTAAAAAATTTTCCAGGTTGTTAGATTTTGAGTGACGTCATCTATCATAAATCTGAGGAAGACCTCCCATCTGCGTATAACATATCTAACAACTTTGTTGTGTGCTATATGGTAGTAGTGAAGTCATAGATCTGGGGACGACCTTCCATCTATGTCTAATATATCTAACAACTTTGTTGTGTGCTATATGTTAGTAGTGACGTAATAGATCTGAGGACGACATTCCATCAACAGATGTCCACTTTAACTAAGTGTTGAAACATTGCTGACAAGTACCAAATAACTAACTGCCATTATACCTCAGCCAATGAACCATGTCCTCCTGAACTAGCTCAACAAATGGACACGTATGATAAATATCTTATACAAATCCATCGATTTCAAAAAATGCTTGATTGATTGTTTGCTGGTTTCTATCGAGCAATATTTCAGCTACATCCAGGACGAAAACATGTTTACAAACAATACATCAACTGGACAAAGGGGTAGGATGTCGGAAACAAAATGTTGACTGGCACCGGAAAAGTCTAAAGTAACGGGTAACATGAGAATTTAAACTTTTGTAGTAGTGGCTAAAATGAACCTCTTCTTTTTTTCAAAATCTACAAGAGAGGTGCATGCTCCAAACACAATTACCAGTGTTTTACATGGTCAGGCTTCCCGTTTTATAATCTGAAACCACCACAATAAGAGACATCACTATCCGCCAGATTCTGTCGCGTGTTGTCATATATTTGAGATATGAACTGCAAACTCTGTTATCGTCATTGCTGTACATGTAAAAAGGTTAACTCTGTTATAGTCCTTTCTGTACATGCAAAACAACCAAGTCTGTTATCGTCCTTGCTGTACATGTAAAAAGGTTAACTCTGTTATAGTCCTTTCTGTACATGCAAAACAACCAAGTCTGTTATCGTCCTTGCTGTACATGGAAAACAGCTAACTGTGTTATCGTCCTTGCTGTACTTGTTAAACAGCTCACTCTGTTATCGCCGTTGCTGTACATGTAAAACAGCTAACTCTGTTATCGTCCTTGCTGTACTTGTTAAACAGCTCACTCTGTTATCGCCGTTGCTGTACATGCAAAACAACCAAGTCTGTTATCGTCCTTGCTGTACATATAAACAGCCATGTCTTTTATCGTCCTTGCTGTACATGGAAAACAGCTAACTGTGTTATCGTCCTTGCTGTACTTGTTAAACAGATCACTCTGTTATCGCCGTTGCTGTACATGTAAAACAGCTAACTCTGTTATCGTTCTTGCTGTACTTGTTAAACACCCAACTCTGTTATCGTCGTTACTGTACATGTAAAATAGCCAAGTCTGTAATTGTCCTTGCTGTACATGTAAAGCAGCCAAGTCTGTTATCGTCCTTGCTGTACATGTAAAACAGCCAAATCTGTTATTGTCCTTGCTGTACATGTAAAGAAGCCAAATCTGTTATCATCCTTGCTGTACATGTAAAACAGCTAACTGTGTTATCGTCCTTGCTGTACTTGTTAAACAGCTAACTCTGTTATCGCCGTTGCTGTAGATGTAAAACAGCTAACTATGTTATCGTCCTTGTTGTACTTGTTAAACAGCTAATTCTGTTATCGTCCTTGCTGTACATGTAAAACAGCTAACAGTGTTATCGCCCTTGCTGAACATGTAAAACAGCCAAATATGTATCGTCCTTGCTGTACATGTAAAACAGGTAGCTCTGTTATCGTTGTTGCTGTGCTTCTTGAACAGCTAACTCTGTTATAGCCCTTGCTGTACATGTAAAACAGCTAACTCTGTTATCGTTCTCTCTGTAAGCTGATTCCCGTGCATCCCTGTGTTGCAGTGGCAATAAATTAATTGTATATACATGTAACATACATACATGTACTGGATGTTGGAAAGATTTCTCGGAACTCGACCTACAGAGCTTCCCAGCGTGTCCCAGGATGTGGACAGGAATATTGTCACATTGACAGATCGCCTGGACCATAGTGTGCAATCTGTTTGGATACTTGTAACTTTCAAAAAGTAGTTGCTACAAACGGGGGGGGGGGGCGCTAGATTCTCTGACACACTTCTTTGCTCTCCATTCTTTGATAGTTTCCATTGATCCATGCCATTTCGATAAAGTATTCTGTTGCGTATATATTGATTATATGCTGCTCGCTGAATCAAAATCAATTATTCAATCAATCAATGATACACTATATACTTAAACGGTATCTCTAAGTAAATTCGACCTACTTCCATTTAAACACGTGATATAGATTAAACACCCATTATATAGATAGAAAAACTTATTCACATTTACCTTAATAATAATAACAAACATTGTTAAGTGATTGAAAATATATATGTAAATATATACTAAACATCCCTCCCCCCCAGAGAAAAACTTTGTCTGTTGTTACCGTGAGCAAAATGTGACGTAGGTGCTGAAATAAATGACTAATATATAGAAAACATGTTCACCGGTGTTGTTTAGAAAGAAACATGTCTGATAAATAAATAATCCCAGGGCAGGGCTTAAGCAGAAATCTGTGTTATATATCGATAACGCTCTACAAATGAGTTCGAACCGATCAACAAATAACAACATAACGAACACGATTTTTTTTACAAATATTTATGTCGACATTAAATAGTATAAAACGGAACCATCTACTTGGTAGGTCAATATATTGATGTCAAACTTTTATTACAAATTATAAGGTATGAATTAGGCAAACATTATCAAATGTGCTACCCACATTTAAAATAAAGACGCAGATCAAAAATTTAAAGGTTAATTAGCGTACAAATGAGAGTTAAATCTCAAGAAATAATACATCATATTTAATTGTTACACGGATATTTCCTATGTCTAATAATTTTTAACATTATCGGTTGCAAATATTTTTGATTCCACGGTTATCTTTTACATAAAAACAGAAAAGGAAAACATGTAAGACATGTAGTTACTAAGGACAATATTATATCATTCGAACAGATCGCGAGATTGACCTTAATTGACCGAATTATACACAATTTTCATCGCGTATTACACCTGTAGACACCAGGGTGCCGTTTCATAAAGCGATCGTTAGCTTAACGTGCACGTTATCCCATTTAAATACTTACACAAATGTACACCGCTTGATTACAAAATTATTTATATTTATAGTTTAATTTTTCTTTCATTGCTAATTCTAATAAATGAATAATAAATAATAATAAACAATAAAAAAAAAAACAAAAAAAAAACCACCCCAGCTTTTAACGATGTCATATAATATTGTCTTTATTTTTATGTCAACGTCCCAAATGAGAAGACCACCTTCGCCTTTGGAATTCAGTTTTGCAAAAGGTACGAACGTCGACTTAATTTTGTCACTCTTTTGGGTTTTCTACGATACCCATTGTCTAGTAACTATCTACCTACATGGCAAATATGAAAAGCTTAGCCTATTTCAGCGAAGGTTGGGGTTTTCTCTGGGTACTCAGGCTTCCACGCCCAATAAAAACTGGACTCCATCATAAAGCTGAAAAATTGCTGAAAGTGGCATTAAACACTATTCATACAAGCAAATAAACACTCAAACACATATTTAAAAAGTTATAACCCGGGCGCGAAGCAATGACTTAAAAGGCATTGATGTGATCTTGGGGGGGGGGGGGGCAAGTTTTGAAGTTAAATATCCCGGACACAAACGAGTCACTCAAAAGGCAATGATGTGACCTTGGGGGTCAAATTTCAAATTAAATGTCAACACCCATGACATGCGACACATCGATTAGTTATAATCTACCCGCAAGCCCAATATCAAAAAGCCTACCTAAAAGGATAAAAAGTTATATCCCGGACACGATTTGTTATGGATGCATGGACGGACAGACAACAATATGTTGACCTTATTTTGTCTCTTTTACCAAAAAACCCAATATAAACCTCCTAAAAAATGAAAAGTGGAATGTAACACTAGATAAAGCTATCTTGCATATCCTAAACGTGTATTAGTATGCAATTTGCAGTGTCAAATATATTTGGCTGAAAATATCAGCCTTAAAGGAGACGAAAAGAAAAAAGAAGATAAAGTAAATTATCAGGCAAAAACAATATGTCTCCCATTTATCTTCGTTTGGTATACATAATAAAATAAGAGTTGCATACAAAAAGAAAGTATAGTTTGAAATCTATTGTGTGTCGCAATTTGTTCATTGTATATATTTTGCACAGTAATCAAAATTAATTTTCCCCATCCTCCTCTTCATGCTTCATATTGACAAGAAAATCAAAAATTTACATATATTATTACGTTACGGACTCTTAAAGTGCATACGTATTCAATAGGTTAGCAGAATTTAATAGCTTATACGAAGTCATATTTCTTGTTTTAGTCGTATCATTGAACTGATTTATATCGTATCGTACTTTCTCTGACTCTGCAATTAAAATCAAATTAATATTGTTAATGCATTATGTTAAAGATACATTTTTTGCACCAAACGAAAGCTAAAGGAATATTCGTTATATTTAAATGGCCGATTTGAAATAAAATTAGATCATAAAATGTCATTTTAGCATTTTAATAACTGTTTCTGAATTTTTTCGTTTATTTTATCAGCTAAATTCGACAAAAAAATGCAAGAGATTAAAGAGCTGAATATATCTATATGCTAAATCGTGTTTTAATATATTTTATTCGCTACAGTTAATTGAAACATAATAAAATTGGAAAAACTTACCTACGTTTCCGTCGCTTCTAACTTGTTTATATCTTTTATCATCGTGTCATACTACTTCTCACCAAAATGATATAAGTCGGCTGATCGGTGTGAGATAAGTAGATTGAAATAAGAACTGTGTTTAATGTCGAAAAAGTTAAAGTTTCAGCCAATATTTATTTCAATACAATGACCCAGTACCCGAGTATCTGAGAGAGCTGCTGTGTCGAGTTTAAGTTGTAATACTTCCCTCTGGAATTAGGTGTGGAGTCCAACACACTCTGCACTCTTAAATCATGCTCGAACTCACAACCTCAGCTTTCACTCTGCCTGAAGTTATGCTCGAACTCACAATCTCAGCGCTCACTCTGCCTGAAGTCATGCTCGAACTCACAGCCTCAGCGCTCACTCTGCCTACAGTCAGACTCGACCTCACAACCTTACCGGAGTAATTATTATTATGCTTGACTGAAGGTGCGATTGAGTGAAACCAAAAACATGGATCATTACTATGTACATTGCAGCTCGCTATTTAATGTGTTGAGGGGGATACACGTCTATTGACTGCAGACATTTACCGTTAGTCTATTGCATAACAAACATAGAACGTGTAACACAAAATATTATTCATGTTGAAAATTAACCGAAAGCTGATCGAGACAAGGCAAAAACTAGTCTCAATGCGAAGTACAAATCAATAAGCATGCCAACGAAGGTGGTCAGCCACAAAATATATAAACCTGATTGTAAATTATTGGTTCCCATAAAATACGGTGCTGTATACAGTCAATATTACTATTTTCCTTGTAATACTAGTAACCATTATCATATACCACATGAACATTATTAAAACCCGTTTAGCACCTTACAATATTATTGTAAACCTGTACTTTCCATTAATAGCTTTGCATTAAGTATTGCCGCTAATTTTTTCTTCTCGGCAGCCTTTCTTGATCTCGGAATTTTTTTATTCAGTATTAAAGGTAAACACAATTGTTATAATGAATAATTGTACAGTATACAGTCAATCCTATGTGGTATACTCAATTCTGTTTTGTATACAGTCTTCAATTAAATAATTACACATCATTTATCAAGCAGTAAACATATAATAATTCTGGGAAGATAAGATTTATAAACACGCATCCGGTCAAGCAAAAAAAAAGGTCCAATAATAGTCTGGAAAAAAGTTCGGCGTATATGGAAATTAGGCTGAATACAATTAACAACACTTTCAAAGGCATGCTAAAATGTAGACTTTTGCTGCTCTTGTGTTGCAAGCCAACAAATTTAGTTAAAATAAATATGCTATTGCGTTATGCCAACTCCATGTAAAACTGAGTTAGAAGATAGAATACATTTCATCCTGATATGTCCTTCCTTTGTTGCAGGAGTGAAGACTGTAGATGGTCTATATAAAAGCTGATAAAAAGACCGTCGTGGACATTTTATTAATTGATTTTGCATGACGTATATATTTATGTACGTAAATCGTAGTTTATGCTATACTTTACATGTACTTTACAAAAGTAGTATGTTATACTTAAATTTGACCTGGAAGGATGGCTCACTAAAGGGCTAAAGACTGCATACGCCGTTTATGTGTAATTATTTCAGACTGCAGATCATTTGTAGAATAGGGGCCTCGGTGGCCGACTTGTTAAGGTAGTTCGTCTGCTATTGATCACATGGTCTGTGAACACTGCGATTGCGGGGTCGAGTCTCACCACGGGCCCGGTGAGATTGACTCCAATCTTAATTGACAAGGATTGCCAGTTTCCTTACAAGGGTTTCCTCCTGGTATTCTGGCGTCCTCCCCAATAAAAACTGGACGCCATGATGTAGCTGAAAAATTGCTGACAGTGGCGTTAAAACAACAGTCAAACAAACAAACAAACACACAAACAAACAAACATATATAGAAGATAGTGCATTTGAACATTTGCCGCGATCAGTTGGTGATACGTTGGTGTCAAATTGGGTTTACTGGAGATGCAAATCTTCAAATACATTGCGTTTATCTTCATTCTAATGCAAAGGCAAAAGAAATTTGAATTAACTGACTAAAATCTCATTCTTGTTTATATTTGCCGGAAATACCGCCTGCGTTTGTGTTAACTTCCGACAGCATCAATCGTAGAATAAATGCCATGAAATTAGTCGCATTGTTCATTCAAATTACGGTACAAAAATGTTGAATAACAATGATGGTGATATAATGTCAGATCTTAATATTTATGCGGAAGCTGAATCAGGTGGAGGCATGAGTATTCGGGGGAAAGGGAGGAATTGCGCCATATCAAAAAAGTCTTGGCTCCGGAATGAAAAATTGCATACATTGTTGCCGAGTAACTATATATTCTGTAGATTCCATGTATTTTTGTAGGGACATAGCCCTTTAACCCCTCTTTGATATATACCCCAACTAAATATGAAGTCCTGGATTACCAAAAACACACCGGATGCTTTAATTGGCATAAAACCATATGTCATACTGCGAAATTGTTCATGTATGACATATCTCTAATTTAATTGAAATGTATATCCACTTGGAACAATAAAATACATCAAGAATTACAAATGACATACAAATAAAGAAAACATCACATTTAAGATAACACGTGCGAAAGACCGCTCTACCTAGTCTCGATCATTCAGGCGCATTTACTGCATTTGTGCGTCTAAACTCATCTTTATGTTGAACTCGTTATCATTACGCCTAACAAATGGCCTAAGGTTTTGATTGGATGATATTTTTATTGAGTAAAAAATTACCTCCGTTTAAAAAAAGAAGTGCATAAAATTTTTACTAAAGTTTATATTTGAATATTTTTTTTATTAAATATTACTTTATCAATTAAGTAAACACTTATTTGTGTTATGCGCACTCTATAGAGAACACTGTGACGTCATTTTATAATTGTAGACATGTTTTCATGGTTTTCCTGCTATAAAAATATAAAAATATATTGGTAGCAAAATTGCAACAATGTGGTCCCAGACGCAATTATATATGCGTCTGGGTGACCGAGGCTACGCTGGATACGGCTTACGTTTAGGTAATATACACTTTTCAATATAAGAGTGCTGCAGTAATGAAGGATTATTTTATGTACACGTTATGTGTTCTTTTTTTTTTTTTTTTTTTTTTTTTTGTTTGATTAACGCAGTTGTATGTATCCTATCACGTAATATATGGTATCACGTTATTTTATTTAGGGCACTTTCCTCAACTCGAACACCGTCTTTTAACATCGTGTGAATGGCATAAAATGGAATAAGATTGGACCCACTTCTATAAAGGTATGTTTAATTCGAGCTTTGCGCCCCGCCACAACACAGCACATGTTTCGCTCTGAATTGTCTTTCTTAAGCCGTCCCATTTTGTTTCAAATATTACCGCTTTTCACTAAAAGTGCCCTTTACGAAATCACGTGATCAGCATTAAAATGTCCACATCCTTTAACGAGAGCGATTATATCTTGACAATGGCGTATTAGTTATCATAACACGAAGATTCACATTTAAACCAATTAAAAGGAAATTCTGCACTTTAAAAAAAAATATATTTTTGCAGATTTCAAATTATTTAAGAAATAAAAAAAAATGCCTACACTTTCTTTGTGGAGAAATAGTTTGATTGTTTGTCTGAATAGGATAAAACGAAACTTTCAGCAATTTGTAAGCTTTATGATGGCCTCTAGTATTTAGAGTATTCAGAGTATTCAGTTACAACCGCGGACTTTCGGCAGGAAACTGGCATCATTTATCAGTTAACGTTGGAGTCACTACAGAAAGGGTTCTATAACCCCTTATTGAGGGGGATCCTCTATACCCATTGTGGAGAATCCCTTATAACCCTTAATTGAGGGGGAACCCCCTCATTACTAAAAAAGTCAAATACTGTAACTATCAATTGCGGGAACACCTCACAAAGAATTAATCTATCACAGATTACATTGAGGGAACCTTCTTTACTGAGGGGTCGATGAGGGTCAATTACAATAAACTCATAGAGGGGAATCCTTAACTAATGTGAACCAATCTATCACCGAGGGAATCTTCCTCTCGATATTTCACATATAAACGTGTCACGAAAATCAAACATATATTAGTATTATACATGAAAGATGGCAAACTCGTCAAAAAACAGAAAGAAAAATATATGTCGGAAGTATTGACGAATCCTAATCACCCTGGAGCATTTTCAGGTCCAGAAAAATTGTATCAAATAGTAAAACAAGAAGGAAAATTCAATATAGGTCGTGGATTTATACGACACTTTTTATCCAAAAAGAAGTCTATGGTTGACACAAATTATCGAGAAAGAATTTTAAAAGGAACAGAGTAATCGTTGAAAGTATTGATTCAATGTGAATGGGGATCATGCATCAATGGAAAATGTATCGCAACACAACGATGTAGTGAAATTCTTTTTAATATTAATCGACATATTTTCTAAATTTTTAACGGTGAGAACCCCTTAAAAATAAAAAGAGTGATACGGTAGCAGAAGCTCTAAAAATATTTTTCAAAACGGTACCAGAAAACCTAAAACAATCAGGTTTGACAATGGAGGGCAATTCAAATCTGCAGTCAAAAGATATCTAACAGATCAATGAATACATGTATTCTACACAAATAACAGTCAAACAAAACGTAACAAAAAATATACTTATATTTTACAGAACCTGAAACATATAGATATGTTGACGTTTTACAAGATTTAGTTAATAGTTACAATAACAGTCAATAGGAAATTTAACACCTACTTCAGTTACCAAACAGAACGAAGATGAAATCCGTTATATTCAATATTTAGTAAGAGAAAAGAAACTTATTAAGAAAAAAAAGTTCAACGTGGATCACAGATAAAGAAAAAAACGAAATCAATTGTATTCAAATATAAAGTTGGAGATATGGTTAGAAATTCACACTAAAAAAAGACCTTCGAAAAAGGATATCAAGAGAAATGGACTATAGAATATTTTAAGATATCAAATAGATTTAAAAGAGACAATCAAGACATATCAATTGGAGGATCTTCTGGGAGAACCCGTTAAAGGTACGTTTTATCGAAATAGTTGTGTCTGGCGCCGGGAATGACTATATTGATTTACGGAAAAGTCGTTTATATGTAAAACTACAGATTGTAAAAGGTGACGGGACTAATTTGTCTGCACAAGAGAAAGTGGGGATAATTAATTTACCTTTACAGGCCATGTTTTCACAAGTAGATGTGTACATGAACAATACATTGGTGTCTGTCAATTCAAATAATTTTCCGTGGAAAGCATATTTACAAGTTTTATTGTGTACAGGGTCGGATGAACATAATTCTCAGTTGCAAAGTCAATTATTCACGAAAGACGACGATCCAATGGACTCGGTGTCCCTCAATTCAGGGTTCGTCAATAGATACGAATTTACAAAAGAATCTAGAACTTTCGAATTAGAAGGAAATCTCATGGAAAGCGTTTTGAATCTCGATAAATATCTCATAAATGGGGTAGATACTTATATGAAACTTTTTAGATCCAGCACGCCGTTTTTATTTATGTCTGGAGAAACCTCTCTAAACTATAAAGTGAAAATATTAGATGTAGCATTCAAAACTGCGAGAGTCAAACTAGATCCGGGAGTCATACTGAATCATAACCAGCAGAAAAAAAACTCCAGCAACCTATATTATAAATAGAAACAATGTCATTCAGAACATTATACCTAAGGGATCTACTGAATTCTATTGGGATTCCATGTTTCCCAAAGCATTACCATCGAAAGTCGTGTTTGGACTAATTTAACATAAAGCTGCAAACGGCGATTACACTGCCAATCCATTTAATTTCCAACATTTCAATTTGTCCGAAGTTAGTTTAAAAGTAAACGGAGTAAATATATACGGATCACCTTTAATATTAGATTTTGGAGACTCCATAAATTATTCCGCGGCATATGTCAGGCTATTTGAAATATGCGAAAAGTGGAATAAAGATGCAGGTCTCACAATCACAAGGAAGGATTTTGGAAAAGGCTTTACTATCATTTACTCTCCTTTACTCTCCTTGCATTTCCGTTTGATCCTTCTGATTTCAAGGAAGATTGTATACATCTCGTTAGACATGGTTACGCAAGATTGGAAATGAGATTCAATCAAGCAATGCCTGAAGTTATAAATTGCATATGTTTTATTCAATCACAGGCCATTTTAGTATGCAACAAAGCTTGAGACATCAGAATATTGGTACCATGAATACAGATCAATTGAAGAATATACTTTCAACGGTCCAATGTTTAAAAAATATTTTTATTGAAATATGTGCTATAAACACATTACCAAAAGTTACCGAAGGACATTATCCTCATATAGATATATATATATATATATATATATATATATATATATATATATATATATATATATATATATATATATATATATATATATATATAATTAACACAGACCCAATAACTTATCCTGGAGAGCACTGGATTTGTATTTTGTTTTTGAATCCATTTTCTTCTGAGACAACCTCGGAGATCCTACACATTTTTACGATGAAAGCATTCAAAAATTTATTACAGAAACTAGTAAAAAGTGTACGCATATTTTAAAAAAATTACAGTCACCTTCATCTGATATATGTGGACAGTATGTCTTGTTTTTCATATTAATGAGAATGTGTTGTTCATTTCCCATGAATGATATATATGAACTGTTTGGGGACAATCTGTACGAAACCGACTCGTTAATGCTGTCATACTTTAGTGAATTTTTGATGGTATAAAATGGAATAAAATTGATTCATGGAATGCATAACACGATGAAAGGTACATCAGAAAAGACTCTGTTACCATTTTCATGTCCAACGACCATAAAGTCAGCGGACCCACACAATCAGTTAAATATATATTTACCAAGAGGCTTATAGAGGATGCTTCACAAATGTTTACAGAGGCCCCATGTGAAATAATGTACGCATATTCGGAAATCAAAAAATGTTTGATGATATGAGTCATGTTATAAATCTCATTTTTCATGAGGGTCTTCCTGACAGACAGAGATCGGAGGATTTTACAACACATAAGAAACATACTTTATTAACATTAGATGATTTAATCAGAAAATAGTACAGTCAGAAGAACTATTGCATCTTTTCACAGTAACGTCACATCAAAGAAATATTCGTGTGTGTTAATTTCACAGACACACTACCCGTCGGCAAATACTCAAAAACTATACTTTTAAATATCGCAAATTATACAATTTTCCGGACACCTAGAGATGAAAGACAAATATTAACATTCGCATCACAAATTCTACCTGGACGGACGAGATATTTTATGGAAAGTTATAGGAAAGCTACTCTGAACAGATATGGATATTTACTTGTGGACATTTCACCTCACAGACAAGAGGAAGATCGACAATACATGTTAAGAACGGGTATATTTCAAGGAGATACTTGTATAGTATACAAACCTTTTTAAAATAAAAAAAAAGACTGCGCACGGAATGACGATCATTGTGGACAGAATAAGTCGTCGAATGAGGACACATGCATCATTATGAAAACTTGTATATAATACAAACGAACAACAACGTAAAGCTATATTATCAACGCTTACGAAAGAACAGTTGGAAGTCATTTCTGAAATGGCTTTAAATATATACAAAGGCGTTTTCCCAAACAAACAGACTTATGTCAATGCATTAGAATTCGTCAAATCCGCTGCTTTACGAACAGGAGACAAGACAGTCAGTAAAAAAGAAAAAAAAATTACTGATTTGAAAAAAGTAGCTTTCTGCCAAAGTTATTAAAACCGGTCATAGATATTCTCAAACAATGTCGAAAGAATTTGTATCAATACCAAAAGAGAAGTACGACAAATTAATGCAAAAGGACAGTGAATCGAGACCAATAGACGATAAATGTGTAGAAACTGAAAACACTAAAAAAAAAAGAGAACGCGGGTCTGTAGATGATTCCTCTCAAACAGGAAATTGTCTTTTCGTCCAGATGAAAGATTGAAAAATACCTGGTATTATAGTTGTTATAAAATGATGAACTAATCATAAGCAGTTTAATTGACATAATGAATGATCAACGACATTTAACTATGTAAAACCAACAAAAATATGGAAGCTACTAATTTGTTATATCGGTATGTGCGTTTTTAAAATCACGGTTAACAAGAAGTAAATTTTAACTACAGAAACAAGTATCATGTAGATGTAGTAGTGTCACCTTTTATAATCATGAATCCTTTACGACTTCTAGTTTTTTGTATTTGGGCAAAAAAGTTTCGGCTCTTAGTGGCTAGTATTTATTATTATTTGAATTTTACACAATAGTCTTCCGTTTTTGAAATTAATATAAAACGAACAATGCAAATGACCAATTAAACCGGCTATTTAAATGTTACCTTAAATAGATTTTCAAATAATCAATAATGAAGACGCCAAGTGTTTACGACTTAAAGTTTAAAAGTTTACCGTAGTCGTCAAATTGTTCAAAGGCAATAACTAGTATACGGTCACCATATTTGTCTACCATAGTGTCTTATAGTGCCTGATCACATATTTCCCATATGTTTTCTGTGTTTTTTTGTGGTTTAGAGATTGCCGCGGAAACGCAATTCGTTATTTGTTTCACAGCGTCAATTCCGATCAAAATCTGCGAAATATTTGATGAGAAACACCAAGCTATATAGCTATATGACAAGTGTTATTGTGTTGTTAAAAAGCGAAATAAAATGACGGATAATAATTCATGGCAAAGCTTAAATTTTTAACCTTTTTAAATTAAAACGAAAGATCTTTTCCATTAAAAATGCCTGGTTGATAGTGACCTTTTTGAAAGCCTTAGATGTACTGAATTTAACACTGTATGGTTGCTAAACATTTTTTAAAAGTTTTCTATGTTGTTTATGTTTGTTTGAATCCGTAATCGTCCCTTCATCTTCGGCTCTTGTTGTTGGTTTCCTTGTTGTTTTGTTACCATAGGAAATTAAATAAATTTAAAACAATGAATTCCTAAGACTGCAAAAGTAATATTTGCAGATTAAGTATGTACAGTCACTGAATGTTTTTCTGCCTTCTCCAAAAATGTTATGTAAAATGTAATGTACGTTTAGTATGTTGGGGAAATATAAAAAGGTCTAAGAACAATCTGATGAACAAATACACATTTTAAGCGGTCAACATAAAAAAAATTTCAAAACATGTAAGAAGCTGATACTTTAAAAAGTCATGTTAAACTTGTGTGTATTGAAAATTACCACATGATTTGTTAATCAATACAACTACATGAAAGCTTAATGTATTAAGACAATTTTGAATGTAAATTAAGTTCTTTTTGTGTCACATTTACTGCATAATCTAAAACCAATATTTCTTAGGTGGCAGCGTTATTTTTAATATGTGTTTACCTGGTAAGTTGGGTTTTTACGTTAAAGGTTTACATGTTGGGATGCCAATTTGAGATAACGTTAGACTATTTTGAACAATTCAGGATATATATGTTCTTGGACAAGTTTAACCATCAATATTCAAAAATTTAAAAAATATAGTAAAATAATTTTAAACCTTCATGAGCGACAAAGATGCCATCAGAGCCTGCCACCCATGGTCCATTCCTAATAAGCTTCTTCTTCGGAGTTTGTACTTGCATGGCAGGGTTTGGGTGTCAGTATAAATACGAAAAGTTTATTGCTGACAATAGTAGGTGTCGTGTTGAGTTGAAAGAATTCCAGTCTACTTCCATTTTTTCGAACGTCATTTAAACTGTCCAGATAAACTGTATGATATTGCGTCCATAATTTTCAAATTATATTCATGACTGTGTGAACATAATACTAATGCTAATCGTACCGATAAATTTCCACTGTTGCTGATTCAAATTTAAACAACAAGCTCATTGTTTTACAAAAAAGAACACAACAAATCATAGAAATATTTTGTAGTAATTTGCTCATTTAAACAACGAATATTAAGGTGCTCATGCAATATTGATATATAGTTAAATTAGCTTCCTAACAACATTTGTGTTCATCTAAGTTTAAGTCATGGTGTGCTCATTTTAAACCCTTATCATTAATGTTTAGCAGTTTTCTCCAAAAGGTTAATGGTTTTCACCGGGTATCCACATTTCCTTTTCAAATAAAAGCTTGACGCCAAAATAATTTAATCAACAAAAAAAAAAAAAACAAGCAAACAAACAAACAAACAAAAACAAACAAACAATCAAACATACAAAACACAAACTTTAAAGAGGTAAAATCTAAGAGGTAAGATCTAAAGTATAAGTGACGACTTCTTAGCCTTGTAGGCTGCATATTACCGAAAAATTGAATGCGAAAGTGATAATTTTGATGTTTAAGTCCTAACAAAAAGGCTAATCTTTTTTTATTTGGAAGAAGCAACAAAGAGGTCCTAATATTCTTAATGTAGAACCGCGGGCGCGATAAATAACAAGGGGTTTTATGTATTTCATCCGTTATTAAACTATATCCCTTTTTATTACATGTAATGAATTTTGCGTGTTTTTATTAGCCAGAATAGCCGTCTTAATAAATTCATTCGTCCAATCAAATCGATTGTATTAATTGTATTATACACAATATTCATTGACGCCTGCTTCATATACATTGTGCCTGTAAACAACAAATTGGAGAAACGTCGTCTCTGCCATATATTAATGCATTTATACTCTTCTTCATATTTGAAACTGGAATTTCAGGATTATCAGCAAACTGAAATCAAAATGCAGTAATAACTAAAACATATTAAGGGTAAAAAAAACAATTACAAAATGTAAGCAGGGGATCCAGCAGAAAAGGCATCCTCTGTGTTTCTGATCAATGGAGATTGTGGTTTTATTCATGTAATAAAACAATTAATGACTTTGATATTCGATCGCTATCAGGATTTATCAGCCCTCAAAAATGTATAGTAACCTCTCCTTGCGGTTCGGTGAATATTACATTTTATCTGGCCGATAAAATTTATTTTTAAAAGATATTGCCCTTTAAATAATATTCCTACAAAACCCAATTCATGAATGCATTATGTGTAACACTTTATTCCTAATCATGACATTGTTGAAAAAATGTAAATTGCAGAAGTATACAATTTCGATAAAAAATTGCATTACAGAATATATTTTCGTTATATTCATTACACTATCCCGAATACCATGTTTAACCTGTACGATTCCGAAATTATGCACTTCCGTACAGTAAATTTGTCAACAATTCCAGAATTTCAAGGTAAGTGTTTAATTTATAAGGCATTGCAAAACTTTCAGAGAAATGTCGGAGAAAAGAAAAAAATATTCATTAAACCAAGACATGAGTATAATAGAGGACAATATGTATAAATCCACAGCGTGTTTTTGCTTCATTACGAGCAATGGGACCTTTTGTAGCTCCGACGAGATAAACAAATCCAAAGGAGCTACACTGTAGCTATTTAACACCAATTAAGGAATGGAGATATTAAGACTGTTTTGCAAATTCTTTCATCTATCTGTTTTGTAATAAATACACCTGTCAACATGTCATCCCACTTGGATACATACTTTGTACTCTAAAGCCGTACTTCAAAAACATATTGAGCATTTTTTTTATCAACACACATTGTAATATTAACAATTAAAGTGTACGTTGTTTCTTTTTAAAGCATCAATTCATTTGGCAAGCATGTCAACCATTTGCACCGTATGTGGCGTCCGTCAGTCCATCGATTGCTCTATTGAATGTGAACAGGCATTATGTACTGAGTGTAAAGATAGCCATGCAAATTTGGAAGTTTCCAAAAGCCATGCTACAATTCCGATCACAAACAATCAGACTCTAGCCCCATTGATGTCGTCTGTTGGGGGGTCTGTCCGAGCAAAGGAAAACCATTCCCATATCCAAGACATCAAACTCAAACTAACACAGACCATTAATGCTAACATCCATGGTATATCGGGAGGTAATATCCTATCAAATGGTAACATCAACTTCTATGATGATAATGGGACACGTTTAGTTGTTACAGATACTGACGGTAATTGGCTATTTACAGTTCCAGTACAACCTTACTGTGTCTTTAATGTTGCATGTATTACTGACACAACAGTCGCAGTGACAACTGGTAGTGACTCCCCTCACGGGATAGCCATTATAAATATTGGCATTCGTAAAATATTAAAATTCATTAAAAGATTACTGCCTGTTGTTATGGTATAATATTAGTAAATGGATCACTTGTGTATTGCGCCGAAGGAAAAGGAATCGAAATGATGGACTTCAATGGTGAAAAAACAACAACCATAGTCGAGCATAATTTACCACCCGGTTCATGTATTGCTTCATACAACGACAAACTGTACTACACTAACCGATCTACTTACACTGTTACCTGCTGTGACATGAAAGGTAACACAATCTGGACGTTTAAAGATGAGACCATTCTTAGAACTGTATGCGTATTATCAGTCGATCATAAAGGACGCGTGTACGTTGTTAGTATTGGCGGTAATAATATGATTGTGTTGTCTGCTGATGGACAGCAAAGTAGACAAATTCTGTCACAGAATGATGGCCTGAATAATCCAATGGCGTTGCACTATGCTAATTTTAGCAGTACTGTTTTTTTCTTTGACGTGTCATAAAAGATTTTAATTTAAAAACGGCTTCACAATCAAATGTCAAAATTAGAAAGAATCGTCCAGGAGAAACTTGAAGTTATTGAGAAAAGATGTGTAGATGTTATTAACACAAATACAGAAATCAATAAATTAGAAGCTCTTACCTCCCTCTCAAATGAAGTTAACTTTACCCATAAATCACATGAACGAAATGCTGACATAGAACAAAATGTGCAGGTGCGCGACTCACCCATTACAAAACACAACAATGCTCAGCATGCCCAGTTATGGATCGTCGGCACATCATTAGTTAAAGATTTGAAAAAGAGTCTCATATATCGTTCCAAAAGTGTAACCATTACAACATTAAGAGACAAAACCATAAGAGGAGCACAAGAATTTCTAGAGTCTGGAAAATTGTCCGCAGATAATATTCTATATCAGGTGGGATCAAATGATCTAGAGGAAAAGGAACCAACACAAGTAGTTAAAGAAATAGTCTCTTGTAATTAATACAAAAGAAAAACTTCCTAAATGTCAAATAATTGTGAGCCAGATTTTACCAAGATATCCGATGAACCAAACACTTTCACATGAGTATGAAGAAAAACGAAGGAAATGTAATCTGCTATTACAAGAACTATGTCAACATTATGATGCTCAGTATGTCAAACATGAGAATCTAAACCAAAGACACTTTTATGATGGTAATCATCTGAGTCAAAGAGGTGGAATAGGTACCTATGTTCGCAATTTGAAGGAAATTATTAATCCTCTTCTTGGTGTTAAGCAAGATGTAAAAGTACAAAGCAACTACAGAGGGTATACAAATGGTGTAAACCATTTCAGAGACAATTTTATTCCTAAATTAAACCGACCTAATCAAGGGAATAGAGGAAACTTTAATAATAATCCGGAATACCAAAGTGGAGGTTTTCATAGATACAATCAAGATGGAGGAATTCATAAAAGTGATATCAATATCAGGCTATTGAGATTAGCATTGGGTTTATAACTTTGTTTCAACCTTTATGAATATTGAGTTATAAGAACTTTTTACTTATCACTAAATCTTTATTCAGCTTTGATAAAGAAAACATATACATGATGTAGATTAGATAAATTAAATAAAAAATAATAATAATACAGAAGATTTGAACCAAAAGCGTAAAGACATTTTATTTCTATTTTAAAATTATCAAACAATAATTTTTATTGTTCATCTTGATTAATAAAACAAAGGCAATTTGTGAAGATGTTAAGACAAAGATAAAATATAAATTTATGGGAAAGAAGTTTTTGTTTATTTAGACATGATACAACCATAGTAATTTGTTATAAAGCTAACGATATATGGTATATGTATATGTATCACCTTTAATTTTATCTTGATCTCATTGTGAGTTATATACTGTAATATGTATAACACTGTGTATTATTATATCATTGATGTGCATAAAGGAATGCATTTGTTTTTCATTGTTATTTACAAAATATTGTTGACTCATATAACTATGTCTTGACATACATTTGTATTGGTCAAGTACATTCAAAATAGAAATGTTAGAGCTATTGTTTTATAAGAAGGAAACTTAAAGTATTTTACCTAAAAAAACAAAGATAACTTTATAATGTAAAAGCAAACACATAGGAACAGAATGGTCACAGTGAAATCAATTCTTAAACTCTTATATTGAACTGAATTATATTATTGAAATAGAGTTACCCTAACTATTAATTCATAGAATATAAATGGACTGGGAGGCAAATACAGAGATAATTTTTTCTTGTCTTGTTTAAAATATGACCTAAATATTCTCCTTGAAACTTGGAAGGGAGCAGATACTGATTTTAACATTCCAGAGTATAAGATTATTCAAAAAAGCAGAAAAAAGAACAGACGCTCCAAGAGATATATTGGAGGTATAATAATTCTTTATAAATCCATTCTACATAATGGAATTACTGAAGTAAAGGATATAACAACATCAAAAAATCGTATTTGGATTAAATTAAATAAAGATTTTTTTGGTCTAGTAAAAGATATATACTTATGTGCTTGTTATGTACCCCCTTTAAGCTCCCCCCATTATGATGATGATTTCCTGAAGTTGGAAACAGAAATTACCCAAGTATTTGATTAAGGCAATATTCTTATTATAGGAGATTTAAATGCAAGAATCAGTAATCAACTTGACTTTATACAAAATGAAAATGTTCATAATACATTACAGGATATGCTGCCTGATGATTATGTACAAGATTCTAACTTAAGTAGAAATTCTTTAGATAAAATTTTTAATTCACAAGGTCAGCAGCTGTTAGATCTCTGTATTGCCTCTCAATTACGGGTATTGAATGGTAGATTTATTGGTGATTCACTGGGAAATATGACTTGTTATAAACCTTGTGGATGTAGTACTATTGATTATGCTCTGACCAGTGTGGACCTTTTAAACTCAATTAACTTTTTCCAAGTTTTAGATCCAACATATTTATCTGATCATGCTCAAATTGCTGTACATTTAAAGAGTAGTATAAATAATTCTAATATAAGAAAAAAATATAAAGCAAATATAAAAAGAATATTTCAGGGATAGAAAAAGCTGAATCTCAATTAAATAAAATTTTTAAAACTTTAACTTTACATTCTTGTAAAGTTATTAAACCTAAACCAAAAAAGAAAACAAAAAAGAAAAAGCCATGGGAAGACCAAAAATTAACTGATTTGAAAAAGACTATAGTCTCTATAGCTAAAATATTAAGAAAACAACCTTACAATCTTGCTTTGAGACAAAATTTTTTAAAACATTCTAAACAATGTAAAAAACTAATAAAAAAGAAAAGAAAATTATTCATTGATAATTTATTTGATAAACTTACAAAACTTAGAGATTCAGATCCTAAACAATATTGGAGAATATTAAAATCACTTAAATATGAAGATACTAATAAATCTATTGAACTTCAAGCTGGTTTTCCTGAAATTGTTGAACACTTTAAACAGCAGGGACAACCTTTAAATTATGATAAAGAATTTAAACAAACAGTGGAAGATGAAGTTTTCTCCACTGAATTAGATGATATCTCATATAATGAGATAACAGATAAACCTTTCACTATTAGTGAGATTAATAAGTGTATCAAAAAACTAAAAACTGGTAAGAGTGCTGGCCCTGATCAAATAGCTAATGAAATTATTAAATACAGTGGAGTAGTAACATGTAAAGCAATAACTAAACTTTTTAACTTAATACTTGATTCAGGTAAATATCCATCCAACTGGAGGAAATCTTTTATTATACTTATCCACAAATCTGGAGACAAATTAGATATAAACAATTATAGAGGAATATCTCTTCAAAACTGCATAGCTAAGTTATTAAGTGCAGCTGTTAACTCTAGAATAGTAAATTTTTATGAGGAGAAATTTGTTATGCAACAATTTGGATTTAGAAAAAATCACAGGACAACAGATAGTATTTTCATTCTAAAATCATTAATGTTAAAATATCTCGCAAAGCATTCGACACTGTCTGGCATGGAGGTTTACTATATAAATTAAAAAAGGAAAAAGTAGGAAAAAAACTATTTGAAGTGATTAAAGATATGTATGATAAATGTGAATCCTCTATAAAAATAGAAAATCAACACTCTGAGTTCTTTGAGGTAAATACAGGAGTGAAACAGGGAGATAGCTTAAGTCCACCCTATTTAACTGCTTTATAAATGATATTCACTCCATTTTTGATAAAACATGTGATCCTGTCCATTTAAACGAGTTTTTAATTAAAAGTCTAAGCTTTGCTGATGATCTGATTATATTTTCAGAATCTCAAAGAGGCCTTCAGATAGCTTTAAATAAACTAGAAAATTACTGTCATAAATGGCAATTAACTGTTAATACAACTAAAACTAAAGTAATGATATGTCATGGTGGAAATAACGTATGTCAATCAAACTTTTTATATCAGAACTCACCTCTTACAGAAGTACAAGAATATACCTTTCTAGGCAATACTATTGACAGAAAGGGTAGATTTAAAAGATCTATACAAGAACTTACAAAAAAAGGGCTAAAGGCCTTTTTTTCTTTGAAAAAATATATGTGTAATTTTCAACATGTCCCAGTTGACTTATCTTGTAAGCTTTTTGATTCTTTAATTAGACCTATAATTCTTTATAATAGTGAAATTTGGTATATGGAAGAATATTTTCCTATATATAAAGCAAAACATAGAGCTAGAACCAATGGAACTAGATGTGGCTCTATCATTGACTGACAGATCTAGTATGGAAAAACTTCATCATAAGTTTTGTAAATCTGTTCTTGGAATCAAGAAAACATCAAGCAATATTGCTGCAAAATCAGAGTTGGGTAGACTGCCCCTTGACTCTTTTATTAAAACACAAGTTTTATTATATTATACCCGTATTAACTGTAATGAAATTAACCCACTAGTTAAAGATGCACTTCTAGTGAACAAGACATTGTCACAAGAAGGCATTTATTCTTGGTATACTTTTGCTAATGAAATACTTGATGAGTTCGATCTTAATGAAGATGAACTTAAGGAAGAAAACAATCCCTTTAATCTTATTAAAAACTCTATTAAAAAATCTGTAAAACTGACAGTAAAACAACAACATGATAAAATTATAATAGAAAAACTTAAAAAAATAGATGAAAATTCTAAACTTTTTATTTATAGTAAAATTAAAAATGAAATAAAGATGGAGGATTATTTAGCAAATTTAAAAAATTTTAATAGTCGCAAAGTGCTTACTAAATTTCGCATTAGTGACCACAATCTAGAAATAGAAGTAGGTCGATATAAAAAAGTTCCAAGAGAACAAAGAGTTTGTAAAATTTGTAAAACACTAGATGATGAAAATCACTTCTTTTTTGCTTGTAAAACAAGTAATGAGATAAGAAATATTTTTTTACATAAAATAGATATATGTTATCCCAATTTTAACCAGCTTAGTTCAATAGACAGACTTAAAATTGTTCTTGACCCTATACCAGATATCTTGCCCAGCGTTGTCGACTACATAAAGCAATCTATTGAATTGCGAAAATAAGGTCCACACTGGTCACTAGTATCTGTTATAACTATATATATATATAATTCATTTACATGTTCAATCATTTTGTTCTCTATATGTGTTTCTGTTTGTAAGTTCTTTTGTATTTGCTGAACCCGTCAGGGTTTATGTTTTGCAAATAAATAAATAAATAAATATATTATGAAATTTCATGATTGTTGATTTATTATTGACAAATTAGATAACTATTAACGAAATGCGATGAAGTGGCGTTCAATATATTAATACTAAAAATCAAACCCGAGGAATGCAGTTGTTTTGCTAGCATTTTTTTATTATTCTATATTTTACCTTTTTCTTACAAAACTCCAGTAGAAAATTTTTTTTCGCGATAACACGTCTATATTTCATTCAATGCATATATTGCTAGCATGTCACAAATCGTCTTTGACTTTTGCTGTGAAACTTTCACATAGTAAGTCAGCGATGTTTGATTTTAAAGGGATCTAATATTATTTATAAACGTTCAACTGTTTAAATAAACCGCACGAAACACAATAAAAATGTTGTCGATCACAAAATCCAGCATTTTAGAACTAACGGTAATTGAGCGAAGGCAGTGTTATTGATGTTTGTACAATAAACACAAAAAAATCATGTTACTATGCACAATAACAGAATATTTAACTGGTTTAAATGAAGATTTAATAAAGAAATATGATGTTTTTAGAAATGTTTGAATCAAAGCTTTGATTATTACAACTACCGGTGTAGTGTTACAGTATTTATCGCTTTTGGATTTGACAGCTTATAAAATATTAATAATGTTTGGAGGGTTTTTGAATGACTGTTTCCGAAAATACTAAATTCCCAGCAATATACATAATGTTATCCAAACGGTTTTTCAAAATGGGGATCTCAAAAATGGAAAAAGTAATTATCGTAGAAGCCAATTAGAAACACTAAGTGACAATGGGGTTCGATGCTTTGTGGGACTGCATATCTTGTTATCTATGTTATCAAACACAGGTATGTCAATATTCTTCTGTAAATAGACACATATATACTATAGCATATTCATATTACACAATTTATACATGATGACACAGCTGATAAAAAAGAACTTTAATAGCTAATCTAATTTATAGTGCAAATCAAAGAATTACGTGATGTCCGAACTACTTTTTTCAATGACTACGTCATAAAATGTAGTTCTCGACACTAATGTGAACAACGCAAACTCCCATAGATGACAGTCTGGTAAAAAAAAGATCAATACAAAATAGAAAAACCGCAATCTAAAATTACACCACCTTTTAACAAAACATAAAATATTACACGTCTTCCTAGCAATCTACAATACAGAACCTACCCTCACCACACATGCATTTACGTTTCGATCCTATGTCAACCAAAAATTTTACCCAAAATGAAATGATTTTATTTATAAACGGATATTTGGTAAATAATTGATGTTTTCATCGAATCTCCATTGTCCACTGCAAGGTACTGAAAATCAAAATAACACAGTAACCAGAAATGATAACAATATAAAATTTAAACTATTTGTGGTTTTGACGTCTACGGTAAATCTTGAACTTTAAAAGGTGAAAATTTAACTATCGAGATTTGATAAATTATCGTAATAAACGGGAATTAATTTTAGAGACTATATGTACCTTCCAGTGGCAGATTCAAGTACCACAGCCATTTCGAACCTGATGGAATTTTCAATATAACGATTTTTTGCAATAGTTTGGAGACCATTTAGTACCATATGGAAATTTCAGTGTAAACATGTCTGTTGAGGTATTTTGCAACAATTTTAGGAGGTTTTCTTTTGGGGGGAGGGGTGTAATTTTGATATTTTTCTATTTGTAGTTTGAATCCTGTTTCTATTCTAGATAATGGGTGACATGGAAATATTAAGCAATTTTGCAAAAACTATGGCTGTGTTTTGGAAAGTTAAATCAGTCACGTGGGAGGGGGTAACTAAGGGTACTTTTTGGTACAGTTCTGCGGACAGAGATTAGAACACCCACCCTATTCATATGTTTGAAAATATTCATATATTTAATTTGAAACCAGACCAATTCATGTATTTTAATATGATTGTCCATCCACACATATTTTATTGATTTATTAACCTCGTTTAATCAAGTGAAGTTAATAAAGCACTTAATTTGTGAAGTCCTTGTGATTTATCTTATCAGCTTTAGAGGAGAAATTAATGTTGGACATTGATATATTTAGATTAGTAACTACCAAATGATATGTATCGTTCAATCAAAGAGCTACGTTGTCATATATTTTGGATGTTGTACATTTTTACTGTTTTACCCAGTTGATAGTTAGTCATGGAGGTTCTTGTTAATTAACAGGATGCAGATATAATATCATTTCCGTCCTTGTACATAATTATCACTCATTTTTAGTACATTTCACTTATGTTTTATTTTAAATCATTCATTACAACAATCAAGAAATACATATAAAGTTCGTAAGGACTGTCTAATGACTGTTGCATATATTTTTACAAGCAGCTATTCATATTAACATTTACATTTTCTTCAAAACTATATACATTTATTTGATATTTAATGTTGTGTATTTAATGAAGTAGACTTTTTTTTCATATGACAATAGGGTCGAGTTAAGCAATGTATTTTTGATCATTGGATTGTATTTTCAGTTTACTTTGAGCAGAAGTTTAAGTTATGGATAGGTTATAAAAAAGTGATAATGACTTTTGGTGAACTTAGACCTATTCCATCTACAAAGACAATCGAAAAAAATTGTCAAAACTATCATTCGGATTCTTTATTGAGAGAAACATGGCTTGGACCTATTCCATCTACAAGGACAATTGAAAATCGTTGTTTAAACAAGCAACCCGCATTTTTCTTTTATTATTCAATTTGCAACTAACATCACAGATCTATAGCAGGCTGTTACCGTATCTTGTTAAAATCTGACATTCTAATATGTTTCTTGTCTTTTCGTTTGACTCTAATACCACAAACTCCTAAACTTATCAATTCTAGTATTAAAAATACTTAAATTATATATTGTACGAAACGGTAAATGTTGAATTAGCATGGTGCGAATTGGTCATAACGCATGGTACGAACTGACAAAATCTTGGTACAGAATGGAACGAAATGACATGGCACGAAACGACTAAACCGAAATAGCAACTCATAATAACTTTTCGTTACAATCTGGACCTTTAATTATAGACCAAAATCGACCTAAAGTCGACTCTAATTATTAACAGAACAGGCCCGGGAGGATCTGGACCTGTAATTAAGCGACACCGCCTCTCCTAATAAAATCTGGACTCAAGGATGGCTGAAAATTTTTTAAAGTGCCTTTATTTCGCACTGTATCAGTACCTTAAAATTGTTTTAAGTAGATTATGACTTGTTGACAGATTGGATATTTGTATAAGCTTCATCTTTTTAATAACAAAACTTTATACAAAGCAGCGCATAAAAAATCAATTTCCCAAAGATTAAGAGCTGCTGTACATGAGTATTGAAAAAACCAAATCAAAAGATCTTTGTTTGCACTTTAATAGCTATGCAAAAACATGCTTTTTGTACTCTAGAAAATGCTATTCTACTTGTCCAACTAAATGATTTTTCTCTTTTGTTCTAGGGGCGATTACTCTTACTTTGTGTGTATCCTACTCTTTTCAACATATTTTTTAAACGAAAGAAAATATCCTCATGATGCTGGATCTTTATGTCGTTTTTTCTAGTAGTGTTTTTAAAATGAACAATAATTATATAAATAGATTATACCTGTCTTGAACTAGAAATCGACTAGGGCCGCTTGAGATTTAAATTATATCAAGTTAAAGTGTGCAGTAATAATCAGCACAACACACTTCCACAAAGCTACATTAATGTAGCACCATGGACATTTTTTATCTGGGCAGAGCTACAAATAGGTCTCAATACTCGTAATGGAGCAGCCCGGGAGATATTCATACCCGGGGGTATATCGTCCGCTATTTAACTGTTTCCTTTGTTTGCTACATACTTTTCTTCGCCGTTTATTTGATATTACTACAACACCAAATTCATTAGTTTTAACGCGTTGTATACTTGTACGGATATGATCAGAAGGGCCATAAAGACGACGCTTATTTGAAAATATTTGAACATCTTTTGTTAAAAAGCATAAGAACCAATACTATTTCATTATTTTTACCTATAGTTGCAAGCTTCCACACGCCTAAAATGTAGCTTTTAAAAATATTTTAAAAATGGACAGGCGCAGAGCAAATATATAATAATATTTATAATAGTGTTAAATTTCTTTTCCTTAGTCTTTTTAGTTGAAATTATATTTTAACTTAAATGGTTGTACTTTGTGCTCTGTATTGTTTTATTGCTAATAAGCTTGTCTGGGGTTATCCGATGTTGAGTTTAAACATATTTTATTTGCTCAAATTGCAAATGGATAAGACACAAGTTAAACAAATTTATGAAGTCTTCTCCAAATAAACAATATATTACAAAAAGAACTTTCGTGGAGCATGCATACAATTTAACAATTTATAGTATATTATATGTGTAAGATAAGATATCCGATGTCTGATTACACCACTAATTGCTCAGTTTATATCTTCTTAAAATTAATCGAAAGTTTTCATCAAGTAAACAAATCGATTTTCCTTTTTGCAATAGCTATCGCAACACTTTATTTTCTCAGTTCTTCTCTGAAAGACATTTTAATGCCATTATACAGATAAACTGTAATTCAATATCACACGTATATAATTCTTTCGAGTGATTATAGTTTGCCAAGCCTTTCAATCAGCAGACCGTCAAACATTAGTTATTTTGGCTACGGGCACTTTATGACTTATGTTGACATGTACAGTGCTTGCCTTCAATCTAAATTGATTAAGATTGCCAGTTTTTCTGCCAAAGATATGGGCTTTTTAACGTATACTCCGGTCCCGTAAAACTGTGATAATCGTCGCCATAATGTAGGCGTCATCATATAACAGTAGATGAAAAATGGCTGAAAGTTACCTTAAACGACATAAAATAATGGTTTATCATGTATGCTATCAAAGGGAGAAATTTAGTTCTAGTCTGATTTACTTCTTGTTCTCGTTTTTCATCTTCTCAGCGAAGCCTTTAACTTTTTTGTATTTTGACCTAGGTCTTAGATATTGTACAAGTAGATATATCACTTTAAAGCGATGTGTCGCGTATTATAATGACTTCATGTGACCTTGACCTTTGACCTAATTGCCAAATGTATGTTAATTTTAAATTGAAAGGTTGTCCGACCTGTTATCGTTGATCTCTTGAGCTAGGCCTTAGATATTTTGCATGACGATATATCACTATGAGAGTGTGTGTCGCGTTATTATAATGACCTTTATATGACATTGACTGCGAGGTTGATTTTGTATTGAAACTCTCCTGCCTGTAACCTTTTTATCGTTTGACCTAAGCTTTTGATATTTGGCATTTTGTTGTAGGTCCCATGGGTATATTGTTGCAAATTACTGGTTGACCTTAACCTTCAAGATCATATCTCCATTTTTTCCTTTGTACAGGACCGTAGATATTTTTTGTAGGTAGATATGGTGCATACCATGGCTGATGACCTCGACATTAACATTCCTGGTAAAATTTACATATTGTCATTTTATCAAGGCCTAAGATATTTGGTATGCAGATTGTTCACCTTATAACGATACGTCCTTTGCCAAGATTGATGACCTTTGGCCTTTACTATTAAGGCAAATTTCCTTTATTAAGTTAACAGATGACGACGGATAACCTTCATTTTAACTTCAAAAAACATTTTTTAAATGCGTTTTATATGATAGTGAGACATCAGAGTTAGGGAGGTAAAACAGTTCTAGTTGCTCCTGTTTTTGTCTGTAAACATGTTCGCCTTTCAGTTAGGTATAGTTAAATGCATCCTTAATAAAATATTTCATGGATGGAAATCAGTTAATGTCCACGTTCAGTACTGTCTGCACTTCATTCAACTTGTCAGGTTAACAAATAAGTACTTATGTTGGTATGTAAATATAATGGTTTAAGTGTACAAATTGTTGTGAGTCGCGGAATAAATAACAACGATAGTAACAAATACATACATCACAAAATACACACTATAAAAAAATGATGTTAAAACGTACAGAATGAATTTAATTAACTATTGGAAATGAAAAATAATTATAATTTTATGTGCATAATTTGTTGTAACTGAATAGGTCTATTACAGCTATCAAAATACTAAATGCAGAAGAGGAACAATTTTTCAAAATTTGGCTATAAATTGCCTTAAGTAATCCTGGCACAAAGTCAATTTCACTTAAACGGATAAAATTACGAAAGATAGTTCACTTTTATAAACTGTATTGTCTATTTTCATCATTTCAAATTAAACCGACATGTAGATGCAGGATTTCAACACACAGCGTCTTTTTGATATGATCTGCATATACAGCTTAAATTGAAATCAATAACTGAATTTTCAGCATTGACTAACTGCTCATTATCTGATGATAATTATCTGCACATTATTCAAAGCTGATCTTTACCATACATATACAATGAACGTTATTGACATACCCTAAGACAGATCTTTACCGTACATGTACAGTGAATGTTATAGACATACCCTAAGACAGATCTTTATCAAACATGTACAGTGAACGTTATAGACATACGCTAAACTGATCTTTACCATACATGTACAGTGAATGTTATAGACATAGCCTAAGCACTACGGCGTAAAGTACGAATGTACTCGTGCTGTGCTTATAGAATAATCAATTGCGCAGATTGAAAATTGAACTTGTTCCGCGCAGGAGTTTAATCTGAATGCGTTTCGGCACGAGTGATCATATGTTTGAAACCTATCAGACGCGTTCCGACCACTGATACCACCATCACAACACTACCTATCAGACGCTGCTTTGGCCCTGTTACCACCATCACAACACTACCTACATGTATCAGATGGTGCTCTGGCCTCTGATAGCACCATCACAACACTACCCATAAGACGGCACTCTGGCGTCTGACAAACTACCTCTCAGACGACGCTCTAGCAGCTGATACACCATCACAACTCTACCTATCAGACAGCGCTTTTGTCCCTGATACGATCATCACAACACTACCTATCAGACGGCGTTCTGGACTCTGTTACCACCATAAAAACACTATCTATCAAGAGATGTTCTGACCTCTGATGCCACCATTACAACACTATCTATCAGACGGCGCGTTGGCCAACTCTTTGATCATCACAACACTACATATCAGACGTCACTATGGTTTCTGATATTACCATCACAACAGTACCTATCAGACGGCGCTCTGACCTCTGATACCACCATCACAACACTATCTATCAGACAGTGCTCTGACCTCAGATACTACTATTATATATACTTTAATTTTATTTTTTTTTAATTTGAAAAAATACTTAGCATATGGCAAATTGGAATATAATTTATTGGCAAATTATTTTTCCAGCCTACACAACTGGGGTTCAAGGCAGTAGCAACGTATCTTGCTGTAAAAGGATACAGGTCAATTGGTCCCAATTCCAATTCGTCCCAAGTCAATTGGTCCCAAATTTGGTAAATTAGTCCCATTTCCAATTTGTCCCAAGTCAATTGGTCCCAACTTTTATTTAAAATGTTTTATTTGTGTTTAAGAGATTATTTAAGTAATTATTTCAACTTATTAATGTATATTTATGCTTTTGATGTAGAAATTATTATGAAAATATTTGCTCTTAGTTAACATGATATGTTAAAATAATAACAATAGAAGACAAAACAAGTTTATGTTCTTTATTGAGATTTACAGCACTATACTATTATTTTACATATATTTGAACCACTAATGCCTACCCATTCATTCTAGCATACATACAGTCTTTCTTACTTTTCTCACTTGGTGCTTTCATACCTACTTTCACCATATAAGAATGACATTCGTTCTCACACTGAAGATCATATTAACTTACAGAAAACATTCAAAATATATACATGTTATTCTTTGAAACACAAAACACTTTCACACAATCCCAACTTTATTCATAAATATATAAAAGGAAAAAGCAAACCACAAAAGCACAACATAATAAAGCAAAGTTAATGTATGACATCAGCTTTTGTAGGGGTCTAGCTGTTACTGGCACAGTAAGGTGGAGTCTGCTAAACGATGACCTGATATGCTCCTGTGGCAAGGAAGGAACGACCATAAGTTGCCTGACACTTAACATGTAGGCAACCTAAAACAAAAAATAAATATTTTTTTTTTAAATTCACTAACTTGACACAACTCTTTACACAATTGAAAAGCAAACTTAAGAATATGCACTGTGGATGTCATCAATATAGACAGACAAATATATTTTATACTTCAATAGAATTTACAATTATAAACAAATACCTGTAATCCAAGCTTTTGACATTTTCTCCACACTGCTTCCACCCAGTGGAAGGCACAACCCTGGACAACTGCTGTAGGAATAACTCTGCGAACTGCTTTCCACATGGCACACTCAAAGTCTAACACTACTGCCTTAACTGAAGCAGGACCATGCAACAGCATGACAATGTAACGTATATTAATATTAATATTAATAACTACACAAATATAATCAATTGAAAACAAAAAAATATTACACAAGCAAATCCAACAAGTTTGCATTTAAAAAATCATGACAATAGGAATTTATCCAAATGCTGATCTACTTCACTTTTCAATGTAAATTATATATAACAAAACAACATACTGCAATGTAATCTTTGGCACGACGTCTTGACATGACAGCAAACAACAAAGGAACCTGTTTCGTCTCAGAACCAGAACGGACAAAGGCGTGCACTGACAGAAGCTGGTAAAATGGTCTCCGAACAACTTTAAAAGTGGCGTCAATATACCAGGTCTTTGCTGTCCTTAAGATGCTAAGCTGTCTTTCTGTTGCAAATATAAGGTGACGCTGGTCGGCAACTCTAAGGTCTTTTTTCAGGAATCCGTCTGGTATGTACTCTTGGATAAACTATAAAATAAATAAATCAAATTATTTTCATCAATGTACAAGTTAAGAATATATGTAGGTCATGGAAAATGCACATTTTATTTCTACTTTTGAATCTAACATGTGAACATTTAATACCTTTTTTGTTTTGGTTTAAATATTTTCAATAAATGAATAAAACAAATTTTGCATAATATTGGTATATATACCACAAAATCTAGATCAGCTGGTTGTTTTGGTCTGGTCTTTTCTCTGACACGGTTGGCTTGTCTGACAAAGTTGTTAGGAGCAGGTCGGCTTCCAGTAGGTAAAAATGGGTCACCAATCTCTTTCATTACAGCGAATATATAATATGGAATCAAGTATAAATAATAAATAAATAGATAAATAAATAAATAAACAAAAAAAAAATAAATAAATAACAAATTACTAATAAAATAAAAAGACTTACCAGAAGTACATCTTCTGTGTGTCCATGAATTACATAACCAACAACACAAAGCCTGAACGGTAAAGGCATGGTGTTTTACTCGAACTGGTCTGGTGCAGATAACACATTCAGAAGACATGATGAATAAAGTGAAATATACAGCTATACCTTTGTCTTTTATATTTTTTTCATTTAATGAATAAATTTGATTGTTTTTTTCTATAACTGACCTATCATAAGACATTATTTTTTTTACCCCTACCTCCCAGGCCGAAGTCCCAATCATGTGCTTCTTGATATTGTTTATGTAAGACTTCAAAAGGGATAGTGAGTAAAAAAGTTAATTGTAAAATATTGTTAAATATACAAATGTATGGTTTAAGAGTAAATGTTCAGATAAACATTAAACTGCTTGATGTTTGTACAATGACATTCAAAGGCAATCAACTGCACTAATAGCTCCTTGAATTGTTTTTATTAAAGCTAAAACCTTATGCTTCAAACGATAAAAAGTAATAATTATATGCCCAAGCTGCTAATGAAACTAATAAGAAAAAATTATTATACTATACAACTTAAAAAGAATGCACAATTCTCAAATTATTTGTAATAATATTTGTCATTACTTTTATATATAAATGTGTATATTAAATTACAAATTTGAACATATTATAATTTGTTTTGTATTGGGAGTTTCTTAAATTTCAATAACTTATTATTAATTCCTATTAAAAAACCAAAAAATTGTTCTAAAATATACTTTTTAAAAGAGTTGGGACCAATTTTAAGTGTTGGGACCAATTGTCCAAAAGTGGGACCAATTGGCAAAGACTTGGGACGAATTGGCTGGGACCAATTTGCATGTGGGAACAATTGACTAGACACCCTGTAAAATAGGATACTACGTATATTGCTGTAAGATAGGATACTACGTTTATTGCTGTAAAATAGGATATTACATATATTGCTGTAAAATAGGATACCAGGTATATTGCTGTGAAATAGCTGTAAAATAGGATACTACGTATATTGCTGAAAAATATGATACTACGTATATTGATGTAAAATATGATACTACGTTTATTGCCTTAAAATATTATACTGCGTATATTGCTGTAAAATAGGATACTACGTAGCCTGGAACGACCTATTACCGATGTATTTATAATTTTTGCTAAAAATAAATTTCTCTCCCAAAATAGCTGAAATAAGTATGACATTAAATTTAACATGTATATCTATACTTTGCTAACATGTAAAGATTTTTGAAGTTCTAGTAATGGTTACTGATTTATTTCTTGTCCTTTCATGCTTTACAAAAACAGTGAGTGAAAAAAGACCTTGACCTATTATCGATGTAGTTTGTAAATCTTCTAAAAATAACTCCAGTACGAAATTTAAGCACGTGGCAATCATTTGTTTTATACTAGAAATATATGAATGATAAAAAATATAATTTATTCCATTTTTGTTAACTATAAATGCAAAAAATATTTTACAACTTTGTAGTTTGATCATGATGGGACAGAAAAAATCTGCTATGTAAGCGAAAAACTGTAACCGTTGAATTTGCAGAAAGCTTCCGACTTGCACTCTGACAGCAAACAATACCTCTTAAGTACCAACACTTTCAAAATAAAATTACTTTTGTTTAAAACGTCTTTGTTTTATTCTTGTATCATTTATCATTTCATTTATTTATTACCAAAACACAGAACATAGTCTAATTGCTGTGTGAAACTTGAGGACGCTCTGCTTTACTAGTATTTATCGGTTCTCAAATTTTGTGTATGTTGACACACATAAATGGACGTGACCTGATTTTTTGTTTTTAATAAAATTTGTTTGAGATGGCTCCACCCACTTCAGAAAATTTTGATTATTTTTGTAACAGGCATGTGCAGGAGTGACAGGAAATTACCTTTTGGATATTAGGGAGAAAATTTGTTCCATTTACCGTAAATGCAAAAATTTCTAACAAATGTCTAAGCAAATTGTCTGCTAAACATTATACTCGTATGTTCCACAAATCATTAATGCCAAATTATTTAAGAAGTGAACAAATGCATCGGTAATATGCATACATCGATAATAGGTCGTTTCACTATATCTTGCTGTAAAATATGATTCTACTTATATTGCTGTAAAATATGATACTACGTATATTGCTGTAAAATAGGACGTGTACTGCTGTAAAATAGGATACTACGTATATTGCTGTAAAATAGGATAGTACGTATATTGCTGTAAAATACGATACTACGTTTCTCAAATCCAGCCATACATACACCAATACAACTTGCCTTTTCTCTAAAAAGTAATGGCGGACGCAAGGTCTGCTCAGACAGAAGTGGACAATATGAAATGAGTTTAAAGGTATATTTTTGGCGCTGTGGTTATGTTGTGTTGTTGACAATTTATGACTAAAATGTTTGAAGTTTAAGGAAATTTTATCAGAACATATTGTTGAAAATGTGGCCATTATTGATGTCCAATCGACAGCAAAATAGATCGATAGTTCTGCAGATGAACACCAAATAAACATTCGTTTAACTTGTGTATTTTGTCTCAAGTGTCGATAGGTCAACAGCAAACTATATTTTAAAGACTGACTCTGAATATACAACAGTTCCACTTCAAAGAACCTTCGACAGACTTATGGAATTTATAACAGCTCTGAGGCGCAATATTAATAAACAATAATATTAATCGGTTTTTTGTCGGCATTTAAAAAATACAATAAAATATTAAAAAGCACGCAATTAAGAATATTGATACAACAATTTTTCTTTCAAATAATTACATATTAATTCATCTCCTTCAAAAAAGCAAAATAATTTCGTACACTTAACCCGTTGTTAAGATGGTACGAATAGTTGCATAAATATGAACTTGAGAGTTAATTGATATCCCACACTAACCCCGTTTTTAAGATGGTACGAACAGTTACATATATATGAACTTGAAAATTAATTGATAGAGTAAACAAAAATTTATCGTCAGACAGGGTCTCGCAGATAAGGAAAATAAAAATTGTTTAGAAAGGTATTAAGTCGAATTAAGTTTTCATTACTTGGGTATAAAAATCAAATTATGCAGTTCTATTTTTAGGCTTTTGTATATTATATTTATTTCGGTATTTATAATAGTTCAGTATATTGTAATACTTCTTGATGTGCAATAATTTCCCTTCTTTGAGGTACTATACCACAATTCTCTGTAAGGTTCTAATATATACAACGTTGATCGCTCACGCTACAACACATTCAAATGAAATTGCATTCAAATTCAGCTTCAATCATATAGGATTACATTTAGAAATGGCTACAAATCCACCAACACAAAACCTTGAATTTGCTCAAGGAATTGCGAATTTTTCATTTAATTTGTATAGTGGAATACAAGCAAATGGGAATGCGTTTTTAGCACCGTACAGTATTTGCTCGGCTCTTCTACTTCTTATGTTAGGAACGGATGGTACAACTAAACAACAAATGACGACATCCATATTCAACACAGAACTGTCAACTAACGTAAACCTTGGTTACTATGAACTAAACAGAAAACTGAAACAAAGAACACAAAATGGAGTGACATTGTCTGTTGCCAACAGATTGTTTGGTAGTCAAATAATCACTGTTCTCAATACTTATAAGGTTGAAGCATTGAGGTATTACGGCAGTGAATTAGAACTATTAGATTTTGAAACTAAACCGGAAGAGTCAAGAAACAGAATCAACAGCTGGACAGCAACAAAAACTAATAATAAAATTAAGAATATGCTTCCATTAGGGATATTAGATGCCACCACAGTTACTGTAATGGTTTTAACGAATGCTGTTTACTTCAAAGGAACATGGAAAACTAAATTTAGCCCGAAGAGAACAAAGAAGAGAATATTTCGTGTAAGTTCAAGCATTCGGCGTAAAGTGGATATGATGCATGGCTTTTTTCGAGCATCGTCTGGTGAAAATGTTGAGCTTGACTGTAAAGTTTTAGAACTTCCATATGTTGGAGAAAAGATATCGATGTTATTCTTATTACCAAATAAAAGAACTGGATTATCGCAACTAGAAAGGACATTTACACACAGCAAATTTCAGAGAATTGTTTCAAGATTGCGGAAACAGGATACTTTAATACGAATTCCTAAATTGAGAATTGAAGCCAGTTATGATTTAAAACCAGTGTTAATGTCACTCGGAATGACAGAAATATTTGACGCTTCGTTCTCTAATTTTAGTAAAATGGTTAACGACGTGGACATATATATCATGGATGCTCGACACAAGACATATTTAGATGTCAACGAGAAAGGTAGCGAAGCTGCAGCATCAACTATGTTCTTTATGAGTAAGAGTATAGGAAGACCACCTCAATTTAAATTCATTGCAGATCACCCGTTCATGTTTTTTATTATTGATAAAGAAACTGAAATACCTATTTTCATTGGTCGTTATGCTGATCCATAGTGTTTTGGCTATATGACTACGATTGGTGAACCGTATAATTAATCACACACGACATTAATGGTGTTAAACGGAAACGGTAATTTACAATTTTGATTTAAATTGATACTGGATTAAAATATACCCTAAAGAGTAACTTGTCTTGTTGTTTTCTTATTTAATGTATTTACAAAAGAAAGACGTGTTTTAAGCAATGGAATCAAGCGAAAGAGTGGAACCCTTACACTCCACCCACTTCGGTATACCCAGTTTATTGAAATTTGAATGCCGTGTACCGAATATAACTGTTGATCTAGAAAATGTGATAAGAGGGTTCAACTCAAATCTTGTCAGTTTTAATACCGACGGTCGGTCCGGAGTTTTGTCTGGGTACTGCAGCGGCTTAAAATAAAAATTAAATTATAATAATGACACGTGTTGCAAGACCAAGAACTTTAAACAAATTTTAACTGATGTAATGAATTTTGTTTCCAAAATTCATTTGGTAGCTAATGTCACAGCGACTGTATACACAAAATGCCTGTTAAGTGTAGCTTGTTGTAGTGACTTATGGTATGTCTGCAGTGTTTTAGTACGTACAATCATGAGAACTTTGTTTTATAAGAATTAAGACTGGTAGAAAAGAAATATTGACATTTTTATAATTTACATCTAAATAATACCAAAACTTTTGTACATAAGCTATGCTATACAACAGGGTCACCAAAGTGTTCAAAACCTTATTCCCCAAACAGTTTTATCCATGTTTAGGTGTCTCGGTGTCTGAGTGATTAAGGTGGTAAGACATTTACTATTGATCACGTGAACAGTGAGGGAGCGGCTTCGAGTCTCACTGCGGGCAGGGTGTGCTTGGCTTCAATCGTAAGTGACAAAAATTACAAAATGTGGCATAAAAACACCATATACAAACAAACAAATAAATATTTATATTTATTATGATGTTTTTATGTGTATGCATTCAAAGTTTTTTTACAACACGATAACATACAATCTGCTCCTGCTGTTGTGTGTAAACTATTTCGCCTTGTCGTTAAGTTACAGGTATCATTCAACCGTTATCAAATATTTAATGAATTATTGAATTATTTTCGACGTTCAAGACTGAATACAATTCATTCCATCTTGTCATGCTTACAAAAAAAGAAATGTCTCATATTATATGCAAAAAAAATGTATTCTGTGAAGTTCGACAACCACGTGTATTTGTTTACTAGTGTGTGTTATTGTTTGAATCGGGTATTACTGTTATATTTATAGGTGGCTGTAACTGGTTTACAGCGTGTAGCGTGTAGCACGGACTGTTTATGGTGAATATAGTTGGCAAAAATCAAAATGACATGAAATATCTCAGCATACCACAAGCTACATGGAATTAGTAAATGTTATCACAATACTAAAACCACACGGACTCTTGTTAAAAGTTAGGACCAAAGATTGCCATTCAACGCTCGTATTAAGTGAAGAAAACTTCGAGCAAAATTTCCTCAAATTTGTATGATTTAATTTCGTTTAATTACATTCATTTTTTCTTACTGACTGTCATGTACAACAAGAACCTATGATGCTCACGTAATTAACTGTCATATTGTATAAAAGTTTGCTGCACGAACATTATAGCGGCTATTCGATATACATGTAGGTCTAGAAGAAATGTACAAGATAATTTCCAAATTAAAGACAATTCGGCTACAGACCCAGATGATTTATCATGCCGCATAATGAAGGAGATAGCTGCAGAGATTGCCGCTATATTGAATTAGTTTTTCAAGCCTCTATCAACCAAGTTATCCCTGCTGCTGACTGGAAAACTGAAAATGTCGTACGAATTTTCAAGAAAATTGACAAAGGTTAAGCCAAAACTGCCGTCCTGTATGTTTGACATCTGTATGACATATCACAGCATCATTAGCATCATTATGATACACCTCGGGCATCGTTTAGAAGAATTCGTTCATGTGGGAGTCAGCTAATTCCATCCTTAAAAGACCGTGCAAAGAACATCTACTAACTGACCTGATACTACTTGACTTCTCTAAGGTCTCTGACCAGGTACTCTATAAAAGAATACTGTATAAGATTAATCAGTATAATATAAGGAACAGCAAACATAATTGGGAACAGTACTTTTTAGGCGAATGACATAAGTACTCGGCATTATTAATTTGCCAGATGCAGTACTAAATGGGTCATCAGTCCTTTTATTTGTTATTAGCTGACGGCTGCGCAATATACAAGAAAATCAAGTCAGAAGAATCTACAAGAATGCTACATATAACCTCGTCCAACTGCAGAATTAAACTGGCTAATGGCATTCCACTCAAAGAAGCGCCAATTAATCGCCATATATTACCAATATCCACCACCCCTACCTCATTCATAACCACAGACTGGATGTTGTTGATTGTGCAAAATGTCTAGGGATTAAATCTGGTGACGAGGGAAACAGTACTAATAGCTTCCTGTTGCATAATCTACATCACTGCCCAAAATCAACCTAGTCAATTTGTATTTATATGCAGCCACTGACAAAGTATGCATCTGTCGTCTGGGATCCCTATACAACAAGATGGAATTTATTCAACGCAGAGGATCTCGCACGGGCTCTGCAGACGACAATTTGTGAATGCCTTTTGAACCAGTAGAAGACTCTGTCAGATCGAAGAGGTCAGGCTATAGCGTTACTGATTTACAGAATTGCGCACCAGTTGATCGGAATTCATTTCAGATCCTGGTATCAACAGTGTCATCCGGAGTCAACGATATCAACTCTCTAATGCTTTACTATAGAATAGCATATGTCTTTTTCCCAGAGTGAAAGATCTTGACTTCTTTACTATCTGAGGTAGTCGACGCTCCCACTGTTGACTGTCTTAAGAACAAGCTCCAGTTCATCACTGTCAGAGAATGATTGGATTTGTTGTTTGTAGCTGCACGTAAATAATTGTTATGTTTTTATCTGTACATATTTTTCTTTTCAAAACATGCACCGTACGAGTATCAAGTTTATTGGTTTGTACCTGATACGGAAGAAAACAAACTGCACCATTCTCATCAAACTGTTTAGATCTCTGTTATCTTTTTATGTGTAGGTCAAAAAAGATGTCGAAAAGATGTTTTACATCTTCCGTCGTCCCTATCCTTCTCACGTCATCTGTCTATATAATTATTCGTCTTTGATGGTATATCTGGTTCTCCAACAATTCGTTAAAATATTGTCGTTTCCCATCCCTTTTATAAGATTCATATTGTCTTTACTTTTTTAAATTACTGAATTAGTTAATTTCGATCAAAACATTACCTATCAAACGGCGCTTTGGCCTCTGATACAACTTTTATTATTTTTTTATTTATCCATATTTAAATAAAATATGACAAGTCTGAATATAATTTATTGAACATGTTTTCTTTATTGTCATCAACCTCAGAAGAACCCCTCCGCAAAAAATCTCAATACAAAGTAATAAATATTACATATGATATTATCGACGAGTTAACTAGGACGAAATGACTTAGATTTTTTAACAGACGGGTTGTTCCAACACAGTTGTAAGATATTCATTTAATTTAAATGGGTGCAAAGCAACAGCAACGTATATTGTTGTAAAATAGGAAACTACATTTCTCAAACCAAAAGTACCAGAATAGTTGCCTTTTCTACAAAAACTAATGGCGGGTGTAATGTAGCAAAAGTAAATGAGTGAAATTATGCTGTGTAGCTGGCAAGAGATTTATCACTTGGCACTTGATGATAAAGACGTTTGAAATTTAAGAAAATCGTATCAGATCATATTTTTGAACCTTGGTCATTAATAATGTCCAATAGGCAGCAAAATAGATCAATAGTTCTGTAGATGAACATTAAATATACATTCGTTCTTGAAATGGTAACAGAGAATTTTGTCTCAAATTTTGGTAGGTCAATGGCAAACAATGTTTGGCTTCGTCATTGTCACGAGTATTGGAAGTTGGTCAGTTTAAAAGCCTGACTTTGAATAAGAGTTTCCTTTGGAAGAACCTGCGATAGATTTACGGAACTTAATAACCGCTCTGAGGCGCAATATTACAAAACAGTAATATCATTCGGTTTTTTGCCGGTTATTAAAAATTACAAGTAAATATTTTAAATACGCAATTGGATGTTAAGAATATTTATACAACAACTATTCTGTAAAATAACTACGAAGTATTTTCTCTCCTTCAAACAAAGCATTTAAATGCAAAAAAAATATACCACAATTAACCCCGTTTTAAAGATGGTACGAATAGTTACATAAGTATGAACTTGAGAGTTAATTGAAGCATAAACTCAAATTTATCGTCAGACAGGGTCTCGCAGATAAGGAAAATAAAAATTGTTTAGAAAGGTACTAAGTCGAACTAAGTGTTAATTACTTAGGTATAAATATCAAATTATGCAGTTCTATTTTTAGGCTTTTGTATATTATATTTATTTCTGTATGTATAATAGTTCAGTATATTTTAATACTTCTTGATGTGCAATAATTTCCCTCCTTTGAGGTACTTTCCCACAATTCCACATTTTCTATAGCATTCGAATATATACAGCATTGGTCGCCCACATAACATATTCAGAAGACATTCTATGTCAAAATTAGCTTCAATCATATTGGATTACATTTAGAAATGGCTATAAATCCACCAGCACAAAACCTAGAATTTGCTCAAGGAATTGCGAATTTTTCATTTAATTTGTATAGTGGAATACAAGCAACCGGGCGTTTTTAGCACCATGCAGTATTTGCTTGGCTCTTCTACTTCTTATGTTAGGAACGGATGGTACAACTAAACAACAAATGATGAAATCCATATTTAACACAAAACTGCCGACTAACGTAAACCTTGGTTACTATGAACTAAACAGACAACTGGAAGAAAGAACACAAAATGGTGAGACAGTATCTGTAGCGAACAGATTGTTTGGTAGTCAGATATTTGCTGTTCTTAATACTTATAAGGTTGACGCATTGAGGTATTTTTTGCAGTGAATTAGAACTTCTAAACTTTGCAGTCCAGAAACATAATTAACAGCTTGATAGCAACAAAAACAAATAATACAATTAAGGATATGCTTCCATTAGGGATATTAGATGCAACCACAGTAATGGTTGTAACGAATGCTATTTACTTCAAGGAACGTGGAAAACTAAATTTAAACCTAAGAAAACAAAGAAGAGAATATTTCATGTGAGTTCAAGCATTATTTAAGGATATGCTTCCATTAGGGATATTAGATGCAACCACATTAATGGTTGTAACGAATGCTATTTACTTCAAGGAACGTGGAAAACTAAATTTAAACCTAAGAAAACAAAGAAGAGAATATTTAATGTGAGTTCAAGCATTCGGCTTAAAGTAGATATGATGTATGGCAGGTTTCGAGCATCGTCTGGAGAAAATGTTGAGTTTGACTGTAAAGTTTTAGAACTTCCATATGGTGGAGAAAAGCTATCGATGTTATTTATATTACCAAATAAAAGAACTGGATTATCGCAACTAGAAGGCAAATTAACACACAGCAAATTTCAGAGAATTGTTTCAGGATTGTGGAAACAGGATACTTTAATATGAATTCCTAAATTCAGGATTGAAGCCAGATGTGATTGAAAACCAGTGTTAATGTCACTCGGAATGACAGAAATATTTAACGCTTCTTTCTCTAATTTTAGTAAAATGGTACCAAAAACGAATAACGATAAGGGCATATATGTCAGTGATGCTCAACACAAGACATATTTGTTTGTCAACGAAAAAGGTAGCGAAGCTGCAGCATCAACCACAATGGCATCTACACCTTATTCTTATGTGAGAAGATTTAAGTTTATTGCAGACCAGCCGTTCCTGTTTTTTTTTATTGATAAAGATACAGGAATACCTTTTTTCATTGGTCATTGTGCTGATCCATAGTGCTTCGACTAAGATTGGTGACGCGTTACAATTAATCACACGGAAAACTGTCATTTACAATTTTGATAAAGATTAAATTATGCCAAAAAGAGCAACTTGTCTTTTTGGGGAAGTTTGCAGCGCAACCTTTCCTTTTGCTAACGCTCTTATACCAGGAAATTACTGCGTATACCGTGTAGCCTGTGCCCTAACGCTTGTGAAAATTGTTCAGATTTGAGGAACCTATTAATCACATGATCCAGTGTACCGTATTTTTCTTGAACAGCTTTGCTATGCATCCCTTATTGTATTGTCATTTACGGTAACAAATAACTTTTATTACGATTGTAATACGATAGTTTCCGTGTTTAATTAAATGAAACTTAACACAAAAGGTAGAGTTATTTCTTAACATAATTTATTATGTCTGATATACCTATAGTGTGCAAAATGTTCTATTTTAAGAATGGACGGCAGGTCTTTTTCGATGTACAGATTTGGAGAAATTGAAACGGCGCCATATATGTACAATGATAAGGTTGGGAAAAAACGGTCCAATTTTCAATGTATGTTTACTTCACGAAATTGCTGTCGTTTTAATAGATGTTACATTCTTATGCTTTAAACATTTAATTAAACGAAACTTAACACAATTTATTTTTCTTCTTTTTATTTGTTGCTTAAAACAAGGGAAGGGTATGATCTGTAGTAAAAGGCAGCGTGCTTTTGCAGAAAAAAATATTTTATTCATGAGGTAAAACCACGTAACCAGATCATGAATATTAATGACGTCATGACGTCTTTTAAATACGCCGTTTTGACCTTGACGTTGTCATAAAACAGTCAAATATCGTACTTTAACTTTCAGGAACTCTTTTGATGATTTCATGTAGAATATTGATTATCTCATGCAAAAATATAATGGAGGTTGTACCGTATCCAATACCGTGTGTTTCCACTTTCACTTGTAAAATGTCTATTTTGGATGCTGAAAACAGCGAAAAAGATTTTTTCATCAAGTTTTCTACATATCAACAACACGCCATGCTTCATATTTTCAAATGGCGTTGGAACTTTGTTTGCTAATGTTACATACCTGAAAACAATTGTTTAAACCGCCAAAAATTTATTGATGTGTATTTAACCCTGTATCAATGAACATGGCTAACGAATGTTTACATTTTTTAAAAGTTATATGTTTTCTTATGTTTCCTTATTTACGTTAGAGTAGCGTCAAAGCCAATATGGCGATTATGCAAATGAGGTAAAATATCATAATTTCTCCATAAGATTTTTGAGTGACTAATAACAACTGCTTACCACGTATGGTCGAGCGTATGCTCCATTTGTACATCCAGAAAGGTGCAAATAGAAATAAATCAATTCAGCGTTTTGAAATGCGTTTTTTATATCGATTGCCATAGTAAATTTCAGGGTCACAGTTGCAAAATTTTTTTGACAATAAAAGACGTTTCCGGACAATAACTCAAAACGCTTGCATTTAATTTCATTGAAACTTTGGTATATAGTTTCATATTAGGTGGATCCGAAGCCTATCGATTTCGGGGGAAATCCGCGAAGTTTGAAGGTCACAGTTGCCAATAATGTTAGAAATTTTAACAAACAAGAGACCTTAGAAATTTTAACAAAAGGTCGTTCTGCAAAATTTAAGCGGGGGTATCAGTGATCGCTAGTATTTTCATACCTACTTTAAAAATAGGGATATCGTATATAGTGACAACGGTGCCTGTCTTTCCATTCGTCCCATTTCGACCAGTTCGGCATATTTTGGTTTTATTGTTCTATGCTCTTTATATTCATATAGTGTTTGGCAGTTTCAATTTTTCGAATGTGTCTGGCGTAGCAAAATTTATTGCCTGGAACTTTGTTGTATTTTTGTGATTTCACTCTTGTTGGTACCCATCTCTTATTCTCCTCTCCACAATTAGTACTGAATGGAATTTGATTAAATTTCTCGGAATCTTTATCACATAGTGCCATTGTACAACTGATATTTTATATTTTGATTGGAATGATATTTGGGGTTTCCCATTGCGAAGCCTGATTTGCCATTCGGTTGGGGATGCCTATCTTTTATCCACAACTACTTACACTACTGAATTGGGATTTGATTAAACTTTCACAGAATCCTTTGTCACATGATGCAATTGCCCACCTGATATTTTTCCTTTTGATCAGAATAATATTTAGAGTTTCCCATAGAAAAAACCCTGAACATCGACATTCTAGACATAGGGGGAGCTGTGATTATCAATTATGAGGATTGCTGACAGTTTTTTTTCTAGTCTTTAATTTTTAATATGCTTCTTGATTTTCCTGAATTATTTCGCGTTGGTTTGTTTTATTAACAACCTTATTAACAATAAACATAAGAAATACGTGTTTAACCAATGGAATCAAGCGAAAGTAAAAGAATGATACGATTATCTTTTTATTCAGAATTGGTTTTTGTTTATAAGATATGAAAATACAGATTTTCTCTACTGGATATGACCACTATTTTTATTGAACTGATTGATTGAATGGTTAATTTACGTCCTGCGAGTTAACATACACTGAGTTATCAACACTGTTATAACCAGTTTATTGGTTTGTACCTGATATGGCAGAAAAAGAACTTCATCATTCTCATCACATTGTTTATATGTAATTTATGTGTGTCGTTATCTGTTTGTGTGTAGGTCAAAGAGTATTCCATGTCGAAAAGATATTTAAATCTTTCTTCGTGCTTGACCTTATCACTATCTGATATAATTATTATTTCATTTGTGTCCCGAATTCCGTTTAACTTCATTTGTTTACCGAGAGACAATTTTATCAGTTTGATGGTATAGCTGGTCCTCCAAGCATTTGTTATAATATGACCACCTCACTTTTCGCTCCTGCATATATGAATGTTTATTGTCTTTTCCAGGATCCTTATTAAAGATATATAGTTTTCTTTACTTTTTACAATTACTTAATTAGTTGAATTTCCATGACAAAATTACTATCAGACAGCGCTCTGGCTTCTGATACCACAATAAAAACACTACCTATCAGACGGCGCTCTGGCCTCTGATACCACCATCACAACACTACCTACCGAACGGTGTTCTAGCCTCTATCTGATACCGCCATCACAGCACTACCTATCAGACGGCGCTCTGGCCTCTGATACAAACATCTCAGCACTACCTGTAATACGGCGCTTTGGCCTCTGATACCACCATCACAACACTATCTATCAAAGGGCGCTGCGGTCTCTGATACAATTTATATATATTTAAATTTTTTTATGAATATTTGAGTTTGTTTGTTTTGTTTGAATGGTGCTTTAATGTCTGTCACGTTCAGCAATTTTTCAGCTATATCATGGCGCTCAATTTTTATTGGGGAGGAAGCCGGAGTACCCGGAGAAAACCACCCGATCTTTTGTAAGAAACCGGGCAATCCTTGTCAATTAAGATTGAAGAGTGCAACATGCCCGCAGTGAGACTCGAACCTGTAATCTCAATGTTGACAGAACACGTGATCAATAGTAGACAAACTACCTTAATAACTCTGCCACCGAGGCCCGCTGAATATTTGAGTAAAATACTTACAATATGGCAAGTTTGAATAAAATTTATTAACAAATTATTTTTCGTTGTATCTGTAATGAACTGCGTAAAACGTTGAAATCGTTTATATAATCAATGTAGACAGTGAACATAATGTTATTTGTTATTAAGAAGGCGTGTATCAATCTCCGAAGAACCCATCCCCAACGTATCTCAATACAAAGTAATAAATATTACATACGATACCATCCACAAGTTAACAACGAACGAAATGACGTAGATTTTTTAAGAGGACATTGTGATCGAACACAAATGTAAGATATTTATTAAATATTGGGTTCAAAGCAGTAGCAACGTATATTGTTGTAAAATAAAATGCTACGTTTCTCATAAAAAGCCATGCATACTCAAATACAAGTTGCCTTTTTCCAAAAGTAATGTCAGGCGCAATCACAGATAGAAGTTGAAGTAAAAAGCTTTTTTTTGGTGCTGTAGTTATGTTGTTTAGTTGACAAAGATTTATCACTTGGCACTTCATGGCTTTTTGAAGACATTTGAAGTTTCAGTAACATATTTTTTAACCTTTTGGTCATTATTAATTTGCAATTCGGCAGCAAAATAGATCGATAGTTCTGTAGATGAGCAACAAATAAACTTTCGTTCTTGAAATGGTAATACTAGTGTATTTCGTCTGAAGTTGCGGTAGGTCGGGCAAACTATGTTTGGCTTCGTCATTGTAACGTCTTAAAAGCCTGACTTAGTACGACCAGTTACATAAATATGAACTTGAGAGTTAATTGACATCCAATACTTAACACCGTTGTTAAAGATGGTACGAATAGTTACATAAATATGAAGTTGAGAGTCAATTAATATCCATCACTTAACCCCGTTGTGATGCTTGAAACAAGACATATTTGGTTGTCAACGAGAAAGTTGCAGCATCAGCGAGGAGGCCCCTCATCAACTACGTTTGTTGCGGCTCGTTTGGAAAGGAAGACCACCACCACCTCTATTAAATTTAATCAACACACCGGTTTATGTTTTTTTTATTATTGATAAAAATACTGGAATACCTCTTTTCATTTGTCGTTTAATCTAGTCCATACTGTTCGGGCTTTATGACTAAGATTGATGGGTGCTTAAATTACGAAAGCTTAATATTTATGACGTTAAACGGAACGTGAGTTACTATTTTGATTCCAACTGATACTGGATAAATATTTGTCGAAACAGTAACTTGTCTTGTTTTCTATTACTTAAAAATAGACGAAAGAAGTATGTTTTTCAACCAATGGAATCAAGCAAAAGTAGAAAGACGACAAGCAAATCTTTATTTCAGAATTTGTTTCGTCTCTGCACTGATTTTCTCTACCGGATGTGAACGGTACTGTAAGACTATACAGTTGTTTCCTGTCGTCCAGTTATACTGAAAGACTGATTGATTGAATGGTTACTGAGCGTCTAGCGAGTTAACACACAATAAGTCAGCTGTAGTAATGTGATGGACCACCGAACAAAAACATTTGACTGCCACTAAATTGTGTAACGTTTGCTAAGGTTGAGGAATAAAGCGGTTGAAATGGGCCTACTATTATCAACATTACACAAGGGTCTCTTTAACGTTATACTCTTCAAATGTGTTACTCACTATAGTGTGTCTTTTGTCTCTTTGTATTATGACACCCAACTACCAACGATAGGACATCTTCTATCAGCCAACTGACTCGTGGACGAACTAGACAACTCTGTTGTTCGTTCCTTTGAACACTCCCCATTCACCGGTATTCCCTCTGTTCATTGAAATTTTAACGCAGTGTAACCGGATGGAACTGTTGACCCAGTATACCTCTATATATCTGTGACCAATAAAGTTTAATAACATATAACAGATACAAAAAAGACAAGACGCAACTTGCACACTGTTGAAGGCTTCAGCAATACATAAATAAATAATAAGGGGCATCCGTGCCCGAGTGGTTAAGGTAGTCTTCTACTATTAATCATGTGCCTGTCAACACTGAAGTTGAGGGTTCAAGTCTCGACTCCAATCTTAATTGAGAAGGATTGCCAGTTTTTGTTCTGTCGGTCGAGAGTTTTTTCTGGGTACTCCGGTCGCTGTTCTATAGTTTAAGGTCTCCCCCATTTACGTATCCGGACAGATACTTAAAATTAACATTTTTGACCCGGGTCTCTATAATTTAAGGTCCCCCCGTATAAGAATGGGTCCGGCCAATATTAGGGAGATTAATTAGAACACAATGTACATGAATGACATCGGCTTTATAACAGGAACAATTAATACATCCCTTTTGTAAATGTATGTCTGTTTGGTGAGGGTTGTAAATGTAACTAGTTCACATATTTCAACAATATGTGCGAACACGCGACTGATTTTTAAAATATTTAATTTAATTTATTTTCCACTTCGTTTTTCTCCAATTGTGAGTGTTGTAAATCAAAAACTATTATGTTTTCCAAGCGGTGTTTCAAAATGTGGACCTCAAAAATGACAAAAAAAGTAATTATTGTAGAAGTCGATTAGAAACAATGATAAGTGCTTTGGGGGACTTTATATTTTGTTCGATGATTTGGGGACTTCATATCTTGTTTTCTATGTTATCAAACACATGCATGTCAAGATTCTTCTGTAAATAAACAAATATTTTCTTTGGCATTTTCATATTACATAATTTATACATAATCACACAGCTGATAAAAAGGAACTCCAAATAATGGCATAATTTACTTTGTAATTTTTTCAGCAGCTTGCAATGTCTGTTCTCTGCTCTTCTACATTTATAATGTATGTACATTTCGGTTCAATGTTTCTGTTACTGCACAAATAAAAAACTGGAAAAAACACAACAAGAATGATTCAGTTGCATAATATATTCATCTTCTTGCTTTATTACAAAGTTTTTTTCAAGATATTTCAAGATTATTAAAACATCGAAAATAAAAATTAGCAAAAAACAACGTGTAAAAATCAAAGGCAAATATTAAGGTGAGTAAAATAAAAATTGATCGTAAACACTCTGAGGCAGTTCAAAGGTAAAATTCATGCAACTTTTACTTACTTAATATTGTATAACAATTATTAAAATTTTAGGTTAGTAAGGTAAGATAACTCACTTCTTAGGGACTGTAATGTTTTTTGATAATATGATTATTTCTTTGACATCAATCATTGAAGGTAAGATAACTAAAGATTAAGAAGAAATAAGTAGAAACCACAGTTTATAGTCGTTTCGTATCATATACATTTCGTACCTTCCATTTCGCCATTTCGTTCCATAAAAACAAAATCGTGCCATGACGGTTTCGTTCATTGTCAGTTTTGTGCATATGAAAATTTAATGTTGCATGTGTACTTACAACTGACAATTTCACGCCAAAGACATTGTGTATGGAATTTTCAATGCTAAATGCACGTTGACAGAGTTAAGTACCACAGCCATTTCAATCCGTAGTATTTTAAATATAAATGTATTTGTTGAGATATTTTTGAGACCATTTCATACTATATGAAAATGTCAATGTAAACTTGTCACTTGTGATATTTTGCGACCATTCGGTGCTTTGTTGTTATTGTTCTTTTTTTTTTTTTGTATTTTGGATATTTTTCTATATTTTGTTTTGGAACCTGTTTCTATTATAGAAAATGTGGGACATAGATGTAAAGATGTTTTTTCTCTATTTGTTCATTAAAATAGTGACAATAGCTACTATTTCAAAATATCACTTAAAAGTGCATATTCATATCTCTCACAACCTACTGTAAACCAATTAATATTCGTATAAGCAAACTTTCGCTGTTTTTATTCAATGGACTGATTCGCGGATACAAGCGTTCGCGAAATGGACATAATTGAAAATAAATGATCGCTGATCTACTTATTATTGCATAGAAAAAGGCACAAAACAAATATTTGAGTTGTTCTGTTGTCTTATTTTTGTTGTCAATCGATTTTTATAGCTGACTGATTCCCGTGAACAAAAACCCAAGTTCATATAGTTTGCTTGCGTTAATATACGAAAACGGAAAAAAAAACAAATGATCAAAACTTGTATTTGAACCAACTCATTGCCTGTACGTATTGAAAAGAATAGACATAATTAAACTCGTTTAATCAACTGACGTTAATGAAGCACTTAATTTGTGAAGTCACTGTGGCTTACCTTCTCAGGTTTAGATAAGAAATTAATTTCGGGCATTGATATTTAAAAACGCTGCAACTAACCAATGATATATATCGCTCGTTTTGGATGTTGTACGTTTTTTTACTGTTTTACCCCGTAGATAGTTAGTCATGGAGGAACTTGTGAATCAACATGATGCAGGTTTAATATCATTTCCGTCCTTATACATATCATTTATGTTTAGTACTTATCACTTATGCTTTATTTGAAATCTTGCATGATGACGAAATCACGAAATACTCGAGAAAAATTAATATAAGTTCGTAAGGTCTTTCTAATGACTGTTTCAGGCTTTATTCCTATATTTTTACAAGCAGACATTAATCTTAACGTTGACATTTTCTTCCAATCTATAGATATGATATTTAAAGAGGGGTATTTAGTGAAGTTGACACTTTTTTCATATGACAATAAGGGTCCTCGGGGGTCGAGACAAGCAATGCACTTTAGATGAATGGAATGTCAACACTGGGATTGTGAGTTGGGTAGGGCGCGATCAACTCCAACTGTAATAGGCTTCATTGCCAGTTTTCCTCCAAAAGTTGTGGTTTCTACAGCTTTCATACACTCATGAACTCCGTGTTAGAGATGCAATGCTGCAGGTAGAATGAAGCCTAATTCAAACAAACTAACAAACAAACAAATGATCATGATTATAGTATGAATACAAAGGTACATAATAGTCGTATCATTTACACTAGGAAACTGAAAGTAGGTATCAAAACTTGGGTCGGGAAAGATATACAAAAATACATTGTATACAATATAAAAAACATATACAATATGATTATTTGTGTGATGAGGACTACTATACAGTTTGCTGGAAAAAAATACTAGGAATTTATCATATTCGGACTATATTGTATTCTCGGCTTACTTTGAGCAGAAGTTTAAGTTATGAATAGGTTATAAAAAGTGATAATGATTGTTAAAATAATTATTTTTGATGGACTTTTGGTGAACTTAGACCTATATCATCTACAAGGACAATCGAAAACAATTGTAAAATTGTAAAAAGTATCATTTGGATCGAATCTTTATTGAGTGAAGCATGGCTTGGACCTATTCCATCTACAAGGATAATTGTAAATAGTTTTTTAATCAAGCAACTCGCATTTTCTTTTATTATTCACATTGCAAGCTAACATCACAGATCTATAGCAGGCTGTTTCTGTATCTTGTTAAATTCTTAAATTTTATTTTTATTTCTTTTATTCTCGTTTGACAAACTCTTAAGTAATCAACTCTAGTATTTAAAATAGTTAAATCATATATGTTTCAGAACGGTAAATGTTGAATAAGCATGGTATGAATTGGTCATAACGCATGGTACGAACTGGCAAAATCTTGGTACGAAATGGTAAATTTGGGTACGAAATGGAACAAAACGACTAGATCGAAAGCGCAATCCATAATAACTTAACTTTTCGTTACACTCCTAACGTTTAGTTATATACAAAATAATCGATCTAATGCGGACCCAACATGTTAACCGAATGGACCTGTAATTATGCGACACCGCCTCCCCAATAAAAACGGCTGAAAAATTACTTAAAGTGGCGTTAAAAATGCTGAAATTGGTGTAGGCGTCTTTCTAATTAACCAACAAAAACTAATAACAATGTGAAACAGCAGCTTTAAATAAATAATGAATTACGAATTAACCATCTTTCGTTTGGTGTCATCGCTTAGAACTTGCCAACATAACAACTCAAATTTTGTTTTTTCTCACCATACACACAAATTTTTAACCAAACGTTTTAAAATAAAAATTAAATTATAACAATGACACGAGTTGTAAGACCAAACACGTTTTAAAATATTGTAATTGATTTAATGACCTGTTTCAGAAATTCATTTGGCTTCTCTTTTATCAGTAAGCGCCCCTATATGCGAAAGCCTGTAAATTGTTGCATTAATTATGGTATTTTGCAGTGTTTAGGTACCTTACAATTTGTTTTAAATAGACTATGGCTTATAGAAAGATTGGGCATTTTTATAATGTTCATCTAATTGATAACAAAACTTTATATATATCAATTTCCCAAACAAGAGCTGCTGTACATGACTATTGAATAATCAAATCAAAAGATCTTAGTTAGTTTTAAAATTTCATCCTTTGCAATTTTATAACTGCAAAAACATCCTTTGTGTAGTCTAGAATATGCTATTCTAATTGTCCAAATAAAAACATCAAATTAATTAATTGTAACACTTTGTAAACTTTTAGAGATAGGGGCAATAAAGAAGACGCTTAGTTTGAACATCTTTTGTTGAAATCATTATAACCAATGTTATTGCATTATTATCTATATATTCTAGCTTGCACACGCCTAAAATGTAGCCTTTGAAAATATTCAGAAGATGGACAGACAGGGCAAATGCATTAATAGTGTTAATTTTCTTTTTCTTGGTCTTTTTTTATTTTAATTTAATTTTTAACATAAATGCTTGTACTCTGTATTGTTTTATTGTTAAACTTGTCTTGGGTTATCTGATGTCTGAATACACTCATTTCTCAGTTTATACCTTCTTAAAATTAATCGAAAGTTGTCATCAAGTACACAAATCGATTTTCTTGTATACAATAACTATCGCAGCACTGTTTTTTCTCAGTTCTCTTCTGAACGACATTTTAATGCCACTATATAGATAAACTGTAATTTAATATTACACGTATTTGGGTTTAAATAATTCTTCCGAGTGATTCTAATTTGCAATCCTTTACGTCAGCAGACAGTCAGACATTACTTAGTTTTAGTTACGTTCACTTTAGGACTTGTTTTGACATGTACAGTGCTTGCCTTCAATCTAAAATGATCAGGATTGCCAGTTTTCCTGCCAAAGATCCGGTTTTTAACTGAAACTCCGTCTTCCTCCTCTAAGTAAACAGCTACAAAATTCGCCATAAAAAGTAGTCGTCATGATAAAATAGTAGCTAAGTAGCTAAAAAATTACTGAAAGTTACCTCAAACACCATTTAAATAAACACTTAAACAAAATATATCACACACACAGACACACAAACAACACACACACACACATAAATATAATTCTCAGCGAACCCTGTAACTTTTTGGTCTTTCGAACTAGGTCTTAGATACTGTACATGTGGATGTATCACCTTAAGGCGATGTGTCGCGTATTATATTGACCTTCAATTCTTGACCTTTGACCTAATTGCCAAATTTATGTTCATTTTATAAATCGAAAGGTTGTCCAGCCTGTTACCTTTGTATTTCTTGAGCTAGGCCTTAGATATTTTAAATGACGATGTATCACCATAAGATGTGTGTCGCGTTATTATAATGACCTTTATATGAAATTGACCTCAAGGTCAAATTTATGTTGATTTTGTATTGAAACTCTCCGTCTCATATCCAACAGAAGACCATGGATAACCTTCTTTTTACATTAAAAAACATTTTGTAAAATGCGTTTTATATGAAAATGAGACATCGGAGTTAGGGAGGTAAACAGTTCTAGTTGCTCCTGTTTTTACCTGTAAACATGTTCGGCTTCCAGTTAGGTTAGGTTTAATGTAGCCTTAATAAAATAAATCATGATGGAAATCAGTTAATGTCCACGTTCAGTACTGACTGAACTTCATTCAACTCATCACGTTAACAAATAAAGACTTTTTCATGTTTTATGTAGGTGTGTAAAGGTTTGAGTGTACAAGTTGTTGTTAGTCGCGGAACAAAAAACAACGATAGTAACAAAACCATAGATCACAAAATACACACTATAAAGAAAATTATGTTGAAAGTACAGGATTGATTTAATTAATTATTGGAAATGAAACATAATTATAATTGTATTTGCATAATTTGTTGTAACTGAATAATTTACAGCTTTAGAAAAACTATATGCAGAACAGGAACCATTTTTCAAAGTTATGCTATAAATTGCCTTAGACTTAATATTAGAACAAAGTCAGTTCCCGTAATCGGATTAAATTCCCAAAGAGAGCTTACTTTTATAAACTTTATTGTCTATTTTTATCTTTTCAAAAATATGATCTGCATATGCCGCTAAAAATGGAATCAATAACGGAATTTGCTACATGCTCATTATCTGATGATAACTATCTGCACTTTTTAAAAAAAATATGGAAAATACGTACACATTTTTTCGCCTTTCGATTAGGCATCGTGTAACCCTTATAAAATATTTTATGGCTGGAAGTCAGTAGATGTCCACGTTACGTACTGAAGGCCCTTTACTCATCTTGTGACGTTAACAAAAAAGATTGATAATGCTGTTTGTGTATATTTGTACAAATCGTTGTAAGTCACGCGATAACGGCAGTTTTATCCTGCTGTTTGTGCACGGTCTTATTTTACAGATATTTTTCAGTCACGAGATAAGTTCATCAGTAAGTAACAAAACCATAAATTAGAAAATACACACTATGTTAAAAGTGCAGATTTAATATAATTAATTATTGAAAATGAATAATAATGTTAATTTTGTGCCTACGTTGCCGTAATCGGACAAATGTTTTACAGCTCTAGAATTACTATATCCAGTAGAGGAACAATCTGCAAAGTAACGCTATAAATTGCGTTAGACTTAATACCGGCATAAAATATATTCCACGTAATTGGAACAAATTCCTAAAGATAGTTTGGTTTTATACACTTAATTGTCATCTTTATCATTTCAAATTAAACAGACATTAAATGCAGGATAGAGTATTATCGATAGGATCTGCATGCACCGCTGAATGTGAAATCAATAACGGAATTGAAATCGATTGGCTAAATGCGCATTGTCTGCACTTAAATAAAAGTTAAGCGAGATTGATCACACTGTGTATACCTTTGTCTACACACATACCATATAGCAATCATAACACTTGCTTTAAAATTAACTTCTTTACAGTGTTGATGCCTTCTACTCAGCAAGCGTTTTAAATATTTGGTTATCGTTATGGAATAATTGGGCACTCTCTGACTAATATCGCTTGTAGATGTTACTGAAATTGTGCTCTTAAATTCTATCTTCAATCTAATATATATGTTTATTACATTATAGTTATATTTGCCTTTTTCCTAATGCAAGTGACATTCCATTTCCTATCATATTGGTTAGAAAAACACCCATTCTGCTCAATAAAGAACCATACTGGACTCTCGTGATTTTGGGATAATTTAGTCAATCAATCACGGGAGAGCAATATAGTTTTTAATTGAGCAGAATGGATGTTTAGCTAATCATATTCATCGAAAACAAAATGTGTTGGATATGTTCAAGTGGTGGATAGAAAAGGCACAGAGATGCTCAGGTGGCGGATAAGGGATGAAATGCTGTGAGGTTTTCAGATAATCTAGTCCTAAACCCACGGAGATGCTCAGGGGGTCGATAGGGCAGTCACTATTGATAGTTGTCAGGTAATCTAGAGTTTGTTCTATGTAGATTATTAGGCATTGGATCTCGACCCACAGACGCTCAGGTAGCGGATAAGAGAATCACTATTGTGGTAGTTGTCATGTTATCTAGGCCTCGAACCACAAAGATGCTCAGATGGCGGATAGGACTGGCGATATTATGAAAGTTGTCAGATAATATAGAGCTCGATCCACAAAGATGCTCAGGAAGCGGGTAGGGTAGACATTATTATGACAGTTGTCATTTAACCTGTGACTCGACCCACAAACATTCGCAAGTGGTGGATAGGTGAGGCACTTCTTTGACATTTGTCTGGTAATCTGTGGTTCGACCCAAAAAAATGCTCAGATGGCGGATAGGGTAGGCACATTGTGGAAGTTGTCAAATAATCTTGGACTCGACCCACAAAGATGCTCAGATGACTGATAGGGGATGCACTATTGTGGCAGTTGTCAGATAATCTAGGGCTCGAATCACATAGATGCTCAGATGGCTGATAGGTGAGCCACCATTGTGACAGTTGTCATATAATCTAGGGCTCGACCCACATAGATGCTCAGGTGGCGAATAAGGGAGGCACTATTGTGACAGTTGTCAGATAATCTAGGACTCGACCCAACAAGATGTTCAGATGGCGGATAGGGTAGGCACGGCACTATTGCGACAGTTGTCAAATAATCTAGGACTCAACTTACAAAGATGATCAGATGGCTGATATGGGAGGCAATATTGTGACAGTTGTCAGATAATCTATGGCTCAACCAAAAAAGATGCAAGTAACTTTACCTGTGTTGGCCTGCATCACACGAGGCAGGACACTTGGCAAGTACTTGAACTGTGTTTGCCTGTAAACACCAACTCTAGCCTGTATCACATCAGACATGAACCACCCACCCTTGACAAGTAACTTTACCTGTGATGTAGAAGGCAAAGTGTTGGAGACTGATAAGAAAACTGGTCTCTATCACATCAGACAGACACCACCGACCCTTGACAAGTAACTTGACCTGTGATGCAGGAGGCATAGTGTTGGAGTCTCGAGAAAAAAAACAGGCCAGTATTACATCAGACAGAAACCATTGACCATTGGCAAGTAACTTTACCTGTGATGCGGAGGCATAGTTTTGAAGCCTGAGAAAAAAAAACTAGATTAAATCACATCAGAAAGGAACCACACACCCTTGGCAAGCAACTTTACCTGTGATGCAAGAGGCAAAGTGTTGGAGTCTAAGAAAAAAAACTGCCTGTATCACATCAGACAAAAACCACCGACCATTGGCAAGTAACTTTACCTGTGTTGGAGTCTGAGATAAAAACTGGCATATATCACATTAGACAGGAACCATTGACCATTGACAAGTAACTTTATCTGTGATGCTTGAGTCATAGTGTTAAAATCTTAGAAAAAAATCTAGCCCTAATTACATCAGAGACGAACCACTCACCCTTGGCAAGTGACTTTACTTGTGTTAGCCTGCAAACACCGACTCTAGCCCGTATCACATCAGAAAGGCACTACCCACCCTTGGCAAGTACTTTACCTTTTTTGCACAAGTCAACGTGTTGGAGTCCGAGAAAAACTGGCCTGTATCTTATCAGACAGGAACCACCAACTCTTGAGAAGTAAGTTTACATGTGTTGCAACAAGCCACCGTGTTGGATTCAGAGGAAAAACTGGCCTGTATCAAATCAGACAGGAACCATTGACAAGTTACTTTACATGTGATGCGGGAGGCATAGTGTTGATATCTGAGAAAAACTGGCCTGTATCACATTAGACAGGAACCACCAACCCTTGGCAATAACTTTACCTGTGTTGCAAGAGGCAGTGTTCAAGTCTGAGAAAAAAACTGGCCTGTATCACATCAGACAGGAACCACCAACCCTTGGCAAGTAACTTTGCCTGTGTTGCCTGCATCACATGAGTCCGACCATTGGCAAGGAACTTTACCTGTGTTGGTCTGCATCACATGAGTCAGAGAACAAGTAACTGTAAAAATATCAAGGAAAGATCCATTGAACCAGTAAGTACCACATCGAGCTGAATTGCAGACTCTCAGAAAATGACTCTAGTCTCTATCACACAAAAAGGAACTGTAGAGTATTACTGAGAAAATATTCAAACATGAGCGACACTAACATTATTTACTATCTCAAACACATTTTTGCGGCAATATTTCCATTGATACTATTTCAATTATTTTACTTCATAGTACAAGTTAAAAATACAAATAAACTAGTTGACAAAGTGCCATTGATATGCAGTTTTGTAGCCAATAAAAAAATCTTTTCTAACAAGTGTTTGGAAGTCCAGTTGTATTATGAACAGAGGACATACGGATAAGTGTACAGTCATCTGGGAAACTGATATTCGATTTTTTAAATAAGAAAATTACTTCATATATCAGAAATACATGTAAGATACACAATACTATTAAACTGTTTGTAACACATTGATTATATCAATGGTTAAGGTTCTTTTTCGTTTTATGTAATAGTCAGTCTCAAAATTGTCCTTTGAATAACGTATGTGTCCATATTTTCCAAAATGTTCCAATGATTTTGCAAGTGTGATAACTGGACGTTCATGTTCCTCAGGATTTAAGCTTTCTTTCCATTTCTTGAGAACTTCCCTGGTTTGTTCTATGATATCCTTGTAATTTCGTTTAATGTTCTGAGTACAATTACCGCGAGTCCTAATTCAATTCCAAGTTTAAATGTTTCATCACCGATACCATGACTTAAGTCCTCCAATGTTATATCGTCTGGTGTCCATTCTAACATCTCAGATGGAAAATCTAACAAAGATGAACACACAGAGAGCATTAATATAATGTTTCGGTGGTCACATTTAATGTCAACTGTAAAATGCGACCAAATAACCACAAAAAACAATAACTTAAAAACTTTAATGAGAATTTTGGAATGGGCAAATCTTTGATGCTTCGTTTGTAATATGAAACAAGTGCGAAAGTGTTACAAAAAACGGCCGTCGAACATTTACCATTTTTATAAATAAAGGGCTATATCTCTGAAGTGACTGAAGTGATTTGGCTGGTTTTTGAACTTGACTGAGACATTATTACAATACAAATTTTCGCCAAATTGCATGAAGGTTGGTAAACAACAGCTAGAGAGCGGACATCGCTGTGGAGGACGCCCGCTATACTTTATGCACAATATGGAAATTATCTGGCTATTCTAAACCGCGAGCCAAAATATCATCACAAAAGGCATACTCGACTGTAATTAATTATAAAATAAAAATGACTAACCCGAATGTGGTTAACAATTGCCTAAGGTATCCGTGTCCTGTACTGACAAATATAATACTGAACTGCTTTTTCAACTCATCAACTTACGAGCGCTATTATTGGGTGTCTATGTCCAGAACTGACAATTATAATACCCAAATACTACTCCACAGATGTGTGCTTTACTCAGTGATCATGTGCACACTGATTTACAGCTCACCTGTGAAATTTCAATCACACCTAATCACGTGATATACAAGTAAGGTCTGATCGACTGGTAAATTGTCTGGTGCTAGTAAAAATTAATAACATCTTTTATATCATACGTATTATACAAGTATATGAGCCGTCTCATGAGAAAAGGTACAAAAACTTCGTGACGTTGTTATCGAGAAAACGTCCTCGGAATAAACGTTATGATTTTAGCGTTGTTCAGTTGCGAGTTGTTTTTGCACATGACGGTCTATTCGTGAAAAACTTGACAATGGGTTGTCAAAACTTTTCAAAATTTCGGAAAAAGATTATTTAAATATGGATTTATTACTGTGTAATATTTAAAAAAAAACTTACGATATTTTTAATTCTACAAAAGAGTTTACCACAGGTCAATAATCAGTACGTCAGTCACTGGAAACCCGCCTTTGAAGAATTGAACTATTTCCAGATGCAAGCCTGGTATTGTCAGAAGTTTGTCATTTATTTGACGAATATGTACAGAGTGAAATGTTTATTTTATCATCTTTGTACTATGTAGTCGTATCCCAGGCTCAAGTGAAAGTGAAAGTACTATTTACGGAATCACCACCCTTCATGTACAACATTTCTAAAAATATCTCGAATCTATAAAAGATCGAATTGTTTCTTTTATTATGATCGGATTTTGCTATTTGCAGTTTATAAACCTTTATTTTAACAAAACAATAATAGAAGAATGGGAAAAAAGGCTTTAAACGCGTTAACAATCTTTTGAAAAATTATTTTTGTCACACACACAGGAATTTGAACCCATATTATTTCGGGCGATTCATATTTTTGCAACAACGAAACTTTTTCTAGGACGGAAACACTTTCGTTACTTCCCGTGAACACACACACACACACAATACTTATTAAAATTGACTTGGGCATTTATCGACAACACATAAACTATCTGATTTTTAAATGTTCTTTTTTGTTTGCCCTGTAAGCCAAAATTTGTTTTACATCCCCCACCCCCAAAACTCAATTAATGAAATCAGTAAAAATGATAAAATAAAATAAAGTAAGAAGTCATAAACATTGATTATGAAATTAAGTCAAATTATTTGGAGTACATCATTTCAATGAGTTGCAACAGTGAAATTGTTTATTTATTTACGCTGTTTATAAAACTTTACATCCTCCCAAGTCAGGGGTTCTGAGTAAACAATTCACACTACGGAAAAACTACGTCTGCTTTCAACTGAATTAAATACTGAATCTGATAATAGGTCTACTTAAAGTAATGGTGGTGTTTTGACAATGACTTAAATGATGTAGATTGGGCCTTTTACTAAGGGTTGTTGTTCAAGTAAGTCCCATGAATGCTTGAATCAATTGATTGAAAGGAAATACAAGATTTTTCTGGTTCTGGAAATGACAAAATTCGAACGAGACATGTATTTTATGGAATCCTTATCGTACGAAAATAATAAATATTTTGATAAAACGGAAAGTAAAAGAAAGAGGATAAGTAGTCCGAGAATCTTGTGTCGACCCACTCCAAAAAGCGTTCGACAGCAGAGGATTCTCGGAGTAGAGGAAAAAGTACTCATTAACTTTTAAAGCCGTTCAGTATGCAACAAATGTTTTAAACTTTGTTTTGACATTGTTGAAAAGTATTTCCGAAATTTAAAAATGCATATGGATGAAAATGGTGCTGTTCCTCGTGAACATGGAAATGTCAGTGTTACAACAAAACAATTTTTTTTTAATAGACTATGCAAATGAATTCGGACTACCCCAACCTGCAGCTCCACGACGACGCGATGAAGACCCGCCGATATTTCTTTCTTCGTCCGAAACTATTTTAAATTAAATTTTACATAGAGTTTTAGGTGCATCCTCTTTTAGAGATATTTGAAAAAAAAATGTTGTCCACAAATCAAAATACATGCACCAAAAGATGATGTAAGTGAAAAGTGTGAAAAATTAAAACAGTCAACATTTAAATGATTTGTGACTTCAAACAGATAATACACAAATAAAACAAAAATTTGACAAAATAACAAGCATATGAGACTCCCGTACTCATTTCCAATGACTGTTTTATGAAGGAGGAAAGACTATGAATTTGCCAAAAAGTTGTGGGGTTTACTTTTTTCTTTAAACATTCAAGGTCGGGATTTTGGGCTAAGACATTGAAATGTGTTAATAAAGGGTCTCTATAATTTTAATTTTTATTCAAAGTGTAAATAAAAATGAGCTTCATCGTCAATTTTAATTGGCAACAGTAGTTACACATACCGAGTTCCCGAGGAACCCACTTATAAATCCCTTTCTTTCTTTCCTTTATTCGAGGATATGATCAGACAAATCTAATGTTTGTTATAAGTTATAAGCAACTAATTGTGTATCCTACCGACTCTTTTAAAACATCGAAGTTCAAGCAAAATCCTTTAATTTGTATGTGTTACTATGTAGCTGACTCTTGCCTACTATGTACAGAACATACGGGGTCACCACGTGACGTCAATCATCAAATCAAAAACGCAGGTATTTACAGTATGTAGGGTATAATTATAAACGTGAATACATTCACGTGCTTAGTGTATTAATAGTATGTATCCAAAATAGGAGCTACAATACTGTATAGTATTCTTTTTATTATACACTTGAGGGCTTGGGTTCAGGGAAGATCCAGGGTGGTGATGATCGCATACACATACATGTAGCAACTATACATGTATGTATTTACATCCATACTGAGTCTCATTTTAACATGTTACAACGTTATATGTGGCCAGTATTTAATTGTTGTTTGACATATTTAGGTTAAGAAAAGATGGGTCAAATGTACATGTTATATCAATGTTAGATCATGCACTCTCTACTTTTGGTTACGGTGCGAAGGAATGAAGCATGCATCACGTGCATGCATGCAGATAATTGCGCAGGTAAAAATTTGGAACTGCTAATTGCTAACAGAGACATATAATTACATATGTCTCTGTTGCTAAACATCGGAACCCGCTTAAAATCAGGTACCGTAGTAATTTATTTTGATTGTTTGTTTGAATGGTGTTTTAACGCCACTTTCAGCAATTTTTCAGCTATTTCATGGCGTCCAGTTTTTATTGGGGGAGGAAGCCGGAGTACCGTAGTAATTTAACAGTAATCCATAACACGTAAAATGTCACCGGTGATAAAGTTAGTAAGATTGTTTGTTTGTTTGTTTGAATGGTGTTTTAACGCCACTTTCAGCAATTTTTCAACTATATCGTGGCGACCAGTTTTTATTGGGGGAGGAAGCCGGAGAGAACCCCCGACCTGCGATAGGAAAACTGGCAATCCTTGTCAATTAAGATTGGAGTCGAGTGCATCCTAAATGCAGTGAGAATCAAACCGGCAATCTCAGTGTTGACAGACTACGTGATCAATAGTAGAAAAACTACCTTAACCACTCGGCCACCGTATCAGCGAATTTATTGGGTCATAAATTACCAATACACTCAGTAACAACACACTGGGATTAATCGGTCAAAAGCTTATGTAACGAATATATAGAGAGATTTTGTATTTTAAACAGACATTGTAATAGCATAACGTCCTGTGCGCTTATTTGATACTTGCCGTGATAAAGCCTGTATCAAAAACTAAATTTTCAATATTTCGTATATATATCCTAAAAAGCACGAAGCTTATTTTTATTGAATACACCATTAACAAATTCTTTTAATGCGATTTTCGATCTGCATTTTAAAAATTAAACTATGTTATTAATGATTTTATTGTATTTGTGTTGTTTTTGACGATTTTTCATTAATCTATTAGTCGAATTTCACTGCCGTTATAATCCGAAGTTAATTTTGTGATTTGTCGGATTAACGGCAGAATTCAGTCCTATTGCTCGTAATGTAGCAAATAAAAAATTCTACCTTAGGTCTATTTATGCAAAATTCGAACATAATATTCATCTTCTTTACGTTATAAAAGCTTCAGACATTGCGAATATAACGGGAAACGATATTTATTGAAGAAATGTCCTTTTTCGTCTTTGAAGATGCACGTGGAAAATGCTATGTTGATAATTTTTACGTATATGGATAATGTGACCTAAGTTTAGAAAAATCATGCTAATTTGCATACTGTAACAACCAATCCGTAGTAAGAATCCAGTCATTTGCATATACTTTTCCCAAGATGCAACACACCATTCAGGGTCGGGTTTCCGAATGTTTTTCGTGTAGACACGATGTCAATTAGTAATACATAGCGCACAGCGGGTTATAAAAATCTTCAATAACTATCATCACGTATCAATAATGATCGATCTTAAACACGAAACCGATAGAAAAAAAAATGATGGCACTGTTGAAATATATCAAGATTGACCACGGCGAATTATATATGCAACTTCTTTTTGACATCAAAGTGACGGACGGGAGAGATTCACTCCCACTCTGCTACATTACGAGTAATGGGACTAAATTCGTACCCCCGCCAAAAATAAGAACGCGAGGGTACGATTATTCGTTCTATTGATCTATGTGATCCGGCTTGCATTTTACTCTTTGAATTCAGAACATCAGCTTGTGTTGCGAAAACAAGAAAAGGTAACCAATTTAAATTGTTTTATTGCCAAACAATATTAATTGCAAATTAATTTAATTTAGAACGATCGAATCGACAATTCAGAACAATCAAATCAAAACAAGACTATTTCCGTGTCAATTAAAAACTTGTTTGTAATATGTTGTATAAAAAGACCTTCAAAGACCAACTTTGTGTTTCAGAGTTTGTGGACGAGGTATGTATTCGCGAAAACTTTCCGACGTCAAACTATTTTTTGACGTTTTTTGTATTTATCTACCCAATTTCAAACGTGAATATTTTCCTTATTATTAAAGATACCAACAAACGGAAAAACGTATATAAATCAGCAGGACTTAAGCTATAATAAAATGTTAAAATCTGAATTTCGGTAAAAAATGAGTTTTTGTACCTTTTCTCACGAGACGGCTCATATAACATAACTGAAGTTACAATGTTAAACTAAATACATTTACAATGTATTGAGACAACTATGCGTTGATTAAGAAATACATTATTCGTAAATTACAAGTATATTTGTTTATACCACATTTATTTATTCAAGAAACTGTTACTAATTAATACACTTGCTTTTTTATATATTATGAAGAAAATCATTTATTGAAAGGATACATTGTTTAAACCATGAATATCAATAAACTCGCCTATTTATTCATATAATTAAATGACGGATTCTGGATAGGACTGGTTAGACTGATCAATGACGGTTACCAAGGTAATGACGAATCTATAATTTTGGACAGATGCATTCGTCAGCAATCAGCAGGGGCGGATACAGGATTTTCGAAAGGGGGGCGTAGAAAGGGGATATCGGAAAAGGAGGGCTCATTTACGGCAGGGGGTCTGGAAAAATGGTGCAAAATCCTGCATTCTCGCAAATTCCAAGCATCAAAATGAATTTATTTAACACAAAGTTTTTATGTTGTTCAGTAACCTTTATTTGGTACAGTATACAACAGAGATATCATAATAAACGAATTAGTACCGTTAATGCATTAATTTATGGCATCATTTTAAAGGAGGTGTACGCCCCTTACGCCCCCCCCCCCCACCCTGGATCCGCCACTGATCAGTCAGAGATCCGTCGCCGTTTCAAAATCCGTAAGCAATCAGTCAAAGTCTTACCGGTTTAAGTACTATACCAGCTAGTAGCATGTCATTTGAGTGTATATGTACTTGCGGGGCAAGATTCACTGATATTTCATGTAACTTATTTTGTTGTCATAAGCAATATAACACAGTTGTTGTTGTTCATTTAAGATGTTCTAAAGCTATGTTGTCGTCTTTATGTGGTAAATGTGTATGGAATTTTTGTTTCAGACACTTTGTTTTATACTATTACAACAGCAGGGAATCCCCAAGTCACAATATAATGCCACAATTATTTGTCCAAAATTTCAACAGCAATTACCCGATCACAGCGAAGTTCTTTACAATTCAACCTTATATAATAAAGCTGCAACTTATATCATTTTAGGGGGCCTCGGTGGCCGAGTGGTCAAGGTAGTTCGTCTACTATTGATCACGTGGTCTGTCAACACTGAGATTGCGGGTTCGATTCTCACTGCAGGCAGGGTGTACTCGACTCCAATCTTAATTGACAAGGATTGCCAGTTTTCCTACCGCAGGTCGGGGGTTTTCTCCGGGTACTCCGGCTTCCTCCCCCAATAAAAACTGGACGCCATGAAATAGCTGAAAAATTGCTTAAAGTGGCGTTAAAACACCATTCAATAATAATAATAATAATAATAATAATAATAATATATCATTTGATATAAAATGCATTGTGAAATTGGGTCTTGGCGGTAGGGCGTCTCAGAACTGACATCATTCGCAGGAGAAGAGTTCCACAGCGTAGCAATCTCTAAAAAAGCACTGCCGTTAGGAGTACAATATAAAACACATCTAGGTAGCGCAATTTGACGTATTTACAGTCTAATACATGCTCTGGGTTAACAGTATGTCATGGTATGGTATTTCCCAAAACGATGATGCAGTAAGGCTATATTGGTTTGTTGTCTATCCAGGAGCCTATCGGATCATCTCGGTTATTTCCGTATATTCGGAAAGTAATTTCGGGGATAAGTGTATACATATGGAAAAAAGGTCGAAATGTGAAACAGTTCAACTATTACACAGCGACAGGAAATTTATTACCCTTTAATTATTCAGCTATAGAGATAATATCGTAGCAGATCAAAAACAAAGGCATGGGGTAATAGATTCATTAATAATGATCACTTACCTCCGAAGTGCCTTTTTCTACCATTGACGAAAATGGCCGACATATGTTCCGATTTATAACGAGCGTGTTATTTATCCGTTGTTTGCAATACAGGATGCTACGTCAGGTTATCTATAGTACACAGTGTTGCAATAATGTTCCATGTCTCGTATACATTCTACTGCGTTATGTAACAGGTGATTTGTACAATAGTGTGTGACGTACTGCATGAATAATAATTATCTGTGATGAAAATATCACACTTAATAGCCAAATACTAATACTAAACGATTTTCATATCACACCCCATATCAACCCGAGACACCCATATCAACCAGGGGGTCTTGAGTGATATAGATTCTTCGATCAGGTATGGAAAGTAATAATAAAATATGATCTTGAACATTTTAAACAAATATACATTGTAAAGCAATAACTGTCAGCGATTTTCTACTGATTGACATAAACATGAAGTGTCTTATTGAGCATCTTGAAATATTTAAGTGCCGATATTTTGAATTGCGAACAAGCGCATCATAATAACGGTTTAATATTCGTCTGAATCAGTTAGAATTGAATTGGTTAGGTCAGGGAACTATTTCCCGTTGATTTTATCACTGATACATACATATAACAATTCCGAGCTATTGTTGGTGCAAAAATGAGAAAAATTACAAATGATTTTATCAAACAATGTTGCTAGCTATTTATAATAAATTACAATGATATCAAGGTTAATATAATTTGATACACCAGACACGCGTTTTGTTTAATCGAGACTCATCAGTGGCGCTCAAACCCAAACAATATTTAAAATCGAAATGAATAATATGTTGTAGAGCTTATCACCAAAAATTTCAAAACGTTATACCAAATTCGGCTGAGGCTGCCTACAATTTGAAAACTATTTTATGTTTTAAAAGGGGAATATATTTTTGTGTTATAATAATTTATTTTAACAAATGTTGTTTTCATTTAATTCACTGATATTTTAGCCCAAGGCCAGGTGAGCTTCTGCCATCACCATTCTTAAACTTTGCAAAAATGATATATGGCATATTGGCAACAACCGATGTTGAATGGATCCAATAAAAAAACGTGGCCGCCGTTACTAAAAATAGAACATATGGTAAAATAAGTTAAAATGGCTTATAACTCACAAACTATAACAGTTAGGACAAATCTGATGAATTTAAAGGTCGAAGTTGTCAGTTGACCCTTTTAGGGTTATGCCCCGTAAAGGTAAAAATCACATTTTTTAATATGTTTGTGTTTTAGAATAAAAACTATTGCAGTTAAAGAAAAGCTGTTGTTTGCTCAAATGGGTTCAACTCAAGAAGCTCTACAAAAGTCTATATTGTACCGTAGTTGTCAGATGATCCCTTTAAGGGTTTCTGTCCCTTTAAAGGTCAAAAATCGTGTTTTGTGTTTGCTTCTTTAGTGAAAACTATTGCAGAAAGAAACATGTTTTTGCTCGCTTACATGTTTAGCTCAAGACGCTCTACAAATGTCTTTATTTGGACCTTAGTCATCTGAAGAGTTTTCCCCGTTTATTTCAATTTAAAAAATAACGCTTTTTTTCTTATAGTATGAAAACTTTTGCAGATAGAGAAAAGTGGTTGCTTGCTTAAATGTTCAGCTCATTCTAGACTACAAAAGTCTAAATTTAGTAGAAGTTTGTCAGATGTCAGATTACCCCTTTAGCGGTTTTGGCCCCTTAAATGTAAAATATAACGTTTTTCATATTGTGAAAACAATTGTAGATAGAGAAGAGCTGCTGTTTGCTGAAACATTTAGATAATTAAGTTCAACAAGTCGCAAATGAGCAGTTGTCAGAACACCTCCTTTAATGATTTTGTCCCCTTAAAAGTTAAGAATGACGACACAAAATTACATTATAAACATTGAAACCTATGAACTTGGAAGAAATCATAGAACATTGGTTTGAAAAAAAAACATCATAAACAAAAGTCTGTGCCTCTTAATATACTCCCAACAAAAGTGGTTAATATGTAAAAATAAATCACCCTGCACATCCATCAGCACAACTTATAAACTGCTGGATGGAATTTGATGAAACTTGACATAAAGGATCTTATTTATAATGATGTGCAAGAATTCTTTTTACTATCAGCAAACATTCAAGGGAAATCATTAGATGTTATTCCAAAAATCAAAGCAAGGTCTATTCTCAGCCAATATGTCAGGTGAGCGACATAGGCCCTTGAGAGACTCTTGTTTATTATTGTGAGCATACTATGTTTGGTTGTCTCCCCCTGATTGAACGGAATTACGTTATTTACACGATAACAATAAGGCTGTATTGAGGGCAACAATAAGGTAGTATCTTGCCAAGGGTAAATATGGGGTTAGTCAGCGGGATGCCATAGGGATGTTACCCTCGGTGGTTACTGTTTGGAAAACAGTTCGATTGTTTTAGTCACATGACTACTTTAAGCAAAATGTCACTCGATAAGTATGGATTGGTGCGAAAAAATTAACATTTTGAAAAGGCTACAACTTACATCTACAAATGGGGTCTATATTGTGCAAGAGCATCGTACTGTCCAAACACGTTACAGTCGGGCTTTCCTTATTATGATCTGTCAACCCCCATCCGCCATCTGGGGACGCGCTTGGAACTAGGTAGTTCAAGCAGTCGGGTCGCAGTTGTGGTCCCAGCATTCTGGTCGCAGTTGTGGTCCCAGCATTCTGGTCGCAGTTGTGGTCCCAGCGTTCTGCAATGTCGGTTCAATAATTGTCAGTTTGATTTAATACAAAAGCAAAATAGTTGAAATATAACACAATATAATATTATTCATTGTAATTATTTCTTTACCTTGTATTCATTATTATTACAAAGAAAATAAATGTAAAAAATATTATTCATTACATTGTATAATTCATTATATGTCTAATATGTCAAATATATGCCTGCAAAATGGAATAATATTCATGACGTTATAATACACACTTCAATGACTGCTTTAAAATATCATAATGTATATTTATCGGTGACTTGTTACAATTTCTTCTGATCTTTACTACCAATAAAATTAGTATCGATGCTCGTGATAGTGATGCTAGAAATTATCAGCTGTTACTCATTTGTCATGCGCGAACACATTGATGATGAATCAGCCTAATTTTCTGACCAATCGCGCATCGTTGACAAATGCTCATGAATATTAAACGATAAACAATACATCTATGCTGCAATTAATCAGACCTGTCCAGACACTGAGAAGTGTTACCAAATATAGAACGCAACACATGATCAGTTTCTAGAGAGTATCTTATTAGTCTCCTGGAAAAAGAATAAGAATAATATACATATAATACCCAACACTTTACCTAACCTTGATGATGTATGGTTAACCACTCGACTTTCGGCGGTTTTCCTTCATATTCGGGAATGTAAACAATAAACCCATGGCTAAATTTCTCTTTAAATATCTTGCATTTATTGCTCTAAACAAATGACAAATTAATAATAAAATAAAGGGCGTTTCAGTGAAACTATCGTCTGTTAAAGCGACACATTTTCATCGCTGAAGTTCGAGTGTACTGCCATAAAGTTGATACCTAGCCCTTTAGGCAACTTATTACTTGGTGTAATGAATGACGTAATTTTTATTTACGGGTACATCTAAGCATCATTCTATCACTCCGGATTTATGAATATAGGTAGTTGTCAACTGAATACCTAACATGCACAGCCAGGATGCCAATTACACGGAAGACTTCCATTTTCATGACCAGGGTCACGTGATTTAAATTCGAAATTCTGTAAACAGACGCTGCCGTAGAAAATTTAAAAAAAATTGAGCTACTCTTTCTTACACATTAAATATTTTGTCATGAATATAATTAGCGAAAAAATGTCATACAATTTTTTTATGCAATATGCGATAACATGCTCACTTCATTATATAAAATGTATGACAAAAGTTGGTGACTGTTCAAATGTCCGCGCTAGGAATTCCTTGAATTCGCCGATTGCGAATTAAGTGGTGTTACCTCCCTTAAAGGGGCGGGTAACCGCGATTTACATGTATGACTCGCACATGCAGTATATGCTTACCACTAACTTTCAGTGAGAAAATACTTATTTCCAATGCATTTGAAACCATAAAAACAATGTTTTGCAACATATTTTGACCTCGTTATTGTGACGTTCCAGTTTTATTTTTGGGTTGACACAATTGTTCATTTGACAAATAATATTATTGTCTGGAAATTCAACAACAATCGGACGTGCACAATGCGAGTATTCAGGGTCAATTGTCATTCTTTTGAACGCCTGATGTGATTGACTTAATAGACAGGTGGGTGGCCCGTGTATCAAAAGCAACACATCTATTACAATCCAATCAATAGGTGTGGCGGGAAAAACTTCACTCTGGGAGGAGCATTCCTTCATAGACTTGAAATCACGTGTTAATATATCTCTGCATCACTGCAATAAAACGATGCACCTTTCTGGGTTGCAATAATTTCCTTCAACAAAATAAAAAACGAAATAATCTTAAGCTTTTTTATTTTCGATATTTTTCCCTAAACCTACGACTGCAATTTGGAAAATGCTTATCCTAAAACAGGTGGGTAAAATATTCCTTGGAAGGTCGTATCCGAAACAAGCAACACATTTTCCCATGGTAATTATTACAAATTGCACGTGTACCTTTCCCAATTAACACCAGTCACCTGTAAAGGAAGCTTCTCAGTGGGACATTTTTTAATTATAGGTATATGTATTGAAAGCCATGCTCACACACATCAGAGACATATAATAATTACATGTACTAGTAATTATATACATTTATGTCATTTATATTGCATGTATATTTGTTGACACTACAATAAAAATCACCTTTATCTAACCGCCAGCCAGGTGTATGCAGTATCTTGCATCCGCTGAACAGGTAATTAATTTCCTTGGGGCACAAAGTGGGAAAAAAAATTTTCTAACAATTTATTAAAAACTTATTAACCACAGTTCATTGTTAACACTTATTGTGTATAAATTTTAAAGTTTTTAACTGCAGACTTTTATTCGACAAAAGTTTGCAAAGTTTGTATATCTGATACATATTTTAATACCCCGTTTAATTTAACGGGGGTTTCACCTACGTAGGTGCCAATTAATTGTTTATTGAAGGTATAGTGTGACACATTTATGTTATGGCTTGTATACCAACTACAGTCTTACATGTAAACCAGAGTTACCGAACATGTTACCGGTAGGTGGCGCGCACATGGAAAGACGTGAATTGGAATTTTAATCGTCATGGTGATGTAATGTTAATAAAGACATGCTTTGAAGTTTATTCAACTATCGAATGGTACAAACAAAATTATGTTGGGGGGATGCAATTGTGACAGTTAAATGTCTCTTTCTATATAGAGGTGTCCCAACAAATGTCGACGCTCGGATTTGCCAGTCGGAACGTCATTCATCTAATCATTGAATGTACGGAAAAACGACGCTAGTATCTTTATTTCGATGGAAGATGAGGATGTACGTTAAATCTGAAAATGTCTAGAAAAAAACTAGATGTTATTGGGAAATACCACATTCTTAGAATTCTAATCCTTATCACTGCATAATTATTTTTTTAAATCGAGGTAAAACCCTTCAGGAACGCCCGAGATTCCCCCATTATGTTTAGAGGGGTTTATGATTTTTTCTTTAGTTATGTTTTTTTTTTGTTGTTTTTTTTTTTTGTTTGCAAGCCATGGCGTTGTACCTGGCTTCAGACCCAAATGACAAAAAGTAATTCAGGAATGAAAAAATGTTTAAGGAGTTTTCATGTTTTTATGTCATATAATACCACAATGTAGCAGACCTTCCATATAATAAATGCAAAGCAAGGTACCTATTTGAGTTGGTTGTTTCCAAGATTTATTTTCACCATAAATGCAAACTCATGATTCTAAGATGGAAACTACTCATACACTCATACTTCCAGAACACTTGGTTTAACAATATTCTTTTATTTTAAATTTGTCTGTCATGTAGATTGGGAGTCCTTACTTCTTTTGAAATTTCAGTAAGTAATAATCATAACTGTCAGACACAGTACGCTAATTAATAAGCATCATGGAAAATAAATGATGACTGAATAAAAGTGAAGACGTAAGCTCGATGACACAATAAAAGTGATGACGTCAGCTCGATGTAAATGTATCAACTAATAATGCAAATGCACACTACATAGCAAAATGACAACTGAATGCAATATAATTTTTTTCTTTAGAAAATTAAATATAAACACAAATAAACAAACAAAAACCTTAAGTTAAATTAAAAATTCAAAAATTTGTATTTCTGACAAGCATTCACATTTAGGCATACTTAGGTTGCAACTCTTTCTCCAACATAACGATTCTCACTGCAGGCAGGGTGTACTCGACTCCAATCTTAATTGACAAGGATTGCCAGTTTTCCTACCGCAGGTCGGGGGTTCTCTCCGGGTACTCCGGCTTCCTCCCCCAATAAAAACTGGACGCCATGAAATAGCTGAAAAATTGCTGAAAGTGGCGTTAAAACACCATTCAAACAAACAAAAAAAATCCAACATAACAAAAAAAAAACAAACCGAAAAGAAGATACAGTGACCAGCATTCACAGGTAAGGGTACTTGGGTTATAATAACTTCCAACTCCCCCCCCCCCATTACCGAAAACAAAACAAAACAGTGAACAAGACAGCATTCACATGTAAGGGTACGTATGTTGCATTAACTCTCTCCTCGCTATAAAACAATGAGCAGCATTCGCACATAAGGGTACATAGGTTGCAATAACTTCTTTCCCCAACACGAAATGTAGTAAAAAACAGGTTAATTTCAATTGGTACCTGTTTGCATAAAGATTTAATCTGCAGAGTTTTAATTTCTGCAGTTACGACTGTTTGGTTTTATACAAGTAAAATTTGCAAAAAATATTTAAAGAGACATATAGTTATTAAAAAGGTTTGAAAGTTATCTAAATAAATACTGTAAAGAAGTAAACATTATTATATAATATAACAATATTAGAAATAATTATCAAATAAATAAAATATAACTAAATGTAAAACGCACCCTGCCTTCAGTGAGGCTCGAGCACGCAATTTTAGTGTTTAGACGAACTACCTTAACCACTCGGCCACAGAGGCCCATGAAATATGTGGGTTATGACAAAATGACTCATAGTTAAAAAAAAGTTTTAATATTGAAAATCTTGGAACATACATAATGTGCAAATTTGAAAGTTAAAAACCTCAATGCAAAAGAAAATAAACTTGATATGATACAAATAAGCATATGCTTACGCGGCCAGCAAAACTTTCACCCAAGTCTGTGGAACCTATCATGGGCCGTACAGTGCTTAACATACTCTTATGTAGATATTTCTTAAATGGAAAATCAACAGGGAATTTGTAATACAAATTTCTTAAATAAATTAAGTAAACTGCAGGGCTATATGGAAATCAACTAAGTCGACTGGTCTCGAGAGACATAGAGCAAATCAAGAATTATTATGACGGATTTATGCTAATAAATGTTCATGTATTCATATGACAGAATATTTTTTTATACTTACTTCTTACACTGCTCTTGTTTGCTTGGGCAGATGACTTTAAATACGTTCTAACTCTGCAAAATGGTAGAGATTGTGCTCGTCCGTTTCGATGTTCTTTTTTGCAAAAAAAGATAGGGTGTTGTGTAATTAGACAAATGAAGGGATTACCTAAGTTTATTTTATCCATTTTAAGCATTTTCTTCTAATTTTATGTTGGGGGATACATTTGTGACAGTTTAATATAGACATGGCTTTTCACCGCCAAATTACTTTTCTGAAAAATGAGCTGAAGAACGAGTGTAATTTAAACTGTTCAGTCTATGTTTAAATCACTGTTAACTTATGTTTTCACGTCAGTTACCTCTAAAAAACTTTAATCTCGATTTTTTCGTTTTAATAGATTTGCAAGGCTCTTTATTGAATTTCATACAAATTACTAGTTCCGACGCAGTAGGTATATTTTCGAATTGTGACCTTTGAACTGAAAGACGCTTACCCATGGTAACGTACTGTTATTGAAGACAAGATTGCATTCTGATTGGACAAAAATAGTAAAAAATTCTGCGTTCGAACAATCTACTATAGTATACTCTGAAAAGCATCCCTATTTTCATTTCCCAACTATTATTCCAGCAGACTGGTGTTTTTAAACAATTGGTAGTCGTAATTAAACTTTAGAGAATAATTTTGATGCTAGAAGAATGCAATTAAGAAATGATAAACAATAATTACATGATAAAACCAGACATCGTGTAATTTTTGCGCATTTCGTCTGGGATTGAATTATATTTGCTTTGATTACCACCGTATCTGTAACAAATCATCACGCCGGTAATTAGGTCATTGGAAATTGTCAGAACGCCGTATGACTAGTATGAGACACAGTGGTTCGATAACACGTTTTTGTTTACTATACACAAATCACATAGAATTAAGAGTAAAATTCACTGATTGTTTCGCTGCAATTATTTATTTGCACCTCAATTACCCATACGATTTATCTCTCCCCCCTCCCTTTTTGGGATAGCATACACATTACCGATTTCAATTCACATTTAATTTGCATTGAATTGACATTTTGTGTTCATGTTAATACAATTCTAATTAAAATATTTTACTTAGAAGTTTCCAGTTTAAAAGATAGTCAAATTAATAAAATAACAAACTGTAATGAATACATGTGAATGAATATTACTTGATGCATGTAAGTACATAATTTGCTTATGAAATTTATTTAAAAAATTGGTGCTGTTTTGAAATTTTAAAATGTTAACTAACTTGTTTTCAAGTTAATATATACGATCCATCAAAAGTAAAAACTTACAACTCCGACATATACATATGGGTTTGTATTTTTTTTATTTACCAATGTGGTCCTCAACTTCTTAAATAGCTTTTCATTGGGGATATTTAAATATATTTATAGTTAGCGCTATGATATTTAAAGCCATTAATGCCTATCTTCTTTCTTTGCGTCCGTCGTCATTCACGTGCAGACAGGAGATGCATGGAGCTTTACTTGCCAAGTCTCTTGTTGATAATACCTTATTGTTTAATAACATTTAAAAAAAATCCACGAATGTAGCAACCTTCTTATATTATTGCCTTATTTTGATTGAATACAGTTCGCAACACGTTAATAATTTACCTCCGCAACACACATCAATGAAAGAAAACGTCAATGTTTCATGCCTCTTTCTTTCGTTTGATATTTTTTTAAAGTTTTTTTCTTATTGTTGTTTGTTCAGTTTCCGTTCTACCTTACATACATCTCTAGGAGTTAAATGCGTCGAATATCTTTTTTAAAGATAGTACTTGCGACGTGTAGTTATTTCCCCTGATTTCACGGTCATGACAACGACCACGGACAAATCGAATCGTGGCTTTCCAACACCAAATCAGTGAGTTGAAGAAACATTCATGTAGATTTCAAACATATTATCCTACCTCTTTCAACTAATTTCGTAAATCATAATTTGGTTACAGGCTGACATTTCCACTCGATTCGTTTGAAATCGCCTTCACAGTTTGTAATAAATGAAGTAGTGATGTCATGTTAAACCGCATTATCATAATATCTGTCCATATTCTTATCGTAAAAACGACACTATTACAAAGCAAAAATAACTACAATATGTCCAGAAAACGAAAACAAAATCAAAAAACCGTATTGAAATTGGGAAATCACCGATAAAAAAAATTATTAGTATATATTTCGCTCGAACACGGATTATCAAGTATATATCAGATTCGCTTTTCGAGCTCATCTGATATGGACCTGATTATCATGTGCATTTGGAGACAAATCACATCTCAAGGCTGTAATTAAGAATTGTGAGTACATTTATTAACTTAACATTAATATACAATATCACATAAACATGTTAAACAAAGTACTCATTTTCAATTAAATACCTTTTAAACTATTGGACATGCCAGCATGCTATATTTTTCCTCAACTGACATAAGTAGAACTCCGTTATCCAAATAACTTATTCGTATTTGCAATTACAGTCATAGAAACAAAAATTACAGAGACTATCCAAGTCTGTTGTTCTTTCAGAAGCAAAAATGCCAACATAAATTAAATTCCTCTGTTAAGAAAAATCCTGTAGTTAATCACTTAACGGATCAGAATACCATTTAAATGGTCCAAAACATGTGCAAACGGAATGTTTACCGATTAGTTAAGAAATAATTCATGGATACCATATTGTATCTTCGCTTTAACATAGGTGGGTATAACATTCGTGAATATATTGTCCCAAGTGATAGCGAGGAGTAAAATATAATGAATATAATGCCCACCCATGGTATCAATGAACCATTTCTATTCTGATGATGACAAATATGGTAATATGTATATATGTGTGCTGGTGTTCCACGTACCTTCCCTGTGTCAAGCATACCTAAAAGGCAGTATGTTGAATCATTTCAATTTCAGAATTCAGACTTCAAATAACAACTTTATTTACAGTAACGATAATTATGTACAATAAAGCGACAAATATGTGTGCTAGTGTTCCACGTACGTTCCCCGTGTCAAGCATACCTTAAAGGCAGTATGTTGAATCATTTCAATCTCAGAATTCAGACTTCAAATAACTTTATTAACACTAACGATACTTATGGTTTAAAATTTGAGTTTATTTCAACATAATTTAACAGACTGCAACCACATAAACTTACGAATGTGCTAAAACATGTATTTGAATTTTAACACGGCTGTGTTTACACAGCGAAAGAGTTCATAATAGAATGAATAATAACTAGAACACTTTATCAATATATATTTCCAGCGATCGATAACAAACCCATGTAATCAAATGTATTATTTCATTTTGCTTATTAAGATCAATGTATATTATAAACAGGAAGACGCAGATGAGGATTCATCACGAGATTTTGACACAATGTAGATTTTTGTATAGCATCTATGCACTTTTTAATCTTCATTGCAATATGATCTGGGGTCGAGTATTTAAGATGTTTCGTCTACTATTGATCACATGGTCTGTCAACACTGAGATTGCGGTTTCAAGTTCACTGCGGTCAGGGTGGGCTCGACTCCAATCTTAATTGAAAAGGATTGCCATGCAGTTTTTCTATCGAAGATGGCGGTAGTCCGACTTCCTCTCAATATAAAAATATTACTTTGGCAAAACAGAATTATTATATGTACATTACGTACATTAACGAATTCAAAGAAGTTTAGCGACTACATTTTTTTTATTTTGCCGGAATTACCAAACTGCAAACGTAAAAACGTAGAATAAAATAGTACAGATTTGTTGCTCTAGATTATGTAATTTTGAAACTAAAAGTTTCTAACAAATGCGAAATAATGTGTTTCATAATGTCTAAATTTGTCTAGTAATGAGAAGATTAGTTATATTCCTCGTTAATTCACGAAAGAGAACGTTCCTATTACATAATATATGACAGATTGTTATGGTAACTTTATCAGTTACCAGCGATATACAGTAAATGAGTTACAATGCATTGATTTCATAGGAGGAACATTCGAAATAGACATATGAGAAACACGAGCAGACATATATTATTGCGCTCATAATATGTTTAGTTAATATATGTTTATGAACCATTTAAGGTTTCAAATCAAAATATAAGAAAACTGAATGCTAACAAAACAATAGAAAAATATAGGATAGTTACAATCCGGATTGAGACAAAGCAACACAACATAAGGAAGAAATCAAAAAGAAGAAAATTGTAATTTGTGGTAGACAATAAGAAACATAGGTTAACACGAGTGCTTCAATTGTTTTGCACTCAAGTACTTCAGACGAACAAACTACACCTGACTGTATATATACTCTAAATCAATATGTCCGCGAAAAGTAATCCCGGAACCTAGCGTGATGATAGATTTTCAACTTTTGAAGAGATGTAACCAACCTAGTGTAAAACCTGGAAGCAAATTTATCTATAACTGATACTATAAACGAATGTGATATCTTGTACTCCGCAAGGGTAAGCATACCTTTGCTATGCTACAACAAGTCGTCATCGCTAAAATATAGACACGAAAGAGATTAAAGCAGAGAAAACAAACCACTAATAACCGGTAGGTCAGACATTACTTTATCTATCAACATTCGTGATAGCACCTCATAACTTCTGAAGTCACATAGACTAATTTTAAATGTCATTGTTTCAAGTAGTTTCATTAATACCAATCCCCAATTCAAGAAATATAGATACAACCAAAAGTCCGTAAAATAGCATTATCTTTACCGCAGAGTCGTATGCGGAGTTTAGGATATAAGGTACAAGACACTGTGGGTGGATATACAAATAAAAATTGGATTTGTTGATTTTCCTGTAGTAGACAAGGCATAAATGAATATAAGGCTGTTTGTATAATGATTTTGACTGATACGATATAGAAAATCACCAAAGCGTGACTATAGTTTACGGTCATGCTACATGTTTAATGTGCATCATTTAATTCACATACACTTAAGATCGTAAACAAGAAAGTTTTTTTGCAGGGACTTATTAAGTCCCTACCTTATTGAATGAGTCTTTTATTTATAAATCATAATATTGATGCAGTTTTCTAAAAGCATATTACTATCATTAATCTATTTCGGTCTCCGTATATGTGTCTGAACATTTCATTGCCTTTTTGTGCTGATGGTAAATTGATTCAACATAACGAATTTAAGTTTTCTATCATAATTTGTACTTTGTACGTAAGTTCAAATAGTCATGATGTCCAAAATATAGCTGAAATATTGATTGATGGACGTCAATCAATCAATTAATCCATCAATCAACCAACCAAACAAGCAATCAATCAAATATTCAAACATACAGCTGTAATAGTATATGTTTATTTTACCGAATTAATCAATAATATTACTGACATCTATTTGAAATTTAAAAAGCCCGTTAACTATAATTACCTACGTTGTTTACAGTTCTAAGTGTTAAACTGCAATTAAAAAAACAATCATATGTGTTTTCTAATGCACTTCAGATGATTGTTTATATGTATTTGGTAGTAAATAAATGTGCATCGCCGCGGAAAGAATACTTATTGTAAAGAATGACACATTTTGTTAATTATGTAACAGGTAATTTTGCGCAAACATCCGGTACTTTATAATGTAATTCATGCATTTGCAGTTATGAATACAAAGGAAGTGTCTTTTCACAAGACGACATATCCTTCATGTTGTAAATATCGGAAAACTGTAGCGTTGTGAAGGTTAATTCCCTATTGTCGAAGTATAACAAACTAGCTTTAAAATCTAACGCTTTGAAATCTTTACAGAGGACAACAGAGAGAATCGCCGATCCTGCACAAATACCTGACAAACTTGAATTTGAATCGAGTGCATTTTTTAACCTTGCAACAATGCATTATAATTTATGACATAGAGAAATATGCTAGATAAACATTTCAGCTGCTCAACCACCCTTGAAAAATATCAATAATGTACTACGATTCAAATAAGAGGAAAAATTGAAACATGTAAAGTTAGTAATTACCTCCGAATCAACAAAACGCAAGTCACATTTCTAAATAATTCCGTCTGCTTACATTTTAACGCGTTGTTAAACACATACAACTCAAATTATTTCACTAAAATTTGCCATGAGTTAAGGTTTTTGATTATCCGAAATATAATTTGATTTCTTGTTTGTAGCAAGAAAAGAGGGATGACGTTGAGGACAACTTTTTGCTATTTTCAGTCATAGTTATTAGGTTCCACAACTTTTTATAACTCTCAAGAGAAAGTTTAATTAGTTTTTATGTATTTTTCACGGCACTACTTTAAGTCAGTAAAGATTTTCAGTGCATTTTGTATTCCGATCATAAGTTTCTATAATTTTAAAAATAAGCAAGAGACCTGTGCACCGTAATGCGCCATAAAATTCTTTGAAATATGAAAAAGGAATTTTATTCTAGTGATTGTTACTACATAGTTCTTTTTATACATCCCGGGGATGAAGGTTCACTTGGCTTTGTTTAAATATTCAAATAAAATGTTAGCAAAATTACCAAGGTGACAAATTCATTACGCCAGACGCGCGTTTAGTCTATTTAAGACTCATAAGTGGCGTTTAACTCTAAATGCTTAAGTTATTCTTCATTAGGAGATGGAATAATATAAGTCCACTGGGATCGTATAAATACACTATACCGGTCGTTCAAAATATTATATAAAGGGTCTAAAAAAGTTACCAACCAGTAAACTTATTTTATCGGATAGACAAACATGACGATACAGCATAAACAAAAATAATACATGTATACAAGTCTGAAAGATTATGAAACGATACAGATGACGGAGTTTTTGTCAAAATCTTAGACTGACCAACGGATGGCCTTAGTCCTTGAGTGTCAATATAAATAAATAAAGTCAACAAGTAATAAAATCTTGATCTTGAAATTTCTCACTCCAACTGAACTCAAAACCTCTATACATTGAGACCATCCACCACCCGGGGATGAGGATTCACTTGGTTTTGTTCAAATATTCCAATAAAATGTTATCAAAATTACTAAGGTGACAAATTCATTACGTCAATATAATATCTATATATATAGCAACAGACTTGATGTGCCGTGAACACATATTTAAACAAGATGTATTTGGTAATTTCAAGATGGTTACCAAAATGTAGAGGCCAAACACATGACACTTTGTCCTCATCAGATTACGATGTAGAGGCCACACACATACGCGGGTAAGTTAAGGCACTTTTAGAGCTATTTGGTAAGGGGGAATTAACTCTGTCTGACCTGATTATTTATTCAAAATGGCGACGTATTTGCAGACCAGCGTCAACCGAAGTACGATCGAAAAATGACCATTGTGTATACATATTGCAGTGCATTTCTAATCTATATGATATCTTGCAAAAAGCAACATGCATTTATGTGAATTTTATCATCAACAAGTAAGATCTTTTGTTTGCAATAGAAGAAGTCTGTCCCGAAAGAAGACTCCGCCTATTTTATTTCTTAACCAATCAAAAATCAATCTGACTCGCGGAAAAGCTTTTCATCATTTTGCGATGTAATGGGAAGCTGGTCGCACCTGCAGAACAATTATAGTAGCGATTCATCCTTGATCATCGATGAAAAGAAGACTATTTTGTGACTGTCTTTTCGGAACAGGTAAGAACCTTACTAAACTAATTTATTTTTCAATCCTTATATAGTAATTATATGGATAAATGCCAAAATGCATTCTGAAATTGCATTCCACGTGGTAAAAAAAAACTTTGAAATTGGAAATAGCACGCCACGTGTCGTCTTCTGATCATCAATTGCTGTTCAGTAAATGTTTATACAGAAACACAGAAGAACGTAAACCGGTATTATATTATTTTTATGGTAGGGATATGGATAGATGGTGAAATGTATGCTGAAATTGCATGCATGTGGTCATTAACTCGAAAGCACGTGCTCGCACTTTTTTTACTTTTTATTGAATTTATAGTGTACAATTTCGTGTCAAAATGTCAAGTCTACCCTGTTACTTGGAATGACAGAAGACTCGGATTAACATGCATGGAAAAATTCTCTTGTAGATCTTAAATTGAGCAAACTTCTTATTCTTGGAGATCCAGATTGACCAGAAACGGTCAACATTTAGGTATGAACTTAGATAAAGGCTGGACTCCTATAGCAACTGGAAATGCTACAACTATATTGAGCTCAAAATTTAAAGTGGGGGGGGGGGTGATGTATGGATCAATTCAAGATGTGGGAGGCCGTCATGTTCTTGCACTTTTTGTAACTTGAGCCGGAGGGAGTTCAGCTATGTGGAGTGAAGCCTGGATCTGTTCATTTTACTTATTTATTAATTTCAGGCTTTAATTTTAATCTTTCTCTGCTCTGTTTAGCATGTTTCATGCAGCTTTAATACTGCTATGGTTTATGATTTCGGAAAAAGCAGGGTTAAAATACATTTGTAATTAAAAAAAATTGGTGGTAAGGTTGCTAGTGTTCAGAGCAAGTTACATGTAATGTACAGTTTAACCCATTCAGGTTTCATTGTGTTCAACTCTCAATCTTATTGACAAAGATTGATTTTTCAGGATCCCCCAAATAAAAACTAGATGCCACAATATAGCTGTCATACACCATTAAAACAGTCGCTGCGTTAAGTTTTTAGATTGCATTTGTTCAAATTATTCCATGAAGTGTTTATAATGAGAATTAAATAGAATTTTTTCTCCCACGTCATACAGTGAATGCTTACGAATATAATAGATCACATGTTATCAGTGTAGAAATTATTTTTTATGCAAAAGGTCTTTGGTCCTCAAAAAGAAAAAAAACTAATAATTGCTTTAACATGTTGATTATTTTTTCACATGCATTTGTACTAAGTAAATCAAATTGACATAAAATGTACATTTACATGACCAAAGTAATAATGACTAAAGAATAGATTCTAATCTTCCAGACAAATCGATATATTACATGTAATAATGAATTAATAATATTTGATTTAAATTATATACATTTAGTTGGCTACTGAAAACAGTACATACATTATGGACCCAGTGCTCAATATTTTTGTTGCACAGGTTTTTTATTTATTAACTAATTCACTTGGGTGTGAAAACTATCCATATTATATATTTTGTTAAAGGAGTCGAATACTGCATTTTAAATTCATGGAACATCATGTATTTAGTTGGATAATGAATGAAAGTTGTTTTGGCCTAATTATTACTAACGATATCATTCTGTATTGGCCTAGTCATTCTTGCCTACCATAACGATTTTCGTAATTCTGATTTTTCAAGGCCATTTTGTGCCATAGCAATTATTCTTGAATACGGATTGGCTCAGATTTCATTTGGCATTTTGTCCTGCTCTCGGTCTTCACGAAAGTTCAAATGATGTGTCTGACACTCGGTCAAGTCGTCCAAGTCCACCTGTCTGACCGAACACAGTTGTGCCGGACCAAAATTTTCAATAAAACAATACAACTCATATAAAAAAATTTTGTGTTCGAGATCAAATTATTTGTTAAATCACTGATTAATTTTAATTATAAGATATAGATAAAAGATTTTTATAATTAATATTTGAGTTTGATGTTAAGCAAAATTATAAGAAAATCAATGTTTCAATTCGAGTTTTCGATCAAATCCATTTTACTTGTTATCAATTAACATTTTTAACATAGACCAGTTAAAAATATTGTTTATAAGCAAGTATTAAGAATAAATAAAATCAACCAATGTAAATACATTAAGAGTTTCTGAGTTGGATAAGAATAATGTTGCTCTCCTATTTTCAAAATTCAAAAACTCATTGACAATAAGAACAGCCCTCTTTATCTTTATTTTATTTGTACATCAAAATTTGAATCCGTTCGTGATTTTGTATGATAACGGTTTATATATTTTAGAAAAAAGATGCTTTGTCCAATCAAAATGCGTGATTATAATTAAAGGGGAATGAGCATGGAATACTGGTGTCGAGTAAAATTAACACTAATTTTGAAGAGCCTTTCGATTAAGTTGTGTAAATTAAGAAGATAAAAGGTCAACCGATCGTCAGGTGCAAAACCGTTGATCATTGGATAAGTCTCATGAAATTTATCTGTCTGTCATTTGGTAAGACACATTTAAATAGACTGCCTGTCTAATGGCAATTTTACTGGACCGGTCCAGAGGACCGCATATTTCGCAAAGACTGCTGTAAATATTTTATTGATACATGTATTAGCATTTCTGTCTCCTGTAGTGTTTTAAAGATAATGATCATGAGCATGAATCAGCAGAATCAAAAAATTAGTCTTCAAATAGTGGGCATTACATTATAATTGATGTAAAATTATGATCCATCAAAATACATATTTTTACAAAAAACACTTTATAAATTAATAAGAAAACCACTATTCTTGCCCTTATTTCTATATTATTTCTATTATTTAGGAGATCACTTGCCATTTTCAACAGCTTAGGCTACTGCAAACCATGGTACAAGAACCTAGCTAATACAGAAATCATAACATAATTTAATTTATATTACTGCATATTTCGCTCAATAGAAACAAACAATATACAAGTATTTACTAGCAATAGTAAACAAGTGTTAGTATGATTAAAAATGCTATTACAATACAAATACTAAAGTTGGCCAATATGACTCCTCTGTTTATAAAGGTATAATTACACCACGTCTTAGATATTGGTCCTGGGCTAAGCACACTATTCAACTTCGCCACAGAACCCAACTCTGCCTATAAGAAAAATTCAATACAGTAATTACTTTATATTAATAACCTGTTGAGTAAAACACATATGAAATATATATATTGTCCATACAATATGGATCAGGGTCAATATAAGAAAAATATTTTTTTAAAAACCTAACCAAAACAGAAAAAACAAGCTCGAGGGGAATGTCACTTCCATAATCTAAATACATGTATGAATATTAAGTTTAAAAAAAAACCGTGTAATTTACAAAAATAATGTGGTCATTTTAATAAAACATTTAAATAAACAGAATTGTACAGATTAGAAGCTGTTTTTTACAGAATTTATTAATGCAAGAACCCCCTGCACAAACTTAGTTTACATGAAAGAAGGATTTGAGTTAGTAGGTCTTCTTCAAATACTTATGAACCCCTTCAACCTATATGGACTTGTTGTTTCCATATGATGACCCTTAAGTGTAAAAAGTTGAAGCATAATTTAAATCAAGTTCTTGAGACTTTATAGTTCCAATTTTTAAAACTGGCCTTGGTCATGTATGTAAATATAGGATCCTAAATTGGTACAAGCGGATTATCTTATTTCTCCAATGGAGTTAGTTATATTTCCGTAATTTAACTATTGACATTGGAGAAATCTGATAAAACACGAGTACTAATGTAAGATTCTTATCAGCTTATTTTTAAAAAGTAGTAAATTTGCGCAATGAAGTATAAATTCTCCCAACCATATTTTTACTTTCATACACGTTAAATGGAAGGCCATTTTTTATGAAGTCATTAGTTCATATTATGACGTTATTATTTGAAACCAATCTTCTGCCATTTTCACTAGCAACGAGAACATTTTTCCACACCCGTCAAGCCGTTAGAATACAACACAAATATTATAGATTATGTTACAAGGCTACAAGAACTACTGAAGTGAATTGATAATAAAATGACTGGTAGAGAGTTGTGGTGGGTTGTGGAAGGGGTGTAATTTTTTAACACTTATATTGGTATTGACCACATTGGCAGAGTGGTTAAGATAGCTAGTCTACTATTGATCATGTGCCTGTCGACATGAGGTTGTAGGCTCTTTCTCACTGTGGGAAGGGTGTACAGTACTCCACTCTTAAGTTGACAAGAATTGCTGGTTCTCCTATCAAAGATCAGGTTTTCTTAGGGTACTTCGGCTTTCTTCGCAACTAAAAACTGGATGCCATAATATAGCTGAAAATTGCTGATACTGGCATACTAAAAAAGAGATAATAAAATTCTGGAAAAAGAATGAAATTTGAAAAAAAATGTCTGCTGCTTCATTATCTCATATTCTATGTAACATTTCAATTTTTTTTTTGTGGGGGGGGGGGGGGAAGTACTATGCCCATTGAACAATAAAGAATAAAAATATTAATAATAATAAAATTTCCATCCATCCATAAGTTTTTCGGCTAGACCTTTTTTATATAGTAACTCTTTATTATTTGGGGTTTGTTCCAACAATGTTTTATAACAGTTATGCTTTTTACTAATGTTGGTTTGAATGATGGCAAAGCATTGATCCATTGCCTGTTCAATGGATTTGCTCAATGGACATCTTAAATGTTTCTGTCTTGCATTTTTAAATGCTGCTACTTCTGGAGAGTCTTGAAGCAAAATTTGTATCATGTCCATTTCAGTCGTAGCCTTTTTTGCCCCTGAAATACATGTAGGAAATGTAAGTGAAACAGTAATAATGCTGCTAAGTTGCTTCAAATATTCTTTGAATTGGCTTATTTAAATTCTTGCCTACAAGGCTACATATACATTATGAGTTAGTCATATTTCTTTTATTAAAATATGTTTAATTTTAAGTTCTCTGCAACATGAACAATTTTTGGCCAGATGCTAGTATGGCGAGTATGGCCTTCAACTTTGTGGTAGGGTGCCAGTTAGGGAAATGTTCAAATTCATAAATGTTTTCAATGATTGGTGAATTTCTCATACTGGCAAGTGTAGCGAGATATTAGGGGGATTCATTTATTTTGAAGATAAAGTTTGAGTGAAAGATTAAATCCTTTAAAATTGCAAAGCATGTTAAAAAAAATATGTTGGTGGGGGGGGGATAAATTTTAATTTAAATATTTGGTGCACTTTTTTTCTGGAATAGCCCTTATTTGAGAACTGGTCAATGACAAAACATTAGCATAAAAGACCCATCCTTGCATTCCTTCAGAATAAGTGTTTAAACATTTTCCATTTGAAATCTAAATCTGCTTACCTTTATGACTGCACTCTTCTTTCTGAAAAAGTTTTTCTTTTGACCCTTTTCATTTCTCCTGTTTGTTTTACTGTAAATGAAATGTCATTTCTTGCAAAACGTGGGCTTAAACATTGACTAGTTTCCGTATATTGTTTGTTTGCAATTTTTCAGCTATATCGTGATGTCCAGTTTTTTTTGGGGGGGGGAGGAGGAGGAGTACATGGAGAAAACCCCTGTCCTTCGTGAGGTAAACTGGAAATCCTTGTCAATTTAGAGTACACTTTGACCGCACAGATACTCAAACCCGCACCATTTTCGGTACAAGAGGAGTGTTGGTATAGTTATTTGGTATCATGGATATTACTGCAAATAGCTGACCTAAGCCATCATTTGAAATGCGAAAATAGGGTCAAATCGGTTAAAATGTACTAGTTACATTAGAAATAATAAATATTGTACTTTGACTATGTTTGTATTTGTGTGCTAATGTTCTTGTTTATAATGTATATGGGTGTAATTTGCAATATTTTAATTTCTTTTAAATACTCAATACATGAGCAAAGTTGGTTATTTCGTATAACCTAACTTGGTATTTCAGCATGTGACTGATTGTGGCGTCATAATAAGATGTAAATGTTGACTTTGACTATACATGAATTAACCAATTAGATTTCAGCTTTCAAAACAAATTCAGTTATTATGTGGGGATGGATAAGTCTAATGAAAAGTACATGTATTGCCAAAAATTGCTTGTGAATTACTTGAAATGGGAGCCCTTACCAAGTTTATCTCTATCAGTATCGTGTACCACATGGTCTGCAGAAACAGTACCTGACAAGGTTGGTTCTTGTCTGTCTAGTAGCAAGACTGAAATTTAAGATTTTATTTATTAAAGGCAGTGTTTGTTGGAATGTTGTTATATACCACTTTAGCGAATGTTCAGCTATATATTTTTGGAAGGGGAAGAGGGATTACATGGAGAAAACACATTTTCTGTAAGAAAAATGGAAAACCTTTCCAATTGTGATTCGATTTGACTGCACCCTGCCTGCAGTGAGACTTATAATTGAAATGTTTGTACAAAAAGTCTTGGTAAGATTTTGAGGGTAATAACTAGTAGGGTGTATGCAATAGGCAACGATTATAACTTAATATATATCTCGAAAATATCTATATCACAATTCAAACGCAAACAAACATTAATGTAGTGCATCTGACAAATGTCGTGTGCAATGCCGAATTCTCATTTTTTATTGGGTGCCTATAATAGTAGAAATTTCCTCTTTTGTCCTTCTTGCAAACGGTACAGAAAAAGGAAGTTCAAGTCTTAAATGAAATTTACCATTACTGGTTTGTTGTCCAACTGCTGTCAACTCCGGCAATCCTCCAACTCCTTCATGGTTGACATCCTTGTTGGTTGATAATCCATTGTTACCATGTTCCTGTGTAAGAAGAATTGGCTGTCCTACAAGATGAAGTGCATTTAATGAAATGGTTTGTTGAATGCTATGCGGTTTAACTGGTTTCAACTCGAGTGCAATGCAGAGAGTGGTATTTTTAAAAAATAGCAGAATTTTTTTTTTTGGACATAAATCTTGAGCACTTTTGAAGTACATTTCTGTTTGGCAGTTGAACATCCATTATGAATATTCAGTTCAACATAATGTTTGATTGAATCTGACAAATGACAGTACTAAGGAAAAAAAATTTAAAAGTCAGTAAAGTTTGGCTTGGATGTTCTAATCATTGTCCAAAGTGCACCTAGAAAGAAATGAAAGAATTAAATACCATTTGTTCTTTGTATTCTAACTTCTGTCAGCTCCATCAGTTCCTTAACTCCTTCATGGTTGATATTGTTGGTTGACAATCCATTGTTATCTGAAACACAATGCATTCATGTTCAATCGTAAGAATTCACTGTTTAAAGCTTCGCGGTTTAACTGTATTCATCCCTAGTGCAATGCAGTATAGTACATTTATTCCAAAAAATCTGAAGTTCTTTTTTTTTTCTTCTTTTTTTTTGGACATAAATCTTAGCACTTTTTGGTTTATTCTATTGGAAGTACATTATGTTTCATGATTTTCTGCTTGGCAGTTGTACATCTGTTATGCCCAGTATTTATTCCAAAGAAGTATTCAATTATACATATGAATGTTTTATTTATAGTTATAATATTTTCTTTTTTTTTCAGTTCAGTAGAGTGACGACAATGTTAGGTAAATTAAAGGAAAAAAGTAGCAGGGATTTTCGACTTTGCAAAATTAATAAAGGAAACAAGTTTTAAAGTTTCAGCCTTTGACAGCGTGTCATGCTGAAATATTTGTAATTAGTGTAAATGTATAGAAGTGATAATTTTTCATTTGGTAATAAGAGTAAAATGGGGAAAACATTTGGCATACCTATAATATGAGGTGATCTCTCCTTAGTCCACTCTGACATCGGAGCAGTCTTCATTCGAAGGCAGTGTACAAATTGAAGACTCATGACTATCTTGTTCTAAAAAAATAGTAAAGTAATTTTGTTTAATCGGATCTTTTTGTTTGAATGTTGTTTTAACACAGCTTTCAGCGATTTTTCAGCTATATTGTGGCATCCAGTTTTATTGGGGAAGTAAACCCAAGTACCTGAAGAAAACCCCCTGACCGTCGGTAGCACACTCTGTTCGCAGTGAGGCTCGAACCGCAATCTCGAGTGTGTGTAATAAGTAGTAGACAAACTACCTTAACCACTTGGCCACCGAGGCCCCTTATTTTGTGTAATCAACTTGTCTTTCTATTTTTACACAGACCTAAAACCTCTTCCAAAAAATGTAAATCATTCCCTATTTATTAAGGAATTTGCATCCCAGCCATTTCAGACTTGTTATTTTTATATAATTATTGATTAATTGATTGTTGATCATTGACATTTTTAAAAAAAAATTTTTTTTACATTGCAGGGAAATAAAGGAATACACCAATCAGATGTTCAGTAGTGGTTTGGTTTGATGTGGATTGTACCAGTTTTTGTTGTGAGTAAAAAAAATTAATGGATTTCAAAATTTGCCCTGATAAGCTATGTTTTACACTAATATTATTCACACAGCAGTTCATAATTTGGACTTCATGTAGGAATGAACACTTTATTCTTTACATCACCAATTATTTTTCAATTTTTCTTCTAAATGCAAACAAAATTTGTTCTTGTATTGTCTTGTCACACATTTTAACTGCCTTAAGAACTTTTTTTTTACATTTTTAAATTCATAGATTAGACTTCACATGAAAACTACATAAATTGGTACAAAACAAAAATTAATACTTTTATACAAATTTGCCAGTCAATGATGTAGTTAAAGTTTAGTTAAGATCATTGTTTGCCATTAAAAAATCTTACCATTTGTTTTGTTTTCAAGAGAAAAGAATGTGTCAATTATTTGTGAAAGTCTACCATTTCTATAGAGCTTAATTTTCTTGATAGGGATCATTATTTTCTTCTTTTGCATATTGTCGATGCATCTTTCCCAAGCACTATTTAATGTTTATATTCGTCTGTTAGAGAATGGGACCCAAAGTCATGGATTTGAGGCCCAAAACCTTCATCAACTTTGTCATCTGGGCCATCAAAAAATCTCAAATTGCCGTCATCACAGCACCACCAAACATTTTGACCAACCTCGAGGAAGTCTGCAATACGCATACAGTGGGCTTGCCAAAGAGCCTGTCGTGAAAGTATAGCACTTGGAATGACAGAACCTGTCATGGGTGGCAGTAAATGGGCCTGCTTGCTAATTATGCTTTCTTGTTTGGAAAATGACTCAAACAATTCATTTTTATTTTCACGTGCTAAATAACGCAGCATACAGGTATCATCAACATAACTAGCCTGCCGATTGGTGGTTCTCTCAGCTAAAGATCGTAAATTGCCAAATGTGCGTTCCTCGTCTTCAGGAATCAGAGATCGCAAGCAGAAAATGCGATACATTTCAGGAAAGTGGGTAACCATACTATGGAAGTGTGCTCCATAAAATTTCCTACTGCTCACCTTCTTCGGAGTTCCAATTACATGCATGACAAGAACAGAAAACAAGAAACATTGATTGTACATACGAAGTATCATTTTTGTGACCTTTCACGAGCAGGACTGTAACAAATGTGTATAATGTCAACTAAGGTGTTGCAAATAGTTAGGATATCTGCATTCACCTGACCCAGTTCGTACCTAGTTCTGGTGAAAAGAGCTAATTTGATGGCAAAAAGTTGTGCATCACTCCCTTTGATTTGATTTTTTTCCCCAACCAGAAGATTACAAAAGTTGGTGTACAACTTTTTTACATCTTCAGATTCGATGTGATGAGGAAGTTCTGTTAGCAAATTCTGCACTACATTTGTAATATCGTGCAATGGCTCGCAAGAACTGATTTCATATTGGTCTAGATTTGTGTTTGTTTGTGTTACACAGAGCAAAGCAGGTGGTCGAACAATGCCATGTAATGTTTCATTTAATATAGTTTGTAGACCACATTTAGTTTCATCATCAAACTCGATGTTTCTCCTATTCAACTCTTGTATAAGTGTTTCCTTTTTAAGGTTTTGAAAAACGTTGATGTTAGCCAAACTAAAGGTTTCCCAGAGATATCCTGCCTTAAAATGTGCTAGCCGCTCATCAATGTTCATTGTTTGTTGATTCATTGCTGTTGTAATGTTTTGATGATCTTTAACGTGCAAACCGCATATACAAGAGTAGTTTCCTCCCCGTTGCTGTCCTGCTTCGAATTTTCTAGCAGGATTATCCCCTGTGAATATTCTTACAATGTTGTTTATTTCTATCCCTCCTTTTGTTTTTGAGGGTACCTTTAGTGAATCTATATCAATCACTCTAGTTTGAGTGTATGACATTTGTTCAAGGTCACTGCTTTTGGACTGACCAAATATGTACATTCTTGGTTTTTCTACTAAATATTGAACATCCATGGGCTTCTGGTTTGTATTCTTGATATTGTATTCTTCATTAGTAATATAAGTGTTAGTGTCGTATAGACAAGATACCATTATACAGAAGTATGTCCTGTTTAATATGTCTGAATGGTCGTGCCAAAATTTTAGGTGTCGTGTAAGTACAGGTTTATTGGGCCTAAATAATCCTAATTGTTCTTGTTCTGTGTCGATTGCTTCTACTATTTTTAGAAGTGGTATTTTTCGGCCATAGACAGTTGTAACCTTGTCGGCCATTTTTCCGTTTTGATCTATAATGTTAGTTTTTATTACTTTTGGTGCGATTTGTTCCCCTAAATATAGTTCACCACTTGTAATTTTATCTCTGATGGTTTTTTTAAGCCGTTGGACTGGGCGCGAGGAAGGGATGGACAATCTCTTGACGAGTTTTTGTTTTGACCGTCGAACTCTGCGAAAGTAGTCTCGCCCACTGATCCTTTTATGTTTGTTGAATTTAAAAACGTCGATTCCATTTTGTTTGGCATAATGAAACAACACCTGCCCTGCATTCCCTGGTCGAACTCCTTTGGAATTTTTGACGTCATATTTTTTTGCAAGAGCTGTCCAGCTTACTGTTTTGCGGGATGGAAGAGCTTGTACTTTTTTAAGAAAAGAAGATTTGTCGAAGAGGTAGCTGGAAAATTGTCCTGTATTTGTTTTAGGTTTCCTTAAATGGCTTTTTTCAAGCGAAAATCGTTTTTCCAAGTTTTGTTTTGCCGTTTGTTTGGATACAAAATAAGTATCCAGTCTCTCATTGTTATACTGATTATATGATTTTGAGGATGAAAGAAAGTCGGTTATGTCATCATTTTTTTCTAGAACTTCAGTCATTTTGTTCTTGTTTTCCCTTAAAAGTTGAACTTGTTTTTTATGTTTTTCCTGCGATGTAAGTTTTGGTGTCAATTTGTACTTTTTACAAACAATATCTTTAAGGTGTATCTTGAAAGTATTTTGTATTACAGGTTCAATAACTTCCAATACGTGTTCAGCATTTTTAGTTGTGTTTTCTGTACCAGGAGACGCCTTAAACTCGGTGCATTTTTGAACTATTTGTTGCGACAGTTCAGTAAGTTCCAGGCATTTTCTGGAAGCTGATTGATGCAGAACTGAATGTTCAGTATTATATTCACATGCTGAGCACTCATTTAATTGATGTGACTTTTTTGTACATTCGGACAGTTTGCACCAATTTTGTAACGAGTAGTGCTCCAAAAATTTGACCTTTTCACCACTTTTGTTGCCATTTTTGTAATATTTTGAATTGGTTAAATATCTTTGTATTCTTGGAACTAAATATATTTAAATTTCTCATATGAAATGTGCATTTTAGGATAACATTCCATGTATGTATGGTAAATGTCATTTCTGACTTTTGAAGAGAGTTCATTTGGATGTACTTTAATTTCATTTTCTATATTGATTTTATTCCACCATTGTATCGTATTAATGTCTTTAGTGGACCTTGCTATTATTACTTTTGCATAATTGCACAAATTCATCTTGAAATCATTTCAAGTACACATTTGGAGGTCATGTTCCATCCTTTGTTTGAATTATTATTGTTTGTTAAATTGGTACTCTCAGAAAATTTTGAGCGAGATATATTATATAGGCCTATATATAACACTATGAAATGGTAAACTTTGTCACATTATTCATGTTAATTATTGCTAATTTTCTTTTCCCTCCATGGTGTTGAATCTTCATTTCCTGTGATGGGTTGGAGACTTGAAATGTTAATTTTTTATTTTATTTTTTACTTGATTACGAGAAATAATAATAAAAATAAAGATTAAAGACATTACTGGTGTTTGTTTTCTTTTTTTAAATTATTTTTTATATTGTAGAGTTTGTGGTGAGGCACCAACTAGAAGAAGACATTGAAACACTTCACTAAAATCACTATTTATAGTTTATTTGCATTTATTTAGTGAATTACAAAGTGCTGAATTAACTATAGTCAATGTTATTGTCATTTGCTCCTGTCAGTAGCCTCGATATTCTGTACATCTAAAATAAAAAGAAAAGTTTAAATGTGTCAACTGATAAAATACAAGATATCATCTATATCATATTCATTTGCATACACAAATAATTAAAAACTAGAAAGATGTTGGGAGTCCTTGAAATTTAATTGTTCGAAAAAAGCGCCATCGTAACTCTATTGCATATCCGGATTTTATATGGGGACGTTCCGGAACTGGTGTAGTCACTACAGCGTTTTAATACGCAAATTTCAATCGCCAAATAAGGAACAGAGTTTAAAATCTTATATAAATTGCACTAGCGCATATTGAAGATGAGGTCAGATCTAAATAAAATTTTACAGGTAGGCAGATGGTGTCGACTTTTTATTCAATCTCGCTGCACTAGATTGCCTGATGCATATTTTTCAAATGATCGAACACGCTATCCTTAAGGTAAAAGGGGGGTATTGTATACACTTGGAAAGTGGTCTTGAATAAAAGAACTATGGATATATCATAGTAATAGCAGATGGTTACGCTTTGGTATTTTAATTCTGAACACAACAATACCAGGTTTTGAACAAATTGAATAGATCTACTTGGTGCACCGGACGCATTTTGAGACCCACAACTTGTTCCATTCTAAAGTCACGTGACAGTAAGGAGAAAATAACGACAAATCTTATTTCACAAGAGGTTGTTTCGGCGACACCTTTACATGTTAAAAATATTTTAAACTTTTTAAAACGTTGTGATTTTGTATGTGTAGTACGCTTTTTATGTTGATACCCTGTTATATATCATTTTTCATCATATAACTCTGTGGTTGCCTTAACACAGCCGCGAAGATTTAGGATATTAAACCTCGATTCAAAATTTAACTTTCACTCCATGCTGTGGTTCTTCTATATATTTTATTCTGTCAATAATTTGAAACGTTAAATGTATTTAATGGGAGATAACTGGTAAATTCTTTCATAACATCCTATTTAGTTAACTTCAGTTATCTCCCGCGATCTTTACACTGTCCATTACAATTACAATCATTGCTCAATAAAACACGTGATTGTTTTATAAATCCAAAGTTTATCGGTGAATAAAGATCGTCTCCTTAATTTATCGTTTTACTTTAATTTACCGCTTGCTTCACGTTAGGTAACGTCTGCTTTAAAAGGCACTTTTGTAATTAAATATCTGTTCATAAATTAAGCTGAATCTGAAAATTATCTGTATAAAAGCAGAAAGCAATAAAGCTGGTCGCCGTTATTTATCTGTCAATTAGGCAATATATTATACAACTATTCTGACAAACTAATAGTCTTATAAGGGGAGGGAACAGTAGGATGCAGACTAATAGTCATATAAGGGGAGGGGCAGTAGGATGCAGACTAATAGTCTTATAAGGGGAGGGGCAGTAGCATGCAGACTAATAGTCTTATAAGGGGAGGGGCAGTAGGATGCAGACTAATAGTGTTTTATAAGGGGAGGGGCAGTAGGATGCAGACTAATAGTGTTTTAAGGGGAGGGGCAGTAGGATGCAGACTAATAGTGTTATAAGGGGAGGGGCAGTAGCATGCAGACTAATAGTCTTATAAGGGAAGGGGCAGTAGGATGCAGACTAATAGTCTTTTATAAGGGGAGGGGCAGTAGGATGCAGACTAATAGTGTTATAAGGGGAGGGGCAGTAGCATGCAGACTAATAGTCTTATAAGGGGAGGGGCAGTAGGATGCAGACTAATAGTCTTTTATAAGGGGAGGGGCAGTAGGATGCAGACTAATCGTGTTATAAGGGGAGGGGCAGTAGGATGCATACTAATAGTCTTATAAGGGGAGGGGCAGCATAGTGCATACAAATAGTCTTATGACTTTATTATTATTATAAATGATTTAAAATGTTTTATGCCTATTTAGCTATATTTAATCTGTATCTTTAGCAACAGTTTTTTGTTAAACATTGTATCAAATTTTAGAAAAAATGTGTTCTAGCGGTCATATAAAATAGGTAAATCAAAATTATTTCTATCATTAACTTCTGGTTTAATGTGTGCTGAAGCTGGAAGGGTTAGTAAGTAAGGTTCAGGAAGCATGAAAGGTGAAATGCACGAAAATGTGAAAACCACGACACAAGAATAAATGTGACCTCGCCTTTTCTGTTTGTACACTTCACGGATAATGTCTACAGTTTCTTCGTGGACATAGGATCACATCGTACTAAATTTTTCAGCACTGTTTACGACCGTTAGAGCGCAGACAAATCAATCAATCAATCAATCAATCAATCAATCAATCAATCAATCAATCAATCAATCAATCAATCAATCAATCAATCAATCAGTTCAACAAACAATTCAATCAAAATGACCTGACAGTCCTCGTCCAATCGTGTCCGTTCAACTTCTGCACGCCGAAATGTGTCCGATTCCTATCGCTTATAAAGACGTGTCCATTCTCTGTTGTACCTAATCGTTTCCGTTCGACTCCTTTACGCTGATATGTGCTCAATGCGTATCGTCCAGATGTGTCTATTCTCTCTTGTACGGCCACACGTGTCTAGTTTACCTTAAACTTAACTGCCAACGGTGCTGTTCGAACCTTTCCACTTGAAAAAAAGTTTATTGGTTTGATTTGTTTATAATATAGTTCCGTTGTTTTTATTGTTATACTCGTTACATTCTCATTTATTTTACTGAGTGTGCGAGTTTAGTGTAACCCCAGTCAACGTGTACTCGACTCCAATCTTAATTCACAAAGATTGGCAGTTTTCCTACAGTAAGGTTAGGGTCTTTCTTCCTCACTCACTAAAAACTGGGTGCCACAGATATATCTGAAAAATTGTTGAAAGTGGCCTTAAACACTATTTAAATAACATTTATTTCACTATGCGGTAATTTCTGTATAGGTCAACTGGTTTCTGTATAGTTTCCTACATAAGTTTTAACATAAGAACTATACATAACAAATCATTTACTGGATTGTTTTCTGTATGAACCTTTTCTTTTGTGCATGGGTTTATGTTCAGTAAAAGTCAAGAACAATTATATCTTCCGTACCATAATGAACCTAACATATACATCTGATTAAACGATGCACTGAAAATTAATCATGTTTATTACATAACCTATGCATTCATTTTTCTTATTTCAAATCTATTATCTTTAATTATGTACAATGTTTCTCATTTGTTTAGTACTGTTCCGTTATTATTATATTTACTTTTCTCAAGAAACCACTGGAAAATACAACTGTTCCTTCGCCTATTGCAATTTCCCCGTATCGGGAATAATAAGTCACCTCCTTGTTTTTCTCCAAGCATCTCATCAGGATATACTAAGACTTATTTCTTAAATTTCGGTTATAATTAAATTTGCAAGTATATATACCCAAACCGGCGGCTGGTTTGATTTACTTCTTTCTTAAAAAAAGGATTCTTTTGTGTTCTATTTCAACTGTAAACACTGCATGCCGTATGCTCTCGTATATAGTGTCACATTTCTATGGTATGCTGCGTGGTTAGTCTTTATCGACTCCAATCCAATAGATCGTCCATGTTCACGCATCTCCTGTGCCGAACGTACACGTTTGCACTTTTCGGAACATTTTTTTCCGACGCAGTCGGTATATTTTCGAATTGTGACCTTTGAACTAAAAGACGCTTACCTATGGTAACATACTATAATTGAAGACAAACTTGCACTCTGATTGGACAAAAATAGTAAAAAATTCTGCGTTCGAACAATCTACTATGGTATACTCTGAAAAGCATCCCTATTTGCATTTCTCAATTGTTATTCCAGCAGATTGGTTTTTTAAAACAATTGACAATTGGTAGTCGTAATTAAACTTTAGAAAATGATTTTTATGCAAATGAATGCTATTTAGGACTGATAAACAATTAATTCTCTCTCTCTCTCTCTCTCTCCCTCTCTCTCTCTCGTGAAATTATTGTCGTACAAATGATCCTACACAAAGGTAATTAGGTCATCGGTAATAGTCGGAACGCCAAATGACTTACACGAGACACAGTGGTTCGATAACACATTTTGTTTTTATTATACACGCACAGCCCATAGAAGTAACAGTAAAATTCACAGAGGGTTCCGTTGCAATAACTCATTTGGATCTCAATTACCCATACAGTATATCTCCCCAACCCCAAGCTATTTTTGGAATAACATATACACATTACAGATTTCACATTTAATTAGCATTGAATTGACATTTTGTGTTCATGTTAAATACAATTCTAATTAAAATATTTTTCTAAGAGGTTCCCATTTAAAAAAATAGTCAAATTAATAAAATAATAAATTGTTATGAATATTGATGCATGTAAGTAATATTTGCTTATGAAATTTATATATCTTTTTTAAATGTCCTGTTTTGAAATTTTAAAATGTAAACTAAATTGTTTTTGAGTTAATAAATACCCTACATCGCAAGACAAAACTCAGAGAGATATATATATATTAGACAGTTTTTTTTAAATTTACCATTGTGGTCTTATACTTCTGAAAGGGCTTTTAATTGGGGATAATTTAAATATGTTTATTGTTAACTCTATGATTTTTAAAGCCATTAATGCCTATCTTATTTGTTTGCGTCCGTCGTCATTCACGTACAGATAGGAGATGGAGCTCTTATTGCAAAGTATCTTTTTGATAATACCATTATTGTTTAATAACATGTTATAAAAGTCTATGATTAATGCATCAATGTAGCAAGCTTCTTATATTATAACCTTATTTTGAAAGGATACACGTTCGCAGCACGTTAATTATTCCCCCCCCCAACACACACAAACATTAATGGAAGAATATGTTTATGTTGCTTGTCTCTTTGTCTCTTTCTTTCGTTTGATATTTTTTTTTCCTTATTGTTCAGTTTATCCAGTTTCAGTTCTACTTTACATACATCTCTAAGAGTTAAATGCGTCGAATATCTTTTTTAAAGATAGTACTTGTTATAGTTTCTCTGTCAAAGAAATACAGCAGCAGATATTTTGTTATCATTCGCTCAGAAACATTCTTTTAAATGTACTGCTATTATCTAGATGCCCTCTGGATTTTCTTCTTTAAGCATTGTAGCTTGTTTGATGTCTGGCATTTGAGACCACAATACCTCATCATTTAATCGATCTCTTACTTTTCTTTAGTCAGGATATTTATAAACCTTCTTCTTCAATCGTTCCATTACATTCTGTCTGTTTGTTGACGTCACAGAGCTTGTAAAATGCCATTTACGCCAAAATAAAAGAAGACATTTTGGCGTTGTTGAAATCGGACACGTTCCGGCGTGTGACCGCTCTAGACACGTTTCGGCGTTAGGTAGACACATTTAGGCGGATCGGACACGTTTAGCGGATGGACACGTTTAGAAGTGTTACATATATAATGAGAACACATATACTTTTAAAACATACACACATAGAGAGAGGAGGCGCTTCGACGGTAATGAGAACACATATACATTTAAAACATACACACATAGAGAGAGGAGGCGGTTCGACGGTCATACGAACACATACGTATACAATTAAAACATACAAATTGAGAAGGGGCGGTGAGACAGTCATGAGAACACAGATGCATTTAAAACATGCTTCCATAGAGAGAGGAGGTGGTTCGACGGTCATGAAAACACAGATACATTTAAAACATACACACATAGAGAGGAGGCGGTCCGACGGTCATTAGAACACAGATACATTAAAAACTTACACACATAGAGAGAGGAGGCGGTTAGACGGTCATTAGAACACAGATACATTAAAAACATACACACATAGAGAGAGGAGGCGGTTCGGCGGTCATGAGAACACAGATACATTAAAAAAGATACACACATAGAGAGAGGAGGTGGTTCGGCGGTCATGAGAACACATATACATTTAAAACATACACACAAAGAGAGAGGAGGCGCTTAGACGGTCATGAGAACACAGATACATTAAAAAGATACACACATAGAGAGAGGAGGCGGTTCGGCAGTCATGAGAACAGAGATACATTTAAAACATACACACAAAGAGAGAGGAGGCGGTTAGACGGTCATGAGAACACAGATGCATTTAAAACATACACACTTAGAGAGAGGAGGCGGTTCGACGGTCATGAGAACACAGATACATTTAAAACATACACACATAGAGAGAGAGAAGGCGGTTAGACGGTCATGAGAACACAGATACATTTGAAACATACACACATAGAGAGGAGGCGGTTCGGCGGTAATGTGAACACATATACATTTAAAACATGTAAATAGAGAAGGGGTGGTTAGACAGTCATGAGAACACAGATTCATTTAAAACATGCTTCCATAGAGAGAGGAGGCGGTTCGATGAAAAAACATACACACAAGAGAGAGGAGGCGGTTAGACGGTCATGAGAACACATATACATTTAAAACATACACACATAGAGACGAGGCGGTTCGGCGGTTATGATAACACAGATACCTTTAAAGCATATACACATTGAAAGAGGAGGCGGTTCGGCGGTCATGAGAACACAGATACATTAAAAAGACACATATAATGTAGTAATGATGCAGGTTTAAACCCCGGCTGGCTCATACTGCCCACATTTTATCCTTCGCATACGCCTGGGGTACAATATTTGGCATAAACACCAACTCGTGGTAAAATCAGTATATATTCGTGATTCGAAGAATTATTTTTATAATTCCCGCGAGACTACCAATGGCAATTAACAGCACTGTGCACTAAAGTGTGCGTCGTAGCTAAAAGGCATTTCGAATATTCCCGCATGAGTGAAATACTGAAGTCTTAAATATGTCTGATTTAACTACAGTATGAGCCGAATCTCCATCACCCTTATCTACAGTATGAGCCGGTCCTCCATCACAGTTACCTACAATATGGGCCCGTCCTCCATCGTACTTACCAGCAGTATGAGCCGCTCCTACATCACACTTACCTACAGTATGAGCCGGTCCTCCATCACACTTACCTACAGTATGAACCGGTCCCCCATCGCACTTACCTACATCATGAGAACGTCCTTTTTCATCACCTACCTAGTATTAGCCCATCCTCCATAACACTTAACTAGGGAATAAGCCGGTCTTACATCATACTTACCTCCAATATGAGCCGGACCTCCATCATACTTTCCTACAGTATAAGCTTCCCTAAATCACACTTACATACAGCATGAGCCGGTCCTCCATCAAACTTACCTAAATTACGAGTAGGTCCTTCATCACACTTACCGACAGTATGAGGCCGTCCACCATTTCACTTACAGTATGAGCCGGACTTCCATCACACTTACCTACAGTATGAGGCGGTCCTCCGTCACACTTACCTACAGTTTGAGCCCGTCCTCAATCACACTTAAGTAGTGTGCAAAGGGGGTTTCTGCCGCACTAAGGGAAAATCCTGCTTGGAAATGCCAATCCGGACCAAAAATGCAAACGGGGAGGGGTTCCTATTAACTATGGGGTAAATACAAGCATGGCATCGAAAATTGAAATGTTGAAATGTTGCATGATGGAAGAATGGAATCTAATGGTATGAACATGGATAGCACATCAACATCAACCCCAACCCCAACCTCAACCTCCCAGATTGAAATATTATACGATAGAAGAATGGAATCTAATGGTAAGAACATGAATATTGTATCAACATCAACCCCAACCCCAACCCCCAAGATCGAAATGATGGAATCTAATGGTGCGAAACGTACCTGCGGATACCCACTGAAGCGGAAGAAGGGACACTGTAAGAGCAAGCCTGGAATCGACGGTCTCTGCGCGAGGCACAGGAAGCAGCCCGCAGAAGACGGGAGCATCCAAAGCGGAGGAAAAATCGTGGTAAGAGAGACCATGAAGACCCTCCATCAAATAGCTAAGGATGAGGGTCTGAAGGGATATAGTCGGAAAAGTAAGGAGGCCTTGGTGAAGCTCATCGAGGAGAAAACTAACAGGAAATTCACTCGCGAGGAGGTCTTCAGCAAGAAGCAGCTCAAAACACTCGCGAAGAGCCGCGGTATCACCAAGTACTCCAGGCTCAGGAGAGAGGATCTGCTCCGATTGGTGGAAGAGAACATCAAAAATGCTCCGGTAGAGGAGGAAATGAAAGTAGTTGATCGACGCCAAGCACTGAATGGCGTCTTTGGTACGGTCGTCATCGAACCATTGAAGCTGTACGACATGGTCACCTTTCAGAAAATAAGTCGGAGTACCATCGCCAGCACCATCTCGGAAGCACTCGCCCAAAAGAAGGGATTGAAGGTGCAATTATTGCTCCGAGTAGAGCTAGTGAAAACGAACCCCGCGACCGGAGAGAATACTTACGTCATCCCCTATTTCTGGTCAGACCAAGTTACCCTCACCCAGTCATCAGACCTCGATTTGGAGATCGCATTCATGATGGAGAAGGTCAGGGAGAATATGGGTAAGTACATGCGTGAAGGGAGCGGATGGACCTTTGGACACATCGAGCGGCTAGAAATCCACCTGAGTAAATTCAAGCCGCTCGCAGGTAGCTCGTATATACCAACCCCATCGATACTGGCGAAAAAGAAGGCGATCATCAATGTGAAAAACGAGGATGATCGTTGTTTCCAGTGGGCGGTGCGGGCAGCCCTACACTATGATGAAGTCGACCAGAAGTCAACACACCGCATGACTCAGTATAAGAGATGGGAGGAGGAGCTGAAATTCGATGGTATCGAATTCCCAGTCTCACTCAAGGCGATCGACAGGTTCGAGAAGCAGAACGTTACCATCAACGTTAACGTCTTCGGCTTCGATGGCGTAAAGAAGGGTGAGGACGGTGAAGAAGATCTCCAGGTATATCCCCTCAGGATATCCAAGAACACTGGTTCTACCCACGTAGATCTCCTCTTCCTGACCTGCGAAGGCAAGCAGCATTACTGCTGGATCAAGAGCCTATCGCGTCTTTTGACCTCCCAAGTGACTGGTCACAAAGAGTCAGTTTACTTCTGCCGCCGGTGCTTGTCCCATTTCTCCAGGCAGGACATTCTCGACACACACATGGAATACTGCAGTCAGAAGGATGCAGTCAGGATCGAGATGCCGGAAGAAGGATCCACCATAGCCTTCAGCGACTACAAGAAAATGATGAGAGTCCCATTCGTGATCTATGCGGACTTCGAGTGCTTCACGGAGAAGCTCAACACCTGCCAGCCAGATCCTTTACAATCCTACACGAAGGCGTACCAACTACAGAGACCCTCGGGTTTCTGCTATCGCGTGAAGTACGCTCACGGCGACTACAAAGAATCGGTCATCTACTGTGGGGAGGATGCGGCCAAGAAGTTCGTACAGTGTATGGAGGAGGAAGTGCGAGCAATCGCCAAACTATACAGTGAGACGAAACCCATAGAGATGACCGACAAGGACAAGGAGAGTTTCAAAGCAAGTACGAACTGCCACATTTGTGGTGGCGCATTGAATGGGGATAAGGTCCGTGACCACGACCATCTCACCGGCAAGTACCGCGGCGCAGCACACAACCAGTGCAATCTGGAATTCCAGCTTCCAAAACACGTCCCCATCATCTTTCACAACTTGAGCGGATATGATGCCCACATCTTCGTCAAAGAGTTAGGGAACACAGCAGGTAAGATCAACTGCATCCCCAATACCGACGAGAAATACATCAGCTTCTCAAAGCAGGTGGATGATCTGGAGATGAGGTTCATCGATTCGATGCGCTTCATGCTCTGCTCGTTAGATACCCTGGCCAAAAACCTCACCCCCGACCAGTTCAAGACCGTGAAGGCGAGATTTGACGACCGCTACGAGCTAATGATCCGTAAGGGAGTATTCCCCTACGATTATATGGATGGACCGTCCAAGCTGGAGGACGCCCAGCTCCCACCCAAAGAAGCTTTCTACAGCACACTATCCGGCGAGCATATCAGTGATGAGGACTATGCACACGCTGAGAGAGTCTGGGAGGTCTTCGGGTGCAAGATCATGCGCGACTACCACAACCTCTACCTCGAAACCGACGTACTGCTGCTGACCGACATCATGGAGAACTTCAGGGATGTATGCATGAAGCATTATATGCTCGATCCTGCCCACTACTACACCTCCCCCGGACTTTCATGGAATGCTGCTCTCAAAACCACTGGGATCAGATTGGAGCTATTGTCCGACGCAGACATGCTCCTGATGTTCGAGCGAGGAACCAGAGGAGGGGTGGCCATGATCTCTCACCGCCACGCCCGTGCCAACAACCCTTACATGGAGACCTACGATCGCTCCCAGCCCACGAAGTACCTGACCTACCTCGACGCCAATAACCTCTACGGGTGGGCAATGGCACAGCCCCTTCCCACGGGAGACTTCGAGTGGATGGAGCAGGAGGCGATCGAGGACGTCTTGAGGTACCCCGACGATCACGAGTACGGTGCCATGGTGGAATGTGATCTGGAATATCCGCATGATCTCCACAACGCCCACAACGACTACCCACTCGCGCCGGAGAACGTGGAGATCAACAAGGTGCGCAAGCTGGTGCCTCATCTAGGTAAGCGTGAGAAGTATACGCTCCACTACAGGAATCTCAAGCTGTACTTGGAGATGGGCATGAAGCTCACCAAAGTCCACCGAATCATCGGGTTCAGGCAATCTCCGTGGCTGAAGCAGTACGTCGACCTGAACACTGCTCTTCGAGCCGAGGCCAAGACTGAATCAGAGAAGGATTTCTTCAAACTCATGGTCAACTCAGTCTTCGGCAAGACCATGGAGAACATCCGAAAGCGGGTCGACGTCCGACTGGTTACCACAGAGAAGCAGGCGCTGAAGCTCGTGGCTAAGCCCAACTTCGATCGTCGGGTCGTCTTCACCGAAAGCATGGTAGCCGTCCACATGAAGAAGACGAAGCTGAAGTTCGATAAGCCAGTCTACCTGGGAGCCTGCATCTTGGACATCTCGAAGCTCCTGATGTACGACTTCCACTACGGATTCGTGAAGAAGATGTACGGTGACAACGCCCGGCTGCTCTTCACCGACACCGATAGCTTGGCCTATGAGATCCAGACCGCCAATTTCTACCAAGACATCGCCCCGCACGTCCAAGCGAAGTTCGACACTTCCAACTATCCCGCCGAGCATCCCTCCGGCATCCCAACCGGTGCGAACAAGAAGGTGATCGGGATGTTTAAGGACGAGTGCGGTGGCATGGCCATGACCGAATTCGTGGGGCTCCGAGCGAAGCTATACGCCTTCAAGATGGATGACGGTCAGACCACCAAGAAGGCGAAGGGAGTCACCAAGAGCGTCATCAAGCGCAACATCGCCTTCGAGGATTACAAGCGATGTCTCGACACTCAGAAGGAGATCTACCGACCGATGAACATCATCCGGAGCCACCTCCATCAGATCTACGCCGAGGAGATCAACAAGATCGCACTCTCAGCCAAGGACGACAAGCGCCACATCCTACCTGATGGTATCAGCACCCTTGCTCACGGTCACTATCGAATCTAAATAAATGAGCAGCGTACGAGTTTACCACTTAACTCTCCCACGCAAACCCCTCTCAAATGTAGAGCTTGAAGAAGCTGCCTCGGCCCTAGGGATCCATCGATTCAGAGGGGTATTCATGAGAGATGCCCTACCAGCAGCGCCACGAGCTAATGAATGCGGCATCTTGAACCACGATGACTTCCAAGGTCCCGGAACGCACTGGACCTGCTGGCACAAGCGCGGAGGACTCAAAGTCTACTTCGACTCTTACGGTCTGCCTCCGCCCGACGAGATGGTCGACTATCTGCGTCCGAAGATCCAATACAACAGCGATGAGCTGCAGTATCGCGGGGACGTGGTGTGCAGTCACTTTTGCCTCTACGTACTGAAGATGCTGTCGGAGGGTAGATCGTTCGATGACGTGATATTCTCGCTATAAATAAATGGACAAATTCGGATCTCACTCGAAAAAACGCGCATTGGTCTGGTCCCAAGATCTCGATATGAACGACAACCGCATCACCGGCCTGGGGGCACCGCGAGAGGGGTCGGACGCTGTGACGAGACACTGGGTCAATCTGCAATTGAAAGAGGGTCAGAAGGATATCGCTGAGCTCGCGGCAAAGATCGACAAGGTCTTGAAAGTGCTCGAGGATAAGGAGAAACGCTTGAATGGCATCGAGAAAGACGTGGCAAAGTGCCTGCCCACGATCGGTGGTAAGATGACCGGCGCGATAGATATGCAGGGCCATGCTATTCGTAACCTTCCCGAGGGAACCGACTCCAAGGATCCCGTGACGAATGGTTGGTATGCAAAGAACTGGCAGGATTTAGCCTTAACCATGCAGGAGAAGATAAACGCTGTAGAATCTAGATATAAAACCCTCGAAAAGCAGATGGCTGATAAGCAGGAAAAAGGTTGAAGCTCTTGAAAAGTACGTGAAGTTTAAGCCTCCTACTCCCGGCAGGATCGGTTGACCCCCTCCTCCGCTTCTCTAGTCCCCCACTCCAGGGACTGGAAAATCGAAGGACTATTGGAGCTCGGAAGCCTTTACCCATGAATTGAACGTCTTGGGATAGCCTCGCCATTTGACGTAGACTTCCCGTTCTCCTTGCCGGGTGCGTCGCCGCAAGATCCTTTCGATGCGAAAGAGTTCCTGGGTGGTCTTCTGGAGCTCAGGCTCGTAGAAAGATCCCTGAATCTCCTCGTCGTTGAGGTCCTTGAGACGATACGTGGGCGGTTGCGTTCCTAAGACCGTGGATACGGTGAAGACTTCTTCGGTCCAGCGTGGAGTATATCCTTTCTCGAACACGCCCTTCTTCTTGGTGATTCGGACCTTATCGCTAACCTTGAATCGCGGTGGTTGCATGGGAGGGAGATCTCCGTAAAGGTTCCAGAAGACTTTGGTTTCGTTCTCCTTCTGACTGGCGGCAGTGGGAGTCATCTTGATGGAGCGGTGCTTGGTGGTATTATACTGATGAACCAGATCGCTTAGCACATCGATATAGGTTCGCGTGGAGTTGGCGGAAAAGTACTTGAACATCTTCTCCTTCATGGTACGGTTCCAACGCTCCACGACGCTCGACTTCTCTTCGTTTTCGGTGGAGTAGAGCTCGACGTCATGCTTCTGGAGAAGCTCCTTCACCTCCTTGTTGTAGAATTCCGTTCCTTTGTCCGTCCATAGCTTCTTGGGGATGCGAGACTTGAAGACCGCATGGAAGGCGTCGCGCACCGTAGTCCCCTTCTTATCCCTGAGCGGCACTAGCCACCCATACTTGGAGGGGGTCGGAAATGGCATCGAGGGAGGACAGCATGGTCGCGTCGCAGATGGAGTTGCGCGAGGCCGTGTCCTTATGCCTGGCGTAGCAGAGATCGTGGTGATACGCGGCCTCATCCACTCGATTGATGGGTTTCGACCAATCCTTGGGGGTACCATCGGCGTTCAGCCGCTTGGCGAGGTTGGTCCCAGGTCCGGTGAAATTGTGGCCTGGAAGGTGCATCTCTATGGGTAGTCGGTTGATCAGGTGGTTCATGAACCCAGTACCCTCCACGGACCGGATGAACTGAGATTTCCTAGAACCGCATACGGCGCAGATACCCACCTTCCTCCGTCGTCCGTTGCTGGTTGGAATCACTCCGCGGCTATTCGTCTCGGTCTTCGTTTTGCACTTCAAACAGTACATTCCCATTTATATATATAAAAATGGATGTTGAAGATATTTCGTATAACGAGTCCACCTCGACCAGGTGCAATCACTACCTTCTCCCGCAGCGATCAATCCGAGGCTTAATCATAGGCAAGTCGGACTGCGGCAAGACGACGCTGCTGAATAACCTCCTCTTGCGCGAAGGGTGGTTAGACTACGATCGACTATACGTCTTCGGAAAATCGCTCCACCAACCCATCTACCAGCTGCTGCGGCGGGCGCTGGAAAGGGGATTCTCGAAGGACGATATCCGAGAAATACTCTCCATCAAGGATAGATGCCCCTACCCATTGATCGATGTGGTGGAAGTACTGAATCAATCGCCTAACCCTGGCGGTATCGAAGCCTTCTTCTTTGAGCATGGAGACGATGTGCCAGACCCCCGCGAACTCGATCCCACCCGCAAGAATCTCATGATCTTCGACGACTTGATGATGAGCAAGCAGAGTAAGTGTGAAGATTACTACGTGAGAGGTCGTCACAACAACGTGGACTGCTTCTACCTCTGCCAAAACTATTTCAAGCTGCCCCGGCAATCGATCCGTGAAAATACCAACTTCATCTGCCTCTTCGAGCAAGATGCTAAGAACCGCGAGCACATCCGTCGCGATCACTGCAATGACCTCACCAAGGAGCAGTTTGACGTCCTTTGCGACCGCTGCTGGTCCGAACCTTACGGATTCATGACGATCGACCTCACGAGTCCCAAGGCGGCTGGAAAATATCGATACAAATTAGAAGAGTTCTATTTAGTCTAAGATAAAATCATGAACCACGAATCTTTGATGGATCAGATCGAGCAGAGGGAGCGCATGATCAAGCTGGAACCTATCTTTTTGCTTAATCATATACTGCTGAAGTACGAATCTTGGGTGGAGCAGATCGAGCTGGAGTTAGGTAGACCACCAACCACCGTCGAGCTACAGATCATGCTGAAGAGTCCTTTAGGTGCCCCTGAGTTTAAGTGGGAGTTTGAGGATTACCTCAAGAATACGTGCGAGTGCCGAACGGAGATCGGAGACCCCAGCGATGTATACCCACTCTGCGGCTTCTGCCAGGACCTACCTACGGAACTCAGAGAGAGTCTCTGTCATCCTCATGAAATGGTATGGTTACCGAACACAAAGTCATCTTACTGTATGAAGAGTGGTCATCCTCATGAAATGGTATGGTCACCGAACACAAAGTCATCTTACTGTATGAAGTGTGGAATGGAGCCAACGAGACCTATGTTCGATGAAGCAGATTTTGATACACTGAATGCTCGTCGCCATAACGGGGTGAGAAACCCTGCCAGATCCCTCCAACCTCCATGTTCAGTCAAAACGACCCGTGGACACCAATGCACATTCCCATGCCAGCCGGGTAGTGATAAATGCAGAAGGCACTTGAATCCTTCAAGGATCGACCCTTATCAGCTTCCTCCACGCTGGCAGTCGATATTCAAACGCTCTGCAACGCTTAGGGGGCGTTCCGTCAAACGCTCTCGAACGCTTAGGGGCGTTCTGTCAAACGCTTAGGGGGCGTTCAGTCGAACGCTCTCGAACGCTTAGGGGGCGTTCAACAGCGATCAACGCTATAAATAAATGACATTCATTAAGATCACCGACCCCAAGCAACGTGAGGCGCTCGCTAGGGAATTGCAGGATCTCAAGCGAAGTATTCAGACTAGCAATATGCAGCATCGCCTCGACAATATCGGACTCGACCGCGACCTCGCCAGGATGTTCAAGCCCGTGGTGGAAGCTCAAAAGGAAGCGGCCTCGCAGATCACTAAAACGATCGAGGAACTGCCTGCGCCGATGCCTGCGCTACCTCACCCAACCGATTTAGCCCATCCATTAGCCATTGAACCACCTCAAGACACCCGCCTAGGCCCCCGGGCGACTCAGTATCTGCAGCTCAGCATGACTCCAGCAGCCGACCATACCTTTGGATTGAGGGTAGAGGACGATACCATCATGATCGGAAGTCGGCCCGTCACCTTCGATGGAGATGATATCTTCGTCGATGGCGTGCGCCACAAGGGAACCCCCGGTCTTTGGGAGCTCATTGTCAAGAAGCGCCCAGAATCGTTCGATCCCGAAGATTTGATGACCTATGGAGATATCCTGCGAACCTCGGGTGCCATGTACCAAGGAAACTCCGTTCTCTCGCGGACCCCCAAGTCGAACCGAAGTTACAAATGGAAGGAGATCGTTTCTCATCTCTACCGGCAAGACAGACATGGCTCCGGACTCCAAACGGTATTCTTACCGAAAGACCTCGATTCGTTGATAGATCGCCTCGAACTTTGCGCCGCCACCTATAAGGCTGGTAATAATGGGGTGCGCAACGAGATGGTGGCCATCCTCGATGCTATGAGGACGTTCGGTCACATCGACGACTCCTATTACAGAGAACTCCATCGCAGCCTTCTCCTATAAATAAATATACGATGCCATTGTTGATTAAGCACGGATATCGTCGAAAATACGTCGTCGGCGGGCGGGGGCTATTCGATACGGTCGCTAACTTGGCCGGACGCATATTCACCTCCTCAGCCGCGAAGACCTTGGGAAGCAAGGCCATGAGCGCCGCCACCAATGCCGCCCTGAAAGGGGTTGAAAAGGGGGCCTCCAAAGCTGTGGACTATATGATCGATAAGGCAACCTCGTCAAGCCAAGTAACCCCACGATGACTCCCCATCAGCAAGCTCGGTTGAACAATCTGATCTCGGGAAATAATTCCACGATGACCACCCATCAGCAAGCCCGGTTGAACGATCTAATTTCTGGAAGTGGTATTGCCACAATTCACGACTTTGTCCGCCGCTATAAATAAATATATCATGTCAAACATTCTCGACATCGTCGAACCCCTAGCTTTCGATGAAAGCCTCCAGGAATATCAAGTCCACGAATACGAACTTCAAGCCGGGGCTCAACTGAATAACGCCGGTGCTGAAATACGCATCAATATTGAGACCCAGGATCTCTTCCTTCATCCCGCTGAGAGTTACCTTTTGGTGGAAGGAAGGCTCCAGAAGAATGATGGGACCGCCTATGCCAATGCGGATCTCGTCTCGCTCGCCCACAACGGTATCATGTATCTGTTTCGAACCATCACTTACAGGCTCTCCGGTCAACAGATCGAGCACATCAACGACCCTGGCATCGCCACCACCATGCTAGGGATACTGACCTATCCCGACGATTTCTCCAAATCTCAAGGTCTCAACCAACTGTGGTTCAAGGATTCCACCGCTATCGCCGCCGCAGAGAACTCCGGTTTTGCAATTCGCCACGGGTATACCATCGTCAAACCTGCCAACAAGGGGTCGTTCTCCTTCGCCATTCCCCTGAAGCACATCTTCGGCTTTGCGGACGACTACGATAAGATCGTGTACGGGTTCAAGCATGAACTGTCTCTCGTGCGCGATTCGGATGCCAATGCCGTTCTGAGGGCTGCAGCCGTCAATGACCCGGCAAGAATCATCCTGAGTAAGATCTCCTGGTTCATTCCCCACGTCACCCCCTCTGATCAGGAGAAACTGCGGTTGTACAAGACCATCCAGAGCAAGGGTAAAATCGATTGCGGTTTCCGAATGCGACAGTGCGATTCCATAGCCGTCCCCGAAACGTCTCAGTTCAACTGGCGGTTGACAGCCAAGAGTGGTCGAGAGAAACCCAGATACGTCATCGTGGCCTTTCAAACCGGCAAGAGCAACGACCAGACCCAAAATGCTGCCGTGTTCGACCACTGCCGCTTGCGAAACATCTACGTCACTCTCAACGCTGACCGCTACCCCGCCGTAGACTTTAATGCAGGTTTCACCCAATATCCTTTCAGTCAAATTTCCCGATCCGTTTGGATCGAGAAATTTTACGTTCCTTCCTCTCATTTCATCACCAAATCGATCATCATCATTTCATTACCAAGCTGACTCTCTCCAAAATCCATCACCAAATTCTTCTATGTACGTTGCTTCAAAGGGTGAAAGTTCCTCCCCTCCCCGATTGTAGTCGTTGAGGTAAGGGGGTGCCCAGACTTCAAATGTCTTTCCTTCTTCGTTTTCGAGGGTCATGATGTATATTCCTTGCCCATCGGAGTGTAGAAATAACACATTAGAAAGAAGGAAAGATAGGGTAGATACAATGAACACTGAAACAGTAGGTTACAGTCTTGCCCAACTCCCCCAACCCGTATGCGAAGAGGTTGAGCTTACCCCCATCGAAGAGGAAGATTCTTACTCCAGGGAGGAGGTGGATGAAGATGAGGAAGAATACTTCGAATACAGCGAAGAGGACGAGGATAAGGCAGAAGAAGAAGACTTCTTCTGTGAAAGTGACTTCATAAGCGAATACGTCTTTCAGGAAAAAGTGATGACGAAGCTAATCAGGGAAGCCAGAAGATGGGAGGACCTGCCCACCTGGGTAATCTTTAGGATAATGGAGGTGGATGAATGGTGGGACGAAGGAATAAGAGAATACATCCTCACCCTGAAAAACGTAAAAGGAAAGACATACAAAGTCTGGGCACCCCACGAGCTCAACAATGACTATATGCATGACTTGAAAGGAATGTTCATTCGGAGCACGGGATACAAGCTGAGCAGTCAATATTATGTCTCATACGATCTGGTGAGGAAATGAGGGGTGAAATGAAGGGTGCAAAAAAAATTTCTCGATCCAAACGGATCGGGAAATTTTGCGTTCCCACCCCCCCAAGAGATTGGTTTTGCACCCCTCATTTCCTCACCAGATCGTATGAGAGGTACTGTTGCTTGGACTTCTTGCTCAGCTTGAATCCCGTGCTGCGGACGAAAGCTCCTTCCAAGGGAGTCATCTCTTTGCTGAGCGTGGGGCAAGCCCATACTTTGGATGTCTCTCCTTCTCTGTCTTTCAGGGTAAGGATTTTGCATTTCCCAAACTTACCATCCACTTCAATCACCTCCATGATTTTATAGATCACTCCGATGGGTAAGTCCTTCCATTTGATGGCTTCCTGATTCTGGTCCTGCACCTTTTCCTGAAAGGCACCTTCACTGATGAAGTCATCTTCCTTGTCCTGGGGCTGGGGCGTGTTGATGAAAGCAGTGTGTTCCACACTCATTCTTGTATTTACCTTGTCACACACTTGTCTTTAAGGTGTCCTAACTATCTTCAGGGGCGACTTGTCTGCCATGATTGTATTTACCCCATAGTTAATAGGAACCCCTCCCCGTTTGCATTTTTGGTCCGGATTGGCATTTCCAAGCAGGATTTTCCCTTAGTGCGGCAGAAACCCCCTTTGCACACTACTCACTTACCTACCGTATGAGCCGTCCTACATCACACTTACCTACGGCACTAGTTAGTCTTCCATCCACTTACCTATAGTATGAGTCGGTTCTCCGTCACACTTACCTACAGTATGATCTCGTCCTCAATCACACTTACCTACAGTATGAGCCGTCCTATACATCACACTTACGTACAGGATGAGCAGGTCCACCATCACACTTACCTACAGTTTGAGTTGTCCTCAATCACACACACCAGAGTGTGAGCAAGACCGCCATCACGCCTACAGTGTGAGCCGGTCCTCTCACAATTACCTACAGTATAAGCCGGTCTTCTATCACACTTACCTGCATGTTCAGTATGAGTCGGTCCTCTATCACACTTACCTACAGTATGAGTCGGTCCTCTATCACACTTACCTACAGTATGAGCCGGTCCTCTATCACACTTACCTACAGTATGAGCCGGTCCTCTATCACACTTACCTACAGTATGAGCCGGTCCTCCAGGTAATTGTTATTATATTGATTTATATATAGAAAATTTTACTCCGTTTTTATTTCAAGCCATTCAGACCGCAAACAGAATTCAATCCCTTTTTACTAAAGATGCTGCTACTTTGTCTAAAACAAGGATTATTCTATTTTTAGAACAATAATCTATAGGACTTAGATTGGACTCAACTGCTCTGCACTATTATTGTAAGGGGCGGATACAGGATTGTCGAAAGGGGGGGGGGGAGGGCATAAAAGGAGATATCGGAAAAGGAAGGCCACGGACACGTCTTTTACAGTGTTCAGTAACCTTTATTTGGTACAGTGTATAAAACAGAGATATCATAATATTAAACGAATTAGTACCGTTAATGCATTAATTTATGGCGATGACGAGCGGGAATTACATTATTGTCCTTGGCGCTGGTTGTTACCCTCCCTGTTCTCTTTTCTTTTCTTTCCTTTTTTAAGGGGGGGGGGGGCGTACGCCCATACGCCACCCCCACTCCCTGTATCCGCCACTGATTGTTACGCCCATACGCCACCCCCACCCCCCCTGGATCCGCCACTGATTGTTGCATTTAACTTGCTATTAAGAGCATATTTCGCCACATGAGTGTGTGCATATATAGCTCTGTCAAGCTAATTCGTGTTTTCATTCACAAATCCGAGCAATTTAAATGTTAATTACTTGAACAATTGTTACACGAGTGGAAACTTAAACTTACTTTTCACATTGCTGTCAGTTAACAGGGTGTTGATGTAAACGCGGCCTTCCACGAAGACACCCGACTTTAAGAATGAAATGAAGGAATTTACTACATTGTTTTGAACTACAGAGTGTAAAAAGAAAAAGCCATATACACACAAACTATTTAACTTAAAAACTATTAATATAAAAACTTTGTTTAGATTTATGATCAAGTACACATTATTTTTTTCAAGGTTTTTTTAGTTAGTATCCCGGAGTATTTTGGTGTGGGATGGAGTTTTAGGAATTCTGGCTCTTTAAGGTACTCGAGCTTTTGTTCGCTTTTTCCTTTCCAGCGACATTTTTCTTCTTGTGTTCAGAGGGGCTTCTTTGGCCGAGTGGTCAAGGTAGTTCGTCTACTATTAATCACGTAGTCTGTCAACACTGATTGTGGGTTCGATTCTCACTGCAGGCAGGGTGTACTCGACTCCAATCTTAATTGACAAGGATCGCCAGTTTTCGTACCGCAGGTCGGGGGTTTTCTCTGGGTACTCCGGCTTCCTCCCCCAATAAAAACTGGACGCCATGATATAGCTGAAAAATTGCTGAAAGTGGCGTTAAACACCATCAAACAAACATCAAGTCTCACAGCAGGCAGGGTGTACTCGACTCCAATCTTAATTGACAAGGATTGCCAGTTTTCCTACCGCAGGTCGGGAGTAAATAAAAACTGGATGCCATGATACAGCTGAAAAAATACTGAAAGTGGCGTTATACCCCATTCAAACAAACAAATCTTGTGTTCAGCAAATCCCATCTCAATCTTGCTGACCCAGGCGGAAGATCTGGTACTGCACTGTAACCAGAGCCAGGTTCAAGCTTCAGCGTGATGGCCTCAAAATTATATTTTGTTTATTAGGGTTACGGGAAGGTAGGCTTTGTACAGCGGTAAAGAGCATTAACACGTTCATTCTGCATGCCGAGAATTTTCTCAAGAAACCCCCTGACGAGTATATTTGTCGTTTTGGGAACTAACATCAGAGTGGCATTTTATTCCACAAATAATTAAATTAAACTTACGTCCCCATAACTCAAGCTTGATCCTTTCTTTGCGTTAATCTTCTAGTTGTGCTTCCAAGTTGAGCATCAGCTTGTTGTAAAGGTACTTACATTCTGCATTAAAGAATTCAACCTGTTTTTGACTACGTCTATTCGTTTGATGAACTCACTATGCTCAAACTGTATTGCTACAATTTCAGTTTCTATGTGACTGTGAAGGCGTTTAAAACATGTAACAATATCTTTAAAGTCTTTACACTCGTATTTTGATCTTTCTGTTGACATTTCAGTTGATTGTTTATTATTATGTTTACAAAATATCTGTGCTGCGGCGGGGGGCGGGGAACAAAACAAAACATTCCTGGTCTGTATTTATCTAGCTTCCTAAACTCACAAGTTCTCGCATTATTGTGCAGTTTACTGTTAAAATAGTTATATCCAGTTACGCTTTTAGGCAGCAGTTAGTAGAAAATTAGGATTGAAGTTTGCCACCAGTAATAACATCATGGCTATCATCCGGAAGTTACTCAATCACACTTACCTAAAGTATGATCTGATCCTCCATTTCACTGACCTATATCGCGCTGACCTACGTACAGCAGTAATCTAGTAGTCTTTTCAGTTAAGTCCGACTCGTACGGAAGCCTCAAAAGCCCAATAGTGCCAGGGTGTTCTAACTTGTTCTAACTTGTTTTTACGACTTAGCTAACTCGTTATAACGACTTACTAGCTATAACTCGTAATAACGAGTAAGCTAACTCGTTAGCTAATTTAGCTAAATTGTTATAACGAGTTAGCTATATCGTTATAACGAGTTACCTATGTCGTGACAACGATTAGCTAAGTCGTTATGACGAGTTAGCTATGTCGTTAAAACGAGTTAGCTATGTCGTTATAACATTGTTAGCTACGTCGTTATAATGAGTTATCTAAGTCGTTATTACGAGTTTCAGATAGTAATATTATATTAAGTTGATGAAAAGGTGGAGATACATGTATTTTTCTAGATATATCGTAAACTACTATTAGTAAAGACAAAGAAAAACATCTTTATTGCCGTTATTTATATTTCATCGTTTTGATAAAATGTTATTAGACATACATGACATACAAGTAAAAATTGTAGATAAATGTTATAATTTTAAATCAATTTGGATGCAATCGATCATATTCAAAGTTCGAATAAATACATGAAGTTGTCGTTTAATTTAAACTAACAGAGGTACTTAAAAAAATCCTTATTTATTAACAAACATAATATACTGACCCCGCTTGTTACACGCGTATGCCAAAACCCGCGTTCATATATATATAACAATGAAAACATAAAAAAAATAGTAACAAAAAAGGTATAAAATCAATTTGAAAAAGGAGTGTCTCGTACATGCAATTACGCACAAAAGCTACATTAATGTAACTCTTTTGAACATTGTTTTATATCGACGGAGCTACATTACTGAAGCTGTTGTACACAAGTTAAGCGGGTTTTTTTTGTATCTGAAGCATGTGCTATAAATATTTGATTAATAATTTATCAATGCATTTATTAAATTTAACAAAAACGGTATCATATCTCCCGTTCAGTGTAATTGTTTATAACTTGTATCATTTTAAGTGCATATATAAACTACACATAAAATGGACATGTTCCCTACGACAATGTCGGTTAAACAGCTCATGAGATAGCTGGTGTTCTTTTCTTATAAACCATTTGGACTTTTCTGTATGTTCCGATGTATTCGTAGCGACTTAAAAGAATAGTTATTTATTTTTTTTAATTAATTTATTAATTTATTAATTTATTAATTTATTTATTTTTACTTTTTAACTGACGACTAAATTTCAGTCATGACAGTGTATAATATTTAAAAAATCAGATCCTCTTTAATGCAATATTGTATCAGTCAATCAATCATGTCTTTATTTCCTCCATTAAAGAGATTCCATGACAATATATTACATACAAGGTAGTTATATATACAATCAGTAATATCACGAGTTTATAAATATGCAAAAAAAAACAAAATTCATTTAGTACATTAACAAATCAACCATACACAAAATACAAAGTGTTTAAACAGAAGTTAAATGTTCTTATTCTAACCCTTTAGGTACGAAATCCACCGATGACATTGCATGTCACTGAGTTAATCGTTTGTACAAGTCAGTCGATTTCATTATATGCGCATAGCAGAGTGAGCGGAGGCTGTCAAGTTCCAAGTCCGTTAATACAGTTACCGGCACTTTTCCAAGGTATTTACAGAAGAGTGTTCCACTACTGTATCGGAAAGTTCAACATAGAAATCGAGGTGGAAGTTTTCAATGATTAAATCTGATAATGTGTCGCATAAATGTTTTGTGCAAGAGCAATCGCATGTTGTATGAACCATTACATCGGTAAATGCGTTTCCACATATAAGACAAGTTTTCATATTTTCTTTAGAGTTGTAATCCAAAGTTTAGCTATTAGGAACGCTCTTTGTAGATCTATTGCCGACCAAGGATATTTCTATATATACGCATGCAATGTTAATTGAATTATGAATACAATAGAACCTTGTGAAACCTTGGTCAGCACTCACACGAGAAGTCCAATTTTCCTGTTGCGTTATGTAAATAGCAGTTTTGACTAGTTGTTTTCATTCCTTTTTTGCCGGGTAACTGTCCAGAATTGACATACTTAATAGCAGTGTCAAATAGTCTGTATTTATGTAAGATATTAAACAGGTCAGGTATAATCCCATATGACGTATGTAACCGGTATCAAGCAAATATGTGTATAACCGAAAAAGAAAAACTTTCTTTGGTAAAATGTTACAATCTAGGCTGCACAGTTTTCCAAACAGCAAAAGTTTACGTTTTGCGATTTCACATGTTATTGGAGTAAGTCCTACCATGCTGTCGCACATATCTGAACTTGTTCTTATTGGTAATCTTTGTACGGTCTTCACGATCATATGCTCGAATCGAATAAGAACAGCGACATCTGTGACTACGCAAATAACACCACATTTCACTTCTTGACCTTAAAATGGAAATTGACTATTACAAAAAATTATAGAAAATGTCTTTATAAATCCTCTCAATTCCAAACATTTCAATTCGTGCGGTCTATGTCTGCCGCCATACAAGACAAGGCATTAAAGTCGCCAGCTATAATAATATCACCATAATGTTCATAATAGCTAAATATATCATCAAGAGCGTTTAACACCTCTCTATAGGTTTCAATTGAGGAATCAGAGGGTAAGTATGTACCAAATAAAAATATAGGTTTAACATTATTAGTTCTAAGTTTGATTCCTACTATTCTGTCGAAGACTATGTTATCTATTTCAGTAACAGAAAATTGTAATGTCTGTTTAAACATAATTGTTACACCACCTTTGCCATGTGTACAATTGTAATTATCACTTACTTTATCTGATATGGCAATGGATAAATATCTATTATCTATATTATTTAATTACGAAAATGAAGTTGGTTTAAGCTTGTGTTCACTGATTATAACGATATCTAGACTTAGAGAAGTAAGCAGATTTGCAAGATACAAGGTAGAGGACATTATTCCTCTTACATTCCAACAAAACATTTTTATTTCAAAGGACATATTGCATACCATTAAGATACATAACAGTAACCCTGTCATAAGCTTTATTTTGTTTTTGTGCAACTCATTATCGTTTGTTGGATTCATCGTCGTACAATCTGTTAGACCTTTCACGGTTTCTTAACCATCTTCGACAACGTACTCCTGCTAGCCAGAAATTTGGCGATTGCAATAGGTCGACGGATTCCTTTGAGATATTCAGTTTTGCAGACGTGAAAGATGGGTTATATATCCAGTGGAAAATTTGCAGATGAGTTACCTTGACACCTTTTTCTTCAAGATACGCTAAAATACCAATACGAGTAGATTTATCACTGATGTTGGAGAGATAAAAGCGAGCAGCACGACTTCGCGTTACGCCTTCAAAACAGTCACCACTGGTTTCCATGAATTTTAATTCTGGATAGTTGTTCTAATGTTCTGGATAGTTCTAGGGTTCTGGATAGTTGTTCTGGGGTTATGGAAAGTTGTTCTAGGGTTCTGGATAGCTGTTTTATGGTTCTGGATAGTTCTAGGGTTCTGGATAGTTGTTCTAATGTTCTGGATTGTTCTAGGGTTCTGGATAGTTGTTCTAATGTTCTGGATAGTTCTAGGGTTCTGGATAGCTGTTCTGGGGTTATGGAAAGTTGTTCTAGGGTTCTGGATAGTTGTTCTAGGGTTCTGGATAGTTGTTATAATGTTCTGGATAGTTGTTCTAGGGTTCTGGATAGTTCTAGGGTTCTGGATAGTTCTAGGGTTCTGGATAGCTGTTCTGGGGTTATGGAAAGTTGTTCTAGGGTTCTGGATAGTTGTTCTAGGGTTCTGGATAGTTGTTCTAATGTTCTGGAAAGTTGTTCTAGGGTTCTGGATAGTTGTTCTAGGGTTCTGGATAGTTGTTCTAGTGTTCTGGATAGTTGTTCTAGTGTTCTGGATAGTTGTTCTAGTGTTCTGGATAGTTGTTCTAGGATTCTGGGTAGTTGTTCTAGGGTTCTGGATAGTTGTTCTAATGTTCTGGAAAGTTGTTCTAGGGTTCTGGATAGTTGTTCTAATGTTCTGGATAGTTGTTCTAGTGTTCTGGAAAGTTGTTCTAATGTTCTGGATAGTTGTTCTAGGATTCTGGGTAGTTGTTCTAGGGTTCTGGATAGTTGTTCTAATGTTCTGGAAAGTTGTTCTAGTGTTCTGGAAAGTTGTTCTAGGGTTCTGGATAGTTGTTCTAGGATTCTGGGTAGTTGTTCTAGGGTTCTGGATAGTTGTTCTAATGTTCTGGATAGCTGTTCTAGTGTTCTGGATAGTTGTTCTAGTGTTCTGGATAGTTGTTCTAGGATTCTGGGTAGTTGTTCTAGGGTTCTGGATAGTTGTTCTAATGTTCTGGATAGTTGTTCTAGGGTTCTGGATAGCTGTTCAGTTCTAGGGTTCTGGATAGCTGTTCTAGGGTTCCGAATAGTTTTTCTACTGTTCTGGATAGTTGTCCTGGGGTTCTGGATAGTTCTAGGGTTCTGGATGGTTTTTCTAGGGTTTTGGATAGCTGTTCTAGGGTTCTGGATAGTTGTTATAATGTTCTGAATAGTTTTAGTGTTCTAGAGTTCTGGATATATGTTCTATGTTTCTGGATATTTGTTGTAGGGTTCTGGATAGATCTAGTGTTCTGTATAGCTGTTCTATGGTTCTGGATAGTCGTTCTATGGTTCTGGATAGTTATTCTAGTGTTCCGGATAGTTGTTCTTGAGTTTTAGATAGTTCTAGGGTTCTTGGTAGTTGTTCTAGTGTTCTGAATAGCTGTTCCTTTTTTCTGGATAGTTGTTCTAGTAGGTCAGTTGAAGTATAAATCTTGAAATCAAATAGATATAAATAAGCAGGTAGCCAATATATTTCGAAGCGAGAGAAACGAGATAACCGCATTTGACCGGTTTGTACAATTTTGTGTTTAGGGACCGACCATTTAACTTGCAGGCAAAAATATTTTGGAAGCAGTGGGTAAGAAAAAAATATTCTGTAGAAGGATTTCTGCTATATAAAATAATGCTAATAATGAAAAAAATATTCTGTCTCGACGCCTTCACATAATAAATATTTCTGACCAAAACAAAAAACCAAGCCCCCCTTTCAAGTTAAATGGTCCGTCCCTTTGTTTCGTGTATTTTCTCATTTGGCTAATTGAATCCTATCTTAAGTTTAACTAAAACGGAATTCAAGTGCTGTAAGGATCCCTCTTCTAAATCTAAATAATTTACATTGAGGGATTATAATTTTTAGTTAATGCAATATAAAACTTATATGCATTCTTAATAAGGGTCAAGGTTCACATAAAAACCAGACAAAACACATCGTAGGATAATCCTAATAGTTTTTAACATATCATAATCCTCCGTCTCAAACTCCTCCCGTATAAGTTAATTGGAACATGTGATAATATATGTAATTATGTTTCCGTTTAAGATTAAGGAATAAATGTCATCAAAGATACCAAGGTTAATAGAATTTATTACGCCAGACGCGCGTTTCCTCTTATCAAGACTCATCAATGGCGCTCAAAACCAAACAACATTAAAAATCCAAATTATTAAGATGTTGTAGAGCTTTAATCACCAAACATTACATTACGTTAAAAGTGCGAATTGCTCAAAAATGCCGACAAAATCTCTTCAAAAATAATGCAATACGGATTGTTGTAGAAATTATTGATATAAATAAACGTGTTAATGTCAACACTGGTCAAATTATCTTTTTATATAGCACTTAGCGTATTATACCTTCGTCAGTAAAAATGATATTTTGTCGTTTTAAGTGTACCTGTAATACATTCAATGTTATGCATCGCATCACACCACGATGTTCGTTTACATTGAAACGATGGATGGCATAGAACTCCGGAACATATGAGGCAAATATTAAGAAATTACGGGTTAATAAATGTCAGTTTTAAATGTGAAGCGTACACGTCTCTCACGTCGTCTGTAGTAGGAGGCTGTGGCAGAATGTACCAGGGATTTTTCTATCTTTTTTTCAAATGGGGCCTGGGCCCCTCTTTATTGGGAAAACTACGACGTAAACGCCGCAATTGTTAAAACAGTCTTAAATCTTAATAAAGTGAACACATTGCGTTTTAGCATCAATGTTTTTAATGAAAATGTTTCTGTTCTGTTAATTAATCAAGAATGATAAGATGGAATGTATAAGCCTGACCCTAAAACTGACAAATTCGAAACAGTTGTCATAAAGAGTTTGGAAAAAATTAGCAAAATTTACTTTTGCAGCCAACTGTTGTGACACCATATTTAAAAGAAGAAAAATTTCCTGGAATCTTGATACGTGTTTTTCACCGGATTCAGTACATCGAAATATTTATATGTACACGAACAAGAAGATTATTCAATACAATAGTTTATTATAATTTGTTTCTGTCTTTGTTGAGTTTGTTCGAACTGGGACCATACTGGGAAGGTTCCCAGTGCTCGACCCACAGAGCATCCCAGCGCGTCCCTGGGTAGCGGATAGGGGAGACCCTCTCGTTGGGGGTTGTCATGTTATAATACGGACCATAGTCTGTAACATGTTTGGAGAGTGCCACGCTCCTTGCACGAAAAAGATCCCTTATGTAGATTTCGAAAAAGAGTAGGCTCATTGTAGCCGCTACAAAAGGCTAAATTCTCCGACCCTCCATACATCTCCAGTGGCTGTCAAAATTTTGTTCCCTGTGTCCCATCCCGTCCCTTTTTCAATTGATGTATTGTTTGTTAACTTGTTCGCGTCCTGAATATGGCTGAAATACTGCTCGCTGGACGTAAAGCAAACATCCAATCAATCAATCAATCTTACTCAAACTCACAACGTAACTGTTGACACGGTGTGCCAGTAGTAGATCTTCTTTCGTACACTTATAGGCTAGATTTTTGAAAATTGTTGGTCTTCTGTCGGTCTATCTTCAGATCCGTAGTTATTATACATGTCGCACATATTTTTATTAATCTGAGTTGACCAACACAAATCGTATCCACAACCGTAGACGTTCTGATAAGTTTATTAGTACTTTATACTTAAATACAGCGGATTAAAGAACTGAAGAACACATTAGTTCAGCAAATAAATTGTTTCACTTTCTGCTCCCTACACCAGGACTCTGTCATAGATCCCGGTCTCGGCGGCTCGTCATATTATTGTGTCTAGCCCCTAAACACGAAATCATGGCTCCGCCCCAAGTATACAGTTTATGTTAATCTATAAAGTATATTTATATATTTAGTCCCATTGACCTACTATGACAAATAACAAGTAATCCAATTGATCACGCAGGGAGTCACAATCCGTAGTAAAACATTATACAAACTTATGTGTTTCCATTAACGACACCCGTAGCGTTTCCGTTAAGTCACATATCAGAGTAAGCTAAAGTTCTGGGTGCCGTTTCATAAAGCGATCGTTAGCTTAATGTGCACGTTATCCCATTTAAATGAATCCAGTAATTTACATATACCATATACCTTCCCAAGATGCAACACGCCATTCAGTTTCGCGGTTCTCAATGTTTTTCATGTAATAAACGTTATTAAAAAGGGACACGAATGTCAATTAATACACAACCCACAGCAGGTTATTAAAACGGCAATAACTATCATCACGTATCAATAATGTTTGATTTTAAACACTAAATTGATTTAAAAGAATGGTGACAATGTCAAAATATATCAAGATCGACCAAGTCTAATTATATATGCAACTTCTTTAGGACATCAAAGTGCCTGGAGTTATGCACTCCCGCTCTGCTACATTGCTACATTACGAGTAATGGGACTAAATTCGTAAAAAAACAAGCGATGGAACGATTATTCGTTCTTATCGGGGATGGCGAGGGATGGGAAGAATTCATTTCAGACAAAGTTCTTATTTACTTTGGGAGGTACTTGTATTTGAAGACGAAAAGTGTGTACTATTGTAGATTTAAGAAGAATGAACATTTATTGGTTGAGAAAACATATGTTTCCTCGTCAATAGTAGGCTTTATCAGAATAATAACAAAGTAATTGTATGTGGAATTGACAGACTAATGTAGTTTCGGAAGTTTGTAATTCATTACTGATTGCACTCGGCTGACCTTTTGTAAAACATATCATTTTGTTTTTAATTTTGAAAATTGAAGGAACATGAACAATACAAGATTTAAATTTCAGGAATCGCAATCAAACTGAAGACGAATTTGAACCTACCAACCCATCTTTCCAACCTGTAGTTAAGGTTGTCATCTGTTATTAATCACCGGAGTGTCAACATTTATGTTGCAAATTCGAGTCTTATGTTGTGGACTCCAACCTTACTGGACAAGCATTGCAACTTCTCCTTCTGAAGTTTGGGAATCTCTCCTGGCTACCCATTATTAACCTGATATATCTGAAATTGGCCTAAATTGTCGTAAAACCTAATTCAGACGAAAGAAACAAAAACAAACAAATCAACTAGTCCGGTCATGGAATTTGCTATTCTAGTACACGTTTATTCCAATGAAGAGACAAGTGGCGATATATTGGACTGAAATCTGTCTAATTATCTCTGATATTGCTTCGTCCAATCATATTCAAGGAATTTTAATAGCTTTGTTTTATTTCTTTAAGACAAATTCAACTTCCTCTATTCAAATAAAAGTTTGTATAATATTGTTTCTTATATAAATTTCTACACTCGAGTCCGGTAATTCCGCCCGTCCGGTAAATCCGCCCACATTCAGTAACGTTAATTTCCGTAAGAACTGTAAACTTCGTCTGCAAAGTGTTGTCAACAGTCCGATAAAAGACTGAAAATCTTCGAATTTCATTGCAAGGTATTAAGTAAATATAAAATTATGATTATGCAACTAGTATTGAAGAAAAAATTACCCCCTGTTGAAAGAAATATTCCAAACGACAAATAAAACCCCGCAGGAAGCACATGTTTCGATGTTTTAGGATCATCTCATTAATATGCATAAACGGATTTACCGGACAAGGTCACACACGATGCAAACGCAGGTAAGTCACATGTTTCCTTAATTTGCATGGTGTTTAGCAATTTTTTTCGTTAAAAAAGCTAACAGGCATACAGTTCAGTATCTATTTTAAATATTTATTTAAAAATATCGAAAAAATAATTTTTGTGTTACTGCAAATCGCAAACTTTATGCTTAGGTGGGCGGATTTACCGGACGGCATCGTATTTCACGCTGATGTCCTAAATCAAATAACTGTCGTTATTGACAAAGAAGAAACAACGGTGGAATTTGTAGACACAGAAGAAAAACTGGTACGTCAACACGGTTCTGTTAGGTCAAAATATATTCAGTGATATTACTTATAGCTATTGTTTGCTCATCAATCATCGTAGGCAGGTAGAGCCACGAACAGATGTGGCAACGCTGTTTTGTAAACGATATGTATTATAATTTGTACAAATCACTTAAAAACAATGGAATTAAAATTCAATCTTTTACTTTCTTAACCCCTTTTTGTTATTTCGCGTCATAATAAAAAGGGGGATCAAGTAAAAGATTTAATTTTAATGAGATTAAGCTTCAATATTATTTGCAGTAACAATCACATGTAATAATAATTACTGTCTGTTATAATAATAACACATAACTTTCCAATAATTTGGAGTCGAGCACACCGTACAAACAATGAGGCTCAAACTTCAGTTATAATAATAAGGATGTGGCACGTCACGTTAAATAAGAGTGTTGCGTGTCACGTTAAATCAGAAGATAACAAGACGTGATAAAACGTCTGACAATGAAAACCAAGCACGTCAATAAACACCAAAAATAGAACTGGAAGAAATTCCAATAAACTAGAACAAAAACCAGAATCAAAGATGAGCAGTACAGAGCCATATAAAATAAGGAGTTACCTCAGGTGCTCCGGAAAGGACAGCAGATCCTGCCCTTTATGAAGCGTCGTAACGTGCATATTAAAATGTTAACTAATATGCCATCAAACACCTCGGTGATTGTTGTTGACGTAGGATACTCAGAATCATTTGCGTGGGGATTGTTGTAGAACCTCGGTGATTGTTGTTGACGTAGGATACTCAGAATCATTTGCGTGGGGATTGTTGTAGCACCTCGGTGATTGTTGTTGACGTAGGATACTCAGAATCATTTGCGTGGGGATTGTTGTAGCACCTCGGTGATTGTTGTTGACGTAGGATACCCAGAATCATTTGCGTGGGGATTGTTGTAGAACCTCGGTGATTGTTGTTGACGCAGAATACCCAGAATCATTTGCGTGGGGATTGTTGTAGAACCTCGGTGATTGTTGTTGACGTAGGATACTCAGAATCATTTGCGTGGGGATTGTTGTAGAACCTCGGTGATTGTTGTTGACGTAGGATACCCAGAATCATTTGCGTGGGGATTGTTGTAAAACCTCGGTGATTGTTGTTGACGTAGGATACCCAGAATCATTTGCGTGGGGATTGTTGTAGAACCTCGGTGATTGTTGTTGACGTAGGATACCCAGAATCATTTGCGTGGGATTGTTGTAGAACCTCGGTGATTGTTGTTGACGTAGGATACTCAGAATCATTTGCGTGGGGATTGTTGTAGCACCTCGGTGATTGTTGTTGACGTAGGATACCCAGAATCATTTGCGTGGGGATTGTTGTAGCACCTCGGTGATTGTTGTTGACGTAGGATACCCAGAATCATTTGCGTGGGGATTGTTGTAGAACCTCGGTGATTGTTGTTGACGCAGAATACCCAGAATCATTTGCGTGGGGATTGTTGTAGAACCTCGGTGATTGTTGTTGACGTAGGATACTCAGAATCATTTGCGTGGGGATTGTTGTAGAACCTCGGTGATTGTTGTTGACGTAGGATACCCAGAATCATTTGCGTGGGGATTGTTGTAAAACCTCGGTGATTGTTGTTGACGTAGGATACCCAGAATCATTTGCGTGGGGATTGTTGTAGAACCTCGGTGATTGTTGTTGACGTAGGATACCCAGAATCATTTGCGTGGGGATTGTTGTAGAACCTCGGTGATTGTTGTTGACGTAGGATACTCAGAATCATTTGCGTGGGGATTGTTGTAGCACCTCGGTGATTGTTGTTGACGTAGGATACCCAGAATCATTTGCGTGGGGATTGTTGTAGCACCTCGGTGATTGTTGTTTACGTAGGATACTCAGAATCATTTGCGTGGGGATTGTTGTAGAACCTCGGTGATTGTTGTTGACGTAGGATACCCAGAATCATTTGCGTGGGGATTGTTGTAGAACCTCGGTGATTGTTGTTGACGTAGGATACTCAGAATCATTTGCGTGGGGATTGTTGTAGAACCTCGGTGATTGTTGTTGACGTAGGATACCCAGAATCATTTGCGTGGGGATTGTTGTAAAACCTCGGTGATTGTTGTTGACGTAGGATACCCAGAATCATTTGCGTGGGGATTGTTGTAGAACCTCGGTGATTGTTGTTGACGTAGGATACCCAGAATCATTTGCGTGGGGATTGTTGTAGAACCTCGGTGATTGTTGTTGACGTAGGATACTCAGAATCATTTGCGTGGGGATTGTTGTAGCACCTCGGTGATTGTTGTTGACGTAGGATACCCAGAATCATTTGCGTGGGGATTGTTGTAGCACCTCGGTGATTGTTGTTGACGTAGGATACTCAGAATCATTTGCGTGGGGATTGTTGTAGAACCTCGGTGATTGTTGTTGACGTAGGATACCCAGAATCATTTGCGTGGGGATTGTTGTAGCACCTCGGTGATTGTTGTTGACGTAGGATACCCAGAATCATTTGCGTGGGGATTGTTGTAGAACCTCGGTGATTGTTGTTGACGTAGGATACTCAGAATCATTTGCGTGGGGATTGTTGTAGCACCTCGATGATTGTTGTTGACGTAGGATACCCAGAATCATTTGCGTGGGGATTGTTGTAGAACCTCGGTGATTGTTGTTGACGTAGGATACTCAGAATCATTTGCGTGGGGATTGTTGTAGCACCTCGGTGATTGTTGTTAACGTAGGATACCCAGAATCATTTGCGTGGGGATTGTTGTAGCACCTCGGTGATTGTTGTTGACGTAGGATACTCAGAATCATTTGCGTGGGGATTGTTGTAGAACCTCGGTGATTGTTGTTGACGAAGGATACTCAGAATCATTTGCGTGGGGATTGTTGTAGCACCTCGGTGATTGTTGTTGACGTAGGATACCCAGACTCATATCCGTTGAGATTGCTGGAGCACCTCGGTGATTGTTTTTGACGTAGGATACCCAGAATCATTTGCGTGGTGATTGCTGTAGCGCCTCGGTGATTGTTGTTAATAATAATAATAATATAATAATAAGCTTTATTTTACGTCGACATGCAAAGCAACACAAGATATAATGAGCTTTTGACCGACTAATTACATAATTCATACAGAAAACATACAAAGTCTAAACAAACACAGTATCAAAAGCGACTGGCATAGCATATGTAGTACACAATAAAAAAGTTACATAGCAATTTAAAGCAGCTCAATTAAAGAAACAAGGTTAAAAAAAAATATATAAGCATTAAGTTATGAGATCAGCAATGCAAAGTTGTAAAACATAAAGTTAAAAGAAGCAATCAGCACATGTCAAAGCATAATTAAAAGACAAGTAGACACATAAAATAAGAGACAAGCAAACAACAAAAGCACAATAAAAAGCACACAGCGCAAATTCATATAAAACACTATCTACATGGTTACACAGGTTTTATATAAATACAAATAATAACTAAAATAACACACATATGAAATAAGAGTAAGCTATGTATTGTAGCAGATAAGCCTGAGATTATTAATTATTATTGCTTGTTATTGCTCACAAATTCGACATTGGCAATTTTTCCCCTCCCAGGATTTCAAAATATTTTTAAACTGATTGAAATTTCGAATTTGTCTAAAATGCTTAGGTAATTCATTCCACAATACAGCTGCTTAGTATCTAAAACTGTTCTTACCATATGTAGAAGTATTGACTCGAGGTATATCTATAATTATATCTACAGTTTTTAAAAATTACCAGATCCTGTAAGCATGGTGGTGACAACTTGTGCACAATTTTAAAACATTCGCCTAATCGCGATGGTACCCTGACTCTAACAGGTAATCATAAGACATACTGTAGTCATCATATATAAAACGTAAAGCCTTCTCTTGTATCTTTTCTAGCTTGTCAGTGTTTTTCTTACTACAGAAATGCCAGGCAAGTGGGCAAAAATTGAAATTTGATAAAATAAAAGTATGAAAAAAAGAGTTTATTTAGTTTAGATAAATAACAGCCAATGCGCTTTAAAAAATACAGATGGTAGCCGTTATTTATCTGTCAAAGAAGCAATACAGCTGGTGGCCGTAATTTATTTGTCAATGAAGCAATACATCTGGTGGCCGTAAATTATCTGTTAATGAAGCAATACAGATAGTGTTCGTAATTTATCTGTCAATAAAGCAATACAGATGCTCGCCGTAAATTATCTATCAAAATTTAGCAATACAGATTATCTGTATAAAAGCAATATTGTACAGCCGGTGGCCGTTATTTGACTTCCAATGAAGCAATACTGCTGGATGTCGTAATTTATCTGTATAAAAGCAATACCGTACAGCTGTTGGCTGTAATTTATATGTCAATGAAACAATACAGCTGGTGGTCGTTATTTATCTGTCAATGATGCAATACAGCTGGTGGCCGTAAATTATCTGTTAATGAAGCAATACAGATGGTGGTCGTAATTTATCCGTCAATAAAGCAATACAGCTGGTGGCCGTAATTTATCTGTCAATGAAGCAATACAGCTGGTTGCCGTAATGTATCTGTCAATGAAGCAATACAGCTGGTGGCCGAAATTTATCTTTATAAAAGCAATACCGTACAACTAGTGGCCGCAATTTATCTGTCAATGAAACAATACAGCTGGTTGTCGTAATTTATCTGTCAATAATTCTAATATGATTTGCATATTTAGAAATACGTTTATTTGATTGGTCTAGATTACTTCCGGTTGAGGTTTTTAACGAAATATATTTTTTGATAAATGAAGTTAACTCCATTTATTTTAGGATAAACGACGTTGACCGAACTATTTTTAGCGTAACCAATGTAAACCACGCCGGGTATTCGGACACACAGAACAGGGTGGAACACAAAAGAACGGGTGAGGTGGATGAAAACATCGTGTTCAGGTAGGTGTGTAATTTTCATTCTGAACGTATTGAAATAGGATTAAAGACAGAAATAAGTTAATGCAGCCTTTTGTATGTCCCTGAACTACTGGTACACCGAGTATTGTCTGTTTTTACTGGAGAAATAATCCACGGGAACGTCATGAACACGGAAATTACTTCGGAAAAAGTAGACTTCCAACTTTCGTTGATTGTAACTTCTCGCGAAATGCAAGTTACAAAGTCTTTTTGGTCAATATAGATACCACAATGCATACTTGATTATCTGTGAAGAATTGAACTTCTAACTCGACGTATTTAGCACAGTATTCTTCATTATCCAAACATAGTTAGCGAAATTTTGACACAACGGACCGCGGGTGATTCGAGATGAAGACCACTAAAAACGCGGGTGTTGGACACACAGAACATGGCGTTAACTAGCAATGACCTGGTATTAAAGAAGTGTCTAATCACTGTTTTATTTAGTTTTCTGTGTCCAAATGTTGTAGAACACCAGTTTAAGTCATGTTAGTCCTATATCTTTGTTATAGAATACATTTTATGTGCACTTACGTATACTAAGTTAACCTCATTTCCCATTGGTTCGTGCAATATAAGTGTCTGTATTTAAGCGTTTCGATGATCAGATGAAGAATGGTCTATAATTGTTTCTAAGCAAGTTTCTTTTACGCCAATAAAAACATTTAAATATAATATTAGTGGATTGACTTGACATAAACCCAATATAAGGACAAGGCTTAGAAACCATGGAAACGGAGTATAATGGCGAGGCTCTGCCCAATCTTCCCAGTTTCGTGCCGAGTCCTTATATTGTGTTTATGCTAAGTCAATATACTAATATTATGTTTATCCTGCAATCTATCCTAAAACATTTCCTCCTAAAAAATTTTGTAATTGTATCCTTATTAAGCCTATACACATAGTGCGCAGTATTTTGGTAATCAACATGATTGACGTAAATTGAGTGATGTTTCAAGAACGATTTCTGCTTTTCAAGGTGAATAATGAATACAAAAGTAATGCACGTAACAAGTTTAGTAAAACATTATCAACAGAAATACAACAAGATACTATTTTCAATATCACATAAGTTGTACTGTATTACGAAACTCGTCGATTCGGCGTACAAACTTTTCCTGTATGTTTAATGGCGATCGCACATATATTCGCTGATTGTCATTAAATATACAGGTTATTTGTACTAGCCTTAGAAACAGGTAGGAATGCGAGGTTCTATCGAGAATTTCTTACCTGTTTCGCGGCGAGTACAAATAAACTTTATATTTTCCGACAATGTACGAATATTGTTTTTATTCTGCAACCAGAAAATCCATTTTATACAAATGAAAAGCATTAAATGTGCACTTTAACCGATTTTTGACTTGAAATTTTCGGCGCGTAATCATGTGATAGCCTGACGTCACAAACAAATATCGTATTTGACAACATGCCGTAAACCAGAACAGAATACTAAATATCGTTAAAAGTAAGGACAGGGCACCAGGAGCCGACGTCATTATTTACAATTTTAATATGACGTCCTTCATACGTTTTGGCCCGCTATTACGTCACAATTAGAATTCCGACGTCATATGAAACATCGGAACATCTCTAGGCCATTTCGGTCAAGGGTCGGGAAATAACCGAGGTGATCCGATATATGAAAATAGCAAAAACTCCGGCCGAACAGCAAGAGCCGAAAGTCAAGGGACAGTTACAAATCCAGATATAGACAAACGCAATACAAAAACCAAAACAGATCAGTAAGCAGTGTCTGTCTCTAATTAGACACCCATCGAGTTACTTATTGTCATGTCTAGGGAAAAGTCAAATCCAGGAATAGGAAACACCATGACGCAGCGAAAATGTCAGATCGTATTTGAGACACTGATTTCCCATAAGGATCAATTAAGTCATGGTGACGACCATAGAACTTCTGAACAGATAACACCAACCTAGGTACAACAAACCCTTGTTTGAGTAGTTTAGCAGTCAACAGCAGTGATCGGTCAAGAAAATCGGAATACCTATCCCAGGATCTAGAATAACGTATAAGTTGTGAAATGGACACACCATACGCTGGAGCTGCTGGAATGTTGCTATCAATAAACGGGAACTTGAAAATAAGAAAGTTGAAGTCATCACGTTTGTACGGTAGAGTCTAGTTTGTAGTTGTCCTGAGTCTATTTCTAGAAAAAGGTCTAGAAAAGTAAGAGGCTGACAGTGTATTGGTGGTATCTTCAATGTCAAGATCGCAGGGTAAATTGAATGTAAATAGTCACCAAATTTAGCATTGTTGAGGGACAAAACATCAGCAATATAACGGAATGTTAAATTAAAGGTCTGGGCCAGTGTCTTTTCTTTCTTCTTCAGCAGGCCTTCTGGGAACTCAGCCTCATAAGAGTACAAAAACGGGTCGGCGAGGAGAGGAGCACAATTAGTACCCATTGGAATACCAACAGTCTGTTGAAAAACATGTCAACCAAACATGACGAATATGTTGTCCATCAGAAAATCTAACATATGACAGATTTGGTCTTCAGTATTATATTTAGAGTCATTTATGACGAAGTAAGTTCTGTCATATACGCTTAAATGCAATTTTGTTAAGATTTCTCAATATTTATTTGCTTAAAAGGTAAGTATATTCAATAAAATGACGAGAATATATATGTATGTCAATTTTATTTGCTTTAACATACTGCTGGGGGATATCTCTTATTAGTTTCAAAAAGCGTCCTCTTAGAGCCGCTGCGAAATTTTAACTCATTTGTTATACATATTAGAATTGAAATAGATTATTGCAATTGGTATCTATGCGAATTAGAACATGGTCAGACCTTATATTTTTCTTCATTTTATACCTCGCTGACAAATATATGGTCTGACCATGTTCTAACTAATTCGCAATAATCTATTTCTTAAATAAAGCTTTGCTTATTCGTAGTGTCGTATTTGTATAGTTGAACCGGTAGTTGCAAAATAATTAGACATTCATGGTCTGGATTTGCAGGGTTGCGCCATAATACTTTGAATTTAGCCTGTTTGAAGTGTCTGTTTTAGAAGAGAAAAAACCAACACAGATGAAAATAATATATTTATTTATGGATTAAAACAAAAACACGTATTTGCGCGAATGCAACATTCCGATTTGTTTACATTTGGCAAGAAAGGTCAAACAAGTACATTACTGCAATACACAAAAGTAGTTCTTAAAGTGGGCGTGGCTGAAACTCGTTTCATAGCCAGTGGCAGTGAAACACATACAAAATTTAAGCTGCTCTAATCGAAGGATTGCAGGATTGCAGGATAAACTATTCCTGAAAAGAAAATATACGGTTGCTCATTACAATAATAGAAAGGGACGAACAGTTACAATAAAAAAATATATGCATTTTCACCCGGTTCGTTGTGTTCTCTAAGGAGCACACACCCGCGTTCCACAGTGCCCTCACCCGCGGTCCGCTGTGTCAAAATTCCGCCAAGTATGTTTGGTTACTGAAGAATACTGTGCTTAATACGTCGAATTAGAAGTTCAACTTTTCAAAGATAATCAAGTATGCATTGGGGTATCTATATTGACCATAAAAACTTTGTAACTTGCTCTTCGCGAGAAGTTACAATCAACGAAGGTTGGAAATATACTTTTTCCGAAGTAATTTCCGTGTTCATGACGTTCCTGTGGATTATTTCTCCAGTAAAAACAGACAATACTTGGTGTACTAGTAGTTAAGGGACATACAAACGGCGTTATAAACTTATTTCTGTCTTTAATCCTATTTCAATACGTTCAGAATGAAAATAACACACCTACCTGAACACGATGTTTTCATCCACCTCACCCGTTCGTTTGTGTTCCACCCTGTTCTGTGTGTCCGAATACCCGGCGTGGTAAACAAAGATGGCGGCTTTCAATATCGAAAGTAGCGATCAACTTACAAATTATTTGTTTGATGAATTATCATTAATGATTTGTTAAATTTAAAACTTTCCTTGTGTTCGATACAGAAAATAAGGTTACAGATTGATGTAAAACTAAAAATTGTGTTTATTAAAATCAGAAAATGGCTTATGGAAATAATTAAACAAAATATTCATACGTTCAGTCAATCCCGCTACCAAATACACAAGAAATATGAAGTTGAGAAACACGTTAGATAAATAAATTTCTTAATGCAATTTTAAAGAATTATAAGGATTAAACACCGTTTTCAATGGATTTATCGGTATATCAACAAGACCAACTCACTCACAAACATATCATAAAGTTCTTCGGACTTTTATTTGTTTGTGAGTGAGTTGGTCTTGTTGATATACCGATAAATCCATTAAAACGGTGTCGTTTTCAATGGATTTATCGGTATATCAACAAGACCAACTCACTCACAATCATATCATAAAAGTCCTTCGGACTTTTATTTGTTTGTGAGTGAGCTGGTATTGTTGATATATCGATAAATCCATTGAAAACGGTGTTTAATCCTATAATGAAGCAATACAGCTGGTGGCCGTAATATATATGTCAATGAAACAATACAGCAGGTGGCTGTTATTTATCTGTCAATAAAGCAATACAGCTGGTGACCGTAATTTATCTGTCAATGAAACAATACAGCTGGTGGCCGTAAATTATCTGTTAATGAAGCAATACAGATCTTGGCCGTAATTTATCTGTCAATAAAGCAATACCATACTGCATACACCTGAAGGTCGTAATTTTTCTGTCAATAAGGCAATACAGCTGGTGACAGTTATTTATCTGTCAATGAAGCAATACAGCTGGTGGCCTTAAATTATCTGTTAATGAAGCAATACAGATGGTGGCCGTAATTTATCTGTCAATAAAGCAATACAGCTGGTGGCCGTAATTTATCTGTCAATGAAGCAATACAGCTGGTGGCCGTAAATTATCTGTTAATGAAGCAATACAGATGGTGGCCGTAATTTATCTGTCAATAAAGCAATACCATACACCTGAATGCCGTAAGTTATCTGTCAATAAAGCAATACATCTGGTGACCGTTATTTATCTTGTCAATGAAGCAATTCAGCTGGTGGCCTTAATTTATATGTAAAAAAGGATAACCATACAGCTAGTGGCGGCAATTTATTTGTCTATGAAACAATGCAGTTGGTGGCCGTAATTTATCTGTCAAAGAAGCAATACAGATGGTGGCCGTAATGTATCTGTCAATAAAGCAATACAGCTTATGACCGTAATGTATCTGTTAATAAAGCTATACAGCTGGTGGCCGTAATTTTTATGTCAATGAAGCAATACAGCTTGTGACCGTAATGTATCTGTCAATAAAGCAATACAGCTGGTGGCCGTAATTTATCTGTCAATGAAGCAATACAGATGGTGGCCATAATGTATCTGTCAATAAAGCAATACAGCCTGTGACCGTAATGTATCTGTCAATAAAGCAATACAGCTGGTGACAGTTATTTATCTGTCAATGAAGCAATACAGCTGGTGGCCTTAAATTATCTGTTAATAAGCAATACAGATGATGGCCGTAATTTATCTGTCAATGAAGCAATACAGCTGGTGGCCTTAAATTATCTGTTAATGGAGCAATACAGATGGTGGCCGTAATTTATCTTTATAAAAGGAATACCTCACAACTGGTGGCCGCAATTTATCTGTAAATGAAACAATACAGCTGGTGGTCGTAATTTATCTGTCAATGAAGCAATACAGATGGTGGCCGTAATTTATCTGTCAATAAAGCAATACCATACACCTGAAGGCCGTAATTGATCTGTCAATAAAGCAATACATCTGGTGGCCGTAAATTATCTGTGAATGAAGCAATACAACTGGTGGCCGTAATTTATCTGTCAATGAAACAATACAGCTGGAGGCCGTAATTTATCTGTATATTAAAAGGAATACCGTACAACTGGTGGCCGCAATTTATCTGTCAATGAAACAATACAGCTGGTGGTCGTAATTTATCTGTCAATAAAGCAATACAGCTGGTGGCCTAATGTATATGTCAATAAAGCAGTACAGCTGGTGGCCGTAATTTATATGTCAATGAAGCAATACATCTTGTGGCCGTAATTTATCTGTATAAAAGCAATACCATAGACCAGAAGGCCGTAATTATTCTGTCAATAAAGCAATACATCTGGTGACCGTTATTTATCTGTCAATGAAACAATTCAGCCGGTGGTCGTAATGTATCTGTATAAAAGCAATACCGTTCAGCTGGTGGCCGTAATTTATCTTTCCATGAAACAATACAGCTGTCGGCGTAATTTATGTTTCAAAGAAGCAATACAGCTGGTGTCCGTAAATTATTTGTTAATGAAGCAATACAGGTGGTCGCCGTAATTTATCTGTTAATGAAGCAATACAGGTGTTCACCGTAATGTATCTGTCAATGAAGCAGTATAGATGGTCGCCGTAATTTATCTGTATAAAAGCAGTACCGTACAGCTGGTGGTCTAAATTTATCTGTCAATAAAGCAATACAGCTGGTTATTTTATTGTATGTCAAACATTGTAAATGAAAATCAAAACTATCAAAATGACTTACAGCGGTTTTATTCAATGGATGTAAATTGCATGTTGTGAAAAGAGTAGGGGTGTCATGTGTCCATGAATCAATCAATAAATCTTCGCTTTTCAATTATCAACGTCTTCACCCCATATCCCATATAACTGGTTACGTTTTATTGATTCCAAAACATGCCAAGAGTAACATAATGTAGTATACTGGTGAATATTTCTCCAAAAATAACATTTTGCAAGAGTACAATACCACCCTGTAGTCGTGTCATGTTCTTACTGTAGACAATAAACAGCATATTACATAGTTTGTTCAATTGGGTTTAACGCAACACTGTTATTTATTCAGCTATTTTATGGTTTTTTTGTTAATACCCGGTAATAAATCTTACAATTAAAGATCGAGTCAACCGCACACTGTTACCAATAGCTAATAATCAAGGCTCCTCTGGATGAAGGTCTGACAATCCTTGTCAATTAAGACTTGAGTCAACCGCACACTTAAACTTACTGTGGACACGCCGGTGATTAATAGCTAACCTCCATGGCTCCTCTGGATGAAGGTGTGACAATCCTTGTCAAATAAAACTGAGTCTATCGCACACTCAAACCTACTGTTGACACGCCAGTGATCAACAGCTAATAAATCGACAACTATGGCTCCTCTGGATGCAGTCTGACAATCCTTGTCAATTAGGACTTGAGTAAACCGCACACTGTTGTTGTAAACTTACTGTTGAAACGCCGGTGATCAATAGCTAACCACCAGACAACCAAGGCCCTCGGGATAAAGGTCTGACAATCCTTGTCAATTAAAGCTTGCGTCAACCGCACACTTAATCATACTGTTGAAACGCTGGTGATCAATAGCTTAACAGCCGACAACCAAGGCTTCTCTGGATTATGATTTGGCCATCCTTGTCAATTAAGACTTGAGTCGCACATTTAAACTTACTGTTGACACGCCGGTGATCTATGGCTAACCACTCGACAACCAAGGCTCCATGGACGAAGGTCTGACAATCCTTGTCAATTAAGACTTGAGTCAATCGCACATTTAAACTTATATTTGACACGACGGTAATTAATAGCTTACCACTCGAAAACTAAGGCTACTCTGGATGAAAGTGTGACAATCCTTGTCAATTAAGGCTTGAGTCGTCAATTAAGACTTCAATCGCACACTTAAACTTACTGTTGACACGCCGGTGATCATGTAATAGCTAACCACTAGACAACCAAGGTTCCTCTTTATGAAGGTCTGACAATCCTTGTCAATAAAGATAAGTCAACTGCACACTTAAACGTATTGTTGACACGCCGGTGATCAATAGCTAACCACTCGACCACTAACCATCTCACTAATAGCAGATGACAAGTAAGGCTCCTCTTGCTGTTGAAATGCTGTATGGAGGTCGACAGAGTCATGACCGCGGGTTTTATACAGGCTCTTTGATGTTTACATGGAAATACACATTTAATACAAATGCATAGGTGTTTACCAGTATTAATAAGTTATTCTAATATGAGTGCTTTCAACAATTTAAGACCACACTCATGGAAAAAAAAGATTTATGTATATGTAAAACGAGACAAGCGTCATAATCGATCAAGAAATTTTATTGTGAAGTTATACTTCTATATATTTCAACGACCTCACAATCAAGTTGGTGCCAGATCAGTTTATGGTGTAAATGGTGTTGGCTAGTAGATGCCGTAACATCCTGAAAGTACCGTAATTGGTTATATGAGAATCGAAATAACTTACGGAGGCTGTGGTTTATCATTGTTTTACCACGGGCTGATTATTTATGCCATTATTTTATCCCTAGCTGTCACTCGTGATGAAGTAATGCGACATAAATGGCCATCCCGTACTAAAACAGTGCTAAGCCACAGCCTCCGTGAATTATTTCTTAATTACACAGTACAACGTCAAATACGGGAAGATATTGTACGAGCAGGTATTGTACTGAGATTATGTATTGGGCGAGTCTGCGGCGTCTCGTCCACTACGGGTTGTCAGACTACAATATAGACAAGATATGGAGAAGTATAGAATCTAAACACTTTAAACATTGTTCTGCGTAATAAACTTTTAATACAGTTCCACCAATGATTTAAAACGCAATTTAATTTTTTTCAATGATATTATTAACAAATTGTTTTCAATTGCAATATCGTTCTTATATTAGTTTTTAAGACAAAATCAAATTAACGAAATTACTGTTATATTTGCTTCACAGATTTGATACTATATAAATAACAAATATCATTTAGTATGAGTTCAATATTTTCATAACAGGTCGTTCTAATATGACGTGCCTAAAACGCTTTCAGTCCACATCATGTGTATATATTTCTAATCAAAGTCATAAATGATCAACACTCTTTATGGCGACGTCAACAAGATTGTTCTCGCATTTTAACGACGTCAAAATCAAATTTATGTCCTAAATAGCTGTTAAGTCCGGTGTCGTATTAAATTTTGCTACCATGACAATCAAGCTGCTTTTGAATGTTCGGAATACTTATTCGGTAAAACATCGATGTGTTCCGAAAGATCGTTATGAAAATCTGCTACCCAATAATAACTTGTTTGGATTATCGCCCTTCCACCAAGTTAAAATAACACAACCAATGCAAAAATATGAAATTTTCACGAGAGGGTTGGAGTTGGGGTACGGTAATATGGATGTGCAGCCCAAAAGGTTCTCGTTTTTTCCCTTCCAAATTACATGAAAAGGTTGCTCTTTTCATTGAATAATATATATATTTGAGTAGTTGTAAATTATCTAAATATACCAATTCCCCTTATTTTCATCTAAAGCTGAGGTTAACCGCGGCAAATAAAAGTGCTCTATTAACATCACTTGATTACATTTAATGTCTTTATGTCGTTAAATAAACCAATAAAACATGTTACATGCAATGATAACAAATGGGTGTTAATGTGTATAGGAATGCCCACAGATGTTATAATTAGTTGCAATTCTCTGTCATTGTGAAGACAATTGAGGAAATAAACACTAGGAGAATAAGTTCTAACAGACAAGAAACACAAATACATATTATTCTTTATATGTCATTTTAATTTTTATTGCTTTTGTTTTATAAACATTTTGGTAGTAAATGGACTTTTTTCAAAGTGGAGGTACAGTAAAATACAATTAAATATAAGAATATTTTTTGTTTAAAAATTCTATATACGATGTAAGTCACCATTGTATAAATAACGCAACCTTTTGTTAAATGTGTTATTACAAAACGTTTTCTTTTTTAAACCTTCAATAACTCATAAAACTTTTACATTGTGTGAAAAGATAGATAAAGAATGTATTGCCGCTGTGGCGTAACCAACTCTCATATTTCGTTACAGATGTGTATGCTAATTAAATACTAATGGCCACAAAGTGATGGCGCTGTAACTCCAAAACTAGGGATTATTTATGATCTCCTATTTGTGCCTGTAATAACTTTGGAATTGACGAGGAGTGCCAGTTTTACTACCGCAGGTCGGGGGTTTTCTCTACTCCGGCTTCATCCCCAATAAAAACTGGACGCCATGATATAGCTGAGCTGAAAATGGCGTTAAACACCATTGAAACAAACAAACAAACATGAACACGTAGGTTCGCGTTCTGGCCTAAAGTATTATGAGATGGTATGGCCGAACCTTATAATTGACAAGGATTTGCCTCTTTATTGTGGATTTTTTAACTCGTAACTATGATATAGCTGTACAATTGCTGCAAGCGGGGTTAAACCCCATTACACCAACCAAAACCTTATTAACAAAAAAGTCTTTGCTATTATATAAATCAAGCGCGTAAATATATTGATGTTTGTTCGTTTGTGTTTAACGCCAATTTCAGCAATTTTTCAGCTATATCGTGGCGTCCAGTTTTTATTGTCCAGTTACACTGTCATAGTAACCCCCTCCCCATATCTTGCCAGATGATAAGATTGTCATATATCAACTGGAAGAAATGAAAATTAACGTATCTAAACATGTGATTTGCATCGGACGTTTGCAATCCAGATTATTATTTTAATCATCCAAATCCATCTTTACCAGTAAAATGTTGCCATTAAAATGATCTTAAAGAGAAAAGAACCAAAATACCTTTAATTTTGAATTTTTATCCTGGGGTCAAAACTTGAGCTTTGAAATGGCCCATAAAATATATTTTTCATTATTATTTATCCGATATTGGTAAAATTGTTCTCCCTGGGGCTATACTGAGATGGTTCCCAGTGTTCGAGCTACAGCGCATCTCCGGTAGAGGAAAGAAAGTTGTGAGGTATATAATACGACAAGTATTAGCTTTCCTAAAAAACTAGCCGTCTCAAAGCTTTTTTTTTCTTTGTGGACAAAAATACGTACTGTTTTTTTAATGTTAAATGGCAATATGTATTGTTATTATTTACATCACTTCATTATAAGTACACGATGTTTAGATAGCCAAATCAGGCAACCGCAAAATATAGGTGAGAGACAGCAATTGAAGCATGCATGCACTATACTAAGCATCTCTAGATGCATCATACGTGGTAAGATAGTTGATGTTAATATTGTCAGTAAGCAGGAAAATAATTAAAATTTGTCTTGTAACCAGAATCATTTGTCCATAAAATACAAATCAGAGGCAGTATCCAAGAATGCATTGTTAGTATCCTAGATCCATTATATTCACAAAAATAGTTGATATAGACCTGTTCGCGAAAATGTTACGCTTCGGAAATTTCCATTTAAGTTTTATACACATTTTATGATAAACATACACAAATCAATGCCACTTTCCTTTTAAAAAAGTTTGATTCCAATCTAATTAAAATCATATTTTCACTTGACTCCCCCTTTTTGCTATTGTCGTCGTGAAAATAGCAAAAGGCGGAGCCAAGTGAAGATATAATTTTAATTAGATTGGTTTGATTCCCATTATCTTGCATATTTTCCCCCTTTTTCATTCATCGTAAGCGAATCGTGATTCCTCGGCTTTTCTCTAGTGGCATGAACGGCGGTCTGCCCATTATGATTGCTACCGCCCCGTAAAAATGCGGGGTTTTCATCCCTAACTTAGCTCTGCTTATTTGTTGGCCAATCGGCAGCTATCTTCCGATTTAGCAGCCAATCAAGACACAGTATATGTTATCCTTGAAGTACAACCGGTTTTTGCAGTTTAGAATTTGATCATTTATCCTGTCTCATGCGAAACGGGAAAAAACCTGACCGCGAACCGTAGTGGGTAAAGCGGAGTACTACGTTTCTTGCGCGATGAAGACCCCTCCCTTCTGTAGGCAATTTGCACCCGCTATATTATGCTTAAAACTATTCGCCTCATAACTATTTCAGTGGAAGTCAAAATTCTGTTTCCGGTGGTCCATCACTTTTCTCATTATTTATTGATCATAAAAACAAACAATAAATCAGTCAATCAATCAATAAAATAGTTTTTAAGCTTGTCATGTTATATAATTATAAACTATCTATATTAAACCATTGCTGTGACAGTCTTAAAAAAACATTATAATATTTCCCTATTGTCCAACACTTAAAATTCCCATGCCGTCCATTATTGTTAATCACTTTTTCTATCTTTCTTTACCTATAATTATCAAAAGTGGGACAATCTGGAAGACACCCTAATGAAATGTATAGTCTGAACAAAGATTGTTTGTTTGTTTGATTGGGGTTTAACGCCACTCTCAGCAATTATCATGGCGTCCAGTTTTTATTGGGAGAGAAAGCCGGAGTACCCGGAGAAAACTCCCGACCTGCAGTAGGAAAACTGGCAATCCTTGTCAATTAAGATTGGAGTCGAGTACACCCTGCCAGCAGTGAGACTCGAACCCGCAACCTCAGTGTTGACAGACCACGTAATCAATAGTAGACGAACTACCTTAACCACTCGACCAACGAGGCCCCCTAAACAAAGACATAAAATCTCAGTACATTCGGAACGTGCGTATGTACGGTTGTCCTACGAAAACAATGCTTTATAGTTGTTAAAGAAGCCGAACTAAACACTGGTATTGTTAAACAAAGAAATTCAATCTTCTTATGGTTTTGTCCAATCTAATTAGAATTCGTCCTCTCATGGCTTCTGTACTTATTTTCGACGCGATGTATCAGCAAAACTTGAGAGATGAGGGATCGAATTTTAATTAAACAGATTGTTTTGCTCATAGAGCGGTTTGGGTCATAACCTTGACTCTGTTGTGACTAAAATGTATCAATGTATGTAATATTAACAATGTTCAGTTGTTTAAGTATTTTAGTTGTAAAAAGGGTGTTAACAGACCCGGTGATCAATAATAGACGAACTAATTAACCACTCGTCCAACGAGGCCACATCCGATCTGTATTGGTGTTTGACATTTTCGCTATGTTTGATATAAAAATAAAATATATTTGGGTATCAATATTTTGGAGATTTGGAATACTGCATGCTTCGATCTCACTGGCCAATTCGGGAGAATTTTTTCCGATAACAATTTATCGCGAAACTTTAAAAATGAAATATTTCTTACTTTTTCCACTGCTTTTTTGGAAAAATGAGAAACAAAAAGAGCATAATTAACAAAAGTGAGAAGGAATTTGGAAAGCAAGCGTCATATTGGAAAAAGTAAACCTTAATAATAATAATAATAATAATAATAATAATATTCACATCAATATTCTTGATCTAGTTCTAAAAATGCATGTCGTAAAATATAGCAAGAATACACATCTTCTTAGTAGGTGAACATATTTATATCAAACCCCTTCATGAAATGTCTCTGTTTAAGAATGGCATTAAAAAATGTAGTTGATATCCACTTAAAATTTATCCTTAACAATAATTGTTCCTAAGTATATATGAATAAAATAAATTATTTCATTTATGATTACTTTAATGTGACAATTTTAATGTTAGATCAATTGTTGCTCTATTCAAATTAAGACGGCAGGTAGACAGATTAACTTGGACATATATTAGTATGATTATATATTGAACACTAAAACAAATGTAACTTAATTAAATCTATTAATGAATGCAAAGTATCCTCTAGAGGTAGCTTCGCTAGATGTGTAAGAATTTATCTACATGTTTATAGCAGTAAACAAATAAAATTGACATTATTAGTTTCAGTGTGCAACAGCCTAAAAGTAATTAATGCAGAAAACATTCAGATAAAATCTTGACCCTCTTCAAGATATTGTATATGACCGCCTTCAGATTTCATCACTGTTGGATAATTTGCTAGAACTATATCTATATGAGTCGTCAGAGAGGTACCTAGAGTCCAGTGAAATCTTGAACTTCTGGTAGATAGAATTGGCCACGTTAAGAAATTAGAATAAAGTACCATTATATTTCATACATGTACCGGTATGTTAAACCGAGCAGTCCATTTGAAAACTATAGTAACTATAGACTTACTTATTACATCAAAGTGATACAAAGTAGAATCACTAAAATGGAACAACATGAATTAAGCCCCATACCATTTGAAAAAAAGGGGGGGGGGTGACATGGCCCTTTTTATATGTAGTAAAATTCCTGTGAATAAATTTAACCGACAAGCTATTTAGGCTGATGTCAGCGAACGAAAAACTCACCTTGACTTATAACCGTTATGTAAGCTCAAATTACGTTGTTTCTCTTACAAAGTTGTTTTAGGTGCTAGATAAAAGCAATTCGAAGAAAAGATGGAGATGGTTTTCCTTGAAAACAAACATTTTATAAACATTTGTATTCATTTCTGCACATAATTTATCAGCATTTTCTGAAAAAAGATGGTATAGGTTCTAATTAATTTATAGATTGCCCCAATCTTAACCTAACAATAGATAACTTTTGATCGTTATAGTATCTTTCCCCCAGCCCCCTTTCTTCTAATCATTTTAAAAAGTATGACATATATATTGATGCGATCATTATATTGGATGCAGGATGGAAATTTGCCTTCGGATATTTTTTAGATCCGCCGCGAACCTTAAGTGTTAATATCCAATTCAAATTATTTAATTGGATAAAGCATAGTCATATTTACAATATTGTGTAATCTAATACAAAACAGATAGTACGTTTATCGATTAAAAGTATACTGGTATGTATTCAATAATTATAATGAAATAATCAATTGTGAAAATATATAAAGTTTCTGTATAGTATGACAATGTACACTAAGTGGCATTTTGCTATACAATATGATGAGAATTATTTTTGAATAATTATACACATATATTTTTTCTAAAGATGTAAATCTCTTAGTGTATAAGATTCTTTTAAATATAAACAAATATTCTTTAGTTCTTGTGTTGTATTTAGGTTTAGGAGTCTCTAATTTTGTTATATAAGGGACAATCAATTAAAAATGAAAGACATTGGCAGAAGTTGTATTATTATTATTATAACTACCTGTTTCAATAGCTAAGCAATGTGCACTTAGTCTAAGTTTTGTCAAATATGATCTTAGATATTTATTAATATTAAACTTAAGATACTTTTGAAGTTCAAAATTGTAGATAATTTTGTTATAGAATCTCAGTTCTCCTGAGTCACTATTTTTTATGTGATTTAAATGATTCCTAAGTCTATTTGAATAGTTGTAAATGAGAAAGTTCTAGCGTTTTCAGATTAAATAATGTTTTTAAATCTTCTACAGATTTCCCCAATATGGAGAATTTTCAATTTTTAGTTTTTTATCTTCCTCAACGGCTGATCTTTGTGAGTCGTAAACATACTCATTAGATGATTCTATCACCTTAAGTCTTTAATAGTATTTAAACATATTTATAAACATTAAAACATAAAATGGAAATTGTCCTAGCTCTGTTTGAATTGCAAGGTTGGAGGCTTTGTTATGCACTCCTAGTATATGGTTCATGATCATATTCTGTTTTTTTCAAATGAAAAATTGTTTAAATAATCTAGGCTTAATTTTTGGTCAGCTAACCATATTTCTGAAGTTAGAATAGGAGAAATCATAGATTAATATAATTTAATCCAAATCTGTACAGATAAGTTTTCTGAAGATGGGATAAGCAAAAGAAAGCTTTTATTGCCTTTTGGGCAAGGATTTCAGGTGCATAAGGTTATACCAAGATATTTATATTGAGTAACAGATTCTAGTTGTTTACCATTAAATGTAAATAATTTAATTTGCTTTGTAAGCTGAAATCTGATTGGCCAATTCAAATGTAGAAACCCATATTATACCATATAACTTGCGTTGGTCACGCGCACTATTCTTACGAGGAGCCTTTACTATGGATGATGTTTGAATGTCAAAACTGAAATTGCGGGTTCGAGTCTCACTGCGAGCAAAGAGTACTCGACTCCTATCTTATTTTACAATTTAACAGGACTGCCAGGATTCCTACCAAAGGTCGGGGTTTTCTCCGGCTTCCTTCCCTAATAAAAAAACTGGACGCCTTGATATAGCTGTTAAATTGATGAAAGTGCAAGCATTAAACACCATTCAAACACGCAAACAAATACGAGGTCATGTCATTGCATTATTATTGCCTACCATGTATCATTAGATTAATATTGTATACCATATATCTAAGGTAACTGTTTTTAGAAATTTTATTGTTCTTGCAAAACTGTATATGTTCATGAACATAAAAAAATCGAGGGTCTCTCCTCCGATTGGTTTGTGTGTAGTGTTCACATTAGTTTTGTAATCTAATACCATATATACCTATTTTTTCTGTGACTATGTACTTTGTAGTTAATCAGAAATAAATGAAGGTAATAACAAAATACCGAACAAAAGAAACTCAAATAAGACAATCCACAAATCAAACAATTTCCGAAACAGGGGCCACATATCTTCCAAAGTCAGAATTCATATCTGCCACACAAGAAATTGAGACATGCCCATATTAATTGATTTATTAACCTCTATAAAATATGATTAAACAAAACAAACTGATAGACCAATTTCACATGCTAAATAGTCTGTCATTCTTATTTAATACACGTATAAAGTTAACTAAACTGATTTAAATTATAAACATAGATAATCGTTTTCATGGCTGCCGAAAAATTTTCTATCAACGTTTAAATGTGAAAAATGTATGGTATGACGACAAACCTTTACGAAAGACAAAACTACTCAGATGAAGAAGAGCAATATAACTTTCTACGATAAAATTCCACATTCTCGCCAATTCAAAATTGAAAGCCGCCCGTCAGATTTAAGGATAACCACACGACAAGATATAATCTTTTTAAAAGCGTCAAATCAAGCAACATTTTCGCTAAACCGCGACAGTATATTAATATAGAGAAAAGTATTATTGAGGAGATACTTTGTTAAACTGGACGATGACCCATTTTATTGCGAAATGGTCTGATTTTAAGGGCAAAACGGTTATTCTAGTCAATGATGAAAAGTCGCTGTTTCAATGGAAGACCCCCCTCCCCCACCCACCCACGAAGAATTAGACAAATAATTTTGAAAATTTTCCGTTGCAAATAAAAATCCACACAGGAGGACCACCAGTTTAACAAACTTTTTAAATCAATATCCCAATAAAATAGAATTTCTTGATAACGTTGCCCAAAACTACGTTTTGGCGACATATTGTTTTTGCATCGTTTCTTCTGATATTATTCCGCTTTCCACTTTTCTACCTGTCCAAAAAAATTTCTCAGAGACGCCTGAATAGAATCAAACGCTCCCTTTGAAACATTTGAAAATAAAATGCTATGTACTTCAACACTTTTTGAATCATTTTTTCATTTTTGTAGTGTGTAGCACGTAATAGTTTTATACATCTTTAATATAATCTAAGGGTAAAGTTGCTTTTTTCAAGGAGAATAGTTCTTGTTCCCCCATAATACAATACAGAGATATAAGGTATCTTATTTTCATGGATCATCTTTCTGATTCCTCTTTTGAACAATGTATAGATGTAAGGTAGCTGATTTTCATGGGTAACAGTTTTATACATGTTTAATTTAATCTACTGGGTAAAGTTGCTTTTTTTCAAGGAGTATAGTTCTTGTTCCCCCATAATACAATACAGAGATATAAGGTATCTTATTTTCATGGATCATCTTTCTGATTCCTCTTTTGTACAATGTATAGATGTAAGGTAGCTGATTTTTCATGGGTAATAGTTTTATGTTTAATAAAAAATACAATACAGAAATTTCAGGTATCTTATTTTCATGGGACATACTGCTGATTCCTCTATTATACAATGCAAAGATGTAAGGTAGCTGATTTTTCATGGGTAATAATTTTATTTATCTTTAATATAATCTACAGGGTAGCTTGCTTTTTCAAGGATTATATTTCTTATTCCTCTATCATACAGTACAGAAATTTCAGGTATCTTATTTTTATGGGTCATATTTCTGATTGCTATGTTGCACAATGTATAGATGTAAAGTAGCTGGTATTTCATTGGTAATAGTTTTATTTAGCGTTAATATAATCTACCGGGTAGCTTGCTTTTTCAAGGATTATATTTCGTATTTCTTTATCATACAATACAGAAATTTCAGGTATCTTATTTTCATGGGTCATCTTTCTGATTCCTCTTTTGTACAATGTATAGATGTAATGTAGCTGATTTTTCATTGGTAACAGTTTTATACATGTTTAATTTAATCTATAGGGTAAAGTTGCTTTTTTCAAGGAGTATAATTCTTGTTCCCCCATAATAAAATACAGAGATATAAGGTATATTATTTTCATCTTTCTAATTCCTCTTTTGTACAATATATAGATGTAAGGTAGCTGATTGTTCATGGGTATTAGTTTTATGTTAAATATAATCTTTCTGATTCCTCTTTTGTACAATGTATAGATGTAAGGTAGCTGATTTTTCATGGGTAATAGTTTTATGTTTAATAAAAAATACAATACAGAAATTTCAGGTATCTTATTTTCATGGGACATACTGCTGATTCCTCTATTATACAATGCAAAGATGTAAGGTAGCTGATTTTTCATGGGTAATAATTTTATTTATCTTTAATATAATCTACAGGGTAGCTTGCTTTTTCAAGGATTATATTTCTTATTCCTCTATCATACAGTACAGAAATTTCAGGTATCTTATTTTCATGGGTCATATTTCTGATTGCTATGTTGCACAATGTATAGATGTAAAGTAGCTGGTATTTCATTGGTAATAGTTTTATTTATCTTTAATATAATCTACAGGATAGCTTGCTTTTTCAAGGATTATATTTCTTATTCCTCTATCATACAGTACAGAAATTTCAGGTATCTTATTTTCATGGGTCATCTTTCTGATTCCTCTTTTGTACAATGTAGCTGATTTTTCATTGGTAATAGTTTTATACATGTTTAATATAATCTACAGGGTAAGGTTGCTTTTTTTCAAGGAGTATAGATCTTGGTCCCCCATAATACAATACAGAGATATAAGGTATCTTATTTTCATGGGTCATCTTTCTAATTCCTCTTTTGTACAATATATAGATGTAAGGTAGCTGATTGTTCATGGGTAATAGTTTTATGTTAAATATAATCTATAGGGTAAGGTTGCTTTTTTTAAGGATAATAGTTTTATACCTCTATCAAGCAAGACATATTTATAAGGTATCTTATTTTCATGGGTCATCTTTCTGATTCTCTTTTGTACAATGTATAGATTTAAGCAGGAACCTATAAATCAACGGGACTGGAATCTAACGATATCGTATACTTTTCCTCGTCGCGCCAATACTTAATTTGCGAACAAGTGTCGACACGGATATGACCGTATTTACGTCTTTTGTACGATACAATCTGTTCGAGACTCGAGCAAGTTACGTGTATATATCAATACATTGATGCATTTAATAACAAAAATTAAACAAATTAGAAAAAAACACAACACACACATAAAAAAAACAAAGAAAAAAAAACAAAAGCAGAAATAAAAAAAACATACAGAACAAACAAACAAAAAACAAAAACAAAAACAAGTTTTGACTAATTATAAAATTCGATTTGTTGTACTAGTCCCAGCTGAATTAAAATCAAAGCCGCCTTGTATGATTTTATTTGATGTTTATGGTTTTCACCAATTAGACAAATTATATGATGACACAGGTATTAGCTACCTAGGGTGTACCCTTAGACAACTTTTGACACCGTTGTTTATTGAACCATTTGTTCACCACACCTGTGATTACATAACAAATGCAACAGGTGTACGCCAAATTAAAAGAGAATGGGTTGTAAAAAATACTTATTCCAATTCTGAAATGTTTTATCATTTGCATTTAAAATTAAGGAGTTTCTTGTAAAATAGAAGCTGAAAATACGTTACAGGATGGAGATGTCCTCGTGGAAAAAAAATGTTCGAAAAAAAGTATGCTTATTAATAGTGTTATCAATTATGACCTATTTCTGTGCATTCTTAAAACATCATTTTTTCAGAATGTGAAAGAAAAAGGAATACTGCGTTCATAATAAAGGCGTGGATTGGTTTTATTTAAGGGGACCGTTTAAAAATTTGCGCCCTTTTCCCGAAAACGTGCTTATATTGCATGCTATGTAATCCGATAATAACTGGGGATTCACAACAAAAATAAGATATGCTGCAACGCGACAAAAAAGACGAATTGGTTGTTCTATAACTTTCAAATGTGTAATTTTGCATTGCGATGATATATGGTTTGAAAATATGAAGTTTGTAAAAATGACATACAAAAATGGCGACAGTTAAAAAAGCTCCCGATTTTCGCTGATTTCAATATTTTTTTAATGATAAAACATGGTCACGATAATATAATGAGGCAAAAAAAACACTTAAAATTAAAAAAAAAAATAAAAATATTTGCTGTCACAAGATAATTGCACAAATTTTAACTTAAATATTAGTATCGTATTGTACTATAGATGCTGTCATTTCTGCGTTCTCGTTTAATCTCGTTCCGGTCTCGCGCGACAAAGAAATCGTACTTTTTAAACTGAAGACTTAGCGAGTGTCCAATCCCGTTAGTTATACTAGTCCCAGATTTAAGGCAGCTGATATTTCATGGGTAATAGTTTTATACACCGTGATTATATAATATACAGGGTAAGCTTGCTTTTTTTCAACGATTTTAATTCTTATTCCTCTATCATACAATACAGAAATTTCAGGTATCTTATTTTCATGGGACATAATGCTGATTCCTCTGTTATACAATGCAAAGATGTAAGGTAGCTGATTTTTCATGGGTAATAATTTTATTTATCTTTAATATAATCGACAGGGTAGCATGCTTTTTCAAGGATTATATTTCTTATTTCTCTATCATACAGTACAGAAATTTCAGGTATTTTATTTCCAAGGGTCATCTTTCTGATTCCTCTTTTGTACAATGTATATGTAAGGTAGCTGATTGTTCATGGGTAATAGTTTTATACATGTTTAATATAATCTGCAGGGTAAGGTCGCTTTTTTCAAGGAGTATAGTTCTTGGTCCCCTATAATACAATACAGAGATGCTTTTTTAAGGATAATAGTTTTATACCTCTATCATACAATACATAGATATAAGGTATCTTATTTTTATGGGTCATCTTTATGATTACTCACTTTTTTGTAATGCATAGATGAAATATTGCCGATTTTTCATAGGTAATAGTTTTATAGATGTTTATAAAAATCTACAGGGTAAGGTTACTTTTATTCGAGGATTATAATTCTTATTAACCCATCATGCAATACATAGCTGTAAGGTATCCTATTTTAATGGGTCATATTTCTGACATTTGTCATGCAGAAATATACCGGTATATTGTTAGGTAAATAATAACAATAAAGGTGACAGTGAAGTCATAGGAGATAGTGAAAGGTAGCACAAGTAAGAAAAGAGAATGTAAAGCAGAACTATGGAATAAATAAATAAACTAATGAAATAATCAATCTATTACTTTCACCTTGACTTCACCTTCTTGAGGGCAACACTCAAATTTCTAAACCCGAACCCGAGGCAAACAACTTCAACTTAGTTTACAAATATGAATGTCTCCCTCAATAAGAGAGTGTCGTACTTGTTTTATTATATTGTACGCCAACACTAAACATGTACATGTACATTTTAATTTACTGAAATTTGTGTTGTTCTCATCTAAACTTTTGCATTGTTGACCTTTTTATTTGTTTTTACCTTAAAGGTTATTTACCGGTGAACAATAGAGTTGTTTCCCTTTTGTTTTATTACCCCCGGGAACAATAGGGTTGTTTCCTTTTCTTTCATTCCATTTCATTATGTCATAAAAGACAATATACACGAAAAAGTATAAAGTTGTTTTAGTTCCTTTATTATTTTTTAATAAACAACTTTGTCAGGATCGCATAATACGCCCGCCCGATGATAAGGAAGAGAGCTACACACTTCATGTGTGTATTATACTGGGGGTAAAGGGGGGGAGGGGGGCTAGAGGGGGTCCATTAACAGGTTAACACTTTTTAATTTTTCTCAAAACAGATAACATTAGATTTATAATAATGATAACAGATAACAGCAATTTACATGAGAAAACAGAAAACAGCGAGTTCAAAAATCGAAAAAAAACAGATAACAGCAATATACATGAGAAAACAGAAACAAGCGAGTTAAAAAATCGAAAAAAACAGACAACAGCAGTATCTCATCGAAGGGCAATAGTGTTCTGATTATTAACAGTAAACAGTGTTTTCATTTTCGTTATAACAGTTTACAACAATTTCAATTTTTAAGAAAACAGATAACAGCTAATGGTTGAAAAACAGGTACCAGTTCCTTTATTTACAGACGTGTAAAAATGACCAAAACACGTTAACAGAAATGATCTTCCTCCATACTATCGACACTGATCATCTATCAATATCAACACTGTCTCAATATTTTAAGAAAATTTATGAAAGCTTTCCACAAACAAGTCCCATTAACTACCATTAAAAATCCGAATTTTACCACGAAAAAGGAAGCGCTTATCTATCAAATTAAAAATTCCACAAAGATTCAAGAAAATTTGATGAAAACCGAAAGTTTTTTAGCAAGATTATGAAAACAACCCCACGCCCTTTTCATGCACGAAGTCCAATAAATCAGGATTACCAACAAGTATACAGACTATGACACTAATACAATAAACAAACATGTGCAGTTTGTAAAAAAAAAATCTGTGAATCTTATTTGCAAGATACGAAGGATGGACATTTGTATACCATAATACGCACGCATGGGGAGTGAGAGGGGGGTCTGTCGTTGACAGGCGTATAAAAATGAAAATGAAAAATGTTTAATTCCATTTTAAACTACATTTACGTAAAATTTAGGTGTAGCTAGCATTTAAAATTTAGTTTTTTTTTATTTCTTTGATCAATTAAAATGAATTAGTTGCTAAATTTATCTTTTGTAATTATGCGATAATTGGGAGATAGTCAAAAACATACATGAAGACACAATTCCAACAATCATTTCGCTCACAAATGTTTTCAGAGCAAATCTACGGACTGTAGAACAAACGTTTAGTAAATTATTTAGTAACAGAACCAACTTTATGCCGTTATGGCATTGTAGATAGTAAATAACATTATAAAAATAACAGTTTGTTTATTAAAATAAGTATTTTAATAGCTCACGCCTATCTAACTCCACCTTACGGTATAAGGGAGATAAATCTAATTAATTTATGTCATACGGTAGCTTGTTTACATGGGTAGTCAATTTTTAATAGCTCCGCGGTATTAAAATTTACTACCGTAGCTAATTTTCATAGGTAGCTCGATATTAATATGACAGTGGCAACTCAAAGGTCATGTCAAAAGGTAACATATTATATATGTCATACTAGAATCGAAATAATTCATTGGATGCAAGAATATATACCGGTTTTACCACGGGTTTGCCCTTTATGCCCACATTTTTACCCTTCGCTAACGCTCGGAATACAATATTGAGCATAAAGTCCCAACCGGTGGTAAAATAAGTATATATTCGTGCCCCAGTGAATTATTTCTTAATTAGTACGAGCGCATTGTGCGCGTCCCCGTATTACCTAGTGTGTATATATTGTATTAGGTCATCAACTGCCTGTGTAACAAATACTGGTATACTATTATCCTATCGACTGTCGAAATTAGAACAAATGCATTTTTTTATTCGATGTGTTTCAATGTCAATGTTTCAAAAACGCTGATGACCGAGTATAAAATCGACTAACCGTGTTTATATGGTTAACACGTGACGTCAATCAGCCAATCCTGCACGCAGATACTTACAAGAGGTAGGGATTAGGTATAGGTGGTTTGACCTTGTGTTCCCAATCAGACTAGGAAGGTAGTTTAGCCTTGTGTATCTGAGCGGACAATGGTAGGTAATATCTCCGAGAGGGCTAAGTAAGTGACCTAGTGTCTCCGAGGGAATTAGGTAAGTGGTTTGGCTTGAATACCCGAGGGGATAAGGTATTCAGTTGTGCCTGATGCCCCGCGATAAGTAGTGTGACCCTGTATTCCCAAGCGTACTAAGTAGGTATTTTGTTCTAGTGTCACCGAGATGACTAGATAGTTGGTTTTGCCAGAAGTCTCCGAGCGGACTAGGTAAGAGGTTTGACAGGTGTAGCTGAGTGGACGAAGTAAGAGATTTTATGCACTTTGAATACTTTCCATTTATAATGCAATAGTTACCTCCCTTACATCTCGGCATACCCGGAAACAAAAAATGCAATATTTTAATAAATATAATGTATATTAAGTTTTGTCCGAAACATAAGAATTCAATATCAAAAGCTAGTTAAAACTCCCAAATACTTTGTTTAAATTTTGTCAAATAACCAAGTAAATTATCGAAGTCGATTTCTGGCTCAAGGATTTTGCCTCGAATTCGAGCTACCCGAAATGCCGACCACCGAATCGAAAGACAGAGATCGAGGGTTTGCTTTGAGCTTTCTGATACGTTGGGATCGCTGGCAGTGTTTAAGATCTTACGCCCGCTTGATGTTTCGGGGGTGTAGGCTCATCTACACATTTACCGACAATTGGCGATTGCATGTTGGCCGTAAGTCGGAGATGGTATTCGTCTGGATTATTTATCCTCCAAAATGTTGGAGATCAAAGGCTCACCTTTAGTGTTTTAGTTCCTTGGAGTGTCATAGTTCGTGGATTTGACTGAAGGTAGAGATCGTTTGTTCGTCGAAATATTAAAGGTCAATGGCTCGCGTGTAATGTCGAACATTGCGAATTCTACTAGAGTGCGGTTGATTTACGCTCGCTTGAAATATTGGATACGCTTTAGCTGAGCATAGTTCTACTCAATCAATCAATCATGAGATGTTACAGCTAGTAATATCATATGGAGTGTTGCAGACACTTGACGTTAAGTCTATACTGACATGTTACAACTTGGAAGCTCGTTTGGTGTGTCAATCATTTAATTACATTAATCCTGATAATTAGTTTCATTAGTTACATTTCTTGTTTGAACATATTGTTGACCAACTACATGCACACAGATAGACAAGGCCAAAAGCGTAATAAAACCCTGATAGTGAACTAAATAGTGCATCACTTCGTAGTAACAAATTTACATATATAGCATATATCATATTCTTGTTATTGGGATGGACCCAAAGAGCTGATAGCCGAACAACTCGTACCAATATCAACTCAGACCAAGACAACTCGGACCACAATCACCTCGGACCAAGACAAATCGGACCACAAACAGTTCGAACCAATTAAGACAACTGGGACCGTATATAAGTAATTAGTCCTATACTTATAGTACGAGTTGTCATATAATTTTTGGTCCGACTTATTAACATTGTTTTGTAATTCAATTTTGTTTGAAGTTTATTTTCTTAACTGTGCATTAGTTGACCATGTTGAAGTTTCCAAAGAACTTGTTTATGGAAGATGTTCTGTGTATAAGTGAATGAATAAAAGAAACAAAAGGTGCTGCAATACATATTTATTTTACCTTAGTTTGTAGCACGTTATATGGAAACTATTAATTTAACATCAGCACAAAAATTACAACATAAATTGACAATCACCTACATTACACTACACGTCCATATACATTTAGGTGAATGTGTGTACAATCCCACACTTATCAGCGATTTTATACCATAATGTGATTACTAAGGCTTTATCAAGTCTTCAGGCTGTGGGCATGCGCCTTGTTAAAGGTAGGATATACCAGAATATAACCTTAATTGAAAATATTACCAGTTTTCCAGTAGAAGATTCGGAATTTCCACTGAGTACTCTGACTACTTCTATCAATATATAAACAGCCCTGTTTTGAGTGCATGATAAACATGTTCTAAGATAAAGACATGAGTTTTACGCTTCATGAGTTAATAATTCTATATGTACATAAAACATTTAATAACATCATCAATGCTAAACAATTTCAAAAGATTGATGAAAGCCTTTTAGAGTTCGAGTCTGAAACTAAACACAACCTCTCCCGGACTTATGTCCTGTAAATCTACAACACAAAATCTGATTTTTACAAAAAAACTACATATCTGAATTCCCCAAACTTTCAAGAAAATTGAGATAACTATGGGAGATGACTAGTAAATTCTTTTATAACATCATATCAAGTTAACTTCAGTTATCTCCCGCAATTTTTACACTGTCCATTACAATCATTGTTCAATAAAACACGTAATGTATCGCGTAATAAATTTGCTTGCTTCATGTCAGGTAACGTCTGCTTTTAACGGCACTATTGTAATTAAATATCTGTTCATAAAGCCGAATCTGAAAATTCTCTGTATAAAAGCAATAATGCTGGTCGCTATAATTTATCTGTCAATTAAAATATGTTATACAACCATGGTGCCAACTAATAGTCTTATAAGGGGAGGGACAGCAGGGTGCATACTAACAGTCTTACATGTATAAGGGGAGGGGCAGCAGGTGCATACTAACAGTCTTATAAGAGGAGGGGCAGCAGTGTGCATACTAACAGTCTTATAAGAGGAGGGGCAGCAGTGTGCATACTAACAGTCTTACATGTAAAGGGGAGGGGCAGCAGGTGCATACTAACAGTCTTATAAGGGGAGGGACAGCAGGGTACATAATAACAGTCTTTTAAGGGGAGGGGCAGCAGGGTGCATAGTCTTATAAGGGGACGGGCAGCAGGGTACATACTAACAGTCTTATAAGGGGAGGGGCAGCAGGGTGCATAATAACAGTCTTATAAGGGGAGGGGCAGCAGGGTGCATACTAACAGTCTTATAAGGGGAGGGGCAGCAGGGTGCATACTAACAGTCTTATAAGGGGAAGGGCAGCAGGGTGCATACTAACAGTCTTATTACGGGAGGGCAGCAGGGTGCATACTAACAGCCTTATAAGGGGAGGGGCAGCAGGGTGCATACTAACAGTCTTATAAGGGGAGGGGCAGCAGGGTGTATACTAACAGTCTTATAAGGGGAGGGGCAGCAGGGTACATACTAACAGTCTTATAAGGGGAGGGGCAGCAGTGTGCATACAAACAGTCTTCCATGTATACAGGGAGGGGCAGCAGGTGCATGCTAACAGTCTTATAAGGGGAGGGGCAGCAGGGTGCATACTAACAGTCTGATAAGGGGAGGGGCAGCAGGGTGCATAATAACAGTCTTATAAGGCGAGGGCATCAGTGTGCATACTAATAGTCTTATAAGGGGAGGGCCAGCAGGGTGCATACTAACAGTTTTATTAGGGGAGGGGCAGCAGGGTGCATACTAACAGTCTTATAAGGTGAGGGGCAGCAGGGTGCATACCAACAGTCTTATTAGGGGAGGGGCAGCAGGGTTCATAATAACAGTCTGATAAGGGGAGGGGCAGCAGTGTGCATACTAACAGTCTTACATGTATACGGTGAGGGGCAGCAGGTGCATACTAACAGCCTTATAAGGGGAGGGGAAAGCAGGGTGCATACTAGCAGTCTTATAAGGGGAGGGGCAGCAGGGTGCATAATAACAGTCTTATAAGGTATGGGGCAGCAGGGTGCATACTAACAGTCTTATAAGGGGAGGGGCAGCAGGGTGCATAATAACAGTCTTATAAGGTGAGGGGCAGCAAGGTGTATACTAACAGTCTTATAAGGGGATGGGCAGCAGGGTACATACTAACAGTCTTATAAGGGGAGGGGCAGCAGTGTGCATACAAACAGTCTTCCATGTATACAGGGAGGGGCAGCAGGTGCCTGCTAACAGTCTTATAAGGTAGGGGCAGCAGGGTGCATACTAACAGTCTGATAATGGGAGGGGCAGCAGGGTGCATAATAACAGTCTTATAAGGCGAGGGCATCAGTGTGCATACTAATAGTCTTATAAGGGGAGGGCCAGCAGGGTGCATACTAACAGTTTTATTAAGGGAGGGGCAGCAGGGTGCATACTAACAGTCTTATAAGGTGAGGGGCAGCAGGGTGCATACTAACAGTCTTATAAGGGGAGGGGCAGCAGGGTTCATAATAACAGTCTTATAAGGGGAGGGGCAGCAGTGTGCATACTAACAGTCTTACATGTATACGGTGAGGGGCAGCAGGTGCATACTAACAGCCTTATAAGGGGAGGGGCAGCAGGGTGCATAATAACAGTCTTATAAGGTATGGGGCAGCAGGGTGCATACTAACAGTCTTATAAGGGGAGGGGCAGCAGGGTGCATAATAACAGTCTTATAAGGTGAGGGGCAGCAGGGTGCATACTAACAGTCTTGTAAGGGGAGGGGCAGCAGGGTGCATAGTCTTATAAGGGGACGGGCAGCAGGGTACATACTAACAGTCTTATAAGGGGAGGGGCAGCAGGGTGCATAATAACAGTCTTATAAGGGGAGGGGCAGCAGGGTGCATACTAACAGTCTAATAAGGGGAGGGGCAGCAGGGTGCATACTAACAGTCTTATAAGGGGAAGGGCAGCAGGGTGCATACTAACAGTCTTATTACGGGAGGGCAGCAGGGTGCATACTAACAGCCTTATAAGGGGAGGGGCAGCAGGGTGCATACTAACAGTCTTATAAGGGGAGGGGCAGCAAGGTGTATACTAACAGTATTATAAGGGGATGGGCAGCAGGGTACATACTAACAGTCTTATAAGGGGAGGGGCAGCAGTGTGCATACAAACAGTCTTCCATGTATACAGGGAGGGGCAGCAGGTGCATGCTAACAGTCTTATAAGGGGAGGGGCAGCAGGGTGCATACTAACAGTCTGATAATGGGAGGGGCAGCAGGGTGCATAATAACAGTCTTATAAGGCGAGGGCATCAGTGTGCATACTAATAGTCTTATAAGGGGAGGGCCAGCAGGGTGCATACTAACAGTTTTATTAGGGGAGGGGCAGCAGGGTGCATACTAACAGTCTTATAAGGTGAGGGGCAGCAGGGTGCATACCAACAGTCTTATTAGGGGAGGGGCAGCAGGGTTCATAATAACAGTCTTATAAGGGGAGGGGCAGCAGTGTGCATACTAACAGTCTTACATGTATACGGTGAGGGGCAGCAGGTGCATACTAACAGCCTTATAAGGGGAGGGGCAGCAGGGTGCATAATAACAGTCTTATAAGGGGAGGGGCAGCAGGGTGCATACTAACAGTCTAATAAGGGGAGGGGCAGCAGGGTGCATACTAACAGTCTTATAAGGGGAAGGGCAGCAGGGTGCATACTAACAGTCTTATTACGGGAGGGCAGCAGGGTGCATACTAACAGCCTTATAAGGGGAGGGGCAGCAGGGTGCATACTAACAGTCTTATAAGGGGAGGGGCAGCAAGGTGTATACTAACAGTCTTATAAGGGGATGGGCAGCAGGGTACATACTAACAGTCTTATAAGGGGAGGGGCAGCAGTGTGCATACAAACAGTCTTCCATGTATACAGGGAGGGGCAGCAGGTGCATGCTAACAGTCTTATAAGGGGAGGGGCAGCAGGGTGCATACTAACAGTCTGATAATGGGAGGGGCAGCAGGGTGCATAATAACAGTCTTATAAGGCGAGGGCATCAGTGTGCATACTAATAGTCTTATAAGGGGAGGGCCAGCAGAGTGCATACTAACAGTTTTATTAGGGGAGGGGCAGCAGGGTGCATACTAACAGTCTTATAAGGTGAGGGGCAGCAGGGTGCATACCAACAGTCTTATTAGGGGAGGGGCAGCAGGGTTCATAATAACAGTCTGATAAGGGGAGGGGCAGCAGTGTGCATACTAACAGTCTTACATGTATACGGTGAGGGGCAGCAGGTGCATACTAACAGCCTTATAAGGGGAGGGGAAAGCAGGGTGCATACTAGCAGTCTTATAAGGGGAGGGGCAGCAGGGTGCATAATAACAGTCTTATAAGGTATGGGGCAGCAGGGTGCATACTAACAGTCTTATAAGGGGAGGGGCAGCAGGGTGCATAATAACAGTCTTATAAGGTGAGGGGCAGCAAGGTGTATACTAACAGTCTTATAAGGGGATGGGCAGCAGGGTACATACTAACAGTCTTATAAGGGGAGGGGCAGCAGTGTGCATACAAACAGTCTTCCATGTATACAGGGAGGGGCAGCAGGTGCCTGCTAACAGTCTTATAAGGTAGGGGCAGCAGGGTGCATACTAACAGTCTGATAATGGGAGGGGCAGCAGGGTGCATAATAACAGTCTTATAAGGCGAGGGCATCAGTGTGCATACTAATAGTCTTATAAGGGGAGGGCCAGCAGGGTGCATACTAACAGTTTTATTAAGGGAGGGGCAGCAGGGTGCATACTAACAGTCTTATAAGGTGAGGGGCAGCAGGGTGCATACCAACAGTCTTATTAGGGGAGGGGCAGCAGGGTTCATAATAACAGTCTTATAAGGGGAGGGGCAGCAGTGTGCATACTAACAGTCTTACATGTATACGGTGAGGGGCAGCAGGTGCATACTAACAGCCTTATAAGGGGAGGGGCAGCAGGGTGCATAATAACAGTCTTATAAGGTATGGGGCAGCAGGGTGCATACTAACAGTCTTATAAGGGGAGGGGCAGCAGGGTGCATAATAACAGTCTTATAAGGTGAGGGGCAGCAGGGTGCATACTAACAGTCTTGTAAGGGGAGGGGCAGCAGGGTGCATAGTCTTATAAGGGGACGGGCAGCAGGGTACATACTAACAGTCTTATAAGGGGAGGGGCAGCAGGGTGCATAATAACAGTCTTATAAGGGGAGGGGCAGCAGGGTGCATACTAACAGTCTAATAAGGGGAGGGGCAGCAGGGTGCATACTAACAGTCTTATAAGGGGAAGGGCAGCAGGGTGCATACTAACAGTCTTATTACGGGAGGGCTGCAGGGTGCATACTAACAGCCTTATAAGGGGAGGGGCAGCAGGGTGCATACTAACAGTCTTATAAGGGGAGGGGCAGCAAGGTGTATACTAACAGTATTATAAGGGGATGGGCAGCAGGGTACATACTAACAGTCTTATAAGGGGAGGGGCAGCAGTGTGCATACAAACAGTCTTCCATGTATACAGGGAGGGGCAGCAGGTGCATGCTAACAGTCTTATAAGGGGAGGGGCAGCAGGGTGCATACTAACAGTCTTATAAGGGGAGGGGCAGCAGGGTGCATAATAACAGTCTTATAAGGCGAGGGCATCAGTGTGCATACTAATAGTCTTATAAGGGGAGGGCCAGCAGGGTGCATACTAACAGTTTTATTAGGGGAGGGGCAGCAGGGTGCATACTAACAGTCTTATAAGGTGAGGGGCAGCAGGGTGCATACCAACAGTCTTATTAGGGGAGGGGCAGCAGGGTTCATAATAACAGTCTTATAAGGGGAGGGGCAGCAGTGTGCATACTAACAGTCTTACATGTATACGGTGAGGGGCAGCAGGTGCATACTAACAGCCTTATAAGGGGAGGGGCAGCAGGGTGCATACTAACAGTCTTATAAGGGGAGGGGCAGCAGGGTGCATAATAACAGTCTTATAAGGTATGGGGCAGCAGGGTGCATACTAACAGTCTTATAAGGGGAGGGGCAGCAGGGTGCATACTAACAGTCTTATTACGAAAGGGCAGCAGGGTGCATACTAACAGCCTTATAAGGGGAGGGCAGCAGGGTGCATACTAACAGTCTTATAAGGGGAGGGGCAGCAGGGTACATACTAACAGTCTTAAAAGGGGAGGGGCAGCAGTGTGCATACAAACAGTCTTCCATGTATACAGGGATGGGCAGCAGGTGCATCCTAACAGTCTGATAATGGGAGGGGCAGCAGGGTGCATAATAACAGTCTTATAAGGCGAGGGCATCAGTGTGCATACTAATAGTCTTATAAGGGGAGGGCCAGCAGGGTGCATACTAACAGTTTTATTAGGGGAGGGGCAGCAGGGTGCATACTAACAGTCTTATAAGGTGAGGGGTAGCAGGGTGCATACCAACAGTCTTATTAGGGGAGGGGCAGCAGGGTTCATAATAGCAGTCTTATAAGGGGAGGGGCAGCAGTGTGCATACTAACAGTCTTACATGTATACGGTGAGGGGCAGCAGGTGCATACTAACAGCTTTATAAGGGGAGGGGCAGCAGGGTGCATACTAACAGTCTTATAAGGGGAGGGGCAGCAGGGTGCATAATAACAGTCTTATAAGGTGATGGGCAGCAGGGTGCATAGTAACAGTCTTAAAAGGGGAGGGGCAGCAGGGTGCATAATAACAGTCTTATAAGGTGAGGGGCAGCAGGGTTCATACTAACAGTCTTATAAGGGGAGGGGCAGCAGGGTGCATACAAACAGTCTTATAAGGGGAAGGGCAGCAGGGTGCATAATAACAGTCTGATAAGGTGAGGGGCAGCAGGGTGCATAATAACAGTCTTATAAGGGGAGGGGCAGCAGGGTACATACTAACAGTCTTATAAGGGGAGGGGCAGCAGGGTGCATAATAACAGTCTTATAAGGTGAGGGGCAGCAGGGTGCATACTAACAGTCTTATAAGGGGAGGGGCAGCAGGGTGCATAATAACAGTCTTATAAGGTGAGGGGCAGCAGGGTGCATACTAACAGTCTTATAAGGGGAGGGGCAGCAGGGTGCATAATAACAGTCTTATAAGGTGAGGGGCAGCAGGTGCATACTAACAGTCTTATAAGGGGAGGGGCAGCAGGGTACATACTAACAGCCTTATAAGGGGAGGGGCAGCAGGGTGCATAATAACAGTCTTATAAGGTGAGGGGCAGCAGGGTACATACTAACAGTCTTATAAGGGGAGGGGCAGCAGGGTGCATACTAACAGTCTTATAAGGTGAGGGGCAGCAGGTGCATACTAACAGTCTTATAAGGGGAGGGGCAGCAGGGAACATACTCACAGTCTTATTATGGGAGGGGCAGCAGGGTACATAATAACAGTCTTATAAGGTGAGGGGCAGCAGGGTGCATACTAACAGTCTTATAAGTGGAGGGGCAGCAGGGTGCATACTAACAGTCTTACATGTATACGGTGAGGGGCAGCAGGTGCATACTAACAGCCTTATAAGGGGAGGGGCAGCAGGGAGCATACTAACAGTCTTGTAAGGGGAGGGGCAGCAGGGTGCATACTAACAGTCTTATAAGGGGAGGGGCAGCAGGGTGCATAATAACAGTCTTATAAGGTGAGGGGCAGCAGGGTGCATAATAACAGTCTTATAAGGGGAGGGGCAGCAGAGTACATACTAACAGTCTTATAAGGTGAGGGGCAGCAGGGTGCATAATAACAGTCTTATAAGGTGAGGGGCAGCAGGGTGCATACTAACAGTCTTATAAGGGGAGGGGCAGCAGGGTGCATAATAACAGTCTTATAAGGTGAGGGGCAGCAGGTGCATACTTACAGTCTTATAAGGGGAGGGGCAGTAGGGTACATACTAATAGTCTTATAAGGGGAGGGGCAGCAGGGTGCATAATAACAGTCTTATAAGGGGTGGGGCAGCAGGGTGCATAATAACAGTCTTATAAGGTGAGGGGCAGCAGGGTGCATGCCAACAGTCTTATTAGGGGAGGGGCAGCAGGGTTCATAATAACAGTCTTATAAGGGGAGGGGCAGCAGTGTGCATACTAACAGTCTTACATGTATACTGTGAGGGGCAGCAGGTGCATACTAACAACCTTATAAGGGGAGGGGCAGCAGGGTGCATACTAACAGTCTTATAAGGGGAGGGGCAGCAGGGTGCATAATAACAGCCTTATAAGGGGAGGGGCAGCAGGGTGCATACTAACAGTCTTATAAGGGGAGGGGCAGCAGGGTGCATAATAACAGTCTTATAAGGTGAGGGGCAGCAGGTGCATACTTACAGTCTTATAAGGGGAGGGGCAGTAGGGTACAAACTAATAGTCTTATAAGGGGAGGGGCAGCAGGGTGCATAATAACAGTCTTATAAGGGGTGGGGCAGCAGGGTGCATAATAACAGTCTTATAAGGTGAGGGGCAGCAGGGTGCATACCAACAGTCTTATTAGGGGAGGGGCAGCAGGGTTCATAATAGCAGTCTTATAAGGGGAGGGGCAGCAGGGTGCATAATAACAGTCTTATAAGGTGAGGGGCAGCAGGTGCATACTAACAGCTTTATAAGGGGAGGGGCAGCAGGGTGCATACTAACAGTCTTATAAGGGGAGGGGCAGCAGGGTGCATAATAACAGTCTTATAAGGTGATGGGCAGCAGGGTGCATACTAACAGTCTTAAAAGGGGAGGGGCAGCAGGGTGCATAATAACAGTCTTATAAGGTGAGGGGCAGCAGGGTTCATACTAACAGTCTTATAAGGGGAGGGGCAGCAGGGTGCATACAAACAGTCTTATAAGGGGAAGGGCAGCAGGGTGCATAATAACAGTCTGATAAGGTGAGGGGCAGCAGGGTGCATAATAACAGTCTTATAAGGGGAGGGGCAGCAGGGTACATACTAACAGTCTTATAAGGGGAGGGGCAGCAGGGTGCATAATAACAGTCTTATAAGGTGAGGGGCAGCAGGGTGCATACTAACAGTCTTATAAGGGGAGGGGCAGCAGGGTGCATAATAACAGTCTTATAAGGTGAGGGGCAGCAGGGTGCATACTTACAGTCTTATAAGGGGAGGGGCAGCAGGGTGCATAATAACAGTCTTATAAGGTGAGGGGCAGCAGGTGCATACTAACAGTCTTATAAGGGGAGGGGCAGCAGGGTACATACTAACAGCCTTATAAGGGGAGGGGCAGCAGGGTGCATAATAACAGTCTTATAAGGTGAGGGGCAGCAGGGTACATACTAACAGTCTTGTAAGGGGAGGGGCAGCAGGGTGCATACTAACAGTCTTATAAGGTGAGGGGCAGCAGGTGCATACTAACAGTCTTATAAGGGGAGGGGCAGCAGGGAACATACTCACAGTCTTATTATGGGAGGGGCAGCAGGGTACATAATAACAGTCTTATAAGGTGAGGGGCAGCAGGGTGCATACTAACAGTCTTATAAGTGGAGGGGCAGCAGGGTGCATACTAACAGTCTTACATGTATACGGTGAGGGGCAGCAGGTGCATACTAACAGCCTTATAAGGGGAGGGGCAGCAGGGAGCATACTAACAGTCTTGTAAGGTGAGGGGCAGCAGGGTGCATACTAACAGTCTTATAAGGGGAGGGGCAGCAGGGTGCATAATAACAGTCTTATAAGGTGAGGGGCAGCAGGGTGCATAATAACAGTCTTATAAGGGGAGGGGCAGCAGAGTACATACTAACAGTCTTATAAGGTGAGGGGCAGCAGGGTGCATAATAACAGTCTTATAAGGTGAGGGGCAGCAGGGTGCATACTAACAGTCTTATAAGGGGAGGGGCAGCAGGGTGCATAATAACAGTCTTATAAGGTGAGGGGCAGCAGGTGCATACTTACAGTCTTATAAGGGGAGGGGCAGTAGGGTACATACTAATAGTCTTATAAGGGGAGGGGCAGCAGGGTGCATAATAACAGTCTTATAAGGGGTGGGGCAGCAGGGTGCATAATAACAGTCTTATAAGGTGAGGGGCAGCAGGGTGCATACCAACAGTCTTATTAGGGGAGGGGCAGCAGGGTTCATAATAACAGTCTTATAAGGGGAGGGGCAGCAGTGTGCATACTAACAGTCTTACATGTATACTGTGAGGGGCAGCAGGTGCATACTAACAACCTTATAAGGGGAGGGGCAGCAGGGTGCATACTAACAGTCTTATAAGGGGAGGGGCAGCAGGGTGCATAATAACAGCCTTATAAGGGGAGGGGCAGCAGGGTGCATACTAACAGTCTTATAAGGGGAGGGGCAGCAGGGTGCATAATAACAGTCTTATAAGGTGAGGGGCAGCAGGTGCATACTTACAGTCTTATAAGGGGAGGGGCCGTAGGGTACAAACTAATAGTCTTATAAGGGGAGGGGCAGCAGGGTGCATAATAACAGTCTTATAAGGGGTGGGGCAGCAGGGTGCATAATAACAGTCTTATAAGGTGAGGGGCAGCAGGGTGCATACCAACAGTCTTATTAGGGGAGGGGCAGCAGGGTTCATAATAACAGTCTTATAAGGGGAGGGGCAGCAGTGTGCATACTAACAGTCTTACATGTATACGGTGAGGTGCAGCAGGTGCATTCTAACAGCCTTATAAGGGGAGGGGCAGCAGGGTGCATACTAACAGTCTTATAAGGGGAGGGGCAGCAGGGTGCATAATAACAGTCTTATAAGGTGATGGGCAGCAGGGTGCATACTAACAGTCTTATAAGGGGAGGGGCAGCAGGGTGCATAATAACAGTCTTATAAGGTGAGGGGCAGCAGGGTGCATACTAACAGTCTTATAAGGGGAGGGGCAGCAGGGTGCATACTAACAGTCTTATCAGGGGAGGGGCAGCAGGGTGCATAATAACAGTCTGATAAGGTGAGGGGCAGCAGGGTGCATAATAACAGTCTTATAAGGGGAGGGGCAGCAGGGTACATACTAACAGTCTTATAAGAGGAGGGGCAGCAGGGTGCATAATAACAGTCTTATAAGGTGAGGGGCAGCAGGGTGCATACTAACAGTCTTATAAGGGGAGGGGCAGCAGGGTGCATAATAACAGTCTTATAAGGTGAGGGGCAGCAGGTGCATACTAACAGTCTTATAAGGGGAGGGGCAGCAGGGAACATACTAACAGTCTTATTAGGGGAGGGGCAGCAGGGTGCATAATAACAGTCTTATAAGGTGAGGGGCAGCAGGGTACATACTAACAGTCTTATAAGTGGAGGGGCAGCAGGGTGCATACTAACAGTCTTACATGTATACGGTGAGGGGCAGCAGGTGCATACTAACAGCCTTATAAGGGGAGGGGCAGCAGGGAGCATTCTAACAGTCTTGTAAGGGGAGGGGCAGCAGGGTGCATAATAACAGTCTTATAAGGTGAGGGGCAGCAGGGTGCATACTAACAGTCTTATAAGGTGAGGGGCAGCAGGGTGCATAATAACAGTCTTATAAGGTGAGGGGCAGCAGGGTGCATAATAACAGTCTTATAAGGGGAGGGGCAGCAGGGTACATACTAACAGTCTTATAAGGTGAGGGGCAGCAGGGTGCATAAAAACAGTCTTATAAGGTGAGGGGCAGCAGGGTGCATACTAACAGTCTTATAAGGGGAGGGGCAGCAGGGTGCATAATAACAGTCTTATAAGGTGAGGGGCAGCAGGTGCATACTTAGTCTTATAAGGGGAGGGGCAGTAGGGTACATACTAATAGTCTTATAAGGGGAGTGGCAGCAGGGTCATAATAACAGTCTTATAAGAGGTGGGGCAGCAAAGTGCATACTAACAGTCTTATAAGGTGAGGGGCAGCAGGGTGCATACCAACAGTCTTATTAGGGGAGGGGCAGCAGGGTTCATAATAACAGTCTTATAAGGGGAGGGGCAGCAGTGTGCATACTAACAGTCTTACATGTATACTGTGAGGGGCAGCAGGTGCATACTAACAGCCTTATAAGGGGAGGGGCAGCAGGGTGCATACTAACAGTCTTATAAGGGGAGGGGCAGCAGGGTGCATAATAACAGCCTTATAAGGGGAGGGGCAGCAGGGTGCATACTAACAGTCTTATAAGGGGAGGGGCAGCAGGGTGCATAATAACAGTCTTATAAGGTGAGGGGCAGCAGGTGCATACTTACAGTCTTATAAGGGGAGGGGCAGTAGGGTACATACTAATAGTCTTATAAGGGGAGGGGCAGCAGGGTGCATAATAACAGTCTTATAAGGGGTGGGGCAGCAGGGTGCATAATAACAGTCTTATAAGGTGAGGGGCAGCAGGGTGCATACCAACAGTCTTATTAGGGGAGGGGCAGCAGGGTTCATAATAACAGTCTTATAAGGGGAGGGGCAGCAGTGTGCATACTAACAGTCTTACATGTATACGGTGAGGGGCAGCAGGTGCATACTAACAGCCTTATAAGGGGAGGGGCAGCAGGGTGCACACTAACAGTCTTATAAGGGGAGGGGCAGCAGGGTGCATAATAACATTCTTATAAGGTGATGGGCAGCAGGGTGCATACTAACAGTCTTATAAGGGGAGGGGCAGCAGGGTGCATAATAACAGTCTTATAAGGTGAGGGGCAGCAGGGTGCATACTAACAGTCTTATAAGGGGAGGGGCAGCAGGGTGCATACTAACAGTCTTATCAGGGGAGGGGCAGCAGGGTGCATAATAACAGTCTGATAAGGTGAGGGGCAGCAGGGTGCATAATAACAGTCTTATATGGGGAGGGGCAGCAGGGTACATACTAACAGTCTTATAAGAGGAGGGGCAGCAGGGTGCATAATAACAGTCTTATAAGGTGAGGGGCAGCAGGGTGCATACTAACAGTCTTATAAGGGGAGGGGCAGCAGGGTGCATAATAACAGTCTTATAAGGTGAGGGGCAGCAGGTGCATACTAACAGTCTTATAAGGGGAGGGGCAGCAGGGAACATACTAACAGTCTTATTAGGGGAGGGGCAGCAGGGTGCATAATAACAGTCTTATAAGGTGAGGGGCAGCAGGGTACATACTAACAGTCTTATAAGGGGAGGGGCAGCAGGTTGCATACTACCAGTCTTATAAGGGGAGGGGCAGTAGGGTACATACTAATAGTCTTATAAGGGGAGTGGCAGCAGGGTCATAATAACAGTCTTATAAGAGGTGGGGCAGCAGGGTGCATAATAACAGTCTTATAAGGTGAGGGGCAGCAGGTGCATACTTACAGTCTTATAAGGGGAGGGGCAGTAGGGTACATACTAATAGTCTTATAAGGGGAGTGGCAGCAGGGTCATAATAACAGTCTTATAAGAGGTGGGGCAGCAGGGTGCATACTAACAGTCTTATAAGGGGAGGGGCAGCAGGGTGCATACTAACAGTCTTATTAGGGGAGGGGCAGCAGGGTGCATACTAACAGTCTTATAAGGGGAGGGGCAGCATGGTGCATACTAACAGTCTTATTAGGGGAGGGGCAGCAGGGTGCATACTAACAGTCTTATAAGGGGAGGAGCAGCAGGGTGCATACTAAGTCTTATTAGGGGAGGGGCAGCAGTGTGCATACTAACAGTCTTTTATGGGGAGGGGCAGCAGGGTGCATGCTAACAGTCTTATAAGGGGAGGGGCAGCAGGTTGCATACTAACAGTCTTATAAGAGGATGGGCAGCAGGATACATACTTACAGTCTTATAAGGGTAGGGGCAGCAGGGTGCAAACTAATAGTCTTATAAGGGGAGGGGCAGCAGGGTACATACTAACAGTCTTGAAATGACTATTATTATTATAAATCACTTAAAATGTTTTATGCCTATTTAGCTATGTTTGATCTGTATCTTTGACAACAGTATTTTTGTGTGTGTGTTACACATTGTATTAAATTTAGAAAAATGAGTTCTAGCGGGCATATAAAATAGGAAAATCTCATCAAAACTATTTATATCATTAACTTATGGTTTATGAGTGGTGAACTCTGAAGCTGGACGGGGTGGTAAGTAAAGGTCAGGAGGCATGAAATGTGAAACACACGAAAATTAATGTTTCTAAACGACGCCACCAGAATCAATGTGACCTCGCCTTTTCTGTTTGTACACTTCACTGCCTACAGTTTCTTCGTGGACAAAGGAACACATCGTACTAAATTCTGCAGCACTGTTTACGACCGATGTGGATAATTTTTTAGAATGTTCAGGTTACAAATCAATCAATCAACCAATCAATTAGTTCAACAATCAATGTCTGCTTTTACGAGATACTATAAAGTTCTTAAAATTATGCTTTGTCATTTTTTTGTGAGAGCCTGTTCTAAAACACTGCAATTGGAAAATAATTGTTGATTTAAAAAACAGAGATGTAATCGGAGATGTACAAAAGGACCATAAACTCGACCAAACGCGGTAAGCAGTTTTCCATTTTGTTAGGTAAATCCCGTCGGACAGACACTGTAACGTTTACTATAGGCGCCTGCATTTTATACTTTCAACAAATTGATAGATAAAGATTGGGTTAGAACCCGGGGTACATACCTTACATTATTTTTTAAATAATGTTCTCTGATCTGTTTATTTCAATAGCGAATTTTTTCAACGGCTTCAGTGTGAACATTAACATGAAGTATACTTAAGGAATAATTCACGCAGGCTGTGGTTTATCGTTGTTTTACAACGGGGTGACCATTTATGTCGTATTATTAAAATAACGACATAAATGATCATCCCGTTGTAAAACAATGATAAATCACAGCCTCCGTGAATTATTTATATTCTAATAAGACAATTACGGTACATTTATAATATTTTCGTACCTATAGAAAACATCATTTCCATCATGAATGGCTGTTCCGTCGATGTAACACATAATATATTGCTGCGGATAATTATAGCGCGTGTCGCTATTTATAAGATAAATACGTCATACGCAATAGAGGTCCGGTGGGAGTTACATTTTTATAAGTGGAACAGCCCTTTAAAACACGTCCTCCTCAGCGCGTGTTGCTCATATATAAATCATTTTTTTACCACAGTTGTGGTCTCAAAGCCTTTAAAGCACGTCATATTAGAATACGGGTTTAGCACCGCGTGGTCCAGGATTACTCCTCAGCGGTCTGTCATCCCTGTCCCCTGGTGAAAAAAATCCAGATGCCCGAACTTAACGGACGCTATGAGTACACGAAAAGTAAATCGGCGTGACGTCATGTAGATTTGTAACGTCAACATGACGTCTCAGTATACACATGTCATTTATGGCAACTTTGTTGTTTTACATGATACAACTAGAGTTGAAAAAGCATCAATAACGTAACCATTGTATGAAGTATGGCTATAGTTTTGAGTGCAAGACTCATTTGCTTAATTTCAATCGAGTCTTCATTGTATTATATGGGCAATTTATTGGCTCTGTGGCTATTTGAAAGCAAAATAATAGGGTCTTTTTGGCCCTAAGGCAAAGAAAAGGTTAAATATAATGTTAAGAGCACTAACTTTATATATATATATATATATATATATATATATAATTGTCTATTTATATATGCCCAACATTCTGATTGTATTCAACATTGGATCTTTAGAAATGCACTGACGATACATAGTTAAGATAAATGATATTTATAAGTGTCTAATGAATTAACCAAACAATGTCGTTGTAATTTCCACTCTGAAAATCATCTGTACACACAGATTTGATTTTTGAGCCGTCCCACCTCGGGAATCGAACTCGTGTCAGTTTATAACATCTATGGCTACTGCGCCTAGCATGTAAAGACAGAGGTGTAACCTCTAGACCAGATCCGTCCGCTAAAAAACGGAGTTTCACTGGCCTAGTGTTACTTTTGGTTGAACATGTCATTTACATACACAATGTTTTTGTGCGACCTGAGCTTTAATTACAACGATTTCCAAACAATCAGAATGGATCTGTAAGCAATTATACAGATGCGTGCATATAGTTGTTTTGAATTTCTATTTATAATTGTCTATTTATATATGCCCAACATTCTGATTGTATTCAACATTGGATCTTTAGAAATGCACTGAAGATACATAGTTAAGATAAATGATATTTATAAGTGTCTAATGAATTAACCAAACAATGTCGTTGTAATTTCCACTCTGAAAATCATCTGTACACACAGATTTGATTTTTGAGCCGTCCCACCTCGGGAATCGAACTCGTGTCAGTTTATAACATCTATGGCTACTGCGCCTAGCATGTAAAGACAGAGGTGTAACCTCTAGACCAGATCCGTCCGCTAAAAAACGGAGTTTCACTGGCCTAGTGTTACTTTTGGTTATAAATGCAGATTTGAAATAATCAAACAGGCAGTGAAGTTACACTAGTTATAAATTAATGTCCCCAGTTACCTTGCCAACTATTCGAGTCATTTTATTGAAGATTTGTGATACATACCACTTAACCATATGTTCACAGGAATCACCATACACTTTTCTTTCTGAATATTTATTAAAATTTAGTCACGTTTTAAGTGATGTAATTTGTTCGTAATGGCATAACAAATTTGAACAAGAAATGCATAGCCACAATATATTCTTATTTTTCACCGTCCTTCCTGCTTTCCTCTCTAGAGTAAGGTATCAAGACGACCACATTGCAGTTAAATGTGGATGTTAGTTTCTTGTAGATTTGTAATATTAGTTATCAGCTTTTAAATGTACAGCTATGACGTACACATAGCTAGCTTCAACGAACATAATTTTTTTGTTCTTTTACTTGTACAGATACGACGAACACAGAGTAGGATATTGAATAATTACAACAAACTGGATTACGACTACATGTATGCAAATACATATACATGGCTGGTTTACATGTACAGCTACGACGAGCACAGCGGTAGCATATTTTGCATGTATATATGAGAAACATAAAGTTGGCTGTTTTAGATGTAAAGCTAAAACAAACAAATAGCTAGCTGTCTTACATGTACAGCAATGACAATTGAGAAAACGTCGTTTTCAAGATATAATCACTCTCGTTAAAGGAGGTGAAAATATAGGATCTTACATTGGAACGAGTGGATTATCGGATTTCTCCAATCGAGATAGTTAAATTATGGAATTTTAAGTCCGAGCCTTGGCGAGGACTTAAATTTCCATAATTTAACTATCGAGATTGGAGAAATCCGATAATCCAAGAGTACTAATGTAAGATTCTGTTTCTCTAATTTTAAAAAGTAGTAAATTTGCGAAACGAAGTACAAATTCTCCCAACCCCAATTTTTACGTTCATGACGTGAATACGCGCTAAATTGAAGGTGTTTTGTTTATGAGTTCTTATTGTGACGTTTTTATTTTTAACCAATCAAATGCTGAGAACAACAAATTCACTAGTGACGAGAAATATTTTTTCCACACCGGTCAAGCGGTTGAAATATTAAGTCAAAATTAGAGAAATTGTAATACTAATCACGTGACATCATAAACAATTTAGTGCACATTTAGTTTAAAACGGCAACACTTGATATGAAATGGGACGGCATAAGAGAACATATTAAGAAAGACGACACAGAACGAAAGCTGTGCTGTGTTGTGCCGGGGTGCAAAGTCAACAATAAACATAAAAAATGTATGGAATTTAAGAGGTCAAGTTTTACTCCGTTTCATGACGTTCACACGATGTTAAAAGACGGTACGTTGAGGAAAGTGCCCTAAATAAAATCACGTGATAGGATACATCTAACTACATCTCTTGAAAACGACGTATTATCGGCTGTAACAGGTACAGCGATGACGAACACATAGTTGCCGTTTTTCACGTAAAGCTGCGCAAGCACAAGGGAAGCAAATTGTACATAAAAAGTTATTAACTGGATGCAATATAATAGCAAAAAAAAAATTTTCTGAAACCCAAAACAATCAAAGAACCAAACAGCGTATAGTTGTAAATACTATTTGTACTACTTTTGATGCATTTCAAATAAAACTTTTGAGAGATCGAATCGATGTATGTTTATTTTACATTTTCCACCTTATGTTTAGCCATCAATGTGTTTTGAATAACATGCTTGTTAAGTTTATATGGTTTATATGTATACAATCGGTACATTTTTTTAATTGACAAGGACATTTTTTCTCGAAACCTTATTCTTTACCTCAGGTGTAAAATTATTTCTTTCAGGTATAATTATCAGTTAACAATTACTCTTGTTGGTTATACTGAAAAGCAAACTGAGACCCTGTCACTGAAGTAATAGCATACTGGGTAATGGTAGGCAGCAAAAACCGAAACTCGGTCACTAGAGTACCAACACTGTTGGGGATAAAGGTAGGCAGTAAAATTCGAACCCCGGTCAATAGTGTACCAGCATACTGGATTAATGACAGGCAGTAAAAAACGAAAACCAGTCAATAGAGTACCAGCACACTGGGTGTAATGATAGACAGTAAAATAGAAACCCATGCACTAAAGTACAAACACACAGTGGGTGGGGTACTGTTAGAGAGTAAAAAACCGAAATCCAGTAACTAGAGTACCAGCAATACTGGAGGTAATAGTACATGTATACAGTAAAAATAGAAACCCAGTCACTAGACTACCAGCACACTGCAAGTAATGATAGGCAGTAAAACCCCATTCACAAGATTACCAGCAATAAAAAACGAAACTCAGTCGTTGGATTACCAGCACACTGGGGATAATGGTAGGCAAAATTCGAACCCAAGTCACTAGAGTACTAGCATACTGGTGATATTGGTAGGCAAATAAACTGAAACCCAGTCACTAGAGTACTAGCATACTGGGGATAATGGTAGGCAAATAAACTGAGACCCAGTCACTAGAGTACTAGCATACTGGGGATAATGGTAGGCAAATAAACTGAAACCCAGTCACTAGAGTACTAGCATACTGGTGATATTGGTAGGCAAATAAACTGAAACCTAGTCACTAGAGTACTAGCATACTGGGGATAATGGTAGGCAAATAAACTGAAACCCAGTCACTAGAGTACTAGCATACTGGGGATAATGGTAGGCAAATAAACTGAAACCCAGTCACTAGACAGTAAAAACGAAACCAGTCGCTGAAGTAATAGCAAACTGGGGGTTGTGGGAGGCAAATAAACTGAAACCCACTAGACAATGTGGGTAATGCAGTTAAACAAAACCAAATCACTATAGTACCAGTCTAAGCTGTTAGAAAATTTTTAAATAATTTTAATGGTGTTCGAATTGAAGATCAAGTACACGTTCTATTGATATTTAGAACAATAATCAATAGGACTCTTTCAAGCTAATTATTGTTTTCATTCACAAATCCGAGCAATTTAAATGTTAATATGCTTCCGTTAATATATCCTTCAGAACTAGAAATTAAAGAAACCACAGAAACAGCTTCATCTACATCATTTTTAGACTTACACCTCGAAAATGACACCAACGGTCATCGTAGCACACGAATGTACGACAAACGCGACGATTTTAATTTCAAAATCATAAATTTTCCTCACCTATGCAGCAACATTCCAGCTTCTCCTGGATACGGTGTCTATACTTCTCGACCAGATATGCAAGAGCTTGCAGCGAATATACTGATTTTTGCAAACGCCATCTATTTCTTCGGGATAAACTTGGGTTACAATAAAAAACGACTCGTCCATGCATTTAATAAGTTTTACTATAGATACCACTCGTTTGAAAATATGGCTACAGATAGTTTTCCCAATTTTTGAATTCAGTGTACAGTGAATGTGCTTCGATGATTGTTGGATACACTTATTATTGACTAGTGGTATATGATCCTCACGGGAGGGGGGGGGGGTAACTTGGTATATATTGGGTAATACGGATGTGCGGCCCGAATAGGTCACTTTTTTACCTCTCCAAAATATATGAATAGGTAGCTTTTTTCATTGAAAAATATATCATTGGGTAGTTGTAAATTATCTTAATATATCCATGCCTCAATTCTCATCTTAAGCATGCTAAGCCTATGTAAAGCACAGTGATTTTACAAACAAAATGTTCCATTAACATCAGTTGATCATTTTGGTAGTGAATGGACTATTTTGTCAAAATATATGAATAGGTCGGATTTAATCATTCAATATATGATTAGGTCCTGTTTATAACGTCAGAAAATATATGAATAGGGTGGGTTTTCAAATCTCCGTCCGCAGACCTGTACCTAAAAGTATCCTTAGTTACCCCCCCCCCCCCCCGTGATGATCCTATCCATTTTAATCAACTAACCAACTCAAATACTACAGTAATGGAAGCGGGAGGTTTGGCATGACATAAAGCCTGGTTTAACCCACAATTTCTTTTGAAATGCATGTACCAAGTCATGACCATTGCTGTAGTTCCTATATTTTAGGTTGGTGGTTCTGGAGTTGCCGGTTTCTCGGACTTTGATTTGTGGATTGTCTGTTTTGATAGTTTCATCAGTGATCGGTATTTTGTTATTACACCTTCATTTATTTGAACAAGTGCTTTACGAGAGGAAACATCAACTTACTAGTTAACCGGATGTTGATGTAAACGCGGCCTTTCACAAAGCCACCCAACTTTTATGAATGAAATAAAGCAATACATATCTTCTAAGGAATTTACAATTACGGAGTGTAAAAAGAAAAAGACATATAAACACTAACTCAAATAACAAACGAACAGACAAATGACAGGTAAACGACATTAGTCAACACATTTATATTTAACTATAAAACTACAAATATAAAAGATTTGTTCAGCTTTATTATTAAGTAAACATAATTTTAGTTTAATGGTTTTGTTTAGTTAGTATCCCGGGGTGTTTCGGTGTGTGATGGAGTTTTAGGAATTGTGGCTTTTTAAGGTACACGAGTTTTTGTCGCTTTTTCCTTTCCGGCGACATTTTTCTTCTTGTGTTCAGAGGGGCCTTGGTGGCCGAGTGGTTAAGGTAGTTCGTCTTCTATTAATCACGTGATCAGTCAACACAGAGATTGCGGGTTCGAGTCTCACTGCAGGCAGGGTGTACTTGACTCCAATCTTAGTTGACATGGATTGCCAGTTTTCCTACCGAAGGTCTGGGTTTTTCTCCGGGCATTCCGGCTTCCTCTCCCAATAAAAACGGGACGCCATGATATAGCTGAAAAATTGCTGAAAGTGGCGTTAAACCCCAGTCAAACAAACATAATATTTTGAAGAACTTTCTAAAGATTCATAGGAACAAAAGACACCTTATCACGTGTGCAGTTAACAAACTCTGCCACTATCGTAAGGCGGATCTCTATCACTTATACAGTCTGAACACCCCACCTCAATCTCTATCACGTTTACAGTTCATACACACCCAGACTATCTTAAGGCGGCTCTCTATCACGTTTGCAGTTCACAACCTCCGCCACCATCTTAATGCGGCTCTCTTTCACCTTAAGGTGGCCATCACTTTTACAGTCCATACACTCCACAATTATCGCACAGTGTCACTCTATCACGTGTGCAGTCCAGAAACCACCAGTATCTTATAGCGGCTTTCTTTTACCTGTACAGTCTACACACCAACACTATCTTACAGCGGATTTATACCACCTGTACAGTCCACACACCAGCCACTATCGTACAGCGGCTCTCTATCGCGTGTACAGTCCGGTCACCAACCAACGCTATCTAACAGCGGCTTAAGATCGCATATAGACTACATCCACTTTCTTACAGCGGCACTCTATCACCTGTACAGTCCACACACCCACACTATCTTACAGCAGCTATCTATCACGTGTACAGTCCGCTCCCCCACGCTATCTTACAGCTGCTATCTATCGTGTGTACAGTCCGCTTACCCACACTTTCTTACAGCTGCTATCTATCCCACAGCTATCTGTAAGCGACTTACAATCCACATCCCGCCGATAGCTGTGTGTACCACGTGTGTTAGTTAACGTCGATTGTTGTTCGACTGATAGGACGTTGTGGGTACCACGTGTGTTATAGATAACGCCGATTGTTTTTTTTGACTGATAGGACGCTGTGGGGTTCACGTATTATAGTTGATTGTCCTTTGGCTGATATGATTCTGTGGGGTTCACGTTGATTGTCCTTTGACTGATAGGATTATGTGGGGTTCACGTTGATTGTCCTTTGACTGATAGGATTCTGTGGGGTTCACGTTGATTGTCATTTGACTGATAGGATTCTGTGGGGTTCACGTTGATTGTCATTTGACTGATAGTACGCTGTGGGGTTCACGTTGATTGTCCTTTGACTGAAAGGATTCTGTGGGGTTCACGTTTATTGTCCTTTGACTGATAGGATTCTCTGGGGTTCACGTTGATTGTCCTTTGACTGATAGGACGCTGTGGGGTTCACGTTGATTGTCCTTTGACTGATAGGATTCTGTGGGGATAGAATTCTGTGGGGTTCACGTTGATTGTCATTTGACTGAAAGGATTCTGTGTGGTTCACGTTGATTGTCCTTTGACTGATAGGACGCTGTGGGGTTCACGTTGATTGTCATTTGACTGATAGGACGCTGTTGGGTTCACATTGATTGTCATTTGACTGATAGGATTCTGTGGGTTCACGTTGTCATTTGACTGATAGGATTCTGTGGGGTTCACGTTGATTGTCCTTTGACTGATAGGATTCTGTGGGGTTCACGTTGATTGTCATTTGACTGATAGGATTCTGTGGGGTTCACGTTGATTGTCCTTTGACTGAAAGGATTCTGTGGGGTTCACGTTGATTGTCATTTGACTGATAGGACGCTGTGGGGTTCACGTTGATTGTCCTTTGACTGATAGGATTCTGTGGGGTTCACGTTGATTGTCATTTGACTGATAGGATTCTGTGGGGTTCAAGTTGATTGTCATTTGACCGATAGGATTCTGTGGGGTTCACGTTGATTGTCATTTGACTGATAGGACGCTGTGGGGTTCACGTTGATTGTCCTTTGACTGATAGGATTCTGTGGGGTTCCTGTTGATTGTCCTTTGACTGATAGGATTCTGTGGGGTCCACATTGATTGTCATTTGACCGATAGGATTCTGTGGGGTTCACGTTGATTGTCATTTGACTGATAGGACGCTGTGGGGTTCACGTTGATTGTCCTTTAACTGATAGGATTCTGTGGGGTTCACGTTGATTGTCTTTGACTGATAGGATTCTGTGGGGTTCACGTTGATTGTCATTTGACTGATAGGATTCTGTGGGGTTCACGTTGATTGTCCTTTGACTGATAGGATTCTGTGGGGTTCACGTTGAATTGTCATTTGACTGATAGGATTCTGTGGGGTTCACGTTAATTGTTGTTTCAAAGGACACTTTTTTTGATTGTCATTTGACAGTTAGGATTCTATCATGACTTCTGTTTTAGTTCTTTTTTATTGATGTTTGACTGTTAGTTCATGTAACGTGTTTGACTGTCGTGACACTAAGAACACAAAATCTGTGCAGTTTCTCTCTGATAGTTGATTGACTGAGGATACTTCGAGTACAATATGATTAGTTATTGTTGATACGTGTTTTACTGTTACGGGACACTGTCGGTACTATATGTGCATGTTAGTTACCGCTGAATGTGGTTTGACTGTAAGACGACACTACATGTGTGTGCTAGTAAGCGTTGTTTTAGTGTAAAGGCACTGCTGCTTCTACCAAATGTACGTTTTATTATCATATATGTTTGACTGTGAGAACACCGCTAGTGTACTACATTTGCGTGTTAGAAAACTGCAGGTGAAACTTGTTTGCGTAGTCCGAGAATCCTCTGCCGTCCAATGCTTTTTTTGGAAAGGGTTCTCGGACTACACATGTGCCTGTCAGTTCTCGGTTTTTATTTGACTGTAAGGACACCACCAGGATAACTCTTGTAAGTTCTCGTTGATTGTTGGTGTGTCTTATTAGGGTACTGTTGGTACCCGCTGCAGGACATTTTATCCCATAATCTAAACAGACTATAACCAAAACGGACCATAATCAAAACGGACTATAATCAAAACGGACCATAATCAAAACGGACCAAAACCAAAAGGGACTATAATCAAAACGGACTCTAATCAAAACAGACCATAATCAAAACGGACTATAACCAAAACGGACCATAATCGAAATGGACTATAACCAAAACGGACCATAATCAAAACGGACTATAACCAAAACTGACCATAATCGAAACAAACCAAAATCAAAACGGACTATAACCAAAACGGACCATAATCAAACGGACTATAACTAAAACGGACTATAATCAAAACGGACTATAACCAAAACGGACCATAACCAAAACGGGACTATAATCGAAACGGACAATAACCAAAACGGATCGTAATAAAAGCGTACCATAATCAAACGGATTATAATCAAAACGGACTATAACCAAAACGAACTATAACCAAAACGGACTATAATCAAAACGGACTATAACCAAAACGGACAGTAATAAAAACGTACCATAATCAAACGGACTATAACCAAAACGGACTATAACCAAAACGGACTATAATCAAAACGGACTATAACCAAAACCGACTATAACCAAAATGGACTATAACCAAAACGGACTATGATTAAAACGGACCATAACCAAAACGGACCATAATCAAAACGGACCATAACCAAAACAGACCATAACCAAAACGGACCATAACCAAAACGGACTATAACCAAAACGGACCATAATTAAAACAGACTATAACCAAAACGGACTATAATTAAAACGGACTATAACCAAAACGGACTATAATCAAAACGGACTATAACCAAAATGGACCATAATCAAAACGGATTATAACCAAAACGGACCATAATCAAAACGGACCATAACCAAAACGGACCATAAACAAAACGAACTATAACCAAAACACACCATAATCAAAACGGACTATAGTCAAGACGGACCAGCGAAAATATAAAATAGTATACACAGATATTATCAACAAACTAGAGTAAAAACACCTGTGAGCAATGCTCACCATTGATACCCCCCGCTTCACAATTACTTTGAAAATTCAGGTGTTATTAATTATGAAATTGAAACTTTATCTAGTTAAATGCGGTAGCTCGAATAACAGAAAACAACCGAAAACAAGAGGAATAACCGAAAACAATAAAAAAGTGACCGAAAAACGCATTATAATTAATGTTTTTTGTTCAAAACTGTATGTTGAACGTAATAGAAACGCTATGCAAAAAGTTGTATGAAAAAATATTAATGTATTACAAAGTTATAGCACTTTTTCCTTCATGCCATACAAATACGATAATATACATTATTCAATATGGCGACTGAACATCACGTGATTCGATCAAAGTACTGAAAATGCTGTGATTAGGCGTGAAATATTGACTGCATGGTGATAATTGATAATTATTACTTTAAATTTTACATTATGACTTAACTTGATTGCAGATATCAGTTAACAATTTTTTTTATCATGCTGGTCTTTGTTGTAAAATAATTAAATAAAGAAACCCCAATAAAAGGTTGTTTGTTTAAAAAAAATGAGTTAATTACCAAAAAAACACTGATTGGTTTTGCTCATTTGCTTTGTACAAGAAAAGCATTTGTATGGTTGGCTTCTGAACATGTTTGAATTAGATTACTCAAAAAATAAACCGGTTGAAATAATTGGTCGTCAGTGGATGTGTTTTTTCTAGTCATGTAAATAAAAATACCAAATTACTTATACCAAGTCTCAGTTATCATTGCAAAATGGTTGCTTATCCTTATGCTTATTGTTTAATTTTGATTACATTTGTTATATGCCTTTCGGGTGTCTATTAACACCTAGTAGCCAAACTTCTGGCACTTGTCAAAAAGTGATCAATATATTTCGATTGGCATTTGATTTAGCAATTTAATTGCAAATATTATTATTGCAATGTCATATGACATATTAATACATTTTTTATTAACTCTAATAGACATCACGCTCAGAATACACATTTATTCTATACTATTGCATAAAATGTACATCCACATGTATAAATATATACAAAAGATTATCCTAAGATTATAGATTATAGTAATTAATGAGATAATAAATGTATACATACAACCAGTGGCGTGTCAATTAACAACTGATAGCCAAACTTCTGGCACGTGCCGAAAAATTAATCGATATCGTAGTTCCATTGTTATTATGAAGACATTCATCCTTTAGCAAACGTTTGTCTGCAGAATTCATTTACGGAGCGAGACAGATTATTCAGACGATTCCAGGCTTATCAACCGCCAGATAAGTGTACTTTAACATCGACAGACGGGAACATCAATGTAATCAAGCCAAGATCGTTTGGAAAGAAGAAGGGACAGAGAAAACGGAAGATAAACGAGAGGACAACTACCCATAAGAGAGCTAGGGCACTTGATTCGGGGTCAGATACGGAAGAGACGGTTGTTTTATAGACACTTTAACATAGCAGTAATTAAGACGGTGTTTTCTGTTCGGTGCGGAACATATAAAAATGCGCGCAGTTTCTTCATAAAACTAAATAACTTATTTCGTGGACTACGACAGATATGCCCGAGCCTCGTGCAGGATATCTTAGTAGTTTTAAACTTTCTTCATAAAACTAAATAATTTATTTCGCGGACTACAACAGATATGCCCGAGCCTCGTTCAGGATATCTTAGTAGTTTTAAAGTTTTTAATAATAATTTAAAAAATAACTCTGGGTTATCATTTTATTTTAAAGGATTAAATGAATCTTTTAATCAATTAATTATATTTAAATAATTTAAAAAATATATCTTTATTTTCAAATATCAAATGAAAACATTTTAATCACAATCTCAATTAAAAATTAAAATTTTGAAATTGTTTTATTTAAGGGGGTTAATGCAGCCAAGGTATCTGTTTTTACCTTGCAAGTCACAAGCCTTGAAAAATGCAGTGACCACCTTTAAATTATCTTTAATTTACATTTTTACATTAAAAGCTATGTTTCAGTCATCAATCATAAAACGGGTCACAGCATTTTCAGTACTTTGATCGAATCACGTGATGTTCAGTCGCCATATTGAATAATGTATATTATCGTATTTGTATGGCATGAAGGAAAAAGTGCTATAACTTTGTAATACATTAATATTTTTTCATAAAACTTTTTGCATAGCGTTTCTATTACGCTAAACATACAGTTTCGAACAAAAAACATTAAATGCGTTTTTCGGTCACTTTTTTATTGTTTTCGGTTATTCCTCTTGTTTTCGGTTGTTTTCTGTTATTCGTGGTACCCAGTTAAATGTGAAGGCGAAATTGCAGATAATACAAGTAACCCTCCCCAATCCCCCAAAGAATGGCATCCCCTATGTCAATGACAAAGTCCATGTTTTCTATGGCAAACCTCCAATAATATTCGATTCAAAATGTTTAATATCCAATGCACAATGGCAATATGTGACCAAAATTCTGTATAAGTTTCAACAAATTCCATTCAGTGGTGTAGGAGGAATTGCAAATAAAAGATGGGTATCCCATTATGTCCATTACAAACTCCATGTTTTTCTATGGGAAACCCCAAATATCATTCCAATCGAAATGTTATATATCTAGTGCACAATGGCAATATGTGACAACATTCTGTGTAAGTTTCATCAAATTCCATTTAGTGGTGTAGGAGGAGTCGCACATAAGAAATGGATATCCCCTTCTGTCAATGACAGTCTGTGTTGTTCTATGGGAAACCCCAAATATCATTCCGATCAAAATAATAAATATCTCCTGCACAATGGCACTATGTGACAAGCATTCTGTGTAAGTTTCAACAAATTCCATTCAGTGGTGTAGGAGGAGTTGCACATAAGACATGAGGACCCCCTTAGGTCAATGACATGTCCATGTTTTTCTTTGGGAAACCCCAAATATCGATCCGATCAAAATGTTTAATATCTCCTGCACAATGGCACTATGTGACAAGGATGCTGTGTAAGTTTCTTTAAATTCCATTCAGTGGTATAGGAGGAGTTGCACATAAGAGATGAGGACCCCCTTAGGTCAATGACAATGTCCATGTTTTTCTATGGGAAACCACAAATATCGATCCGATCAAAATGTTTCATATCTCCTGCACAATGGCACTATGTGACAAGCATTCTGTGTAAGTTTCATTAAATTCCATTCAGTGGTGTAGGAGGAGTTGCACATAAGAGATAGGGACCCCCTTAGGTCAATGACAAAGTCCATGTTTTTCTATGGGAAACCCCAAATATCATTCCGATCAAAATGTTAAATATCTCCTGCACAATGGCACTATGTGACAAGGATTCTGGGTAAGTTTCATCAAATTCCTTTCAGTGGTGTAGGAGGAGTTGCAAATAATAGAAAGTGTAACGGACGGACGGACGGACACAATGAACACTATATACCCCCCGTTTTTCAAGCGGGGGGTATAATAATTATTTAAAAATAATATAGTAGACAAATAATTACTTAATTTATTTTAAGTACAATTAACTAAGAAATATAATTCCCACTATTAAAACGTTTACAATGATGATTCATTATAAACTATTAATTAATACTAAATGATTCTAATAGTGTGTTCTAACATAATTAACAGAAATTAAGATAATTCAGCTTTTTCATGCTTTTGATCATAGTTTCACCAAAGTAACGCAGGCTTGGATCGGGTTGTCCAAACGAGGGTTAATTACAGAAACAGTCATAAATTATAAAAGACCATGAAGTTGTTACCATTCTTTGTTAATTTCACAATGGAAACAGATCACCGTGCTGATTGCAACAGAAAAGTAACATGAAGGCAACCGACTTTAAGATAATCCAATTAAAGTGTTATATATTATAATTATAATTAGGTTATGATGCATTAATAACTAATTAAGAAAACAATTACACTGATTTTATTACACAAATTTACCCAGAAAAAAATTCAAATGTTTAAACACATTATAATGAGAAACTAAACATATAATAACACATGTATTGATTTCTCTTTTTTTCGGATGGTCCGTTTTGGTATGGTCCATATTGGCTATGGTCCGATTTGCTTATGGTCCGAATGCTTATGGTCCGTATTGGCTATGGTCCGATTTGCTTATGGTCCGTATTGGCTATGGTCCGATTTGGCTACGATCCGTATTGGTTACGGGATGTGTTCATGTAATCTGGGTGCTATATATGTGTTAATCAGCATTGATTGTTTGACTGGTAGAGCATTGAGAATGATACATGTATGCTAGTTCATGAGGGGCTTTTGGTATCCACTCCCAATGCATGCTTTCTTGTTTGCTTTGTAATACAGAAGAATTAGATATAGCTGCAGCAAATCTTTGTTGTCGATGTGCAATCTGTCAGCCCTACTATACGAAGGACATGCTGGTTCTGATTTTTGCAATTAATATGCAGACTAAAAAAAGTGAGGGATGCCCTGTGATATGGTAAAATAAGGAGAAAACGCAATAATTAACTAAAGTACATTGTATTAGTGTTACAATAATTAGTCACGAGTTAACAAACGTAAGAGAGGATCAACAAGTATATATTCAGTTTCATACAGGACAGAAATGACCATACTTTTGGCTCTATTTCACTTCATTTGTTCAAATTTGGTCCGCAAGGCTGCCACGCTTACAGAACCTGTCTGTTCTGTAGTATCTCCGGTTGGTGTCGGTAGGTTTGCAGACAATGATCTTTGTGTAGAAACATTCGACAGTTTATAATGCTCTACAGGTTGTTTAGAAAAGTGTTGTGTTTGTAGCACGTCTGACATAAAATCAGTCTGTTCATTCTCTTGGCAAGTGTTTCTAGTCTGCTTTAATGTCTGTGCTCGAATGTTTGATAGCATGGACTTCTCTCCAGGGTGTTCATAAAAGTAATTTTTTTTTATCATATAATGTATCAAAAACACTTTTCAAACACTCTGTTCCTCGTCCAATATTTACTAACGCGTCCTGTAAGATACCTAACGTTGCTTTTACAGACGTATCGTTTCGCCATACATATAATATTTGTCTAGTCTGTGCTATTAAATCTCGTGCATAATTGTACCGTATAACTTCCAATTTTCGTACGCTCAAACCAAGTTCTATACCCAGCTGAAATGATAAGAGTCCAATTTCTGGTGCCAAGGCATCAAGCATTGCATCAGTTGGCACTGAATCCAAATGTACTTCTGGAATGTCTAAAAAAAATTAACCTTGCATTAAAACATGCACGTAATAAACAAAACTATTACATTTTGTTTAAAATTAAATGCTACTTAAAGAGAAAGATATACAAAAACAAGTGATATTTACAGAATGAATGGATGGAATGTAAAGTAAAAGTGAAAGTTTGATGGTTTCCTTTATAGTTGTATCTACTCTTTCGTTTTTGGCCAATAAAAATTAATGTATAGCTGAATAATTGCTCAGTTAAAAAACTTCCTAAACAAATTATGAATACAGTATTAAGCTATGTCAGTATCATGTCTAACAATGTTAAATAATAATTTACACAAAACTCTCAAATGAATGCATCCAAGCAACACAATGAATAAATCAAACATTTACCTAAACTGAAAACAATAAGAAAAAGATACATGTAAAAACAAATCACCGGGTTAATGTACGATGTATTTCCTCAAGACATCATGTGTGATAAAAACAAGTGTGGACTGTGAGCTAATTCTCACTAGTGATACCACGTTGTCACATCTATGTGTAAAAATATAAGTATTCGGTAAACAGGACGTAGATGACCAAGGAGCATAAAATCTCTATACACCATAGGTATTATAGGATAAAGTAATAGGCAAAATATCAGGCTTCTGCATCCTATAGTTGCTTAAAAAACTGCTAAAGAAATTTTTGTTACGGACGGACCGATAAAAGGACAGACAAACGTACAAGGGTAAAACACTATACCCCTTCGAAGCGAGGGGTATACAAATCATGTGTGATAAAGACATCATATACAAATAATCTCGAACTTTTGTGTCAGTATAATAAACTAATATAAAATACATTTTAATGTGTAACATACCTGAAGGTTTTCTTTTCATCCGTCTTACCTACAATGTATGTGTTTAGTTACGACCAAGTGCATTGATTATATTCTGACTGATGTTCCAAGTCATACTTCTCTTGTTAAATTTAGTAGTAGTGTACAAGTTTGACATCTTGGCTTAGGTAAGCTTAAGGAATAAGGGGCCTAGGTGGCCAAGTGGTAGTAAGTCATCTTTTATTGCTCATGTGCCCATCAACAGTGAGGTTATGGGTTCCCGTCCCACAGCAAGCATGGTGTACTCATCTTAAATCTGAATTGACAAGCATTGCTAGTTTTCCTACAAAAGGTCGCCATTAAAAACTGAACCCATGATATAGCTGAAAAAGTGCTGAAAGTGGCACAAGACATCATTCAAACAAACCAAAAAGAAACGGACAAAACTAAAGGAAAAACTTTAACAATGATTTCAATGCATACTTTTCTATTAATTTTAAATATTAAAAAGAAGCTTAAATTTTTATTAAAAACCAGAAAAACTGTTACTGTCCGCTTCCTGGCTTTATGTCAATGACAGTACATATTTTTCTATCGGAAACCCCAAATATCATTCTGTTCAAAATGTTAAATAGCAGGTGCACAGTGGCACATGTGATAAAGATTCTGTGCAAGTTTCATCAAGTTCCATTTAGTAGTGTAGGGGGAGGAGTTGCGCAATAAGAGAAGGTGTAGTAGAGAGGGGGGGGGTATAAAAATATCTAGATTTGATATTGAAAGATGAACAGCAGATAAGTTTGTTTAGGACTTCTAGTGATTTGGAGAACATTGATTCATTATGTATACAAACATACCTGACACAATACATGTGGCGTGTGGCCTACAAATCCTAAATTATCCTCCAAATCTTTGTATGTTCCTTTCGAGTCCCGCCACAAAACCAATATGAGAAATTTTACCATCAGCACATCTATTTGATGGTTTTCATGGACATCGTCACACTGCTGACTTTTAATACCTAAATGCATGACTAACTGTTTAACTTGTTCAAGAGACAGATGCTTGGATAATCGCAGTATTTCAGGGTCACTTGGAGTCTTAAGAAGAGCATCTGCACTCAAACCTAGAATGATTTCAAAACTTTCAATCAGGTTAAAAACGACAAATTATTATCTATAATTAAAATTAAAAACCCTATAAGAATTTCACTTCACAATGTTAATGAGGCACGACACATACAGGTAAGAATGGCTAAGGTTTTAATTTTCATCTAGGTATAAAACTGTCTCATAGTACAATGTTTATGACTACAGGTCGGTAAGGTGAAGGGAAACTGTTAGACAATGTAGATTTTTCTCAATTTTTAAAGTCAAGAGAGCATCATGGCCTAATCTACAACTTACTTGATTCAGTTAGAGATATGCCATGACAAGACTGACAATCTGATTACGTCAACACCTTTTATGCAGTAGAGGCAAGGTCAATCTGCAGTGTCAATTTACATAATGTCGGTGATAAATAATATACAATTATGGCCTTCTAAAGAGGTGGACATCCAGAGTTGTCAACTTCCGTGGGTTGTCTTTCCTGAGGGTTTTAGCAAGTTGACTTTTTTGGATGTCCACTGATTAAGGACTATTGTTTTTATATAACTGAGCAAATCAACATAGCCTATAAACTTCCTTCTTTAGCAGGATTATTTCACATACACTGAGTATAATTCAAAAATTCTTTGCCATTCATAATTTGTAAATGTAAATAATGCAGAGAGTTTCCGCTTGTCAATAACATGAGTTTTAATAGTGAATCAGTGTTGTTGAGAGTTATACCACTGTCACCCCCTTTTCTTTTAATTTCGAGGATGACTCGTATAGTCGTATTGTCAACCCATTTCCGGTTTTGGATTCTCAATCTCTGCAACCAAAGTTTTGGAGCTGTCTTGCATAACATCTCATTTACAAACATAACATATATTATTCTTAGCCCATCTGTGTCTTTTAAAGTGAGGTTTAATAATTTACTTGCCAGGCACTGATCTCAAGTAGCAATATACATTGTCTGTGTTACAGTTTACCTTCAAGGAAACGCATATCTCTGGCTCTCTCGTTATTGTTTATTTATTCATTGTCTTACCTTTGCATGTACTGGAACAATTCTCAGTAGCCTATAACAAATAAACAGAGAATAGTGATTAATATCATTTTTATTGTTAATGTCGTTTTTGATTCAGTCTACAAATATTTGATAGTATTGGTCTTGTATGCAAGTTTTGTTATTTTTTATTTTCTAACAAATACAAATTTTAGATCTCACATGTACCGTACATACTCGCACATAAGTCGGGAAATTGGGAGTTAAAATTTGGTTTTAGAGAAGGTTTCCGACTTATAAGCGAGTAATACCACAAGAGGAAAGAATTCCGGTCGAAGTTTGAAGGCCGTACATAGATCGCCAACCATTAAGACGAAAACAGACAGATACGTGATTAGTTATGCTAAATAAAGTATATTTAAGACATTAATAAAGATTGTTTTTACTTGTGTATTGTTTATTTTATCCAGTTTCCATATTTCCATTCGTATTTACCACTGTTTACACAAGTATCGATTTATTTGTATGTATTGCATAATACATCCGGTGATGGCGTGGGCTAAAACGCGGAAATGAAAAACCGGAAACATAAAAACACATATATTTTTGTTCATAACTTTTTAACGGGTTAACATAGAATAAAAATCAAAAATGCCTCTGGAAGATATTTAAAAGATCTTTATGGAGATATATAGTTTAATGCAATTAATTATTAATAAAGTACCTAAAAGTTGACCGGAAATGTTTTTTTGCGAGTTTGCACATATCAAATTTCCAGATTAGAACCCAGATATCTCCAAAATGCTTCACCCCGGTCAAATAATTCTTAGTGTTTGATAAAGGGTATTCATTTAGCTTCAAAATGATATATAGTTTATAAAATATTACTGAAAGGAAAGTATAGAAAAATTCGCCGGAAAATACCTGATATGAAAAGTAAAAGTGCAAACTTTCAACTTTGAACTATAATTTCGCAACGATCTTACAACCCGGTCAAAATGTGAATAGGGCCTCGTGTTCCCCTTAGCATTAGCTACAAAATGATATATAACTTTTAAAAATTGATCAACGACAAAGTATAGAAAAGTTGACCGGAAACGTTTCTAGTCGATCAAAAACTCATCAAACTTAACAGATTTCTCCTAATTAAAGTATGTTTACATAGGTAAAATTGATTGGTGTCGATAATTAAATTACTATCTAAGTTATAATTAATGTCATGTATGATAATAAAGAGATATTTGGTAAAATTGAAAATGGATCATAGATAAATATCCCGGTATGTTCGACCCAACAAACAATCGTTCTGAAAGCATGAATACTGTTTTAAAAAGAGAAACTGATTGGAAAGAGTTACCGGTAGATCTTTTGGCTTTGGGTTTTTATTACATACAAAATTTTGTAAATGTTGAAATTATCATTTAAAATCAGAGTTTCGTAGGGCTTTTATTTCTGCTTCAGATTTGATTATACCAAAAAAAAGTCTGTCCCGATGATGTTATTGAATATTTAAAAATGAAAAACCTTTATCTTTAGACAAAATTTTGCAAGATGACACGTCTGAAACATCAAAGATTATTAAACAAACAGATTAACACGCTGAAAGGTGTGTTCACGTTTCTCCAACATTGGATAATTAATTAAAACAACATTCAATTAAGTGTGGGGATTAGGGGGCATCTTAAGGATAATTATGTTGATATTACCTGAAATAACAACTGAATTAGGTGTCAAAAATGATAGTCCTTTAATTACCGATGACATAATTGTAGAAAAAACACCCGTGGTTGAACTACCTGTCTTTAATTCTGATTGTAGTCAACAAAGTTTGGCACGGTTTATTGTTGACAATAATTTAATAACATTAGTTCCACAGCAAGGGGCTTTTATTGTTCAAGGCAGAAAAGCTAAATATTGTGTCACTTTATTTCCAAAAGAAACTTGCCAGTACGAGGCAACATCTACCTGTTTTCACATATTAGCGGCAAAATTAAGCATAGGTTTACAGCCGATTCAAAAGAATAAAATTATTAGTTTAAGAGCTATATCAAAAAATGCTAAGAAAAAAATTGATAAAAAGTCAGGTAGAAAACAACCACGTGTTAATGATCATGACATTGAAGTTGAGCCGGCCCCAGATTCTTTAACAGCTTTAAATACTCCACTTAATGAAAATTTAATTAAAACACCCTCAACTGTAGGAAGCATTAAATTTACTACTAAACAATTAACAGAAATTTCAACCCCAAAGTCTAAAAGAAAAATAGATTTAAGTGATAAAATAGAAGAAAATGAAATTATAATAGAAGATTCTAACGAAAATAAACCCACTAAATTCCCTGATGAAAAATCGCTCCCTGTTAAAACACGTAAAATTAAAGAAACAAAAATAACAGAAAAGGAAGATATTCAATCTTTAGAAAACAATTCTTGTGATCAGCAGCCATAGGTAGGTTATTGTAAGTTAAAACATAAACAAGACATTCTTAATAATCAGTACTTGTGTTCTGATATAATAATTTCTGCTCATATCTTATAAAAATTCAGTTTCCAGACATCAATGGTTTTCAAGAAACTACCCTCGCTCCAATAAAATGTAGTGGTAAATGGGTAAGCAATAAAGGTTTCGTACCACAAAGTCCACCATGTGTGCAAATCCATCATAATTTTATCTGTAACAAATAACAACTAAACTATTTATTTAAATAAAAAATTATATACATAAATTTAAAAAAATTATAAAAAAACACTCGACAGGCAGTGCTACCTCCAAGTTGGTTCGAGTGGGGAAACGCCATATTCATTATGGTAGGCGAAAGGCACTGCACAAAATCGATTTCATATATGACATTAATTATAACTTAGATAGTAATTTAATTATCGACACCAATCAATTTTACCTATGTAAACATAAAAATTAGGAGAAATCTGTTAAGTTTGATGAGTTTTTGATCGACTAGAAACGTTTCCGGTCAACTTTTCTATACTTTGTCGTTGATCAATTTTTAAAAGTTATATATCATTTTGTAGCTAATGCTAAGGGGAACACGAGGCCCTATTCACATTTTGACCGGGTTGTAAGGTCGTTGAGAAATTATAGTTCAAAGTTGAAAGTTTGCACTTTTACTTTTCATATCAGGTATTTTCCGGCGAATTTTTCCATACTTTCCTTTCAGTAATATTTTATAAACTATATATCATTTTAAAGCTAAATGAATAACCTTTATCAAACACTAAGAATTATTTGACCCGGGTGAAGCATTTTGGAGATATCTGGATTCTAATCTGGAAATTTGATATGTGCAAACTCGCAAAAAAACATTTCCGGTCAACTTTTAGGTACTTTATTAATAATTAATTGCATTAAACTATATATCTCCATAAAGATCTTTTAAATATCTTCCAGAGGCATTTTTGATTTTTATTCTATGTTAACCCGTTAAAAAGTTATGAACAAAAATATATGTGTTTTTATGTTTCCGGTTTTTCCATTTCCGCGTTTTAGCCCAACCCTCCGGTGATGTCATGATACAACTAAAAACCAAAAATCAAGATAAACTAACTAATACATATATACTACAGAATTCGTTTTTTTCATCAATTATTATTTTAATTTACAAACCATATTCCTTTATATTTTGGATTTTAGCTTTGGTTTATTTTAAAAAAAAACTCCGCTTTACTATTAAATAATTACGAAAATGAAATTTTGTATATGTAATTGTGTTTGTCTTTTTTATGGTTTTTAGTCATAGCAATTTCAGGGAGATAATTACGCAATTACGTTTACATTTTCAAAACACGTGTACACTAGTGTAAATAAACCACTTACGATAAATGACAAGCGATATTTAACTCATAAAACACAAGAAACAAATAATAAACAAGAAGTCTTACTGATATAATGATTTATAGTCACAAATTAGGAATGTTTATTTGATTCTGACCTCATGTCAACACGTCTGTCTTCCGACCGACTTATACGAGGGTCAACAGCAAAACACCAGATTTTAAGGCCCAAAAAGACCCCCCGACTTATATGCGGACCGACTTTTAAGCGAGCATCTACGGTATATTGCCCTACTCTATTCACTCCAACTCTATGCACAACACTTCCAGACTATGTAGACCAAGGGAAGCTGTCGTTCAATTTCAGTTTTAAAAAAAATATTCCAGTTGATGTGACAAGATAAAATTTTTAACTTCCTTGCTAATAGTAAAACAAAACATTAAACAATTATGTAGACCTGTAGATAAACTTCAAAATACATGTAATTGAGACCACTAAAATGCACCGTTTTGTGCAACATCTCTGCTATGAAACTAAAATGTAAAAATATCTGCAAGGTACTAAAGTTACAGCTATAGTGTTTTGATCTTCTTTTTTACAATAATTATTCAGATAATAAGGGAGATAATTCACATCTATTGTTTTAAATATAGTACCTTGTTTTGATACCATACATCCACATCCACCTTTTTTCTGTGTGTGGGACATACATGTGCTTTATAAGACACAACATCAGTTTCTGACACAAACATGTAACAGTTCGGGTTTGAGCATGCAAACTCAACATGGAATGGTAATTCTTGACCTGGTATTTTAGGGCTGATGGATGACTGGTAAAATTCAGAAATTCTCTGCAAGGTGGTGCTGATGCATTCTCGAACACCAGTAGCAATATCACGAACAATCAAATCTTTGGAATTCTTGTGTATCATGTATACTAAAATTCTATTACTTTCTACACAAACAACAATGTCATGAAATTTATCCCTGGAAAAGGCCACAAACCCTGAAAACAAAAGTCTTCTTCCATTATATTCTTTGACAGACCACATACTAAGGCATGCACTAATCAGACGATTTGGTAAAGCTGGAGGTATTATGGCGCCTTTAAACACGAATGCCAAACCGATGGCTCTATTAGAGGTACACTCCTTCATCATGTAACTGGTTTCATTTTTCCTTGTCAGCATGCACGGAACAAGGTATTCATCGGGAGGTAATCCACTTCCTGTTTCTATATCATAGCGATGCTGCTCTGACAAAATGTCGAGATGAATAAGCATGTCAAAGATAAATTCTTTATGTTTGTTAATTTCACTGAATTTTGGTTGTCGCCAAACTTTGAAAAGATCCTCTTTCTGTATATTTCCATCTGTTGACATCTTTGCAAAGAGCTGTTGCATTCTAGGGTCTTCTGGCCAAAACTGTTCATCTATATACAGAAATAAAGATGTCTATGTTTTAGATTTGTATAAGCAGGATGTCAAATATCCTACCTATGTAATTAACAACTCTAAAAACATTGAAGAATAACTTTCTTTAACCAGAGGCTCTCACTGGTATGTGACCCTCACCTAATTTATATATGCCATGAAGATGACATGTTAAATGAAGTCCTGTAATTTTTAATAACATTATCTTTGTTGAGACCATCCAATGAATCTTGCTATTAAGTTCATAAAAAACTGTAGAGTATCATCTGATAAATAGTCCTGATAACTTTGTTTCCATTGGTTAACCAGTGTTAGAGAAGAGAAAAGAGGTTTATTGCAATTGGCAAAGCGGTTTCCAAGAAGAAATCTTTTAAACCTTCCATAGTGTTCTGTGTTTAAATTGTTCCTAATGGCCACCATTTTGAATTTCCAATTGGAACAAAAACAGAAAATTTATAAAGACCATCCAAACAGTATTGCTAGTAAATTTTGTCCGTTAACAAGTTGTAGAAAAGACCTTTTAAAACTTTTTCCTTTCCAGTCCTATGCTACATGGCAGTCATTTTAGTTTACCAATAAAAAAAACAAAAACTTTGTAAAGGTCCATCTATTGAACATTCTGACCAAGTTGGTTTTAATTGGCCCAGTTGTTTCAGAGAAGATTTAAATGTAAAAACCTTTACAGACGATGACGGTTGCCTACAGGATAAAATTATTGTTGATACCTTTCCAATCAAATGTAATATTGATTATCTTACACTTTATGAGCATGAAACATGTGGAAACAAAACTGATATTGATGACATAACGGCATATAATAAACAAATTGAAATACAATGTAAATGCTTCCAATGGAGACAAAAACAGTCTCTGCTATTGTGTATACATATGTTGATAAAACTATAAATAATAAATATAACACTGATCCTCATATCATATAAGACATAGGGGAGATAACTTTTAGGATTTACAATTAATAAATGAGTCATGTCAATATTAATTCATCGACTAATCGTTCATATTTCATGGTGTACCGGTACAGCTTGCTTGTATAAGTCTGACCCTCTGACTGGTTGCTTTATATTGTATGGTGTACTGGTACAGTGTTTGTACAAGTCTGACTATCTGACTGACTGTTATATATTGTATGGTGTACTGGTACAGTGTTTGTACAAGTCTGACCCTGACTGGTTGCTTTATATTGTATGTTGTACTGGTACAGTGTTTGTACAAGTCTGACTATCTGACTGACTGTTTTATATTGTGTGGTGTACTGGTACAGTGTTTGTACAAGTCTGACCCTCTGACTGGTTGCTTTATAATGTATGTTGTACTGGTACAGTGTTTGTACAAGTCTGACTATCTGACTGGTTGCTTTATATTGTATGGTGTACTGGTACGGTGTTTGTACAAGTCTGACCCTCTGACTGGTTGCGTTTTATATTGTGTGGTGTACTGGTACAGTGTTTGTACAAGTCTGACTATCTGACTAATTGTTTTATATTGTATGGTGTACTGGTACGGTGTTTGTACAAGTCTGACCCTCTGACTGGTTGCTTTATATTGTATGGTGTAGTGGTACAGTTTTGTACAAGTCTGACCCTCTGACTAATTGTTTTATATTGTATGGTGTAGTGGTACAGTTTTGTACAAGTCTGACCCTCTGACTAATTGTTTTATATTGTATGGTGTACTGGTACAGTGTTTGTACAAGTCTGACTATCTGACTAATTGTTTTATATTGTATGGTGTACTGGTACGGTGTTTGTACAAGTCTGACCCTCTGACTGGTTGCTTTATATTGTATGGTGTACTGGTACAGTTTTGTACAAGTCTGACCCTCTGACTAATTGTTTTATATTGTATGGTGTAGTGGTACAGTGTTTGTACAAGTCTGACTATCTGACTGACTGTTATATATTGTGTGGTGTACTGGTACAGTGTTTGTACAAGTCTGACCATCTGACTGACTGTTATATATTGTATGGTGTACTGGTACAGTGTTTGTACAAGTCTGACCCTGACTGATTGTTTTATATTGTATGGTGTAGTGGTACAGTGTTTGTACAAGTCTGACCCTCTGACTGGTTGTTTTATATTGTATGGTGTAGTGGTACAGTGTTTGTACAAGTCTGACTATCTGACTGACTGTTATATATTGTGTGGTGTACTGGTACAGTGTTTGTACAAGTCTGACTATCTGACTGATTGTTTTATATTGTATGGTGTACTGGTACAGTGTTTGTACAAGTCTGACCCTCTGACTAATTGTTTTATATTGTATGGTGTAGTGGTACAGTGTTTGTACAAGTCTGACTATCTGACTGACTGTTATATATTGTGTGGTGTACTGGTACAGTGTTTGTACAAGTCTGACTATCTGACTGATTGTTTTATATTGTATGTTGTACTGGTACAGTGTTTGTACAAGTCTGACCATCTGACTGGTTGTTTTATATTGTGTGGTGTACTGGTACAGTGTTTGTACAAGTCTGACTATCTGACTGGTTGTTTTATATTGTGTGGTGTAGTGGTACAGTGTTTGTACAAGTCTGACCCTGACTGATTGTTTTATATTGTATGGTCTAGTGGTACAGTGTTTGTACAAGTCTGACCATCTGACTGATTGTTTTATATTGTATGGTGTACTGGTACAGTGTTTGTACAAGTCTGACCCTCTGACTGGTTGCTTTATATTGTATGGTGTAGTGGTACAGTGTTTGTACAAGTCTGACCCTGACTGATTGTTTTATATTGTATGGTGTACTGGTACAGTGTTTGTACAAGTCTGACCCTGACTGATTGTTTTATATTGTATGGTCTAGTGGTACAGTGTTTGTACAAGTCTGACCCTCTGACTGGTTGTTTTATATTGTATGGTGTACTGGTACAGTGTTTGTACAAGTCTGACCCTCTGACTGATTGCTTTATATTGTATGGTGTACTGGTACAGTGTTTGTACAAGTCTGACCCTCTGACTGATTGCTTTATATTGTATGGTGTACTGGTACAGTGTTTGTACAAGTCTGACCCTGACTGATTGTTTTATATTGTGTGATCTGGTGGTACAGTGTTTGTACAAGTCTGACCCTGACTGATTGTTTTATATTGTATGGTCTAGTGGTACAGTGTTTGTACAAGTCTGACCATCTGACTGATTGTTTTATATTGTGTGGTGTACTGGTACAGTGTTTGTACAAGTCTGACCATCTGACTGATTGTTTTATATTGTGTGGTGTACTGGTACAGTGTTTGTACAAGTCTGACCCTGACTGATTGTTTTATATTGTATGGTCTAGTGGTACAGTGTTTGTACAAGTCTGACCATCTGACTGATTGTTTTATATTGTGTGGTGTACTGGTACAGTGTTTGTACAAGTCTGACCATCTGACTGATTGTTTTATATTGTGTGGTGTACTGGTACAGTGTTTGTACAAGTCTGACCCTCTGACTGACTGTTTTATACTGTATGGTGTACTGGTACAGTGTTTGTACAAGTCTGACTATCTGACTGATTGTTTTATATTGTGTGGTGTAGTGGTACAGTGTTTGTACAAGTCTGACCCTCTGACTGTTTTATATTGTATGGTGTAGTGGTACAGTGTTTGTACAAGTCTGACCCTGACTGATTGTTTTATATTGTGTGGTGTAGTGGTACAGTGTTGGTACAAGTCTGACCATCTGACTGTTTTATATTGTATGGTGTAATGGTACAGTGTTTGTACAAGTCTGACCCTCTGACTGATTGTTTTATATTGTGTGGTGTAGTGGTACAGTGTTTGTACAAGTCCGACCATCTGACTTTTTTATATTGTATGGTGTAGTGGTACAGTGTTTGTACAAGTCTGACCATCTGACTGATTGTTTTATATTTTGTGGTGTACTGGTACAGTGTTTGTACAAGTCTGACCCTCTGACTGATTGCTTTATATTGTATGGTGTACTGGTACAGTGTTTGTACAAGTCTGACCATCTGACTGATTGTTTTATATTGTGTGGTGTACTGATACAGTGTTTGTACAAGTCTGACCATCTGACTGATTGTTTTATATTGTATGGTGTACTGGTACAGTGTTTGTACAAGTCTGACCATCTGACTGATTGTTTTATATTGTGTGGTGTACTGGTACAGTGTTTGTACAAGTCTGACCATCTGACTGATTGCTTTATATTGTATGGTGTACTGGTACAGTGTTTGTACAAGTCTGACCATCTGACTGATTGTTTTATATTGTGTGGTGTACTGATACAGTGTTTGTACAAGTCTGACCATCTGACTGATTGTTTTATATTGTGTGGTGTACTGATACAGTGTTTGTACAAGTCTGACCCTGACTGATTGTTTTATATTGTATGGTGTAGTGGTACAGTGTTTGTACAAGTCTGACCATCTGACTGATTGTTTTATATTGTATGGTGTACTGGTACAGTGTTTGTACAAGTCTGACCATCTGACTGGTTGTTTTATATTGTGTGGTGTAGTGGTACAGTGTTTGTACAAGTCTGACCCTCTGACTGGTTGTTTTATATTGTATGGTGTACTGGTACAGTGTTTGTACAAGTCTCACCCTGACTGATTGCTTTATATTGTATGGTGTACTGGTACAGTGTTTGTACAAGTCTGACCCTCTGACTGATTGTTTTATATTGTGTGATGTAGTGGTACAGTGTTTGTACAAGTCTGACCCTGACTGATTGTTTTATATTGTGTGGTGTAGTGGTACAGTGTTTCTACAAGTCTGACCCTGACTGATTGTTTTATATTGTGTGATGTAGTGGTACAGTGTTTGTACAAGTCTGACCCTGACTGATTGTTTTATATTGTGTGATGTAGTGGTACAGTGTTTGTACAAGTCTGACCCTGACTGATTGTTTTATATTGTGTGATCTGGTGGTACAGTGTTTGTACAATTCTGACCCTGACTGATTGTTTTATATTGTGTGGTGTAGTGGTACAGTGTTTGTACAAGTCTGACCCTGACTGATTGTTTTATATTGTGTGATGTAGTGGTACAGTGTTTGTAAAAGTCTGACCCTGACTGATTGTTTTATATTGTGTGGTGTAGTGGTACAGTGTTTGTACAAGTCTGACCCTGACTGATTGTTTAATATTGTGTGGTGTACTGGTACAGTGTTTGTACAAGTCTGACCCTGACTGATTGTTTTATATTGTGTGATGTAGTGGTACAGTGTTTGCACAAGTCTGACCCTCTGACTGATTGTTTTATATTGTATGGTGTACTGGTACAGTGTTTGTACAAGTCTGACCCTCTGACTGATTGTTTTATATTGTGTGGTGTAGTGGTACAGTGTTTGTACAAGTCTGACCATCTGACTGTTTGTTTTAAATGGTATGGTGTAGTGGTACAGTGTTTGTACAAGTTTGACCCTGACTGATTGTTTTATATTGTATGGTCTAGTGGTACAGTGTTTGTACAAGTCTGACCCTGACTGATTGTTTTATATTGTGTGATCTGGTGGTACAGTGTTTGTACAAGTCTGACCCTGACTGATTGTTTTATATTGTATGGTCTAGTGGTACAGTGTTTGTACAAGTCTGACCATCTGACTGATTGTTTTATATTGTGTGGTGTACTGGTACAGTGTTTGTACAAGTCTGACCATCTGACTGATTGTTTTATATTGTGTGGTGTACTGGTACAGTGTTTGTACAAGTCTGACCCTGACTGATTGTTTTATATTGTATGGTCTAGTGGTACAGTGTTTGTACAAGTCTGACCATCTGACTGATTGTTTTATATTGTGTGGTGTACTGGTACAGTGTTTGTACAAGTCTGACCATCTGACTGATTGTTTTATATTGTGTGGTGTACTGGTACAGTGTTTGTACAAGTCTGACCCTCTGACTGACTGTTTTATACTGTATGGTGTACTGGTACAGTGTTTGTACAAGTCTGACTATCTGACTGATTGTTTTATATTGTGTGGTGTAGTGGTACAGTGTTTGTACAAGTCTGACCCTCTGACTGTTTTATATTGTATGGTGTAGTGGTACAGTGTTTGTACAAGTCTGACCCTGACTGATTGTTTTATATTGTGTGGTGTAGTGGTACAGTGTTGGTACAAGTCTGACCATCTGACTGTTTTATATTGTATGGTGTAATGGTACAGTGTTTGTACAAGTCTGACCCTCTGACTGATTGTTTTATATTGTGTGGTGTAGTGGTACAGTGTTTGTACAAGTCCGACCATCTGACTTTTTTATATTGTATGGTGTAGTGGTACAGTGTTTGTACAAGTCTGACCATCTGACTGATTGTTTTATATTTTGTGGTGTACTGGTACAGTGTTTGTACAAGTCTGACCCTCTGACTGATTGCTTTATATTGTATGGTGTACTGGTACAGTGTTTGTACAAGTCTGACCATCTGACTGATTGTTTTATATTGTGTGGTGTACTGATACAGTGTTTGTACAAGTCTGACCATCTGACTGATTGTTTTATATTGTATGGTGTACTGGTACAGTGTTTGTACAAGTCTGACCATCTGACTGATTGTTTTATATTGTGTGGTGTACTGGTACAGTGTTTGTACAAGTCTGACCATCTGACTGATTGCTTTATATTGTATGGTGTACTGGTACAGTGTTTGTACAAGTCTGACCATCTGACTGATTGTTTTATATTGTGTGGTGTACTGATACAGTGTTTGTACAAGTCTGACCATCTGACTGATTGTTTTATATTGTGTGGTGTACTGATACAGTGTTTGTACAAGTCTGACCCTGACTGATTGTTTTATATTGTATGGTGTAGTGGTACAGTGTTTGTACAAGTCTGACCATCTGACTGATTGTTTTATATTGTATGGTGTACTGGTACAGTGTTTGTACAAGTCTGACCATCTGACTGGTTGTTTTATATTGTGTGGTGTAGTGGTACAGTGTTTGTACAAGTCTGACCCTCTGACTGGTTGTTTTATATTGTATGGTGTACTGGTACAGTGTTTGTACAAGTCTCACCCTGACTGATTGCTTTATATTGTATGGTGTACTGGTACAGTGTTTGTACAAGTCTGACCCTCTGACTGATTGTTTTATATTGTGTGATGTAGTGGTACAGTGTTTGTACAAGTCTGACCCTGACTGATTGTTTTATATTGTGTGGTGTAGTGGTACAGTGTTTCTACAAGTCTGACCCTGACTGATTGTTTTATATTGTGTGATGTAGTGGTACAGTGTTTGTACAAGTCTGACCCTGACTGATTGTTTTATATTGTGTGATGTAGTGGTACAGTGTTTGTACAAGTCTGACCCTGACTGATTGTTTTATATTGTGTGATCTGGTGGTACAGTGTTTGTACAATTCTGACCCTGACTGATTGTTTTATATTGTGTGGTGTAGTGGTACAGTGTTTGTACAAGTCTGACCCTGACTGATTGTTTTATATTGTGTGATGTAGTGGTACAGTGTTTGTAAAAGTCTGACCCTGACTGATTGTTTTATATTGTGTGGTGTAGTGGTACAGTGTTTGTACAAGTCTGACCCTGACTGATTGTTTAATATTGTGTGGTGTACTGGTACAGTGTTTGTACAAGTCTGACCCTGACTGATTGTTTTATATTGTGTGATGTAGTGGTACAGTGTTTGCACAAGTCTGACCCTCTGACTGATTGTTTTATATTGTATGGTGTACTGGTACAGTGTTTGTACAAGTCTGACCCTCTGACTGATTGTTTTATATTGTGTGGTGTAGTGGTACAGTGTTTGTACAAGTCTGACCATCTGACTGTTTGTTTTAAATGGTATGGTGTAGTGGTACAGTGTTTGTACAAGTTTGACCCTGACTGATTGTTTTATATTGTATGGTCTAGTGGTACAGTGTTTGTACAAGTCTGACCATCTGACATTTTTATATTGTATGGTGTAGTGGTACAGTGTTTGTACAAGTCCGACCATCTGACTGATTGTTTTATATTGTGTGGTGTACTGGTACAGTGTTTGTACAAGTCTGACCCTCTGACTGATTGTTTTATATTGTGTGGTGTAGTGGTACAGTGTTTGTACAAGTCTGACCATCTGACTTTTTTATATTGTATGGTGTAGTGGTACAGTGTTTGTACAAGTCTGACCATCTGACTGATTGTTTTATATTGTGTGGTGTACTGGTACAGTGTTTGTACAAGTCTGACCCTCTGACTGATTGTTTTATATTGTGTGGTGTAGTGGTACAGTGTTTGTACTAGTCTGACCCTGACTGATTGTTTTATATTGTGTGGTGTAGTGGTACAGTGTTTCTACAAGTCTGACCCTCTGACTGATTGTTTTATATTGTATGGTGTACTGGTACAGTGTTTGTACAAGTCTGACCCTCTGACTGATTGTTTTATATTGTATGGTGTAGTGGTACAGTGTTTGTACAAGTCTGACCCTGACTGATTGTTTTATATTGTGTGGTGTAGTGGTACAGTGTTTGTATAAGTCTGACCCTCTGACTGATTGTTTTATATTGTGTGGTGTAGTGGTACAGTGTTTGTACAAGTCTGACCCTCTGACTGGTTGCTTTATATTGTATGGTGTACTGGTACAGTGTTTGTACAAGTCTGACCCTCTGACTGGTTGTTTTATATTGTATGGTGTACTGGTACAGTGTTTGTACAAGTCTGACCCTCTGACTGATTGTTTTATATTGTGTGGTGTAGTGGTACAGTGTTTCTACAAGTCTGACCCTGACTGATTGTTTTATATTGTGTGGTGTACTGGTACAGTGTTTGTACAAGTCTGACTATCTGACTGACTGTTTTATATTGTATGGTGTAGTGGTACAGTGTTTGTACAAGTCTGACCCTCTGACTGATTGTTTTATATTGTATGGTGTACTGGTACAGTGTTTGTACAAGTCTGACCCTCTGACTGATTGTTTTATATTGTATGGTGTAGTGGTACAGTGTTTGTACAAGTCTGACCATCTGACTGATTGTTTTATATTGTGTGGTGTAGTGGTACAGTGTTTGTACAAGTCTGACCCTCTGACTGATTGTTTTATATTGTATGGTGTAGTGGAACAGTGTTTGTACAAGTCTAACCCTCTGACTGGTTGCTTTATATTGTATGGTGTACTGGTACAGTGTTTGTACAAGTCTGACCCTCTGACTGGTTGCTTTATATTGTGTGGTGTAGTGGTACAGTGTTTGTACAAGTCTAACCCTCTGACTGGTTGCTTTATATTGTGTGGTGTACTGGTACAGTGTTTGTACAAGTCTGACCCTCTGACTGATTGTTTTATATTGTGTGGTGTAGTGGTACAGTGTTTGTACAAGTCTGACTATCTGACTGGTTGCTTTATATTGTATGGTATACTGGTACAGTGTTTGTACAAGTCTGACCCTCTGACTGATTGTTTTATATTGTATGGTGTAGTGGTACAGTGTTTGTACAAGTCTGACCCTCTGACTGATTGTTTTATATTGTATGGTGTACTGGTACAGTGTTTGTACAAGTCTGACCCTCTGACTGATTGTTTTATATTGTGTGGTGTAGTGGTACAGTGTTTGTACAAGTCTGACCATCTGACTGTTTGTTTTAAATGGTATGGTGTAGTGGTACAGTGTTTGTACAAGTCTGACCCTGACTGATTGTTTTATATTGTATGGTGTAGTGGTACAGTGTTTGTACAAGTCTGACCCTGACTAATTGTTTTATATTGTGTGATGTAGTGGTACAGTGTTTGTACAAGTCTGACCATCTGACTGATTGTTTTATATTGTATGGTGTACTGGTACAGTGTTTGTACAAGTCTGACTATCTGACTGATTGCTTTATATTGTGTGGTGTACTGGTACAGTGTTTGTAAAGTCTGACCCTCTGACTGATTGCTTTATATTGTATGGTGTACTGGTACAGTGTTTGTACAAGTCTGACCCTGACTGATTGTTTTATATTGTGTGATGTAGTGGTACAGTGTTTCTACAAGTCTGACCCTGACTGATTGTTTTATATTGTGTGGTGTACTGGTACAGTGTTTGTACAAGTCTGACCGTCTGACTGATTGTTTTATATTGTGTGGTGTACTGGTACAGTGTTTGTACAAGTCTGACCCTCTGACTGATTGTTTTATATTGTATGGTGTACTGGTACAGTGTTTGTACAAGTCTGACCTTCTGACTGTTTTATATTGTATGGTGTAGTGGTACAGTGTTTGTACAAGTCTGACCATCTGACTGATTGTTTTATATTGTGTGGTGTACTGGTACAGTGTTTGTACAAGTCTGACCCTCTGACTGATAGTTTTATATTGTATGGTGTACTGATACAGTGTTTGTACAAGTCTGACCATCTGACTGATTGTTTTATATTGTGTGGTGTACTGATACAGTGTTTGTACAAGTCTGACCATCTGACTGATTGTTTTATATTGTGTGGTGTAGTGGTACAGTGTTTGTACAAGTCTGACCCTCTGACTGATTGTTTTATATTGTGTGGTGTACTGATACAGTGTTTGTACAAGTCTGACCATCTGACTGATTGTTTTATATTGTGTGGTGTACTGATACAGTGTTTGTACAAGTCTGACCATCTGACTGATTGTTTTATATTGTATGGTGTACTGGTACAGTGTTTGTACAAATCTTACCCTGACTGATTGCTTTATATTGTATGGTGTACTGGTACAGTGTTTGTACAAGTCTGACTATCTGACTGATTGTTTTATATTGTGTGGTGTAGTGGTACAGTGTTTGTACAAGTCTGACCCTGACTGATTGTTTTATATTGTATGGTGTACTGGTACAGTGTTTGTACAAGTCTGACCCTCTGACTGATTGTTTTATATTATGTGGTGTATTGGTACAGTGTTTGTACAAGTCTGACCCTGACTGATTGCTTTATATTGTATGGTGTAGTGGTACAGTGTTTGTACAAGTCTGACCCTCTGACTGGTTGTTTTATATTGTGTGGTGTACTGGTACAGTGTTTGTACAAGTCTGACCCTCTGACTGATTGTTTTATATTGTATGGTGTACTGGTACAGTGTTTGTACAAGTCTGACCCTGACTGATTGTTTTATATTGTATGGTGTACTGGTACAGTGTTTGTACAAGTCTGACCATCTGACTGGTTGCTTTATATTGTATGGTGTACTGGTACAGTGTTTGTACAAGTCTGACCATCTGACCGATTGTTTTATATTGTATGGTGAACTGGTACAGTGTTTGTACAAGTCTGACCCTGACTGATTGTTTTATATTGTATGGTGAACTGATACAGTGTTTGTACAAGTCTGATCCCCTGACTGATTGTTTTATATTGTATGGTGTACTGGTACAGTGTTTGTACAAGTCTGACCCTCTGACTGATTGTTTTATATTGTATGGTGTACTGGTACAGTGTTTGTACAAGTCTGACCCTGACTGATTGTTTTATATTGTATGGTGTACTGGTACAGTGTTTGTACAAGTCTGACCCTCTGACTGATTGTTTTATATTGTATGGTGTACTGGTACAGTGTTTGTACAAGTCTGACCCTCTGACTGATTGTTTTATATTGTATGGTGTACTGGTACAGTGTTTGTACAAGTCTGACCCTGACTGATTGTTTTATATTGTGTGGTGTACTGGTACAGTGTTTGTACAAGTCTGACCCTCTGACTGATTGTTTTATATTGTGTGGTGTACTGGTACAGTGTTTGTACAAGTCTGACCCTCTGACTGATTGTTTTATATTGTATGGTGTACTGGTACAGTGTTTGTACAAGTCTGACCCTGACTGATTGTTTTATATTGTATGGTGTACTGGTACAGTGTTTGTACAAGTCTGACCATCTGACTGGTTGCTTTATATTGTATGGTGTACTGGTACAGTGTTTGTACAAGTCTGACCATCTGACCGATTGTTTTATATTGTATGGTGAACTGGTACAGTGTTTGTACAAGTCTGACCCTGACTGATTGTTTTATATTGTATGGTGAACTGATACAGTGTTTGTACAAGTCTGATCCCCTGACTGATTGTTTTATATTGTATGGTGTACTGGTACAGTGTTTGTACAAGTCTGACCCTCTGACTGATTGTTTTATATTGTATGGTGTACTGGTACAGTGTTTGTACAAGTCTGACCCTCTGACTGATTGTTTTATATTGTATGGTGTACTGGTACAGTGTTTGTACAAGTCTGACCATCTGACCGATTGTTTTATATGATGTGGTGTACTGGTACAGTGTTTGTACAAGTCTGACCCTGACTGATTGTTTTATATTGTATGGTGTACTGGTACAGTGTTTGTACAAGTCTGACCCTCTGACTGATTGTTTTATATTGTATGGTGTACTGGTACAGTGTTTGTACAAGTCTGACTATCTGACTGGTTGCTTTATATTGTATGGTGTACTGGTACAGTGTTTGTACAAGTCTAACCCTCTGACTGATTGTTTTATATTGTATGGTGTACTGGTACAGTGTTTGTACAAGTCTGACCCTCTGACTGATTGTTTTATATTGTGTGGTGTAGTGGTACAGTGTTTGTACAAGTCTGACCCTCTGACTGATTGTTTTATATTGTATAGTGTACTGGTACAGTGTTTGTACAAATCTGACCCTGACTGACTGTTTTATATTGTGTGGTGTAGTGGTACAGTGTTTGTACAAGTCTGACCGTCTGACTGATTGTTTTATATTGTGTGGTGTACTGGTACAGTGTTTGTACAAGTCTGACCCTGACTGATTGTTTTATATTGTATGGTGTACTGGTACAGTTTTGTACAAGTCTGACCCTCTGACTGATTGTTTTATATTGTGTGGTGTACTGGTACAGTGTTTGTACAAGTCTGACCCTGACTGATTGCTTTATATTGTATGGTGTAGTGGTACAGTGTTTGTACAAGTCTGACCCTGACTGATTGTTTTATATTGTATGGTGTAGTGGTACAGTGTTTGTACAAGTCTGACCCTCTGACTGATTGTTTTATATTGTATGGTGTAGTGGTACAGTGTTTGTACAAGTCTGACCCTCTGACTGATTGTTTTATATTGTATGGTGTAGTGGTACAGTGTTTGTACAAGTCTGACCCTCTGACTGATTGTTTTATATTGTGTGGTGTACTGGTACAGTGTTTGTACAAGTCTGACCCTGACTGATTGTTTTATATTGTATGGTGTACTGGTACAGTGTTTGTACAAGTCTGACCATCTGACTGATTGTTTTATATTGTATGGTGTAGTGGTACAGTGTTTGTACAAGTCTGACCATCTGACTGATTGTTTTATATTGTGTGGTGTAGTGGTACAGTGTTTGTACAAGTCTGACCCTCTGACTGTTTTATATTGTGTGGTGTACTGGTACAGTGTTTGTACAAGTCTGACTATCTGACTGATTGTTTTATATTGTATGGTGTAGTGGTACAGTTTTGTACAAGTCTGACTATCTGACTGATTGTTTTATATTGTATGGTGTACTGGTACAGTGTTTGTACAAGTCTGACCCTCTGACTGGTTGTTTTATATTGTATGGTGTAGTGGTACAGTGTTTGTACAAGTCTGACCCTCTGACTGGTTGCTTTATATTGTGTGGTGTAGTGGTACAGTGTTTGTACAAGTCTGACCATCTGACTGTTTATATTGTATGGTGTAGTGGTACAGTGTTTGTACAAGTCTGACCCTGACTGATTGTTTTATATTGTATGGTGTAGTGGTACAGTGTTTGTACAAGTCTGACCCTGACTGATTGTTTTATATTGTATGGTGTAGTGGTACAGTGTTTGTACAAGTCTGACCCTCTGACTGATTGCTTTATACTGTATGGTGTACTGGTACAGTGTTTGTACAAGTCTGACCCTCTGACTGATTGTTTTATATTGTATGGTGTACTGGTACAATGTTTGTACAAGTCTGACCCTGACTGATTGTTTTATATTGTATGGTGTACTGGTACAGTGTTTGTACAAGTCTGACTATCTGACTGATTGTTTTATGTTGTGTGGTGTAGTGGTACAGTGTTTGTACAAGTCTGACCCTCTGACTGATTGCTTTATATTGTGTGGTGTACTGGTACAGTGTTTGTACAAGTCTGACCCTGACTGATTGTTTTATATTGTATGGTGTACTGGTACAGTGTTTGTACAAGTCTGACTATCTGACTGATTGTTTTATATTGTATGGTGTAGTGGTACAGTGTTTGTACAAGTCTGACTATCTGACTGGTTGCTTTATATTGTATGGTGTACTGGTACAGTGTTTGTACAAGTCTGACCATCTGACTGGTTGCTTTATATTGTATGGTGTACTGGTACAGTGTTTGTACAAGTCTGACTATCTGACTGATTGTTTTATATTGTATGGTGTAGTGGTACAGTGTTTGTACAAGTCTGACCCTCTGACTGATTGTTTTATATTGTATGGTGTACTGGTACAGTGTTTGTACAAGTTGTACCCTCTGACTGATTGCTTTATATTGTATGGTGTACTGGTACAGTGTTTGTACAAGTCTGACCCTGACTGATTGTTTTATATTGTATGGTGTACTGATACAGTGTTTGTACAAGTCTGACTATCTGACTGATTGTTTTATATTGTATGGTGTAGTGGTACAGTGTTTGTACAAGTCTGACCCTGACTGATTGTTTTATATTGTATGGTCTAGTGGTACAGTGTTTGTACAAGTCTGATCCTGACTGATTGTTTTATATTGTATGGTGTACTGGTACAGTGTTTGTACAAGTCTGACCCTGACTGATTGTTTTATATTGTATGGTGTACTGGTACAGTGTTTGTACAAGTCTGACCCTGACTGATTGTTTTATATTGTGTGGTGTACTGATACAGTGTTTGTACAAGTCTGACTATCTGACTGATTGTTTTATATTGTATGGTGTAGTGGTACAGTGTTTGTACAAGTCTGACCCTCTGACTGGTTGTTTTATATTGTGTGATGTAGTGGTACAGTGTTTCTACAAGTCTGACCCTGACTGATTGTTTTATATTGTATGGTGTACTGGTACAGTGTTTGTACAAGTCTGACCCTGACTGATTGTTTTATATTGTATGGTGTACTGGTACAGTGTTTGTACAAGTCTGACCGTCTGACTGGTTGCTTTATATTGTATGGTGTACTGGTACAGTGTTTGTACAAGTCTGACCATCTGACTGATTGCTTTATATTGTATGGTGTAGTGGTACAGTGTTTGTACAAGTCTGACCCTGACTGATTGTTTTATATTGTATGGTGTACTGGTACAGTGTTTGTACAAGTCTGACCCTCTGACTGACTGTTTTATATTGTATGGTGTAGTGGTACAGTTTTGTACAAGTCTGACCCTGACTGATTGTTTTATATTGTGTGGTGTACTGGTACAGTGTTTGTACAAGTCTGACCCTCTGACTGATTGCTTTATATTGTATGGTGTACTGGTACAGTGTTTGTACAAGTCTGACCCTCTGACTGACTGTTTTATATTGTATGGTGTAGTGGTACAGTTTTGTACAAGTCTGACCCTGACTGATTGTTTTATATTGTATGGTGTACTGGTACAGTGTTTGTACAAGTCTGACTATTTGACTGATTGCTTTATATTGTGTGGTGTACTGGTACAGTGTTTGTACAAGTCTGACCCTGACTGATTGTTTTATATTGTATGGTGTAGTGGTACAGTGTTTGTACAAGTCTGACCCTCTGACTGATTGTTTTATATTGTATGGTGTAGTGGTACAGTGTTTGTACAAGTCTGACCCTCTGACTGATTGTTTTATATTGTATGGTGTACTGGTACAGTGTTTGTACAAGTTGTACCCTCTGACTGATTGCTTTATATTGTATGGTGTACTGGTACAGTGTTTGTACAAGTCTGACCCTGACTGATTGCTTTATATTGTATGGTGTAGTGGTACAGTGTTTGTACAAGTCTGACCATCTGACTGATTGTTTTATATTGTATGTTGTACTGGTACAGTGTTTGTACAAGTCTGACTATCTGACTGATTGTTTTATATTGTATGGTGTAGTGGTACAGTGTTTGTACAAGTCTGACCCTGACTGATTGTTTTATATTGTATGGTGTAGTGGTACAGTGTTTGTACAAGTCTGACCCTGACTGATTGTTTTATATTGTATGGTGTACTGGTACAGTGTTTGTACAAGTCTGACCCTGACTGATTGTTTTATATTGTATGGTGTAGTGGTACAGTGTTTGTACAAGTCTGACCCTGACTGATTGTTTTATATTGTATGGTGTACTGGTACAGTGTTTGTACAAGTCTGACCGTCTGACTGGTTGCTTTATATTGTATGGTGTACTGGTACAGTGTTTGTACAAGTCTGACCATCTGACTGATTGCTTTATATTGTATGGTGTACTGGTACAGTGTTTGTACAAGTCTGACCCTCTGACTGATTGTTTTATATTGTATGGTGTAGTGGTACAGTTTTGTACAAGTCTGACCCTGACTGATTGTTTTATATTGTATGGTGTAGTGGTACAGTTTTGTACAAGTCTGACCCTGACTGATTGTTTTATATTGTGTGGTGTACTGGTACAGTGTTTGTACAAGTCTGACCCTCTGACTGATTGTTTTATATTGTATGGTGTACTGGTACAGTTTTGTACAAGTCTGACCCTGACTGATTGTTTTATATTGTGTGGTGTACTGGTACAGTGTTTGTACAAGTCTGACCCTCTGACTGACTGTTTTATATTGTATGGTGTAGTGGTACAGTTTTGTACAAGTCTGACCCTGACTGATTGTTTTATATTGTGTGGTGTACTGGTACAGTGTTTGTACAAGTCTGACCCTCTGACTGATTGCTTTATATTGTATGGTGTACTGGTACAGTGTTTGTACAAGTCTGACCCTCTGACTGACTGTTTTATATTGTATGGTGTAGTGGTACAGTGTTTGTACAAGTCTGACCCTGACTGATTGTTTTATATTGTGTGGTGTACTGGTACAGTGTTTGTACAAGTCTGACCCTCTGACTGACTGTTTTATATTGTATGGTGTAGTGGTACAGTTTTGTACAAGTCTGACCCTGACTGATTGTTTTATATTGTGTGGTGTACTGGTACAGTGTTTGTACAAGTCTGACCCTGACTGATTGTTTTATATTGTATGGTGTACTGGTACAGTTTTGTACAAGTCTGACCCTGACTGATTGTTTTATATTGTGTGGTGTACTGGTACAGTGTTTGTACAAGTCTGACCCTCTGACTGACTGTTTTATATTGTATGGTGTAGTGGTACAGTTTTGTACAAGTCTGACCCTGACTGATTGTTTTATATTGTGTGGTGTACTGGTACAGTGTTTGTACAAGTCTGACCCTCTGACTGATTGCTTTATATTGTATGGTGTACTGGTACAGTGTTTGTACAAGTCTGACTATCTGACTGATTGCTTTATATTGTATGGTGTACTGGTACAGTGTTTGTACAAGTCTGACCCTCTGACTGGTTGTTTTATATTGTATGGTGTAGTGGTACAGTGTTTGTACAAGTCTGACTATCTGACTGATTGTTTTATATTGTATGGTGTACTGGTACAGTGTTTGTACAAGTCTGACTATCTGACTGATTGCTTTATATTGTGTGGTGTACTGGTACAGTGTTTGTACAAGTCTGACCCTGACTGATTGTTTTATATTGTATGGTGTAGTGGTACAGTGTTTGTACAAGTCTGACTATCTGACTGATTGTTTTATATTGTATGGTGTAGTGGTACAGTGTTTGTACAAGTCTGACTATCTGACTGATTGTTTTATATTGTATGGTGTACTGGTACAGTGTTTGTACAAGTTGTACCCTCTGACTGATTGCTTTATATTGTATGGTGTACTGGTACAGTGTTTGTACAAGTCTGACCCTGACTGATTGTTTTATATTGTATGGTGTACTGATACAGTGTTTGTACAAGTCTGACTATCTGACTGATTGTTTTATATTGTATGGTGTAGTGGTACAGTGTTTGTACAAGTCTGACCCTGACTGATTGTTTTATATTGTATGGTGTAGTGGTACAGTGTTTGTACAAGTCTGACCCTGACTGATTGTTTTATATTGTATGGTGTACTGGTACAGTGTTTGTACAAGTCTGACCCTGACTGATTGTTTTATATTGTATGGTGTACTGATACAGTGTTTGTACAAGTCTGACCCTGACTGATTGTTTTATATTGTATGGTGTACTGGTACAGTGTTTGTACAAGTCTGACCCTCTGACTGGTTGTTTTATATTGTATGGTGTACTGATACAGTGTTTGTACAAGTCTGACCCTGACTGATTGTTTTATATTGTATGGTGTACTGATACAGTGTTTGTACAAGTCTGACCCTCTGATGGTCTTATATTGTATGGTGTAGTGGTACAGTGTTTGTACAAGTCTGACCCTCTGACTGGTTGTTTTATATTGTATGGTGTAGTGGTACAGTGTTTGTACAAGTCTGACCCTCTGACTGGTTGCTTTATATTGTATGGTGTACTGGTACAGTGTTTGTACAAGTCTGACCCTCTGACTGATTGTTTTATATTGTATGGTGTACTGGTACAGTGTTTGTACAAGTCTGACTATCTGACTGATTGTTTTATATTGTATGGTGTAGTGGTACAGTTTTGTACAAGTCTGACCCTGACTGATTGTTTTATATTGTATGGTGTAGTGGTACAGTTTTGTACAAGTCTGACCCTGACTGATTGTTTTATATTGTATGGTCTAGTGGTACAGTGTTTGTACAAGTCTGACCATCTGACTGATTGTTTTATATTGTATGGTGTAGTGGTACAGTGTTTGTACAAGTCTGACCATCTGACTGATTGTTTTATATTGTATGGTGTAGTGGTACAGTGTTTGTACAAGTCTGACCCTCTGACTGGTTGCTTTATATTGTATGGTGTACTGGTACAGTGTTTGTACAAGTCTGATCCTCTGACTGATTGCTTTATATTGTATGGTGTACTGATACAGTGTTTGTACAAGTCTGACCCTGACTGATTGTTTTATATTGTATGGTGTACTGGTACAGTGTTTGTACAAGTCTGACTATCTGACTGATTGCTTTATATTGTATGGTGTAGTGGTACAGTTTTGTACAAGTCTGACCCTGACTGATTGTTTTATATTGTATGGTGTAGTGGTACAGTGTTTGTACAAGTCTGACCCTGACTGGTTGCTTTATATTGTATGGTGTACTGGTACAGTGTTTGTACAAGTCTGACCCTCTGACTGATTGCTTTATATTGTATGGTCTAGTGGTACAGTGTTTGTACAAGTCTGACCATCTGACTGATTGTTTTATATTGTATGGTGTAGTGGTACAGTGTTTGTACAAGTCTGACCCTCTGACTGGTTGCTTTATATTGTATGGTGTACTGGTACAGTGTTTGTACAAGTCTGACCCTCTGACTGATTGTTTTATATTGTATGGTCTAGTGGTACAGTGTTTGTACAAGTCTGACCATCTGACTGGTTGCTTTATATTGTATGGTGTAGTGGTACAGTTTTGTACAAGTCTGACCATCTGACTGATTGCTTTATATTGTATGGTCTAGTGGTACAGTGTTTGTACAAGTCTGACCCTCTGACTGATTGTTTTATATTGTGTGATGTAGTGGTACAGTGTTTGTACAAGTCTGACCCTGACTGATTGTTTTATATTGTATGGTGTACTGGTACAGTGTTTGTACAAGTCTGACCCTCTGACTGACTGTTTTATATTGTATGGTGTAGTGGTACAGTTTTGTACAAGTCTGACCCTGACTGATTGTTTTATATTGTGTGGTGTACTGGTACAGTTTTGTACAAGTCTGACCCTGACTGATTGCTTTATATTGTATGGTGTACTGGTACAGTGTTTGTACAAGTCTGACCCTGACTGATTGTTTTATATTGTATGGTGTACTGGTACAGTGTTTGTACAAGTCTGACCCTCTGACTGACTGTTTTATATTGTATGGTGTACTGATACAGTGTTTGTACAAGTCTGACCCTCTGACTGATTGCTTTATATTGTATGGTGTACTGGTACAGTGTTTGTACAAGTCTGACCCTCTGACTGGTTGTTTTATATTGTATGGTGTACTGGTACAGTGTTTGTACAAGTCTGACCCTGACTGATTGCTTTATATTGTATGGTGTAGTGGTACAGTGTTTGTACAAGTCTGACCCTGACTGATTGTTTTATATTGTATGGTGTACTGATACAGTGTTTGTACAAGTCTGACTATCTGACTGATTGTTTTATATTGTATGGTGTACTGGTACAGTGTTTGTACAAGTCTGACCATCTGACTGATTGTTTTATATTGTATGGTGTACTGGTACAGTGTTTGTACAAGTCTGACCCTGACTGATTGTTTTATATTGTATGGTGTAGTGGTACAGTGTTTGTACAAGTCTGACCCTGACTGATTGTTTTATATTGTATGGTGTACTGGTACAGTGTTTGTACAAGTCTGACCCTCTGACTGACTGTTTTATATTGTATGGTGTACTGGTACAGTGTTTGTACAAGTCTGACCATCTGACTGATTGTTTTATATTGTATGGTGTACTGGTACAGTGTTTGTACAAGTCTGACCCTGACTGATTGTTTTATATTGTATGGTGTAGTGGTACAGTGTTTGTACAAGTCTGACCCTGACTGATTGTTTTATATTGTATGGTGTAGTGGTACAGTGTTTGTACAAGTCTGACCCTCTGACTGATTGTTTTATATTGTATGGTGTACTGGTACAGTGTTTGTACATGTCTGACCCTCTGACTGGTTGCTTTATATTGTATGGTGTACTGGTACAGTGTTTGTACAAGTCTGACTATCTGACTGATTGCTTTATATTGTATGGTGTACTGGTACAGTGTTTGTACAAGTCTGACCCTGACTGGTTGCTTTATATTGTATGGTGTACTGGTACAGTGTTTGTACAAGTCTGACCCTGACTGATTGTTTTATATTGTATGGTGTAGTGGTACAGTGTTTGTACAAGTCTGACCATCTGACCGATTGCTTTATATTGTATGGTGTAGTGGTACAGTGTTTGTACAAGTCTGACCCTGACTGATTGTTTTATATTGTATGGTGTAGTGGTACAGTGTTTGTACAAGTCTGACCATCTGACTGATTGCTTTATATTGTATGGTGTACTGGTACAGTGTTTGTACAAGTCTGACCCTCTGACTGATTGCTTTATATTGTATGTTGTACTGGTACAGTGTTTGTACAAGTCTGACCATCTGACTGGTTGTTTTATATTGTATGGTGTACTGGTACAGTGTTTGTACAAGTCTGACCCTGACTGATTGTTTTATATTGTATGGTGTAGTGGTACAGTTTTGTACAAGTCTGACCCTGACTGATTGTTTTATATTGTGTGGTGTACTGGTACAGTGTTTGTACAAGTCTGACCCTCTGACTGATTGCTTTATATTGTATGGTGTACTGGTACAGTGTTTGTACAAGTCTGACCCTCTGACTGACTGTTTTATATTGTATGGTGTAGTGGTACAGTTTTGTACAAGTCTGACCCTGACTGATTGTTTTATATTGTATGGTGTACTGGTACAGTGTTTGTACAAGTCTGACTATCTGACTGATTGCTTTATATTGTGTGGTGTACTGGTACAGTGTTTGTACAAGTCTGACCCTGACTGATTGTTTTATATTGTATGGTGTAGTGGTACAGTGTTTGTACAAGTCTGACTATCTGACTGATTGTTTTATATTGTATGGTGTAGTGGTACAGTGTTTGTACAAGTCTGACCCTCTGACTGATTGTTTTATATTGTATGGTGTACTGGTACAGTGTTTGTACAAGTCTGACCCTGACTGATTGTTTTATATTGCGTGGTGTACTGGTACAGTGTTTGTACAAGTCTGACCCTGACTGATTGTTTTATATTGTATGGTGTACTGGTACAGTGTTTGTACAAGTCTGACCCTGACTGATTGTTTTATATTGCGTGGTGTACTGGTACAGTGTTTGTACAAGTCTGACCCTCTGACTGATTGTTTTATATTGCGTGGTGTACTGATACAGTGTTTGGACAAGTCTGACTATCTGACTGATTGTTTTATATTGTATGGTGTAGTGGTACAGTGTTTGTACAAGTCTGACCCTCTGACTGATTGTTTTATATTGTATGGTGTACTGGTACAGTGTTTGTACAAGTCTGACCCTGACTGATTGTTTTATATTGCGTGGTGTACTGGTACAGTGTTTGTACAAGTCTGACCCTGACTGATTGTTTTATATTGTATGGTGTACTGGTACAGTGTTTGTACAAGTCTGACCCTGACTGATTGTTTTATATTGTATGGTGTACTGGTACAGTGTTTGTACAAGTCTGACCCTGACTGATTGTTTTATATTGTATGGTGTAGTGGTACAGTGTTTGTACAAGTCTGACCCTGACTGATTGTTTTATATTGTATGGTGTACTGGTACAGTGTTTGTACAAGTCTGACCGTCTGACTGGTTGCTTTATATTGTATGGTGTAGTGGTACAGTGTTTGTACAAGTCTGACCCTGACTGATTGTTTTATATTGTATGGTGTAGTGGTACAGTGTTTGTACAAGTCTGACCCTCTGACTGATTGTTTTATATTGTATGGTGTACTGGTACAGTGTTTGTACATGTCTGACCCTCTGACTGGTTGCTTTATATTGTATGGTGTACTGGTACAGTGTTTGTACAAGTCTGACTATCTGACTGATTGCTTTATATTGTATGGTGTACTGGTACAGTGTTTGTACAAGTCTGACCCTGACTGGTTGCTTTATATTGTATGGTGTACTGGTACAGTGTTTGTACAAGTCTGACCCTGACTGATTGTTTTATATTGTATGGTGTAGTGGTACAGTGTTTGTACAAGTCTGACCATCTGACCGATTGCTTTATATTGTATGGTGTAGTGGTACAGTGTTTGTACAAGTCTGACCCTCTGACTGATTGCTTTATATTGTATGTTGTACTGGTACAGTGTTTGTACAAGTCTGACCATCTGACTGGTTGTTTTATATTGTATGGTGTACTGGTACAGTGTTTTTACAAGTCTGACCATCTGACTGGTTGTTTTATATTGTATGGTGTAGTGGTACAGTGTTTGTACAAGTCTGACCCTGACTGATTGTTTTATATTGTATGGTGTAGTGGTACAGTTTTGTACAAGTCTGACCCTGACTGATTGTTTTATATTGTGTGGTGTACTGGTACAGTGTTTGTACAAGTCTGACCCTCTGACTGATTGCTTTATATTGTATGGTGTACTGGTACAGTGTTTGTACAAGTCTGACCCTCTGACTGACTGTTTTATATTGTATGGTGTAGTGGTACAGTTTTGTACAAGTCTGACCCTGACTGATTGTTTTATATTGTATGGTGTACTGGTACAGTGTTTGTACAAGTCTGACCCTCTGACTGATTGCTTTATATTGTATGGTGTACTGGTACAGTGTTTGTACAAGTCTGACCCTCTGACTGACTGTTTTATATTGTATGGTGTAGTGGTACAGTTTTGTACAAGTCTGACCCTGACTGATTGTTTTATATTGTATGGTGTACTGGTACAGTGTTTGTACAAGTCTGACCCTGACTGATTGTTTTATATTGCGTGGTGTACTGGTACAGTGTTTGTACAAGTCTGACCCTCTGACTGATTGTTTTATATTGCGTGGTGTACTGATACAGTGTTTGGACAAGTCTGACTATCTGACTGATTGTTTTATATTGTATGGTGTAGTGGTACAGTGTTTGTACAAGTCTGACCCTCTGACTGATTGTTTTATATTGTATGGTGTACTGGTACAGTGTTTGTACAAGTCTGACCCTGACTGATTGTTTTATATTGCGTGGTGTACTGGTACAGTGTTTGTACAAGTCTGACCCTGACTGATTGTTTTATATTGTATGGTGTACTGGTACAGTGTTTGTACAAGTCTGACCCTGACTGATTGTTTTATATTGCGTGGTGTACTGGTACAGTGTTTGTACAAGTCTGACCCTCTGACTGGTTGTTTTATATTGTATGGTGTACTGGTACAGTGTTTGTACAAGTCTGACCCTCTGACTGATTGTTTTATATTGTATGGTGTACTGGTACAGTGTTTGTACAAGTCTGACCCTGACTGATTGTTTTATATTGCGTGGTGTACTGGTACAGTGTTTGTACAAGTCTGACCCTGACTGATTGTTTTATATTGTATGGTGTACTGGTACAGTGTTTGTACAAGTCTGACCCTGACTGATTGTTTTATATTGCGTGGTGTACTGGTACAGTGTTTGTACAAGTCTGACCCTCTGACTGATTGTTTTATATTGCGTGGTGTACTGATACAGTGTTTGGACAAGTCTGACTATCTGACTGATTGTTTTATATTGTATGGTGTAGTGGTACAGTGTTTGTACAAGTCTGACCCTCTGACTGATTGTTTTATATTGTATGGTGTACTGGTACAGTGTTTGTACAAGTCTGACCCTGACTGATTGTTTTATATTGCGTGGTGTACTGGTACAGTGTTTGTACAAGTCTGACCCTGACTGATTGTTTTATATTGTATGGTGTACTGGTACAGTGTTTGTACAAGTCTGACCCTGACTGATTGTTTTATATTGCGTGGTGTACTGGTACAGTGTTTGTACAAGTCTGACCCTCTGACTGATTGCTTTATATTGTATGGTGTACTGATACAGTGTTTGGACAAGTCTGACTATCTGACTGATTGTTTTATATTGTATGGTGTAGTGGTACAGTGTTTGTACAAGTCTGACCCTGACTGATTGTTTTATATTGTATGGTGTAGTGGTACAGTGTTTGTACAAGTCTGACCCTGACTGATTGTTTTATATTGTATGGTGTACTGGTACAGTGTTTGTACAAGTCTGACCCTCTGACTGATTGCTTTATATTGTATGGTGTACTGGTACAGTGTTTGTACAAGTCTGACCCTCTGATGGTCTTATATTGTATGGTGTAGTGGTACAGTGTTTGTACAAGTCTGACCCTCTGACTGGTTGTTTTATATTGTATGGTGTAGTGGTACAGTTTTGTACAAGTCTGACCCTGACTGATTGCTTTATATTGTATGGTGTAGTGGTACAGTGTTTGTACAAGTCTGACCCTCTGATGGTCTTATATTGTATGGTGTACTGGTACAGTGTTTGTACAAGTCTGACCCTGACTGATTGTTTTATATTGTATGGTGTAGTGGTACAGTGTTTGTACAAGTCTGACCCTGACTGATTGTTTTATATTGTATGGTGTACTGGTACAGTGTTTGTACAAGTCTGACCCTCTGACTGATTGTTTTATATTGTATGGTGTACTGGTACAGTGTTTGTACAAGTCTGACCCTGACTGATTGTTTTATATTGCGTGGTGTACTGGTACAGTGTTTGTACAAGTCTGACCCTCTGACTGATTGTTTTATATTGCGTGGTGTACTGGTACAGTGTTTGTACAAGTCTGACCCTGACTGATTGTTTTATATTGTATGGTGTACTGATACAGTGTTTGGACAAGTCTGACTATCTGACTGATTGTTTTATATTGTATGGTGTAGTGGTACAGTGTTTGTACAAGTCTGACCCTGACTGATTGTTTTATATTGTATGGTGTAGTGGTACAGTGTTTGTACAAGTCTGACCCTGACTGATTGTTTTATATTGTATGGTGTACTGGTACAGTGTTTGTACAAGTCTGACCCTGACTGATTGTTTTATATTGTATGGTGTAGTGGTACAGTGTTTGTACAAGTCTGACCCTGACTGATTGTTTTATATTGTATGGTGTACTGGTACAGTGTTTGTACAAGTCTGACCCTCTGACTGATTGCTTTATATTGTATGGTGTACTGGTACAGTGTTTGTACAAGTCTGACCCTCTGATGGTCTTATATTGTATGGTGTAGTGGTACAGTGTTTGTACAAGTCTGACCCTCTGACTGATTGCTTTATATTGTATGGTGTAGTGGTACAGTTTTGTACAAGTCTGACCCTGACTGATTGTTTTATATTGTATGGTGTAGTGGTACAGTTTTGTACAAGTCTGACCCTGACTGATTGTTTTATATTGTATGGTGTAGTGGTACAGTTTTGTACAAGTCTGACCCTGACTGATTGTTTTATATTGTATGGTCTAGTGGTACAGTGTTTGTACAAGTCTGACCATCTGACTGATTGTTTTATATTGTATGGTGTAGTGGTACAGTGTTTGTACAAGTCTGACCCTCTGACTGGTTGCTTTATATTGTATGGTGTACTGGTACAGTGTTTGTACAAGTCTGACCCTCTGACTGATTGTTTTATATTGTATGGTGTACTGGTACAGTGTTTGTACAAGTCTGACCCTCTGACTGGTTGTTTTATATTGTATGGTGTACTGGTACAGTGTTTGTACAAGTCTGACCCTCTGACTGACTGTTTTATATTGTATGGTGTAGTGGTACAGTTTTGTACAAGTCTGACCCTGACTGATTGTTTTATATTGTGTGGTGTACTGGTACAGTGTTTGTACAAGTCTGACCCTCTGACTGATTGCTTTATATTGTATGGTGTACTGGTACAGTGTTTGTACAAGTCTGACCCTCTGACTGACTGTTTTATATTGTATGGTGTAGTGGTACAGTGTTTGTACAAGTCTGACCCTCTGACTGATTGTTTTATATTGTATGGTGTACTGGTACAGTGTTTGTACAAGTCTGACCCTCTGACTGGTTGTTTTATATTGTATGGTGTACTGGTACAGTGTTTGTACAAGTCTGACCCTCTGACTGATTGTTTTATATTGTATGGTGTACTGGTACAGTTTTGTACAAGTCTGACCCTCTGACTGATTGCTTTATATTGTGTGGTGTACTGGTACAGTGTTTGTACAAGTCTGACCCTCTGACTGACTGTTTTATATTGTATGGTGTAGTGGTACAGTGTTTGTACAAGTCTGACCCTCTGACTGATTGTTTTATATTGTATGGTGTACTGGTACAGTGTTTGTACAAGTCTGACCCTCTGACTGGTTGTTTTATATTGTATGGTGTACTGGTACAGTGTTTGTACAAGTCTGACCCTCTGACTGATTGCTTTATATTGTATGGTGTACTGGTACAGTTTTGTACAAGTCTGACCCTGACTGATTGCTTTATATTGTATGGTGTAGTGGTACAGTGTTTGTACAAGTCTGACCCTCTGACTGATTGTTTTATATTGTGTGGTGTACTGGTACAGTGTTTGTACAAGTTGTACCCTCTGACTGATTGTTTTATATTGTATGGTCTAGTGGTACAGTGTTTGTACAAGTCTGACCCTGACCGATTGTTTTATATTGTATGGTGTAGTGATACAGTGTTTGTACAAGTCTGACTATCTGACTGATTGTTTTATATTGTATGGTGTAGTGGTACAGTGTTTGTACAAGTCTGACCGTCTGACTGGTTGCTTTATATTGTATGGTGTACTGGTACAGTGTTTGTACAAGTCTGACTATCTGACTGGTTGTTTTATATTGTGTGGTGTAGTGGTACAGTGTTTGTACAAGTCTGACCCTGACTGATTGTTTTATATTGTATGGTGTACTGGTACAGTGTTTGTACAAGTCTGACCCTCTGACTGGTTGCTTTATATTGTATGTTGTACTGGTACAGTGTTTGTACAAGTCTGACCATCTGACTGGTTGTTTTTTATATTGTATGGTGTACTGGTACAGTGTTTGTACAAGTCTGACTATCTGACTGATTGTTTTATATTGTATGGTGTAGTGGTACAGTGTTTGTACAAGTCTGACCCTCTGACTGATTGCTTTATATTGTATGTTGTACTGGTACAGTGTTTTTACAAGTCTGACCGTCTGACTGATTGTTTTATATTGTATGGTGTACTGGTACAGTGTTTGTACAAGTCTGACCATCTGACTGATTGTTTTATATTGTATGGTGTACTGGTACAGTGTTTGTACAAGTCTGACCCTGACTGATTGTTTTATATTGTGTGTTGTATTGGTACAGTGTTTGTACAAGTCTGACCCTCTGACTCATGTTTTAAGGTGTATGGTGTAGTGGTACAGTTTTTGTACAAGTCTGACCTTCTGACAAAGCAATGAATATTTAATTGACACGTGTTCAAATTCAAATATTTAAGCCCAAACTTGACTACCTCAACTAATAGATAATTATATTTATTGTACCTGTAACAAATGATTTCATCACTTCCACCATAAATATTGGACTGATAATGACAAATTCTCTAAGCCGAGGGGTGTCAAAGTAGACTATCTTCCCTAAGGAGTGCTGGTAATGTAAGAAGAACTTTAGATCTTCTTTGGACAACACTGAAACCTCACTGGCCTTATTTAAATCTTCCATCTCCTTCAAGGATAAGATTTGTTTTCCCTCTGCTGCCAATTCGGCAATCTCTAACTCCAGTGGAACCCATGTATTGGGCATTCTTTCTCCCCAACATGGATGCTTAAATGTAAGATCTGTGATGATCTGTTTCAAGGTATTAATCTCTGGATCATTTTTGTCTGTTGCATTGACAAACAATTTAGGTTCAAGAACCAAGTGATTGCGTCCTTGGTAGTTTTTGAAAAGTTCTCTAATGTCGTTGTAGAGATTATTTCGTGTTCTCTCAACAGCTGCCTACAAAAGTATATTATTTGTGAAAAAAAGGATAACTTTTCTAACACCTTTCAATCTAACTAATTTGGTATCAGTAGCTTTTTAAGTTAGTCATGTCAGAGAGTTTGTATTGTTAGGCCAAAATTTTTTTATTGTTTGTTTTACGGGATTTTTTTCAAAAAAATTGAGTCGGGGGTCAAAATAAAAATAAAATCCACTTTTTGGTAGAGTCGACAAAAAAGATAAAAATAAAATTGAAAATCTGTCAGTATATTTCTATTTTTCGGAAAACTTATTTTTGAGAAACTTTATTGCTATGATCACAAATATTATTGACATAAGTTCAGTTAGTATAAACATCCATTGTTAAAATATTCATTTTATATCATATATTAAAGAATAAATATAAATGATTTTTGTTTATTATGAAGTTCATGTATACATCATAATATTTCTAACAATTTGTTATGAACATGTCATGTTTATCTGAGCAAAATTTTCAAAGAAAATAGATAAACTAACATAACATTAAACCCAGAAATAATTTTTCTGTTCAGCACACTTCCACTTGGACAAAGTTGTGCTGATCAAAATTGCTTCATGGGCACCCGTCTACAGAACTTTTCATGATGTCAATAACTGCTATACATCTGTATTCTTTCAAGTGCAGCTCATAGGTTTATCAAAGAAAATTGGTAAAATACAATACACTTCGAAAGAACTGACATTTGAAACCAATTAAGTGTTTTTTTTATCAAACAAATTATGATTTTTCATTATGGGCCGTTGTACTTTACTTTTCTTCGTTGTTCACTTCCGGTAATTAGTCACATCCAGTAAATAAACCAATGGCACGTAATCCAGTTGAAAGACATAAATACTTTGAAAAAATGTTAAACACGCATATTGTTTGCTGTTTTTATTGGAATTACTCATTTACTGATAAATTGGTAGTCTGGGTGAATTATTTGGACCAGATCATATGCAAGTATCTACTGTGAACCATCGGGCGACTTTAGGGAAATAACAGGGCGACTTCGACTTTGCTTTTGAGGCGCCGTAGGGTGACTTCAGGTCCAAGTAGGGCGACAAACCACTTCGCCCAGTGTGGTGAGCTCTGACAGATCGTGTGTAATTTTATTTTGAAAGGGAGGGAATTCATCAAGTCAGCGGAGAGAAGAAAAATAAAAGGAAAATTTGCTTCTTTTATTTTTATTTCATTTCGCCAGCAATTAGGGTCGGCCCTCCCGTAAAACATAAATATAAAAATGTTGGCCTTAATACCTTTTTTGATGATATTTGATCTTGGTGAAGGTCACAATACTTGTAATGGAGCAGCTCAGGAGTAATTCAAAACATGGGGTCTGTCCTTGAGTTTTTGTTTTGTCAGAGAGATGCTATAATAACCTATCTTCTTTGATGATATTTGATCTCGGTGAAGGTCACAATACTTGTAATGGAGCAGCTCAGTAGTAATTCAAAACCTGGGGTCTGTACTCGAGTTTTTGTTTTGTCAGGGAGATGCTATAATAACCTATCTTCTTTGATGATATTTGATCTTGGTGAAGGTCACAATACTTGTAAATGAACAGCTCAGTAGTAATAAAAAACCTGGGGTCTGTCCTGGAGTTTTTGTTTTGTCAGGGAGAAGCTATAATAACCTATCTGGTTTGATGATATTTGATCTTGGTGGTGGTAACAATACTTGCAATAGATCAGGCCGGAAGTGATTCACCACCTGGGGTCATTAAACATACACTCAAATAATCCATGCTGTACTCACACAACCTTCCACATTTCAACCACAATAATTTGACAAATTAGCAGTTTTTTAAGGAAGTCATGTCTCTGAGTTTTGTTTCTCTGCGACTAGCTACAATTATGGAGCTCTTTTCACGCTTTTTGATCTTGGAGCATCTGCTAAGATCATATTAGAAACAAAAACTATCGTCAGAATACAGGTGTATCAGTTTGCGAAGGTTTAAACTGTTAATTTGTTCCAGTATGAGGGAGTCATTGTCAAAAGACAAACTTTTGAGCATGTTCTTTAAACAAAGCTTTGGAAAACATTTAGTAATTGTTCAGCTTTCTTTGTTTAATAGTACAAAAGCTATAGAGATTACCTTTGGGACTTTGTCCTTATGTGTGGCTACAAACAGTATCTTTGGTATTCCTGGTTCAATCAGCTTACAGTATGTTAGGATGGAATTTACCCAGTGCTGCAAAAATACTAAGGAAAACATTTCAATTACATATAAAACCTGAGATCCACTCATTACAGAATCAGAAATAGCTGAAAATCTTTAAAACGTTTTCTGTTTGTTGATGCTAGTTATTGTTGGCATAGTAACAATAACACAATTTTGATTTGTTGATAATAAAAAACCTCACGCTTCTGGGTGTTGAATTGTGTTCCTATTCCTAAATGCTAAAAGTATAGTATAGAAGAAGATACAGTTTGCACTGTTGCAAATACAGTGACTGTTCTGCATCGAACACATGTATACCTCGGTCGTAAGAAATTTCATGAATTTACCAAAATACACACCTGCTGCAGTAGGAGTGCCATGTTGTCCTGGAAAGCACATAACATCATGCACCTCTTCTTGAAGACTTTTACTTCCGTCAAACACAACCAAATATAAAGCCCGATATGTCATAAAGGTCTGGTGTGTTGTGTAGTAGACATACTGACCGCCAAAGTCCCAAAATATCAGTCTGCCAACCTTCATTTGATATTTCCCACTTTTTAAAACCATTTCCATCTTCTTTCGTATCTCATCCTTGGTCATTTTAGCTCTCATTTTACGATGTTGCCAAAATTGCATTTGTTTCTGCTCTTTTGGTCTGGCTTCAATCTCTTTTGTCAATGATGACAAACTTGGTTTCTGTTCTATCTCTTGACGTTTGCGAGTATATAGCAATTCTCTCCGAGTATCTGGACGTTCTCTCCATGGTACAGGAGTATCTATGGGTTCTCTATTAGGTTGATTTTCTGCCTTTGACTTGGTCTTTGTATGAGATGGAGTTTCATTTTGTGACATCAGCACTTTGTTGTAGACCACATCTAAGGCATTATATTCATCTACAATAATTGAAATTGTCAGGTCAACATGACACTTATCTACAATAATGACAGATTCGATAGAAACAGTGAAATTGTCAGGTCAACAGGACACTTTTTTGTCTGTATAGTTTGAAGGTCATTATGCTTCAATCTATATAAACATATTCATTATGGTCAACATTTCACATTTATCAAATAGTCCTTATGACTTCAGCTGAAAAATGAGCAAATTCTGCAGTTTTTATAATTGTAAATTCAAAACAATACAAATATGCCACATTCCAAATAGGTCAAGTTGCCTGAAAATTACCTTCTTTGTAAAAAACTGGACTTGAAGGTAGTGACAAAATAACCAACACCAAAGAACTATAAAAAAGACAATCCATAAAACCAAGTCAGAGAAACCGTCAAACGCGAGCACCAACAACACAAAATGAAGAAACTACAGAAAAGCGCTTGGTAGTACTTTTAAAAAATGGTGAATTAAACAAGGTTTTATGACATGCCAAACCTCCTGCTTCCATGACTAATGTACGAGTTGGTGTTTTGATAAAAAAGGTTATCATCATTCACCAACAGTCTTCTTGTAACCTAGGCTTAATAGTTCGACTATGACATAGACATTTGCAAAAATAAATATACTCATTGCAAGTTCCATCTTATACAATAAATTGAGAAATAAAGACACTGTATGAAGGAGAAGCTGAGTATTGCTACAGAAGTGAGGTAAATTTTACTTTAAAAATAAAATCATGTTGTTTGTCGTATATTTTTGTGCTAAGTTGAGCATTGGCATCATATTGGAGGTGTAAGTCTAAAAATGATGTTGATGAATGAAGCTGTATAGTACTACCTTTGTCAATCAGTATCCAGTCTTTACCATCTATTCCAAGACCACATCTGCCTTCCAGAAGAGATATGCCATCCGTAGCTTGTCGAAACTTAGAAACATTATCCCCGACCAAAATCATAACAAGACTAGTTTTCCCAACACCAAACTGACCAGTTACCATGACGCGCATATCAAAAGATTCATATGAGCCTTCACCTAGAAGGCGATCTAGCATAACAGAGTGATCTTTCCTTTGGAATGCCCCTGTAAATAGATATTTTTTATCAACTATATATAAACACATCTACATTGTATTTGTGTGACTAAGGTAAAGTAGCATTGTTGGTTTCCACAAAACCAATCAATAATGTCTATACAAAAGATTTCAAAGCAAATTTTCATTTATTGAGCATCAAATAGTATGTTTCCTAACAAAAACCGAAGAATGTGCCCCTGATAAATGAAGTCCCAAACAGGAAGTAGTTGTCCGACAAGTCAGAAAGTCAATTAGGACGTACAACTTGCGATACTGAACCATCCTACCAAATTTCAAATTGTTCTCATGTACGCTTTCTGAAAAAAGCTTGATGGAAATTCGTAGTAATATACTAATAACCTAGATTAAATAAAACCAGTACAAATCCAGAAAATTGATATTTATTTCCTGTATAGAATTATTATTTAATTTGCTCTGTGACTATCGAGTCGAAATTTGTGACGATCAAACTTGCGACGATGGTCTAATAATTTTTGTAATGTATGCTTGTTTGTTTGTTTGATGGTGTTTAACGCCACTTTCAGCAATTTTTCAGCTATATCATGGCGTCCAGTTTTTATTGGGGGAGGAAGCCGGAGTACCCAGAGAAAACTCAGACTTGCGGTAGGAAAACTGGCAATCCTGGTCAATTATGATTGTAGTCGAGTACACCCTGCCTGCAGTGAGAATCGAACCCCCAATCTCAGTGTTGACAGACCACGTGATCAATAGTAGACGAACTACCTTGACCACTCTGCCACCATAATTTTTGTAATGTATGCTACATGTACAATGTATTAGTATCAGTGTTATGCTGATATTGAATCGAAATTATATTAAATCTTATCCATATACACTATGAACAAAAATAAGGACTGACAATACCATACACAGTTCAAATTGGATTGATAGAAACTGATAGTTACTGTAAATGTACTGTTCACGATCTGTAAATCACTGTATACAATTCGTACAGTTCACGTCAGTCATTTACAATTTTTATCTTTGACTGATCGCTTCTGTCCTGAACTGAAACAGTTCATGACAGTTAAGTACAGTACTTTTGTAGGACTGTAAAGAACTGTTAGTCACTGCATCAGATCGTGTCAGTACTTTAAAATTTTTACCTGGATTTAGAATGACTGACATTCACTGTACCAGTCCTTGACAGTGATTATCAATATTTACCTGTATTTAGAATGACTGATAATCACTGTAGCAGTCTTTGTCAGCCATTATCAGTTCTTACCTTGATTTAGAATGACTGATGTTCACTGTAGCAGTCATTGTCAGTCATTATCAGTTCTTACCTTGATTTAGTACGACTGATGTTCACTGAAGCAGTCCTTGACAGTCATCATCAGTTCTTAGACTTGATTTAGAATAACTGATATTTGAGCTTTTTTTTATTTTAGCATTGCAAAACATGTTTTTTTAAAGGTGATGCAAAATCCACCCAAGTATGTCAGCTTTTCATATAAACATTAACACTATAATATTGCATTAAAGGTTTTTTAAAAGTCACAATATTGTTTCAAGTCGATATGTTTGTTTGAATGGTGTTTACCGCCACTTTCGGCAATTTTTCAGCTATATCTTTGCGTCCATTTTTTATTTGGGGGGGGGGGGGGGAGGGTGAGGAAGCCGTGGAAAACCCCGGATGTTCGGTAGGAAAACTGAAAATCCCTGTCAATTAAGACTGGAGTCAAGAGCACATTCCCGCAGTGAGATTCGAATCGGAAATCTCAGTATTGACAGACCATGTGACCAATAGTAGAGGACTTACCTTAACCACTCGGCCACCGAGGCCCCTTCAAGTCAATATGAGTTCATCGGGAAAATAAAAAGAAGTTTGTTCAATGTTAGTGCAGTTATAAGCAAAGTAAATCTCTTTCATGAGCTTTTTTACTGACCTAGTCATTGGGAACATGTTCAAATATGGGCAGTATATATATATATAGGCTAAATTGAAATAGATAATAAAATAGAACACTGAATAGTTTGTTTTTGTTTGTTTGAATGATATAACCCCACTTTCAGTAATATTTCAGCTATATCATTGTGTCAAGTTTTCATATATGTGGAAGAAGCCAGAGCACCCGGAAAAAACTCCCGAACTTCCGTAGGAAAACTGGCAATCATTGTCAATTAAGATTGGAGTCGAGCGCACCCAGTCCGCAGAATGAAACCCGCAACCTCAGTATGGACAGACCACGTGATCAATAGTAGACGCACTACCTTAACCATTCAGCCACGCACGCCCCTGAACACTAAACAGATATACATCCGACTTTTGTTGTATAGATATTATGGATTAAATATTCATAGCAGAGGATACAGATACAAAAAAACATTAACAGCTACAAAATAAGTTTATACCTATGTAATGTACGAGTTTTAGCCGATGGGATATTTCTAAAAAGGGAGACATTTTTATTTGTTAATATATGTTTATTGGTAATTAACCATAACTTGGTATATTTTTTTAGTATTTTAAATATGACCGTTTGCATCCTAATTGATTTGAAATTATAACTTTTTTCCAGAATATTAACTAGAATGCCCTGTCATATTATCAAAATGATGAAATATATACGAAAGATATTTTTCTTTGTGAACATCAGACGTTTTTTTTAAATTGTCTTCTCTAACAAATGAAGTTTTACTATTAATCTCATGAAATACATATATCTCCAGCACCTTTTCTTCAATCTAATATGATTCTACAACGTTACTCTTAATTAAAAGTAATTATCAAGATATAAATTTTTTATAAAACTTACATAAAATCACTTCAAAGTAACACCTTATCATCGTTGTGTGGTTATTGCAATAAACAAATTAACAATCAACATCTCTAGTTTACCTTTGCACCCCAGGTAGCTACATGTACACGACACATTTTCAAACACCTGTCAAATATTTAAAATCGGAATCCAATTTTATACGTAATAAAAACCACTTTCTAGTGCATAAAGATACAAAGGTCTCCTGCGTATTTAATTTCTTTGTAATTTATATTAAAATTTATAAAAATATATCATAGAAATACAAAACACACCGAAGGTCTGTTTCAATAAAATAGCAAGAGGACAGTGAAGAAATTATACAAATACATGCAAAAACTTTCTCTTTAATGTTAAAACAAGTTACTGGACCTAATAGCTATATTACGACTTAAATAGCCGATAGGTTCTTCTGACATTAAAAATTGGACGAACAAATGCTAACATTGGCGTATAGCTTCAAACAAGAAAACGTTTTTTTTTCCAAATAATCAAATATCTTAACTCATGGTAAACTTTAGTGTAAATAATGTGTTACGTGTATTAACAACGCGTTAAATTTTTGTTGTTTGGAAAGATGACTTGCGTTTTTTTTATTCGAAGAATTACTGAAATCTTAACATGTTTTCAAGTTTCGTCTCATTTGAATCCATATATATTATTGTTACTTTTCAAGAGTGGATGAGTTACCGAAATGTTTTTCTAACTAAATTTTCTCTTATAAATGCGGAGGCATTGCTTTATACTGACTTTGCATTATGAAAAGAAATGGTGCACTCGATTCTAATTTAAGTTTGTACTCTACTTAACCAGGGTCGGCGTTTCTCCTGTCGTTGTCTGTAAATACAATTGTCGGATATTTACAAAAACGCAGATGATCGAACGTTCTAATGTTACCAGAACCTTTCATAACTGCAAATCTATATTATTGTTATTATAAAATTAGTAAATCTGAATCCTTGTTCAGGATGATTGTGCACAATTACCTGTTACCTAACTGACGAAACGTGTCATTGTTTACAATCCGCATATTCCGGTGGCGATGCACACATTTTTTTTTCCTTCTGATGCATATAATCAAAAAGAAAACAAAGATTATTTTATTTAAGAAGCATTTGCAGTGACTACAGTGTTACGTTGTTTAAACCTTTGTATTGCAACCCCCCCCCCCCCCCTTTTACACATACACCCACCCTCAAGAGAAAAGCCGGTATTCGGTTTATTCCCTAGGCCATATGCACACTTATTTACCATACTGATGCATAAAGACAATAAAAAAACAAACAAACCATTCAATTTAGTAAGTTCTCGTTGGTGACTGAATTTGTAAAGTTAAGTACAGAAAAGACAAAAACAGATAAACACAGGTGTTACATAACACTGCTGGAGATGAAATGCAATATACATGTAGATGTAAATAACATCCTGTCACAGCTGGAACTTAATTATCTGTGTTCACTTGCATCAACATGTCGGAAATATAATTGGTCATTAAATTTTTGAAATAAAACCAGGATACTATAATGACCCACACCTTAAACATGTTATAAGGATTAATCTACAACAATTGTTTAGTTTGTCTTAAATATATTTGTAAATAAGGAGTATACAAAATATGCTTCCAGAAATTATAACTTTTGTAATGATTTAAAGAGACAACTCCCAACTAAAACCTCCTTTATTTAAAAACAAAAGTCTTACACAAATCTAGGAATATACAAAGTAAAATGTATTGTGGAATAAATATATTTCGGTATCCAAAAAGGCGCATGTCAAACAATAAAGTTGGTCCAGAGGATATGATGCTTGATTGATTGATTGATTGATTGATTGATTGATTGGCTTAACATCCAGCGAGTATAATTTCAGCTTTATTCAGGACGAGAACATGTTAACAAACAATTCCGGAAAAATGGACCGAAAGAGCAAATATTTTCAAAGCCACTGGAAAAGAAAGGGGTTTAGGTACGGCGGCCGGAAAATTTGGGATTTTGTAGCGGCTACAACGAGCCTACTCTTTTTGACATATACAAAAAAGTCTATATCATGCAAGGAGCGTTGCACTCTCCAAACATGTTGCTCACTGTGGTCCGTGGTCAGGGTTTCCGTATTATGACCTGACCACCCCTAACGAGAAGGCGTCCCTTGTCCACCTGGTGGATGCACTGGGCAGCTCTGTGGAATTTATTAAAAATATGTACAGGTGTAACGTTATGTAGCTGCTTTTGCCGGTAATTTATCGCACCATGTTTATTACAAACATTGGTCAAAACATGTTCAATAAATTTGTGTCGCAGTATGTAAATTCAAATATGAAATGAGAAGAAAGAAGAGTTAATATTAGGATGGAGAACAATGATTTTAAACGAAAATATTTTCGGTACTAGGAAACAGATGGACTTGTGGGGTTAATTTTACACATTTCCTATTTTTTATCCATTAAAACTCTCATTTAATCAAGTCTTCACTGTTGGTCTTTGTTTACAAATGACTATATATATAATGGTAAATCAAGGTAAGAACTGATGATGACTGTCAAGGACTGCTTCAGTGAACATCAGTCGTACTAAATCAATGTAAGAACAGATAATGACTGACAATGACTGCTACAGTGAACATCAGTCTTTCTAAATCAAGGTAAGAACTGATAATGGCTGACAAAGACTGCTACAGTGATTATCAGTCATTCTAAATACAGGTAAATATTGATAATCACTGTCAAGGACTGGTACAGTGAATGTCAGTCATTCTAAATCCAGGTAAAAATTTAAAAGTACTGACACGATCTGATGCAGTGACTAACAGTTCTTTTCAGTCCTACAAAAGTACTGTACTTAACTGTCATGAACTGTTTCAGTTCAGGACAGAAGCGATCAGTAAAAGATAAAAATTGTAAATGACTGACGTGAACTGTATGAATTGTATACAGTGATTTACAGATCGTGAACAGTACATTTACAGTAACTATCAGTTTCTATCAATCTTTTTTGAACTGTGTATGGTATTGTCAGTCCTTATTTTGGTTCATAGTGCTATTAGTATTAATTTGTCTGAAAAATTTCTGTAATATAAATATAGCTTTTTCTGCCTGCAATATATTCAGTGTAAACCCCCTGATTCTTACCCATCCTATACAGTATGCTAGTTAGTAAACAAATAATTGCGCGATGGGAATAAATGTGCAATGGTGTATGTGTCAATAACCAGTAAATCCATGCACAAAATCAGGGGTTCTTACTAGTGCTGCAAGGCAAGCTTCCTTTCTTAATGTTTTCTTCCACATTCATATATAATGACAGTATCCTGTTAAAACATGCATGTACAATGTATAACTGGTGTGCCTTAATATTAACAATAAGCTTTCCAAATCACTCTAAAAAATATTATAGAGTACTTGAAATGTGCAAACTGAACAACTAAAATAAAACATTGTTGCCTTTCACTGATGCACTAGTATTTTTATTTCACCTGTTTGTTTGACTGTTTTGAAAGACATGATGGCTTACATTTTTATTTATTTTTGGGCCGACCTGAAGGACAAGCTAACAATTTAATTGTTTCTGACATTTAACAGTTGATATCTCTATCAAATATCTGGTGGCAAACACCACATCTTGTTAATTGTCGAATATTATTTTAGTGCTTAGAGAATCCTCTGTGGCTTACATTTTTATTTATTTTTGGGCCGACCTGAAGGACAAGCTAACAATTTAATTGTTTCTGACATTTAACAGTTGATATCTCTATCAAATATCTGGTGGCAAACACCACATCTTGTTAATTGTCGAATATTATTTTAGTGCTTAGAGAATCCTCTGTGGTCCAATGCTATTTAGACTCTGAAGGGCGTGTCCCAGTCTAACATAAAAGTTTAACAGCGTTGGACGGCAGAGGATTCTGGGACTATGAAGTGCCTTGTCTGCGTTCTCGTCATATCAAGTTTACTTCCTTTATAACACCTTTTCCCTGACTTTTCAGAAACATAATTGAAAATTCCTTGTATTTTGTTCTTAGGTTTTTTAATAAATGCCTCTATTAGTTATTTTGCAATACAAACCTGAACAAATTTGTTTGCCGTGCCATTCTTGAAATCAATGTCAATATTTATATCCACTTTATCACAGTTTGATTACTGTTACTTTCAAACGCACACAGGATATACGGTTATATCTACACTAATATAAAACCATAGTCCACGGAAATGAAAAATTTCCGGAGATGAAAAAAAAGCGTACTCAAAAATGTCGAAATTTTTAAACCCTTCCCTCAAGTGTGCCGTTTGTACACGTGTGAAAATGGTTGACAATTATGGATAACACACAATCTCCCTTTACTTTCAAACAATAAGCGACTGTATAGTGCTATAAAATGTTGTTCAGTTCAATGGCCAATCAAAATGAAGGCATAATTCATTTCTTTGTCAATGCAATCAAATCATTATTAGTAGAATAAAAACATGTTTTCCCTCTTCAATTTTATCAATATTTACCTTGAACAGTGTGCTCAGCACTCGTGGCACCTCTTGTTTTGTGTTCTGTAGTCATGTTCTTCTACAATTAAATATGGTGTATTATTGTTATTGCTATCCAACCTAAAGACCGATAGATGGATTAAACAGACAGATAAACAGGCATTACATGTACATACGTACTTACAGAGAGACAAGAAAGAGGGCAGACTTACAGCAGTCCAACATATAGACAGAAAGACAGATAAACAAGCATTACATGTACATACATACTTACAGAGAGACAAGAAAGAGGGCAGACTTACAGCGGTCCAACATATAGACAGACAGACAGATAAACAGACATTACATGTACATACGTACTTATAGAGACAAGAAAGAGGGCAGACTTACAGCAGTCCAACATATAGACAGACAGACAGATAAACAGACATTACATGTACAGACGTACTTATAGAGACAAGAAAGAGGGCAGACTTACAGCAGTCCAACATATAGACAGACAGACAGACAAACAGGCATTACATGTACAGACGTACTTACAGAGAGACAAGAAAGAGGGCAGACTTACAGCAGTCCAACATATAGGCAGACAGACAGATAAACAGACATTACATGTACATACGTACTTATAGAGAGACAAGAAAGAGGGCAGACTTACAGCAGTCCAACATATAGACAGACAGACAGATAAACAGACATTACATGTACAGACATACTTACAGAGAGACAAGAAAGAGGGCAGACTTACAGCAGTCCAACATATAGACAGACAGACAGATAAACAGGCATTACATGTACAGACATACTTACAGAGAGACAAGAAAGAGGGCAGACTTACAGCAGTCCAACATATAGACAGACAGACAGATAAACAGACATTACATGTACATACCTACTTACAGAGAGACAAGAAAGAGGGCAGACTTACAGCAGTCCAACATATAGACAGACAGACAGATAAACAGACATTACATGTACAGACATACTTACAGAGAGACAAGAAAGAGGGCAGACTTACAGCAGTCCAACATATGCATATAGACAGACAGACAGACAGACAGACAGATAGATAGATAAAACAGACAGATAAACATGCATTACATGTACAGACATACTTACAGAGAGACAAAAAGAGGGCAGACTTACAGCAGTCCAACATATAGACAGACAGACAGATAAACAGACATTACATGTACAGACATACTTACAGAGAGACAAGAAAGAGGGCAGACTTACAGCAGTCCAACACATAGACAGACAGACAGATAAACAGACATTACATGTACAGACATACTTACAGACAGACAGGAAAGAGGGCAGACTTACAGCAGTCCAACATATAGACAGACAGACAGATAAACAGACATTACATGTACAGACATCCTTACAGAGAGACAAGAAAGAGGGCAGACTTACAGCAGTCCAACATACAGACAGACAGACAAACAGACATTACATGTACAGACATACTTACAGAGAGACAAGAAAGAGGGCAGACTTACAGCAGTCCAACATATAGACAGACAGACAGATAAACAGGCATTACATGTACAGACATACTTACAGAGAGACAAGAAAGAGGGCAGACTTACAGCAGTCCAACATATAGACAGACAGACAGACAGATAAACAGACATTACATGTACAGACATACTTACAGAGAGACAAGAAAGAGGGCAGACTTACAGCAGTCCAACATATAGACAGACAGACAGATAAACAGACATTACATGTACAGACATACTTACAGAGAGACAAGAAAGAGGGCAGACTTACAGCAGTCCAACATATGCATATAGACAGACAGACAGACAGATAGATAGATAGATAGATAGATAGATAGATAGATAGATAGATAGATAAAACAGACAGATAAACATGCATTACATGTACAGACATACTTACAGAGAGACAAAAAGAGGGCAGACTTACAGCAGTCCAACATATAGACAGACAGACAGATAAACAGACATTGCATGTACATACCTACTTACAGAGAGACAAGAAAGAGGGCAGACTTACAGCAGTCCAACATATAGACAGACAGACAGATAAACAGGCATTACATGTACAGACATACTTACAGAGAGACAAGAAAGAGGGCAGACTTACAGCAGTCCAACATATAGACAGACAGATAAACAGGCATTACATGTACAGACATACTGACAGAGAGACAAGAAAGAGGGCAGACTTACAGCAGTCCAACATATAGACAGACAGACAGATAAACAGACATTACATGTACAGACATACTTACAGAGAGACAAGAAAGAGGGCAGACTTACAGCAGTCCAACATATAGACAGACAGACAGATAAACAGACATTACATGTACAGACATCCTTACAGAGAGACAAGAAAGAGGGCAGACTTACAGCAGTCCAACATATAGACAGACAGACAAGACAGGAAAAGAACAGATAAATGAGACATGCATACCTAGACATCAAGAAAACACCAACATGTGAATAAAACAGACACAGACTGCAGATACCTATACAGACTAAAACAACACATACAGGACATGGCAGAAAGAAATAAAGACAAGACAGACAGCTTAGTAATGCAATAGATTCACACCAGAATGCACACAGGACAAAACATAAGACGGAGTCAGACAGCCAATCCAGACAAGAACATAACATTTATACAGATTGATTGATTGTGTAGGTCCAGAAAGCAATATTTCAGTATATTCAGGACGCGAAAATGATCATCATTGAATTATTACTAGAACAACTAAAATATGATCTCATCCCAAAATTAAGAATATACACAGATACAAAGGTAATTAAAACAATAATATATACATGATATAGTCAGCCCAGACAAGAACATTGACTGACAAGCAAATGATAACCAGATCCTATACACATACATACAGACTGACAGGACAAGACATGCAGAGGAAAAACACTGAGACAGACAAGAGGTAGGACATATACACATCAGGGATGACGCTACTATAGTATTTGGGGCCCGCCAGGCGGCCTCTTTCCCCTCCTGGCGGCCCCATTCCCCAAGGGTTGAAAATCCCAATTCCAGAAATCGTAAATTAAAAATCCGTTTTTTGCCCGGTCCGTTTCCGGTCAAGTTTTCAGATTTTTTACCGGAAGTTCTAATGAAATTATACTTTTGATTCGCCGAGTAAAAGCTAAGAAATTGTCTACTTTAAGTCTGATGCTGTAAAGTTTCGTGATGTGTGATTTGAATACTATTACATATTGTTTGTTTTCAGAATAAAATTTAGTGTTTTAGAAATAAATCTGATATGTATTTCAATTTGATATTTTGATTTGTTACGTTGATACGGTTTAGGTGGAAATTTCAAAATTTCATGGGCAACTCTTATGCCTTTTAGACTTTTTGTGCCAGTAAGTTTTATATCGTGTAATATTATCAGGGATCGACATTAACGGTAGTCCGATTGTCCGGGACAAGTAAAAATACAATTCGGACAAGTAAAAAGCTTGTTTCAGTTGCCCGATCGGACAAGTGAAAATAAAATCAAATTTATCTAGAACAATCGTAAATTTTTAAAAAGTCCTTTAAGCGGCGATTCTCGCATTAATTGTGTTAAAAATAAAACCCTGCATTGCGACCAAAATTCCCCTTTTCTAAATATAAACACGCGTCACTTAACAATAACCAATGAAATCCCGTTTCTTACTTATTATAAATAATCATCCAATGAAATCGTTGATGCTAATTTTATATCGGCCTTTCTGGAAAAATGTTCTAAAATAACTACGATACAACTGTCGGATGTTTTAGACTAAAACAATTTATTTCAATAAAATAATGAAATGAATTAATTAATTGTCGTTTTATTGATACAAATAAAGGGAAAGAAGTTCGATTTCTGTCATAAAATTTTCATAACTTGTTAAATTTGGCCAACAATTTATAATTTTAAATACGTACGTCGTATCATCTTAATTGACTAAAATAAAAACAGATTAAATACTAAGATAATTTAAAAAATGACATTTAACAAAGTAATGCATTAATTTGTGACATCCACACCACTTCCAGTCACCAAAATGGGTTGTTTAATTCGGACAAGTACTTTGTACTTTCGGACAAGTAAAACCTGACTGTTACTTGTCCGAATGGACAAGTAGGTTTTACAGTTAATGTCGATCCCTGATTATGTCTGCGTTGTTCTTTTGTCAGACTTATAAATCCATGATGATCTTAACAGAGGGGGTATTTACAATGCAGCTGAGTAGTTGTACATATTAGTGTCATAAAATAAGTAAAAAAAAAACAGGAAATTCCTCAAGTTTGAACTTTTGATAATGCAAAATGATATTTTCCCAATACACTGTTCTTACGTACCAAATTTCCCAATCTGTGTGGTGGGGGACCCAATTGAAAATGCCCTAAAATCATCCCTGACACGTACATCCGAAATCAAATCCCAAGCTAGGTCTCCATGTAAGCTTGCTATTTCCAAAGTTTTGGTAAGATTGGTTTATCCGAACCAAAGTAATTGACCATAAACTGTTTTTCTATTTTTAGTAACAGTGACCTTGCCATGACTTTCCACAAATCCAATCCCAAGCTACGTCTTCATGCAAGCTTGCAATATCCAAAGTTTCATCAAGATTGGTTTTAGTATTGACGGGAAACCATCTGTTTGAAGCCGTCTGCCATATTGCCTGCACGCAATACCCCAAAAAGACTGACATTAAACAGAGAACTACCGACAGACAGGTGTGCTTGACAGACAGAGAGACAAAAAGGGCAGACAGACAGACAATATAAATAGAAAATACTAAACATAAAACATTGACTAACACAGACAGACAGACAGGCAGACAACAGACAGATAATATGAATCATATTTCTATATTTCATCTAATAAATATATGTACCTTCAGTAGTTCTCTGATGTCATCATTCCGAGCTACATCATATGGTGTTCTGCCCTGTAAAAAAGGAGAGCTGTTAAAGAATAAAACAAATACTTATATTGTTTAAGTTTACATAAACATGTATCTTACTTTCTTAACCAGTTGGTATTTATATGTACTAAACAAACTGATTTATATCATCAATACACATGCATAACAAATTGGTTGATATAAACTTTTTTACTACAGGAATTATAAAAACATACACTTATAGGGCGGGGATCTGAACCAATTGTTTTAATACCAACACAGAAGTCATCCAAAATCCCCATGGATAGTATTGTGTTCCACTGAGGGCATTAAAATGTACCTACACATCAAATTTCATTAAAAACAGACAATGTTGAATATTTAATGCGTTTTTGGCCGTCATTTTGAAATGCATGGTCAAAAAAAATTTTAATGTAGAGATCCACTCAGAACAATTAAATATAAATCCATACCGAATTGTGTTGCAATCATAGCACGTTAAATTTCATTGTGATCGGATAATGTTGAAAATTATACACGTTTTTCGCCGCCATTTTGAAATGCTACGTCGGAAAAAATTTTCAGAGGTAGTGTTTCACTCGAAATACTAAAATTTACCTTCATTTCAAATTTCGTTGAAATCGTATCAAGGGAAAATTTTTGCCATTTTTAGTCGGGTGTAGTTTGTGATTTTGTTTGCTTGAATTTGCCTCCGAATTTCAGTCATTTCCCTGTAGCAAATTTCCCAAATATTGTCTAAATATTTCCCAATTTATGACAAAATTCCCAACAAAAAAAATTAGACCAGGAGATCATGGTCTATATTATCATGGCTTCCTTTGGCAAGTGACTCGCCGCTCGTTTCAATAAGAAATCTTCGTTTTATTGTAACTCCGTGTTTACGAGCTATAAAAATACAGTGTAAGCAGATTCCCGTCTTACTTTACCTTGTACAAACTGGGCAGCGGCAAAATAAGACCGGAAACCAGTTCAAAGCAAAAGAAGTTTAGACAAATTCCGGAGTGGATATGAACTATTTGCCGGCAATTACATAATACGATGCTGCCAGTGTTAAACGAGTATTGCAATGATTTAAACATAATAATAATTAGTATTTTGGCAGTCATTTTAATTTTTTTAATTTTAATTAGTTTAAACAAGTGTTGACACAGAAAAATGTTTACCTGCATTCCGCATCAGTAACAAAAAAATTTATGTCATAAACATTACGTAAATAGCATAAAGTTGATATCCTTTAAAATATACAATCCATGGTTACAGAGAAACAAACCTAATCCAAACTCTTTAACACAGTCATTTGACCTTGAAATTGAGGTCATGGTCAGATGACACCTACCAGACACTCATGTACTAATCATTAGCATCATGTATACCAAATATTGTCATCCTACCATGCATGGTTACGGAGGAACCGCCCTAATACAAAAGCTTTAACGTAGTCGCTGGACTGTGAAATTGAGGTCAAGATCAGGTGACACCTGTCAGACAGTCATGTACTCTTCAGCAGCAACCTGTATACTAAATATTGTCATCCTATCATGCATAGTTACTGAGGAACTGCCATAATACAAAAACTTTAACGAAGTCGCTCGACCATGAAATTGAGGTCAAGGTAAAGTGACACCTGCCCGACAGTCTTATACTCTTCAGCAGCAACCTGTATACCAAATATTGTCACCCTACCATGCATAGTTACAGAGGAACTGCCCTAATACAAAAACTTTAACATGGTCACTGGACAGTGAAATTGAGGTCAAGGTCAGTTGACACCTACCAGACGGTCACGTACTATTCATCAGCAACCTATATACCAAATATTATCATCCTACCATGCGTGGTTAGAGGAACTGCCGTAATCCAAAAACTTTCATGTAGTCGCTGGACCGTGAAATTGAGGTCAATGTCAGGTGACAACTACCAGACAGTCATGTACTATTCATCAGCAACCTATATACCAAATATTATCATCCTACCATGCGTGGTTACAGAGGAACTGCCGTAATCCAAAAACTTTAATGTAGTCTCTAGACCGTGAAATTGAGGTCAAGGTCATGTGACAAGTGACTGACTGGCAAGTAATCATCATAAGCTACCAATGGACCAAATTTGATGGGCCTAGGGCTTAAGCTTACAAAGATATCAAGCAAGTTGTCCAAGTGTTTACCTAGGGCTTAAGCTTACAAAGATATCAAGCAAGTTGTCCAAGTGTTTAAGTCGCCGCCGATGCTGCCGGATTCCCATACATGTCTCGCCTCCAGCGACTATCGTCACAGGCGAGACAAAAATTGTGAAAATGCATTTTACATGAAATACATACTATTTTTATAGGATTAACAGTGTTTAAAATTTTAACTAGTTTTACATGTACTTCATTTAAAATTCTAGCAAATAATAAAAAAATCATGGTTATAATTTTTATAACCAAAATGAGTTACTTTTTAGTGATAATTTGTGTTGCCTCCCTTTAAATTAAATGTAAATTGTACATCATGCAAACGTTACATGTACAAATGTCGTGAATCAGAATGTAATACATCATGACCAAGGCATTCATACAGTGCATGCATGTAACATGTACATGTATAGAATGTAATACATCATGACCAAGGTATTCATACAGTGCATGCATGCAACATGTACATGTATAGAATGTAATACATCGTGACCAAGGCATTCATACAGTGCATGCATGCAACATGTACATGTATAGAATGTAATACATCGTGACCAAGGCATTCATACAGTGTATGCATGCAACATGTGCATGTATAGAATGTAATACATCGTGACCAAGGCATTCATACAGTGTATGCATGCAACATGTACATGTATAGAATGTAATACATCATGACCAAGGCGTTCATACAGTGCATGCATGCAACATGTACATGTATAGAATGTAATACATCGTGACCAAGGCATTCATACAGTGTATGCATGCAACATGTACATGTATAGAATGTAATACATCATGACCAAGGCATTCATACAGTGTATGCATGCAACATGTACATGTATAGAATGTAATACATCATGACCAAGGCATTCATACAGTGCATGCATGCAACATGTACATGTATAGAATGTAATACATCATGACCAAGGCATTCATACAGTGTATGCATGCAACATGTACATGTATAGAATGTAATACATCATGACCAAGGCATTCATACAGTGCATGCATGCAACATGTACATGTATAGAATGTAATACACCATGACCAAGGCATTCATACAGTGCATGCATGTAACATGTACATGTATAGAATGTAATACATCATGACCAAGGCATTCATACAGTGCATGCATGCAACATGTACATGTATAGAATGTAATACATCATGACCAAGGCATTCATACAGTGCATGCATGTAACATGTACATGTATAGAATGTAATACATCATGACCAAGGCATTCATACAGTGCATGCATGTAACATGTACATGTATAGAATGTAATACATCATGACCAAGGCATTCATACAGTGCATGCATGCAACATGTACATGTATAGAATGTAATACATCGTGACCAAGGCATTCATACAGTGCATGCATGCAACATGTACATTTACAATAATAATTAAACATGTTAAAGAACCTACACTCATTTATTTTCATGATTTTACAGTGCAAACATGGCAAAGTTACAAATACTACTAAGTACGACAGAGTTATCTCACAGAAAAATGAAACAAATATAAAATAACTTGTTCTGGTTACTTTATTTTTACCCCCAGTAAACTTTGAAGACCTTGCGTACCATCAAAACATTGATGCACCCGCCTGAATATAATCCTAAAAGACAGAATTAATGTTTGATTCATTGCAAAAAAATATTCAGTGCTCACAAATATGTTCCTCACCTTTAAAATGAACTCGTAAAATGTAGCATTTTGCATTGAAATTCGCCAGAAATTGACAAACTTTCCGTATTTTGTCATTGTATTGTTGTTTTTCCCCACGTGGAGACGAAAGGGCATGCACATCTAAATACGACGAAAAGTCTCACGGCAAACAAGGTCGCCAAATATCGCGGGAAATTCGAAAAATCTATCGCAAATTACGTTGCTTCACAGAAAACGATAATAACGGAAAAGTTATATTTTTTTATAAACGCTATTTGATTATGCCCCTGACTGTCTATTGTAATGCATTTTTTCTGGGTTTTCATTGATACTCTTTCCTAAATAATTTAAATTGCTGAAAATAAATCATTATAATTTCATTCAAGTAAGTATATTAAAATATGCCTAAAAGTCAATTTTCCTTGAATTCTACATATTTTACTTTTTTCAGGGGGGAATGAGGTAAAATGGCCGCTATTACAAAATGGCAATGTTAGATTTGTTTCCCCTAAATGCACAGGATAATCCACTGTATGTCTACCAATTTTCAATGAAATCTGTCAAGCCATTACCGAGATCTGAGAAATGTACTTTTAGTTTACATGGCGTCCATTTTGAAAATGGCGGCCATCTTGAAAAATTTACATGTTGAATTCACCACTCTGGCCGACCCTCCATAACCTCCCCAAGTTTCAAATTGATTGGTCAAAGCATTTTTTCGTAATCTTGCAGACAAGTTCATATCTTAGAAAAAGAAAAATATTATTAAATGATACCCGCCACGTTGCATAGTTTTTAATATTCATTAACACATTTTACTGAACTACATATTTACATGTATCAGCCTACACGAAACAGCTGAGCATGATAACAGTCCATCTCAGAAGACAATTTTTACCTTGACCCTAGACCTATAAAATTACTTCAAATTGACACAACTCAAAAACTACATATGGGATTGTGCTGAAAATTCAACCTGATCTTCATTTTATAGTACTTAACAGCTGTGCAAATTTGACAAAAAATCTGTTGATGTGGTCTCAAGTTATCATCTGGAAACTGTCAATTGTTGACAAAAATAACCTTTGAATTGGCCCAAGTCTAAAACAACAACTTGGATTTTGCTGAGAATTGATCTTCATTTTATAGCATTTAATAGATATGCAAAGTTTAAATAAAATCTGTTGACACGTTTTCAAGTTATCTGGAAACCACAAAGTGTTCACCAAAAAAACTTGAATGGCCCATGTCGAAAACTACAAATTGGATTGTGCTGAAAATCCAACTTGATCTTCATTTTATGGTACTTAATAGCTGAGCAAAGTTAAAATAAAATATGTTGATGCGTTTTCAAGTTATCATCTGGAAACCACAGAGGCACGAACAGACCGACTGCCAGATGGACATACGGATGGACACTCGTATCCATACGAGGGTATCACATAATAAGTATAAGCATAATAAGAATTAAACATGATTATGAACTTATGGATCATAACTGGTTCCCAAACCCCTTGTGGATCCTCTTGTTCAGACATCTATTCATAGCAACTGTATCTACCAGGGAACAAAGTTTCCAGCAAGTCGGAGCATTTTTCAATTTTGTCAGCCATCTTTGATTCAAACAAAATAGCCACCATAAAAAGTTGACATGTCGTCGTGTGGTTCGGTATTACCTACTTTACTTATATTCCAATTGTCATCGAAATCAGTACACTTTAATTTGTATTTTTAAGGATATTTTTTCATTTTCAAAATGGCAAAGTTCTATTTTAAGCTGCCATGATGCGTCATATGGTACGGTATTACATACTATACTTACATTCAAATTTTCATTGAAATTTGTTTACTCTTGGATTTTTAATGCTTTTTCATTTTCAAAATGACCACCATTTCAAGAAGGACACCAATTTTAAAATTTTAAAACTGGTGTGCACCACTAAAAGTCATGACCTATTTTTAGGCAAAGTTTCATATCAATCCAAATTACCGTCTAAGAGAAAATGGTTGGTCGAAATTTTGGCGTTAGAAAAACATACACTTGGTGGGGATCTGTACAGATTTAAAAATAAATATTCATAATTGCGATGGGATGCCAACACAAGATGTCTCCCAAACGAACCCCCATTGCCACTATAACCTTAAGCATGTTGAAAGTCACAAATACTAATTTTTACCATGATAATGCAATGTCCTATATAATTACCCCTGTTTCCATTGAAATGGCAGCCATTTTGAAAATTACATAATTGGATTGCAAAACTTCAAGTGATCCTTAACAAGTTCCCAAAGTTTCGTATTGATTGGACATTGCATCTGAGAAAATTTGAAAACAACTCGAACGGAAAGAAGAAAAAGAAGAAAGAAGAATTAAGTAATTTTAAGGGGGTGGGGCATGACCCCCTCCGACCCTCCCATGGTACTAAATGATTCGTCTTATCATAAAAAGTAAGAATATATATGGTTATAGGGTGGGGATTCCAATGGTTTTCAAGATATTCAATAATTTGTCATTTGAGGGGGTGGAGCAAGACCCCTCCAACCCTCTCATGGTACTAAATGATTCGTTTTATCATAAGGAGTAAGAATATATATGGTTATAGCGTGGGGATCCCAATGGTTTTCAAGATATAAGAAATTTGTCATTTGAGGGGGTGCAGCATGACCCCCTGAGACCTCCCTATGGTACCAAATGTTTCCTATAATCATAAGGAGTAAGAATATATATGGCAATAGGGTGGGGATCCCAATGGTTTTGAAGATATTAAATAATTTGTCATTTAAGGGGGTGGGACAAGACCCCCTCCAACCTTCTCATGGTACTAAATGATTCGTTTTGTCATAATGAGTAAGAATATGTATAGTTATAGGGTGGGGATCCCAATGGTTTTCAAGATATAAAGAAATTTGTCATTTGAGGGGGCAGGGCATGACCCCAATGACCTCCCTATGGTACCAAATGCTTCCTCTAATCATAAAGAATAAGAATATATATGGTTATAGGGTGGGGATCCCAATGGTTTTCTAGATATTAAATATATTTCATTTAATGGGGGGGGGGGGCGGGGCAAGACCCCCTCCAACCCTCCTATGGTACTAAATGATTTGTTTTGTCAAAAGGAGTAAGAATATATATGGGTATAGGGTCGGGATCGCAATGGTTTTCAAGATATAAAGAAATTTTTCATTTGAGGGGGAGGGGCATGACCCCTCTGACACCAAATTTTTCGTCTAATCATAAGGAGTATTCTAATATGACGTCCTGCTTTAAGGAGTAATAATATATAAGGTTATATGGTAGGAATGTTAACTATTTTTGACATTTAAAAAAAAAATTAAATTTTGAGGTATTTGGAGGGGCATGGCACGACCCTGGGGGGGGGGGGGCCCTACACTTGAAAAATGGTTAGAGCCCACATCTCACAGGGGTCTATCATTGTGCAAAATTTACAAAGTTCCCCGGAGAATGTTGGCGGCGCGAGAAAGAATAATAATAATAATAATAAGAAACGCAACAAAAACTATAAGTCTCCAACTTTATAACCAATAAATGCATTAAGGGGGCTGGGAAAACTCCCCGGGGGACTCAACTCAATAAAACTAATTATATCATCAATAATATAGTAGCACATAGTTATGGGGGGGAGATTACAACTATTTTGAAGATTATAAATCATCAGTGTTATGAACGGGGGGGGGGGGACAATGCCTCTAACAGCAATTAAGCCCACAGTAACAGCAAGGGTAACACAATGATAACTGATGCTATGAGGGGTGGGGGAAACCTTGTGTGTATCCCCAGAACAACAGACATACACATGTACACTAAAAATACCATCTTACTAAAAAGAATGAAAAACACAAGCACAATTTTGTGTGCAGACATGTATAAATATACAAATTAGAAAATGTACATAATCTAGGGGGTGGGGATAGTCAACCCCTCCCCCTTTTGACAACCTACAATGGAGGTGGAGGATTATAGTGGTACAGGGACAATGTCAGTCATAAAATAAATGGTGACTTATTTGTTGTTAGTGATCAATGATAAACACACAAATCAGTTAAGTAAATACATACCATGCAATCCTTGACATCAATGTCAGCCCCCAGGTCCACCAGCCTGGACACTGTCTCTGTGTGGCCGTGCAGTGATGCCACCAATAAAGGACTCGCTCCTAACTACAACAGAAATAAACTATCTGTAAACATTCTATGTAAATAAACATTTGATCATCAAATCTTCTCAATGTAAGTAATACACCTACATATAACACATCAATGAATGAATGAATGAATGAATGAATGAATGAATGAATGAATGAATGAATGAATTAATGAATGAAAGAATTCAATGAATGAATGAATGAATGAATGAATAAATGAATGGCTTCACACTTACAATGAAATATTTGTGTGAAATAATCTGACGTCTGCCATACTTAAAGTGTTATTAATGATCTGTGATTGTACACTTTGATCAATATATAAATTATAAAAATGTACAAAATTTAGGGTGTGGGGACTGACCCCCGGGGACAACCTACAATGGAGGATTATAGTGGTACAGGGTGTCAGTCATAAAATAAATGGTGACTTAAATGTTGTTAGTGATCAATGATAAACACACAAATCAGTTAAGTAAATACATACCCAGTCCTTGACCTCAATGTCAGCCCCCAGGTCCACCAGCCTGGACACTGTCTCTGTGTGGCCGAACTGTGATGCCACAAATAAAGGACTCCATCCGTACTACAACAGAAATAAACTATCTGTAAACATTCTATGTAAATAAACATTTGATCATCAAATCTTCTCAATGTAAGTAATACACCTACATATAACAAAAGTAGTTTTTGTAACGGATCAAATCAAACGCGATATTTTCTGATTCAGGACAAAGATACGAGTTAAATAAATCGTCACACTCGTGGTGATGTCAGCCATGAGTTAATTAAATCGTCACACTCGTGGTGATGTCAGCCATGAGTTAAATAAATTGTCACATTCGTGGTGATGTCATCCATGAGTTAAATAAATCATCACACTCGTGGTGATGTCAGCCATGAGTTAAATAAATCGTCACACTCGTGGTGATGTCAGCCATGAGTTAAATAAATCGTCACACTCGTGGTGATGTCAGCCATGAATTAAATAAATCGTCACACTCGTGGTGATGTCAGCCATGAGTTAAATAAATTGTCACATTCGTGGTGATGTCATCCATGAGTTAAATAAATCATCACACTCGTGGTGATGTCAGCCATGAGTTAAATAAATCGTCACACTCGTGGTGATGTCAGCCATGAGTTAAATAAATCGTCACACTCGTGGTGATGTCAGCCATGAATTAAATAAATCGTCACACTCGTGGTGATGTCAGCCATGAGTTAAATAAATCGTCACACTCGTGGTGATGTCAGCCATGAGTTAAATAAATCGTCACACTCGTGGTGAAATATTTAATTAGTCAGCCATGATGTACTGTTGTAGCAGACATTGTTATGATATTTTCTGATTCAGACTGTCACACTTACTGTGAAATATTTAATTTGTGTGACTGATGTCTGTCATGTGTGATGTGTTATTAATGATTTGTTGTCACAGATAAATGTTAAAACACAAGTAACTCACACCAGGACGTATCCAGTTGACATTGGCCCCTTTCTTTATGTATTTCTCCACCTTCTCAGTCTGACCATTCCTAGCAGCCATCCAAAGTTCCTGAAATGATATTATAACAGTCAATCCATAGTAACAGTAACACAATATATGTAAATGTAGATAAATGTACATTTATTTTTAATTGACCACCATCAAGTCTAATGTTCATTGTCCATTTTGTTAATCTGTCAACACATTTATGTGACCTGCCATTCATGTTATAAATGTTTTATAAAAATTCTAATTCTATTTAGTCAAACAAAGATGGAGGATTGAAGTAAACAATACATGTTTGTGTTCACACAGCAATGGAAAACTATGTTGCTTACGTCTAATTAGACCATTAACACTGGACACCATGATAGTTGATACATGTATGGCTGAAAAATTGATAAAAGTGGCATTAAGCCACAGATCTGTACTTGTACATGTTAACGTATTTACTTCACAATATAAACTTTACTTACTTTATTCAATTGTTCTTGGTCCATATTCTTCTAAATCTAAAATGTAAACAATATTTTTTTTTGTTATCCATCTTTATTGCTGCTGAAAGTGAGAAAACAAATTGTTTAAGCAGACGACACAAGTCTGGTATCAACTGGAAAAGATTTAAATAGCTTCATCACACCACCTCAAGGACATCATTAGTGCTGCTGACCCTGGTCACATGACCAAAGTACATAACCTATTTTTGTAAGATGAAATGTACATTTTAACAAATATCTTTCAATGTTATTTTATATCTAAAATATAATGACATTAAGGAAACTGTCTCCTACAGACATTTATATTCTAGATTGACTACGAATTTAATAGATGTTTTAACACATGTATTGATTGATTGATTGATTATTGTTTAACGTCCAGCAAGCAATATTTCAGTTAATTCAGGAAGTTTTAATACATGTATTGATTGATTGATTATTGTTTAACGTCCAGCAAGCAATATTTCAGCTATATTCAGGATGTTTTAATACATGTATTGATTGGTTGATTATTGTTTAACGTCCAGCAAGCAATATTTCAGTTAATTCAGGAAGTTTTAATACATGACGTATTGATTGATTGATTAATGTTTAACGTCCAGCAAGCAATATTTCAGCTATATTCAGGAAGTTTTAATACATGTATTGATTGACTGATTATTGTTTAACGTCCAGCAAGCAATATTTCAGCTATATTCAGGAAGTTTTAATTCATGTATTGATTGATTGATAATTGTTTAACGTCCATCAAGAAATATTTCAGCTACATGTATATTCAGGAGGTTTAAAACATGTATCTTGACATTTAATTTCAATAACCTGTGACAAGTCTTCATTTTATACTACCTCTTTAACAGAAATGTATTGTCTACATTGACTATGAATTTAACAGATATTTTTTTAAATACATGTATCCAGATATTTGATGTTAAATACATGTAACTTAAAAAAATTCCCCGTTCAGTTTCCATGGTAACAGGAAAATCTAAACTTAATATGTACATGTACATGAACATATGCACATTGTTTACAATTTGATCAAATGTTAGATTTAAAGATTTAAGAGATTTAAATTTTGAAAAGTCCTTTTTTTTTGTTTTAATTTGTGTTTTATGTTTTTTGTTCGTGTGGTGTTGTTACAGGGGAAAAACAGAAAATGGGAAGAAAAACTATATTCCTTTTTAAAATTGAATTCCTGCAAGAGCTTATAGACAAAAAATTGTACATACATGTATAACCACTATTGACCCAATCAGAACACAGTATTCAGTGTTGTATATAATGTAGGAGGCACTATTATGGTAACCTGTTACTGGTACCCAATATGTTAACCTGTTACTGGTACCCAATCTGGTAACGTGTTACTGGTACACATTATAATAACTACCACCTGTTCAGGCAACATGGCGAAACCAAAAATGTCCATGCCGTTGTTTTTATTGGCCCAAAGCACATGCAAAGAGCAGTCAGAACCCCTTTTCGGAAGATACGAGTAAAACATTTGACATTGGTGATAATAAAAAATAGTTACTGCAGTGCTTAAAGGGGAAGGAAACCACAAAATAAATTTAAGCTCAATTGAAAGAAAAAAAGTTAAAAATAAGATTTACTATTTAAAGTTGTTAAAAATTTTACAAGGTAAGTCGAGAAATATTATTTAAAAATAAAATTTTTGAATTTCCCGCTTGCTCATGGGCGTCGACATATTGTGGCCCTCTTTTGCATTGAAGTGTGCAAACAGTGCAATTGTCTACGTCATTCCTACTATTCCGGTTAAAGCTATAGGCAGTGCGATGTATATTCATATTATTTTTCATCTGCACTAAATTATGCCATCTCCCTAAACTATTAATTGCTTAAATTTAAGTAATAAAATACGTGGAAGTAGACCACGAAAAATAATTGTTCAAATCTTCTGGCACTCGTAGTATTTCATTAAACATCAATGAATCCGACTGTAGAAATGTAACATCGAGATTTTAGAATTTGAGTGCATCGTTACGCTGTTGTGATCTTCAAGTTCTTTTGCACCAAGTCGTATTTTATAAAAACAAATATTTTCTTCTCCGGTCGGCATTTCGTGCTAATTTCCAAACTCCGCTATGTCCGAAATACAACTTCCGAGACCCCCCTTCTGAATATGCTAAATGCTTCTCGATTTCAATATCTTCAGAAATAAGATCTTTTTTAATATTATGAAGAAGACACATCTGGTTTTAGCTGTTTTTGTTTACCATATAAATTTTATCAGTTATAAATATGTTGGAAAGTTAATCATGCTGAGACAGGTAAACCGGAATAGTAGGTGTGACGTCACAGATCACACATTAATGGCTGCCTACATGGAGGCGGGAATTTCAAAATTTATTATCACAAAATATTAATTTATTTCTTTATGGTGCCATTTTGTAACACGAACATAGTTAGAAATACATTTATATAAGAAACTTCTGCAAAATTATGCAAAGATGTTTGGAGGGTTTCCTTCCCCTTTAAAATAAATATAAAATGTTAAATGTAGTTTTTTTCTTGAATAAAATCATGCCATGAAATATGAATAAGTAAATTATCATTATATTATTCCCATAAAACTGTGGATAATTAAAATTGGAATGAGTTACTGAGAAAGACCCCAATAATAATTATTTATATCAACCAATCAGATCTTTACAATGGTCAATACACAACATTTTCTCTTGTTGATTTTGTTTTATTTGAATGGTGTTTTAACAGTCAGGGGTAATACTTGTTCAAGTGTATTGTTTTAACCCAGAGAGGTGAAGATTATCGACTGAAAAGAGTAATATTTTTAAACTTATGTATGTCATTATTTTTTACTGTATTAAGTAAAAAAATAAAAATCTTGGAGTTGTCCCCCTTAAACTATTATTTCATTTTTTTACTTGTGTGAGTAATTTTTTTTTCTTTAGTAGTTATAAACTTATCCTCAATTTTATCAATTAAATAAATGAGATTATCTCCCTTAAATCCAACTAAAATATGTATCATTGTTTTTAAAATTGAAAAAGAACACCAACAAATGTATCCAACATGTTTATTCTTTTCATTAATATACAAGACTAAAAACCTATACTGAGCACAACAGTTTGTAACGATAGCAATTGAATTTTCCTCTAATAATAATAAAAATATCATTAAAGTGTATCGATATGATCATAAAAGTATATCAATATTTAATCTGTGTAAATGAATCAAACAACATGGATAGAGCACTAAAACTGTAGTTATCTAGCATTGGTTTTCTCAGTTTTATTATGCGAATAATGATATAACATGTAAAACAGCATATTCTCTAGATATAGCTAAGAAACGAAACACAATTAATAATGGTAACATTTAATAACATCATGAAAAAAACTTTAATGCTCTCATTTATGAATTTTCCTGGTTCAGTACTTGTAACATTTTTACAAATATAAAAAAAAATAAAAGAAAAAATGTATTTGGTTTAATCTGTAGATAACATTTTAAGTTGAATGTTTTACCCCTCTTCTGAAATGTATATCGCTTTGTATCATGTTATCTAAAAATATAAATCATTACAAATGACAAATGAATACTCAACCTATGACATTCTCATATTTTTTATAAAGCTTCATTTTGCTATTCTATATAGTATACACCACTTCAGTCTTTTTGTTCTCTAACAAGTAAGAAATGTTTACCCATTTACAATATAATTTTACTGTTATTCATCTCCCTAAACTACAATCCAATCAAGAAATAAAAAACTCTAACAGTTACATGTACAAAATAATTTTAAATTATATAGTTCAATGTATGAGAAGAAAATTGTTAAAAATGCTTTGAGTGGTTCACTTGTCACCAAACCAAAGATGAATGATTTGAATAGTAAACTTATTTATGAGATTAAATATTTTATTGAGACCAAATGTTTTTATTCAATTAATTATGTATGTCAATTTTTATCTTTATTAACAAGTTCTAGTATTAGTGAACTAATAATTTTAACTTTGACTTGTTTCAGACAAATATTTTATCCACCTTCCTACATGTGTATCCTTTGTAACGAGATTTTATCAAAAACATCTTAAAATGAGAAACACATACTCATCATGATGCTCATCTTACAAATATGCTTCAATTATGGCTTTCTCACAAGTTTAATAAAAGATGGATTTTGCTATTATATATAATATACACCATTGCAGTTTTTTATTGAATGACTCCAGCAGTTACAATTTAATTAAAAATTATATAGTTCATTGTATATGCAATAGTTGTATGAAACGTACAAGAGTATGTGGAAAATTTTGAAAAAATGGCTTTGGATGGTGTAAGAACCAATAGATTAGAGATTTCATTGATTTATATTTATATTTCAAATTCAAATTCAAATTCAAATTCTTTATTAATGATAAGCCAGATTTAGGCGTGCATCATATTAACAAACACATTAATAAACACAAGACTAATTTACAAAATACAAAAGACAAAGTGACTAGATAATGTTTTTGACAAGGCATAAATATATACATAAATACATAATATGATATTATGTGAATATTAATAATTAACAGTCATTGACAGTACTTGAGGATTTCAATAGTAAACTTATTTACAGAGATTAAAATATTTTAGTGACCAAATGCTTTTATTCAATAAATTATTTATCTTACTAACCACACTTGTAGAGCATCGCAAAAGTTTAGGATTAGTGAACTTCTGACTTGAGTCATATACCCACCTTCTTACATCTTCATGCTTTGTAACATGATGTTACCCAAAATATGAATTATAAACATGAAAAAAGAATACTCCACTTCCAAATATGTTTCAATTATGGCATTCTCACATTTTTGATCACATATATTTACTATTCTATATAAATTGCAGGCGTTTTACCCATTTACATAATACTGTTTTACTGTTATCGATCTCCCTAATATATAATCCAATAGTAAATTAGCCACTCCTTAGTAAACTTATTTACATTGACTATATATTTGAGTAAGAACAAATGTTTTTGTGCGAATAATATTGCATGTCAATTTTTATTTTATAAACTTCACTTCAAGTCTAGTATTAGTGAGCAAGAAATTTTAACTTTTGACTTGTTTAAGACAAATATTTTATCCACCTTTCTACATGTGCATGCTTTGTAACAAGATTTTACCAAAAACATCTTAAAATGACAAACAGATGCTCTTCTTACAAATATGCTTCAATTATGGCTTTCTTACAAGTTTGATAAAAGATTGATTTTGCTATTATATATAATATATACCACTGCATATTTTTACTCTACCAAGAAAGACAAATTTATGTGTTTGCATAAGAGCTTGATTTTGCTATCATGTAGTTTATATATAACATTAGAATATTTTTTTACCCCAACAAGTACAAATTTGTGTGCCCATTTACACAATATTAATTGACTGTTATTCAACTACCTAAACTAAAAAACAATTAATAAATTAATGACTCCAACATTTACAACTTATTTTTCATATTTGATCAAATATTTTTGCTGTTCTATATAATATATACCATTGAAGTCTTTTTTTACTCTAACAAGTAAGAAATTTTAACCCATTTACATAACATTGTTTTACTGTTGTTGATCTCCCTAAACTATTATCCAATTTTAGTAAATTAGTGACTCCTCAGTAAACTGATTGAATATTTTAGTGAGAACAAATGTTTTTATGTGCTTAATGATGCATGTCAATTTTTATCTTATTAACTTCACTTGAGGTCTAGTATTAGTGAGCAAGAAATTTTAACTTTGACTTGTTTAAGACAAATATTTTATCCACCTTCATACATGTGTATCCTTTGTAACGAGATTTTATCAAAAACATCTTAAAATGAGAAACACATACTCATCATGATGCTCATCTTACAAATATGCTTCAATTATGGCTTTCTCACAAGTTTAATAAAAGATGGATTTTGCTATTATATATAATATACACCATTGCAGTTTTTTATTGAATGACTCCAGCAGTTACAATTTAATTAAAAATTATATAGTTCATTGTATATGCAATAGTTGTATGAAACGTACAAGAGTATGTGGAAAATTTTGAAAAAATGGCTTTGGATGGTGTAAGAACCAATAGATTAGAGATTTCATTGATTTATATTTATATTTCAAATTCAAATTCAAATTCAAATTCTTTATTAATGATAAGCCAGATTTAGGCGTGCATCATATTAACAAACACATTAATAAACACAAGACTAATTTACAAAATACAAAAGACAAAGTGACTAGATAATGTTTTTGACAAGGCATAAATATATACATAAATACATAATATGATATTATGTGAATATTAATAATTAACAGTCATTGACAGTACTTGAGGATTTCAATAGTAAACTTATTTACAGAGATTAAAATATTTTAGTGACCAAATGCTTTTATTCAATAAATTATTTATCTTACTAACCACACTTGTAGAGCATCGCAAAAGTTTAGGATTAGTGAACTTCTGACTTGAGTCATATACCCACCTTCTTACATCTTCATGCTTTGTAACATGATGTTACCCAAAATATGAATTATAAACATGAAAAAAGAATACTCCACTTCCAAATATGTTTCAATTATGGCATTCTCACATTTTTGATCACATATATTTACTATTCTATATAAATTGCAGGCGTTTTACCCATTTACATAATACTGTTTTACTGTTATCGATCTCCCTAATATATAATCCAATAGTAAATTAGCCACTCCTTAGTAAACTTATTTACATTGACTATATATTTGAGTAAGAACAAATGTTTTTGTGCGAATAATATTGCATGTCAATTTTTATTTTATAAACTTCACTTCAAGTCTAGTATTAGTGAGCAAGAAATTTTAACTTTTGACTTGTTTAAGACAAATATTTTATCCACCTTTCTACATGTGCATGCTTTGTAACAAGATTTTACCAAAAACATCTTAAAATGACAAACAGATGCTCTTCTTACAAATATGCTTCAATTATGGCTTTCTTACAAGTTTGATAAAAGATTGATTTTGCTATTATATATAATATATACCACTGCATATTTTTACTCTACCAAGAAAGACAAATTTATGTGTTTGCATAAGAGCTTGATTTTGCTATCATGTAGTTTATATATAACATTAGAATATTTTTTTACCCCAACAAGTACAAATTTGTGTGCCCATTTACACAATATTAATTGACTGTTATTCAACTACCTAAACTAAAAAACAATTAATAAATTAATGACTCCAACATTTACAACTTATTTTTCATATTTGATCAAATATTTTTGCTGTTCTATATAATATATACCATTGAAGTCTTTTTTTACTCTAACAAGTAAGAAATTTTAACCCATTTACATAACATTGTTTTACTGTTGTTGATCTCCCTAAACTATTATCCAATTTTAGTAAATTAGTGACTCCTCAGTAAACTGATTGAATATTTTAGTGAGAACAAATGTTTTTATGTGCTTAATGATGCATGTCAATTTTTATCTTATTAACTTCACTTGAGGTCTAGTATTAGTGAGCAAGAAATTTTAACTTTGACTTGTTTAAGACAAATATTTTATCCACCTTCATACATGTGTATACTTTATAATAAAATTTTACCACAAACATCTTGAATGACAAACACATATTCATCTTACAGATATGCTTCAATTATCGCATTGTCACAAGTTTGATAAAAGATTGGTTTTGCTATTATATATAATATATACCATTGCAGTTTTTTTACTCCTACAAGCAAGAAATATTTACTGGTTTGCATAAGAACTTGATTTTGCTAATATTTTTTTACTCCAACAAGTACAAATTTGTGTGCCCATTTACACAATATTAATTGACTGTTATTCAACTACCTAAACTAAAAACCAATTAATAAATTAATGACTCCAACATTTACAACTTATTTTTCATATTTGATCAAATATTTTTGTTATTCTATATAATATATACCATTGAAGTCTTTTTTTACTCTAACAAGCAAGAAATTTTAACCCATTTACATAACATTGTTTTACTGTTGTTGATCTCCCTAAACTATTATCCAATTTTAGTAAATTAGTGACTCCTCAGTAAACTGATTGAATATTTTAGTGAGAACAAATGTTTTAATGTGCTTAATGATGCATGTAAATTTTTATCTTATTAACTTCACTTGAGGTCTAGTATTAGTGGGCAAGAAATTTTAACTTTGACTTGTTTAAGACAAATATTTTATCCACCTTCATACATGTGTATACTTTATAATAAAATTTTACCACAAACATCTTGAATGATAAACACATATTCATCTTACAGATATGCTTCAATTATCGCATTGTCACAAGTTTGATAAAAGATTGATTTTGCTATTATATATACATGTAATATATACCATTGCAGTTTTTTTACTCCTACAAGCAAGAAATATTTACTGGTTTGCATAAGAGCTTGATTTTGCTATCATATAGTTTATATATAACGTTAGAATATTTTTTTACTCCAACAAGTAAAAATTTGTGTGCCCATTTACACAATATTAATTGACTGTTATTCAACTACCTAAACTAAAAAACCAATTAATAAATTAATGACTCCAACATTTACAACTTATTTTTCATATTTGATCAAATATTTTTCTATTCTATATAATATATACAATTGAAGTCTTTTTTTACTCTAACAAGTAAGAAATTTTAACCCATTTACATAACATTGTTTTACTGTTGTTGATCTCCCTAAACTATTATCCAATTTTAGTAAATTAGTGACTCCTCAGTAAACTGATTGAATATTTTAGTGAGAACAAATGTTTTAATGTGCTTAATGATGCATGTCAATTTTTATCTTATTAACTTCACTTGAGGTCTAGTATTAGTGGGCAAGAAATTTTAACTTTGACTTGTTTAAGACAAATATTTTATCCACCTTCATACATGTGTATACTTTATAATAAAATTTTACCACAAACATCTTGAATGATAAACACATTTTCATCTTACAGATATGCTTCAATTATCGCATTGTCACAAGTTTGATAAAAGATTGATTTTGCTATTATATATACATGTAATATATACCATTGCAGTTTTTTTACTCCTACAAGCAAGAAATATTTACTGGTTTGCATAAGAGCTTGATTTTGCTATCATATAGTTTATATATAACATTAGAATATTTTTTTACTCCAACAAGTAAAAATTTGTGTGCCCATTTACACAATATTAATTGACTGTTATTCAACTACCTAAACTAAAAAACCAATTAATAAATTAATGACTACAACATTTACAACTTATTTTTCATATTTGATCAAATATTTTTCTATTCTATATAATATATACCATTGAAGTCTTTTTTTACTCTAACAAGTAAGAAATTTTAACCCATTTACATAACATTGTTTTACTGTTGTTGATCTCCCTAAACTATTATCCAATTTTAGTAAATTAGTGACTCCTCAGTAAACTGATTGAATATTTTAGTGAGAACAAATGTTTTAATGTGCTTAATGATGCATGTCAATTTTTATCTTATTAACTTCACTTGAGGTCTAGTATTAGTGGGCAAGAAATATTAACTTTGACTTGTTTAAGACAAATATTTTATCCACCTTCATACATGTGTATACTTTATAATACAATTTTACCACAAACATCTTGTGAATGCAATAGTTGTATGTAACACACGAGTATGAGATTTTTGGAAAAAAGGGCTTTGAATGGTGACAGAACCAAATGATTAGGGATTTTAATAGTAAACTTATTTACGGATTAAAATATTTTAGTGAACAAGTGTTTTTGTTTGATAAATTATCATATTAACCACACTTGTAGAGCTTCACACAAGTTAAGAATGAGTGAACTTCTGATTTAAGTAAAATACCCACCTTCTTACATATACATGCTTAGTAACATGATGTTACCCAAAATATGAATTATAAACATGACAAATGCATACCCACTTACAAATATGTTTCAATTGTGGTACCCTCACATATTTGATAAAATATTTTTGCTATTCTATATAATATATACCATTGAAGTCTTTTTTTACTCTAACAAGTAAGAAATTTTAACCCATTTACATAACATTGTTTTACTGTTGTTGATCTCCCTAAACTATTATCCAATTTAAGTAAGTTAGTGACTCCTCAGTAAACTTATATACAGGGATAGAATATTTTAGTGAGAACAAATGTTTTTGTGTGCTTAATGATGCATGTCAATTTTTATCTTATTAACTTCACCTAAGGTCTAGTATTAGTGAGCAAGAAATTTTTAACTTTGACTTGTTCAAGACAAATATTTTATCCACTTTCCTACATTTGTATACTTTATAATAAAATTTTACCACAAACATCTTGAATGATAAACACATATTCATCTTACAGATATGCTTCAATTATCACATTGTCACAAGTTTGATAAAAGATTGATTTTGCTATTATATATACATGTAATATATACCATTGCAGTTTTTTTACTCCTACAAGCAAGAAATATTTACTGGTTTGCATAAGAGCTTGATTTTGCTATCATATAGTTTATATATAACATTAGAATATTTTTTTACTCCAACAAGTAAAAATTTGTGTGCCCATTTACACAATATTAATTGACTGTTATTCAACTACCTAAACTAAAAACCAATTAATAAATTAATGACTCCAACATTTACAACTTATTTTTCATATTTGATCAAATATTTTTCTATTCTATATAATATATACCATTGAAGTCTTTTTTTACTCTAACAAGTAAGAAATTTTAACCAATTTACATAACATTGTTTTACTGTTGTTGATCTCCCTAAACTATTATCCAATTTTAGTAAATTAGTGACTCCTCAGTAAACTGATTGAATATTTTAGTGAGAACAAATGTTTTAATGTGCTTAATGATGCATGTCAATTTTTATCTTATTAACTTCACTTGAGGTCTAGTATTAGTGGGCAAGACATTTTAACTTTGACTTGTTTAAGACAAATATTTTATCCACCTTCATACATGTGTATACTTTATAATACAATTTTACCACAAACATCTTGAATGATAAACACATATTCATCTTACAGATATGCTTCAATTATCACATTGTCACAAGTTTGATAAAAGATTGATTTTGCTATTATATATAATATATACCATTGCAGTTTTTTTACTCCTACAAGCAAGAAATATCTACTGGTTTGCATAAGAGCTTGATTTTGCTATCATATAGTTTATATATAACATTAGAATATTTTTTTACTCCAACAAGTAAAAATTTGTGTGCCCATTTACACAATATTAATTGACTGTTATTCAACTACCTAAACTAAAAACCAATTAATAAATTAATGACTCCAACATTTACAACTTATTTTTCATATTTGATCAAATATTTTTGCTATTCTATATAATATATACCATTGAAGTCTTTTTTTACTCTAACAAGTAAGAAATTTTAACCCATTTACATAACATTGTTTTACTGTTGTTGATCTCCCTAAACTATTATCCAATTTTAGTATATTAGTGACTCCTCAGTAAACTGATTGAATATTTTAGTGAGAACAAATGTTTTTATGTGCTTAATGATGCATGTCAATTTTTATCTTATTAACTTCACTTGAGGTCTAGTATTAGTGGGCAAGAAATTTTAACTTTGACTTGTTTAAGACAAATATTTTATCCACCTTCATACATGTGTATACTTTATAATAAAATTTTACCACAAACATCTTGAATGATAAACACATATTCATCTTACAGATATGCTTCAATTATCGCATTGTCACAAGTTTGATAAAAGATTGATTTTGCTATTATATATAATATATACCATTGCAGTTTTTTTACTCCTACAAGCAAGAAATATCTACTGGTTTGCATAAGAGCTTGATTTTGCTATCATATAGTTTATATATAACATTAGAATATTTTTTTACTCCAACAAGTAAAAATTTGTGTGCCCATTTACACAATATTAATTGACTGTTATTCAACTACCTAAACTAAAAACCAATTAATAAATTAATGACTCCAACATTTACAACTTATTTTTCATATTTGATCAAATATTTTTGCTATTCTATATAATATATACCATTGAAGTCTTTTTTTACTCTAACAAGTAAGAAATTTTAACCCATTTACATAACATTGTTTTACTGTTGTTGATCTCCCTAAACTATTATCCAATTTTAGTATATTAGTGACTCCTCAGTAAACTGATTGAATATTTTAGTGAGAACAAATGTTTTTATGTGCTTAATGATGCATGTCAATTTTTATCTTATTAACTTCACTTGAGGTCTAGTATTAGTGGGCAAGAAATTTTAACTTTGACTTGTTTAAGACAAATATTTTATCCACCTTCATACATGTGTATACTTTATAATAAAATTTTACCACAAACATCTTGAATGATAAACACATATTCATCTTACAGATATGCTTCAATTATCGCATTGTCACAAGTTTGATAAAAGATTGATTTTGCTATTATATATAATATATACCATTGCAGTTTTTTTACTCCTACAAGCAAGAAATATCTACTGGTTTGCATAAGAGCTTGATTTTGCTATCATATAGTTTATATATAACATTAGAATATTTTTTTACTCCAACAAGTAAAAATTTGTGTGCCCATTTACACAATATTAATTGACTGTTATTCAACTACCTAAACTAAAAACCAATTAATAAATTAATGACTCCAACATTTACAACTTATTTTTCATATTTGATCAAATATTTTTGCTATTCTATATAATATATACCATTGAAGTCTTTTTTTACTCTAACAAGTAAGAAATTTTAACCCATTTACATAACATTGTTTTACTGTTGTTGATCTCCCTAAACTATTATCCAATTTTAGTATATTAGTGACTCCTCAGTAAACTGATTGAATATTTTAGTGAGAACAAATGTTTTTATGTGCTTAATGATGCATGTCAATTTTTATCTTATTAACTTCACTTGAGGTCTAGTATTAGTGGGCAAGAAATTTTAACTTTGACTTGTTTAAGACAAATATTTTATCCACCTTCATACATGTGTATACTTTATAATAAAATTTTACCACAAACATCTTGAATGATAAACACATATTCATCTTACAGATATGCTTCAATTATCGCATTGTCACAAGTTTGATAAAAGATTGATTTTGCTATTATATATAATATATACCATTGCAGTTTTTGTCTCGCCTGCGACGAAAGTCGCTGGAGGCGAGACATATGTATGGGAATCCGGCGGCGGCGGCGGTGGCGTTAACACTTGACATCTTGCTTCATATCTTTGTAAGCTCAAGCCCTAGGTCCATCAAATTTTGTCCAGAGGTAGCTTATGATGAGTACTTGCCAGTCAGTCACCTGTCACCTGACCTTGACCTCAATTTCACGGTCCAGCGACTACGTTAAAGTTTTTGGGTTACGACAGTTCCTCTGTAACAACGCATGGTAGGATGACAATATTTGGTGTATAGGTTGCTGATGACTAGTACATGACTGTCTGGTAGGTGTCACCTGACCTTGACCTCAATTTCACGGTCCAGCGACTACGTTAAAGTTTTTGGGTTACGACAGTTCCTCTGTAACTACGCATGGTAGGATGACAATATTTGGTATATAGGTTGCTGATGACTAGTACATGACTGTCTGGTAGGTGTCACCTGACCTTGACCTCAATTTCATGGTCCAGTGACTACGTTAAAGTTTTTGGGTTACGACAGTTCCTCTGTAACTACGCATGGTAGGATGACAAAATTTAGTGTATAGGTTGCTGATGACTACTACATGACTGTCTGGTAGGTGTCACCTGACCTTGACCTCAATTTCACGGTCCAGCGACTACGTTAAAGTTTTTGGGTTACGACAGTTCCTCTGTAACTACGCATGGTAGGATGACAATATTTGGTGTATAGGTTGCTGATGACTAGTACATGACTGTCTGGTAGGTGTCACCTGACCTTGACCTCAATTTCACGGTCCAGTGACTACGTTAAAGTTTTTGGGTTACGACAGTTCCTCTGTAACTACGCATGGTAGGATGACAATATTTGGTGTATAGGTTGCTGATGACTAGTACATGACTGTCTGGTAGGTGTCACCTGACCTTGACCTCAATTTCACGGTCCAGCGACTATGTTAAGGTTTTTGGGTTACGACTGTTCCTCTGTAACTACGCATGGTAGGATGACAATATTTGGTGTATAGGTTGCTGATGACTAGTACATGACTGTCTGGTAGGTGTCACCTGACCTTGACCTCAATTTCACGGTCCAGTGACTATGTTAAAGTTTTTGGGTTACGACAGTTCCACTGTAACTACACATGGTAGAATGACAATATTTGGTGTATAGGTTGCTGATGACTAGTACATGAATGTCTGGTAGGTGTCACCTGACCTTGACCTCAATTTCACGGTCCAGCGACTATGTTAAAGTTTTTGGGTTACGACAGTTCCTCTGTAACTACACATGGTAGGATGACAATATTTGGTGTATAGGTTGCTGATGACTAGTACATGACTGTCTGGTAGGTGTCACCTGACCTTGACCTCAATTTCACGGTCCATCGACTACGTTAAAGTGTTTGGGTTACGGCTGTTCCCCTGCAACTATCCAGGGTATGGTGACAATATTTTGTATACAGGCCGCTGCTGATATTTAATGCTATTTACGTAATGCTTATGACGAAATTTATTTTCGTTACTGATGCGGAAGACAGGCGAGACGTTTTTCTGTGTCCACACTTGTTTTACTCCTACAAGCAAGAAATATTTACTGGTTTGCATTAGAGCTTGATTTTGCTATCATATAGTTTATATATAACATTAGAATATTTTTTTACTCCAACAAGTAAAAATTTGTGTGCCCATTTACACAATATTAATTGACTGTTATTCAACTACCTAAACTAAAAACCAATTAATAAATTAATGACTCCAACATTTACAACTTATTTTTCATATTTGATCAAATATTTTTCTATTCTATATAATATATACCATTGAAGTCTTTTTTACTCTAACAAGTAAGAAATTTTAACCCATTTACATAACATTGTTTTACTGTTGTTGATCTCCCTAAACTATTATCCAATTTTAGTAAATTAGTGACTCCTCAGTAAACTGATTGAATATTTTAGTGAGAACAAATGTTTTAATGTGCTTAATGATGCATGTCAATTTTTATCTTATTAACTTCACTTGAGGTCTAGTATTAGTGGGCAAGAAATATTAACTTTGACTTGTTTAAGACAAATATTTTATCCACCTTCATACATGTGTATACTTTATAATAAAATTTTACCACAAACATCTTGAATGATAAACACATATTCATCTTACAGATATGCTTCAATTATCGCATTGTCACAAGTTTGATAAAAGATTGATTTTGCTATTATATATAATATATACCATTGCAGTTTTTGTCTCGCCTGCGACGAAAGTCGCTGGAGGCGAGACATATGTATGGGAATCCGGCGGCGGCGGCGGTGGCGTTAACACTTGACATCTTGCTTCATATCTTTGTAAGCTCAAGCCCTAGGTCCATCAAATTTTGTCCAGAGGTAGCTTATGATGAGTACTTGCCAGTCAGTCACCTGTCACCTGACCTTGACCTCAATTTCACGGTCCAGCGACTACGTTAAAGTTTTTGGGTTACGACAGTTCCTCTGTAACAACGCATGGTAGGATGACAATATTTGGTGTATAGGTTGCTGATGACTAGTACATGACTGTCTGGTAGGTGTCACCTGACCTTGACCTCAATTTCACGGTCCAGCGACTACGTTAAAGTTTTTGGGTTACGACAGTTCCTCTGTAACTACGCATGGTAGGATGACAATATTTGGTATATAGGTTGCTGATGACTAGTACATGACTGTCTGGTAGGTGTCACCTGACCTTGACCTCAATTTCATGGTCCAGTGACTACGTTAAAGTTTTTGGGTTACGACAGTTCCTCTGTAACTACGCATGGTAGGATGACAAAATTTAGTGTATAGGTTGCTGATGACTACTACATGACTGTCTGGTAGGTGTCACCTGACCTTGACCTCAATTTCACGGTCCAGCGACTACGTTAAAGTTTTTGGGTTACGACAGTTCCTCTGTAACTACGCATGGTAGGATGACAATATTTGGTGTATAGGTTGCTGATGACTAGTACATGACTGTCTGGTAGGTGTCACCTGACCTTGACCTCAATTTCACGGTCCAGTGACTACGTTAAAGTTTTTGGGTTACGACAGTTCCTCTGTAACTACGCATGGTAGGATGACAATATTTGGTGTATAGGTTGCTGATGACTAGTACATGACTGTCTGGTAGGTGTCACCTGACCTTGACCTCAATTTCACGGTCCAGCGACTATGTTAAGGTTTTTGGGTTACGACTGTTCCTCTGTAACTACGCATGGTAGGATGACAATATTTGGTGTATAGGTTGCTGATGACTAGTACATGACTGTCTGGTAGGTGTCACCTGACCTTGACCTCAATTTCACGGTCCAGTGACTATGTTAAAGTTTTTGGGTTACGACAGTTCCACTGTAACTACACATGGTAGAATGACAATATTTGGTGTATAGGTTGCTGATGACTAGTACATGAATGTCTGGTAGGTGTCACCTGACCTTGACCTCAATTTCACGGTCCAGCGACTATGTTAAAGTTTTTGGGTTACGACAGTTCCTCTGTAACTACACATGGTAGGATGACAATATTTGGTGTATAGGTTGCTGATGACTAGTACATGACTGTCTGGTAGGTGTCACCTGACCTTGACCTCAATTTCACGGTCCATCGACTACGTTAAAGTGTTTGGGTTACGGCTGTTCCCCTGCAACTATCCAGGGTATGGTGACAATATTTTGTATACAGGCCGCTGCTGATATTTAATGCTATTTACGTAATGCTTATGACGAAATTTATTTTCGTTACTGATGCGGAAGACAGGCGAGACGTTTTTCTGTGTCCACACTTGTTTTACTCCTACAAGCAAGAAATATTTACTGGTTTGCATTAGAGCTTGATTTTGCTATCATATAGTTTATATATAACATTAGAATATTTTTTTACTCCAACAAGTAAAAATTTGTGTGCCCATTTACACAATATTAATTGACTGTTATTCAACTACCTAAACTAAAAACCAATTAATAAATTAATGACTCCAACATTTACAACTTATTTTTCATATTTGATCAAATATTTTTCTATTCTATATAATATATACCATTGAAGTCTTTTTTACTCTAACAAGTAAGAAATTTTAACCCATTTACATAACATTGTTTTACTGTTGTTGATCTCCCTAAACTATTATCCAATTTTAGTAAATTAGTGACTCCTCAGTAAACTGATTGAATATTTTAGTGAGAACAAATGTTTTAATGTGCTTAATGATGCATGTCAATTTTTATCTTATTAACTTCACTTGAGGTCTAGTATTAGTGGGCAAGAAATATTAACTTTGACTTGTTTAAGACAAATATTTTATCCACCTTCATACATGTGTATACTTTATAATACAATTTTACCACAAACATCTTGTGAATGCAATAGTTGTATGTAACACACGAGTATGAGATTTTTGGAAAAAAGGGCTTTGAATGGTGACAGAACCAAACGATTAAGGATTTTAATAGTAAACTTATTTACGGATTAAAATATTTTAGTGAACAAATGTTTTTGTTTGACAAATTATCATATTAACCACACTTGTAGAGCTTCACACAAGTTAAGAATTAGTGAACTTCTGATTTAAGTAAAATACCCACCTTCTTACATGTACATGCTTTGTAACAAAATATGAATTATAAACATGACAAATGCATACCCACTTACAAATATGTTTCAATTGTTACGGGTACCCTCGCAAATTTGATAAAATATTTTTGCTATTCTATATAATATATACCATTGAAGTCTTTTTTTACTCTAACAAGTAAGAAATTGTAACCCATTTACATAACATTGTTTTACTGTTGTTGATCTCCCTAAACTATTATCCAATTTAAGTAAGTTAGTGACCCTCAGTAAACTTATATACAGGGATAGAATATTTTATTGAGAACAAATGTTTCTGTGTGCTTAATGATGCATGTCAATTTTTATCTTATTAACATCACTTGAGGTCTAGTATTAGTGAGCAAGAAATTTTTAACTTTGACTTGTTCAAGACAAATATTTTATCCACTTTCCTACATGTGTATACTTTATAATAAAATTTTACCACAAACATCTTGAATGATAAACACATATTCATCTTACAGATATGCTTCAATTATCGCATTGTCACAAGTTTGATAAAAGATTGATTTTGCTATTATATACAATATATACCATTGCAGTTGTTTTACTCCTACAAGCAAGAAATATTTACTGGTTTGCATAACAGCTTGATTTTGCTATCATATAGTTTATATATAACATTAGAATATTTTTTTACTCCAACAAGAAAAAATATTTGTACCCATTTACTCGATATTAATTGACTGTTATTCAAGAACCAAAACTACAAACCAATTAATGAATTAATAACTCCAACATTTACAATTTCATAAAAAATTATATAGTTCAGTGTATGCAATATTTGTATGTAACATACACAAGTATGAGGAGATTTTTGGAAAAAGGACTTTGAATGGTGACAGAACCAATCGATTTGGGATTTCAATAGTAAACTTATTTACGGATATAGGTCCTAATCTAAATGTATGCTAAATGCTTAAGCCTTTAAGTCTTAATATTTTGTTGTCTCTTCTCAATTGCATGCTCATGTCAGTTTTAGTCATTATTTTTAGTTTGTGTATCTTCACTGTTTTACTGTCATTGTGTTCTTATCTTATCTTGCATTGTATGCTTACATGTTACTATTGTCTCATTTAGTTGCTACTGGTATTTTTGTTTAGCATGTGCTGTCTGCCTTGTTTTATTGTTATACATGTAGTATGTGCTTATCTTGCATTGTATGCTGAATGTTTTTACTGTCTTAATATGTGATTTTTTTTGCAATTGCATGCAAATGTCTCCTTTTGTTAATGTCTTATATATATGCTGTGTGCCTTTTATGCTCTGCACTTTGCTTGTTATATGTTCACCTTGCTTGCGTGTTCGCTATTGTTGTACAAATGGACAGAATCAAAATAGAGCTTTCGTATTCGTACAACATGTACAATATACTACAGAAATAAACAAAATGCTTATGGTTTGAATGATTCAAGATATTAGACTGCATAATTTTGATATTTTTATAAATTATATAATTATAAAAGTATAATTATGCATATTAAATATTTTCTTTAGAAGTATTATTCATAGCAAATAAACCCTTTTATAATCCCATTTGGCGTGGTGTCACGTATTAAACAATGTAGAAATTGTTAAAAAAAAATCAATCAGTGTCAATATCTATATAATAATAACCACTTTAAAAATCGTCACCAAAAAATTTAGTTTTAAAATTTCTGTTCGATACAATCTATGTAAATCAACAATTATTCCTTTCCGATTTTCAATGGTTTACTTCACGGACACAACAAATAATGAAATCTATTTTGATCACGATTTTGATTCTTTTAAATCTTATCAGTGTTCTATACGACAAGCATACAAGTCAAACGGAGTAGTTCCCCCTTAATATCCCACAATTTTTTTTTTACGTATACAAGTAAAAAACAAGGCGTCGATGGAGAACTTAAAACCATGTGCGCATTCACAAAACCATGTTGCGCAACAATAATTGTCTTCGAAATACACAGTTCAATATCTAAACTAAAATATGACGGTTTACGTTTTCAATTCTATGGGTTCATTTTTTTAAACAACGACATCAAAAATTGAAGAGATTTTCACCCTTTTTCTCAAAAAAGACGAAAGTTTACTGACATCGCGGACGTTTTAATTCTTACTTTAATGACGGAAGGTTGCGCACGCATATATATCAAAAACAACATACCCGTATGATGACTAGAAACGCGGCAAATTTGAAAAAAGTACCGATCGCAAGTGACCGAGTAAAAAATATTTACGCATTTGAGTAATTTTTTTTTACTTATACAAGTAAAAAAATAACACTTGTTCAAGTATTACCCCTGACTGTTTAACGCCACTTTCAGCAATTTTTCAGCTATTTCATGGCGTCCAGTTTTTATTGGGGGAGAAAGCCGGAGTACCCGGAGAGAACCCCGGACCTGCGGTAGGAAAACTGGCAATCCTTGTCAATTAAGATTGGAGTCGAGTTGAATAAAACAGTGAAGACGATATTGCATTAATTTAATATTGAACAAGCAAAACGCTGAGCTCATGGGGGAGGGTTTGGACAGGGAATACCTTTCTCCTTCCTCCCTCCCTTCGGCTCCATTTAGGGACGCAAAATAAAATTTTAAAAGTCTTGCACAATTTAAATACAACACATCATTTTAAAGAGGAATTCGTGACACTTTGAAAAACAGTTTAATTTTTAAAATATCTATTTGTATGTAAAAGAAATTTACATTTTATTCTTTTCAAAAAATTTGATCTTGACACAAAACTGTTTCCACAAAACAATTATATAAAAAAAATTCTAAAATTGTAATATAAATTGAAATTAATATTTGGCTTGATTAAAATGAACTTAACCTACATAAATATTAACTCAAAATGCTTTAATAGCAAGTAGTTTGACAAAAATATTGTCTCAATCTGTCTGCAAGATTTTCACATACAAAAGCAGTCTTTTTGTGTTTTCACATTGAAGAGTGATTTACCGTACTTGATCATGTATTACATGGGAGGTAACTGCGTCATGACACAATGGGGTAGGACATTTATAACTTTTTTTAAATATGAACACGGTGGTTTTAATTTAGTTTTATTATAAAATCTTTTAAAAGATGTATAAAATATTGTTCTGTAGAAGTTTCATTAATTTACTGTGCAAATAACTAACTTTAAACGATCAACAAAATTTTGAATTCTGGTTTTCCCAACCTAATCACGGACACAAACTGTAGCAGATATATACAGTAAATGTGATGTAATCCCTCATGAATATTCATAAACTACATTTGATACTCTCCTATTGTTTTCCTTCCAACTGAAGGCCGTAAGGTAAAGCAACACCACCCAAGCAGTGAAAAAGTTCAGTCATGCGCGAACATACTTATCGGGAGTTATCTGCACTTTGTATTTACGTCTCTACTCCATTCTCCCTCCCTACTGCTCATTTCTCCCCACTCTCTCCCTGTATCCCACTTCCCTGTCCACCCTCTGATGGGGGCGTACCTTTTAGTATAGATCTAATACATGTTAATGCAAATCTTTAAAAACAAATCTAATGTCAAAATGATTCAATTTTTATTATAACTTGTTTGGGGACATTTTTCTTTGAGCTTTCCACGATGTTCGACGGAAAGACACGATAACTGCCGATCATTACCCCCCCCCCCCTCTTTTTCAAACACGCACACAGGACGTTAATAGCGATGTAGCTGTTGAACCGTATATCTCTTTTGGCCCTTTGTTCAAATATTAAGCCAAGCAATAAAGAGCCACGGTTCCGCAGTAAGCACATGGCATGGCAGATTATGACCGATATCTGAAGCAGAACTCGATGACATTAAAATCTAGCTGTGGCAGTGTACTAGAAATTTGTCAGTGACGTGGAGTTAACATTAAACACATAAATTGTGTTCATTAAAACATTTCTTTAAGCTCGTTACCTTGAAGTCGTCCTTTTTCAATGCGCAGATACCCCATTCTTGAATTGCTCTTAAAACCAATACTGCTGGTCCCGACCTTGTCGCAATTAGCTTGCGATTATTATCACGGATTTGAAAGCGTATTTATTTCCTAAATTCATCGTGTTAAGAAACAAATAAATTATGTAGTAAAAACAACTGAATTCTCGAACACACAAATTTTAACAAAATTTTAAAAACAATACAGCCAGAGATGGATAATTTCTTTAAAGTTAGACAATCACATATTGGTATATTCACTTTGATTTCTGGTAAACAAATTTTCAGCATAATTTCATAATTACTAGAGATCGATTGTAGAGGGAAATATACAATATAATGATTTATTAAAAATTATGCAATTAACACTTATCTATGTAGTCCGAGAATCCTCTGCCATCCAACGGTTTTTTAAGTTTGACCATGCGAAAAAAGCATTGGACGGCAGAAGATTCTCGTACTATTGTCTATGGCAACCAGACAACTCAGATCGTGACAACTCGGAGCATAGTAAGAACCGCTCGGCATAATACAGTCCGACTTGTCCTATTACGGTCCGAGTTGTCACGATCCGGGTTGTCTCAGTCGTATTCTTGTCTATTTTATAGCAAATTTGTTTATCATAATGCACAGATACTCATTGTGGTGTCTCTATGGCCGAGTGGTCAAGTAATAACTCGTCTGCTTTTGATTGCGCACCTACGAACACTGCGTTTGAGTATCAATGCGAACAGGGTGTGCTCGACTCCAGTCATAACAAGGATTGGTCAACAGTTATGATTTCTCACCAAAAACAATTGCTGTGTGACAACTGAGCGGTAAACAGTTATTCTGTGTTACACATGAGAGGTAAACAGTTAGTCTGTGTTACAAATGAGCGCGGTAAACAGTTAGTATGTGTGACAACTGAGCGGTATAAAACTAATAACATAATAGCGAATTTGAATTTCATGCTTGATTTACGTTCCGCCGTGGGCCGCAAGAACAGCATACCTCTCATCCAGACAGAGACTAAAATTAATTTGTTTTTATCATAAAACTGTTTTGTATATGTAATTGACATGTTATTAAAACTAATTAGACTAATCACATGTTTTGATATTTTGATTTTTACTCATTTTGTTTTGTTATGAATAATTGTTCTGCCTCTCAGGGGGCTCCATAATTAGATTAAATAAATTTGTCTATTGTCTATTGCATTTGCCAGTTTTACATTCGAATTTCTCTTTTGCTGAATCAATGACATTAACGAAGTATATAATGTCCCTGACTGAATGTGCCATTGATTACGTAAGAAATATTATAATTAATGTCCCTTAGTTACACGACGAAATTAGGCCGCCCGTAGACTTATATGGAAATACTTGACGACATTTAAAAGTATGCAGTTCGACTTTACCTGTATTTAAACTCCATGGCGCATGGTGTCCATTGACAACGGCCGCCGTTCAGACGAAAACCAACAATAGTCATATATTCAATGTTATTTTTCCATTTTCCAATTGAAAATTGGTAATACGAAAAATTTAACAGAATCAATGGAGTTTTGTCTATGTACTTTGATTAAAATAATGAATTTATTTTTACTGTATTAGTGACTGGGAGCCTAAATATAAAGTACAGTTGTCTAAAAATTTCCCTTTTTAAAATTTTAAAAATAATAAAAAGGAAAATATATTGAAAACTTCCGTAACCAAATATCTGGTTAATACAATATTCTGTCAACAAACAATAAAACTTACATGTATATACTCAGTAATAGACTGTTGTCACTCTGATCAAGTCGTCCAGGAGTTATAGACTCAGTAATAGACTGTTGTCACTCTGATCAAGTCGTCCAGGAGTTATAGACTCAGTAATAGACTGTTGTCACTCTGATCAAGTCGTCCCGGAGTTATAGACTCAGTATAGACTGTTGTCACTCTTATCAAGTCGTCCCGGAGTAATAGACTGTTGTCACTCTGATCAAGTCGTCCCGGAATTATAGACTCAGTAATAGACTGTTGCCTCTCTTATCAAGTCGTCCCGGAGTTATAGACTCAGTAATAGACTGTTGCCACTCTGATCAAGTCGTCCAGGAGTTATAGACTAAGTAATAGACTGTTGCCACTCTGATCAAGTCGCCCCGGAATTTTAAAAGGAGTGTTTCGATCACCTGTGTGTCTAGTGAACAATGCTCATATTTTGCACGGTTGGCTACACAAGTTATTATGTATAAAGCACGCAAATCATTTGTCGACATAAATGCACTAGTATTAAATGACGGTAATAACAAAATACCGAACACCGATAAAACTGACAATCCACAAATCAAAGTCAGAGAAAATTTCACAACAAAATGTTAGATATAAGTTTTTTTATAAAATTTTTTAGTACATGTATACAAAAAATCAAACTTGGGTTTTTAGTTTATTTAAACAACAATACAGCACTTTTATTAGGAAATAAAGTATGAAAGTATGAAATAAAAACTTTATACAAGATTTAATTAGTCTTTGTGAAAACTGAACGACATACAGTTAGTCTGTGTGACAACTGATCGGCATAGAGTTAGACAACTGATCGACGTACAGCTAGTGTGTGACAACTGATCGGCATACAGTAAGTATGTGACAACTGATCGGCATACAGTTAATCTGTGACAACTGATTGGCATACAGTTAATCTGTGACAACTGTTCGGCAAACAGTTAGTCTGTGTGACAACTGATCGGCATACAGCCATTCTGTGTGACAACTGATCGGCATAAAGTTAGACTGTGACAATAATCTACATACAGTTAGTCTGTGTGAAAACGAATCGGCACACAGTTAGACAACTGATCGGCATACAGTTAGTGACAACTGATCGGCATACAGTTAGACAACTGATCGACGTACAGCTAGTGTGTGACAATTGATCGGCATACAGTAAGTATGTGACAACTGATCGGCATACAGTTAATCTGCGACAACTGATTGGCATACAGTTAATCTGTGACAACTGTTCGGCATACAGTTAGTCTGTGTGACAACTGATCGGCATACAGCCATTCTGTGTGACAACTGATCGGCATAAGTTAGACTGTGACAATAACCGACATACAGTTAGTCTGTGTGAAAACGAATCGGCACACAGTTAGACAACTGATCGGCATACAGTGACAACTGATCGGCATACAGTTAGACAACTGATCGACGTACAGCTAGTGTGTGACAACTGATCGGCATACAGTAAGTATGTGACAACTGATCGGCATTCAGTAAGTCTGTGACAACTTATTGGCATACAGTTAAACTGTGACAACTGTTCGGCATACAGTTAGTATGTGTGACAACTGATCGGCATACAGTCATTCTGTGTGACAACCGATCGGCATAAAGTTAGACTGTGACAATAATCGACATACAGTTAGTCTGTGTGAAAACGAATCGGCACACAGTTAGACAACTGATCGGCATACAGTTAGTTACAACTGATCGACATACAGTTAGACAACTGATCGACGTACAGCTAGTGTGTGACAACTGATTGGCATACAGTTAATCTGTACAGTTAGTCGATGTGACAACTGATTGGCATACAATTATTCTGTGTGACAACTGATCGGCATACAGTTAGTCTGTGTGACAACGGATCGGCATACAGTAAGTCCGTGAAACTGATCGGCTTACAGTTAGTGTTTGACAACTGATCGACTTACAGTTAATCTATGTGGCAACTGCTTGGCTTACAGTTAGTCTGTGTGACAACTGATTGACATACATTTAATTTGTGTGAAAACGGATCGACATACAGTAAGTCTGTGACAACTAATCGCCATACAGTAAGTCGGTGAAAACTGTTCGGCATAGTTATTCTTAGTGACATCTGATTGACATACAGTTGGTCTGTGTGACAAGTCATCGGCATACGGTTAGTCTGTGTCAACTGATCGGCATATGGTAAGTCTGTGTCAACTGATCGGCATACAGATAGCCTGTGTGATAACTGACCTGTATAAAACTAAATACATAATAGCGAATTTGAATTTCATGTTTGATAATTAACGTTCCGTCGTGGGCGACAAGAACAGCATACATGTATGTGCCAGTTTTACATGCGAATTTCTCTTATGCTGAATCAGTGACATTAACGGAAGTATATAATGTCCCTGACTGAGTGTACCATTGATTACGTCAGGAAAATTTCACGCCTCTCATTTAGAACTATCCAAAAAGGGAAACAAAGTAATGTTCTCAATGTTTAAATATTTAAACCCACTAACAAATATACCTTCAAACGTATATAACAAACTTTTTGAATCTTTAGTTAGACCAATCCTTACATATAACTCAGAAATTTGGTATATGGACTTTTATGAAAAAGTTATTAAATTTTTAAACAGGAGCAAAGATAATCCAAAATTTGATATCATTTCACTTATAGATACTAGCTACATAGAAAAATCAAACTTGAAATTCTGTAAATTTATATTGGGACTCAGCAAACAAGCAGTTAATATAGCAGCTCGAGCCGAATTAGCTCAATATCCATTAGATACATTCATTAAAATGCAATCCGTCAAGTATCTAATAAGATTTTTAAGTCGCACTAGCAATCCATTATTGGACGATGCTTTTATTTTATCAAAAAATCTTCATACAAATGGAACATATTCGTGGTATTCATATGTGAATAATATATGCATATCAAACGATATTGATTTAAACAAATTAGAATACTTGAATCAAACATCTCTTAATAATATGAAACAAAAATTGAAAAAAAATATGAAGACTTATTCTTTAATAAACTAAAATCATCTACTAATGACAATAAAATATTTCTATACAGCCAAATTAAAACTGAATACACAATTGAAAGTTTCATTATGAAAACTGATTTCGAAAATAGAAAAAATATATGCAAAATGCGAATAAGTGATCACTTTTTAGAAATTGAAAAAGGGCGATATAAACGAATAAAAAGAGAAAATAGAATATGCCAGTACTGTCATACAAATGACATTGAAGACGAATTCCATTTCTTCTTCAAATGCCCTACATACAAATCTATTAGAGATGAATTTGAACATAAAAATATTAAAACTTTCAAACTGGAAAATGACATAATACAAATAAATAACCTAATGAAAATATTGTCGTCATCGAATCACTTGCCACACGTTGCTCCATTTATAAAAAAGTCACTTGTACTGAGGAAAGTGGAACCTGTGATTGCATGATTCACCACTACTGATAATACTTTTATTTATCATATATAGTTGTTATTATAAATGCACTTAAACAATCTTGTGTATTTGAAGTTTCAATGTTTATTTGTAATTGTTTATTTGTATGCTTTCAACCCTTAGGGGTATAATTATGCATTATTGAATAAAGTTATTGATTACGTAAGAAATATTACAATTAACAATGTCCCATAGTTATCACATGACGAAATTATGCCGCCCGTAGACTTATATACATGTAGAAATACTTGACGACATTTAAAAGTTTACCTGTATTTAAACTCCATGGCACATAGTGTCCCTTGACAACGGCAGCCGTTCAAACGAAAACCAAAAATAATCATATATTCAATGCTCATATTTTTGCACGGTTGGCTACACAAGTTATTATGTATAAAGCACGCAAATCATTGGTCTACATAAATACACTATTATTAAATGACAGTTATTATAACAAAATACCGAACACCGATGAAAATGACAATCCACATATCAAAGTCAGGGAAAATTTTACGACAAAATGTAAGATATAAGTTGAAACTTATTGTGTGTGAAATTTGCACACAAATTAATTTAAGTACATGTATACAAATAATCAAACTTGGGTTTTTAGTTTATTTAAACACAAAACAGCACTTGTATGAGAAAATAAAGTATGAAATAAAAATTTTATACGAGATACAATTAGTCTTTGTGACAACTGATTGGCATACAGTTAGTCTGTGTGACAACTGATCGGCATACAGTTATAGTATGTGACAACTGATCGGCATACAGTTATAGTATGTGACAACTGATCGGCATACAGTTATAGTCTGTGACATCTGATCGGCATACAGTTAGTCTGTGACAACTGATCGACATACATTTAGTCTGTGTGACAACTGATCGGCATACAGTTAGTCTGTGTGACAACTGATCGGCATGTTATAGTCTGTGTGACAACTGATCGGCATAAATTTAGTTTGAGACAACTGAACGACATACAGTTATTCTTTGTGACAAATGATCGGCATACAGTTATAGTCTGTGACAACTGATCGACATACAGTTATTCTGTGTGACAAATGAACGGCATACAGTTATAGTATGTGACAACCGATCGACATACAGTTAGTCTGTGTGACAACTGATCGGCATACATTTAGTCCGTGTGAAAACTGATTGCATACAGTTAGTCTGTGTGACAACCGATCGGCATACAGATAGTTCGTGTGACAACTGATTGTATACAGTTAGTCTGTGTGACAACTGATTGCATACAGTTAGTCTGTGTGACAAATGATAGGCATACAGTTAGTCTGTGTGACAACTAATCGGCATACAGTTAGTCTGTGTGACAACTGATCAAAATACAGTTAGTCTGAGACAACTGAACGACATACAGATAGTCTTTGACAAATGATCGGCATACAGTTAAAGTCTGTGACAACTGATCGACATACAGTTAGTCCATGTGACAATTGATCGCCATATAGTTATAGTCTGTGACAACTAATCGACATACAGTTAGTCTGTGACAACTGATCGGCATACAGGTAGTCTGTGTGACAACTGATCGGCATGCAGTTAGTCTGTGTGACGACTGATCGGCATACAGTTAGTCTGTGTGACAATTGATCGGCATACAGTTAGTCCGTGTGACAACTTATCGGCAGTGTTGTCAAGTATCATGACAATGTCAGCTATATAAGCGACTATTATATTTATGTTATTGAAGAATTTATATACCATGTGTTTAAGACTGTATTATTCATTTCTAGCTGCTTGCTATAAGATTTGAATGTTGACCTCATGATACTAGTATATCATTGTTTGGTTTTTTTAGGCAATACACAGTTAGTTTTCTTATTTTTATGACATTTTTACCTTATTTAGGTTGTACATATGCAATATTTTTTTATAAATTAAAAATAAACAGTTTTATGTTGCTTGTTACTGGAGAGGGCATGATACTTGAACGCACTCGGGACAGTGGTATTGACTTAAACATTGATAATGCCCTAGCCTTTAACTCGGACATGATCAATTTTTCAGGCATTACCACTCTTCCTTGTGCAAGATATAATGACAATACCCTATATATAAGCATCTATTTATAAATAACCCATGAGTTGTTAGCCGTCACTTCAGACAACCCAATTAGTCGCACCCTCACTACGTGTCCCTGTTGTTAGTCAGATGACTGAGGTCGACTTTTGTTAATTGTAGGACACTTCAGATTTTTATTTTTAGACGTCGGTCACTAACGATCAACTATGTTTATTCGCCTGGTAACATAATTTCTTGTCATTTATTGAACGTAGACATCCCGCGACTATTGTTCATCGGCGATTACTGAAGACCAAGTAGTATTAGCGGTCGATAACTGCAGACCAAGCAGTGTTAGACGTCGATTACTGCATGCTAGCTAGTTCTAGTCGTCGATTACTATAGACCAATTAGTGTTAGCCGTCCATTACTGTAGACCACTAATGTTAGCCGTCGCTTACTGCAGATCAACTCGTGTTAGCGGTCTATTTCTGTAGACCAACTATGGTTAGCCGTAGATTAATGCAGACCAACTATTGTCAGTCGTCAACTACTGTGTACAAACTATGGCTAATGTAGACCAATTAGTATAAGCCTTCGATTAGTGTAGACCATTTAGAGCTAACCGACGATTACTGTGGAACAACTAGTGTTAACCAACAAATCCTGTAGACCACTAGTGTTAGCCGTTGCTTACTGCAGATCGACTCGTGGTAACCGTCAATTACTGTAAACAAAATATAGTTAGTCGTCTATTAATCTATGTCAACTAGTGTCTGCTGTTAATTACTGTAGACCAACTAAGGTTAATATAGTCCTACTAGTGTTAGCCAACAAATATTGTAGACCAACTAAGGTTAATGTAGTCCTACTAGTGCTAGCCAACAAATACTGTAGACCAACTAAGGCTAATGTAGTCCTACTAGTGTTAGCCAACAAATACTGTAGACCAACTAAGGTTAATGTAGTCCTGCTAGTGTTAGCCAACAAATACTGTAGACCAACTAAGGTTAATGTAGTCCTACTAGTGCTAGCCAACAAATACTGTAGACCAACTAAGGTTAATATAGTCCTACTAGTGTTAGCCAACAAATACTGTAGACCAACTAAGGTTAATGTAGTCCTACTAGTGTTAGCCAACAAATACTGTAGACCAACTAAGGTTAATGTAGTCTTACTAGTGTTAGACAACAAATACTGTAGACCAATTAAGGTTAATGTAGTCCTACTTGTGTTAGCCAACAAATACTGTAGACCAATTAAGGTTAATGTAGTCCTACTAGTGTTAGACAACAAATACTGTAGACCAACTAAGGTTAATATAGTCCTACTAGTGTTAGCCAACAAATACTGTAGACCAACTAAGGTTAATGTAGTCCTACTAGTGTTAGCCAACAAATACTGTAGACCAACTAAGGTTAATGTAGTCCTACTAGTGTTAGCCAACAAATACTGTAGACCAACTAAGGTTAATGTAGTCTTACTAGTGTTAGCCAACAAATACTGTAGACCAACTAAGGTTAATGTAGTCCTGCTAGTGTTAGCCAACAAATACTGTAGACCAACTAAGGTTAATGTAGTCCTACTAGTGCTAGCCAACAAATACTGTAGACCAACTAAGGTTAATATAGTCCTACTAGTGTTAGCCAACAAATACTGTAGACCAACTAAGGTTAATGTAGTCCTACTAGTGTTAGCCAACAAATACTGTAGACCAACTAAGGTTAATGTAGTCCTACTTGTGTTAGCCAACAAATACTGTAGACCAACTAAGGTTAATATAGTCCTACTAGTGTTAGCCAACAAATACTGTAGACCAACTAAGGTTAATGTAGTCCTACTAGTGCTAGCCAACAAATACTGTAGACCAATTAAGGTTAATGTAGTCCTGCTAGTGTTAGCCAACAAATACTGTAGACCAACTAAGGTTAATGTAGTCCTACTAGTGCTAGCCAACAAATACTGTAGACCAACTAAGGTTAATGTAGTCCTGCTAGTGTTAGCCAACAAATACTGTAGACCAACTAAGGTTAATGTAGTCCTACTAGTGCTAGCCAACAAATACTGTAGACCAACTAAGGTTAATGTAGTCCTACTAGTGTTAGCCAACAAATACTGTAGACCAACTAAGGTTAATGTAGTCCTACTAGTGTTAGCCAACAAATACTGTAGACCAATTAAGGTTAATGTAGTCCTACTAGTGTTAGCCAACAAATACTGTAGACCAATTAAGGTTAATGTAGTCCTACTAGTGTTAGCCAACAAATACTGTAGACCAACTAAGGTTAATGTAGTCCTACTAGTGTTAGCCAACAAATACTGTAGACCAACTAAGGTTAATATAGTCCTACTAGTGTTAGCCAACAAATACTGTAGACCAATTAAGGTTAATGTAGTCCTACTAGTGCTAGCCAACAAATACTGTAGACCAACTAAGGTTAATGTAGTCCTACTAGTGTTAGCCAACAATTACTGTAGACCAACTAAGGTTAATGTAGTCCTACTAGTGTTAGCCAACAAATACTGTAGACCAACTAAGGTTAATGTAGTCCTACTAGTGTTAGCCAACAATTACTGTAGACCAACTAAGGTTAATGTAGTCCTACTAGTGTTAGCCAACAAATACTGTAGACCAACTAAGGTTAATGTAGTCCTACTAGTGTTAGCCAACAAATACTGTAGACCAACTAAGGTTAATGTAGTCCTACTAGTGTTAGCCAACAAATACTGTAGACCAACTAAGGTTAATGTAGTCCTACTAGTGTTAGCCAACAAATACTGTAGACCAATTAAGGTTAATGTAGTCCTACTAGTGTTAGCCAACAAATACTGTAGACCAATTAAGGTTAATGTAGTCCTACTAGTGCTAGCCAACAAATACTGTAGACCAACTAAGGTTAATATAGTCCTACTAGTGTTAACCAACAAATACTGTAGACCAACTAAGGTTAATGTAGTCCTACTTGTGTTAGCCAACAAATACTGTAGACCAACTAATGTTAATGTAGTCCTACTAGTGTTAGCCAACAAATACTGTAGACCAACTAAGGTTAATGTAGTCCTACTAGTGCTAGCCAACAAATACTGTAGACCAACTAAGGTTAATGTAGTCCTACTAGTGTTAGCCAACAAATACTGTAGACCAACTAAGGTTAATGTAGTCTTACTAGTGCTAGCCAACAATTACTGTAGACCAACTAAGGTTAATGTAGTCCTACTAGTGCTAGCCAACAAATACTGTAGACCAATTTAGGTTAATGTAGTCCTACTAGTGTTAGCCAACAAATACTGTAGACCAATTAAGGTTAATGTAGTCCTACTAGTGCTAGCCAACAAATACTGTAGACCAACTAAGGTTAATATAGTCCTACTAGTGTTAGCCAACAAATACTGTAGACCAATTAAGGTTAATGTAGTCCTACTAGTGTTAGACAACAAATACTGTAGACCAACTAAGGTTAATATAGTCCTACTAGTGTTAGCCAACAAATACTGTAGACCAACTAAGGTTAATGTAGTCCTACTAGTGTTAGCCAACAAATACTGTAGACCAACTAAGGTTAATGTAGTCTTACTAGTGCTAGCCAACAATTACTGTAGACCAACTAATGTTAATGTAGTCCTACTAGTGCTAGCCAACAATTACTGTAGAATAACTAGTGTTAGTTGTATATTATTGCGGACCAACTAATGTTAGCCGTCAATTATTGCTGACCAACTAGCGTTAGTCGTCGATTACTGTAGACTAACTAGTGTTAGCCGTCGATTACTGTAGACAACTAGTGTTAGCCAACAAATACTGTAGACCAACTAAGGTTAATGTAGTCCTACTAGTGTTAGCCAACAAATACTGTAGACCAATTAAGGTTAATGTAGTCCTACTAGTGTTAGCCAACAAATACTGTAGACCAATTAAGGTTAATGTAGTCCTACTAGTGCTAGCCAACAAATACTGTAGACCAACTAAGGTTAATGTAGTCCTACTAGTGTTAGCCAACAATTACTGTAGACCAACTAAGGTTAATGTAGTCCTACTAGTGTTAGCCAACAATTACTGTAGACCAACTAAGGTTAATGTAGTCCTACTAGTGTTAGCCAACAAATACTGTAGACCAACTAAGGTTAATGTAGTCCTACTAGTGTTAGCCAACAAATACTGTAGACCAACTAAGGTTAATGTAGTCCTACTAGTGTTAGCCAACAAATACTGTAGACCAACTAAGGTTAATGTAGTCCTACTAGTGTTAGCCAACAAATACTGTAGACCAATTAAGGTTAATGTAGTCCTACTAGTGTTAGCCAACAAATACTGTAGACCAATTAAGGTTAATGTAGTCCTACTAGTGCTAGCCAACAAATACTGTAGACCAACTAAGGTTAATATAGTCCTACTAGTGTTAACCAACAAATACTGTAGACCAACTAAGGTTAATGTAGTCCTACTTGTGTTAGCCAACAAATACTGTAGACCAACTAATGTTAATGTAGTCCTACTAGTGTTAGCCAACAAATACTGTAGACCAACTAAGGTTAATGTAGTCCTACTAGTGCTAGCCAACAAATACTGTAGACCAACTAAGGTTAATGTAGTCCTACTAGTGTTAGCCAACAAATACTGTAGACCAACTAAGGTTAATGTAGTCTTACTAGTGCTAGCCAACAATTACTGTAGACCAACTAAGGTTAATGTAGTCCTACTAGTGCTAGCCAACAAATACTGTAGACCAATTTAGGTTAATGTAGTTCTACTAGTGTTAGCCAACAAATACTGTAGACCAATTAAGGTTAATGTAGTCCTACTAGTGCTAGCCAACAAATACTGTAGACCAACTAAGGTTAATATAGTCCTACTAGTGTTAGCCAACAAATACTGTAGACCAATTAAGGTTAATGTAGTCCTACTAGTGTTAGACAACAAATACTGTAGACCAACTAAGGTTAATATAGTCCTACTAGTGTTAGCCAACAAATACTGTAGACCAACTAAGGTTAATGTAGTCCTACTAGTGTTAGCCAACAAATACTGTAGACCAACTAAGGTTAATGTAGTCTTACTAGTGCTAGCCAACAATTAATGTAGACCAACTAATGTTAATGTAGTCCTACTAGTGCTAGCCAACAATTACTGTAGAATAACTAGTGTTAGTTGTATATTATTGCGACCAACTAATGTTAGCCGTCAATTATTGCTGACCAACTAGCGTTAGTCGTCGATTACTGTAGACTAACTAGTGTTAGCCGTCGATTACTGTAGACAACTAGTAGACCGACTACTGCAGACGATTTATAGTAGATCAACGTTAACCAGTCGGTACCATTTGTTCGTTAAAGGTCACTGCTTGTCAGTTGTTGAACCACGGTGCCACAGGCACCAATTTATCTCAGTAAGAAAATTGTTTAATTCAGCGTCATCAACAGTAGATGACTACCTTAATCAAATTTCTTAAAAATTACATGTACATATTTGATAATGTCGGTTTCTTGTTTCCTATTATTTCACTATTTTAGCCAACGAAGTTTAGATACTAAACAACACGTTGTCAAAATAATGCGACGTCACATAAGATAGCTCGGGGTCACAATTTTCTGAAAATTTAAAGAATGGAATTATACATATTTCAGTTAGGTTGTTAATAATATATGAATTCAAATCGACTCTATTTAAATTCGATGACAAATTAATATGTACTTTGACTCAACCGGAACAAGCTATTTTAAACCATCAGCCTATAGTCATTATATATAATCGATATATTATTTTACCATTGACAAAGGGTAATAAAACAAATTTGACTAAATCATAAAAGTTTGGTCAATGTAAGATTTTTTAAATAAGGTAAAAGATGCGGTAACGAGTACCGTAATGATATGAAGTAAAATGTGTCCACAATTGAGGACAGTTTGTTCCTACAACCAATCCTATTTACGTAAAATGTTGTCGTGTAGTTATTTAATTTAATTTTTTAAAAGGAATGTTTCACCCGAGTACAAGTTTAACAATGCTCACACTTATGCACGATTGGCTAGACATGTTTACAGAAAAATAAATATCTGATCAAGTACTTACTTATGGGAGTTTTAACGTCCTTGACTACCTTTAAACGGTCTCGCGCAGACTTATTGACTGATCAATGGCTTTTATTTAAAAATTTGCTACCTATTTATTTGTATTTTTAGGGATTTATAGGCCATGATACTAAAAGTGAAACGATAAAAGGAGTCGGAAATGCCGCAACCAGAAAGAATTAGTGGAAATAGATTTATCTATCAAGCTGCTTCCAGCAAGGGAACCAAGACGCTATAGCAGCAAATACTGGACATGCCATGGCAGCGGCACGTGCGCCTACTCTTATCGAATATTGCCAACTGGGTCTTTAACGTGCCAGTTGATGGAATAGCTACATGTACGTGATGTTGGAAATCCTAGATTAATGCTACTGAGGTCACACACTTAACAAGACCTTGCTGATAGCCCTATCTTAAAGAAAGAATCGGAAGTCCGAGACGAGATTTGATGGATGGGAACCGGTCTAAGCTATAACCTGGTCTCCTGGTGCAATATTTTTCATTGACGCAAGCTTCACTTCAAATATAACACCAGGTCAGGACCTCCGATATAAGCATTTTCATTGGTTGATAATATGACGCCATTTAATATCACATGCACATGTCAATCTTTTTTTAAATCTGGAAATACCTTGTCTTTATAAAATTTAAATAAAATTATATTTTACCTTTACGTTTAAATTATGAAATCATAATGTAAACTCAGCTATGAAATGTAAACATTGAACGTCAGAAAGAGAATGATCGATGTCACAATACGTTCGTTCTACTTGAACTTATCTGTAATACTAAATGGTCAGTCTAGAGAATACCCGAACGTCAAATTTCAACGCTGTCACCGTTGAAATCCAATGCTCCGATCGGAACATCTCTCGGCCATTTCCGTCATGGGTCGGGAAAGTTACTTTCCGACCATAGGCGGAAATAACCGAGGTGATCCGATGCCAATGCTCCTTACCTGACGTTATATCCGAAGGCCGCTTAAGCTCATGAAGATATCATCGTCAGGGTAACCTGGTCCCCTGGTGCAATATTTTTCATTTACCCAAGCTTCACTTTCAAATATAACCCCAGGTCACCACCAGTTTACTAACCAATTTGATTGGTTGTGTAAAACGCCTTGTTTTATATAACTTTTCGCGCGTTTGTTCCGTAGGAAATTACTGTCATAATACAATTTAAAAATAAAGTATAGCTACCTGCTTCTTGTTTTCCGGCTTTCGAGCTAAACTGACCATTTCCGTAGAGTTATTTCCACAAACGAGACATAAATCTATAAAAGCATTCTTTTGATAAACTGTATTTTTATTTGAATTTGATAACCGAACGCCGGACGTTACGTCATAATGATTTGTATCGGAATTACGTCAGTTACAGTTAATACTGACGTCAATTTTGAGGCATTCCGAATGATGCAAACCGGTCAAAATTTTGACCGAATTCATTGCTGGTGACCTGGCTTGCTTTCCATTATCCGGTACGTACCGTCCGGATCGGTTCGGGATAATGGAACGTCCAAGGCTGACGATTTGTTTCAAAATGGCTGCGCTTAAAAATACATTGATATACCATAAATATAACCATACGTGTCTTAAAATTTAACTCTTTCACTGCTTTGATAGATTTTCACAATGTCAAAGGTAGTTCTTTTTTTTATTTTCGTCTATAGCTTAAAATTCACTTCCACATCACATTTTCCGTGTCTGTGTCCGCCATCTTGGAACAAAGTTGGAACCAAAAAATTGACGAATCAGATGTTCCGATAGGTACGTCGCGTTCCATTTCAGTTTTGGGAGGTACAACTGGTACGTACCGGATAATGGAAAGCACCCCTGGCCCCAGTTTCATAAAAAATGTCAATTTTGAGGATTGTATGTTCGAACCGGAAGTCCGCTTACGGTATTGAGAATATTTAGTCAGGATCCCAGACTAATTGTCAGGGTACCAGAATAGTTATATCCGAAGGCCGCTTTAGCTCATAAGGATATCATCGTCTTAATCTCCACGCAAAGGATTCTGGGTATCCTACGTCTAGCACAATCACCTCTGCCATACCATTGGTTGACATTGTGAGAGATATCTCACATGGCAGATATGCTTCGCGTACGAAACGCAGTAATTGCAATGTAAAACTGTGTCAAAAGTTTATAAATAGACTATATCAAAATAAAAAAGATCTCGTGTATTATTTTACAAACATCATTCTTTGTTTACAAACGTTACAAGCAGACGACAAATGTAGTCCCGCAGTAAATTGAGAATGACGTGTGGCAGAGGTTATATCTGGGAAACAGTTATGTTCTCTGTGCCGGAGAGTGTCATTGTCTAAGCTATAGACGAACGAAAAAATTTATAATATAAAAGTAGACAAACATAATTTTGACATCTATAAAACTAAATTGTATTTTTTAAATTTCTACAAAAATGCCAGACAATTTTTTTTTTCAATCTGAAACGCTGTTGAGTTTTGTGACGTCACCAAGAGACGTCACGTCGTCACTGGAATATCTAGGCACTGTTAGGGAGCTCTGAAGTATCGACATGAACAATGTGCGATGCTCGCATTTAGGCTGCGCGAAATTCATATTAATAAATACATTTAATGTAAGAATTGTACTACATTTGAATAACACACTTTGTACGGTGACCTGACCGTATATTCCAATCGGAAGTCCTCTTGCGGTTTTTTTATAGTCAAGTCATGAGCCCAGATTATAGAAGAACAAGTTTAGCCTTTTCTCATGTGGACACGGAAACCCTGACTTGTGAGGATGCTTTTTCACAAAAGCTGATGCCGGACCTAATTTTCTATTCCACCGGTTTATAAAGAGAACCAATCAAAATATGATATTTAGATTTAAAGGGGAGTAATCATGAAACGGTCCTACTTAAATACGCCTGCATACGCCTGCCGTATAGAAGTACGCCTGCAGTAAACAAGTGTACGCCTGCCACTATTTGTGACTTATATTTCACCAAGAAATAACTTTAAATAGTAAAACAAATCAGTTTGAACCTAAAAAAAGTGTTTTATTTATTTATTAGCCTTTTTCAGCGAACACCTAATGTTAAGTCATGTCCGCATGGACGCGCGTATATACCGCGTATATACACTGAACAAAATATCTTATATCAAATTTATAAGTTTTGACGATTTATTTATTAATTCATTTATTGTATAAAATAATTTACTTTTATTGAAATAAAAAAGTTATAAAGTCTTCCGACTGATGGTTTACAAGAATTACGAATTCTTATATATGCATAAAATCAAGTGCATGAAATGCGATAGAAAATGTATTAAATGCGCAAGTACATCAATAATGAAATTTTACTTTTGTAACAATAAATCTACAGAATATATATAATTAAACTTACCCCAATGCTAAATCCAAGTTGACTGATTTACATTAATGTGTAAGAAACATAATCCAATCATTAAGTCATGCTTGATTTTTACTCACCATAATTAACAATTGTTAAATTACCGCTAATCCAATTAATCCAATTAAAATGACAGGTTATGATTTGTGTTCACAAGTGAGATGATTTCAAAGGAACTTGATGTAATTAGGACCTCTACAAAAAAGATACGATTTTATACAAAATTCAGTTCAATTCTTACATTCATTCTCTAAAGATTGTCCACTTTATTTATGATATTTCTTTGGATATGTTATTAGTTTACATTGACTCAGTTAAACCTACAATAAAGTCATTCTAACTCTTATTATTGTCTTATTTATGGTTCAATTGATACATTTATACAAAAGCAGAACCACGTCCTCGCTTTTGGGTTTGAAAACATATTCATGAAAATTGTCGTCTTCTACTTTAAGGTCTATCATATATGTTGGTTTTTAACCAAACATATTTTCCGAATAGACCACGCCTGCGCAAGTTATACCCATGTTGTCAACAATTCACCGTTACAATGAATGGCCTGTTATTCCTCAAAACCTTTATTGAAAACTACAAAAAATACATATAATTCATTCTAAAACTATTTTTACATCATAATACACCATAAAAAATTAATATAATGCATAAATATGATGGCAGGCGTATACTTTATTACTGCAGGCGTACTTCTATTACGGCAGGCGTATGCAGGCGTATTTAAGTACTACCCATCATGAAATACAGGTGTTTAGTAAAATTAAAACTGATTCACGGCGACTTTTGATTACATGTAAGTTTCCAATTAAATAAACGCCACTTATTGTCCACTTCCGGTGCTAAAAACTGTGGCTATTGCCGCAATTTGTCCTGTTGAAATTTTTGAAATGGACAATTGCCTTTGTCTTTGATAAATTTTCACACTTCAGTTCAGGTGAATGACAGGTGTCAATATCTGAGTGAGGATGTTATTTCAACTCCCTGCTGTGTAAACATGATGGTTAATATATTAACCGATCTTTATTACACCATTTACCTGATGCTAATCAAAGGAAAAACCCCACCTGTTTTATAGCTTACAATTAAACAAATTTGTCAGTGTCATCCGTGTTCTAAGATTCAAACTTGTTGCCTATGCCATGGTAACATTCTGCCATGATGTTAATTAGATCACAGAAATTTGACCTCATATCATTTGGGTCGAAATATGGCCAGACAACGAAAAAATAGTATTGTCGCGAACGAAGTGAGCGAAGGAGTCTAATGCAGAAGTAAACAATTCCTACCCCCTACCTTTGTTGTTGAGTTCGCTTTGAGAATTTGAACTGACAACATGATTGTAAGTGTTCTACGTACTCATGGACATTTATTCTTTAAGTAAATGACATTGATTCCTGTAACTTGTGTAATAGATCCATATTTTTGCAACCGCGAAACTATTTCTTTGACTGAAACACTTTCTTTACTTCAGGGATTCCGCCATTAACGACTTGGGCAGTAATTAAATTTTCTTTAATTGATTGGGTACAACGGTACAAAATTAAAACTTTGCTTTGTATGTAAAGGAAATAATATTGAAATCCTAATTTTTAATTATTTTTTGTAAAATTGAGTTTTAATCAAATAGTTTACATTTCTAGCACATCTGTTGATAAACATGATAAAGTGTTCTAACCCAATATGACATAAGCCATGTGCTCTTCCTCGTGGCAATTTCCGGATATTTTTTCTCTTGTTCTGATTTCGCGTTTGGATTTACTAGTACTGCGCCACTGTCGTTAATGGTTGTTTCCCTGAAGTAAAGAAGGTGTCAAATTCCTGTGATTAGCATGATTAGGTGAACATTTAATTGGCTTAGACAAACAATAAAAATAATTCAAAACTTTACTTCAAATATCATAGTCCTTTAGTGATGACCGCTGCAGTTTTTTCAACAGAAAGTCAAAGGGGACATAAATCATGTTAAACTGGAAATGGGTCAATTCAGACGACAAAAAGATCAACTGATGGTCAGGCGCAAAACAATCAATATTCGGACTGCATCTCGATTAATTTTTTTGCTGAGCATTTGGTCAAACACTGACAAATAGTCTGCCGGTCCAACAGCAATATTGTGCCAGCGAACCGGCATGGGAAGGTGATTCATGTGCAATAATAGTCCGAGAATACTCTCAGTCTCTGCAGTCCAACACTTTTTTGGCATGGGACTTCAGAGAGCTCTTCATAAGCAAAACGGCAGATTTTGTGACACAGGTCAGAGTTTGCCAACATCATTCTTTGTTTACAAACGTTACAAGCAGACGACAAAGGTAGTCATGCAGTATTAAAATTAAATGGGGAATGATGTGTGACAGAGGTTATATATGGGAAACACTAATGTTCTCTGGGCTGGAGGGCGGTTACCATTATGATTAAAAATAGATACCGGGAACAGGTATCTGGTCTGTTCGCCCTGTTACATGTTCGACACTTGACATTGCACAGGTTTATCAATACTCCAGCCTACCCAAGACAGTAGTCAGTTCCCACTTAGATTCAGCACAGCAAGAGCTACAAGATGTGTGAGTATACATTCCAATGGTAACATGTATGAGAAAAAGAGAAAAAATGCTGATAAGACTTCAAAGATAAGACAAAGCTCGTAGTTAACAGTGAACATGGTGAAATCAATGTTTAGTATTGTATATTATGTTCTGTTGTATATTTCAGGACCACGGTTGACCCACCATTTGTTGGAACATCTTCATTTAACATCTCTAGTCGAAGATCATTTGAAATCGAGCACAAGAAGAGTGAGTAAAAATTGTAGTAATTTTAAGATGCAACAAAGTAGTTTTCATTTACACCTCGCCACAAGTTAAGCAACACCCTATTTTTTCCAGGGATTTATTTAAGATAATAATAATGGCTTTAGTACATAAATAACACAATTATTGATTCAGATTTGTAAAATTATAAAATAATAATTGTAGGTTGCTTAACTTATGGCAATGAAAATGCAATACTAAAATTTACATAAATAAACATCGAAACAGCATCAATATAAACAACTGATATAAAGTTCTGAACAATAGAAACAAATTGACGCAAGTGTTTTAAATTGATAATGTTTATTCTTTTCTGTTCAACGAATCATTAAAAGGTGTACATGGTCAGCAAATCTTTAAACTTTCCGTCCCCATGGTTTACTCGAAAATGGTCCAGCTTGATACAGGTTTGCAGTAATCTTCATGTCCAGCTGCCGGACACTTGTAATTTGACTTCAAAGCCCTTGTCCTTGACTCTCAACCAAGCTCACTTCCAACAAAGCTGATCCTGGTCAACTGCAGCTACAATGTATTTCTGTTACTATCGCTGTGGCCAGGGAAAATGTCTGGCTTCTTGCTCAAGGATTTTCCTGCCTTTATTTTGGGGCCGATATTCGGCCCCATTCCCAACTGCAAAAACCCATATTTTTTCCCAATTATGAAAGTGAAAATTCTCAATTCAGGAGGTTTTGTAATCGGGTTTCTAAAAATAAATTCAATCACGCTAAAAACTCTGTTTGAAGTTATGTTCATACCGGCATGGTGGGTGGCAGTTCATCCGGGCTAATATCTCTAGTGTCTTGCTATACCCAATTGGTGACTTTTGTAACACAGTGGCTAGGGGACCATTTGGTACTCCAGGATTAGGACCAGCTATCTTTCATTGTAAAGTTTAAATGGCTGGCTAAGGAAACATAACTGTAGACATTTCATGTAGTAGGTCCAACAAACTCCCCTTTTTTCTAATTTTAATTTTCCATTTCAGGATCTGTGCATGAAAGGGATATCTCTATCTGTCTGTATTTAGCATGTAAATCATACATTCACTGTCAACAATTTCATGCCTGTATGTACGCTACACTGCAGGCAGGGTGCACTCGACACTTAATTGACAAGGTATAGCTGATATAGCTGAAAAAATGCTGAAAGTGACATTAAACTATATTTAATAAACAAAAATAGCTCCAAGTACACTATTCTCTTTTTGTTCTATTCTTAGGCTGCTGGATTTACAATCTGCGGAACGGAGTGTGAGATGGAATTCCTTGGAGTCTGCCATAATCTCTATCATTCCATGTTCATCTTGACTGTGTTCGCTAACGTCCAGTCTCGAGTCCATGTGAATGCTTGAGGTGTTGGCATCTTCATCACAAGATATAGATGTAGCAGGTTTTTTCAAATGAACCTTCATGAATATACCATCAGCACGGAGAACCTTCCCTTTCTGCAGTCTGGACAGACCTTTATGAGGATGAATGTGACCAGTGGTAAACGTCTTCAATAGCTTTCTGGCGTAGCCTTGCATCAACTACACGGAAGTGATGACAGGACCACAGAGCTGCAGGTTTTTATACTTGTTAATATGGCAACTAACAGATATCACAGTAATCCATGCCGTGATGCTGAGTTAGCCACCTAAATAATCAACAACACTGACACCTTTGAGAAGTGCACAAATGTATATTTGAAGTTTAATTGGTCTCCTCTTTACCCGAGGCATACTTACAGCTATAGGTGATCTCCCCTTGACCTGAGGCTTACTTACAGATAAAGGTGGTCTCGGCTTGACCTGAGGCTTACTTGCAGCTATAGGTGATCCCCCTTGACCTGAGGCTTTCTTACAGCTAAAGGTGATCTCCCCTTGACCTGACACTTACTTACAGCTATAGGTGATCACCCCTTGACATGAGGCTTACTTACAGCTATAGGTGATCCCCCTTGACCTGACACTTACTTACAGCTATAGGTGATCACCCCTTGACCTGAGGCTTACTTACAGCTATAGGTGATCCCCCTTGACCTGAGGCTTTCTTACAGCTAAAGGTGATCTCCCCTTGACCTGGCACTTACTTACAGCTATAGGTGATCACCCCTTGACATGAGGCTTACTTACAGCTATAGGTGATCACCACTTGACCTGAGTCTTACTTACAGCTATAGGTGATCACCCCTTGACCTGAGGCTTACTTACAGCTATAGGTGATCACCCCTTGACCTGAGGCTTACTTACAGCTATAGGTGATCACCCCTTGACCTGAGGCTTACTTACAGCTATATAAAAGGTGATCTCCCCTTAACCTGAGGCTTACTTACAGCTATAGATGATCTACCATTGATATGAGGCTTACTTACAGCTAAAGGTGATCACCCCTTGACCGGAGGCTTACTTACAACTATACGTGATCTCTCAATAATCTGAGGCTAACTTCCAGCTATAGGTGATCTCCCCTTGACCTGAGGCTAACATACAGCTACATGGATAGGGGATCTCGCAATGACCAGAGGCTTACTTACAACTCTAGGTGATCTCCCCTTTACCTGGGGCTTACTTACAGCTATAGGTGATCTCTCAATTACATGAGGCTTACTTACAGCTATAGTGGATCTCCCCTTGACCTGAGGTTTACTTACAGCTATAGGGGATGTCCCCTTGACCTGGATCTTTCTTACTGCTACAGGTGATCTCTCCTTGACCTGTGGCTTACTTACAGCTATAGGTGATCTCCCCTTAACCTGAAGCTTACTTACAGCTATAGGTGATCTCTCCTTAACCTGAGTCTTTCTTACAGCTATAGGTGATCTCTCCTTCACCGGAGGCATACTTACAACTATAGGTGATCTCCCCTTTACCTTAGGTATACTTAAAACTAAAGGTATTGGCCTCCCCTTGACCTGTGGCTTACTTACAGCTATAGGTGGTCTCCCCTTGACCTGTGGCTTACTTACAGCTATAGGTGATCTCGATCTTGACCTTAGGCTTACTTACAGCTATAGGTAATCTGTCTTAGACCTGATGCTTACTTACATCTATAGGTGATCTCCCCTTGACCTAAGGCTTTCTTACAGCTATAGGTGATCTCCACTTGACATGAAGCTTACTTACAGCTATAGGTGATTTCTCTTTGACCTGATGCTTACTTACATATATAGGTGATCTCCCTATGACCTGAGTCTTTCTTGCAGCTATAGGTGATCACCCCTTGACCTGAGGCTTACTTACAGCTATAGGTGATCCCCCTTGACCTGAGGCTTTCTTACAGCTAAAGGTGATCTCCCCTTGACCTGGCACTTACTTACAGCTATAGGTGATCACCCCTTGACATGAGGCTTACTTACAGCTATAGGTGATCACCACTTGACCTGAGTCTTACTTACAGCTATAGGTGATCACCCCTTGACCTGAGGCTTACTTACAGCTATAGGTGATCACCCCTTGACCTGAGGCTTACTTACAGCTATAGGTGATCACCCCTTGACCTGAGGCTTACTTACAGCTATATAAAAGGTGATCTCCCCTTAACCTGAGGCTTACTTACAGCTATAGATGATCTACCATTGATATGAGGCTTACTTACAGCTAAAGGTGATCACCCCTTGACCGGAGGCTTACTTACAACTATACGTGATCTCTCAATAATCTGAGGCTAACTTCCAGCTATAGGTGATCTCCCCTTGACCTGAGGCTAACATACAGCTACATGGATAGGGGATCTCGCAATGACCAGAGGCTTACTTACAACTCTAGGTGATCTCCCCTTTACCTGGGGCTTACTTACAGCTATAGGTGATCTCTCAATTACATGAGGCTTACTTACAGCTATAGTGGATCTCCCCTTGACCTGAGGTTTACTTACAGCTATAGGGGATGTCCCCTTGACCTGGATCTTTCTTACTGCTACAGGTGATCTCTCCTTGACCTGTGGCTTACTTACAGCTATAGGTGATCTCCCCTTAACCTGAAGCTTACTTACAGCTATAGGTATTCTCCCTTTGACCTGAGGCCTACTTACATATATAGGTGATCTCCCCATGACCTGAGTCTAGGTGATTTCCCCTTGACCTGAGTTTTCTTACAGCTATAGGTGATCTCCCCTAGACCTGAGGCTTACTTAAAGCTATAGGTGATCCCCCATTACATGAGGCTTACTTACAGCTATAGGTGATCTACCCATGACCTGAGTCTTTCTTACAGCTATGGGTGATCTCCCCTACAGAAACAGGTGATCTACACTTGACCTGAGGCTTACTTACAACTATAGGTGATCACCCCTTAGCAAGAGGCTTACTTACAGCTATAGGTGATCTCCCCTTCACCTGAGGCTTACTTACAGCTATAGGTGATCTCCCCTTGACATGAGGCTTACTTACAGCTATAGGTGATCTCCCCTTAACCTGTGGCTTACTTACAGCTACAGGTGATCTCTCCTTAACCTGAGTCTTTCTTACAGCTATAGGTGATCTCTCCTTCACCGGAGGCATACTTACAACTATAGGTGATCTCCCCTTTACCTTAGGTATACTTAAAACTAAAGGTATTGGCCTCCCCTTGACCTGTGGCTTACTTACAGCTATAGGTGGTCTCCCCTTGACCTGTGGCTTACTTACAGCTATAGGTGATCTCGATCTTGACCTTAGGCTTACTTACAGCTATAGGTAATCTGTCTTAGACCTGATGCTTACTTACATCTATAGGTGATCTCCCCTTGACCTAAGGCTTTCTTACAGCTATAGGTGATCTCCACTTGACATGAAGCTTACTTACAGCTATAGGTGATTTCTCTTTGACCTGATGCTTACTTACATATATAGGTGATCTCCCTATGACCTGAGTCTTTCTTGCAGCTATAGGTGATCTCTCCTTCACCGGAGGCATACTTACAGCTATAGGTGATTTCCCCTTGACCTGAGGCTAACTTACAGCTATAGGTGATCTCCACTTGACCTGAGGATTAGGTACAGCTATAGGTGATCTCCCCTTTACCTTGGGTATGCTTAAAACTAAAGGTATTGGCCTCCCCTTGACCTGTGGCTTACTTACAGCTATAGGTGGTCTCCCCTTGACCTGTGGCTTACTTACAGCTATAGATGATCTCCCCTTGACCTGATGCTTACTTACTGCTATATGTAATCTCCCCTTGACCTGAGGCTTACTTACAGCTATAGGTGATCTGGATCTTGACCTTAGGCTTACTTACAGCTATAGGTAATCTGTCTTATACCTGATGCTTACTTACAGATATAGGTGATCTCCCCTTGACCTGAGGCTTTCTTACAGCTATAGGTGATCTGCCCTTGACCTGAGGCATACTTACAGCTAAAGGTGATCTCCACTTGACCTGAGGCTTACTTACAGCTATAGGTGATCTCCCCTTGACCTGAGTCTTACTTACAGCTATAGGTGATCTCCCCTGACCCGATGCTTACTTACAGCTATAGATGATCTCCCCTTGACCTGATGCTGACTTACTGCTATATGTAATCTCCCCTTGACCTGAGGCTTACTTACAGCTATAGGTGATCTGGATCTTGACCTTAGGCTTACTTACAGCTATAGGTAATCTGTCTTATACCTGATGCTTACTTACAGATATAGGTGATCTCCCCTTGACCTGAGGCTTTCTTACAGCTGTAGGTGATCTGCCCTTGACCTGAGGCATACTTACAGCTAAAGGTGATCTCCACTTGACCTGAGGCTTACTTACAGCTATAGGTGATCTCCCCTTGACCTGAGTCTTACTTACAGCTATAGATGATCTCCCTATGACCTGAGTCTTTCTTGCAGCTATAGGTGATCTCTCCTTCACCGGAGGCATACTTACAACTATAGGTGATCTCCCCTTTACCTTGTGTATACTTAAAACTAAAGGTATTGGCCTCCCCTTGACCTTTGGCTTACTTACAGCTATAGGTGGTCTCCCCTTGACCTGTGGCTTACTTACAGCTATAGGTGATCTCCACTTGACATGAAGCTTACTTACAGCTATAGGTGATTTCTCTTTGACCTGATGCCTACTTACAGCTATAGGTGATCTCCCCTTGACCTGAGTGTTTCTTACAGCTATAGGTGATCTGCCCTTGACCTGAGGCATACTTACAGCTAAAGGTGATCTCCACTTGACCTGAGGCTTACTTACAGCTATAAGTGATCTCCCCTGACCCGATGCTTACTTACAGCTATAGGTGATCTCCCCATGACCAGAGGCTTACTTACAGCTATAGGGTATCTCCCCTTGACCTGAGTCTTACTTACAGCTATAGGTAATCTGTCTTATACCTGATGCTTACTTACAGATATAGGTGATCTCCCCTTGACCTGATGCTTACTTACTGCTATATGTAATCTCCCCTTGACCTGAGGCTTACTTACAGCTATAGGTGATCTGGATCTTGACCTTAGGCTTACTTACAGCTATAGGTAATCTGTCTTATACCTGATGCTTACTTACAGATATAGGTGATCTCCCCTTGACCTGAGGCTTTCTTACAGCTATAGGTGATCTGCCCTTGACCTGAGCCATACTTACAGCTAAAGGTGATCTCCACTTGACCTGAGGCTTACTTACAGCTATAGGTGATCTCCCCTTGACCTGAGTCTTACTTACAGCTATAGGTGATCTCCCCTGACCCGATGCTTACTTACAGCTATAGATGATCTCCCCTTGACCTGATGCTTACTTACTGCTATATGTAATCTCCCCTTGACCTGAGGCTTACTTACAGCTATAGGTGATCTGGATCTTGACCTTAGGCTTACTTACAGCAATAGGTAATCTGTCTTATACCTGATGCTTACTTACAGATATAGGTGATCTCCCCTTGACCTGAGGCTTTCTTACAGCTGTAGGTGATCTGCCCTTGACCTGAGGCATACTTACAGCTAAAGGTGATCTCCACTTGACCTGAGGCTTACTTACAGCTATAGGTGATCTCCCCTTGACCTGAGTCTTACTTACAGCTATAGGTGATCTCCCCATGACCTGAGGCTTACTTACAGCTATAGATGATCTCCCTATGACCTGAGTCTTTCTTGCAGCTCTAGTTGATCTCTCCTTCACCGGAGGCATACTTACAACTATAGGTGATCTCCCCTTTACCTTCTGTATACTTAAAACTAAAGGTATTGGCCTCCCCTTGACCTTTGGCTTACTTACAGCTATAGGTGGTCTCCCCTTGACCTGTGGCTTACTTACAGCTATAGGTGATCTCCACTTGACATGAAGCTTACTTACAGCTATAGGTGATTTCTCTTTGACCTGATGCTTACTTACAGCTATAGGTGATCTCCCCTTGACCTGAGTGTTTCTTACAGCTATAGGTGATCTGCCCTTGACCTGAGGCATACTTACAGCTAAAGGTGATCTCCACTTGACCTGAGGCTTACTTACAGCTATAGGTGATCTCCCCTGACCCGATGCTTACTTACAGCTATAGGTGATCTCCCCATGACCAGAGGCTTACTTACAGCTATAGGGTATCTCCCCTTGACCTGAGTCTTACTTACAGCTATAGGTGATTTCCCTTTCACCTGAGGCTTACTTACATATATTAGTGATCTCCCTATGACCTGAGTCTTTCTAGCAGCTATAGGTGATCTCTCCTTCACCGGAGGCATACTTACAACTATAGGTGATCTCCCCTTTACCTTGGGTATACTTAAAACTAAAGGTATTGGCCTCCCCTTGACCTTTGGCTTACTTACAGCTATAGATGATCTCCCCTTGACCTGATGCTTACTTACTGCTATAGGTGATCTCGATCTTGACCTTAGGCTTACTTACAGCTATAGGTAATCTGTCTTAGACCTGATGCTTACTTACAGCTATAGGTGATCTCCCCTTGACCTAAGGCTTTCTTACAGCTATAGGTGATCTCCACTAAAGACAGATAAGCTGTGTGAACTGTTACTGTGTGTACCTGTAGATATAAAGACAGATAAGCCGTGTGAACTGTTACTGTGTGTACCTGTAGATATAAAGACAGATAAGCTGTGTGAACTGTAACTGTGTGTACCTGCAGATATAAAGACAGATAAGCCGTGTGAACTGTTACTGTGTGTACCTGTAGATATAAAGACAGATAAACCGTGTGAACTGTTACTGTGTGTACCTGTAGATAAAAAGACAGATAAACAATGTGAACTGTTACTGTGTGTACCTGTAGATATAAAGACAGATAAACCGTGTGAACTGTTACTGTGTGTACCTGTAGATATATAGACAGATAGGCCGTGTGGACTGTTACTGTGTGTACCTGTAGATATAAAGACAGATAAGCCGTGTGAACTGTTACTGTGTGTACCTGTAGATATAAAGACAGATAAGCTGTGTGAACTGTTACTGTGTGTACCTGTAGATATAAAGACAGATAAGCCGTGTGAACTGTTACTGTGTGTACCTGTAGATATAAAGACAGATAAACAATGTGAACTGTTATTGTGTGTACCTGTAGATATAAAGACAGATAAGCCGTATGAACTGATACTGTGTGTACCTGTAGATATAAAGACAGATAAGCTGTGTGAACTGTTACTGTGTGTACCTGTAGATATAAAGACAGATAAGCTGTGTGAACTGTTACTGTGTGTACCTGTAGATAAAAAGACAGATAAGTCGTGTGAACTGTAACTGTGTGTACCTGTAGATATAAAGACAGATAAGCTGTGTGAACTGTTACTGTGTGTACTTGTAGATATAAAGACATATAAACAATGTGAACTGTTACTGTGTGTACCTGTAGATATAAAGACAGATAAGCCGTGTGAACTGTTACTGTGTGTACCTGTAGATATAAAGACAGATAAGTCGTGTGAACTGTTACTGTGTGTACCTGTAGATAAAAAGACAGATAAGTCGTGTGAACTGTAACTGTGTGTACCTGTAGATATAAAGACAGATAAGCTGTGTGAACTGTTACTGTGTGTACCTGTAGATATAAAGACATATAAACAATGTGAACTGTTACTGTGTGTACCTGTAGATATAAAGACAGATAAGCCGTGTGAACTGTTACTGTGTGTACCTGTAGATATAAAGACAGATAAGCTGTGTGAACTGTAACTGTGTGTACCTGCAGATATAAAGACAGATAAGCCGTGTGAACTGTTACTGTGTGTACCTGTAGATATAAAGACAGATAAGCCGTGTGAACTGTTACTGTGTGTACCTGTAGATATAAAGACAGATAAGCCGTGTGAACTGTTACTGTGTGTACCTGTAGATATAAAGACATATAAACAATGTGAACTGTTACTGTGTGTACCTGTAGATATAAAGACAGATAAGTCGTGTGAACTGTTACTGTGTGTACCTGTAGATATAAAGACAGATAAGCTGTGTGAACTGTTACTGTGTGTACCTGTAGATAAAAAGACAGATAAGCCGTGTGAACTGTTACTGTGTGTACCTGTAGATATAAAGACATATAAACAATGTGAACTGTTACTGTGTGTACCTGTAGATATAAAGACAGATAAGCCGTGTGAACTGTTACTGTGTGTACCTGTAGATATAAAGACATATAAACAATGTGAACTGTTACTGTGTGTACCTGTAGATATAAAGACAGATAAGCCGTGTGAACTGTTACTGTGTGTACCTGTAGATATAAATACAGATAAACAATGTGAACTGTTACTGTGTATTCCTGTAGATATAAAGACAGATAAGCCGTGTGAACTGTTACTGTGTGTACCTGTAGATATAAAGACATATAAACAATGTGAACTGTTACTGTGTGTACCTGTAGATATAAAGACATATAAACAATGTGAACTGTTACTGTGTGTACCTGTAGATATAAAGACATATAAACAATGTGAACTGTTACTGTGTGTACCTGTAGATATAAAGACATATAAACAATGTGAACTGTTACTGTGTGTACCTGTAGATATAATGACAGATAAGCCGTGTGAACTGTTACTGTGTGTACCTGTAGATATAAATACAGATAAACAATGTGAACTGTTACTGTGTGTACCTGTAGATATAAAGACATATAAACAATGTGAACTGTTATTGTGTGTACCTGTAGATATAAAGACATATAAACAATGTGAACTGTTACTGTGTGTACCTGTAGATATAAAGACAGATAAGCCGTGTGAACTGTTACTGTGTGTACCTGTAGATATAAATACAGATAAACAATGTGAACTGTTACTGTGTATACCTGTAGATATAAAGACAGATAAGCCGTGTGAACTGTTACTGTGTGTACCTGTAGATATAAAGACATATAAACAATGTGAACTGTTACTGTGTGTACCTGTAGATATAAAGACATATAAGCCGTGTGAACTGTAACTGTGTGTACCTGTAGATATAAAGACAGATAAGCTGTGTGAACTGTTACTGTGTGTACCTGTAGATAAAAAGACAGATAAGCCGTGTGAACTGTTACTGTGTGTACCTGTAGATATAAAGACATATAAACAATGTGAACTGTTACTGTGTGTACCTGTAGATATAAAGACAGATAAGCCGTGTGAACTGTTACTGTGTGTACCTGTAGATATAAAGACATATAAACAATGTGAACTGTTACTGTGTGTACCTGTAGATATAAAGACAGATAAGTCGTGTGAACTGTTACTGTGTGTACCTGTAGATATAAAGACAGATAAGCTGTGTGAACTGTTACTGTGTGTACCTGTAGATAAAAAGACAGATAAGCTGTGTGAACTGTTACTGTGTGTACCTGTAGATATAAAGACATATAAACAATGTGAACTGTTACTGTGTGTACCTGTAGATATAAATACAGATAAACAATGTGAACTGTTATTGTGTGTACCTGTAGATATAAAGACAGATAAGCCGTGTGAACTGTTACTGTGTGTACCTGTAGATATAAAGACATATAAACAATGTGAACTGTTACTGTGTGTACCTGTAGATATAAAGACAGATAAGCCGTGTGAACTGTTACTGTGTGTACCTGTAGATATAAAGACATATAAACAATGTGAACTGTTACTGTGTGTACCTGTAGATATAATGACAGATAAGCCGTGTGAACTGTTACTGTGTGTACCTGTAGATATAAAGACAAATAAGCTGTGTGAACTGTTACTGTGTGTACCTGTAGATATAAAGACAGATAAACAATGTGAACTGTTACTGTGTGTACCTGTAGATATAATGACAGATAAGCCGTGTGAACTGTTACTGTGTGTACCTGTAGATATAAAGACAGATAAGCCGTGTGAACTTTTACTGTGTGTACCTGTAGATATAAAGACAGATAAGCCGTGTGAACTGTTACTGTGTGTACCTGTAGATATAAAGACAGATAAACCGTGTGAACTGTTACTGTGTGTACCTGTAGATATAAAGACAGATAAGCTGTGTGAACTGTTACTGTGTGTACCTGTAGATATAAAGACAGATAAGCTGTGTGAACTGTTACTGTGTGTACCTGTAGATAAAAAGACAGATAAGCCGTGTGAACTGTTACTGTGTGTACCTGTAGATATAAAGACATATAAACAATGTGAACTGTTACTGTGTGTACCTGTAGATATAAAGACATATAAACAATATGTACTGTTACTGTGTGTACCTGTAGATATAAAGACATATAAACAATGTGAACTGTTACTGTGTGTACCTGTAGATATAAAGACAGATAAGCCGTGTGAACTGTTACTGTGTGTACCTGTAGATATAAAGACATATAAACAATGTGAACTGTTACTGTGTGTACCTGTAGATATAAAGACATATAAACAATGTGAACTGTTACTGTGTGTACCTGTAGATATAAAGACAGATAAGCTGTGTGAACTGTTACTGTGTGTACCTGTAGATATAAAGACATATAAACAATGTGAACTGTTACTGTGTGTACCTGTAGATATAAAGACATATAAACAATGTGAACTGTTACTGTGTGTACCTGTAGATATAAAGACATATAAACAATGTGAACTGTTACTGTGTGTACCTGTAGATATAAAGACAGATAAGCTGTGTGAACTGTTACTGTGTGTACCTGTAGATATAAAGACAGATAAGCTGTGTGAACTGTTACTGTGTGTACCTGTAGATATAAAGACATATAAACAATGTGAACTGTTACTGTGTGTACCTGTAGATATAAAGACAGATAAGCTGTGTGAACTGTTACTGTGTGTACCTGTAGATATAAAGACATATAAACAATGTGAACTGTTACTGTGTGTACCTGTAGATATAAAGACAGATAAGCCGTGTGAACTGTTACTGTGTGTACCTGTAGATATAAAGACATATAAACAATGTGAACTGTTACTGTGTGTACCTGTAGATATAAAGACATATAAACAATGTGAACTGTTACTGTGTGTACCTGTAGATATAAAGACAGATAAGCTGTGTGAACTGTTACTGTGTGTACCTGTAGATATAAAGACAGATAAGCTGTGTGAACTGTTACTGTGTGTACCTGTAGATAAAAAGACAGATAAGCCGTGTGAACTGTTACTGTGTGTACCTGTAGATATAAAGACATATAAACAATGTGAACTGTTACTGTGTGTACCTGTAGATATAAAGACAGATAAGCCGTGTGAACTGTTACTGTGTGTACCTGTAGATATAAAGACATATAAACAATGTGAACTGTTACTGTGTGTACCTGTAGATATAAAGACAGATAAGCCGTGTGAACTGTTACTGTGTGTACCTGTAGATATAAAGACATATAAACAATGTGAACTGTTACTGTGTGTACCTGTAGATATAAAGACATATAAACAATGTGAACTGTTACTGTGTGTACCTGTAGATATAAAGACAGATAAGCTGTGTGAACTGTTACTGTGTGTACCTGTAGATATAAAGACATATAAACAATGTGAACTGTTACTGTGTGTACCTGTAGATATAAAGACATATAAACAATGTGAACTGTTACTGTGTGTACCTGTAGATATAAAGACATATAAACAATGTGAACTGTTACTGTGTGTACCTGTAGATATAAAGACAGATAAGCTGTGTGAACTGTTACTGTGTGTACCTGTAGATATAAAGACAGATAAGCTTTGTGAACTGTTACTGTGTGTACCTGTAGATATAAAGACATATAAACAATGTGAACTGTTACTGTGTGTACCTGTAGATATAAAGACAGATAAGCTGTGTGAACTGTTACTGTGTGTACCTGTAGATATAAAGACATATAAACAATGTGAACTGTTACTGTGTGTACCTGTAGATATAAAGACAGATAAGCCGTGTGAACTGTTACTGTGTGTACCTGTAGATATAAAGACATATAAACAATGTGAACTGTTACTGTGTGTACCTGTAGATATAAAGACATATAAACAATGTGAACTGTTACTGTGTGTACCTGTAGATATAAAGACAGATAAGCTGTGTGAACTGTTACTGTGTGTACCTGTAGATATAAAGACAGATAAGCTGTGTGAACTGTTACTGTGTGTACCTGTAGATAAAAAGACAGATAAGCCGTGTGAACTGTTACTGTGTGTACCTGTAGATATAAAGACATATAAACAATGTGAACTGTTACTGTGTGTACCTGTAGATATAAAGACAGATAAGCCGTGTGAACTGTTACTGTGTGTACCTGTAGATATAAAGACATATAAACAATGTGAACTGTTACTGTGTGTACCTGTAGATATAAAGACATATAAACAATGTGAACTGTTACTGTGTGTACCTGTAGATAAAAAGACAGATAAGCCGTGTGAACTGTTACTGTGTGTACCTGTAGATATAAAGACATATAAACAATGTGAACTGTTACTGTGTGTACCTGTAGATATAAAGACATATAAACAATGTGAACTGTTACTGTGTGTACCTGTAGATAAAAAGACAGATAAGCCGTGTGAACTGTTACTGTGTGTACCTGTAGATAAAAAGACAGATAAGCCGTGTGAACTGTTACTGTGTGTACCTGTAGATAAAAAGACAGATAAGCCGTGTGAACTGTTACTGTGTGTACCTGTAGATATAAAGACATATAAACAATGTGAACTGTTACTGTGTGTACCTGTAGATATAAAGACAGATAAGCCGTGTGAACTGTTACTGTGTGTACCTGTAGATATAAAGACATATAAACAATGTGAACTGTTACTGTGTGTACCTGTAGATATAAAGACAGATAAACAATGTGAACTGTTATTGTGTGTACCTGTAGATATAAAGACATATAAACAATGTGAACTGTTACTGTGTGTACCTGTAGATATAAAGACAGATAAGCCGTGTGAACTGTTACTGTGTGTACCTGTAGATATAAAGACATATAAACAATGTGAACTGTTACTGTGTGTACCTGTAGATATAATGACAGATAAGCCGTGTGAACTGTTACTGTGTGTACCTGTAGATATAAAGACAGATAAGCCGTGTGAACTGTTACTGTGTGTACCTGTAGATATAAAGACATATAAACAATGTGAATTGTTACTGTGTGTACCTGTAGATATAAAGACATATAAACAATGTGAACTGTTACTGTGTGTACCTGTAGATATAATGACAGATAAGCCGTGTGAACTGTTACTGTGTGTACCTGTAGATATAAAGACATATAAACAATGTGAACTGTTACTGTGTGTACCTGTAGATATAAAGACAGATAAACCGTGTGAACTGTTACTGTGTGTACCTGTAGATATAAAGACATACAAACAATGTGAACTGTTACTGTGTGTACCTGTAGATATAAAGACAGATAGCCGTGTGAACTGTTACTGTGTGTACCTGTAGATATAAAGACATATAAACAATGTGAACTGTTACTGTGTGTACCTGTAGATATAATGACAGATAAGCCGTGTGAACTGTTACTGTGTGTACCTGTAGATATAAAGACATATAAACAATGTGAACTGTTACTGTGTGTACCTGTAGATATAAAGACAGATAAGCCGTGTGAACTGTTACTGTGTGTACCTGTAGATATAAAGACATATAAACAATGTGAACTGTTACTGTGTGTACCTGTAGATATAATGACAGATAAGCCGTGTGAACTGTTACTGTGTGTACCTGTAGATATAAAGACAGATAAGCCGTGTGAACTGTTACTGTGTGTACCTGTAGATATAAAGACAGATAAGCCGTGTGAACTGTTACTGTGTGTACCTGTAGATATAAATACAGATAAACAATGTGAACTGTTACTGTGTGTACCTGTAGATATAAAGACAGATAAGCTGTGTGAACTGTTACTGTGTGTACCTGTAGATAAAAAGACAGATAAGCCGTGTGAACTGTTACTGTGTGTACCTGTAGATATAAAGACATATAAACAATGTGAACTGTTACTGTGTGTACCTGTAGATATAAAGACAGATAAGCCGTGTGAACTGTTACTCTGTGTACCTGTAGATATAAAGACAGATAAGCTGTGTGAACTGTTACTGTGTGTACCTGTAGATATAAAGACAGATAAGCCGTGTGAACTGTTACTGTGTGTACCTGTAGATATAAAGACATATAAGCCGTGTGAACTGTTACTGTGTGTACCTGTAGATATAAAGACAGATAAGCTGTGTGAACTGTAACTGTGTGTACCTGCAGATATAAAGACAGATAAGCCGTGTGAACTGTTACTGTGTGTACCTGTAGATATAATGACAGATAAGCCGTGTGAACTGTTACTGTGTGTACCTGTAGATATAAAGACATATAAACAATGTGAACTGTTACTGTGTGAACCTGTAGATATAAAGACAGATAAGCCGTGTGAACTGTTACTGTGTGTACCTGTAGATATAAAGACATATAAACAATGTGAACTGTTACTGTGTGTACCTGTAGATATAATGACAGATAAGCCGTGTGAACTGTTACTGTGTGTACCTGTAGATATAAAGACAGATAAGCCGTGTGAACTGTTACTGTGTGTACCTGTAGATATAAAGACAGATAAGCCGTGTGAACTGTTACTGTGTGTACCTGTAGATATAAATACAGATAAACAATGTGAACTGTTACTGTGTGTACCTGTAGATATAAAGACAGATAAGCTGTGTGAACTGTTACTGTGTGTACCTGTAGATAAAAAGACAGATAAGCCGTGTGAACTGTTACTGTGTGTACCTGTAGATATAAAGACATATAAACAATGTGAACTGTTACTGTGTGTACCTGTAGATATAAAGACAGATAAGCCGTGTGAACTGTTACTGTGTGTACCTGTAGATATAAAGACAGATAAGCTGTGTGAACTGTTACTGTGTGTACCTGTAGATATAAAGACAGATAAGCCGTGTGAACTGTTACTGTGTGTACCTGTAGATATAAAGACATATAAGCCGTGTGAACTGTTACTGTGTGTACCTGTAGATATAAAGACAGATAAGCTGTGTGAACTGTAACTGTGTGTACCTGCAGATATAAAGACAGATAAGCCGTGTGAACTGTTACTGTGTGTACCTGTAGATATAAAGACAGATAAGCCGTGTGAACTGTTACTGTGTGCACCTGTAGATATAAAGACAGATAAGCCGTGTGATCTGTTACTGTGTGTACCTGTAGATATAAAGACAGATAAGCTGTGTGGACTGTTACTGTGTGTACCTGTAGATATAAAGACAGATAAGCCGTGTGAACTGTTACTGTGTGAACCTGTAGATATAAAGACATATAAGCTGTGTGAACTGTTACTGTGTGTACCTGTAGATATAAATACAGATAAACAATGTGAACTGTTACTGTGTGTACCTGTAGATATAAAGACAGATAAGCTGTGTGGACTGTTACTGTGTGTACCTGTAGATATAAAGACAGATAAGCCGTGTGAACTGTTACTGTGTGAACCTGTAGATATAAAGACATATAAGCTGTGTGAACTGTTACTGTGTGTACCTGTAGATATAAATACAGATAAACAATGTGAACTGTTACTGTGTGTACCTGTAGATATAAAGACAGATAAGCTGTGTGGACTGTAACTGTGTGTACCTGTAGATATAAAGACAGATAAGCTGTGTGGACTGTAACTGTGTGTACCTGTAGATATAAAGACAGATAAGCCGTGTGAGCTGTAACTGTGTGTACCTGTAGATATAATGACAGATAAGCCGTGTGAACTGTTACTGTGTGTACCTGTAGATATAAATACAGATAAACAATGTGAACTGTTATTGTGTGTACCTGTAGATATAAATACAGATAAGCCGTGTGAACTGTTACTGTGTGTACCTGTAGATATAAAGACATATAAACAATGTGAACTGTTACTGTGTGTACCTGTAGACATAAAGACAGATAAGTCGTGTGAACTGTTACTGTGTGTACCTGTAGATATAAAGACATATAAACAATGTGAACTGTTACTGTATGTACCTGTAGATATAAAGACAGATAAGCCGTGTGAACTGTTACTGTGTGTACCTGTAGATATAAAGACAGATAAGCTGTGTGAACTGTAACTGTGTGTACCTGCAGATATAAAGACAGATAAGCCGTGTGAACTGTTACTGTGTGTACCTGTAGATATAAAGACAGATAAGCCGTGTGAACTGTTACTGTGTGCACCTGTAGATATAAAGACAGATAAGCCGTGTGATCTGTTACTGTGTGTACCTGTAGATATAAAGACATATAAGCTGTGTGAACTGTTACTGTGTGTACCTGTAGATATAAAGACAGATAAGCCGTGTGAACTGTAACTGTGTGTACCTGTAGATATAAAGACAGATAAGCTGTGTGAACTGTTACTGTGTGTACCTGTAGATATAAAAACAGATAAACAATGTGAACTGTTATTGTGTGTACCTGTAGATATAAAGACAGATAAGCTGTGTGAACTGTTACTGTGTGTACCTGTAGATATAAAGACAGATAAGCCGTGTGAACTGTTACTGTGTGTACCTGTAGATATAAAGACAGATAAGCTGTGTGAACTGTTACTGTGTGTACCTGTAGATATAAAAACAGATAAACAATGTGAACTGTTATTGTGTGTACCTGTAGATATAAAGACAGATAAGCTGTGTGAACTGTTACTGTGTGTACCTGTAGATATAAAGACAGATAAGCCGTGTGAACTGTTACTGTGTGTACCTGTAGATATAAAGACAGATAAGCTGTGTGAACTGTTACTGTGTGTACCTGTAGATATAAAGACAGATAAGCCGTGTGAACTGTTACTGTGTGTACCTGTAGATATAAAGACAGATAAGCTGTGTGAACTGTTACTGTGTGTACCTGTAGATATAAAGACAGATAGGCCGTATGAACTGTTACTGTGTGTACCTGTAGATATAAAGACAGATAAGCTGTGTGAACTGTTACTGTGTGTACCTGTAGATATAAAGACAGATAAGCCGTGTGAACTGTTACTGTGTGTACCTGTAGATATAAAGACAGATAAGCCGTGTGAACTGTTACTGTGTGTACCTGTAGATATAAAGACAGATAAGCCGTGTGAACTGTTACTGTGTGTACCTGTAGATATAAAGACAGATAAGCCGTGTGAACTGTTACTGTGTGTACCTGTAGATATAAAGACAGATAAGCCGTGTGAACTGTTACTGTGAGTACCTGTAGATATAAATACAGATAATCTGTGTGAACTGTTACTGTGTGTACCTGTAGATATAAAGACAGATAAGCCGTGTGAACTGTTACTGTGTGTACCTGTAGATATAAAGACAGATAAGCCGTGTGAACTGTTATATTGTGTACCTTTAGATATAAAGACAGATAAGCCGTGTGAACTGTTACTGTGAGTACCTGTAGATATAAAGACAGATAAGCCGTGTGAACTGTTACTGTGTGTACCTGTAGATATAAAGACAGATAAGCCGTGTGAACTGTTACTGTGTGTACCTGTAGATATAAAGACAGATAAGCCGTGTGAACTGTTACTGTGTGTACCTGTAGATATAAAGACAGATAAGCCGTGTGAACTGTTACTGTGAGTACCTGTAGATATAAAGACAGATAAGCCGTGTGAACTGTTACTGTGTGTACCTGTAGATATAAAGACAGATAAACAATGTGAACTGTTACTGTGTGTACCTGTAGATATAAAGACAGATAGGCCGTGTGAACTGTTACTGTGTGTACCTGTAGATATAAAGACAGATAAGCCGTGTGAACTGTTACTGTGTGTACCTCTAGATATTAAGACAGATAAACAATGTGAACTGTTATTGTGTGTACCTGTAGATATAAAGACAGATAAGCCGTGTGAACTGTTACTGTGTGTACCTGTAGATATAAAGACAGATAAGCCGTGTGAACTGTTACTGTGTGTACCTGTAGATATAAAGACAGATAAGCCGTGTGAACTGTTACTGTGTGTACCTGTAGATATAAAGACAGATAAGCCGTGTGAACTGTTACTGTGAGTACCTGTAGATATAAATACAGATAATCTGTGTGAACTGTTACTGTGTGTACCTGTAGATATAAAGACAGATAAGCCGTGTGAACTGTTACTGTGTGTACCTGTAGATATAAAGACAGATAAGCCGTGTGAACTGTTACTGTGAGTACCTGTAGATATAAATACAGATAATCTGTGTGAACTGTTACTGTGTGTACCTGTAGATATAAAGACAGATAAACAATGTGAACTGTTACTGTGTGTACCTGTAGATATAAAGACAGATAAGCCGTGTGAACTGTTACTGTGTGTACCTGTAGATATAAAGACAGATAAGCCGTGTGAACTGTTACTGTGTGTACCTGTAGATATAAAGACAGATAAGCCGTGTGAACTGTTACTGTGTGTACCTGTAGATATAAATACAGATAAGCTGTGTGAACTGTTACTGTGTGTACCTGTAGATATAAATACAGATAAACAATGTGAACTGTTACTGTGTGTACCTGTAGATATAAATACAGATAAACAATGTGAACTGTTACTGTGTGTACCTGTAGATATAAAGACAGATAGGCCGTGTGAACTGTAACTGTGTGTACCTGTAGATATAAAGACAGATAAGCTGTGTGAACTGTTACTGTGTGTACCTGTAGATATAAAGACAGATAAGTCGTGTGAACTGTAACTGTGTGTACCTGTAGATATAAAGACAGATAAGCTGTGTGAACTGTTACTGTGTGTACCTGTAGATATAAAGACAGATAAGTCGTGTGAACTGTAACTGTGTGTACCTGTAGATATAAAGACAGATAAGCTGTGTGAACTGTTACTGTGTGTACCTGTAGATATAAAGACATATAAACAATGTGAACTGTTACTGTGTGTACCTGTAGATATAAAGACAGATAGGCCGTGTGAACTGTTACTGTGTGTACCTGTAGATATAAAGACAGATAAGCTGTGTGAACTGTTACTGTGTGTACCTGTAGATATAAAGACAGATAAGCCGTGTGAACTGTTACTGTGTGTACCTGTAGATATAAAGACAGATAAGCTGTGTGAACTGTTACTGTGTGTACTTGTAGATATAAAGACAGATAAGCCGTGTGAACTGTTACTGTGTGTACCTGTAGATATAAAGACAGATAAGCTGTGTGAACTGTTACTGTGTGTACCTGTAGATATAAAGACAGATAAGCCGTGTGAACTGTTACTGTGAGTACCTGTAGATATAAAGACAGATAATCTGTGTGAACTGTTACTGTGTGTACCTGTAGATATAAAGACAGATAAGCCGTGTGAACTGTTACTATGTGTACCTGTAGATAAAAAGACAGATATGCCGTGTGAACTGTTACTGTGTGTACCTGTAGATATAAAGACAGATAAGCCGTGTGAACTGTTACTGTGTGTACCTGTAGATATAAAGACAGATAAGCCGTGTGAACTGTTACTGTGTGTACCTGTAGATATAAAGACAGATAAGCTGTGTGAACTGTTACTGTGTGTACCTGTAGATATAAAGACAGATAAGCCGTGTGAACTGTTACTGTGAGTACCTGTAGATATAAAGACAGATAAGCTGTGTAAACTGTAACTGTGTGTACCTGTAGATATAAAGACAGATAAGCTGTGTGAACTGTAACTGTGTGTACCTGTAGATATAAAGACAGATAAGCCGTGTGAACTGTTACTGTGTGTACCTGTAGATATAAAGACAGATAAGCTGTGTGAACTGTTACTGTGTGTACCTGTAGATATAAAGACAGATAAGCCGTGTGAACTGTTACTGTCAGTACCTGTAGATATAAAGACAGATAATCTGTGTGAACTGTTACTGTGTGTACCTGTAGATATAAAGACAGATAAGCCGTGTGAACTGTTACTATGTGTACCTGTAGATAAAAAGACAGATATGCCGTGTGAACTGTTACTGTGTGTACCTGTAGATATAAAGACAGATGAGCTGTGTGAACTGTTACTGTGTGTACCTGTAGATATAAAGACAGATAAGCCGTGTGAACTGTTACTGTGAGTACCTGTAGATATAAAGACAGATAAGCCGTGTGAACTGTTACTGTGAGTACCTGTAGATATAAAGCCATATATAAGCCGTGTGAACTGTTACTGTGTGTACCTGTAGATATAAAGACAGATAAGCCGTGTGAACTGTTACTGTGTGTACCTGTAGATATAAAGACAGATAAGCTGTGTGAACTGTTACTGTGTGTACCTGTAGATATAAAGACAGATAAGCCGTGTGAACTGTTACTGTGAGTACCTGTAGATATAAAGACAGATAAGCTGTGTGCACTGTTACTGTGTGTACCTGTAGATATAAAGACAGATAAGCCGTGTGAACTGTTACTGTGAGTACCTGTAGATATAAAGACAGATAAGCTGTGTGAACTGTTACTGTGTGTACCTGTGGAAATAAAGACAGATAGGCCGTGTGAACTGTTACTGTGTGTACCTGTAGAAATAAAGACAGATAAGCCGTGTGAACTGTTACTGTGAGTACCTGTAGATATAAAGACAGATAAGCTGTGTGAACTGTTACTGTGTGTACCTGAAGATATAAAGACAGATAAGCCGTATGAACTGATACTGTGAGTACCTGTAGATATAAAGACAGATAAGCCGTATGAACTGATGCTGTGAGTACCTGTAGATATAAAGACAGATAAACAATGTGAACTGTTACTGTGTGTACCTGTAGAAATAAAGACAGATAAGCCGTGTGAACTGTTACTGTGTGTACCTGTAGAAATAAAGACAGATAAGCCGTGTGAACTGTTACTGTGAGTACCTGTAGATATAAAGACAGATAAGATGTGTGAACTGTTACTGTGTGTACCTGAAGATATAAAGACAGATAAGCCGTATGAACTGATACTGTGAGTACCTGTAGATATAAAGACAGATAAGCCGTATGAACTGATGCTGTGAGTACCTGTAGATATAAAGACAGATAAGCCGTGTGAACTGTTACTGTGTGTACCTGTAGATATGAAGACAGATAAGCCGTGTGAACTGATACTGTGAGTACCTGTAGATATAAAGACAGATAAGCTGTGTGAACTGTTACTGTGTGTACCTGTAGATATAAAGACAGATAAGCCGTTTGAACTGTTACTGTGAGTACCTGTAGAAATAAAGTCAGTTTAGCCGTGTGAAATTACTGTGTGCACCTGTAGATATAAAGACAGATAAGCCGTGTGATCTGTTACTGTGTGTACCTGTAGATATAAAGACAGATAAGCCGTGTGAACTGTTACTGTGTGTACATGTAGATATAAAGATCGATAGGCCGTATGAACTGATACTGTGTGTACCTGTAGATTTAAAGACAGATAAGCCGTGTGAACTGTTACTGTGTGTACCTGTAGATATACAGACAGATAAGCCGTGTGACCTGTTACTCTGTGTACCTGTAGATATAAAGACAGATAAGCCGTGTGAACTGTTACTGTGTACCTGTAGATATAAAGACAGATAAGCCGTGTGAACTGTTACTGTGTGTACATGTAGATATAACAACAGGCAAGCCGGGTGAACTGTTACTATGCGTAACTGTGGATTTAAAGACAGATAAGCCGTGTGAAATTACTGTGTGCACCTGTAGATATAAAGGCAGATAAGCCGTGTAAACTGTTACTGTGTGTACCTGTAGATATAATGACAGATAAGCCGTATGAACTGTTACTGTGTGAACCTATAAAGACAGATAGGCCGAATGAACTGTTACTGTGTGTACCTGTAGATATAAAGACAGATAAGCCGTATGAACTGTTACTGTGTGTACCTGTAGATATAAAGACAGATAAGCCGTGTGAACTGTTATATTGTGTACCTTTAGATATAAAGACAGATAAGCCGTGTGAACTGTTACTGTGAGTACCTGTAGATATAAAGACAGATAAGCCGTGTGAACTGTTACTGTGTGTACCTGTAGATATAAAGACAGATAAGCCGTGTGAACTGTTACTGTGTGTACCTGTAGATATAAAGACAGATAAGCCGTGTGAACTGTTACTGTGTTTACCTGTAGATATAAAGACAGATAAGCCGTGTGAACTGTTACTGTGTGTACCTGTAGATATAAAGACAGATAAGCCGTGTGAACTGTTACTGTGTGTACCTGTAGATATAAAGACAGATAAACAATGTGAACTGTTACTGTGTGTACCTGTAGATATAAAGACAGATAGGCCGTGTGAACTGTTACTGTGTGTACCTGTAGATATAAAGACAGATAAGCCGTGTGAACTGTTACTGTGTGTACCTCTAGATATTAAGACAGATAAACAATGTGAACTGTTATTGTGTGTACCTGTAGATATAAAGACAGATAAGCCGTGTGAACTGTTACTGTGTGTACCTGTAGATATAAAGACAGATAAGCCGTGTGAACTGTTACTGTGTGTACCTGTAGATATAAAGAAAGATAAGCCGTGTGAACTGTTACTGTGTGTACCTGTAGATATAAAGACAGATAAGCCGTGTGAACTGTTACTGTGTGTACCTGTAGATATAAAGACAGATAAGCCGTGTGAACTGTTACTGTGAGTACCTGTAGATATAAATACAGATAATCTGTGTGAACTGTTACTGTGTGTACCTGTATATATAAAGACAGATAAGCCGTGTGAACTGTTACTGTGTGTACCTGTAGATATAAAGACAGATAAGCCGTGTGAACTGTTACTGTGAGTACCTGTAGATATAAATACAGATAATCTGTGTGAACTGTTACTGTGTGTACCTGTAGATATAAAGACAGATAAACAATGTGAACTGTTACTGTGTGTACCTGTAGATATAAAGACAGATAGGCCGTGTGAACTGTAACTGTGTGTACCTGTAGATATAAAGACAGATAAGCTGTGTGAACTGTTACTGTGTGTACCTGTATATATAGAGACAGATAAGTCGTGTGAACTGTAACTGTGTGTACCTGTAGATATAAAGACAGATAAGCTGTGTGAACTGTTACTGTGTGTACCTGTTGATATAAAGACAGATAAGTCGTGTGAACTGTAACTGTGTGTACCTGTAGATATAAAGACAGATAAGCCGTGTGACCTGTTACTCTGTGTACCTGTAGATATAAAGACAGATAAGCCGTGTGAACTGTTACTGTGTACCTGTAGATATAAAGACAGATAAGCCGTGTGAACTGTTACTGTGTGTACATGTAGATATAACAACAGGCAAGCCGGGTGAACTGTTACTATGCGTAACTGTGGATTTAAAGACAGATAAGCCGTGTGAAATTACTGTGTGCACCTGTAGATATAAAGGCAGATAAGCCGTGTAAACTGTTACTGTGTGTACCTGTAGATATAATGACAGATAAGCCGTATGAACTGTTACTGTGTGAACCTATAAAGACAGATAGGCCGAATGAACTGTTACTGTGTGTACCTGTAGATATAAAGACAGATAAGCCGTATGAACTGTTACTGTGTGTACCTGTAGATATAAAGACAGATAAGCCGTGTGAACTGTTATATTGTGTACCTTTAGATATAAAGACAGATAAGCCGTGTGAACTGTTACTGTGAGTACCTGTAGATATAAAGACAGATAAGCCGTGTGAACTGTTACTGTGTGTACCTGTAGATATAAAGACAGATAAGCCGTGTGAACTGTTACTGTGTGTACCTGTAGATATAAAGACAGATAAGCCGTGTGAACTGTTACTGTGTTTACCTGTAGATATAAAGACAGATAAGCCGTGTGAACTGTTACTGTGTGTACCTGTAGATATAAAGACAGATAAGCCGTGTGAACTGTTACTGTGTGTACCTGTAGATATAAAGACAGATAAACAATGTGAACTGTTACTGTGTGTACCTGTAGATATAAAGACAGATAGGCCGTGTGAACTGTTACTGTGTGTACCTGTAGATATAAAGACAGATAAGCCGTGTGAACTGTTACTGTGTGTACCTCTAGATATTAAGACAGATAAACAATGTGAACTGTTATTGTGTGTACCTGTAGATATAAAGACAGATAAGCCGTGTGAACTGTTACTGTGTGTACCTGTAGATATAAAGACAGATAAGCCGTGTGAACTGTTACTGTGTGTACCTGTAGATATAAAGACAGATAAGCCGTGTGAACTGTTACTGTGTGTACCTGTAGATATAAAGACAGATAAGCCGTGTGAACTGTTACTGTGTGTACCTGTAGATATAAAGACAGATAAGCCGTGTGAACTGTTACTGTGAGTACCTGTAGATATAAATACAGATAATCTGTGTGAACTGTTACTGTGTGTACCTGTATATATAAAGACAGATAAGCCGTGTGAACTGTTACTGTGTGTACCTGTAGATATAAAGACAGATAAGCCGTGTGAACTGTTACTGTGAGTACCTGTAGATATAAATACAGATAATCTGTGTGAACTGTTACTGTGTGTACCTGTAGATATAAAGACAGATAAACAATGTGAACTGTTACTGTGTGTACCTGTAGATATAAAGACAGATAGGCCGTGTGAACTGTAACTGTGTGTACCTGTAGATATAAAGACAGATAAGCTGTGTGAACTGTTACTGTGTGTACCTGTAGATATAAAGACAGATAAGTCGTGTGAACTGTAACTGTGTGTACCTGTAGATATAAAGACAGATAAGCTGTGTGAACTGTTACTGTGTGTACCTGTTGATATAAAGACAGATAAGTCGTGTGAACTGTAACTGTGTGTACCTGTAGATATAAAGACAGATAAGCTGTGTGAACTGTTACTGTGTGTACCTGTAGATATAAAGACATATAAACAATGTGAACTGTTACTGTGTGTACCTGTAGATATAAAGACAGATAGGCCGTGTGAACCGTTACTGTGTGTACCTGTAGATATAAAGACAGATAAGCTGTGTGAACTGTTACTGTGTGTACCTGTAGATATAAAGACAGATAAGCCGTGTGAACTGTTACTGTGTGTACCTGTAGATATAAAGACAGATAAGCTGTGTGAACTGTTACTGTGTGTACTTGTAGATATAAAGACAGATAAGCCGTGTGAACTGTTACTGTGTGTACCTGTAGATATAAAGACAGATAAGCTGTGTGAACTGTTACTGTGTGTACCTGTAGATATAAAGACAGATAAGCCGTGTGAACTGTTACTGTGAGTACCTGTAGATATAAAGACAGATTATCTGTGTGAACTGTTACTGTGTGTACCTGTAGATATAAAGACAGATAAGCCGTGTGAACTGTTACTATGTGTACCTGTAGATAAAAAGACAGATATGCCGTGTGAACTGTTACTGTGTGTACCTGTAGATATAAAGACAGATAAGCCGTGTGAACTGTTACTGTGTGTACCTGTAGATATAAAGACAGATAAGCCGTGTGAACTGTTACTGTGTGTACCTGTAGATATAAAGACAGATAAGCTGTGTGAACTGTTACTGTGTGTACCTGTAGATATAAAGACAGATAAGCCGTGTGAACTGTTACTGTGAGTACCTGTAGATATAAAGACAGATAAGCCGTGTGAACTGTTACTGTGAGTACCTGTAGATATAAAGCCATATATCAGCCGTGTGAACTGTTACTGTGTGTACCTGTAGATATAAAGACAGATAAGCCGTGTGAACTGTTACTGTGTGTACCTGTAGATATAAAGACAGATAAGCTGTGTGAACTGTTACTGTGTGTACCTGTAGATATAAAGACAGATAAGCCGTGTGAACTGTTACTGTGAGTACCTGTAGATATAAAGACAGATAAGCTGTGTGAACTGTTACTGTGTGTACCTGTAGATATAAAGACAGATAAGCCGTGTGAACTGTTACTGTGAGTACCTGTAGATATAAAGACAGATAAGCTGTGTGAACTGTTACTGTGTGTACCTGTGGAAATAAAGACAGATAGGCCGTGTGAACTGTTACTGTGTGTACCTGTAGAAATAAAGACAGATAAGCCGTGTGAACTGTTACTGTGAGTACCTGTAGATATAAAGACAGATAAGCTGTGTGAACTGTTACTGTGTGTACCTGAAGATATAAAGACAGATAAGCCGTATGAACTGATACTGTGAGTACCTGTAGATATAAAGACAGATAAGCCGTATGAACTGATGCTGTGAGTACCTGTAGATATAAAGACAGATAAACAATGTGAACTGTTACTGTGTGTACCTGTAGAAATAAAGACATATAAGCCGTGTGAACTGTTACTGTGTGTACCTGTAGAAATAAAGACAGATAAGCCGTGTGAACTGTTACTGTGAGTACCTGTAGATATAAAGACAGATAAGGCGTGTGAACTGTTACTGTGTGTACCTGAAGATATAAAGACAGATAAGCCGTATGAACTGATACTGTGAGTACCTGTAGATATAAAGACAGATAAGCCGTATGAACTGATGCTGTTAGTACCTGTAGATATAAAGACAGATAAGCCGTGTGAACTGTTACTGTGTGTACCTGTAGATATAAAGACAGATAAGCCGTGTGAACTGATACTGTGAGTACCTGTAGATATAAAGACAGATAAGCTGTGTGAACTGTTACTGTGTGTACCTGTAGATATAAAGACAGATAAGCCGTTTGAACTGTTACTGTGAGTACCTGTAGAAATAAAGTCAGTTTAGCCGTGTGAAATTACTGTGTGCACCTGTAGATATAAAGACAGATAAGCCGTGTGATCTGTTACTGTGTGTACCTGTAGATATAAAGACAGATAAGCCGTGTGAACTGTTACTGTGTGTACATGTAGATATAAAGATCGATAGGCCGTATGAACTGATACTGTGTGTACCTGTAGATTTAAAGACAGATAAGCCGTGTGAACTGTTACTGTGTGTACCTGTAGATATACAGACAGATAAGCCGTGTGACCTGTTACTCTGTGTACCTGTAGATATAAAGACAGATAAGCCGTGTGAACTGTTACTGTGTACCTGTAGATATAAAGACAGATAAGCCGTGTGAACTGTTACTGTGTGTACATGTAGATATAAAGATCGATAGGCCGTATGAACTGATACTGTATGTACCTGTAGATTTAAAGACAGATAAGCCGTGTGAAATTACTGTGTGCACCTGTAGATATAAAGGCAGATAAGCCGTGTAAACTGTTACTGTGTGTACCTGTAGATATAATGACAGATAAGCCGTATGAACTGTTACTGTGTGAACCTATAAAGACAGGTAGGCCGAATGAACTGTTAATGTGTGTACCTGTAGATATAAAGACAGATAAGCCGTATGAACTGTTACTGTGTGCACCTGTAGATATAAAGACAGATAAGCCGTATGAACTGTTACTGTGTGTATCTGTAGATATAAAGACAGATAAGCCGTATGAACTGATACTGTGAGTACCTGTAGATATAAAGACAGATAAGCCGGATGAACTGATGCTGTGAGTACCTGTAGATATAAAGACAGATAAGCCGTGTGAACTGTTACTGTGTGTACCTGTAGATATAAAGACATATAAGCCGGATGAACTGATGCTGTGAGTACCTGTAGATATAAAGACGGATAAGCCGTGTGAACTGTTACTGTGTGTACCTGTAGATATAAAGATCGATAGGCCGTATGAACTGATACTGTGTGTACCTGTAGATTTAAAGACAGATAAGCCGTGTGAACTGTTACTGTGTGTACCTGTAGATATACAGACAGATAAGCCGTGTGACCTGTACTGTGTGTACCTGTAGATATAAAGACAGATAAGCCGTGTGAACTGTTACTGTGTACCTATAGATATAAAGACAGATAAGCCGTGTGAACTGTTACTGTGTGTACATGTAGATATAAGAACAGGCAAGCCGGGTGAACTGTTACTGTGCGTAACTGTGGATTTAAAGACTGATAAGCCGTGTGAAATTACTGTGTGCACCTGTAGATATAAAGGCAGATAAGCCGTATGAACTGTTACTGTGTGTACCTGTAGATATAAAGACAGATAAGCCGTATGAACTGTTACTGTGTGTACCTGTAGATATAAAGACAGATAAGCCGTATGAACTGTTACTGTGTGAACCTATAAAGACAGATAGGCCGAATGAACTGTTACTGTGTGTACCTGTAGATATAAAGACAGATAAGCCGTATGAACTGTTACTGTGTGCACCTGTAGATATAAAGACAGATAAGCCGTATGAACTGTTACTGTGTGTATCTGTAGATATAAAGACAGATAAGCCGTATGAACTGATACTGTGAGTACCTGTAGATATAAAGACAGATAAGCCGGATGAACTGATGCTGTGAGTACCTGTAGATATAAAGACAGATAAGCCGTGTGAACTGTTACTGTGTGTACCTGTAGATATAAAGACAGATAAGGCGTGTGAACTGTTACTGTGTGTACCTGTAGATATAAAGACAGATAAGCCGTGTGAACTGTTACTGTGTGTACCTGAAGATATAAAGACAGATAAGCCGTGTGAACTGATACTGTGAGTACCTGTAGATATAAAGACAGATAAGCCGTGTGAACTGTTACTGTGTGTACCTGTAGATATAAAGACAGATAAGCCGTATGAACTGTTACTGTGTGTACCTGTAGATATAAAGACAGATAAGCCGTGTGAACTGTTACTGTGTGTACCTGTCGATATAAAGACAGATAAGCCGTGTGAACTGTTTCTGTGTGTACCTGTAGATATAAAGACAGATAAGCTGTGTGAACTGTTACTGTGTGTACCTGTTGATATAAAGACAGATAAGCCGTGTGAACTGTTACTGTGTGTACCTGTAGATATAAAGACAGATAAGCCGTGTGAACTGTTACTGTGTGTACATGTAGATATAAGAACAGGCAAGCCGTGTGAACTGTTACTGTGCGTACCTGTGGATTTAAAGACAGATAAGCCGTGTGAAATTACTGTGTGTACCTGTAGATTTAAAGACAGATAAGCCGTGTGAACTGTTACTGTGTGTACCTGTAGATATAAAGACAGATAAGCTGTGTGAACTGTTACTGTGTGTACCTGTAGATATAAAGACAGATAAACAATGTGAACTGTTACTGTGTGTACCTGTAGATAAAAAGACAGATAAGCCGTGAGAACTGTAACTGTGTGTACCTGTAGATATAAAGACAGATAAGCCGTATGAACTGTTACTGTGTGTACCTGTAGATATAAAGACAGATAAGCCGTATGAACTGTTACTGTGTGCACCTGTAGATATAAAGACAGATAAGCCGTGTGAACTGTTACTGTGTGTACCTGTAGATATAATAACAGATAAGCCGTGTGACCTGTTACTCTGTGTACCTGTAGATATAAAGACAGATAAGCCGTGTGAACTGTTACTGTGTGTACCTGAAGATAAAAATACAGATAAGCCGTGTGAACTGATACTGTGAGTACCTGTAGATATAAAGACAGATAAGCCGTGTGAACTGTTACTGTGTGTACCTGTAGATATAAAGACAGATAAGCCGTGTGAACTGTTACTGTGTGTACCTGTAGATATAATGACAGATAAGCCGTGTGACCTGTTACTGTGTGTACCTGTAGATATAAAGACAGATAAGCCGTATGAACTGTTACTCTGTGTACCTGTAGATATAAAGACAGATAAGCCGTGTGAACTGTTACTGTGTGTACCTGTAGATATAAAGACAGATAAGCCGTATGAACTGTTACTGTGTGCACCTGTAGATATAAAGACAGATAAGCCGTATGAACTGTTACTGTGTGTACCTGTAGATATAAAGACAGATATGCCGTGTGAACTGTTACTGTGTGTACCTGTAGATATAATGACAGATAAGCCGTGTGACCTGTTACTCTGTGTACCTGTAGATATAGACAGATAAGCCGTGTGAACTGTTACTGTGTGTACCTGAAGATAAAAAGACAGATAAGCCGTGTGAACTGATACTGTGAGTACCTGTAGATATAAAGACAGATAAGCCGTGTGAACTGTTACCGTGTGTACCTGTAGATATAAAGACTGATAACCGTATGAACTGTTACTGTGTGCACCTGTAGATATAAAGACAGATAAGCCGTATCAACTGTTACTGTGTGTACCTGTAGATTTAAAGACAGATAAGCCGTATGAACTGTTACTGTGTGTACCTGTAGATTTAAAGACAGATAAGCTGTGTGAACTGTTACTGTGTGTACCTGTAGATATAAAGACAGATAATCTGTGTGAACTGTTACTGTGTATACCTGTAGATATAAAGACAGATAAGCCGTGTGAACTGTTACTGTGTGTACCTGTAGATATAAAGACAGATAAGCCGTGTGAACTGTTACTGTGTGTACCTGTAGATATAATGACAGATAAGCCGTGTGACCTGTTACTGTGTGTACCTGTAGATATAAAGACAGATAAGCCGTGTAAACTGTTACTGTGTGTACCTGTAGATATAAAGACAGATAAGCCGTGTGAACTGTTACTGTGTGTACCTGTAGATATAAAGACAGATAAGCCGTATGAACTGTTACTGTGTGCACCTGTAGATATAAAGACAGATAAGCCGTATGCACTGTTACTGTGTGTACCTGTAGATATAAAGACAGATAAGCCGTGTGAAATGTTACTGTGTGTACCTGTAGATATAGACAGATAAGCCGTGTGAACTTTTACTGTGTGTACCTGAAGATAAAAAGACAGATAAGCCGTGTGAACTGATACTGTGAGTACCTGTAGATATAAAGACAGATAAGCCGTGTGAACTGTTACTGTGTGTACCTGTAGATATAAAGACAGATAAGCCGTATGAACTGTTACTGTGTGCACCTGTAGATATAAAGACAGATAAGCCGTATCAACTGTTACTGTGTGTACCTGTAGATTTAAAGACAGATGAGCCGTATGAACTGTTACTGTGTGTACCTGTAGATTTAAAGACAGATAAGCTGTGTGAACTGTTACTGTGTGTACCTGTAGATATAAAGACAGATAATCTGTGTGAACTGTTACTGTGTATACCTGTAGATATAAAGACAGATAAGCCGTGTGAACTGTTACTGTGTGTACCTGTTGATATAAAGACAGATAAGCTGTGTGAACTGTTACTGTGTGTACCTGTTGATATAAAGACAGATAAGCTGTGTGAACTGTAACTGTGTGTACCTGTAGATATAAAGACAGATAAGCCGTGTGAACTGTTACTGTGTGTACCTGTAGATATAAAGACAGATAAGCTGTGTGAACTGTTATTGTGTGTACCTGTTGATATAAAGACAGATAAGCCGTGAGAACTGTTACTGTGTGTACCTGTAGATATAAAGACAGATAAGCCGTGTGAACTGTTACTGTGTGTACCTGTAGATATAAAGACAGATAAGCCGTGTGACCTGTTACTCTGTGTACCTGTAGATATAAAGACAGATAAGCCGTGTGAACTGTAACTGTGTGTACCTGAAGATAAAAAGACAGATAAGCCGTGTGAACTGATACTGTAAGTACCTGTAGATATAAAGACAGATAAGCTGTGTGAACTGTTACTGTGCGTACCTGTAGATTTAAAGATAGATAAGCCGTGTGAACTGTTACTGTGTGTACCTGTGGATATAAAGACAGATAAGCCGTGTGAACTGTTACTGTGTGTACCTGTAGATATAAAGACAGATAAGCTGTGTGAACTGTTACTGTGTGTACCTGTAGATATAAAGACAGATAAGCCGTGTGAACTGTTACTGTGAGTACCTGTAGATATAAAGACAGATAAGCCGTGTGAACTGTTACTGTGTGTACCTGTAGATATAAAGCCATATATCAGCCGTGTGAACTGTTACTGTGTGTACCTGTAGATATAAAGACAGATAAGCTGTGTGAACTGTTACTGTGTGTACCTGTAGATATAAAGACAGATAAGCTGTGTGAACTGTTACTGTGTGTACCTGTAGATATAAAGACAGATAAGCCGTGTGAACTGTTACTGTGAGTACCTGTAGATATAAAGACAGATAAGCTGTGTGAACTGTTACTGTGTGTACCTGTAGATATAAAGACAGATAAGCCGTGTGAACTGTTACTGTGAGTACCTGTAGATATAAAGACAGATAAGCTGTGTGAACTGTTACTGTGTGTACCTGTGGAAATAAAGACAGATAGGCCGTGTGAACTGTTACTGTGTGTACCTGTAGAAATAAAGACAGATAAGCCGTGTGAACTGTTACTGTGAGTACCTGTAGATATAAAGACAGATAAGCTGTGTGAACTGTTACTGTGTGTACCTGAAGATATAAAGACAGATAAGCCGTATGAACTGATACTGTGAGTACCTGTAGATATAAAGACAGATAAGCCGTATGAACTGATGCTGTGAGTACCTGTAGATATAAAGACAGATAAACAATGTGAACTGTTACTGTGTGTACCTGTAGAAATAAAGACATATAAGCCGTGTGAACTGTTACTGTGTGTACCTGTAGAAATAAAGACAGATAAGCCGTGTGAACTGTTACTGTGAGTACCTGTAGATATAAAGACAGATAAGCTGTGTGAACTGTTACTGTGTGTACCTGAAGATATAAAGACAGATAAGCCGTATGAACTGATACTGTGAGTACCTGTAGATATAAAGACAGATAAGCCGTATGAACTGATGCTGTTAGTACCTGTAGATATAAAGACAGATAAGCCGTGTGAACTGTTACTGTGTGTACCTGTAGATATAAAGACAGATAAGCCGTGTGAACTGATACTGTGAGTACCTGTAGATATAAAGACAGATAAGCTGTGTGAACTGTTACTGTGTGTACCTGTAGATATAAAGACAGATAAGCCGTTTGAACTGTTACTGTGAGTACCTGTAGAAATAAAGTCAGTTTAGCCGTGTGAAATTACTGTGTGCACCTGTAGATATAAAGACAGATAAGCCGTGTGATCTGTTACTGTGTGTACCTGTAGATATAAAGACAGATAAGCCGTGTGAACTGTTACTGTGTGTACATGTAGATATAAAGATCGATAGGCCGTATGAACTGATACTGTGTGTACCTGTAGATTTAAAGACAGATAAGCCGTGTGAACTGTTACTGTGTGTACCTGTAGATATACAGACAGATAAGCCGTGTGACCTGTTACTCTGTGTACCTGTAGATATAAAGACAGATAAGCCGTGTGAACTGTTACTGTGTACCTGTAGATATAAAGACAGATAAGCCGTGTGAACTGTTACTGTGTGTACATGTAGATATAAAGATCGATAGGCCGTATGAACTGATACTGTATGTACCTGTAGATTTAAAGACAGATAAGCCGTGTGAAATTACTGTGTGCACCTGTAGATATAAAGGCAGATAAGCCGTGTAAACTGTTACTGTGTGTACCTGTAGATATAATGACAGATAAGCCGTATGAACTGTTACTGTGTGAACCTATAAAGACAGATAGGCCGAATGAACTGTTAATGTGTGTACCTGTAGATATAAAGACAGATAAGCCGTATGAACTGTTACTGTGTGCACCTGTAGATATAAAGACAGATAAGCCGTATGAACTGTTACTGTGTGTACCTGTAGATATAAAGACAGATAAGCCATATGAACTGATACTGTGAGTACCTGTAGATATAAAGACAGATAAGCCGGATGAACTGATGCTGTGAGTACCTGTAGATATAAAGACAGATAAGCCGTGTGAACTGTTACTGTGTGTACCTGTAGATATAAAGACATATAAGCCGGATGAACTGATGCTGTGAGTACCTGTAGATATAAAGACGGATAAGCCGTGTGAACTGTTACTGTGTGTACCTGTAGATATAAAGATCGATAGGCCGTATGAACTGATACTGTGTGTACCTGTAGATTTAAAGACAGATAAGCCGTGTGAACTGTTACTGTGTGTACCTGTAGATATACAGACAGATAAGCCGTGTGACCTGTACTGTGTGTACCTGTAGATATAAAGACAGATAAGCCGTGTGAACTGTTACTGTGTACCTATAGATATAAAGACAGATAAGCCGTGTGAACTGTTACTGTGTGTACATGTAGATATAAGAACAGGCAAGCCGGGTGAACTGTTACTGTGCGTAACTGTGGATTTAAAGACTGATAAGCCGTGTGAAATTACTGTGTGCACCTGTAGATATAAAGGCAGATAAGCCGTGTAAACTGTTACTGTGTGTACCTGTAGATATAAAGACAGATAAGCCGTATGAACTGTTACTGTGTGTACCTGTAGATATAAAGACAGATAAGCCGTATGAACTGTTACTGTGTGAACCTATAAAGACAGATAGGCCGAATGAACTGTTACTGTGTGTACCTGTAGATATAAAGACAGATAAGCCGTATGAACTGTTACTGTGTGCACCTGTAGATATAAAGACAGATAAGCCGTATGAACTGTTACTGTGTGTATCTGTAGATATAAAGACAGATAAGCCGTATGAACTGATACTGTGAGTACCTGTAGATATAAAGACAGATAAGCCGTATGAACTGATGCTGTGAGTACCTGTAGATATAAAGACAGATAAGCCGTGTGAACTGTTACTGTGTGTACCTGTAGATATAAAGACAGATAAGCCGTGTGAACTGTTACTGTGTGTACCTGTAGATATAAAGACAGATAAGCCGTGTGAACTGTTACTGTGTGTACCTGAAGATATAAAGACAGATAAGCCGTGTGAACTGATACTGTGAGTACCTGTAGATATAAAGACAGATAAGCCGTGTGAACTGTTACTGTTTGTACCTGTAGATATAAAGACAGATAAGCCGTATGAACTGTTACTGTGTGCACCTGTAGATATAAAGACAGATAAGCTGTGTGAACTGTTACTGTGTGTACCTGTCGATATAAAGACAGATAAGCCGTGTGAACTGTTACTGTGTGTACCTGAAGATATAAAGACAGATAAGCCGTATGAACTGATACTGTGTGTACCTGTAGATATAAAGACAGATAAGCCGTATGAACTGATGCTGTGAGTACCTGTAGATATAAAGACAGATAAACAATGTGAACTGTTACTGTGTGTACCTGTAGAAATAAAGACATATAAGCCGTGTGAACTGTTACTGTGTGTACCTGTAGAAATAAAGACAGATAAGCCGTGTGAACTGTTACTGTGAGTACCTGTAGATATAAAGACAGATAAGCCGTGTGAACTGTTACTGTGTGTACCTGAAGATATAAAGACAGATAAGCCGTATGAACTGATACTGTGAGTACCTGTAGATATAAAGACAGATAAGCCGTATGAACTGATGCTGTTAGTACCTGTAGATATAAAGACAGATAAGCCGTGTGAACTGTTACTGTGTGTACCTGTAGATATAAAGACAGATAAGCCGTGTGAACTGATACTGTGAGTACCTGTAGATATAAAGACAGATAAGCTGTGTGAACTGTTAATGTGTGTACCTGTAGATATAAAGACAGATAAGCCGTATGAACTGTTACTGTGTGCACCTGTAGATATAAAGACAGATAAGCCGTATGAACTGTTACTGTGTGTACCTGTAGATATAAAGACAGATAAGCCGTATGAACTGATACTGTGTGTACCTGTAGATATAAAGACATATAAGCCGGATGAACTGATGCTGTGAGTACCTGTAGATATAAAGACGGATAAGCCGTGTGAACTGTTACTGTGTGTACCTGTAGATATAAAGATCGATAGGCCGTATGAACTGATACTGTGTGTACCTGTAGATTTAAAGACAGATAAGCCGTGTGAACTGTTACTGTGTGTACCTGTAGATATACAGACAGATAAGCCGTGTGACCTGTACTGTGTGTACCTGTAGATATAAAGACAGATAAGCCGTGTGAACTGTTACTGTGTACCTATAGATATAAAGACAGATAAGCCGTGTGAACTGTTACTGTGTGTACATGTAGATATAAGAACAGGCAAGCCGGGTGAACTGTTACTGTGCGTAACTGTGGATTTAAAGACTGATAAGCCGTGTGAAATTACTGTGTGCACCTGTAGATATAAAGGCAGATAAGCCGTGTAAACTGTTACTGTGTGTACCTGTAGATATAAAGACAGATAAGCCGTATGAACTGTTACTGTGTGTACCTGTAGATATAAAGACAGATAAGCCGTATGAACTGTTACTGTGTGAACCTATAAAGACAGATAGGCCGAATGAACTGTTACTGTGTGTACCTGTAGATATAAAGACAGATAAGCCGTATGAACTGTTACTGTGTGCACCTGTAGATATAAAGACAGATAAGCCGTATGAACTGTTACTGTGTGTATCTGTAGATATAAAGACAGATAAGCCGTATGAACTGATACTGTGAGTACCTGTAGATATAAAGACAGATAAGCCGGATGAACTGATGCTGTGAGTACCTGTAGATATAAAGACAGATAAGCCGTGTGAACTGTTACTGTGTGTACCTGTAGATATAAAGACAGATAAGCCGTGTGAACTGTTACTGTGTGTACCTGTAGATATAAAGACAGATAAGCCGTGTGAACTGTTACTGTGTGTACCTGAAGATATAAAGACAGATAAGCCGTGTGAACTGATACTGTGAGTACCTGTAGATATAAAGACAGATAAGCCGTGTGAACTGTTACTGTGTGTACCTGTAGATATAAAGACAGATAAGCCGTATGAACTGTTACTGTGTGCACCTGTAGATATAAAGACAGATAAGCTGTGTGAACTGTTACTGTGTGTACCTGTAGATATAAAGACAGATAAGCCGTGTGAACTGTTACTGTGTGTACCTGTAGATATAAAGACAGATAAGCTGTGTGAACTGTTACTGTGTGTACCTGTTGATATAAAGACAGATAAGCCGTGTGAACTGTTATTGTGTGTACCTGTTGATATAAAGACAGATAAGCCGTGTGAACTGTTATTGTGTGTACATGTAGATATAAGAACAGGCAAGCCGTGTGAACTGTTACTGTGCGTACCTGTGGATTTAAAGACAGATAAGCCGTGTGAAATTACTGTGTGTACCTGTAGATTTAAAGACAGATAAGCCGTGTGAACTGTTACTGTGTGTACCTGTAGATATAAAGACAGATAAGCCGTATGAACTGATACTGTGAGTACCTGTAGATATAAAGACAGATAAGCCGGATGAACTGATGCTGTGAGTACCTGTAGATATAAAGACAGATAAGCCGTGTGAACTGTTACTGTGTGTACCTGTAGATATAAAGACAGATAAGCCGTGTGAACTGTTACTGTGTGTACCTGTAGATATAAAGACAGATAAGCCGTGTGAACTGTTACTGTGTGTACCTGTAGATATAAAGACAGATAAGCCGTGTGAACTGATACTGTGAGTACCTGTAGATAAAAAGACAGATAAGCCGTGAGAACTGTAACTGTGTGTACCTGTAGATATAAAGACAGATAAGCCGTATGAACTGTTGCTGTGTGTACCTGTAGATATAAAGACAGATAAGCCGTATGAACTGTTACTGTGTGTACCTGTAGATATAAAGACAGATAAGCCGTGTGAACTGTTACTGTGTGTACCTGTAGATATAAAGACAGATAAGCTGTGTGAACTGTTACTGTGTGTACCTGTTGATATAAAGACAGATAAGCCGTGTGAACTGTTATTGTGTGTACCTGTTGATATAAAGACAGATAAGCCGTGTGAACTGTTATTGTGTGTACATGTAGATATAAGAACAGGCAAGCCGTGTGAACTGTTACTGTGCGTACCTGTGGATTTAAAGACAGATAAGCCGTGTGAAATTACTGTGTGTACCTGTAGATATAAAGACAGATAAGCCGTGTGAACTGTTACTGTGTGTACCTGTAGATATAAAGACAGATAAGCTGTGTGAACTGTTACTGTGTGTACCTGTAGATATAAAGACAGATAAACAATGTGAACTGTTACTGTGTGTACCTGTAGATAAAAAGACAGATAAGCCGTGAGAACTGTAACTGTGTGTACCTGTAGATATAAAGACAGATAAGCCGTATGAACTGTTACTGTGTGTACCTGTAGATATAAAGACAGATAAGCCGTATGAACTGTTACTGTGTGCACCTGTAGATATAAAGACAGATAAGCCGTGTGAACTGTTACTGTGTGTACCTGTAGATATAAAGACAGATAAGCCGTGTGACCTGTTACTCTGTGTACCTGTAGATATAAAGACAGATAAGCCGTGTGAACTGTTACTGTGTGTACCTGTAGATAAAAAGACAGATAAGCCGTGTGAACTGATACTGTGTGTACCTGTAGATATAAAGACAGATAAGCCGTGTGAACTGTTACTGTGTGTACCTGTAGATATAAAGACAGATAAGCCGTGTGAACTGTTACTGTGTGTACCTGTAGATATAATGACAGATAAGCCGTGTGAACTGTTACTGTGTGTACCTGTAGATATAAAGACAGATAAGCCGTATGAACTGTTACTCTGTGTACCTGTAGATATAAAGACAGATAAGCCGTGTGAACTGTTACTGTGTGTACCTGTAGATATAAAGACAGATAAGCCGTATGAACTGTTACTGTGTGCACCTGTAGATATAAAGACAGATAAGCCGTATGAACTGTTACTGTGTGTACCTGTAGATATAAAGACAGATAAGCTGTGTGAACTGTTACTGTGTGTACCTGTAGATATAATGACAGATAAGCCGTGTGACCTGTTACTCTGTGTACCTGTAGATATAGACAGATAAGCCGTGTGAACTTTTACTGTGTGTACCTGAAGATAAAAAGACAGATAAGCCGTGTGAACTGATACTGTGAGTACCTGTAGATATAAAGACAGATAAGCCGTGTGAACTGTTACCGTGTGTACCTGTAGATATAAAGACTGATAACCGTATGAACTGTTACTGTGTGCACCTGTAGATATAAAGACAGATAAGCCGTATCAACTGTTACTGTGTGTACCTGTAGATTTAAAGACAGATAAGCCGTATGAACTGTTACTGTGTGTACCTGTAGATTTAAAGACAGATAAGCTGTGTGAACTGTTACTGTGTGTACCTGTAGATATAAAGACAGATAAGCTGTGTGAACTGTTACTGTGTATACCTGTAGATATAAAGACAGATAAGCCGTGTGAACTGTTACTGTGTGTACCTGTTGATATAAAGACAGATAAGCTGTGTGAACTGTTACTGTGTGTACCTGTTGATATAAAGACAGATAATCTGTGTGAACTGTAACTGTGTGTACCTGTTGATATAAAGACAGATAAGCCGTGTGAACTGTTATTGTGTGTACCTGTTGATATAAAGACAGATAAGCCGTGTGAACTGTTACTGTGTGTACCTGTATATATAAAGACAGATAAGCCGTGTGAACTGTTACTGTGTGTACCTGTAGATATAAAGACAGATAAGCCGTGTGAACTGTTACTGTGTGTACCTGTAGATATAATGACAGATAAGCCGTGTGACCTGTTACTGTGTGTACCTGTAGATATAAAGACAGATAAGCCGTGTGAACTGTTACTGTGTGTACCTGTAGATATAAAGACAGATAAGCCGTGTGAACTGTTACTGTGTGTACCTGTAGATATAAAGACAGATAAGCCGTATGAACTGTTACTGTGTGCACCTGTAGATATAAAGACAGATAAGCCGTATGCACTGTTACTGTGTGTACCTGTAGATATAAAGACAGATAAGCCGTGTGAAATGTTACTGTGTGTACCTGTAGATATAATGACAGATAAGCCGTGTGACCTGTTACTCTGTGTACCTGTAGATATAGACAGATAAGCCGTGTGAACTTTTACTGTGTGTACCTGAAGATAAAAAGACAGATAAGCCGTGTGAACTGATACTGTGAGTACCTGTAGATATAAAGACAGATAAGCCGTGTGAACTGTTACTGTGTGTACCTGTAGATATAAAGACAGATAAGCCGTATGAACTGTTACTGTGTGCACCTGTAGATATAAAGACAGATAAGCCGTATCAACTGTTACTGTGTGTACCTGTAGATTTAAAGACAGATGAGCCGTATGAACTGTTACTGTGTGTACCTGTAGATTTAAAGACAGATAAGCTGTGTGAACTGTTACTGTGTGTACCTGTAGATATAAAGACAGATAATCTGTGTGAACTGTTACTGTGTATACCTGTAGATATAAAGACAGATAAGCCGTGTGAACTGTTACTGTGTGTACCTGTTGATATAAAGACAGATAAGCTGTGTGAACTGTTACTGTGTGTACCTGTTGATATAAAGACAGATAAGCTGTGTGAACTGTAACTGTGTGTACCTGTTGATATAAAGACAGATAAGCCGTGTGAACTGTTACTGTGTGTACCTGTAGATATAAAGACAGATAAGCTGTGTGAACTGTTATTGTGTGTACCTGTTGATATAAAGACAGATAAGCCGTGTGAACTGTTACTGTGTGTACCTGTAGATATAAAGACAGATAAGCCGTGTGAACTGTTACTGTGTGTACCTGTAGATATAATGACAGATAAGCCGTGTGACCTGTTACTCTGTGTACCTGTAGATATAAAGACAGATAAGCCGTGTGAACTGTAACTGTGTGTACCTGAAGATAAAAAGACAGATAAGCCGTGTGAACTGATACTGTAAGTACCTGTAGATATAAAGACAGATAAGCTGTGTGAACTGTTACTGTGCGTACCTGTAGATTTAAAGATAGATAAGCCGTGTGAACTGTTACTGTGTGTACCTGTGGATATAAAGACAGATAAGCCGTGTGAACTGTTACTGTGTGTACCTGTTGATATAAAGACAGATAAGCCGTGTGAACTGTTACTGTGTGTACATGTAGATATAAGAACAGGCAAGCCGTGTGAACTGTTACTGTGCGTAACTGTGGATTTAAAGACAGATATGCCGTGTGAAATTACTGCGTGTACCTGTAGATATAAAGACAGATAAGCTGTGTGAACTGTTACAGTGTGTACCTGTAGATATAAAGACAGATAAGCCGTGTGAACTGTTACTGTGTGTACCTGTAGATATAAAGACAGATAAACAATGTGAACTGTCACTGTGTGTACCTGTAGATAAAAAGACAGATAAGCCGTGAGAACTGTAACTGTGTGTACCTTTAGATATGAAGACAGATAAGCCGTATGAACTGTTACTGTGTGTACCTGTAGATATAAAGACAGATAAGCCGTATGAACTGTTACTGTGTGCACCTGTAGATATAAAGACAGATAAGCCGTATGAACTGTTACTGTGTGTACCTGTAGATATAAAGACAGACAAGCCGTATGAACTGTTACTGTGTGCACCTGTAGATATAAAGACAGATAAGCCGTATGAACTGTTACTGTGTGTACCTGTAGATATAAAGACAGATAAGCCGTATGAACTGTTACTCTGTGTACCTGTAGATATACAGACAGATAAGCCGTATGAACTGATACTGTGTGTACCTGTAGATATAAAGACAGATAAGCCGTATGAACTGATACTGTGAGTACCTGTAGATATAAAGACAGATAAGCCGTATGAACTGTTACTGTGTGTACCTGTAGATATAAAGACAGATAAGCCGTGTGAACTGTTACTGTGTGCACCTGTAGATATAAAGACAGATAAGCCGTGTGAACTGTTTCTGTGTGTACCTGTAGATATAAAGATAGATAAGCCATGTGAACTGTTACTCTGTGTACCTGTAGATATAAAGACAGATAAGCCGTGTGAACTGTTACTGTGTGTACCTGTAGATATAAAGACAGATAAGCCGTATGAACTGATACTGTGAGTACCTGTAGATATAAAGACAGATAAGCCGTATGAAATGATGCTTTGAGTACCTGTAGATATAAAGACAGATAAGCCGTGTGAACTGTTACTGTGTGTACCTGTAGATATAAAGACAGATAAGCCGTGTGAACTGTTACTGTGTGTACCTGTAGATATAATGACAGATAAGCCGTGTGACCTGTTACTCTGTGTACCTGTAGATATAAAGACAGATAAGCCGTGTGAACTGTTACTGTGTGTACCTGTAGATATAAAGACAGATAAGCCGTATGAACTGTTACTGTGTGCACCTGTAGATATAAAGACAGATAAGCCGTATGAACTGTTACTGTGTGCACCTGTAGATATAAAGGCAGATAAGCCGTATCAACTGTTACTGTGTGTACCTGTAGATTTAAAGACAGATAAGCCGTATGAACTGTTACTGTGTGTACCTGTAGATTTAAAGACAGATAAGCCGTGTGAACTGTTACTGTGTGTACCTGTAGATATAAAGACAGATAAGCTGTGTGAACTGTTACTGTGTATACCTGTAGATATAAAGACAGATAAGCCGTGTGAACTGTTACTGTGTGTACCTGTTGATATAAAGACAGATAAGCTGTGTGAACTGTTACTGTGTGTACCTGTTGATATAAAGACAGATAAGCTGTGTGAACTGTTACTGTGTGTACCTGTTGATATAAAGACAGATAAGCCGTGTGAACTGTTATTGTGTGCACCTGTTGATATAAAGACAGATAAGCCGTGTGAACTGTTACTGTGTGTACCTGTAGATATAAAGACAGATAAGCCGTGTGACCTGTTACTCTGTGTACCTGTAGATATAAAGACAGATAAGCCGTGTGAACTGTAACTGTGTGTACCTGAAGATAAAAAGACAGATAAGCCGTGTGAACTGATACTGTAAGTACCTGTAGATATAAAGACAGATAAGCTGTGTGAACTGTTACTGTGCGTACCTGTAGATTTAAAGATAGATAAGCCGTGTGAACTGTTACTGTGTGTACCTGTGGATATAAAGACAGATAAGCCGTGTGAACTGTTTCTGTGTGTACCTGTTGATATAAAGACAGATAAGCCGTGTGAACTGTTATTGTGTGTACATGTAGATATAAGAACAGGCAAGCCGTGTGAACTGTTACTGTGCGTACCTGTGGATTTAAAGACAGATAAGCCGTGTGAAATTACTGTGTGTACCTGTAGATATAAAGACAGATAAGCTGTGTGAACTGTTACAGTGTGTACCTGTAGATATAAAGACAGATAAGCCGTGTGAACTGTTACTGTGTGTACCTATAGATATAAAGACAGATAAACAATGTGAACTGTTACTGTGTGTACCTGTAGATAAAAAGACAGATAAGCCGTGAGAACTGTAACTGTGTGTACCTGTAGATATGAAGACAGATAAGCCGTATGAACTGTTACTGTGTGTACCTGTAGATATAAAGACAGATAAGCCGTATGAACTGTTACTGTGTGCACCTGTAGATATAAAGACAGATAAGCCGTATGAACTGTTACTGTGTGCACCTGTAGATATAAAGACAGATAAGCCGTATGAACTGTTACTCTGTGTACCTGTAGATATACAGACAGATAAGCCGTATGAACTGATACTGTGTGTACCTTTAGATATAAAGACAGATAAGCCGTATGAACTGATACTGTGAGTACCTGTAGATATAAAGACAGATAGGCGTATGAACTGTTACTGTGTGTACCTGTAGATATAAAGACAGATAAGCCGTATGAACTGTTACTGTGTGCACCTGTAGATATAAAGACAGATAAGCCGTGTGAACTGTTTCTGTGTGTACCTGTAGATATAAAGATAGATAAGCCATGTGAACTGTTACTCTGTGTACCTGTAGATATAAAGACAGATAAGCCGTGTCAGCTGTTTCTGTGTGTACCTGTAGATATAAAGACAGATAAGCCGTGTGAACTGTTACTCTGTGTACCTGTAGATATAAAGACAGATAAGCCGTATGAACTGTTACTGTGTGTACCTGTAGATATAAAGACAGATAAGCCGTATGAACTGATACTGTGAGTACCTGTAGATATAAAGACAGATAAGCCGTATGAAATGATGCTTTGAGTACCTGTAGATATAAAGACAGATAAGCCGTGTGAACTGTTACTGTGTGTACCTGTAGATATAAAGACAGATAAGCCGTGTGAACTGTTACTGTGTGCACCTGTAGATATAAAGACAGATAAGCCGTATGAACTGTTACTGTGTGCACCTGTAGATATAAAGACAGATAAGCCGTATGAACTGTTACTGTGTGTACCTGTAGATATAAAGACAGATAAGCCGTGTGAAATGTTACTGTGTGTACCTGTAGATATAATGACAGATAAGCCGTGTGACCTGTTACTCTGTGTACCTGTAGATATAGACAGATAAGCCGTGTGAACTGATACTGTGAGTACCTGTAGATATAAAGACAGATAAGCCGTGTGAACTGTTACTGTGTGTACCTGTAGATATAAAGACAGATAAGCCGTATGAACTGTTACTGTGTGCACCTGTAGATATAAAGACAGATAAGCCGTATCAACTGTTACTGTGTGTACCTGTAGATTTAAAGACAGATAAGCCGTATGAACTGTTACTGTGTGTACCTGTAGATTTAAAGACAGATAAGCTGTGTGAACTGTTACTGTGTGTACCTGTAGATATAAAGACAGATAATCTGTGTGAACTGTTACTGTGTATACCTGTAGATATAAAGACAGATAAGCCGTGTGAACTGTTACTGTGTGTACCTGTTGATATAAAGACAGATAAGCTGTGTGAACTGTTACTGTGTGTACCTGTTGATATAAAGACAGATAAGCTGTGTGAACTGTAACTGTGTGTACCTGTTGATATAAAGACAGATAAGCCGTGTGAACTGTTATTGTGTGCACCTGTTGATATAAAGACAGATAAGCCGTGTGAACTGTTACTGTGTGTACCTGTAGATATAAAGACAGATAAGCCGTGTGAACTGTTACTGTGTGTACCTGTAGATATAATGACAGATAAGCCATGTGAACTGTTACTCTGTGTACCTGTAGATATAAAGACAGATAAGCCGTGTCAACTGTTTCTGTGTGTACCTGTAGATATAAAGACAGATAAGCCGTGTGAACTGTTACTCTGTGTACCTGTAGATATAAAGACAGATAAGCCGTATGAACTGTTACTCTGTGTACCTGTAGATATAAAGACAGATAAGCCGTATGAACTGATACTGTGAGTACCTGTAGATATAAAGACAGATAAGCCGTATGAAATGATGCTTTGAGTACCTGTAGATATAAAGACAGATAAGCCGTGTGAACTGTTACTGTGAGTACCTGTAGATATAAAGACAGATAAGCCGTGTGAACTGTTACTGTGTGTACCTGTAGATATAATGACAGATAAGCCGTGTGACCTGTTACTCTGTGTACCTGTAGATATAAAGACAGATAAGCCGTGTGAACTGTTACTGTGCGTACCTGTAGATATAATGACAGATAAGCCGTGTGACCTGTTACTCTGTGTACCTGTAGATATAAAGACAGATAAGCCGTGTCAACTGTTTCTGTGTGTACCTGTAGATATAAAGACAGATAATCTGTGTGAACTGTTACTGTGTATACCTGTAGATATAAAGACAGATAAGCCGTGTGAACTGTTACTGTGTGTACCTGTTGATATAAAGACAGATAAGCTGTGTGAACTGTTACTGTGTGTACCTGTTGATATAAAGACAGATAAGCTGTGTGAACTGTAACTGTGTGTACCTGTTGATATAAAGACAGATAAGCCGTGTGAACTGTTATTGTGTGCACCTGTTGATATAAAGACAGATAAGCCGTGTGAACTGTTACTGTGTGTACCTGTAGATATAAAGACAGATAAGCCGTGTGAACTGTTACTGTGTGTACCTGTAGATATAAAGACAGATAAGCCGTGTGACCTGTTACTCTGTGTACCAGTAGATATAAAGACAGATAAGCCGTGTGAACTGTAACTGTGTGTACCTGAAGATAAAAAGACAGATAAGCCGTGTGAACTGATACTGTAAGTACCTGTAGATATAAAGACAGATAAGCTGTGTGAACTGTTACTGTGCGTACCTGTAGATTTAAAGATAGATAAGCCGTGTGAACTGTTACTGTGTGTACCTGTAGATATAAAGACAGATAAGCCGTGTGAACTGTTTCTGTGTGTACCTGTAGATATAAAGATAGATAAGCCATGTGAACTGTTACTCTGTGTACCTGTAGATATAAAGACAGATAAGCCGTGTCAACTGTTTCTGTGTGTACCTGTAGATATAAAGACAGATAAGCCGTGTGAACTGTTACTCTGTGTACCTGTAGATATAAAGACAGATAAGCCGTATGAACTGTTACTGTGTGTACCTGTAGATATAAAGACAGATAAGCCGTATGAACTGATACTGTGTGTACCTGTAGATATAAAGACAGATAAGCCGTATGAAATGATGCTTTGAGTACCTGTAGATATAAAGACAGATAAGCCGTGTGAACTGTTACTGTGTGTACCTGTAGATATAAAGACAGATAAGCCGTGTGAACTGTTACTGTGTGCACCTGTAGATATAAAGACAGATAAGCCGTATGAACTGTTACTGTGTGCACCTGTAGATATAAAGACAGATAAGCCGTATGAACTGTTACTGTGTGTACCTGTAGATATAAAGACAGATAAGCCGTGTGAACTGTTACTGTGTGTACCTGTAGATATAATGACAGATAAGCCGTGTGACCTGTTACTCTGTGTACCTGTAGATATAGACAGATAAGCCGTGTGAACTGTTACTGTGTGTACCTGAAGATAAAAAGACAGATAAGCCGTGTGAACTGATACTGTGAGTACCTGTAGATATAAAGACAGATAAGCCGTGTGAACTGTTACTGTGTGTACCTGTAGATATAAAGACAGATAAGCCGTATGAACTGTTACTGTGTGTACCTGTAGATATAAAGACAGATAAGCCGTATCAACTGTTACTGTGTGTACCTGTAGATTTAAAGACAGATAAGCCGTATGAACTGTTACTGTGTGTACCTGTAGATTTAAAGACAGATAAGCTGTGTGAACTGTTACTGTGTGTACCTGTAGATATAAAGACAGATAATCTGTGTGAACTGTTACTGTGTATACCTGTAGATATAAAGACAGATAAGCCGTGTGAACTGTTACTGTGTGTACCTGTTGATATAAAGACAGATAAGCTGTGTGAACTGTTACTGTGTGTACCTGTTGATATAAAGACAGATAAGCTGTGTGAACTGTAACTGTGTGTACCTGTTGATATAAAGACAGATAAGCCGTGTGAACTGTTATTGTGTGCACCTGTTGATATAAAGACAGATAAGCCGTGTGAACTGTTACTGTGTGTACCTGTAGATATAAAGACAGATAAGCCGTGTGAACTGTTACTGTGTGTACCTGTAGATATAATGACAGATAAGCCGTGTGACCTGTTACTCTGTGTACCAGTAGATATAAAGACAGATAAGCCGTGTGAACTGTAACTGTGTGTACCTGAAGATAAAAAGACAGATAAGCCGTGTGAACTGATACTGTAAGTACCTGTAGATATAAAGACAGATAAGCTGTGTGAACTGTTACTGTGCGTACCTGTAGATTTAAAAATAGATAAGCCGTGTGAACTGTTACTGTGTGTACCTGTGGATATAAAGACAGATAAGCCGTGTGAACTGTTACTGTGTGTACCTGTTGATATAAAGACAGATAAGCCGTGTGAACTGTTATTGTGTGTACATGTAGATATAAGAACAGGCAAGCCGTGTGAACTGTTACTGTGCGTACCTGTGGATTTAAAGACAGATAAGCCGTGTGAAATTACTGTGTGTACCTGTAGATATAAAGACAGATAAGCTGTGTGAACTGTTACTGTGTGTACCTGTAGATATAAAGACAGATAAGCCGTGTGAACTGTTACTGTGTGTACCTGTAGATATAAAGACAGATAAACAATGTGAACTGTTACTGTGTGTACCTGTAGATAAAAAGACAGATAAGCCGTGTGAACTGTTACTGTGTGTACCTGTAGATATAAAGACAGATAAGCCGTATGAACTGTTACTGTGTGTACCTGTAGATATAAAGACAGATAAGCCGTATGAACTGTTACTGTGTGCACCTGTAGATATAAAGACAGATAAGCCGTATGAACTGTTACTGTGTGTACCTGTAAATATAATGACAGACAAGCCGTATGAACTGTTACTGTGTGCACCTGTAGATATAAAGACAGATAAGCCGTATGAACTGTTACTGTGTGCACCTGTAGATATAAAGACAGATAAGCCGTATGAACTGTTACTCTGTGTACCTGTAGATATACAGACAGATAAGCCGTGTGAACTGTTACTGTGTGTACCTGTAGATATAAAGACAGATAAGCCGTATGAACTGATACTGTGAGTACCTGTAGATATAAAGACAGATAGGCGTATGAACTGTTACTGTGTGTACCTGTAGATATAAAGACAGATAAGCCGTATGAACTGTTACTGTGTGCACCTGTAGATATAAAGACAGATAAGCCGTGTGAACTGTTTCTGTGTGTACCTGTAGATATAAAGACAGATAAGCCATGTGAACTGTTACTCTGTGTACCTGTAGATATAAAGACAGATAAGCCGTGTCAACTGTTTCTGTGTGTACCTGTAGATATAAAGACAGATAAGCCGTGTGAACTGTTACTCTGTGTACCTGTAGATATAAAGACAGATAAGCCGTATGAACTGTTACTCTGTGTACCTGTAGATATAAAGACAGATAAGCCGTATGAACTGATACTGTGAGTGCCTGTAGATATAAAGACAGATAAGCCGTATGAAATGATGCTTTGAGTACCTGTAGATATAAAGACAGATAAGCCGTGTGAACTGTTACTGTGAGTACCTGTAGATATAAAGACAGATAAGCCGTGTGAACTGTTACTGTGTGTACCTGTAGATATAATGACAGATAAGCCGTGTGACCTGTTACTCTGTGTACCTGTAGATATAAAGACAGATAAGCCGTGTGAACTGTTACTGTGCGTACCTGTAGATATAATGACAGATAAGCCGTGTGACCTGTTACTCTGTGTACCTGTAGATATAAAGACAGATAAGCCGTGTCAACTGTTTCTGTGTGTACCTGTAGATATAAAGACAGATAATCTGTGTGAACTGTTACTGTGTATACCTGTAGATATAAAGACAGATAAGCCGTGTGAACTGTTACTGTGTGTACCTGTTGATATAAAGACAGATAAGCTGTGTGAACTGTTACTGTGTGTACCTGTTGATATAAAGACAGATAAGCTGTGTGAACTGTAACTGTGTGTACCTGTTGATATAAAGACAGATAAGCCGTGTGAACTGTTATTGTGTGCACCTGTTGATATAAAGACAGATAAGCCGTGTGAACTGTTACTGTGTGTACCTGTAGATATAAAGACAGATAAGCCGTGTGAACTGTTACTGTGTGTACCTGTAGATATAAAGACAGATAAGCCGTGTGAACTGTTACTCTGTGTACCAGTAGATATAAAGACAGATAAGCCGTGTGAACTGTAACTGTGTGTACCTGAAGATAAAAAGACAGATAAGCCGTGTGAACTGATACTGTAAGTACCTGTAGATATAAAGACAGATAAGCTGTGTGAACTGTTACTGTGCGTACCTGTAGATTTAAAGATAGATAAGCCGTGTGAACTGTTACTGTGTGTACCTGTGGATATAAAGACAGATAAGCCGTGTGAACTGTTACTGTGTGTACCTGTTGATATAAAGACAGATAAGCCGTGTGAACTGTTATTGTGTGTACATGTAGATATAAGAACAGGCAAGCCGTGTGAACTGTTACTGTGCGTACCTGTGGATTTAAAGACAGATAAGCCGTGTGAAATTACTGTGTGTACCTGTAGATATAAAGACAGATAAGCTGTGTGAACTGTTACAGTGTGTACCTGTAGATATAAAGACAGATAAGCCGTGTGAACTGTTACTGTGTGTACCTGTAGATATAAAGACAGATAAACAATGTGAACTGTTACTGTGTGTACCTGTAGATAAAAAGACAGATAAGCCGTGAGAACTGTAACTGTGTGTACCTGTAGATATGAAGACAGATAAGCCGTATGAACTGTTACTGTGTGTACCTGTAGATATAAAGACAGATAAGCCGTATGAACTGTTACTGTGTGCACCTGTAGATATAAAGACAGATAAGCCGTATGAACTGTTACTGTGTGTACCTGTAAATATAATGACAGACAAGCCGTATGAACTGTTACTGTGTGCACCTGTAGATATAAAGACAGATAAGCCGTATGAACTGTTACTGTGTGCACCTGTAGATATAAAGACAGATAAGCCGTATGAACTGTTACTCTGTGTACCTGTAGATATACAGACAGATAAGCCGTATGAACTGATACTGTGTGTACCTGTAGATATAAAGACAGATAAGCCGTATGAACTGATACTGTGAGTACCTGTAGATATAAAGACAGATAGGCGTATGAACTGTTACTGTGTGTACCTGTAGATATAAAGACAGATAAGCCGTATGAACTGTTACTGTGTGCACCTGTAGATATAAAGACAGATAAGCCGTGTGAACTGTTACTGTGTGTACCTGTAGATATAAAGACAGATAAGCCATGTGAACTGTTACTCTGTGTACCTGTAGATATAAAGACAGATAAGCCGTGTCAACTGTTTCTGTGTGTACCTGTAGATATAAAGACAGATAAGCCGTGTGAACTGTTACTCTGTGTACCTGTAGATATAAAGACAGATAAGCCGTATGAACTGTTACTCTGTGTACCTGTAGATATAAAGACAGATAAGCCGTATGAACTGATACTGTGAGTACCTGTAGATATAAAGACAGATAAGCCGTATGAAATGATGCTTTGAGTACCTGTAGATATAAAGACAGATAAGCCGTGTGAACTGTTACTGTGAGTACCTGTAGATATAAAGACAGATAAGCCGTGTGAACTGTTACTGTGTGTACCTGTAGATATAATGACAGATAAGCCGTGTGACCTGTTACTGTGTGTACCTGTAGATATAAAGACAGATAAGCCGTGTGAACTGTTACTGTGTGTACCTGTATATATAAAGACAGATAAGCCGTGTGAACTGTTACTGTGAGTACCTGTAGATATAAAGACAGATAAGCCGTGTGAACTGTTACTGTGTGTACCTGTAGATATAAAGACAGATAAGCCGTGTGAACTGTTACTGTTTGTACCTGTAGATATAAAGACAGATAAGCTGTGTGAACTGTTACTGTGTGTACCTGTAGATATAAAGACAGATAAGCCGTGTGAACTGTTACTGTGTGTACCTGTAGATATAAAGCCATATATAAGTCGTGTGAACTGTTACTGTGTGTACTTTTAGATATAAAGACAGATAAGCTGTGTGAACTGTTACTGTGTGTACCTGTAGATATAAAGACAGATAAGCCGTGTGATCAGTTACTGTGTGTACCTGTAGATATAAAGACAGATAAGCCGTGTGAACTGTAAATGTGTGTACCTGTAGATATAAAGACAGATAAGCTGTGTGAACTGTAACGGTGTGTACCTGTAGATATAAAGACAAATAAGCTGTGTGAACTGTTACTGTGTGTACCTGTAGATATAAAGACAGATAAGCTGTGTGAACTGTTACTGTGTGTACCTGTAGATATAAAGACAGATAAGCTGTGTGAACTGTAACGGTGTGTACCTGTAGATATAAAGACAGATAAGCTGTGTGAACTGTTACTGTGTGTACCTGTAGATATAAAGACAGATAAGCTGTGTGAACTGTTACTGTGTGTACCTGTAGATATAAAGACAGAAAAGCCGTGTGAACTGTAACTGTGTATACCTGTAGATATAAAAACAGATAAGCTGTGTGAACTGTAACGGTGTGTACCTGTAGATATAAAGACAAATAAGCTGTGTGAACTGTTACTGTGTGTACCTGTAGATATAAAGACAGATAAACAATGTGAACTGTTACTGTGTGTACCTGTAGATATAAAGACATATAAGCTGTGTGAACTGTTACTGTGTGTACCTGCAGAAATAAAGACAGATAATCTGTGTGAACTGTTACTGTGTGTACCTGTAGATATAAAGACAGATAAGCTGTGTGAACTGTTACTGTGTGTTCCTGTAGATATAAAGACAAATAAGCTGTGTGAACTGTTACTGTGTGTAACTGTAGATATAAAGACAGATAAACAATGTGAACTGTTACTGTGTGTACCTGTAGATATAAAGACATATAAGCTGTGTGAACTGTTACTGTGTGTACCTGCAGAAATAAAGACAGATAATCTGTGTGAACTGTTACTGTGTGTACCTGTAGATATAAGGACAGATAAGCTGTGTGAACTGTTACTGTGTGTTCCTGTAGATATAAAGACAGATAAGCCGTGTGAACTGTTACTGTGTGTACCTGTAGATATAAGACAGATAAGCCATGTGAACTGTTACTGTTTGTACCTGTAGATATAAAGACAGATGAGCTGTGTGAACTGTTACTGTGTGTACCTGTAGATATAAAGACAGATAAGCCGTGTGAACTGTTACTGTGTGTACCTGTAGATATAAAGACAGATAAGCTGTGTGAACTGTTACTGTCTGTACCTCTGGATATAAGACAGATAAGCTGTGTGAACTGTTACTGTGTGTACCTGTAGATATAAAGACAGATAATCTGTGTGAACTGTTACTGTGTGAACCTGTAGATATAATAACAGATAAGCCGTGTGAACAGTTACTGTGTGTACCGGCAGATATAAAGCCATATATAAGTCGTGTAAACTGTAACTTTGTGTACCTGTAGATATAAAGGCAGATAAGCTGTGTAAACTGTTTCTGTGTGTACCTGTAGATATAAGACAGATAAGATGTGTGAACTGTTACTGTGTGTACCTGTCGATATAAAGACAGATAATCTGTGTGAACTGTTACTGTGTGAACCTCTAGATATAATAACAGATAAGCCGTGTGAACTGTTACTGTGTGTACCTGTAGATATAAAGCCATATATAAGTCGTGTGAACTGTTACTGTGTGTACCTGTAGATTTAAAGACAGATAAGCTGTGTGTACTGTTACTGTGTGTACCTGTAGATATAAAGACAGATAAGCCGTGTGAACTGTTACTGTGTGTACCTGTAGATATAAAGACAGATAAGGCATGTGAACTGTTACTGTTTGTACCTGTAGATATAAAGACAGATGAGCTGTGGGAACTGTTACTGTGTGTACCTGTAGATATAAAGACAGATAAGCCGTCTGAACTGTTACTGTGTGTACCTGTAGATATAAAGCCATATATAAGTCGTGTGAACTGTTACTGTGTGTACCTGAAGATAAAAAGACAGATAAGCCGTGTGAACTGATACTGTAAGTACCTGTAGATATAAAGACAGATAAGCTGTGTGAACTGTTACTGTGCGTACCTGTAGATTTAAAGATAGATAAGCCGTGTGAACTGTTACTGTGTGTACCTGTGGATATAAAGACAGATAAGCCGTGTGAACTGTTTCTGTGTGTACCTGTTGATATAAAGACAGATAAGCCGTGTGAACTGTTATTGTGTGTACATGTAGATATAAGAACAGGCAAGCCGTGTGAACTGTTACTGTGCGTACCTGTGGATTTAAAGACAGATAAGCCGTGTGAAATTACTGTGTGTACCTGTAGATATAAAGGCAGATAAGCTGTGTGAACTGTTACAGTGTGTACCTGTAGATATAAAGACAGATAAGCCGTGTGAACTGTTACTGTGTGTACCTTTAGATATAAAGACAGATAAACAATGTGAACTGTTACTGTGTGTACCTGTAGATAAAAAGACAGATAAGCCGTGAGAACTGTAACTGTGTGTACCTGTAGATATAAAGACAGATAAGCCGTATGAACTGTTACTGTGTGTACCTGTAGATATAAAGACAGATAAGCCGTATGAACTGTTACTGTGTGCACCTGTAGATATAAAGACAGATAAGCCGTATGAACTGTTACTGTGTGTACCTGTAGATATAATGACAGACAAGCCGTATGAACTGTTACTGTGTGCACCTGTAGATATAAAGACAGATAAGCCGTATGAACTGTTACTGTGTGCACCTGTAGATATAAAGACACATAAGCCGTCTGAACTGTTACTCTGTGTACCTGTAGATATACAGACAGATAAGCCGTATGAACTGATACTGTGTGTACCTGTAGATATAAAGACAGATAAGCCGTATGAACTGATACTGTGAGTACCTGTAGATATAAAGACAGATAGGCGTATGAACTGTTACTGTGTGTACCTGTAGATATAAAGACAGATAAGCCGTATGAACTGTTACTGTGTGCACCTGTAGATATAAAGACAGATAAGCCGTGTGAACTGTTTCTGTGTGTACCTGTAGATATAAAGACAGATAAGCCATGTGAACTGTTACTCTGTGTACCTGTAGATATAAAGACAGATAAGCCGTGTGAACTGTTTCTGTGTGTACCTGTAGATATAAAGACAGATAAGCCGTGTGAACTGTTACTCTGTGTACCTGTAGATATAAAGACAGATAAGCCGTATGAACTGTTACTGTGTGTACCTGTAGATATAAAGACAGATAAGCCGTATGAACTGATACTGTGAGTACCTGTAGATATGAAGACAGACAAGCCGTATGAAATGATTATTTGAGTACCTGTAGATATAAAGACAGATAAGCCGTGTGAACTGTTACTGTGTGTACCTGTAGATATAAAGACAGATAAGCCGTGTGAACTGTTACTGTGTGTACCTGTAGATATAATGACAGATAAGCCGTGTGACCTGTTACTCTGTGTACCTGTAGATATAAAGACAGATAAGCCGTGTGAACTGTTACTGTGTGTACCTGTAGATATAATGACAGATAAGCCGTGTGACCTGTTACTCTGTGTACCTGTAGATATAAAGACAGATAAGCCGTGTGAACTGTTACTGTGTGTACCTGTATATATAAAGACAGATAAGCCGTGTGAACTGTTACTGTGAGTACCTGTAGATATAAAGACAGATAAGCCGTGTGAACTGTTACTGTGTGTACCTGTAGATATAAAGACAGATAAGCCGTGTGAACTGTTACTGTGTGTACCTGTAGATATAAAGACAGATAAGCCATGTGAACTGTTACTGTTTGTACCTGTAGATATAAAGACAGATAAGCTGTGTGAACTGTTACTGTGTGTACCTGTAGATATAAAGACAGATAAGCCGTGTGAACTGTTACTGTGTGTACCTGTAGATATAAAGCCATATATAAGTCGTGTGAACTGTTACTGTGTGTACTTTTAGATATAAAGACAGATAAGCTGTGTGAACTGTTACTGTGTGTACCTGTAGATATAAAGACAGATAAGCCGTGTGATCAGTTACTGTGTGTACCTGTAGATATAAAGACAGATAAGCCGTGTGAACTGTAAATGTGTGTACCTGTAGATATAAAGACAGATAAGCTGTGTGAACTGTTATTGTGTGTACCTGTGGATATAAAGACAGATAAGCTGTGTGAACTGTTACTGTGTGTACCTGTAGATATAAAGACAGAAAAGCCGCGTGAACTGTAACTGTGTGTACCTGTAGATATAAAAACAGATAAGCTGTGTGAACTGTAACGGTGTGTACCTGTAGATATAAAGACAAATAAGCTGTGTGAACTGTTACTGTGTGTACCTGTAGATATAAAGACAGATAAACAATGTGAACTGTTACTGTGTGTACCTGTAGATAAAAAGACAAATAAGCTGTGTGAACTGTTACTGTGTGTACCTGTAGATATAAAGACAGATAAACAATGTGAACTGTTACTGTGTGTACCTGTAGATATAAAGACAGATAAACAATGTGAACTGTTACTGTGTGTACCTGTAGATATAAAGACAAATAAGCTGTGTGAACTGTTACTGTGTGTACCTGTAGATATAAAGACAGATAAACAATGTGAACTGTTACTGTGTGTACCTGTAGATATAAAGACATATAAGCTGTGTGAACTGTTACTGTGTGTACCTGCAGAAATAAAGACAGATAATCTGTGTGAACTGTTACTGTGTGTACCTGTAGATATAAGGACAGAAAAGCTGTGTGAACTGTTACTGTGTGTTCCTGTAGATATAAAGACAGATAAGCCGTGTGAACTGTTACTGTGTGTACCTGTAGATATAATGACAGACAAGCCGTATGAACTGTTACTGTGTGCACCTGTAGATATAAAGACAGATAAGCTGTGTGAACTGTTACTGTGCGTACCTGTAGATTTAAAGATAGATAAGCCGTGTGAACTGTTACTGTGTGTACCTGTGGATATAAAGACAGATAAGCCGTGTGAACTGTTACTGTGTGTACCTGTAGATATAAAGACAGATAAGCTGTGTGAACTGTTACTGTGTGTACCTGTAGATATAAAGACAGATAAGCCGTGTGAACTGTTACTGTGAGTACCTGTAGATATAAAGACAGATAAGCCGTGTGAACTGTTACTGTGAGTACCTGTAGATATAAAGCCATATATCAGCCGTGTGAACTGTTACTGTGTGTACCTGTAGATATAAAGACAGATAAGCCGTGTGAACTGTTACTGTGTGTACCTGTAGATATAAAGACAGATAAGCTGTGTGAACTGTTACTGTGTGTACCTGTAGATATAAAGACAGATAAGCCGTGTGAACTGTTACTGTGAGTACCTGTAGATATAAAGACAGATAAGCTGTGTGAACTGTTACTGTGTGTACCTGTAGATATAAAGACAGATAAGCCGTGTGAACTGTTACTGTGAGTACCTGTAGATATAAAGACAGATAAGCTGTGTGAACTGTTACTGTGTGTACCTGTGGAAATAAAGACAGATAGGCCGTGTGAACTGTTACTGTGTGTACCTGTAGAAATAAAGACAGATAAGCCGTGTGAACTGTTACTGTGAGTACCTGTAGATATAAAGACAGATAAGCTGTGTGAACTGTTACTGTGTGTACCTGAAGATATAAAGACAGATAAGCCGTATGAACTGATACTGTGAGTACCTGTAGATATAAAGACAGATAAGCCGTATGAACTGATGCTGTGAGTACCTGTAGATATAAAGACAGATAAACAATGTGAACTGTTACTGTGTGTACCTGTAGAAATAAAGACATATAAGCCGTGTGAACTGTTACTGTGTGTACCTGTAGAAATAAAGACAGATAAGCCGTGTGAACTGTTACTGTGAGTACCTGTAGATATAAAGACAGATAAGCTGTGTGAACTGTTACTGTGTGTACCTGAAGATATAAAGACAGATAAGCCGTATGAACTGATACTGTGAGTACCTGTAGATATAAAGACAGATAAGCCGTATGAACTGATGCTGTTAGTACCTGTAGATATAAAGACAGATAAGCCGTGTGAACTGTTACTGTGTGTACCTGTAGATATAAAGACAGATAAGCCGTGTGAACTGATACTGTGAGTACCTGTAGATATAAAGACAGATAAGCTGTGTGAACTGTTACTGTGTGTACCTGTAGATATAAAGACAGATAAGCCGTTTGAACTGTTACTGTGAGTACCTGTAGAAATAAAGTCAGTTTAGCCGTGTGAAATTACTGTGTGCACCTGTAGATATAAAGACAGATAAGCCGTGTGATCTGTTACTGTGTGTACCTGTAGATATAAAGACAGATAAGCCGTGTGAACTGTTACTGTGTGTACATGTAGATATAAAGATCGATAGGCCGTATGAACTGATACTGTGTGTACCTGTAGATTTAAAGACAGATAAGCCGTGTGAACTGTTACTGTGTGTACCTGTAGATATACAGACAGATAAGCCGTGTGACCTGTTACTCTGTGTACCTGTAGATATAAAGACAGATAAGCCGTGTGAACTGTTACTGTGTACCTGTAGATATAAAGACAGATAAGCCGTGTGAACTGTTACTGTGTGTACATGTAGATATAAAGATCGATAGGCCGTATGAACTGATACTGTATGTACCTGTAGATTTAAAGACAGATAAGCCGTGTGAAATTACTGTGTGCACCTGTAGATATAAAGGCAGATAAGCCGTGTAAACTGTTACTGTGTGTACCTGTAGATATAATGACAGATAAGCCGTATGAACTGTTACTGTGTGAACCTATAAAGACAGATAGGCCGAATGAACTGTTAATGTGTGTACCTGTAGATATAAAGACAGATAAGCCGTATGAACTGTTACTGTGTGCACCTGTAGATATAAAGACAGATAAGCCGTGTGAACTGTTACTGTGTGTACCTGTAGATATAAAGACAGATAAGCCGTATGAACTGATACTGTGAGTACCTGTAGATATAAAGACAGATAAGCCGGATGAACTGATGCTGTGAGTACCTGTAGATATAAAGACAGATAAGCCGTGTGAACTGTTACTGTGTGTACCTGTAGATATAAAGACATATAAGCCGGATGAACTGATGCTGTGAGTACCTGTAGATATAAAGACGGATAAGCCGTGTGAACTGTTACTGTGTGTACCTGTAGATATAAAGATCGATAGGCCGTATGAACTGATACTGTGTGTACCTGTAGATTTAAAGACAGATAAGCCGTGTGAACTGTTACTGTGTGTACCTGTAGATATACAGACAGATAAGCCGTGTGACCTGTACTGTGTGTACCTGTAGATATAAAGACAGATAAGCCGTGTGAACTGTTACTGTGTACCTATAGATATAAAGACAGATAAGCCGTGTGAACTGTTACTGTGTGTACATGTAGATATAAGAACAGGCAAGCCGGGTGAACTGTTACTGTGCGTAACTGTGGATTTAAAGACTGATAAGCCGTGTGAAATTACTGTGTGCACCTGTAGATATAAAGGCAGATAAGCCGTGTAAACTGTTACTGTGTGTACCTGTAGATATAAAGACAGATAAGCCGTATGAACTGTTACTGTGTGTACCTGTAGATATAAAGACAGATAAGCCGTATGAATTGTTACTGTGTGAACCTATAAAGACAGATAGGCCGAATGAACTGTTACTGTGTGTACCTGTAGATATAAAGACAGATAAGCCGTATGAACTGTTACTGTGTGCACCTGTAGATATAAAGACAGATAAGCCGTATGAACTGTTACTGTGTGTATCTGTAGATATAAAGACAGATAAGCCGTATGAACTGATACTGTGAGTACCTGTAGATATAAAGACAGATAAGCCGGATGAACTGATGCTGTGAGTACCTGTAGATATAAAGACAGATAAGCCGTGTGAACTGTTACTGTGAGTACCTGTAGATATAAAGACAGATAAGCCGTGTGAACTGTTACTGTGTGTACCTGTAGATATAAAGACAGATAAGCCGTGTGAACTGTTACTGTGTGTACCTGAAGATATAAAGACAGATAAGCCGTGTGAACTGATACTGTGTGTACCTGTAGATATAAAGACAGATAAGCCGTGTGAACTGTTACTGTTTGTACCTGTAGATATAAAGACAGATAAGCCGTATGAACTGTTACTGTGTGCACCTGTAGATATAAAGACAGATAAGCTGTGTGAACTGTTACTGTGTGTACCTGTCGATATAAAGACAGATAAGCCGTGTGAACTGTTACTGTGTGTACCTGAAGATATAAAGACAGATAAGCCGTGTGAACTGTTACTGTGAGTACCTGTAGATATAAAGACAGATAAGCCGTATGAACTGATGCTGTGAGTACCTGTAGATATAAAGACAGATAAACAATGTGAACTGTTACTGTGTGTACCTGTAGAAATAAAGACAGATAAGCCGTGTGAACTGTTACTGTGTGTACCTGTAGAAATAAAGACAGATAAGCCGTGTGAACTGTTACTGTGAGTACCTGTAGATATAAAGACAGATAAGCTGTGTGAACTGTTACTGTGTGTACCTGAAGATATAAAGACAGATAAGCCGTATGAACTGATACTGTGAGTACCTGTAGATATAAAGACAGATAAGCCGTATGAACTGATGCTGTTAGTACCTGTAGATATAAAGACAGATAAGCCGTGTGAACTGTTACTGTGTGTACCTGTAGATATAAAGACAGATAAGCCGTGTGAACTGATACTGTGAGTACCTGTAGATATAAAGACAGATAAGCTGTGTGAACTGTTACTGTGTGTACCTGTAGATATAAAGACAGATAAGCCGTTTGAACTGTTACTGTGAGTACCTGTAGAAATAAAGTCAGTTTAGCCGTGTGAAATTACTGTGTGCACCTGTAGATATAAAGACAGATAAGCCGTGTGATCTGTTACTGTGTGTACCTGTAGATATAAAGACAGATAAGCCGTGTGAACTGTTACTGTGTGTACATGTAGATATAAAGATCGATAGGCCGTATGAACTGATACTGTGTGTACCTGTAGATTTAAAGACAGATAAGCCGTGTGAACTGTTACTGTGTGTACCTGTAGATATACAGACAGATAAGCCGTGTGACCTGTTACTCTGTGTACCTGTAGATATAAAGACAGATAAGCCGTGTGAACTGTTACTGTGTACCTGTAGATATAAAGACAGATAAGCCGTGTGAACTGTTACTGTGTGTACATGTAGATATAAAGATCGATAGGCCGTATGAACTGATACTGTACGTACCTGTAGATTTAAAGACAGATAAGCCGTGTGAAATTACTGTGTGCACCTGTAGATATAAAGGCAGATAAGCCGTGTAAACTGTTACTGTGTGTACCTGTAGATATAATGACAGATAAGCCGTATGAACTGTTACTGTGTGAACCTATAAAGACAGATAGGCCGAATGAACTGTTAATGTGTGTACCTGTAGATATAAAGACAGATAAGCCGTATGAACTGTTACTGTGTGCACCTGTAGATATAAAGACAGATAAGCCGTATGAACTGTTACTGTGTGTACCTGTAGATATAAAGACAGATAAGCCGTATGAACTGATACTGTGAGTACCTGTAGATATAAAGACAGATAAGCCGGATGAACTGATGCTGTGAGTACCTGTAGATATAAAGACAGATAAGCCGTGTGAACTGTTACTGTGTGTACCTGTAGATATAAAGACATATAAGCCGGATGAACTGATGCTGTGAGTACCTGTAGATATAAAGACGGATAAGCCGTGTGAACTGTTACTGTGTGTACCTGTAGATATAAAGATCGATAGGCCGTATGAACTGATACTGTGTGTACCTGTAGATTTAAAGACAGATAAGCCGTGTGAACTGTTACTGTGTGTACCTGTAGATATACAGACAGATAAGCCGTGTGACCTGTACTGTGTGTACCTGTAGATATAAAGACAGATAAGCCGTGTGAACTGTTACTGTGTACCTATAGATATAAAGACAGATAAGCCGTGTGAACTGTTACTGTGTGTACATGTAGATATAAGAACAGGCAAGCCGGGTGAACTGTTACTGTGCGTAACTGTGGATTTAAAGACTGATAAGCCGTGTGAAATTACTGTGTGCACCTGTAGATATAAAGGCAGATAAGCCGTGTAAACTGTTACTGTGTGTACCTGTAGATATAAAGACAGATAAGCCGTATGAACTGTTACTGTGTGTACCTGTAGATATAAAGACAGATAAGCCGTATGAACTGTTACTGTGTGAACCTATAAAGACAGATAGGCCGAATGAACTGTTACTGTGTGTACCTGTAGATATAAAGACAGATAAGCCGTATGAACTGTTACTGTGTGCACCTGTAGATATAAAGACAGATAAGCCGTATGAACTGTTACTGTGTGTATCTGTAGATATAAAGACAGATAAGCCGTATGAACTGATACTGTGAGTACCTGTAGATATAAAGACAGATAAGCCGGATGAACTGATGCTGTGAGTACCTGTAGATATAAAGACAGATAAGCCGTGTGAACTGTTACTGTGTGTACCTGTAGATATAAAGACAGATAAGGCGTGTGAACTGTTACTGTGTGTACCTGTAGATATAAAGACAGATAAGCCGTGTGAACTGTTACTGTGTGTACCTGAAGATATAAAGACAGATAAGCCGTGTGAACTGATACTGTGAGTACCTGTAGATATAAAGACAGATAAGCCGTGTGAACTGTTACTGTTTGTACCTGTAGATATAAAGACAGATAAGCCGTGTGAACTGTTACTGTGTGTACCTGTAGATATAAAGACAGATAAGCTGTGTGAACTGTTACTGTGTGTACCTGTCGATATAAAGACAGATAAGCCGTGTGAACTGTTACTGTGTGTACCTGAAGATATAAAGACAGATAAGCCGTATGAACTGATACTGTGAGTACCTGTAGATATAAAGACAGATAAGCCGTATGAACTGATGCTGTGAGTACCTGTAGATATAAAGACAGATAAACAATGTGAACTGTTACTGTGTGTACCTGTAGAAATAAAGACATATAAGCCGTGTGAACTGTTACTGTGTGTACCTGTAGAAATAAAGACAGATAAGCCGTGTGAACTGTTACTGTGAGTACCTGTAGATATAAAGACAGATAAGCTGTGTGAACTGTTACTGTGTGTACCTGAAGATATAAAGACAGATAAGCCGTATGAACTGATACTGTGAGTACCTGTAGATATAAAGACAGATAAGCCGTATGAACTGATGCTGTTAGTACCTGTAGATATAAAGACAGATAAGCCGTGTGAACTGTTACTGTGTGTACCTGTAGATATAAAGACAGATAAGCCGTGTGAACTGATACTGTGAGTACCTGTAGATATAAAGACAGATAAGCTGTGTGAACTGTTAATGTGTGTACCTGTAGATATAAAGACAGATAAGCCGTATGAACTGTTACTGTGTGCACCTGTAGATATAAAGACAGATAAGCCGTATGAACTGTTACTGTGTGTACCTGTAGATATAAAGACAGATAAGCCGTATGAACTGATACTGTGTGTACCTGTAGATATAAAGACATATAAGCCGGATGAACTGATGCTGTGAGTACCTGTAGATATAAAGACGGATAAGCCGTGTGAACTGTTACTGTGTGTACCTGTAGATATAAAGATCGATAGGCCGTATGAACTGATACTGTGTGTACCTGTAGATTTAAAGACAGATAAGCCGTGTGAACTGTTACTGTGTGTACCTGTAGATATACAGACAGATAAGCCGTGTGACCTGTACTGTGTGTACCTGTAGATATAAAGACAGATAAGCCGTGTGAACTGTTACTGTGTACCTATAGATATAAAGACAGATAAGCCGTGTGAACTGTTACTGTGTGTACATGTAGATATAAGAACAGGCAAGCCGGGTGAACTGTTACTGTGCGTAACTGTGGATTTAAAGACTGATAAGCCGTGTGAAATTACTGTGTGCACCTGTAGATATAAAGGCAGATAAGCCGTGTAAACTGTTACTGTGTGTACCTGTAGATATAAAGACAGATAAGCCGTATGAACTGTTACTGTGTGTACCTGTAGATATAAAGACAGATAAGCCGTATGAACTGTTACTGTGTGAACCTATAAAGACAGATAGGCCGAATGAACTGTTACTGTGTGTACCTGTAGATATAAAGACAGATAAGCCGTATGAACTGTTACTGTGTGCACCTGTAGATATAAAGACAGATAAGCCGTATGAACTGTTACTGTGTGTATCTGTAGATATAAAGACAGATAAGCCGTATGAACTGATACTGTGAGTACCTGTAGATATAAAGACAGATAAGCCGGATGAACTGATGCTGTGAGTACCTGTAGATATAAAGACAGATAAGCCGTGTGAACTGTTACTGTGTGTACCTGTAGATATAAAGACAGATAAGCCGTGTGAACTGTTACTGTGTGTACCTGTAGATATAAAGACAGATAAGCCGTGTGAACTGTTACTGTGTGTACCTGTAGATATAAAGACAGATAAGCCGTGTGAACTGATACTGTGAGTACCTGTAGATATAAAGACAGATAAGCCGTGTGAACTGTTACTGTGTGTACCTGTAGATATAAAGACAGATAAGCCGTATGAACTGTTACTGTGTGCACCTGTAGATATAAAGACAGATAAGCTGTGTGAACTGTTACTGTGTGTACCTGTAGATATAAAGACAGATAAGCCGTGTGAACTGTTACTGTGTGTACCTGTAGATATAAAGACAGATAAGCTGTGTGAACTGTTACTGTGTGTACCTGTTGATATAAAGACAGATAAGCCGTGTGAACTGTTATTGTGTGTACCTGTTGATATAAAGACAGATAAGCCGTGTGAACTGTTATTGTGTGTACATGTAGATATAAGAACAGGCAAGCCGTGTGAACTGTTACTGTGCGTACCTGTGGATTTAAAGACAGATAAGCCGTGTGAAATTACTGTGTGTACCTGTAGATTTAAAGACAGATAAGCCGTGTGAACTGTTACTGTGTGTACCTGTAGATATAAAGACAGATAAGCCGTATGAACTGATACTGTGAGTACCTGTAGATATAAAGACAGATAAGCCGGATGAACTGATGCTGTGAGTACCTGTAGATATAAAGACAGATAAGCCGTGTGAACTGTTACTGTGTGTACCTGTAGATATAAAGACAGATAAGCCGTGTGAACTGTTACTGTGTGTACCTGTAGATATAAAGACAGATAAGCCGTGTGAACTGTTACTGTGTGTACCTGAAGATATAAAGACAGATAAGCCGTGTGAACTGATACTGTGAGTACCTGTAGATAAAAAGACAGATAAGCCGTGAGAACTGTAACTGTGTGTACCTGTAGATATAAAGACAGATAAGCCGTATGAACTGTTACTGTGTGTACCTGTAGATATAAAGACAGATAAGCCGTATGAACTGTTACTGTGTGTACCTGTCGATATAAAGACAGATAAGCCGTGTGAACTGTTACTGTGTGTACCTGTAGATATAAAGACAGATAAGCTGTGTGAACTGTTACTGTGTGTACCTGTTGATATAAAGACAGATAAGCCGTGTGAACTGTTATTGTGTGTACCTGTTGATATAAAGACAGATAAGCCGTGTGAACTGTTATTGTGTGTACATGTAGATATAAGAACAGGCAAGCCGTGTGAACTGTTACTGTGCGTACCTGTGGATTTAAAGACAGATAAGCCGTGTGAAATTACTGTGTGTACCTGTAGATTTAAAGACAGATAAGCCGTGTGAACTGTTACTGTGTGTACCTGTAGATATAAAGACAGATAAGCTGTGTGAACTGTTACTGTGTGTACCTGTAGATATAAAGACAGATAAACAATGTGAACTGTTACTGTGTGTACCTGTAGATAAAAAGACAGATAAGCCGTGAGAACTGTAACTGTGTGTACCTGTAGATATAAAGACAGATAAGCCGTATGAACTGTTACTGTGTGTACCTGTAGATATAAAGACAGATAAGCCGTATGAACTGTTACTGTGTGCACCTGTAGATATAAAGACAGATAAGCCGTGTGAACTGTTACTGTGTGTACCTGTAGATATAATGACAGATAAGCCGTGTGACCTGTTACTCTGTGTACCTGTAGATATAAAGACAGATAAGCCGTGTGAACTGTTACTGTGTGTACCTGAAGATATAAAGACAGATAAGCCGTGTGAACTGATACTGTGAGTACCTGTAGATATAAAGACAGATAAGCCGTGTGAACTGTTACTGTAAGTACCTGTAGATATAAAGACAGATAAGCTGTGTGAACTGTTACTGTGTGTACCTGTAGATATAATGACAGATAAGCCGTGTGAACTGTTACTGTGTGTACCTGTAGATATAAAGACAGATAAGCCGTATGAACTGTTACTCTGTGTACCTGTAGATATAAAGACAGATAAGCCGTGTGAACTGTTACTGTGTGTACCTGTAGATATAAAGACAGATAAGCCGTATGAACTGTTACTGTGTGCACCTGTAGATATAAAGACAGATAAGCCGTATGAACTGTTACTGTGTGTACCTGTAGATATAAAGACAGATATGCCGTGTGAACTGTTACTGTGTGTACCTGTAGATATAATGACAGATAAGCCGTGTGACCTGTTACTCTGTGTACCTGTAGATATAGACAGATAAGCCGTGTGAACTGTTACTGTGTGTACCTGAAGATAAAAAGACAGATAAGCCGTGTGAACTGATACTGTGAGTACCTGTAGATATAAAGACAGATAAGCCGTGTGAACTGTTACCGTGTGTACCTGTAGATATAAAGACTGATAACCGTATGAACTGTTACTGTGTGCACCTGTAGATATAAAGACAGATAAGCCGTATCAACTGTTACTGTGTGTACCTGTAGATTTAAAGACAGATAAGCCGTATGAACTGTTACTGTGTGTACCTGTAGATTTAAAGACAGATAAGCTGTGTGAACTGTTACTGTGTGTACCTGTAGATATAAAGACAGATAATCTGTGTGAACTGTTACTGTGTATACCTGTAGATATAAAGACAGATAAGCCGTGTGAACTGTTACTGTGTGTACCTGTTGATATAAAGACAGATAAGCTGTGTGAACTGTTACTGTGTGTACCTGTTGATATAAAGACAGATAATCTGTGTGAACTGTAACTGTGTGTACCTGTTGATATAAAGACAGATAAGCCGTGTGAACTGTTATTGTGTGTACCTGTTGATATAAAGACAGATAAGCCGTGTGAACTGTTACTGTGTGTACCTGTATATATAAAGACAGATAAGCCGTGTGAACTGTTACTGTGTGTACCTGTAGATATAAAGACAGATAAGCCGTGTGAACTGTTACTTTGTGTACCTGTAGATATAATGACAGATAAGCCGTGTGACCTGTTACTGTGTGTACCTGTAGATATAAAGACAGATAAGCCGTGTAAACTGTTACTGTGTGTACCTGTAGATATAAAGACAGATAAGCCGTGTGAACTGTTACTGTGTGTACCTGTAGATATAAAGACAGATAAGCCGTATGAACTGTTACTGTGTGCACCTGTAGATATAAAGACAGATAAGCCGTATGCACTGTTACTGTGTGTACCTGTAGATATAAAGACAGATAAGCCGTGTGAAATGTTACTGTGTGTACCTGTAGATATAATGACAGATAAGCCGTGTGACCTGTTACTCTGTGTACCTGTAGATATAGACAGATAAGCCGTGTGAACTTTTACTGTGTGTACCTGAAGATAAAAAGACAGATAAGCCGTATGAACTGTTACTGTGAGTACCTGTAGATATAAAGACAGATAAGCCGTGTGAACTGTTACTGTGTGTACCTGTAGATATAAAGACAGATAAGCCGTATGAACTGTTACTGTGTGCACCTGTAGATATAAAGACAGATAAGCCGTATCAACTGTTACTGTGTGTACCTGTAGATTTAAAGACAGATGAGCCGTATGAACTGTTACTGTGTGTACCTGTAGATTTAAAGACAGATAAGCTGTGTGAACTGTTACTGTGTGTACCTGTAGATATAAAGACAGATAATCTGTGTGAACTGTTACTGTGTATACCTGTAGATATAAAGACAGATAAGCCGTGTGAACTGTTACTGTGTGTACCTGTTGATATAAAGACAGATAAGCTGTGTGAACTGTTACTGTGTGTACCTGTTGATATAAAGACAGATAAGCTGTGTGAACTGTAACTGTGTGTACCTGTTGATATAAAGACAGATAAGCCGTGTGAACTGTTACTGTGTGTACCTGTAGATATAAAGACAGATAAGCTGTGTGAACTGTTATTGTGTGTACCTGTTGATATAAAGACAGATAAGCCGTGTGAACTGTTACTGTGTGTACCTGTAGATATAAAGACAGATAAGCCGTGTGAACTGTTACTGTGTGTACCTGTAGATATAATGACAGATAAGCCGTGTGACCTGTTACTCTGTGTACCTGTAGATATAAAGACAGATAAGCCGTGTGAACTGTAACTGTGTGTACCTGAAGATAAAAAGACAGATAAGCCGTGTGAACTGATACTGTAAGTACCTGTAGATATAAAGACAGATAAGCTGTGTGAACTGTTACTGTGCGTACCTGTAGATTTAAAGATAGATAAGCCGTGTGAACTGTTACTGTGTGTACCTGTGGATATAAAGACAGATAAGCCGTGTGAACTGTTACTGTGTGTACCTGTAGATATAAAGACAGATAAGCCGTGTGAACTGTTACTCTGTGTACCTGTAGATATAATAACAGGCAAGCCGTGTGAACTGTTACTGTGCGTAACTGTGGATTTAAAGACAGATATGCCGTGTGAAATTACTGCGTGTACCTGTAGATATAAAGACAGATAAGCTGTGTGAACTGTTACAGTGTGTACCTGTAGATATAAAGACAGATAAGCCGTGTGAACTGTTACTGTGTGTACCTGTAGATATAAAGACAGATAAACAATGTGAACTGTCACTGTGTGTACCTGTAGATAAAAAGACAGATAAGCCGTGAGAACTGTAACTGTGTGTACCTTTAGATATGAAGACAGATAAGCCGTATGAACTGTTACTGTGTGTACCTGTAGATATAAAGACAGATAAGCCGTATGAACTGTTACTGTGTGCACCTGTAGATATAAAGACAGATAAGCCGTATGAACTGTTACTGTGTGTACCTGTAGATATAATGACAGACAAGCCGTATGAACTGTTACTGTGTGCACCTGTAGATATAAAGACAGATAAGCCGTATGAACTGTTACTGTGTGCACCTGTAGATATAAAGACAGATAAGCCGTATGAACTGTTACTCTGTGTACCTGTAGATATACAGACAGATAAGCCGTATGAACTGATACTGTGTGTACCTGTAGATATAAAGACAGATAAGCCGTATGAACTGATACTGTGAGTACCTGTAGATATAAAGACAGATAGGCGTATGAACTGTTACTGTGTGTACCTGTAGATATAAAGACAGATAAGCCGTATGAACTGTTACTGTGTGCACCTGTAGATATAAAGACAGATAAGCCGTGTGAACTGTTTCTGTGTGTACCTGTAGATATAAAGATAGATAAGCCATGTGAACTGTTACTCTGTGTACCTGTAGATATAAAGACAGATAAGCCGTGTGAACTGTTACTGTGTGTACCTGTAGATATAAAGACAGATAAGCCGTATGAACTGATACTGTGAGTACCTGTAGATATAAAGACAGATAAGCCGTATGAAATGATGCTTTGAGTACCTGTAGATATAAAGACAGATAAGCCGTGTGAACTGTTACTGTGTGTACCTGTAGATATAAAGACAGATAAGCCGTGTGAACTGTTACTGTGTGTACCTGTAGATATAATGACAGATAAGCCGTGTGACCTGTTACTCTGTGTACCTGTAGATATAAAGACAGATAAGCCGTGTGAACTGTTACTGTGTGCACCTGTAGATATAAAGACAGATAAGCCGTATGAACTGTTACTGTGTGCACCTGTAGATATAAAGACAGATAAGCCGTATGAACTGTTACTGTGTGCACCTGTAGATATAAAGGCAGATAAGCCGTATCAACTGTTACTGTGTGTACCTGTAGATTTAAAGACAGATAAGCCGTATGAACTGTTACTGTGTGTACCTGTAGATTTAAAGACAGATAAGCTGTGTGAACTGTTACTGTGTGTACCTGTAGATATAAAGACAGATAATCTGTGTGAACTGTTACTGTGTATACCTGTAGATATAAAGACAGATAAGCCGTGTGAACTGTTACTGTGTGTACCTGTTGATATAAAGACAGATAAGCTGTGTGAACTGTTACTGTGTGTACCTGTTGATATAAAGACAGATAAGCTGTGTGAACTGTAACTGTGTGTACCTGTTGATATAAAGACAGATAAGCCGTGTGAACTGTTATTGTGTGCACCTGTTGATATAAAGACAGATAAGCCGTGTGAACTGTTACTGTGTGTACCTGTAGATATAAAGACAGATAAGCCGTGTGAACTGTTACTGTGTGTACCTGTAGATATAAAGACAGATAAGCCGTGTGAACTGTAACTGTGTGTACCTGAAGATAAAAAGACAGATAAGCCGTGTGAACTGATACTGTAAGTACCTGTAGATATAAAGACAGATAAGCTGTGTGAACTGTTACTGTGCGTACCTGTAGATTTAAAGATAGATAAGCCGTGTGAACTGTTACTGTGTGTACCTGTGGATATAAAGACAGATAAGCCGTGTGAACTGTTACTGTGTGTACCTGTTGATATAAAGACAGATAAGCCGTGTGAACTGTTATTGTGTGTACATGTAGATATAAGAACAGGCAAGCCGTGTGAACTGTTACTGTGCGTACCTGTGGATTTAAAGACAGATAAGCCGTGTGAAATTACTGTGTGTACCTGTAGATATAAAGACAGATAAGCTGTGTGAACTGTTACAGTGTGTACCTGTAGATATAAAGACAGATAAGCCGTGTGAACTGTTACTGTGTGTACCTATAGATATAAAGACAGATAAACAATGTGAACTGTTACTGTGTGTACCTGTAGATAAAAAGACAGATAAGCCGTGAGAACTGTAACTGTGTGTACCTGTAGATATGAAGACAGATAAGCCGTATGAACTGTTACTGTGTGTACCTGTAGATATAAAGACAGATAAGCCGTATGAACTGTTACTGTGTGCACCTGTAGATATAAAGACAGATAAGCCGTATGAACTGTTACTGTGTGCACCTGTAGATATAAAGACAGATAAGCCGTATGAACTGTTACTCTGTGTACCTGTAGATATACAGACAGATAAGCCGTATGAACTGATACTGTGTGTACCTTTAGATATAAAGACAGATAAGCCGTATGAACTGATACTGTGAGTACCTGTAGATATAAAGACAGATAGGCGTATGAACTGTTACTGTGTGTACCTGTAGATATAAAGACAGATAAGCCGTGTGAACTGTTACTGTGTGCACCTGTAGATATAAAGACAGATAAGCCGTGTGAACTGTTTCTGTGTGTACCTGTAGATATAAAGATAGATAAGCCATGTGAACTGTTACTCTGTGTACCTGTAGATATAAAGACAGATAAGCCGTGTCAACTGTTTCTGTGTGTACCTGTAGATATAAAGACAGATAAGCCGTGTGAACTGTTACTCTGTGTACCTGTAGATATAAAGACAGATAAGCCGTATGAACTGTTACTGTGTGTACCTGTAGATATAAAGACAGATAAGCCGTATGAACTGATACTGTGAGTACCTGTAGATATAAAGACAGATAAGCCGTATGAAATGATGCTTTGAGTACCTGTAGATATAAAGACAGATAAGCCGTGTGAACTGTTACTGTGTGTACCTGTAGATATAAAGACAGATAAGCCGTGTGAACTGTTACTGTGTGCACCTGTAGATATAAAGACAGATAAGCCGTATGAACTGTTACTGTGTGCACCTGTAGATATAAAGACAGATAAGCCGTATGAACTGTTACTGTGTGTACCTGTAGATATAAAGACAGATAAGCCGTGTGAAATGTTACTGTGTGTACCTGTAGATATAATGACAGATAAGCCGTGTGACCTGTTACTCTGTGTACCTGTAGATATAGACAGATAAGCCGTGTGAACTGTTACTGTGTGTACCTGAAGATAAAAAGACAGATAAGCCGTGTGAACTGATACTGTGAGTACCTGTAGATATAAAGACAGATAAGCCGTGTGAACTGTTACTGTGTGTACCTGTAGATATAAAGACAGATAAGCCGTATGAACTGTTACTGTGTGCACCTGTAGATATAAAGACAGATAAGCCGTATCAACTGTTACTGTGTGTACCTGTAGATTTAAAGACAGATAAGCCGTATGAACTGTTACTGTGTGTACCTGTAGATTTAAAGACAGATAAGCTGTGTGAACTGTTACTGTGTGTACCTGTAGATATAAAGACAGATAATCTGTGTGAACTGTTACTGTGTATACCTGTAGATATAAAGACAGATAAGCCGTGTGAACTGTTACTGTGTGTACCTGTTGATATAAAGACAGATAAGCTGTGTGAACTGTTACTGTGTGTACCTGTTGATATAAAGACAGATAAGCTGTGTGAACTGTAACTGTGTGTACCTGTTGATATAAAGACAGATAAGCCGTGTGAACTGTTATTGTGTGCACCTGTTGATATAAAGACAGATAAGCCGTGTGAACTGTTACTGTGTGTACCTGTAGATATAAAGACAGATAAGCCGTGTGAACTGTTACTGTGTGTACCTGTAGATATAATGACAGATAAGCCGTGTGACCTGTTACTCTGTGTACCAGTAGATATAAAGACAGATAAGCCGTGTGAACTGTAACTGTGTGTACCTGAAGATAAAAAGACAGATAAGCCGTGTGAACTGATACTGTAAGTACCTGTAGATATAAAGACAGATAAGCTGTGTGAACTGTTACTGTGCGTACCTGTAGATTTAAAAATAGATAAGCCGTGTGAACTGTTACTGTGTGTACCTGTGGATATAAAGACAGATAAGCCGTGTGAACTGTTACTGTGTGTACCTGTTGATATAAAGACAGATAAGCCGTGTGAACTGTTATTGTGTGTACATGTAGATATAAGAACAGGCAAGCCGTGTGAACTGTTACTGTGCGTACCTGTGGATTTAAAGACAGATAAGCCGTGTGAAATTACTGTGTGTACCTGTAGATATAAAGACAGATAAGCTGTGTGAACTGTTACAGTGTGTACCTGTAGATATAAAGACAGATAAGCCGTGTGAACTGTTACTGTGTGTACCTGTAGATATAAAGACAGATAAACAATGTGAACTGTTACTGTGTGTACCTGTAGATAAAAAAGACAGATAAGCCGTGAGAACTGTAACTGTGTGTACCTGTAGATATGAAGACAGATAAGCCGTATGAACTGTTACTGTGTGTACCTGTAGATATAAAGACAGATAAGCCGTATGAACTGTTACTGTGTGCACCTGTAGATATAAAGACAGATAAGCCGTATGAACTGTTACTGTGTGTACCTGTAGATATAAAGACAGATAAGCCGTATGAACTGATACTGTGAGTACCTGTAGATATAAAGACAGATAAGCCGTATGAAATGATGCTTTGAGTACCTGTAGATATAAAGACAGATAAGCCGTGTGAACTGTTACTGTGTGTACCTGTAGATATAAAGACAGATAAGCCGTGTGAACTGTTACTGTGTGCACCTGTAGATATAAAGACAGATAAGCCGTATGAACTGTTACTGTGTGCACCTGTAGATATAAAGACAGATAAGCCGTATGAACTGTTACTGTGTGTACCTGTAGATATAAAGACAGATAAGCCGTGTGAAATGTTACTGTGTGTACCTGTAGATATAATGACAGATAAGCCGTGTGACCTGTTACTCTGTGTACCTGTAGATATAGACAGATAAGCCGTGTGAACTGTTACTGTGTGTACCTGAAGATAAAAAGACAGATAAGCCGTGTGAACTGATACTGTGAGTACCTGTAGATATAAAGACAGATAAGCCGTGTGAACTGTTACTGTGTGTACCTGTAGATATAAAGACAGATAAGCCGTATGAACTGTTACTGTGTGCACCTGTAGATATAAAGACAGATAAGCCGTATCAACTGTTACTGTGTGTACCTGTAGATTTAAAGACAGATAAGCCGTATGAACTGTTACTGTGTGTACCTGTAGATTTAAAGACAGATAAGCTGTGTGAACTGTTACTGTGTGTACCTGTAGATATAAAGACAGATAATCTGTGTGAACTGTTACTGTGTATACCTGTAGATATAAAGACAGATAAGCCGTGTGAACTGTTACTGTGTGTACCTGTTGATATAAAGACAGATAAGCTGTGTGAACTGTTACTGTGTGTACCTGTTGATATAAAGACAGATAAGCTGTGTGAACTGTAACTGTGTGTACCTGTTGATATAAAGACAGATAAGCCGTGTGAACTGTTATTGTGTGCACCTGTTGATATAAAGACAGATAAGCCGTGTGAACTGTTACTGTGTGTACCTGTAGATATAAAGACAGATAAGCCGTGTGAACTGTTACTGTGTGTACCTGTAGATATAATGACAGATAAGCCGTGTGACCTGTTACTCTGTGTACCAGTAGATATAAAGACAGATAAGCCGTGTGAACTGTAACTGTGTGTACCTGAAGATAAAAAGACAGATAAGCCGTGTGAACTGATACTGTAAGTACCTGTAGATATAAAGACAGATAAGCTGTGTGAACTGTTACTGTGCGTACCTGTAGATTTAAAAATAGATAAGCCGTGTGAACTGTTACTGTGTGTACCTGTGGATATAAAGACAGATAAGCCGTGTGAACTGTTACTGTGTGTACCTGTTGATATAAAGACAGATAAGCCGTGTGAACTGTTATTGTGTGTACATGTAGATATAAGAACAGGCAAGCCGTGTGAACTGTTACTGTGCGTACCTGTGGATTTAAAGACAGATAAGCCGTGTGAAATTACTGTGTGTACCTGTAGATATAAAGACAGATAAGCTGTGTGAACTGTTACAGTGTGTACCTGTAGATATAAAGACAGATAAGCCGTGTGAACTGTTACTGTGTGTACCTGTAGATATAAAGACAGATAAACAATGTGAACTGTTACTGTGTGTACCTGTAGATAAAAAAGACAGATAAGCCGTGAGAACTGTAACTGTGTGTACCTGTAGATATGAAGACAGATAAGCCGTATGAACTGTTACTGTGTGTACCTGTAGATATAAAGACAGATAAGCCGTATGAACTGTTACTGTGTGCACCTGTAGATATAAAGACAGATAAGCCGTATGAACTGTTACTGTGTTTACCTGTAAATATAATGACAGACAAGCCGTATGAACTGTTACTGTGTGCACCTGTAGATATAAAGACAGATAAGCCGTATGAACTGTTACTGTATGCACCTGTAGATATAAAGACAGATAAGCCGTATGAACTGTTACTCTGTGTACCTGTAGATATACAGACAGATAAGCCGTATGAACTGATACTGTGTGTACCTGTAGATATAAAGACAGATAAGCCGTATGAACTGATACTGTGAGTACCTGTAGATATAAAGACAGATAGGCGTATGAACTGTTACTGTGTGTACCTGTAGATATAAAGACAGATAAGCCGTATGAACTGTTACTGTGTGCACCTGTAGATATAAAGACAGATAAGCCGTGTGAACTGTTTCTGTGTGTACCTGTAGATATAAAGACAGATAAGCCATGTGAACTGTTACTCTGTGTACCTGTAGATATAAAGACAGATAAGCCGTGTCAACTGTTTCTGTGTGTACCTGTAGATATAAAGACAGATAAGCCGTGTGAACTGTTACTCTGTGTACCTGTAGATATAAAGACAGATAAGCCGTATGAACTGTTACTCTGTGTACCTGTAGATATAAAGACAGATAAGCCGTATGAACTGATACTGTGAGTACCTGTAGATATAAAGACAGATAAGCCGTATGAAATGATGCTTTGAGTACCTGTAGATATAAAGACAGATAAGCCGTGTGAACTGTTACTGTGAGTACCTGTAGATATAAAGACAGATAAGCCGTGTGAACTGTTACTGTGTGTACCTGTAGATATAATGACAGATAAGCCGTGTGACCTGTTACTCTGTGTACCTGTAGATATAAAGACAGATAAGCCGTGTGAACTGTTACTGTGCGTACCTGTAGATATAATGACAGATAAGCCGTGTGACCTGTTACTCTGTGTACCTGTAGATATAAAGACAGATAAGCCGTGTCAACTGTTTCTGTGTGTACCTGTAGATATAAAGACAGATAATCTGTGTGAACTGTTACTGTGTATACCTGTAGATATAAAGACAGATAAGCCGTGTGAACTGTTACTGTGTGTACCTGTTGATATAAAGACAGATAAGCTGTGTGAACTGTTACTGTGTGTACCTGTTGATATAAAGACAGATAAGCTGTGTGAACTGTAACTGTGTGTACCTGTTGATATAAAGACAGATAAGCCGTGTGAACTGTTATTGTGTGCACCTGTTGATATAAAGACAGATAAGCCGTGTGAACTGTTACTGTGTGTACCTGTAGATATAAAGACAGATAAGCCGTGTGAACTGTTACTGTGTGTACCTGTAGATATAATGACAGATAAGCCGTGTGACCTGTTACTCTGTGTACCAGTAGATATAAAGACAGATAAGCCGTGTGAACTGTAACTGTGTGTACCTGAAGATAAAAAGACAGATAAGCCGTGTGAACTGATACTGTAAGTACCTGTAGATATAAAGACAGATAAGCTGTGTGAACTGTTACTGTGCGTACCTGTAGATTTAAAGATAGATAAGCCGTGTGAACTGTTACTGTGTGTACCTGTAGATATAAAGACAGATAAGCCGTGTGAACTGTTTCTGTGTGTACCTGTAGATATAAAGACAGATAAGCCATGTGAACTGTTACTCTGTGTACCTGTAGATATAAAGACAGATAAGCCGTGTCAACTGTTTCTGTGTGTACCTGTAGATATAAAGACAGATAAGCCGTGTGAACTGTTACTCTGTGTACCTGTAGATATAAAGACAGATAAGCCGTATGAACTGTTACTGTGTGTACCTGTAGATATAAAGACAGATAAGCCGTATGAACTGATACTGTGAGTACCTGTAGATATAAAGACAGATAAGCCGTATGAAATGATGCTTTGAGTACCTGTAGATATAAAGACAGATAAGCCGTGTGAACTGTTACTGTGTGTACCTGTAGATATAAAGACAGATAAGCCGTGTGAACTGTTACTGTGTGCACCTGTAGATATAAAGACAGATAAGCCGTATGAACTGTTACTGTGTGCACCTGTAGATATAAAGACAGATAAGCCGTATGAACTGTTACTGTGTGTACCTGTAGATATAAAGACAGATAAGCCGTGTGAAATGTTACTGTGTGTACCTGTAGATATAATGACAGATAAGCCGTGTGACCTGTTACTCTGTGTACCTGTAGATATAGACAGATAAGCCGTGTGAACTGTTACTGTGTGTACCTGAAGATAAAAAGACAGATAAGCCGTGTGAACTGATACTGTGAGTACCTGTAGATATAAAGACAGATAAGCCGTGTGAACTGTTACTGTGTGTACCTGTAGATATAAAGACAGATAAGCCGTATGAACTGTTACTGTGTGCACCTGTAGATATAAAGACAGATAAGCCGTATCAACTGTTACTGTGTGTACCTGTAGATTTAAAGACAGATAAGCCGTATGAACTGTTACTGTGTGTACCTGTAGATTTAAAGACAGATAAGCTGTGTGAACTGTTACTGTGTGTACCTGTAGATATAAAGACAGATAATCTGTGTGAACTGTTACTGTGTATACCTGTAGATATAAAGACAGATAAGCCGTGTGAACTGTTACTGTGTGTACCTGTTGATATAAAGACAGATAAGCTGTGTGAACTGTTACTGTGTGTACCTGTTGATATAAAGACAGATAAGCTGTGTGAACTGTAACTGTGTGTACCTGTTGATATAAAGACAGATAAGCCGTGTGAACTGTTATTGTGTGCACCTGTTGATATAAAGACAGATAAGCCGTGTGAACTGTTACTGTGTGTACCTGTAGATATAAAGACAGATAAGCCGTGTGAACTGTTACTGTGTGTACCTGTAGATATAATGACAGATAAGCCGTGTGACCTGTTACTCTGTGTACCAGTAGATATAAAGACAGATAAGCCGTGTGAACTGTAACTGTGTGTACCTGAAGATAAAAAGACAGATAAGCCGTGTGAACTGATACTGTAAGTACCTGTAGATATAAAGACAGATAAGCTGTGTGAACTGTTACTGTGCGTACCTGTAGATTTAAAAATAGATAAGCCGTGTGAACTGTTACTGTGTGTACCTGTGGATATAAAGACAGATAAGCCGTGTGAACTGTTACTGTGTGTACCTGTTGATATAAAGACAGATAAGCCGTGTGAACTGTTATTGTGTGTACATGTAGATATAAGAACAGGCAAGCCGTGTGAACTGTTACTGTGCGTACCTGTGGATTTAAAGACAGATAAGCCGTGTGAAATTACTGTGTGTACCTGTAGATATAAAGACAGATAAGCTGTGTGAACTGTTACAGTGTGTACCTGTAGATATAAAGACAGATAAGCCGTGTGAACTGTTACTGTGTGTACCTGTAGATATAAAGACAGATAAACAATGTGAACTGTTACTGTGTGTACCTGTAGATAAAAAGACAGATAAGCCGTGAGAACTGTAACTGTGTGTACCTGTAGATATGAAGACAGATAAGCCGTATGAACTGTTACTGTGTGTACCTGTAGATATAAAGACAGATAAGCCGTGTGAACTGTTACTGTGTGCACCTGTAGATATAAAGACAGATAAGCCGTATGAACTGTTACTGTGTGTACCTGTAAATATAATGACAGACAAGCCGTATGAACTGTTACTGTGTGCACCTGTAGATATAAAGACAGATAAGCCGTATGAACTGTTACTGTGTGCACCTGTAGATATAAAGACAGATAAGCCGTATGAACTGTTACTCTGTGTACCTGTAGATATACAGACAGATAAGCCGTATGAACTGATACTGTGTGTACCTGTAGATATAAAGACAGATAAGCCGTATGAACTGATACTGTGAGTACCTGTAGATATAAAGACAGATAGGCGTATGAACTGTTACTGTGTGTACCTGTAGATATAAAGACAGATAAGCCGTATGAACTGTTACTGTGTGCACCTGTAGATATAAAGACAGATAAGCCGTGTGAACTGTTTCTGTGTGTACCTGTAGATATAAAGACAGATAAGCCATGTGAACTGTTACTCTGTGTACCTGTAGATATAAAGACAGATAAGCCGTGTCAACTGTTTCTGTGTGTACCTGTAGATATAAAGACAGATAAGCCGTGTGAACTGTTACTCTGTGTACCTGTAGATATAAAGACAGATAAGCCGTGTGAACTGTTACTGTGTGTACCTGTAGATATAAAGACAGATAAGCCGTATGAACTGATACTGTGAGTACCTGTAGATATAAAGACAGATAAGCCGTATGAAATGATGCTTTGAGTACCTGTAGATATAAAGACAGATAAGCCGTGTGAACTGTTACTGTGAGTACCTGTAGATATAAAGACAGATAAGCCGTGTGAACTGTTACTGTGTGTACCTGTAGATATAATGACAGATAAGCCGTGTGACCTGTTACTGTGTGTACCTGTAGATATAAAGACAGATAAGCCGTGTGAACTGTTACTGTGTGTACCTGTATATATAAAGACAGATAAGCCGTGTGAACTGTTACTGTGAGTACCTGTAGATATAAAGACAGATAAGCCGTGTGAACTGTTACTGTGTGTACCTGTAGATATAAAGACAGATAAGCCGTGTGAACTGTTACTGTGTGTACCTGTAGATATCAAGACAGATAAGCCATGTGAACTGTTACTGTTTGTACCTGTAGATATAAAGACAGATAAGCTGTGTGAACTGTTACTGTGTGTACCTGTAGATATAAAGACAGATAAGCCGTGTGAACTGTTACTGTGTGTACCTGTAGATATAAAGCCATATATAAGTCGTGTGAACTGTTACTGTGTGTACTTTTAGATATAAAGACAGATAAGCTGTGTGAACTGTTACTGTGTGTACCTGTAGATATAAAGACAGATAAGCCGTGTGATCAGTTACTGTGTGTACCTGTAGATATAAAGACAGATAAGCCGTGTGAACTGTAAATGTGTGTACCTGTAGATATAAAGACAGATAAGCTGTGTGAACTGTAACGGTGTGTACCTGTAGATATAAAGACAAATAAGCTGTGTGAACTGTTACTGTGTGTACCTGTAGATATAAAGACAGATAAGCTGTGTGAACTGTTACTGTGTGTACCTGTAGATATAAAGACAGATAAGCTGTGTGAACTGTAACGGTGTGTACCTGTAGATATAAAGACAGATAAGCTGTGTGAACTGTTACTGTGTGTACCTGTAGATATAAAGACAGATAAGCTGTGTGAACTGTTACTGTGTGTACCTGTAGATATAAAGACAGAAAAGCCGTGTGAACTGTAACTGTGTATACCTGTAGATATAAAAACAGATAAGCTGTGTGAACTGTAACGGTGTGTACCTGTAGATATAAAGACAAATAAGCTGTGTGAACTGTTACTGTGTGTACCTGTAGATATAAAGACAGATAAACAATGTGAACTGTTACTGTGTGTACCTGTAGATATAAAGACATATAAGCTGTGTGAACTGTTACTGTGTGTACCTGCAGAAATAAAGACAGATAATCTGTGTGAACTGTTACTGTGTGTACCTGTAGATATAAAGACAGATAAGCCGTGTGAACTGTTACTGTGTGTACCTGTAGATATAAAGACAAATAAGCTGTGTGAACTGTTACTGTGTGTAACTGTAGATATAAAGACAGATAAACAATGTGAACTGTTACTGTGTGTACCTGTAGATATAAAGACATATAAGCTGTGTGAACTGTTACTGTGTGTACCTGCAGAAATAAAGACAGATAATCTGTGTGAACTGTTACTGTGTGTACCTGTAGATATAAAGACAGATAAGCTGTGTGAACTGTTACTGTGTGTTCCTGTAGATATAAAGACAGATAAGCCGTGTGAACTGTTACTGTGTGTACCTGTAGATATAAGACAGATAAGCCATGTGAACTGTTACTGTTTGTACCTGTAGATATAAAGACAGATGAGCTGTGTGAACTGTTACTGTGTGTACCTGTAGATATAAAGACAGATAAGCTGTGTGAACTGTTACTGTGTGTACCTGTAGATATAAAGACAGATAAGCTGTGTGAACTGTTACTGTCTGTACCATTGGATATAAGACAGATAAGCTGTGTGAACTGTTACTGTGTGTACCTGTAGATATAAAGACAGATAATCTGTGTGAACTGTTACTGTGTGAACCTGTAGATATAATAACAGATAAGCCGTGTGAACAGTTACTGTGTGTACCGGCAGATATAAAGCCATATATAAGTCGTGTAAACTGTAACTTTGTGTACCTGTAGATATAAAGGCAGATAAGCTGTGTAAACTGTTTCTGTGTGTACCTGTAGATATAAGACAGATAAGATGTGTGAACTGTTACTGTGTGTACCTGTCGATATAAAGACAGATAATCTGTGTGAACTGTTACTGTGTGAACCTCTAGATATAATAACAGATAAGCCGTGTGAACTGTTACTGTGTGTACCTGTAGATATAAAGCCATATATAAGTCGTGTGAACTGTTACTGTGTGTACCTGTAGATATAAAGACAGATAAGCTGTGTGTACTGTTACTGTGTGTACCTGTAGATATAAAGACAGATAAGCCGTGTGAACTGTTACTGTGTGTACCTGTAGATATAAAGACAGATAAGGCATGTGAACTGTTACTGTTTGTACCTGTAGATATAAAGACAGATGAGCTGTGGGAACTGTTACTGTGTGTACCTGTAGATATAAAGACAGATAAGCCGTCTGAACTGTTACTGTGTGTACCTGTAGATATAAAGCCATATATAAGTCGTGTGAACTGTTACTGTGTGTACCTGAAGATAAAAAGACAGATAAGCCGTGTGAACTGATACTGTAAGTACCTGTAGATATAAAGACAGATAAGCTGTGTGAACTGTTACTGTGCGTACCTGTAGATTTAAAGATAGATAAGCCGTGTGAACTGTTACTGTGTGTACCTGTGGATATAAAGACAGATAAGCCGTGTGAACTGTTACTGTGTGTACCTGTTGATATAAAGACAGATAAGCCGTGTGAACTGTTATTGTGTGTACATGTAGATATAAGAACAGGCAAGCCGTGTGAACTGTTACTGTGCGTACCTGTGGATTTAAAGACAGATAAGCCGTGTGAAATTACTGTGTGTACCTGTAGATATAAAGGCAGATAAGCTGTGTGAACTGTTACAGTGTGTACCTGTAGATATAAAGACATATAAACAATGTGAACTGTTACTGTGTGTACCTGTAGATATAAAGACAGATAGGCCGTGTGAACCGTTACTGTGTGTACCTGTAGATATAAAGACAGATAAGCTGTGTGAACTGTTACTGTGTGTACCTGTAGATATAAAGACAGATAAGCCGTGTGAACTGTTACTGTGTGTACCTGTAGATATAAAGACAGATAAGCTGTGTGAACTGTTACTGTGTGTACTTGTAGATATAAAGACAGATAAGCCGTGTGAACTGTTACTGTGTGTACCTGTAGATATAAAGACAGATAAGCTGTGTGAACTGTTACTGTGTGTACCTGTAGATATAAAGACAGATAAGCCGTGTGAACTGTTACTGTGAGTACCTGTAGATATAAAGACAGATTATCTGTGTGAACTGTTACTGTGTGTACCTGTAGATATAAAGACAGATAAGCCGTGTGAACTGTTACTATGTGTACCTGTAGATAAAAAGACAGATATGCCGTGTGAACTGTTACTGTGTGTACCTGTAGATATAAAGACAGATAAGCCGTGTGAACTGTTACTGTGTGTACCTGTAGATATAAAGACAGATAAGCCGTGTGAACTGTTACTGTGTGTACCTGTAGATATAAAGACAGATAAGCTGTGTGAACTGTTACTGTGTGTACCTGTAGATATAAAGACAGATAAGCCGTGTGAACTGTTACTGTGAGTACCTGTAGATATAAAGACAGATAAGCCGTGTGAACTGTTACTGTGAGTACCTGTAGATATAAAGACATATATCAGCCGTGTGAACTGTTACTGTGTGTACCTGTAGATATAAAGACAGATAAGCCGTGTGAACTGTTACTGTGTGTACCTGTAGATATAAAGACAGATAAGCTGTGTGAACTGTTACTGTGTGTACCTGTAGATATAAAGACAGATAAGCCGTGTGAACTGTTACTGTGAGTACCTGTAGATATAAAGACAGATAAGCTGTGTGAACTGTTACTGTGTGTACCTGTAGATATAAAGACAGATAAGCCGTGTGAACTGTTACTGTGAGTACCTGTAGATATAAAGACAGATAAGCTGTGTGAACTGTTACTGTGTGTACCTGTGGAAATAAAGACAGATAGGCCGTGTGAACTGTTACTGTGTGTACCTGTAGAAATAAAGACAGATAAGCCGTGTGAACTGTTACTGTGAGTACCTGTAGATATAAAGACAGATAAGCTGTGTGAACTGTTACTGTGTGTACCTGAAGATATAAAGACAGATAAGCCGTATGAACTGATACTGTGAGTACCTGTAGATATAAAGACAGATAAGCCGTATGAACTGATGCTGTGAGTACCTGTAGATATAAAGACAGATAAACAATGTGAACTGTTACTGTGTGTACCTGTAGAAATAAAGACATATAAGCCGTGTGAACTGTTACTGTGTGTACCTGTAGAAATAAAGACAGATAAGCCGTGTGAACTGTTACTGTGAGTACCTGTAGATATAAAGACAGATAAGCTGTGTGAACTGTTACTGTGTGTACCTGAAGATATAAAGACAGATAAGCCGTATGAACTGATACTGTGAGTACCTGTAGATATAAAGACAGATAAGCCGTATGAACTGATGCTGTTAGTACCTGTAGATATAAAGACAGATAAGCCGTGTGAACTGTTACTGTGTGTACCTGTAGATATAAAGACAGATAAGCCGTGTGAACTGATACTGTGAGTACCTGTAGATATAAAGACAGATAAGCTGTGTGAACTGTTACTGTGTGTACCTGTAGATATAAAGACAGATAAGCCGTTTGAACTGTTACTGTGAGTACCTGTAGAAATAAAGTCAGTTTAGCCGTGTGAAGTTACTGTGTGTACCTGTAGATATAAAGACAGATAAGCCGTGTGATCTGTTACTGTGTGTACCTGTAGATATAAAGACAGATAAGCCGTGTGAACTGTTACTGTGTGTACATGTAGATATAAAGATCGATAGGCCGTATGAACTGATACTGTGTGTACCTGTAGATTTAAAGACAGATAAGCCGTGTGAACTGTTACTGTGTGTACCTGTAGATATACAGACAGATAAGCCGTGTGACCTGTTACTCTGTGTACCTGTAGATATAAAGACAGATAAGCCGTGTGAACTGTTACTGTGTACCTGTAGATATAAAGACAGATAAGCCGTGTGAACTGTTACTGTGTGTACATGTAGATATAAAGATCGATAGGCCGTATGAACTGATACTGTATGTACCTGTAGATTTAAAGACAGATAAGCCGTGTGAAATTACTGTGTGCACCTGTAGATATAAAGGCAGATAAGCCGTGTAAACTGTTACTGTGTGTACCTGTAGATATAATGACAGATAAGCCGTATGAACTGTTACTGTGTGAACCTATAAAGACAGGTAGGCCGAATGAACTGTTAATGTGTGTACCTGTAGATATAAAGACAGATAAGCCGTATGAACTGTTACTGTGTGCACCTGTAGATATAAAGACAGATAAGCCGTATGAACTGTTACTGTGTGTATCTGTAGATATAAAGACAGATAAGCCGTATGAACTGATACTGTGAGTACCTGTAGATATAAAGACAGATAAGCCGGATGAACTGATGCTGTGAGTACCTGTAGATATAAAGACAGATAAGCCGTGTGAACTGTTACTGTGTGTACCTGTAGATATAAAGACATATAAGCCGGATGAACTGATGCTGTGAGTACCTGTAGATATAAAGACGGATAAGCCGTGTGAACTGTTACTGTGTGTACCTGTAGATATAAAGATCGATAGGCCGTATGAACTGATACTGTGTGTACCTGTAGATTTAAAGACAGATAAGCCGTGTGAACTGTTACTGTGTGTACCTGTAGATATAAAGACAGATAAGCCGTGTGAACTGTACTGTGTGTACCTGTAGATATAAAGACAGATAAGCCGTGTGAACTGTTACTGTGTACCTATAGATATAAAGACAGATAAGCCGTGTGAACTGTTACTGTGTGTACATGTAGATATAAGAACAGGCAAGCCGGGTGAACTGTTACTGTGCGTAACTGTGGATTTAAAGACTGATAAGCCGTGTGAAATTACTGTGTGCACCTGTAGATATAAAGGCAGATAAGCCGTGTAAACTGTTACTGTGTGTACCTGTAGATATAAAGACAGATAAGCCGTATGAACTGTTACTGTGTGTACCTGTAGATATAAAGACAGATAAGCCGTATGAACTGTTACTGTGTGAACCTATAAAGACAGATAGGCCGAATGAACTGTTACTGTGTGTACCTGTAGATATAAAGACAGATAAGCCGTATGAACTGTTACTGTGTGCACCTGTAGATATAAAGACAGATAAGCCGTATGAACTGTTACTGTGTGTATCTGTAGATATAAAGACAGATAAGCCGTATGAACTGATACTGTGAGTACCTGTAGATATAAAGACAGATAAGCCGGATGAACTGATGCTGTGAGTACCTGTAGATATAAAGACAGATAAGCCGTGTGAACTGTTACTGTGTGTACCTGTAGATATAAAGACAGATAAGGCGTGTGAACTGTTACTGTGTGTACCTGTAGATATAAAGACAGATAAGCCGTGTGAACTGTTACTGTGTGTACCTGAAGATATAAAGACAGATAAGCCGTGTGAACTGATACTGTGAGTACCTGTAGATATAAAGACAGATAAGCCGTGTGAACTGTTACTGTGTGTACCTGTAGATATAAAGACAGATAAGCCGTATGAACTGTTACTGTGTGCACCTGTAGATATAAAGACAGATAAGCTGTGTGAACTGTTACTGTGTGTACCTGTCGATATAAAGACAGATAAGCCGTGTGAACTGTTTCTGTGTGTACCTGTAGATATAAAGACAGATAAGCTGTGTGAACTGTTACTGTGTGTACCTGTTGATATAAAGACAGATAAGCCGTGTGAACTGTTATTGTGTGTACCTGTTGATATAAAGACAGATAAGCCGTGTGAACTGTTATTGTGTGTACATGTAGATATAAGAACAGGCAAGCCGTGTGAACTGTTACTGTGCGTACCTGTGGATTTAAAGACAGATAAGCCGTGTGAAATTACTGTGTGTACCTGTAGATATAAAGACAGATAAGCCGTGTGAACTGTTACTGTGTGTACCTGTAGATATAAAGACAGATAAGCTGTGTGAACTGTTACTGTGTGTACCTGTAGATATAAAGACAGATAAACAATGTGAACTGTTACTGTGTGTACCTGTAGATAAAAAGACAGATAAGCCGTGAGAACTGTAACTGTGTGTACCTGTAGATATAAAGACAGATAAGCCGTATGAACTGTTACTGTGTGTACCTGTAGATATAAAGACAGATAAGCCGTATGAACTGTTACTGTGTGCACCTGTAGATATAAAGACAGATAAGCCGTGTGAACTGTTACTGTGTGTACCTGTAGATATAATAACAGATAAGCCGTGTGACCTGTTACTCTGTGTACCTGTAGATATAAAGACAGATAAGCCGTGTGAACTGTTACTGTGTGTACCTGAAGATAAAAATACAGATAAGCCGTGTGAACTGATACTGTGTGTACCTGTAGATATAAAGACAGATAAGCCGTGTGAACTGTTACTGTGTGTACCTGTAGATATAAAGACAGATAAGCCGTGTGAACTGTTACTGTGTGTACCTGTAGATATAATGACAGATAAGCCGTGTGACCTGTTACTGTGTGTACCTGTAGATATAAAGACAGATAAGCCGTATGAACTGTTACTCTGTGTACCTGTAGATATAAAGACAGATAAGCCGTGTGAACTGTTACTGTGTGTACCTGTAGATATAAAGACAGATAAGCCGTATGAACTGTTACTGTGTGCACCTGTAGATATAAAGACAGATAAGCCGTATGAACTGTTACTGTGTGTACCTGTAGATATAAAGACAGATATGCCGTGTGAACTGTTACTGTGTGTACCTGTAGATATAATGACAGATAAGCCGTGTGACCTGTTACTCTGTGTACCTGTAGATATAGACAGATAAGCCGTGTGAACTGTTACTGTGTGTACCTGAAGATAAAAAGACAGATAAGCCGTGTGAACTGATACTGTGAGTACCTGTAGATATAAAGACAGATAAGCCGTGTGAACTGTTACCGTGTGTACCTGTAGATATAAAGACTGATAACCGTATGAACTGTTACTGTGTGCACCTGTAGATATAAAGACAGATAAGCCGTATCAACTGTTACTGTGTGTACCTGTAGATTTAAAGACAGATAAGCCGTATGAACTGTTACTGTGTGTACCTGTAGATTTAAAGACAGATAAGCTGTGTGAACTGTTACTGTGTGTACCTGTAGATATAAAGACAGATAATCTGTGTGAACTGTTACTGTGTATACCTGTAGATATAAAGACAGATAAGCCGTGTGAACTGTTACTGTGTGTACCTGTTGATATAAAGACAGATAAGCTGTGTGAACTGTTACTGTGTGTACCTGTTGATATAAAGACAGATAATCTGTGTGAACTGTAACTGTGTGTACCTGTTGATATAAAGACAGATAAGCCGTGTGAACTGTTATTGTGTGTACCTGTTGATATAAAGACAGATAAGCCGTGTGAACTGTTACTGTGTGTACCTGTATATATAAAGACAGATAAGCCGTGTGAACTGTTACTGTGTGTACCTGTAGATATAAAGACAGATAAGCCGTGTGAACTGTTACTGTGTGTACCTGTAGATATAATGACAGATAAGCCGTGTGACCTGTTACTGTGTGTACCTGTAGATATAAAGACAGATAAGCCGTGTAAACTGTTACTGTGTGTACCTGTAGATATAATGTTAGATAAGCCGTGTGAACAGTTACTGTGTGTACCTGTAGATATAAAGACAGATAAGCCGTATGAACTGTTACTGTGTGTACCTGTAGATATAAAGACAGATAAGCCGTATGCACTGTTACTGTGTGTACCTGTAGATATAAAGACAGATAAGCCGTGTGAAATGTTACTGTGTGTACCTGTAGATATAATGACAGATAAGCCGTGTGACCTGTTACTCTGTGTACCTGTAGATATAGACAGATAAGCCGTGTGAACTTTTACTGTGTGTACCTGTAGATAAAAAGACAGATAAGCCGTGTGAACTGTTACTGTGAGTACCTGTAGATATAAAGACAGATAAGCCGTGTGAACTGTTACTGTGTGTACCTGTAGATATAAAGACAGATAAGCCGTATGAACTGTTACTGTGTGCACCTGTAGATATAAAGACAGATAAGCCGTATCAACTGTTACTGTGTGTACCTGTAGATTTAAAGACAGATGAGCCGTATGAACTGTTACTGTGTGTACCTGTAGATTTAAAGACAGATAAGCTGTGTGAACTGTTACTGTGTGTACCTGTAGATATAAAGACAGATAATCTGTGTGAACTGTTACTGTGTATACCTGTAGATATAAAGACAGATAAGCCGTGTGAACTGTTACTGTGTGTACCTGTTGATATAAAGACAGATAAGCTGTGTGAACTGTTACTGTGTGTACCTGTTGATATAAAGACAGATAAGCTGTGTGAACTGTAACTGTGTGTACCTGTTGATATAAAGACAGATAAGCCGTGTGAACTGTTACTGTGTGTACCTGTAGATATAAAGACAGATAAGCTGTGTGAACTGTTATTGTGTGTACCTGTTGATATAAAGACAGATAAGCCGTGAGAACTGTTACTGTGTGTACCTGTAGATATAAAGACAGATAAGCCGTGTGAACTGTTACTGTGTGTACCTGTAGATATAATGACAGATAAGCCGTGTGACCTGTTACTCTGTGTACCTGTAGATATAAAGACAGATAAGCCGTATGAACTGTAACTGTGTGTACCTGTAGATAAAAAGACAGATAAGCCGTGTGAACTGATACTGTAAGTACCTGTAGATATAAAGACAGATAAGCTGTGTGAACTGTTACTGTGCGTACCTGTAGATTTAAAGATAGATAAGCCGTGTGAACTGTTACTGTGTGTACCTGTGGATATAAAGACAGATAAGCCGTGTGAACTGTTACTGTGTGTACCTGTAGATATAAAGACAGATAAGCTGTGTGAACTGTTACTGTGTGTACCTGTAGATATAAAGACAGATAAGCCGTGTGAACTGTTACTGTGAGTACCTGTAGATATAAAGACAGATAAGCCGTGTGAACTGTTACTGTGAGTACCTGTAGATATAAAGCCATATATCAGCCGTGTGAACTGTTACTGTGTGTACCTGTAGATATAAAGACAGATAAGCCGTGTGAACTGTTACTGTGTGTACCTGTAGATATAAAGACAGATAAGCTGTGTGAACTGTTACTGTGTGTACCTGTAGATATAAAGACAGATAAGCCGTGTGAACTGTTACTGTGAGTACCTGTAGATATAAAGACAGATAAGCTGTGTGAACTGTTACTGTGTGTACCTGTAGATATAAAGACAGATAAGCCGTGTGAACTGTTACTGTGAGTACCTGTAGATATAAAGACAGATAAGCTGTGTGAACTGTTACTGTGTGTACCTGTGGAAATAAAGACAGATAGGCCGTGTGAACTGTTACTGTGTGTACCTGTAGAAATAAAGACAGATAAGCCGTGTGAACTGTTACTGTGAGTACCTGTAGATATAAAGACAGATAAGCTGTGTGAACTGTTACTGTGTGTACCTGAAGATATAAAGACAGATAAGCCGTATGAACTGATACTGTGAGTACCTGTAGATATAAAGACAGATAAGCCGTATGAACTGATGCTGTGAGTACCTGTAGATATAAAGACAGATAAACAATGTGAACTGTTACTGTGTGTACCTGTAGAAATAAAGACATATAAGCCGTGTGAACTGTTACTGTGTGTACCTGTAGAAATAAAGACAGATAAGCCGTGTGAACTGTTACTGTGAGTACCTGTAGATATAAAGACAGATAAGCTGTGTGAACTGTTACTGTGTGTACCTGAAGATATAAAGACAGATAAGCCGTATGAACTGATACTGTGAGTACCTGTAGATATAAAGACAGATAAGCCGTATGAACTGATGCTGTTAGTACCTGTAGATATAAAGACAGATAAGCCGTGTGAACTGTTACTGTGTGTACCTGTAGATATAAAGACAGATAAGCCGTGTGAACTGATACTGTGAGTACCTGTAGATATAAAGACAGATAAGCTGTGTGAACTGTTACTGTGTGTACCTGTAGATATAAAGACAGATAAGCCGTTTGAACTGTTACTGTGAGTACCTGTAGAAATAAAGTCAGTTTAGCCGTGTGAAATTACTGTGTGCACCTGTAGATATAAAGTCAGATAAGCCGTGTGAACTGTTACTGTGTGTACCTGTAGAAATAAAGACAGATAAGCCGTGTGAACTGTTACTGTGAGTACCTGTAGATATAAAGATCGATAGGCCGTATGAACTGATACTGTGTGTACCTGTAGATTTAAAGACAGATAAGCCGTGTGAACTGTTACTGTGTGTACCTGTAGATATACAGACAGATAAGCCGTGTGACCTGTTACTCTGTGTACCTGTAGATATAAAGACAGATAAGCCGTGTGAACTGTTACTGTGTACCTGTAGATATAAAGACAGATAAGCCGTGTGAACTGTTACTGTGTGTACATGTAGATATAAAGATCGATAGGCCGTATGAACTGATACTGTATGTACCTGTAGATTTAAAGACAGATAAGCCGTGTGAAATTACTGTGTGCACCTGTAGATATAAAGGCAGATAAGCCGTGTAAACTGTTACTGTGTGTACCTGTAGATATAAAGACAGATAAGCCGTATGAACTGTTACTGTGTGAACCTATAAAGACAGATAGGCCGAATGAACTGTTAATGTGTGTACCTGTAGATATAAAGACAGATAAGCCGTATGAACTGTTACTGTGTGCACCTGTAGATATAAAGACAGATAAGCCGTATGAACTGTTACTGTGTGTACCTGTAGATATAAAGACAGATAAGCCGTATGAACTGTTACTGTGTGTACCTGTAGATATAAAGACAGATAAGCCGGATGAACTGATGCTGTGAGTACCTGTAGATATAAAGACAGATAAGCCGTGTGAACTGTTACTGTGTGTACCTGTAGATATAAAGACATATAAGCCGGATGAACTGATGCTGTGAGTACCTGTAGATATAAAGACGGATAAGCCGTGTGAACTGTTACTGTGTGTACCTGTAGATATAAAGATCGATAGGCCGTATGAACTGATACTGTGTGTACCTGTAGATTTAAAGACAGATAAGCCGTGTGAACTGTTACTGTGTGTACCTGTAGATATACAGACAGATAAGCCGTGTGACCTGTACTGTGTGTACCTGTAGATATAAAGACAGATAAGCCGTGTGAACTGTTACTGTGTACCTATAGATATAAAGACAGATAAGCCGTGTGAACTGTTACTGTGTGTACATGTAGATATAAGAACAGGCAAGCCGGGTGAACTGTTACTGTGCGTAACTGTGGATTTAAAGACTGATAAGCCGTGTGAAATTACTGTGTGCACCTGTAGATATAAAGGCAGATAAGCCGTGTAAACTGTTACTGTGTGTACCTGTAGATATAAAGACAGATAAGCCGTATGAACTGTTACTGTGTGTACCTGTAGATATAAAGACAGATAAGCCGTGTGAACTGTTACTGTGTGAACCTATAAAGACAGATAGGCCGAATGAACTGTTACTGTGTGTACCTGTAGATATAAAGACAGATAAGCCGTATGAACTGTTACTGTGTGCACCTGTAGATATAAAGACAGATAAGCCGTATGAACTGTTACTGTGTGTATCTGTAGATATAAAGACAGATAAGCCGTATGAACTGATACTGTGAGTACCTGTAGATATAAAGACAGATAAGCCGGATGAACTGATGCTGTGAGTACCTGTAGATATAAAGACAGATAAGCCGTGTGAACTGTTACTGTGTGTACCTGTAGATATAAAGACAGATAAGCCATGTGAACTGTTACTGTGTGTACCTGTAGATATAAAGACAGATAAGCCGTGTGAACTGTTACTGTGTGTACCTGAAGATATAAAGACAGATAAGCCGTGTGAACTGATACTGTGAGTACCTGTAGATATAAAGACAGATAAGCCGTGTGAACTGTTACTGTTTGTACCTGTAGATATAAAGACAGATAAGCCGTATGAACTGTTACTGTGTGCACCTGTAGATATAAAGACAGATAAGCTGTGTGAACTGTTACTGTGTGTACCTGTAGATATAATGACAGATAAGCCGTGTGAACTGTTACTGTGTGTACCTGAAGATATAAAGACAGATAAGCCGTATGAACTGATACTGTGAGTACCTGTAGATATAAAGACAGATAAGCCGTATGAACTGATGCTGTGAGTACCTGTAGATATAAAGACAGATAAACAATGTGAACTGTTACTGTGTGTACCTGTAGAAATAAAGACATATAAGCCGTGTGAACTGTTACTGTGTGTACCTGTAGAAATAAAGACAGATAAGCCGTGTGAACTGTTACTGTGAGTACCTGTAGATATAAAGACAGATAAGCTGTGTGAACTGTTACTGTGTGTACCTGAAGATATAAAGACAGATAAGCCGTATGAACTGATACTGTGAGTACCTGTAGATATAAAGACAGATAAGCCGTATGAACTGATGCTGTTAGTACCTGTAGATATAAAGACAGATAAGCCGTGTGAACTGTTACTGTGTGTACCTGTAGATATAAAGACAGATAAGCCGTGTGAACTGATACTGTGAGTACCTGTAGATATAAAGACAGATAAGCTGTGTGAACTGTTAATGTGTGTACCTGTAGATATAAAGACAGATAAGCCGTATGAACTGTTACTGTGTGCACCTGTAGATATAAAGACAGATAAGCCGTATGAACTGTTACTGTGTGTACCTGTAGATATAAAGACAGATAAGCCGTATGAACTGATACTGTGTGTACCTGTAGATATAAAGACATATAAGCCGGATGAACTGATGCTGTGAGTACCTGTAGATATAAAGACGGATAAGCCGTGTGAACTGTTACTGTGTGTACCTGTAGATATAAAGATCGATAGGCCGTATGAACTGATACTGTGTGTACCTGTAGATTTAAAGACAGATAAGCCGTGTGAACTGTTACTGTGTGTACCTGTAGATATACAGACAGATAAGCCGTGTGACCTGTACTGTGTGTACCTGTAGATATAAAGACAGATAAGCCGTGTGAACTGTTACTGTGTACCTATAGATATAAAGACAGATAAGCCGTGTGAACTGTTACTGTGTGTACATGTAGATATAAGAACAGGCAAGCCGGGTGAACTGTTACTGTGCGTAACTGTGGATTTAAAGACTGATAAGCCGTGTGAAATTACTGTGTGCACCTGTAGATATAAAGGCAGATAAGCCGTGTAAACTGTTACTGTGTGTACCTGTAGATATAAAGACAGATAAGCCGTATGAACTGTTACTGTGTGTACCTGTAGATATAAAGACAGATAAGCCGTATGAACTGTTACTGTGTGAACCTATAAAGACAGATAGGCCGAATGAACTGTTACTGTGTGTACCTGTAGATATAAAGACAGATAAGCCGTATGAACTGTTACTGTGTGCACCTGTAGATATAAAGACAGATAAGCCGTATGAACTGTTACTGTGTGTATCTGTAGATATAAAGACAGATAAGCCGTATGAACTGATACTGTGAGTACCTGTAGATATAAAGACAGATAAGCCGGATGAACTGATGCTGTGAGTACCTGTAGATATAAAGACAGATAAGCCGTGTGAACTGTTACTGTGTGTACCTGTAGATATAAAGACAGATAAGGCGTGTGAACTGTTACTGTGTGTACCTGTAGATATAAAGACAGATAAGCCGTGTGAACTGTTACTGTGTGTACCTGTAGATATAAAGACAGATAAGCCGTGTGAACTGATACTGTGAGTACCTGTAGATATAAAGACAGATAAGCCGTGTGAACTGTTACTGTGTGTACCTGTAGATATAAAGACAGATAAGCCGTATGAACTGTTACTGTGTGCACCTGTAGATATAAAGACAGATAAGCTGTGTGAACTGTTACTGTGTGTACCTGTAGATATAAAGACAGATAAGCCGTGTGAACTGTTACTGTGTGTACCTGTAGATATAAAGACAGATAAGCTGTGTGAACTGTTACTGTGTGTACCTGTTGATATAAAGACAGATAAGCCGTGTGAACTGTTATTGTGTGTACCTGTTGATATAAAGACAGATAAGCCGTGTGAACTGTTATTGTGTGTACATGTAGATATAAGAACAGGCAAGCCGTGTGAACTGTTACTGTGCGTACCTGTGGATTTAAAGACAGATAAGCCGTGTGAAATTACTGTGTGTACCTGTAGATTTAAAGACAGATAAGCCGTGTGAACTGTTACTGTGTGTATCTGTAGATATAAAGACAGATAAGCCGTATGAACTGATACTGTGAGTACCTGTAGATATAAAGACAGATAAGCCGGATGAACTGATGCTGTGAGTACCTGTAGATATAAAGACAGATAAGCCGTGTGAACTGTTACTGTGTGTACCTGTAGATATAAAGACAGATAAGCCGTGTGAACTGTTACTGTGTGTACCTGTAGATATAAAGACAGATAAGCCGTGTGAACTGTTACTGTGTGTACCTGAAGATATAAAGACAGATAAGCCGTGTGAACTGATACTGTGAGTACCTGTAGATAAAAAGACAGATAAGCCGTGAGAACTGTAACTGTGTGTACCTGTAGATATAAAGACAGATAAGCCGTGTGAACTGTTACTGTGTGTACCTGTAGATATAAAGACAGATAAGCCGTATGAACTGTTACTGTGTGTACCTGTAGATATAAAGACAGATAAGCCGTGTGAACTGTTACTGTGTGTACCTGTAGATATAAAGACAGATAAGCCGTGTGAACTGTTACTGTGTGTACCTGTTGATATAAAGACAGATAAGCCGTGTGAACTGTTATTGTGTGTACCTGTTGATATAAAGACAGATAAGCCGTGTGAACTGTTATTGTGTGTACATGTAGATATAAGAACAGGCAAGCCGTGTGAACTGTTACTGTGCGTACCTGTGGATTTAAAGACAGATAAGCCGTGTGAAATTACTGTGTGTACCTGTAGATTTAAAGACAGATAAGCCGTGTGAACTGTTACTGTGTGTACCTGTAGATATAAAGACAGATAAGCTGTGTGAACTGTTACTGTGTGTACCTGTAGATATAAAGACAGATAAACAATGTGAACTGTTACTGTGTGTACCTGTAGATAAAAAGACAGATAAGCCGTGAGAACTGTAACTGTGTGTACCTGTAGATATAAAGACAGATAAGCCGTGTGAACTGTTACTGTGTGTACCTGTAGATATAAAGACAGATAAGCCGTGTGAACTGTTACTGTGTGTACCTGTAGATATAAAGACAGATAAGCCGTGTGAACTGTTACTGTGTGTACCTGTAGATATAAAGACAGATAAGCCGTGTGACCTGTTACTCTGTGTACCTGTAGATATAAAGACAGATAAGCCGTGTGAACTGTTACTGTGTGTACCTGAAGATAAAAAGACAGATAAGCCGTGTGAACTGATACTGTGAGTACCTGTAGATATAAAGACAGATAAGCCGTGTGAACTGTTACTGTGTGTACCTGTAGATATAAAGACAGATAAGCCGTGTGAACTGTTACTGTGTGTACCTGTAGATATAATGACAGATAAGCCGTGTGACCTGTTACTGTGTGTACCTGTAGATATAAAGACAGATAAGCCGTATGAACTGTTACTGTGTGTACCTGTAGATATAAAGACAGATAAGCCGTGTGAACTGTTACTGTGTGTACCTGTAGATATAAAGACAGATAAGCCGTATGAACTGTTACTGTGTGCACCTGTAGATATAAAGACAGATAAGCCGTATGAACTGTTACTGTGTGTACCTGTAGATATAAAGACAGATATGCCGTGTGAACTGTTACTGTGTGTACCTGTAGATATAATGACAGATAAGCCGTGTGACCTGTTACTCTGTGTACCTGTAGATATAGACAGATAAGCCGTGTGAACTGTTACTGTGTGTACCTGAAGATAAAAAGACAGATAAGCCGTGTGAACTGATACTGTGAGTACCTGTAGATATAAAGACAGATAAGCCGTGTGAACTGTTACCGTGTGTACCTGTAGATATAAAGACTGATAACCGTATGAACTGTTACTGTGTGCACCTGTAGATATAAAGACAGATAAGCCGTATCAACTGTTACTGTGTGTACCTGTAGATTTAAAGACAGATAAGCCGTATGAACTGTTACTGTGTGTACCTGTAGATTTAAAGACAGATAAGCTGTGTGAACTGTTACTGTGTGTACCTGTAGATATAAAGACAGATAATCTGTGTGAACTGTTACTGTGTATACCTGTAGATATAAAGACAGATAAGCTGTGTGAACTGTTACTGTGTGTACCTGTTGATATAAAGACAGATAATCTGTGTGAACTGTAACTGTGTGTACCTGTTGATATAAAGACAGATAAGCCGTGTGAACTGTTATTGTGTGTACCTGTTGATATAAAGACAGATAAGCCGTGTGAACTGTTACTGTGTGTACCTGTATATATAAAGACAGATAAGCCGTGTGAACTGTTACTGTGTGTACCTGTAGATATAAAGACAGATAAGCCGTGTGAACTGTTACTGTGTGTACCTGTAGATATAATGACAGATAAGCCGTGTGAACTGTTACTGTGTGTACCTGTAGATATAAAGACAGATAAGCCGTGTAAACTGTTACTGTGTGTACCTGTAGATATAAAGACAGATAAGCCGTGTGAACTGTTACTGTGTGTACCTGTAGATATAAAGACAGATAAGCCGTATGAACTGTTACTGTGTGCACCTGTAGATATAAAGACAGATAAGCCGTATGAACTGTTACTGTGTGTACCTGTAGATATAAAGACAGATAAGCCGTGTGAAATGTTACTGTGTGTACCTGTAGATATAATGACAGATAAGCCGTGTGACCTGTTACTCTGTGTACCTGTAGATATAGACAGATAAGCCGTGTGAACTTTTACTGTGTGTACCTGAAGATAAAAAGACAGATAAGCCGTGTGAACTGATACTGTGAGTACCTGTAGATATAAAGACAGATAAGCCGTGTGAACTGTTACTGTGTGTACCTGTAGATATAAAGACAGATAAGCCGTATGAACTGTTACTGTGTGCACCTGTAGATATAAAGACAGATAAGCCGTATCAACTGTTACTGTGTGTACCTGTAGATTTAAAGACAGATGAGCCGTATGAACTGTTACTGTGTGTACCTGTAGATTTAAAGACAGATAAGCTGTGTGAACTGTTACTGTGTGTACCTGTAGATATAAAGACAGATAATCTGTGTGAACTGTTACTGTGTATACCTGTAGATATAAAGACAGATAAGCCGTGTGAACTGTTACTGTGTGTACCTGTTGATATAAAGACAGATAAGCTGTGTGAACTGTTACTGTGTGTACCTGTTGATATAAAGACAGATAAGCTGTGTGAACTGTAACTGTGTGTACCTGTTGATATAAAGACATATAAGCCGTGTGATCTGTTACTGTGTGTACCTGTAGATATAAAGACAGATAAGCTGTGTGAACTGTTATTGTGTGTACCTGTAGATATAAAGACAGATAAGCCGTGTGAACTGTTACTGTGTGTACCTGTAGATATAAAGACAGATAAGCCGTGTGAACTGTTACTGTGTGTACCTGTAGATATAATGACAGATAAGCCGTGTGACCTGTTACTCTGTGTACCTGTAGATATAAAGACAGATAAGCCGTGTGAACTGTAACTGTGTGTACCTGAAGATAAAAAGACAGATAAGCCGTGTGAACTGATACTGTAAGTACCTGTAGATATAAAGACAGATAAGCTGTGTGAACTGTTACTGTGCGTACCTGTAGATTTAAAGATAGATAAGCCGTGTGAACTGTTACTGTGTGTACCTGTGGATATAAAGACAGATAAGCCGTGTGAACTGTTACTGTGTGTACCTGTTGATATAAAGACAGATAAGCCGTGTGAACTGTTACTGTGTGTACATGTAGATATAAGAACAGGCAAGCCGTGTGAACTGTTACTGTGCGTAACTGTGGATTTAAAGACAGATATGCCGTGTGAAATTACTGCGTGTACCTGTAGATATAAAGACAGATAAGCTGTGTGAACTGTTACAGTGTGTACCTGTAGATATAAAGACAGATAAGCCGTGTGAACTGTTACTGTGTGTACCTGTAGATATAAAGACAGATAAACAATGTGAACTGTCACTGTGTGTACCTGTAGATAAAAAGACAGATAAGCCGTGAGAACTGTAACTGTGTGTACCTTTAGATATGAAGACAGATAAGCCGTATGAACTGTTACTGTGTGTACCTGTAGATATAAAGACAGATAAGCCGTATGAACTGTTACTGTGTGCACCTGTAGATATAAAGACAGATAAGCCGTATGAACTGTTACTGTGTGTACCTGTAGATATAATGACAGACAAGCCGTATGAACTGTTACTGTGTGCACCTGTAGATATAAAGACAGATAAGCCGTATGAACTGTTACTGTGTGCACCTGTAGATATAAAGACAGATAAGCCGTATGAACTGTTACTCTGTGTACCTGTAGATATACAGACAGATAAGCCGTATGAACTGATACTGTGTGTACCTGTAGATATAAAGACAGATAAGCCGTATGAACTGATACTGTGAGTACCTGTAGATATAAAGACAGATAGGCGTATGAACTGTTACTGTGTGTACCTGTAGATATAAAGACAGATAAGCCGTATGAACTGTTACTGTGTGCACCTGTAGATATAAAGACAGATAAGCCGTGTGAACTGTTTCTGTGTGTACCTGTAGATATAAAGATAGATAAGCCATGTGAACTGTTACTGTGTGTACCTGTAGATATAAAGACAGATAAGCCGTGTGAACTGTTACTGTGTGTACCTGTAGATATAAAGACAGATAAGCCGTATGAACTGTTACTGTGTGCACCTGTAGATATAAAGACAGATAAGCCGTATGAAATGATGCTTTGAGTACCTGTAGATATAAAGACAGATAAGCCGTGTGAACTGTTACTGTGTGTACCTGTAGATATAAAGACAGATAAGCCGTGTGAACTGTTACTGTGTGTACCTGTAGATATAATGACAGATAAGCCGTGTGACCTGTTACTCTGTGTACCTGTAGATATAAAGACAGATAAGCCGTGTGAACTGTTACTGTGTGCACCTGTAGATATAAAGACAGATAAGCCGTATGAACTGTTACTGTGTGCACCTGTAGATATAAAGACAGATAAGCCGTATGAACTGTTACTGTGTGCACCTGTAGATATAAAGGCAGATAAGCCGTATCAACTGTTACTGTGTGTACCTGTAGATTTAAAGACAGATAAGCCGTATGAACTGTTACTGTGTGTACCTGTAGATTTAAAGACAGATAAGCTGTGTGAACTGTTACTGTGTGTACCTGTAGATATAAAGACAGATAATCTGTGTGAACTGTTACTGTGTATACCTGTAGATATAAAGACAGATAAGCCGTGTGAACTGTTACTGTGTGTACCTGTTGATATAAAGACAGATAAGCTGTGTGAACTGTTACTGTGTGTACCTGTTGATATAAAGACAGATAAGCTGTGTGAACTGTTACTGTGTGTACCTGTTGATATAAAGACAGATAAGCCGTGTGAACTGTTATTGTGTGTACCTGTTGATATAAAGACAGATAAGCCGTGTGAACTGTTACTGTGTGTACCTGTAGATATAAAGACAGATAAGCCGTGTGACCTGTTACTCTGTGTACCTGTAGATATAAAGACAGATAAGCCGTGTGAACTGTAACTGTGTGTACCTGAAGATAAAAAGACAGATAAGCCGTGTGAACTGATACTGTAAGTACCTGTAGATATAAAGACAGATAAGCTGTGTGAACTGTTACTGTGCGTACCTGTAGATTTAAAGATAGATAAGCCGTGTGAACTGTTACTGTGTGTACCTGTGGATATAAAGACAGATAAGCCGTGTGAACTGTTACTGTGTGTACCTGTTGATATAAAGACAGATAAGCCGTGTGAACTGTTATTGTGTGTACATGTAGATATAAGAACAGGCAAGCCGTGTGAACTGTTACTGTGCGTACCTGTGGATTTAAAGACAGATAAGCCGTGTGAAATTACTGTGTGTACCTGTAGATATAAAGACAGATAAGCTGTGTGAACTGTTACAGTGTGTACCTGTAGATATAAAGACAGATAAGCCGTGTGAACTGTTACTGTGTGTACCTATAGATATAAAGACAGATAAACAATGTGAACTGTTACTGTGTGTACCTGTAGATAAAAAGACAGATAAGCCGTGAGAACTGTAACTGTGTGTACCTGTAGATATGAAGACAGATAAGCCGTATGAACTGTTACTGTGTGTACCTGTAGATATAAAGACAGATAAGCCGTATGAACTGTTACTGTGTGCACCTGTAGATATAAAGACAGATAAGCCGTATGAACTGTTACTGTGTGCACCTGTAGATATAAAGACAGATAAGCCGTATGAACTGTTACTCTGTGTACCTGTAGATATACAGACAGATAAGCCGTATGAACTGTTACTGTGTGTACCTTTAGATATAAAGACAGATAAGCCGTATGAACTGATACTGTGAGTACCTGTAGATATAAAGACAGATAGGCGTATGAACTGTTACTGTGTGTACCTGTAGATATAAAGACAGATAAGCCGTATGAACTGTTACTGTGTGTACCTGTAGATATAAAGACAGATAAGCCGTGTGAACTGTTACTGTGTGTACCTGTAGATATAAAGATAGATAAGCCATGTGAACTGTTACTCTGTGTACCTGTAGATATAAAGACAGATAAGCCGTGTCAACTGTTTCTGTGTGTACCTGTAGATATAAAGACAGATAAGCCGTGTGAACTGTTACTCTGTGTACCTGTAGATATAAAGACAGATAAGCCGTATGAACTGTTACTGTGTGTACCTGTAGATATAAAGACAGATAAGCCGTATGAACTGATACTGTGAGTACCTGTAGATATAAAGACAGATAAGCCGTATGAAATGATGCTTTGAGTACCTGTAGATATAAAGACAGATAAGCCGTGTGAACTGTTACTGTGTGTACCTGTAGATATAAAGACAGATAAGCCGTGTGAACTGTTACTGTGTGCACCTGTAGATATAAAGACAGATAAGCCGTATGAACTGTTACTGTGTGCACCTGTAGATATAAAGACAGATAAGCCGTATGAACTGTTACTGTGTGTACCTGTAGATATAAAGACAGATAAGCCGTGTGAAATGTTACTGTGTGTACCTGTAGATATAATGACAGATAAGCCGTGTGACCTGTTACTCTGTGTACCTGTAGATATAGACAGATAAGCCGTGTGAACTGTTACTGTGTGTACCTGAAGATAAAAAGACAGATAAGCCGTGTGAACTGATACTGTGAGTACCTGTAGATATAAAGACAGATAAGCCGTGTGAACTGTTACTGTGTGTACCTGTAGATATAAAGACAGATAAGCCGTATGAACTGTTACTGTGTGCACCTGTAGATATAAAGACAGATAAGCCGTATCAACTGTTACTGTGTGTACCTGTAGATTTAAAGACAGATAAGCCGTATGAACTGTTACTGTGTGTACCTGTAGATTTAAAGACAGATAAGCTGTGTGAACTGTTACTGTGTGTACCTGTAGATATAAAGACAGATAATCTGTGTGAACTGTTACTGTGTATACCTGTAGATATAAAGACAGATAAGCCGTGTGAACTGTTACTGTGTGTACCTGTTGATATAAAGACAGATAAGCTGTGTGAACTGTTACTGTGTGTACCTGTTGATATAAAGACAGATAAGCTGTGTGAACTGTAACTGTGTGTACCTGTTGATATAAAGACAGATAAGCCGTGTGAACTGTTATTGTGTGCACCTGTTGATATAAAGACAGATAAGCCGTGTGAACTGTTACTGTGTGTACCTGTAGATATAAAGACAGATAAGCCGTGTGAACTGTTACTGTGTGTACCTGTAGATATAATGACAGATAAGCCGTGTGACCTGTTACTCTGTGTACCAGTAGATATAAAGACAGATAAGCCGTGTGAACTGTAACTGTGTGTACCTGAAGATAAAAAGACAGATAAGCCGTGTGAACTGATACTGTAAGTACCTGTAGATATAAAGACAGATAAGCTGTGTGAACTGTTACTGTGCGTACCTGTAGATTTAAAAATAGATAAGCCGTGTGAACTGTTACTGTGTGTACCTGTGGATATAAAGACAGATAAGCCGTGTGAACTGTTACTGTGTGTACCTGTAGATATAAAGACAGATAAGCCGTGTGAACTGTTATTGTGTGTACATGTAGATATAAGAACAGGCAAGCCGTGTGAACTGTTACTGTGCGTACCTGTGGATTTAAAGACAGATAAGCCGTGTGAAATTACTGTGTGTACCTGTAGATATAAAGACAGATAAGCTGTGTGAACTGTTACAGTGTGTACCTGTAGATATAAAGACAGATAAGCCGTGTGAACTGTTACTGTGTGTACCTGTAGATATAAAGACAGATAAACAATGTGAACTGTTACTGTGTGTACCTGTAGATAAAAAAGACAGATAAGCCGTGAGAACTGTAACTGTGTGTACCTGTAGATATGAAGACAGATAAGCCGTATGAACTGTTACTGTGTGTACCTGTAGATATAAAGACAGATAAGCCGTATGAACTGTTACTGTGTGCACCTGTAGATATAAAGACAGATAAGCCGTATGAACTGTTACTGTGTGTACCTGTAAATATAATGACAGACAAGCCGTATGAACTGTTACTGTGTGCACCTGTAGATATAAAGACAGATAAGCCGTATGAACTGTTACTGTGTGCACCTGTAGATATAAAGACAGATAAGCCGTATGAACTGTTACTCTGTGTACCTGTAGATATACAGACAGATAAGCCGTATGAACTGATACTGTGTGTACCTGTAGATATAAAGACAGATAAGCCGTATGAACTGATACTGTGAGTACCTGTAGATATAAAGACAGATAGGCGTATGAACTGTTACTGTGTGTACCTGTAGATATAAAGACAGATAAGCCGTATGAACTGTTACTGTGTGCACCTGTAGATATAAAGACAGATAAGCCGTATGAACTGTTACTCTGTGTACCTGTAGATATAAAGACAGATAAGCCATGTGAACTGTTACTCTGTGTACCTGTAGATATAAAGACAGATAAGCCGTGTCAACTGTTTCTGTGTGTACCTGTAGATATAAAGACAGATAAGCCGTGTGAACTGTTACTCTGTGTACCTGTAGATATAAAGACAGATAAGCCGTATGAACTGTTACTCTGTGTACCTGTAGATATAAAGACAGATAAGCCGTATGAACTGATACTGTGAGTACCTGTAGATATAAAGACAGATAAGCCGTATGAAATGATGCTTTGAGTACCTGTAGATATAAAGACAGATAAGCCGTGTGAACTGTTACTGTGAGTACCTGTAGATATAAAGACAGATAAGCCGTGTGAACTGTTACTGTGTGTACCTGTAGATATAATGACAGATAAGCCGTGTGACCTGTTACTCTGTGTACCTGTAGATATAAAGACAGATAAGCCGTGTGAACTGTTACTGTGCGTACCTGTAGATATAATGACAGATAAGCCGTGTGACCTGTTACTCTGTGTACCTGTAGATATAAAGACAGATAAGCCGTGTCAACTGTTTCTGTGTGTACCTGTAGATATAAAGACAGATAATCTGTGTGAACTGTTACTGTGTATACCTGTAGATATAAAGACAGATAAGCCGTGTGAACTGTTACTGTGTGTACCTGTTGATATAAAGACAGATAAGCTGTGTGAACTGTTACTGTGTGTACCTGTTGATATAAAGACAGATAAGCTGTGTGAACTGTAACTGTGTGTACCTGTTGATATAAAGACAGATAAGCCGTGTGAACTGTTATTGTGTGCACCTGTTGATATAAAGACAGATAAGCCGTGTGAACTGTTACTGTGTGTACCTGTAGATATAAAGACAGATAAGCCGTGTGAACTGTTACTGTGTGTACCTGTAGATATAATGACAGATAAGCCGTGTGACCTGTTACTCTGTGTACCAGTAGATATAAAGACAGATAAGCCGTGTGAACTGTAACTGTGTGTACCTGAAGATAAAAAGACAGATAAGCCGTGTGAACTGATACTGTAAGTACCTGTAGATATAAAGACAGATAAGCTGTGTGAACTGTTACTGTGCGTACCTGTAGATTTAAAGATAGATAAGCCGTGTGAACTGTTACTGTGTGTACCTGTGGATATAAAGACAGATAAGCCGTGTGAACTGTTTCTGTGTGTACCTGTAGATATAAAGATAGATAAGCCATGTGAACTGTTACTCTGTGTACCTGTAGATATAAAGACAGATAAGCCGTGTCAACTGTTTCTGTGTGTACCTGTAGATATAAAGACAGATAAGCCGTGTGAACTGTTACTCTGTGTACCTGTAGATATAAAGACAGATAAGCCGTATGAACTGTTACTGTGTGTACCTGTAGATATAAAGACAGATAAGCCGTATGAACTGATACTGTGAGTACCTGTAGATATAAAGACAGATAAGCCGTATGAAATGATGCTTTGAGTACCTGTAGATATAAAGACAGATAAGCCGTGTGAACTGTTACTGTGTGTACCTGTAGATATAAAGACAGATAAGCCGTGTGAACTGTTACTGTGTGCACCTGTAGATATAAAGACAGATAAGCCGTATGAACTGTTACTGTGTGCACCTGTAGATATAAAGACAGATAAGCCGTATGAACTGTTACTGTGTGTACCTGTAGATATAAAGACAGATAAGCCGTGTGAAATGTTACTGTGTGTACCTGTAGATATAATGACAGATAAGCCGTGTGACCTGTTACTCTGTGTACCTGTAGATATAGACAGATAAGCCGTGTGAACTGTTACTGTGTGTACCTGAAGATAAAAAGACAGATAAGCCGTGTGAACTGATACTGTGAGTACCTGTAGATATAAAGACAGATAAGCCGTGTGAACTGTTACTGTGTGTACCTGTAGATATAAAGACAGATAAGCCGTATGAACTGTTACTGTGTGCACCTGTAGATATAAAGACAGATAAGCCGTATCAACTGTTACTGTGTGTACCTGTAGATTTAAAGACAGATAAGCCGTATGAACTGTTACTGTGTGTACCTGTAGATTTAAAGACAGATAAGCTGTGTGAACTGTTACTGTGTGTACCTGTAGATATAAAGACAGATAATCTGTGTGAACTGTTACTGTGTATACCTGTAGATATAAAGACAGATAAGCCGTGTGAACTGTTACTGTGTGTACCTGTTGATATAAAGACAGATAAGCTGTGTGAACTGTTACTGTGTGTACCTGTTGATATAAAGACAGATAAGCTGTGTGAACTGTAACTGTGTGTACCTGTTGATATAAAGACAGATAAGCCGTGTGAACTGTTATTGTGTGCACCTGTTGATATAAAGACAGATAAGCCGTGTGAACTGTTACTGTGTGTACCTGTAGATATAAAGACAGATAAGCCGTGTGAACTGTTACTGTGTGTACCTGTAGATATAATGACAGATAAGCCGTGTGACCTGTTACTCTGTGTACCAGTAGATATAAAGACAGATAAGCCGTGTGAACTGTAACTGTGTGTACCTGAAGATAAAAAGACAGATAAGCCGTGTGAACTGATACTGTAAGTACCTGTAGATATAAAGACAGATAAGCTGTGTGAACTGTTACTGTGCGTACCTGTAGATTTAAAAATAGATAAGCCGTGTGAACTGTTACTGTGTGTACCTGTGGATATAAAGACAGATAAGCCGTGTGAACTGTTACTGTGTGTACCTGTTGATATAAAGACAGATAAGCCGTGTGAACTGTTATTGTGTGTACATGTAGATATAAGAACAGGCAAGCCGTGTGAACTGTTACTGTGCGTACCTGTGGATTTAAAGACAGATAAGCCGTGTGAAATTACTGTGTGTACCTGTAGATATAAAGACAGATAAGCTGTGTGAACTGTTACAGTGTGTACCTGTAGATATAAAGACAGATAAGCCGTGTGAACTGTTACTGTGTGTACCTGTAGATATAAAGACAGATAAACAATGTGAACTGTTACTGTGTGTACCTGTAGATAAAAAGACAGATAAGCCGTGAGAACTGTAACTGTGTGTACCTGTAGATATGAAGACAGATAAGCCGTATGAACTGTTACTGTGTGTACCTGTAGATATAAAGACAGATAAGCCGTATGAACTGTTACTGTGTGCACCTGTAGATATAAAGACAGATAAGCCGTATGAACTGTTACTGTGTGTACCTGTAAATATAATGACAGACAAGCCGTATGAACTGTTACTGTGTGCACCTGTAGATATAAAGACAGATAAGCCGTATGAACTGTTACTGTGTGCACCTGTAGATATAAAGACAGATAAGCCGTATGAACTGTTACTCTGTGTACCTGTAGATATACAGACAGATAAGCCGTATGAACTGATACTGTGTGTACCTGTAGATATAAAGACAGATAAGCCGTATGAACTGATACTGTGAGTACCTGTAGATATAAAGACAGATAGGCGTATGAACTGTTACTGTGTGTACCTGTAGATATAAAGACAGATAAGCCGTATGAACTGTTACTGTGTGCACCTGTAGATATAAAGACAGATAAGCCGTGTGAACTGTTTCTGTGTGTACCTGTAGATATAAAGACAGATAAGCCATGTGAACTGTTACTCTGTGTACCTGTAGATATAAAGACAGATAAGCCGTGTCAACTGTTTCTGTGTGTACCTGTAGATATAAAGACAGATAAGCCGTGTGAACTGTTACTCTGTGTACCTGTAGATATAAAGACAGATAAGCCGTATGAACTGTTACTCTGTGTACCTGTAGATATAAAGACAGATAAGCCGTATGAACTGATACTGTGAGTGCCTGTAGATATAAAGACAGATAAGCCGTATGAAATGATGCTTTGAGTACCTGTAGATATAAAGACAGATAAGCCGTGTGAACTGTTACTGTGAGTACCTGTAGATATAAAGACAGATAAGCCGTGTGAACTGTTACTGTGTGTACCTGTAGATATAATGACAGATAAGCCGTGTGACCTGTTACTCTGTGTACCTGTAGATATAAAGACAGATAAGCCGTGTGAACTGTTACTGTGCGTACCTGTAGATATAATGACAGATAAGCCGTGTGACCTGTTACTCTGTGTACCTGTAGATATAAAGACAGATAAGCCGTGTCAACTGTTTCTGTGTGTACCTGTAGATATAAAGACAGATAATCTGTGTGAACTGTTACTGTGTATACCTGTAGATATAAAGACAGATAAGCCGTGTGAACTGTTACTGTGTGTACCTGTTGATATAAAGACAGATAAGCTGTGTGAACTGTTACTGTGTGTACCTGTTGATATAAAGACAGATAAGCTGTGTGAACTGTAACTGTGTGTACCTGTTGATATAAAGACAGATAAGCCGTGTGAACTGTTATTGTGTGCACCTGTTGATATAAAGACAGATAAGCCGTGTGAACTGTTACTGTGTGTACCTGTAGATATAAAGACAGATAAGCCGTGTGAACTGTTACTGTGTGTACCTGTAGATATAATGACAGATAAGCCGTGTGACCTGTTACTCTGTGTACCAGTAGATATAAAGACAGATAAGCCGTGTGAACTGTAACTGTGTGTACCTGAAGATAAAAAGACAGATAAGCCGTGTGAACTGATACTGTAAGTACCTGTAGATATAAAGACAGATAAGCTGTGTGAACTGTTACTGTGCGTACCTGTAGATTTAAAGATAGATAAGCCGTGTGAACTGTTACTGTGTGTACCTGTGGATATAAAGACAGATAAGCCGTGTGAACTGTTACTGTGTGTACCTGTTGATATAAAGACAGATAAGCCGTGTGAACTGTTATTGTGTGTACATGTAGATATAAGAACAGGCAAGCCGTGTGAACTGTTACTGTGCGTACCTGTGGATTTAAAGACAGATAAGCCGTGTGAAATTACTGTGTGTACCTGTAGATATAAAGACAGATAAGCTGTGTGAACTGTTACAGTGTGTACCTGTAGATATAAAGACAGATAAGCCGTGTGAACTGTTACTGTGTGTACCTGTAGATATAAAGACAGATAAACAATGTGAACTGTTACTGTGTGTACCTGTAGATAAAAAGACAGATAAGCCGTGAGAACTGTAACTGTGTGTACCTGTAGATATGAAGACAGATAAGCCGTATGAACTGTTACTGTGTGTACCTGTAGATATAAAGACAGATAAGCCGTATGAACTGTTACTGTGTGCACCTGTAGATATAAAGACAGATAAGCCGTATGAACTGTTACTGTGTGTACCTGTAAATATAATGACAGACAAGCCGTATGAACTGTTACTGTGTGCACCTGTAGATATAAAGACAGATAAGCCGTATGAACTGTTACTGTGTGCACCTGTAGATATAAAGACAGATAAGCCGTATGAACTGTTACTCTGTGTACCTGTAGATATACAGACAGATAAGCCGTATGAACTGATACTGTGTGTACCTGTAGATATAAAGACAGATAAGCCGTATGAACTGATACTGTGAGTACCTGTAGATATAAAGACAGATAGGCGTATGAACTGTTACTGTGTGTACCTGTAGATATAAAGACAGATAAGCCGTATGAACTGTTACTGTGTGCACCTGTAGATATAAAGACAGATAAGCCGTGTGAACTGTTTCTGTGTGTACCTGTAGATATAAAGACAGATAAGCCATGTGAACTGTTACTCTGTGTACCTGTAGATATAAAGACAGATAAGCCGTGTCAACTGTTTCTGTGTGTACCTGTAGATATAAAGACAGATAAGCCGTGTGAACTGTTATTCTGTGTACCTGTAGATATAAAGACAGATAAGCCGTATGAACTGTTACTCTGTGTACCTGTAGATATAAAGACAGATAAGCCGTATGAACTGATACTGTGAGTACCTGTAGATATAAAGACAGATAAGCCGTATGAAATGATGCTTTGAGTACCTGTAGATATAAAGACAGATAAGCCGTGTGAACTGTTACTGTGAGTACCTGTAGATATAAAGACAGATAAGCCGTGTGAACTGTTACTGTGTGTACCTGTAGATATAATGACAGATAAGCCGTGTGACCTGTTACTGTGTGTACCTGTAGATATAAAGACAGATAAGCCGTGTGAACTGTTACTGTGTGTACCTGTATATATAAAGACAGATAAGCCGTGTGAACTGTTACTGTGAGTACCTGTAGATATAAAGACAGATAAGCCGTGTGAACTGTTACTGTGTGTACCTGTAGATATAAAGACAGATAAGCCGTGTGAACTGTTACTGTGTGTACCTGTAGATATCAAGACAGATAAGCCATGTGAACTGTTACTGTTTGTACCTGTAGATATAAAGACAGATAAGCTGTGTGAACTGTTACTGTGTGTACCTGTAGATATAAAGACAGATAAGCCGTGTGAACTGTTACTGTGTGTACCTGTAGATATAAAGCCATATATAAGTCGTGTGAACTGTTACTGTGTGTACTTTTAGATATAAAGACAGATAAGCTGTGTGAACTGTTACTGTGTGTACCTGTAGATATAAAGACAGATAAGCCGTGTGAACTGTTACTGTGTGTACCTGTAGATATAAAGACAGATAAGCCGTGTGAACTGTAAATGTGTGTACCTGTAGATATAAAGACAGATAAGCTGTGTGAACTGTAACGGTGTGTACCTGTAGATATAAAGACAAATAAGCTGTGTGAACTGTTACTGTGTGTACCTGTAGATATAAAGACAGATAAGCTGTGTGAACTGTTACTGTGTGTACCTGTAGATATAAAGACAGATAAGCTGTGTGAACTGTAACTGTGTGTACCTGTAGATATAAAGACAGATAAGCTGTGTGAACTGTTACTGTGTGTACCTGTAGATATAAAGACAGATAAGCTGTGTGAACTGTTACTGTGTGTACCTGTAGATATAAAGACAGAAAAGCCGTGTGAACTGTAACTGTGTATACCTGTAGATATAAAAACAGATAAGCTGTGTGAACTGTAACGGTGTGTACCTGTAGATATAAAGACAAATAAGCTGTGTGAACTGTTACTGTGTGTACCTGTAGATATAAAGACAGATAAACAATGTGAACTGTTACTGTGTGTACCTGTAGATATAAAGACATATAAGCTGTGTGAACTGTTACTGTGTGTACCTGCAGAAATAAAGACAGATAATCTGTGTGAACTGTTACTGTGTGTACCTGTAGATATAAAGACAGATAAGCTGTGTGAACTGTTACTGTGTGTTCCTGTAGATATAAAGACAAATAAGCTGTGTGAACTGTTACTGTGTGTAACTGTAGATATAAAGACAGATAAACAATGTGAACTGTTACTGTGTGTACCTGTAGATATAAAGACATATAAGCTGTGTGAACTGTTACTGTGTGTACCTGCAGAAATAAAGACAGATAATCTGTGTGAACTGTTACTGTGTGTACCTGTAGATATAAGGACAGATAAGCTGTGTGAACTGTTACTGTGTGTTCCTGTAGATATAAAGACAGATAAGCCGTGTGAACTGTTACTGTGTGTACCTGTAGATATAAGACAGATAAGCCATGTGAACTGTTACTGTTTGTACCTGTAGATATAAAGACAGATGAGCTGTGTGAACTGTTACTGTGTGTACCTGTAGATATAAAGACAGATAAGCTGTGTGAACTGTTACTGTGTGTACCTGTAGATATAAAGACAGATAAGCTGTGTGAACTGTTACTGTCTGTACCTCTGGATATAAGACAGATAAGCTGTGTGAACTGTTACTGTGTGTACCTGTAGATATAAAGACAGATAATCTGTGTGAACTGTTACTGTGTGAACCTGTAGATATAATAACAGATAAGCCGTGTGAACAGTTACTGTGTGTACCGGCAGATATAAAGCCATATATAAGTCGTGTAAACTGTAACTTTGTGTACCTGTAGATATAAAGGCAGATAAGCTGTGTAAACTGTTTCTGTGTGTACCTGTAGATATAAGACAGATAAGATGTGTGAACTGTTACTGTGTGTACCTGTCGATATAAAGACAGATAATCTGTGTGAACTGTTACTGTGTGAACCTGTAGATATAATAACAGATAAGCCGTGTGAACTGTTACTGTGTGTACCTGTAGATATAAAGCCATATATAAGTCGTGTGAACTGTTACTGTGTGTACCTGTAGATATAAAGACAGATAAGCTGTGTGTACTGTTACTGTGTGTACCTGTAGATATAAAGACAGATAAGCCGTGTGAACTGTTACTGTGTGTACCTGTAGATATAAAGACAGATAAGGCATGTGAACTGTTACTGTTTGTACCTGTAGATATAAAGACAGATAATCTGTGTGAACTGTTACTGTGTGAACCTCTAGATATAATAACAGATAAGCCGTGTGAACTGTTACTGTGTGTACCTGTAGATATAAAGCCATATATAAGTCGTGTGAACTGTTACTGTGTGTACCTGTAGATATAAAGACAGATAAGCTGTGGGAACTGTTACTGTGTGTACCTGTAGATATAAAGACAGATAAGCCGTCTGAACTGTTACTGTGTGTACCTGTAGATATAAAGCCATATATAAGTCGTGTGAACTGTTACTGTGTGTACCTGAAGATAAAAAGACAGATAAGCCGTGTGAACTGATACTGTAAGTACCTGTAGATATAAAGACAGATAAGCTGTGTGAACTGTTACTGTGCGTACCTGTAGATTTAAAGATAGATAAGCCGTGTGAACTGTTACTGTGTGTACCTGTGGATATAAAGACAGATAAGCCGTGTGAACTGTTTCTGTGTGTACCTGTTGATATAAAGACAGATAAGCCGTGTGAACTGTTATTGTGTGTACATGTAGATATAAGAACAGGCAAGCCGTGTGAACTGTTACTGTGCGTACATGTGGATTTAAAGACAGATAAGCCGTGTGAAATTACTGTGTGTACCTGTAGATATAAAGGCAGATAAGCTGTGTGAACTGTTACAGTGTGTACCTGTAGATATAAAGACAGATAAGCCGTGTGAACTGTTACTGTGTGTACCTTTAGATATAAAGACAGATAAACAATGTGAACTGTTACTGTGTGTACCTGTAGATAAAAAGACAGATAAGCCGTGAGAACTGTAACTGTGTGTACCTGTAGATATAAAGACAGATAAGCCGTATGAACTGTTACTGTGTGTACCTGTAGATATAAAGACAGATAAGCCGTATGAACTGTTACTGTGTGCACCTGTAGATATAAAGACAGATAAGCCGTATGAACTGTTACTGTGTGTACCTGTAGATATAATGACAGACAAGCCGTATGAACTGTTACTGTGTGCACCTGTAGATATAAAGACAGATAAGCCGTATGAACTGTTACTGTGTGCACCTGTAGATATAAAGACACATAAGCCGTCTGAACTGTTACTCTGTGTACCTGTAGATATACAGACAGATAAGCCGTATGAACTGATACTGTGTGTACCTGTAGATATAAAGACAGATAAGCCGTATGAACTGATACTGTGAGTACCTGTAGATATAAAGACAGATAGGCGTATGAACTGTTACTGTGTGTACCTGTAGATATAAAGACAGATAAGCCGTATGAACTGTTACTGTGTGCACCTGTAGATATAAAGACAGATAAGCCGTGTGAACTGTTACTGTGTGTACCTGTAGATATAAAGACAGATAAGCCATGTGAACTGTTACTGTGTGTACCTGTAGATATAAAGACAGATAAGCCGTGTGAACTGTTTCTGTGTGTACCTGTAGATATAAAGACAGATAAGCCGTGTGAACTGTTACTCTGTGTACCTGTAGATATAAAGACAGATAAGCCGTATGAACTGTTACTGTGTGTACCTGTAGATATAAAGACAGATAAGCCGTATGAACTGATACTGTGAGTACCTGTAGATATGAAGACAGACAAGCCGTATGAAATGATTATTTGAGTACCTGTAGATATAAAGACAGATAAGCCGTGTGAACTGTTACTGTGTGTACCTGTAGATATAAAGACAGATAAGCCGTGTGAACTGTTACTGTGTGTACCTGTAGATATAATGACAGATAAGCCGTGTGACCTGTTACTCTGTGTACCTGTAGATATAAAGACAGATAAGCCGTGTGAACTGTTACTGTGTGTACCTGTAGATATAATGACAGATAAGCCGTGTGACCTGTTACTCTGTGTACCTGTAGATATAAAGACAGATAAGCCGTGTGAACTGTTACTGTGTGTACCTGTATATATAAAGACAGATAAGCCGTGTGAACTGTTACTGTGAGTACCTGTAGATATAAAGACAGATAAGCCGTGTGAACTGTTACTGTGTGTACCTGTAGATATAAAGACAGATAAGCCGTGTGAACTGTTACTGTGTGTACCTGTAGATATAAAGACAGATAAGCCATGTGAACTGTTACTGTGTGTACCTGTAGATATAAAGACAGATAAGCTGTGTGAACTGTTACTGTGTGTACCTGTAGATATAAAGACAGATAAGCCGTGTGAACTGTTACTGTGTGTACCTGTAGATATAAAGCCATATATAAGTCGTGTGAACTGTTACTGTGTGTACTTTTAGATATAAAGACAGATAAGCTGTGTGAACTGTTACTGTGTGTACCTGTAGATATAAAGACAGATAAGCCGTGTGATCAGTTACTGTGTGTACCTGTAGATATAAAGACAGATAAGCCGTGTGAACTGTAAATGTGTGTACCTGTAGATATAAAGACAGATAAGCTGTGTGAACTGTTATTGTGTGTACCTGTGGATATAAAGACAGATAAGCTGTGTGAACTGTTACTGTGTGTACCTGTAGATATAAAGACAGAAAAGCCGCGTGAACTGTAACTGTGTGTACCTGTAGATATAAAAACAGATAAGCTGTGTGAACTGTAACGGTGTGTACCTGTAGATATAAAGACAAATAAGCTGTGTGAACTGTTACTGTGTGTACCTGTAGATATAAAGACAGATAAACAATGTGAACTGTTACTGTGTGTACCTGTAGATAAAAAGACAAATAAGCTGTGTGAACTGTTACTGTGTGTACCTGTAGATATAAAGACAGATAAACAATGTGAACTGTTACTGTGTGTACCTGTAGATATAAAGACAGATAAACAATGTGAACTGTTACTGTGTGTACCTGTAGATATAAAGACAAATAAGCTGTGTGAACTGTTACTGTGTGTACCTGTAGATATAAAGACAGATAAACAATGTGAACTGTTACTGTGTGTACCTGTAGATATAAAGACATATAAGCTGTGTGAACTGTTACTGTGTGTACCTGCAGAAATAAAGACAGATAATCTGTGTGAACTGTTACTGTGTGTACCTGTAGATATAAGGACAGAAAAGCTGTGTGAACTGTTACTGTGTGTTCCTGTAGATATAAAGACAGATAAGCCGTGTGAACTGTTACTGTGTGTACCTGTAGATATAATGACAGACAAGCCGTATGAACTGTTACTGTGTGCACCTGTAGATATAAAGACAGATAAGCCGTATGAACTGTTACTGTGTGCACCTGTAGATATAAAGACAGATAAGCCGTATGAACTGTTACTCTGTGTACCTGTAGATATACAGACAGATAAGCCGTATGAACTGATACTGTGTGTACCTGTAGATATAAAGACAGATAAGCCGTATGAACTGATACTGTGAGTACCTGTAGATATAAAGACAGATAGGCGTATGAACTGTTACTGTGTGTACCTGTAGATATAAAGACAGATAAGCCGTATGAACTGTTACTGTGTGCACCTGTAGATATAAAGACAGATAAGCCGTGTGAACTGTTTCTGTGTGTACCTGTAGATATAAAGACAGATAAGCCATGTGAACTGTTACTCTGTGTACCTGTAGATATAAAGACAGATAAGCCGTGTGAACTGTTTCTGTGAGTACCTGTAGATATAAAGACAGATAAGCCGTGTGAACTGTTACTCTGTGTACCTGTAGATATAAAGACAGATAAGCCGTATGAACTGTTACTGTGTGTACCTGTAGATATAAAGACAGATAAGCCGTATGAACTGATACTGTGAGTACCTGTAGATATAATGACAGATAAGCCGTGTGAACTGTTACTCTGTGTACCTGTAGATATAAAGACAGATAAGCCGTATGAAATGATTCTTTGAGTACCTGTAGATATAAAGACAGATAAGCCGTATGAAATGATTCTTTGAGTACCTGTAGATATAAAGACATATAAGCCGTGTGAACTGTTACTGTGTGTACCTGTAGATATAAAGACAGATAAGCCGTGTGAACTGTTACTGTGTGTACCTGTAGATATAATGACAGATAAGCCGTGTGACCTGTTACTCTGTGTACCTGTAGATATAAAGACAGATAAGCCGTGTGAACTGTTACTGTGTGTACCTGTAGATATAATGACAGATAAGCCGTGTGACCTGTTACTCTGTGTACCTGTAGATATAAAGACAGATGAGCCGTGTGAACTGTTACTGTGTTTACCTGTATATATAAAGACAGATAAGCCGTGTGAACTGTTACTGTGAGTACCTGTAGATATAAAGACAGATAAGCCGTGTGAACTGTTACTGTGTGTACCTGTAGATATAAAGACAGATAAGCCGTGTGAACTGTTACTGTGTGTACCTGTAGATATAAAGACAGATAAGCCATGTGAACTGTTACTGTTTGTACCTGTAGATATAAAGACAGATAAGCTGTGTGAACTGTTACTGTGTGTACCTGTAGATATAAAGACAGATAAGCCGTGTGAACTGTTACTGTGTGTACCTGTAGATATAAAGCCATATATAAGTCGTGTGAACTGTTACTGTGTGTACTTTTAGATATAAAGACAGATAAGCTGTGTGAACTGTTACTGTGTGTACCTGTAGATATAAAGACAGATAAGCCGTGTGATCAGTTACTGTGTGTACCTGTAGATATAAAGACAGATAAGACGTGTGAACTGTAAATGTGTGTACCTGTAGATATAAAGACAGATAAGCTGTGTGAACTGTTATTGTGTGTACCTGTGGATATAAAGACAGATAAGCTGTGTGAACTGTTACTGTGTGTACCTGTAGATATAAAGACAGAAAAGCCGCGTGAACTGTAACTGTGTGTACCTGTAGATATAAAAACAGATAAGCTGTGTGAACTGTAACGGTGTGTACCTGTAGATATAAAGACAAATAAGCTGTGTGAACTGTTACTGTGTGTACCTGTAGATATAAAGACAGATAAACAATGTGAACTGTTACTGTGTGTACCTGTAGATATAAAGACAAATAAGCTGTGTGAACTGTTACTGTGTGTACCTGTAGATATAAAGACAGATAAACAATGTGAACTGTTACTGTGTGTACCTGTAGATATAAAGACATATAAGCTGTGTGAACTGTTACTGTGTGTACCTGCAGAAATAAAGACAGATAAGCTGTGTGAACTGTTACTGTGTGTTCCTGTAGATATAAAGACAGATAAGCCGTGTGAACTGTTACTGTGTGTACCTGTAGATATAAGACAGATAAGACATGTGAACTGTTACTGTTTGTACCTGTAGATATAAAGACAGATGAGCTGTGTGAACTGTTACTGTGTGTACCTGTAGATATAAAGACAGATAAGCTGTGTGAACTGTTACTGTGTGTACCTGTAGATATAAAGACAGATAAGCTGTGTGAACTGTTACTGTCTGTACCTCTGGATATAAGACAGATAAGCTGTGTGAACTGTTACTGTGTGTACCTGTAGATATAAAGACAGATAATCTGTGTGAACTGTTACTGTGTGAACCTGTAGATATAATAACAGATAAGCCGTGTGAACAGTTACTGTGTGTACCGGCAGATATAAAGCCATATATAAGTCGTGTAAACTGTAACTTTGTGTACCTGTAGATATAAAGACAGATAAGCTGTGTAAACTGTTTCTGTGTGTACCTGTAGATATAAGACAGATAAGCTGTGTGAACTGTTACTGTGTGTACCTGTCGATATAAAGACAGATAATCTGTGTGAACTGTTACTGTGTGAACCTCTAGATATAATAACAGATAAGCCGTGTGAACTGTTACTGTGTGTACCTGTAGATATAAAGCCATATATAAGTCGTGTGAACTGTTACTGTGTGTACCTGTAGATATAAAGACAGATAAGCTGTGTGCACTGTTACTGTGTGTACCTGTAGATATAAAGACAGATAAGCCGTGTGAACTGTTACTGTGTGTACCTGTAGATATAAAGACAGATAAGCCATGTGAACTGTTACTGTTTGTACCTGTAGATATAAAGACAGATAAGCCGTGGGAACTGTTACTGTGTGTACCTGTAGAAATAAAGACAGATAATCTGTGTGAACTGTTACTGTGTGTACCTGTAGATATAAGGACAGATAAGCTGTGTGAACTGTTACTGTGTGTTCCTGTAGATATAAAGACAGATAAGCCGTGTGAACTGTTACTGTGTGTACCTGTAGATATAAGACAGATAAGCCATGTGAACTGTTACTGTTTGTACCTCTAGATATAAAGACAGATGAGCTGTGTGAACTGTTACTGTGTGTACCTGTAGATATAAAGACAGATAAGCTGTGTGAACTGTTACTGTGTGTACCTGTAGATATAAAGACAGATAAGCTGTGTGAACTGTTACTGTCTGTACCTCTGGATATAAGACAGATAAGCTGTGTGAACTGTTACTGTGTGTACCTGTAGATATAAAGACAGATAATCTGTGTGAACTGTTACTGTGTGAACCTGTAGATATAATAACAGATAAGCCGTGTGAACAGTTACTGTGTGTACCGGCAGATATAAAGCCATATATAAGTCGTGTAAACTGTAACTTTGTGTACCTGTAGATATAAAGACAGATAAGCTGTGTAAACTGTTTCTGTGTGTACCTGTAGATATAAGACAGATAAGCTGTGTGAACTGTTACTGTGTGTACCTGTCGATATAAAGAAAGATAATCTGTGTGAACTGTTACTGTGTGAACCTCTAGATATAATAACAGATAAGCCGTGTGAACTGTTACTGTGTGTACCTGTAGATATAAAGCCATATATAAGTCGTGTGAACTGTTACTGTGTGTACCTGTAGATATAAAGACAGATAAGCTGTGTGTACTGTTACTGTGTGTACCTGTAGATATAAAGACAGATAAGCCGTGTGAACTGTTACTGTGTGTACCTGTAGATATAAAGACAGATAAGCCATGTGAACTGTTACTGTTTGTACCTGTAGATATAAAGACAGATAAGCCGTGGGAACTGTTACTGTGTGTACCTGTAGAAATAAAGACAGATAATCTGTGTGAACTGTTACTGTGTGTACCTGTAGATATAAGGACAGATAAGCTGTGTGAACTGTTACTGTGTGTTCCTGTAGATATAAAGACAGATAAGCCGTGTGAACTGTTACTGTGTGTACCTGTAGATATAAGACAGATAAGCCATGTGAACTGTTACTGTTTGTACCTGTAGATATAAAGACAGATGAGCTGTGTGAACTGTAACTGTGTGTACCTGTAGATATAAAGACAGATAAGCTGTGTGAACTGTTACTGTGTGTACCTGTAGATATAAAGACAGATAAGCTGTGTGAACTGTTACTGTCTGTACCTCTGGATATAAGACAGATAAGCTGTGTGAACTGTTACTGTGTGTACCTGTAGATATAAAGACAGATAATCTGTGTGAACTGTTACTGTGTGAACCTGTAGATATAATAACAGATAAGCCGTGTGAACAGTTACTGTGTGTACCGGCAGATATAAAGCCATATATAAGTCGTGTAAACTGTAACTTTGTGTACCTGTAGATATAAAGACAGATAAGCTGTGTAAACTGTTTCTGTGTGTACCTGTAGATATAAGACAGATAAGCTGTGTGAACTGTTACTGTGTGTACCTGTCGATATAAAGACAGATATGCCGTGTGAACTGTAACTGTGTGTACCTGTATATAAAAAGACAGATAAGCCGTGTGAACTGTAACTGTGTGTACCTGTAGATATAAAAACAGATAAGCTATATGAACTGTTACTGTGTTTACCTGTAGATATAAAGACAGATAAACAATGTGAACTGTTACTGTGTGTACCTGTAGATATAAAGACAGATAAGCTGTGTGAACTGTTACTGTGTGTACCTGTAGATATAAAGACAGATAAGCTGTGTGAACTGTTACTGTGTGTATCTGTAGATATAAAGACAGATAAACTGTGTGAACTGTAATTGTGTGTACCTGTAGATATAAAGACAGATAAGCCGTGTGAACTGTTACTGTGTGTACCTGTAGATATAAAGACATATAAGCTCTGTGAACTGTTACTGTGTGTACCTGCAGAAATAAAGACAGATAATCTGTGTGAACTGTTACTGTGTGTACCTGTAGATATAAGGACAGATAAGCTGTGTGAACTGTTACTGTGTGTACCTGTAGATATAAAGACAGATAAGCCGTGTGAACTGTTACTGTGTGTACCTGTAGATATAAAGACAGATAAGCTGTGTGAACTGTTACTGTGTGTACCTGTAGATATAAAGACAGATAAGCTGTGTGAACTGTTACTGTGTGTATCTGTAGATATAAAGACAGATAAGCCGTGTGAACTGTTACTGTGTGTACCTGTAGATGTAAAGACAGATCAGCTGTGTGAACTGTTACTGTGTGTACATGTAGATATAAAGACAGATAATCTGTGTGAACTGTTACTGTGTGAGCCTGTAGATATAATAACAGATAAGCTATGTGAACTGTAACTGTGTGTACCTGTAGATATAAAGACAGATAAGCTGTGTGAACTGTTACTGTGTTTACCTGTAGATATAAAGACAGATAAACAATGTGAACTGTTACTGTGTGTACCTGTAGATATAAAGACAGATAAGCTGTGTGAACTGTTACTGTGTGTACCTGTAGATATAAAGACAGATAAGCTGTGTGAACTGTTACTGTGTGTATCTGTAGATATAAAGACAGATAAACTGTGTTAACTGTAATTGTGTGTACCTGTAGATATAAAGACAGATAAGCCGTGTGAACTGTTACTGTGTGTACCTGTAGATATAAAGACAGATAAGCTGTGTGAACTGTTACTGTGTGTACCTGTAGATATAAAGACAGATAATCTGTGTGAACTGTTACTGTGTGTACCTGTAGATATAAGGACAGATAAGCTGTGTGAACTGTTACTGTGTGTACCTGTAGATATAAAGACAGATAAGCCGTGTGAACTGTTACTGTGTGTACCTGTAGATATAAAGACAGATAAGCTGTGTGAACTGTTACTGTGTGTACCTGTAGATATAAAGACAGATAAGCTGTGTGAACTGTTACTGTGTGTACCTGTAGATATAAAGACAGATAAGCCGTGTGAACTGTTACTGTGTGTACCTGTAGATGTAAAGACAGATCAGCTGTGTGAACTGTTACTGTGTGTACCTGCAGATATAAAGACAGATAAACAATGTGAACTGTTACTGTGTGAGCCTGTAGATATAATAACAGATAAGCAGTGTGAACTGTTACTGTGTGTACCTGTAGATATAAAGCTATATGTAAGTCGTGTGAACTGTTACTGTGTATACCTGTAGATATAAAGACAGATAAGCCGTGTGAACTGTTCTGTGTGTACCTGTAGGTATAAAGACAGATAAGCTGTGTGAACTGTTACTGTCTGTACCTGTAGATATAAGACAGATAAGCTGTGTGAACTGTTACTGTGTGTACCTGTAGATATAAAGACAGATAATTTGTGTGAACTGTTACTGTGTGAACCTGTAGATATAATAACAGATAAGCCGTGTGAACTGTTACTGTGTGTACCTGTAGATATAAAGCCATATATAAGTCGTGTGAACTGTTACTGTGTGTACCTGTAGATATAAAGACAGATAAGCCGTGTGATCAGTTACTGTGTGTACCTGTAGATATAAATACAGATAAGCCGTGTGAACTGTAAATGTGTGTACCTGTAGATATAAAGACATATAAGCTGTGTGAACTGTTACTGTGTGTACCTGTAGATATAAAGACAGATAAGCTGTGTGAACTGTTACTGTGTGTACCTGTAGATATATAGACAGAAAAGCCGTGTGAACTGTAACTGTGTGTACCTGTAGATATAAAAACAGATAAGCCGTGTGAACTGTAACGATGTGTACCTGTAGATATAAAGACAAATAAGCTGTGTGAACTGTTACTGTGTGTACCTGTAGATATAAAGACAGATAAACAATGTGAACTGTTACTGTGTGTACCTGTAGATAAAAAGACAGATAAGCCGTGTGAACTGTAACTGTGTGTACCTGTAGATATAAAGATATATAAGCTGTGTGAACTGTTACTGTGTGTACCTGTAGATATAAAGACAGATAAGCCGTGTGATCAGTTACTGTGTGTACCTGTAGATATAAATACAGATAAGCCGTGTGAACTGTAAATGTGTGTACCTGTAGATATAAAGACAGATAAGCTGTGTGAACTGTTACTGTGTGTACCTGTAGATATAAAGACAGATAAGCTGTGTGAACTGTTACTGTGTGTACCTGTAGATATAAAGACAGATAAGCCGTGTGAACTGTAACTGTGTGTACCTGTAGATATAAAAACAGATAAGCTGTGTGAACTGTAACGATGTGTACCTGTAGATATAAAGACAAATAAGCTGTGTGAACTGTTACTGTGTGTACCTGTAGATATAAAGACAGATAAGCTGTGTGAACTGTTACTGTGTGTACCTGTAGATAAAAAGACAGATAAGCCGTGTGAACTGTAACTGTGTGTACCTGTAGATATAAAGATATATAAGCTGTGTGAACTGTTACTGTGTGTACCTGCAGATATAAAGACATATAATCTGTGTGAACTATTACTGTGTGTACCTGTAGATATAAAGACAGATAAGCTGTGTGAACTGTAATAGTGTGTACCTGTAGATATAAAGACAAATAAGCTGTGTGAACTGTAATTGTGTTTACCTGTAGATATAAAGACAGATAATCTGTGTGAACTGTTACTGTGTGTACCTGTAAATATAAAGACATATAAGCTGTGTGAACTGTTACTGTGTGTACCTGTAGATATAAAGACATATAAGCTGTGTGAACTGTTACTGTGTGTTCCTGTAGATATAAAGACATATAAGCTGTGTGAACTGTTACTGTGTGAACCTGTAGATATAAAGACAGATAAGCTGTGTGAACTGTTACTGTGTGAACCTGTAGATATAAAGACAGATAAGCTGTGTGAACTGTTACTGTGTGTACCTGCAGATATAAAGACAGATAAACAATGTGAACTGTTACTGTGTGTACCTGTAGATATAAAGACAGATAAGCTGTGTGAACTGTTACTGTGTGTACCTGTAGATATAAAGACAGATAAGCTGTGTGAACTGTTACTGTGTGTACCTGCAGATATAAAGACAGATAAACAATGTGAACTGTTACTGTGTGTACCTGTAGATAAAAAGACAGATAAGCTGTGTGAACTGTAACTGTGTGTACCTGTAGATATAAAGACATATAAGCTGTGTGAACTGTTACTGTGTGTACCTGCAGATATAAAGACAGATAATCTGTGTGAACTGTTACTGTGTGTACCTGTAGATATAAAGACAGATAAGCTGTGTGAATTGTAACTGTGTGTACCTGTAGATATAAAGACAGATAAGCTGTGTGAACTGTAACTGTGTGTACCTGTAGATATAAAGACAGATAGGCCGTATGAACTGATACTGTGTGTACCTGTAGATATAAAGACAGATAGGCCGTGTGAACTGTTATTGTGTGTACCTGTAGATAAATAGACAGATATGCCGTGTGAACTGTAACTGTGTGTACCTGTAGATAAAAAGACAGATAAGCCGTGTGAACTGTAACTGTGTGTACCTGTAGATATAAAAACAGATAAGCTATGTGAACTGTTACTGTGTTTACCTGTAGATATAAAGACAGATAAACAATGTGAACTGTTACTGTGTGTACCTGTAGATATAAAGACAGATAAGCTGTGTGAACTGTTACTGTGTGTACCTGTAGATATAAAGACAGATAAGCTGTGTGAACTGTTACTGTGTGTATCTGTAGATATAAAGACAGATAAACTGTGTTAACTGTAATTGTGTGTACCTGTAGATATAAAGACAGATAAGCCGTGTGAACTGTTACTGTGTGTACCTGTAGATATAAAGACATATAAGCTGTGTGAACTGTTACTGTGTGTACCTGTAGATATAAAGACAGATAATCTGTGTGAACTGTTACTGTGTGTACCTGTAGATATAAGGACAGATAAGCTGTGTGAACTGTTACTGTGTGTACCTGTAGATATAAAGACAGATAAGCCGTGTGAACTGTTACTGTGTGTACCTGTAGATATAAAGACAGATAAGCTGTGTGAACTGTTACTGTGTGTACTTGTAGATATAAAGACAGATAAGCTGTGTGAACTGTTACTGTGTGTATCTGTAGATATAAAGACAGATAAGCCGTGTGAACTGTTACTGTGTGTACCTGTAGATGTAAAGACAGATCAGCTGTGTGAACTGTTACTGTGTGTACATGTAGATATAAAGACAGATAATCTGTGTGAACTGTTACTGTGTGAGCCTGTAGATATAAAGACAGATAAGCAGTGTGAACTGTTACTGTGTGTACCTGTAGATATAAAGCTATATGTAAGTCGTGTGAACTGTTACTGTGTATACCTGTAGATATAAAGACAGATAAGCCGTGTGAACTGTTCTGTGTGTACCTGTAGGTATAAAGACAGATAAGCTGTGTGAACTGTTACTGTCTGTACCTGTAGATATAAGACAGATAAGCTGTGTGAACTGTTACTGTGTGTACCTGTAGATATAAAGACAGATAATTTGTGTGAACTGTTACTGTGTGAACCTGTAGATATAATAACAGATAAGCCGTGTGAACTGTTACTGTGTGTACCTGTAGATATAAAGCCATATATAAGTCGTGTGAACTGTTACTGTGTGTACCTGTAGATATAAAGACAGATAAGCCGTGTGATCAGTTACTGTGTGTACCTGTAGATATAAAGACAGATAAGCCGTGTGAACTGTAAATGTGTGTACCTGTAGATATAAAGACATATAAGCTGTGTGAACTGTTACTGTGTGTACCTGTAGATATAAAGACAGATAAGCTGTGTGAACTGTTACTGTGTGTACCTGTAGATATATAGACAGAAAAGCCGTGTGAACTGTAACTGTGTGTACCTGTAGATATAAAAACAGATAAGCCGTGTGAACTGTAACGATGTGTACCTGTAGATATAAAGACAAATAAGCTGTGTGAACTGTTACTGTGTGTACCTGTAGATATAAAGACAGATAAACAATGTGAACTGTTACTGTGTGTACCTGTAGATAAAAAGACAGATAAGCCGTGTGAACTGTAACTGTGTGTACCTGTAGATATAAAGATATATAAGCTGTGTGAACTGTTACTGTGTGCACCTGTAGATATAAAGACAGATAAGCCGTGTGATCAGTTACTGTGTGTACCTGTAGATATAAATACAGATAAGCCGTGTGAACTGTAAATGTGTGTACCTGTAGATATAAAGACAGATAAGCTGTGTGAACTGTTACTGTGTGTACCTGTAGATATAAAGACAGATAAGCTGTGTGAACTGTTACTGTGTGTACCTGTAGATATAAAGACAGATAAGCCGTGTGAACTGTAACTGTGTGTACCTGTAGATATAAAAACAGATAAGCTGTGTGAACTGTAACGATGTGTACCTGTAGATATAAAGACAAATAAGCTGTGTGAACTGTTACTGTGTGTACCTGTAGATATAAAGACAGATAAACAATGTGAACTGTTACTGTGTGTACCTGTAGATAAAAAGACAGATAAGCCGTGTGAACTGTAACTGTGTGTACCTGTAGATATAAAGATATATAAGCTGTGTGAACTGTTACTGTGTGTACCTGCAGATATAAAGACATATAATCTGTGTGAACTATTACTGTGTGTACCTGTAGATATAAAGACAGATAAGCTGTGTGAACTGTAATTGTGTGTACCTGTAGATATAAAGACAAATAAGCTGTGTGAACTGTAATTGTGTTTACCTGTAGATATAAAGACAGATAATCTGTGTGAACTGTTACTGTGTGTACCTGTAAATATAAAGACATATAAGCTGTGTGAACTGTTACTGTGTGTACCTGTAGATATAAAGACAGATAAGCCGTGTGAACTGTTCTGTGTGTACCTGTAGGTATAAAGACAGATAAGCTGTGTGAACTGTTACTGTCTGTACCTGTAGATATAAGACAGATAAGCTGTGTGAACTGTTACTGTGTGTACCTGTAGATATAAAGACAGATAATTTGTGTGAACTGTTACTGTGTGAACCTGTAGATATAATAACAGATAAGCCGTGTGAACTGTTACTGTGTGTACCTGTAGATATAAAGCCATATATAAGTCGTGTGAACTGTTACTGTGTGTACCTGTAGATATAAAGACAGATAAGCCGTGTGATCAGTTACTGTGTGTACCTGTAGATATAAATACAGATAAGCCGTGTGAACTGTAAATGTGTGTACCTGTAGATATAAAGACATATAAGCTGTGTGAACTGTTACTGTGTGTACCTGTAGATATAAAGACAGATAAGCTGTGTGAACTGTTACTGTGTGTACCTGTAGATATATAGACAGAAAAGCCGTGTGAACTGTAACTGTGTGTACCTGTAGATATAAAAACAGATAAGCCGTGTGAACTGTAACGATGTGTACCTGTAGATATAAAGACAAATAAGCTGTGTGAACTGTTACTGTGTGTACCTGTAGATATAAAGACAGATAAACAATGTGAACTGTTACTGTGTGTACCTGTAGATAAAAAGACAGATAAGCCGTGTGAACTGTAACTGTGTGTACCTGTAGATATAAAGATATATAAGCTGTGTGAACTGTTACTGTGTGCACCTGTAGATATAAAGACAGATAAGCCGTGTGATCAGTTACTGTGTGTACCTGTAGATATAAATACAGATAAGCCGTGTGAACTGTAAATGTGTGTACCTGTAGATATAAAGACAGATAAGCTGTGTGAACTGTTACTGTGTGTACCTGTAGATATAAAGACAGATAAGCTGTGTGAACTGTTACTGTGTGTACCTGTAGATATAAAGACAGAAAAGCCGTGTGAACTGTAACTGTGTGTACCTGTAGATATAAAAACAGATAAGCTGTGTGAACTGTAACGATGTGTACCTGTAGATATAAAGACAAATAAGCTGTGTGAACTGTTACTGTGTGTACCTGTAGATATAAAGACAGATAAACAATGTGAACTGTTACTGTGTGTACCTGTAGATAAAAAGACAGATAAGCCGTGTGAACTGTAACTGTGTGTACCTGTAGATATAAAGATATATAAGCTGTGTGAACTGTTACTGTGTGTACCTGCAGATATAAAGACATATAATCTGTGTGAACTATTACTGTGTGTACCTGTAGATATAAAGACAGATAAGCTGTGTGAACTGTAATAGTGTGTACCTGTAGATATAAAGACAAATAAGCTGTGTGAACTGTAATTGTGTTTACCTGTAGATATAAAGACAGATAATCTGTGTGAACTGTTACTGTGTGTACCTGTAAATATAAAGACATATAAGCTGTGTGAACTGTTACTGTGTGTACCTGTAGATATAAAGACATATAAGCTGTGTGAACTGTTACTGTGTGTTCCTGTAGATATAAAGACATATAAGCTGTGTGAACTGTTACTGTGTGAACCTGTAGATATAAAGACAGATAAGCTGTGTGAACTGTTACTGTGTGAACCTGTAGATATAAAGACAGATAAGCTGTGTGAACTGTTACTGTGTGTACCTGCAGATATAAAGACAGATAAACAATGTGAACTGTTACTGTGTGTACCTGTAGATATAAAGACAGATAAGCTGTGTGAACTGTTACTGTGTGTACCTGTAGATATAAAGACAGATAAGCTGTGTGAACTGTTACTGTGTGTACCTGCAGATATAAAGACAGATAAACAATGTGAACTGTTACTGTGTGTACCTGTAGATAAAAAGACAGATAAGCCGTGTGAACTGTAACTGTGTGTACCTGTAGATATAAAGACATATAAGCTGTGTGAACTGTTACTGTGTGTACCTGCAGATATAAAGACAGATAATCTGTGTGAACTGTTACTGTGTGTACCTGTAGATATAAAGACAGATAAGCTGTGTGAATTGTAACTGTGTGTACCTGTAGATATAAAGACAAATAAGCTGTGTGAACTGTAACTGTGTGTACCTGTAGATATAAAGACAGATAGGCCGTGTGAACTGTTACTGTGTGTACCTGTAGATATAAAGACAGATAGGCCGTGTGAACTGTTATTGTGTGTACCTGTAGATAAATAGACAGATATGCCGTGTGAACTGTAACTGTGTGTACCTGTAGATAAAAAGACAGATAAGCCGTGTGAACTGTAACTGTGTGTACCTGTAGATATAAAAACAGATAAGCTATGTGAACTGTTACTGTGTTTACCTGTAGATATAAAGACAGATAAACAATGTGAACTGTTACTGTGTGTACCTGTAGATATAAAGACAGATAAGCTGTGTGAACTGTTACTGTGTGTACCTGTAGATATAAAGACAGATAAGCTGTGTGAACTGTTACTGTGTGTATCTGTAGATATAAAGACAGATAAACTGTGTTAACTGTAATTGTGTGTACCTGTAGATATAAAGACAGATAAGCCGTGTGAACTGTTACTGTGTGTACCTGTAGATATAAAGACATATAAGCTGTGTGAACTGTTACTGTGTGTACCTGCAGAAATAAAGACAGATAATCTGTGTGAACTGTTACTGTGTGTACCTGTAGATATAAGGACAGATAAGCTGTGTGAACTGTTACTGTGTGTACCTGTAGATATAAAGACAGATAAGCCGTGTGAACTGTTACTGTGTGTACCTGTAGATATAAAGACAGATAAGCTGTGTGAACTGTTACTGTGTGTACCTGTAGATATAAAGACAGATAAGCTGTGTGAACTGTTACTGTGTGTATCTGTAGATATAAAGACAGATAAGCCGTGTGAACTGTTACTGTGTGTACCTGTAGATGTAAAGACAGATCAGCTGTGTGAACTGTTACTGTGTGTACATGTAGATATAAAGACAGATAATCTGTGTGAACTGTTACTGTGTGAGCCTGTAGATATAATAACAGATAAGCAGTGTGAACTGTTACTGTGTGTACCTGTAGATATAAAGCTATATGTAAGTCGTGTGAACTGTTACTGTGTATACCTGTAGATATAAAGACAGATAAGCCGTGTGAACTGTTCTGTGTGTACCTGTAGGTATAAAGACAGATAAGCTGTGTGAACTGTTACTGTCTGTACCTGTAGATATAAGACAGATAAGCTGTGTGAACTGTTACTGTGTGTACCTGTAGATATAAAGACAGATAATTTGTGTGAACTGTTACTGTGTGAACCTGTAGATATAATAACAGATAAGCCGTGTGAACTGTTACTGTGTGTACCTGTAGATATAAAGCCATATATAAGTCGTGTGAACTGTTACTGTGTGTACCTGTAGATATAAAGACAGATAAGCCGTGTGATCAGTTACTGTGTGTACCTGTAGATATAAATACAGATAAGCCGTGTGAACTGTAAATGTGTGTACCTGTAGATATAAAGACATATAAGCTGTGTGAACTGTTACTGTGTGTACCTGTAGATATAAAGACAGATAAGCTGTGTGAACTGTTACTGTGTGTACCTGTAGATATATAGACAGAAAAGCCGTGTGAACTGTAACTGTGTGTACCTGTAGATATAAAAACAGATAAGCCGTGTGAACTGTAACGATGTGTACCTGTAGATATAAAGACAAATAAGCTGTGTGAACTGTTACTGTGTGTACCTGTAGATATAAAGACAGATAAACAATGTGAACTGTTACTGTGTGTACCTGTAGATAAAAAGACAGATAAGCCGTGTGAACTGTAACTGTGTGTACCTGTAGATATAAAGATATATAAGCTGTGTGAACTGTTACTGTGTGCACCTGTAGATATAAAGACAGATAAGCCGTGTGATCAGTTACTGTGTGTACCTGTAGATATAAATACAGATAAGCCGTGTGAACTGTAAATGTGTGTACCTGTAGATATAAAGACAGATAAGCTGTGTGAACTGTTACTGTGTGTACCTGTAGATATAAAGACAGATAAGCTGTGTGAACTGTTACTGTGTGTACCTGTAGATATAAAGACAGAAAAGCCGTGTGAACTGTAACTGTGTGTACCTGTAGATATAAAAACAGATAAGCTGTGTGAACTGTAACGATGTGTACCTGTAGATATAAAGACAAATAAGCTGTGTGAACTGTTACTGTGTGTACCTGTAGATATAAAGACAGATAAACAATGTGAACTGTTACTGTGTGTACCTGTAGATAAAAAGACAGATAAGCCGTGTGAACTGTAACTGTGTGTACCTGTAGATATAAAGATATATAAGCTGTGTGAACTGTTACTGTGTGTACCTGCAGATATAAAGACATATAATCTGTGTGAACTATTACTGTGTGTACCTGTAGATATAAAGACAGATAAGCTGTGTGAACTGTAATTGTGTGTACCTGTAGATATAAAGACAAATAAGCTGTGTGAACTGTAATTGTGTTTACCTGTAGATATAAAGACAGATAATCTGTGTGAACTGTTACTGTGTGTACCTGTAAATATAAAGACATATAAGCTGTGTGAACTGTTACTGTGTGTACCTGTAGATATAAAGACATATAAGCTGTGTGAACTGTTACTGTGTGTTCCTGTAGATATAAAGACATATAAGCTGTGTGAACTGTTACTGTGTGAACCTGTAGATATAAAGACAGATAAGCTGTGTGAACTGTTACTGTGTGAACCTGTAGATATAAAGACAGATAAGCTGTGTGAACTGTTACTGTGTGTACCTTCAGATATAAAGACAGATAAACAATGTGAACTGTTACTGTGTGTACCTGTAGATATAAAGACAGATAAGCTGTGTGAACTGTTACTGTGTGTACCTGTAGATATAAAGACAGATAAGCTGTGTGAACTGTTACTGTGTGTACCTGCAGATATAAAGACAGATAAACAATGTGAACTGTTACTGTGTGTACCTGTAGATAAAAAGACAGATAAGCCGTGTGGACTGTAACTGTGTGTACCTGTAGATATAAAGACATATAAGCTGTGTGAACTGTTACTGTGTGTACCTGCAGATATAAAGACAGATAATCTGTGTGAACTGTTACTGTGTGTACCTGTAGATATAAAGACAGATAAGCTGTGTGAATTGTAACTGTGTGTACCTGTAGATATAAAGACAAATAAGCTGTGTGAACTGTAACTGTGTGTACCTGTAGATATAAAGACAGATAAGTCGTGTGAACTGTTACTGTGTGTACCTGTAGATATAAAGACAGATAGGCCGTGTGAACTGTTATTGTGTGTACCTGTAGATAAATAGACAGATATGCCGTGTGAACTGTAACTGTGTGTACCTGTAGATAAAAAGACAGATAAGCCGTGTGAACTGTAACTGTGTGTACCTGTAGATATAAAAACAGATAAGCTATGTGAACTGTTACTGTGTTTACCTGTAGATATAAAGACAGATAAACAATGTGAACTGTTACTGTGTGTACCTGTAGATATAAAGACAGATAAGCTGTGTGAACTGTTACTGTGTGTACCTGTAGATATAAAGACAGATAAGCTGTGTGAACTGTTACTGTGTGTATCTGTAGATATAAAGACAGATAAACTGTGTGAACTGTAATTGTGTGTACCTGTAGATATAAAGACAGATAAGCCGTGTGAACTGTTACTGTGTGTACCTGTAGATATAAAGACATATAAGCTGTGTGAACTGTTACTGTGTGTACCTGCAGAAATAAAGACAGATAATCTGTGTGAACTGTTACTGTGTGTACCTGTAGATATAAGGACAGATAAGCTGTGTGAACTGTTACTGTGTGTACCTGTAGATATAAAGACAGATAAGCCGTGTGAACTGTTACTGTGTGTACCTGTAGATATAAAGACAGATAAGCTGTGTGAACTGTTACTGTGTGTACCTGTAGATATAAAGACAGATAAGCTGTGTGAACTGTTACTGTGTGTATCTGTAGATATAAAGACAGATAAGCCGTGTGAACTGTTACTGTGTGTACCTGTAGATGTAAAGACAGATCAGCTGTGTGAACTGTTACTGTGTGTACATGTAGATATAAAGACAGATAATCTGTGTGAACTGTTACTGTGTGAGCCTGTAGATATAATAACAGATAAGCAGTGTGAACTGTTACTGTGTGTACCTGTAGATATAAAAACAGATAAGCTATGTGAACTGTAACTGTGTGTACCTGTAGATATAAAGACAGATAAGCTGTGTGAACTGTTACTGTGTTTACCTGTAGATATAAAGACAGATAAACAATGTGAACTGTTACTGTGTGTACCTGTAGATATAAAGACAGATAAGCTGTGTGAACTGTTACTGTGTGTACCTGTAGATATAAAGACAGATAAGCTGTGTGAACTGTTACTGTGTGTATCTGTAGATATAAAGACAGATAAACTGTGTGAACTGTAATTGTGTGTACCTGTAGATATAAAGACAGATAAGCCGTGTGAACTGTTACTGTGTGTACCTGTAGATATAAAGACATATAAGCTGTGTGAACTGTTACTGTGTGTACCTGCAGAAATAAAGACAGATAATCTGTGTGAACTGTTACTGTGTGTACCTGTAGATATAAGGACAGATAAGCTGTGTGAACTGTTACTGTGTGTACCTGTAGATATAAAGACAGATAAGCCGTGTGAACTGTTACTGTGTGTACCTGTAGATATAAAGACAGATAAGCTGTGTGAACTGTTACTGTGTGTACCTGTAGATATAAAGACAGATAAGCTGTGTGAACTGTTACTGTGTGTATCTGTAGATATAAAGACAGATAAGCCATGTGAACTGTTACTGTGTGTACCTGTAGATGTAAAGACAGATCAGCTGTGTGAACTGTTACTGTGTGTACATGTAGATATAAAGACAGATAATCTGTGTGAACTGTTACTGTGTGAGCCTGTAGATATAATAACAGATAAGCAGTGTGAACTGTTACTGTGTGTACCTGTAGATATAAAGCTATATGTAAGTCGTGTGAACTGTTACTGTGTATACCTGTAGATATAAAGACAGATAAGCCGTGTGAACTGTTCTGTGTGTACCTGTAGGTATAAAGACAGATAAGCTGTGTGAACTGTTACTGTCTGTACCTGTAGATATAAGACAGATAAGCTGTGTGAACTGTTACTGTGTGTACCTGTAGATATAAAGACAGATAATTTGTGTGAACTGTTACTGTGTGAACCTGTAGATATAATAACAGATAAGCCGTGTGAACTGTTACTGTGTGTACCTGTAGATATAAAGCCATATATAAGTCGTGTGAACTGTTACTGTGTGTACCTGTAGATATAAAGACAGATAAGCTGTGTGAACTGTTACTGTGTGTACCTGTAGATATAAAGACAGATCAGCCGTGTGAACTTTTACTGTGTGTACCTGTAGATATAAGACAGATAAGCTGTGTAAACTGTTTCTGTGTGTACCTGTAGATATAAAGACAGATAAGCCGTGTGAACTGTTACTGTGTGTACCTGTAGATATAAAGACAGATAATCTGTGTGAACTGTTACTGTGTGTACCTGTAGATATAAAGACAGATAATCTGTGTGAACTGTTACTCTGTGAACCTGTAGATATAATAACAGATAAGCCGTGTGAACTTTTACTGTGTGTACCTGTAGATATAAAGCCATATATAAGTCGTGTGAACTGTTACTGTGTGTACCTGTAGATATAAAGACAGATAAGCTGTGTGAACTGTTACTGTGTGTACATGTAGATATAAAGACAGATAAGCCGGGTGAACTGTTACTGTGTGTACCTGTAGATATAAAGCCATATATAAGTCGTGTGAACTGTTACTGTGTGTACCTGTAGATATAAAGACAGATAAGCTGTGTGAACTATTACTGTGTGTACCTGTAGATATAAAGACAGATAAGCCATGTGAACTGTTACTGTTTGTACCTGTAGATATAAAGACAGATAAGCTGTGTGAACTGTTACTGTGTGTACTTGTAGATATAAAGACAGATAAGCTGTGTGAACTGTTACTGTGTGTACCTGTAGATAAAAAGACAGATAAGCTGTGTGAACTGTTACTGTCTGTACCTCTGGATATAAGACAGATAAGCTGTGTGAACTGTTACTGTGTGTACCTGTAGATATAAAGACAGATAATCTGTGTGAACTGTTACTGTGTGAACCTGTAGATATAATAACAGATAAGCCGTGTGAACAGTTACTGTGTGTACCGGCAGATATAAAGCCATATATAAGTCGTGTGAACTGTAACTTTGTGTACCTGTAGATATAAAGACAGATAAGCTGTGTAAACTGTTTCTGTGTGTACGTGTAGATATAAGACAGATAAGCTGTGTGAACTGTTACTGTGTGTACCTGTAGATATAAAGACAGATAATCTGTGTGAACTGTTACTGTGTGAACCTGTAGATATAAAGACAGATAAGCTGTGTGAACTGTTACTGTGTGTACCTGTAGATGTAAAGACAGATCAGCTGTGTGAACTGTTACTGTGTGTACATGTAGATATAAAGACAGATAATCTGTGTGAACTGTTACTGTGTGAACCTGTAGATATAATAACAGATAAGCAGTGTGAACTGTTACTGTGTGTACCTGTAGATATAAAGCTATATGTAAGTCGTGTGAACTGTTACTGTGTATACCTGTAGATATAAAGACAGATAAGCTGTGTGAACTGTTACTGTGTGTACCTGTAGATATAAAGACAGATAAGCCGTGCGAACTGTTACTGTGTGTACCTGTAGATATGAAGACAGATAAGCCGTGTGAACTGTTCTGTGTGTACCTGTAGGTATAAAGACAGATAAGCTGTGTGAACTGTTACTGTCTGTACCTGTAGATATAAGACAGATAAGCTGTGTGAACTGTTACTGTGTGTACCTGTAGATATAAAGACAGATAATTTGTATGAACTGTTACTGTGTGAACCTGTAGATATAATAACAGATAAGCCGAGTGAACTGTTACTGTGTGTACCTGTAGATATAAAGCCATATATAAGTCGTGTGAACTGTTACTGTGTGTACCTGTAGATATAAAGACAGATAAGCTGTGTGAACTGTTACTGTGTGTACCTGTAGATATAAAGACAGATCAGCCGTGTGAACTTTTACTGTGTGTACCTGTAGATATAAGACAGATAAGCTGTATAAACTGTTTCTGTGTGTACCTGTAGATATAAAGACAGATAAGCTGTGTGAACTGTTACTGTGTGTACCTGTAGATATAAAGACAGATAAGCTGTGTGAACTGTTACTGTGTGTATCTGTAGATATAAAGACAGATAAACTGTGTGAACTGTAATTGTGTGCACCTGTAGATATAAAGACAGATAAGCCGTGTGAACTGTTACTGTGTGTACCTGTAGATATAAAGACATATAAGCTGTGTGAACTGTTACTGTGTGTACCTGCAGAAATAAAGACAGATAATCTGTGTGAACTGTTAATGTGTGTACCTGTAGATATAAGGACAGATAAGCTGTGTGAACTGTTACTGTGTGTACCTGTAGATATAAAGACAGATAAGCCGTGTGAACTGTTACTGTGTGTACCTGTAGATATAAAGACAGATAAGCTGTGTGAACTGTTACTGTGTGTACCTGTAGATATAAAGACAGATAAGCTGTGTGAACTGTTACTGTGTGTATCTGTAGATATAAAGACAGATAAGCCGTGTGAACTGTTACTGTGTGTACCTGTAGATGTAAAGACAGATCAGCTGTGTGAACTGTTACTGTGTGTACATGTAGATATAAAGACAGATAATCTGTGTGAACTGTTACTGTGTGAGCCTGTAGATATAATAACAGATAAGCAGTGTGAACTGTTACTGTGTGTACCTGTAGATATAAAGCTATATGTAAGTCGTGTGAACTGTTACTGTGTATACCTGTAGATATAAAGACAGATAAGCTGTGTGAACTGTTACTGTGTGTACCTGTAGATATAAAGACAGATAAGCCGTGTGAACTGTTACTGTGTGTACCTGTAGATGTAAAGACAGATCAGCTGTGTGAACTGTTACTGTGTGTACATGTAGATATAAAGACAGATAATCTGTGTGAACTGTTACTGTGTGAACCTGTAGATATAATAACAGATAAGCAGTGTGAACTGTTACTGTGTGTACCTGTAGATATAAAGCTATATGTAAGTCGTGTGAACTGTTACTGTGTATACCTGTAGATATAAAGACAGATAAGCTGTGTGAACTGTTACTGTGTGTACCTGTAGATGTAAAGACAGATCAGCTGTGTGAACTGTTACTGTGTGTACATGTAGATATAAAGACAGATAATCTGTGTGAACTGTTACTGTTTGAACCTGTAGATATAATAACAGATAAGCAGTGTGAACTGTTACTGTGTGTACCTGTAGATATAAAGACAGATAAACAATGTGAACTGTTACTGTGTATACCTGTAGATATAAAGACAGATAAGCTGTGTGAACTGTTACTGTGTGTACCTGTAGATATAAAGACAGATAAGCCGTGCGAACTGTTACTGTGTGTACCTGTAGATATAAAGACAGATAAGCCGTGTGAACTGTTCTGTGTGTACCTGTAGGTATAAAGACAGATAAGCTGTGTGAACTGTTACTGTCTGTACCTGTAGATATAAGACAGATAAGCTGTGTGAACTGTTACTGTGTGTACCTGTAGATATAAAGACAGATAATTTGTGTGAACTGTTACTGTGTGAACCTGTAGATATAATAACAGATAAGCCGTGTGAACTGTTACTGTGTATACCTGTAGATATAAAGCCATATATAAGTCGTGTGAACTGTTACTGTGTGTACCTGTAGATATAAAGACAGATAAGCTGTGTGAACTGTTACTGTGTGTACCTGTAGATATAAAGACAGATCAGCCGTGTGAACTTTTACTGTGTGTACCTGTAGATATAAAGACAGATAAGCTGTGTAAACTGTTTCTGTGTGTACCTGTAGATATAAAGACAGATAAGCCGTGTGAACTGTTACTGTGTGTACCTGTAGATATAAAGACAGATAATCTGTGTGAACTGTTACTGTGTGTACCTGTAGATATAAAGACAGATAATCTGTGTGAACTGTTACTCTGTGAACCTGTAGATATAATAACAGATAAGCCGTGTGAACTTTTACTGTGTGTACCTGTAGATATAAAGCCATATATAAGTCGTGTGAACTGTTACTGTGTGTACCTGTAGATATAAAGACAGATAAGCTGTGTGAACTGTTACTGTGTGTACATGTAGATATAAAGACAGATAAGCCGGGTGAACTGTTACTGTGTGTACCTGTAGATATAAAGCCATATATAAGTCGTGTGAACTGTTACTGTGTGTACCTGTAGATATAAAGACAGATAAGCTGTGTGAACTGTTACTGTGTGTACCTGTAGATATAAAGACAGATAAGCCATGTGAACTGTTACTGTTTGTACCTGTAGATATAAAGACATATAAGCTGTGTGAACTGTTACTGTGTGTACTTGTAGATATAAAGACAGATAAGCTGTGTGAACTGTTACTGTGTGTACCTGTAGATATAAAGACAGATAAGCTGTGTGAACTGTTACTGTCTGTACCTCTGGATATAAGACAGATAAGCTGTGTGAACTTTTACTGTGTGTACCTGTAGATATAAAGACAGATAATCTGTGTGAACTGTTACTGTGTGAACCTGTAGATATAATAACAGATAAGCCGTGTGAACAGTTACTGTGTGTACCGGCAGATATAAAGCCATATATAAGTCGTGTGAACTGTAACTTTGTGTACCTGTAGATATAAAGACAGATAAGCTGTGTAAACGGTTTCTGTGTGTACGTGTAGATATAAGACAGATAAGCTGTGTGAACTGTTACTGTGTGTACCTGTAGATATAAAGACAGATAATCTGTGTGAACTGTTACTGTGTGAACATGTAGATATAAAGACAGATAAGCTGTGTGAACTGTTACTGTGTGTACCTGTAGATTTAAAGACAGATCAGCTGTGTGAACTGTTACTGTGTGTACATGTAGATATAAAGACAGATAATCTATGTGAACTGTTACTGTGTGAACCTGTAGATATAATAACAGATAAGCAGTGTGAACTGTTACTGTGTGTACCTGTAGATATAAAGCTATATGTAAGTCGTGTGAACTGTTACTGTGTATACCTGTAGATATAAAGACAGATAAGCTGTGTGAACTGTTACTGTGTGTACCTGTAGATATAAAGACAGATAAGCCGTGCGAACTGTTACTGTGTGTACCTGTAGATATAAAGACAGATAAGCCGTGTGAACTGTTCTGTGTGTACCTGTAGGTATAAAGACAGATAAGCTGTGTGAACTGTTACTGTCTGTACCTGTAGATATAAGACAGATAAGCTGTGTGAACTGTTACTGTGTGTACCTGTAGATATAAAGACAGATAATTTGTGTGAACTGTTACTGTGTGAACCTGTAGATATAATAACAGATAAGCCGTGTGAACTGTTACTGTGTGTACCTGTAGATATAAAGCCATATATAAGTCGTGTGAACTGTTACTGTGTGAACCTGTAGATATAATAACAGATAAGCCGTGTGAACTGTTACTGTGTGTACCTGTAGATATAAAGACAGATCAGCCGTGTGAACTTTTAGTGTGTGTACCTGTAGATATAAGACAGATAAGCTGTGTAAACTGTTTCTGTGTGTACCTGTAGATATAAAGACAGATAAGCCGTGTGAACTGTTATTGTGTGTACCTGTAGATATAAAGACAGATAATCTGTGTGAACTGTTACTGTGTGTACCTGTAGATATAAAGACAGATAATCTGTGTGAACTGTTACTCTGTGAACCTGTAGATATAATAACAGATAAGCCGTGTGAACTTTTACTGTGTGTACCTGTAGACATAAAGCCATATATAAGTCGTGTGAACTGTTACTGTGTGTACCTGTAGATATAAAGACAGATAAGCTGTGTGAACTGTTACTGTGTGTACATGTAGATATAAAGACAGATAAGCCTGGTGAACTGTTACTGTGTGTACCTGTAGATATAAAGCCATATATAAGTCGTGTGAACTGTTACTGTGTGTACCTGTAGATATAAAGACAGATAAGCTGTGTGAACTGTTACTGTGTGTACCTGTAGATATAAAGACAGATAAGCCATGTGAACTGTTACTGTTTGTACCTGTAGATATAAAGACAGATAAGCTGTGTGAACTGTTACTGTGTGTACTTGTAGATATAAAGACAGATAAGCTGTGTGAACTGTTACTGTGTGTACCTGTAGATATAAAGACAGATAAGCTGTGTGAACTGTTACTGTCTGTACCTCTGGATATAAGACAGATCAGCTGTGTGAACTGTTACTGTGTGTACATGTAGATATAAAGACAGATAATCTGTGTGAACTGTTACTGTGTGAACCTGTAGATATAATAACAGATAAGCAGTGTGAACTGTTACTGTGTGTACCTGTAGATATAAAGCTATATGTAAGTCGTGTGAACTGTTACTGTGTATACCTGTAGATATAAGACAGATAAGCTGTGTGAACTGTTACTGTGTGTACCTGTAGATGTAAAGACAGATCAGCTGTGTGAACTGTTACTGTGTGTACATGTAGATATAAAGACAGATAATCTGTGTGAACTGTTACTGTGTGAACCTGTAGATATAATAACAGATAAGCAGTGTGAACTGTTACTGTGTGTACCTGTAGATATAAAGCTATATGTAAGTCGTGTGAACTGTTACTGTGTATACCTGTAGATATAAAGACAGATAAGCTGTGTGAACTGTTACTGTGTGTACCTGTAGATATAAAGACAGATAAGCCGTGCGAACTGTTACTGTGTGTACCTGTAGATATAAAGACAGATAAGCCGTGTGAACTGTTCTGTGTGTACCTGTAGGTATAAAGACAGATAAGCTGTGTGAACTGTTACTGTCTGTACCTGTAGATATAAGACAGATAAGCTGTGTGAACTGTTACTGTGTGTACCTGTAGATATAAAGACAGATAATTTGTGTGAACTGTTACTGTGTGAACCTGTAGATATAATAACAGATAAGCCGTGTGAACTGTTACTGTGTGTACCTGTAGATATAAAGCCATATATAAGTCGTGTGAACTGTTACTGTGTGTACCTGTAGATATAAAGACAGATAAGCTGTGTGAACTGTTACTGTGTGTACCTGTAGATATAAAGACAGATCAGCCGTGTGAACTTTTACTGTGTGTACCTGTAGATATAAGACAGATAATCTGTGTAAACTGTTTCTGTGTGTACCTGTAGATATAAAGACAGATAAGCCGTGTGAACTGTTACTGTGTGTACCTGTAGATATAAAGACAGATAATCTGTGTGAACTGTTACTGTGTGTACCTGTAGATATAAAGACAGATAATCTGTGTGAACTGTTACTCTGTGAACCTGTAGCTATAATAACAGATAAGCCGTGTGAACTTTTACTGTGTGTACCTGTAGATATAAAGCCATATATAAGTCGTGTGAACTGTTACTGTGTGTACCTGTAGATATAAAGACAGATAAGCTGTGTGAACTGTTACTGTGTGTACATGTAGATATAAAGACAGATAAGCCGTGTGAACTGTTACTGTGTGTACCTGTAGATATAAAGCCATATATAAGTCGTGTGAACTGTTACTGTGTGTACATGTAGATATAAAGACAGATAAGCCGTGTGAACTGTTACTGTGTGTACCTGTAGATATAAAGCCATATATAAGTCGTGTGAACTGTTACTGTGTGTACCTGTAGATATAAAGACAGATAAGCCATGTGAACTGTTACTGTTTGTACCTGTAGATATAAAGACAGATAAGCTGTGTGAACTGTTACTGTGTGTACTTGTAGATATAAAGACAGATAAGCTGTGTCAACTGTTACTGTGTGTACCTGTAGATATAAAGACAGATAAGCTGTGTGAACTGTTACTGTCTGTACCTCTGGATATAAGACAGATCAGCTGTGTGAACTGTTACTGTGTGTACATGTAGATATAAAGACAGATAATCTGTGTGAACTGTTACTGTGTGAACCTGTAGATATAATAACAGATAAGCAGTGTGAACTGTTACTGTGTGTACCTGTAGATATAAAGCTATATGTAAGTCGTGTGAACTGTTACTGTGTATACCTGTAGATATAAGACAGATAAGCTGTGTGAACTGTTACTGTGTGTACCTGTAGATGTAAAGACAGATCAGCTGTGTGAACTGTTACTGTGTGTACATGTAGATATAAAGACAGATAATCTGTGTGAACTGTTACTGTGTGAACCTGTAGATATAATAACAGATAAGCAGTGTGAACTGTTACTGTGTGTACCTGTAGATATAAAGCTATATGTAAGTCGTGTGAACTGTTACTGTGTATACCTGTAGATATAAAGACAGATAAGCTGTGTGAACTGTTACTGTGTGTACCTGTAGATATAAAGACAGATAAGCCGTGCGAACTGTTACTGTGTGTACCTGTAGATATAAAGACAGATAAGCCGTGTGAACTGTTCTGTGTGTACCTGTAGGTATAAAGACAGATAAGCTGTGTGAACTGTTACTGTCTGTACCTGTAGATATAAGACAGATAAGCTGTGTGAACTGTTACTGTGTGTACCTGTAGATATAAAGACAGATAATTTGTGTGAACTGTTACTGTGTGAACCTGTAGATATAATAACAGATAAGCCGTGTGAACTGTTACTGTGTGTACCTGTAGATATAAAGCCATATATAAGTCGTGTGAACTGTTACTGTGTGTACCTGTAGATATAAAGACAGATAAGCTGTGTGAACTGTTACTGTGTGTACCTGTAGATATAAAGACAGATCAGCCGTGTGAACTTTTACTGTGTGTACCTGTAGATATAAGACAGATAATCTGTGTAAACTGTTTCTGTGTGTACCTGTAGATATAAAGACAGATAAGCCGTGTGAACTGTTACTGTGTGTACCTGTAGATATAAAGACAGATAATCTGTGTGAACTGTTACTGTGTGTACCTGTAGATATAAAGACAGATAATCTGTGTGAACTGTTACTCTGTGAACCTGTAGCTATAATAACAGATAAGCCGTGTGAACTTTTACTGTGTGTACCTGTAGATATAAAGCCATATATAAGTCGTGTGAACTGTTACTGTGTGTACCTGTAGATATAAAGACAGATAAGCTGTGTGAACTGTTACTGTGTGTACATGTAGATATAAAGACAGATAAGCCGTGTGAACTGTTACTGTGTGTACCTGTAGATATAAAGCCATATATAAGTCGTGTGAACTGTTACTGTGTGTACCTGTAGATATAAAGACATATAAGCCATGTGAACTGTTACTGTTTGTACCTGTAGATATAAAGACAGATAAGCTGTGTGAACTGTTACTGTGTGTACTTGTAGATATAAAGACAGATAAGCTGTGTGAACTGTTACTGTGTGTACCTGTAGATATAAAGACAGATAAGCTGTGTGAACTGTTACTGTCTGTACCTCTGGATATAAGACAGATAAGCTGTGTGAACTGTTACTGTGTGTACCTGTAGATATAAAGACAGATAATCTGTGTGAACTGTTACTGTGTGAACCTGTAGATATAATAACAGATAAGCCGTGTGAACAGTTACTGTGTGTACCGGCAGATATAAAGCCATATATAAGTCGTGTGAACTGTAACTTTGTGTACCTGTAGATATAAAGACAGATAATCTGTGTGAACTGTTACTCTGTGAACCTGTAGATATAATAACAGATAAGCCGTGTGAACTTTTACTGTGTGTACCTGTAGATATAAAGCCATATATAAGTCGTGTGAACTGTTACTGTGTGTACCTGTAGATATAAAGACAGATAAGCCATGTGAACGGTTACTGTTTGTACCTGTAGATATAAAGACAGATAAGCTGTGTGAACTGTTACTGTGTGTACTTGTAGATATAAAGACAGATAAGCTGTGTGAACTGTTACTGTGTGTACCTGTAGATATAAAGACAGATAAGCTGTGTGAACTGTAACTGTCTGTACCTCTGGATATAAGACAGATAAGCTGTGTGAACTGTTACTGTGTGTACCTGTAGATATAAAGACAGATAATCTGTGTGAACTGTTACTGTGTGAACCTGTAGATATAATAACAGATAAGCCGTGTGAACAGTTACTGTGTGTACCGGCAGATATAAAGCCATATATAAGTCGTGTGAACTGTAACTTTGTGTACCTGTAGATATAAAGACAGATAAGCTGTGTAAACTGTTTCTGTGTGTACCTGTAGATATAAGACAGATAAGCTGTGTGAACTGTTACTGTGTGTACCTGTAGATATAAAGACAGATAATCTGTGTGAACTGTTACTGTGTGAACCTGTAGATATAATAACAGATAAGCCGTGTGAACTGTTACTGTGTGTACCTGTAGATATAAAGCCATATATAAGTCGTGTGAACTTTTACTGTGTGTACCTGTAGATATAAAGACAGATAAGCTGTGTGAACTGTTACTGTGTGTACCTGTAGATATAAAGACAGATAAGCCGTGTGAACAGTTACTGTGTGTACCTGTAGATATAAAGACAGATAAGCCGTGTGAACTGTTACTGTGTGTACCTGTAGATATAAAGACAGATAAGCCGTGTGAACTGTTACTGTGTGTACCTGTAGATATAAAGCCATATATAAGTCGTGTGAACTGTTACTGTGTGTACCTGTAGATATAAAGACAGATAAGTTGTGTGAACTGTTACTGTGTTTACCTGTAGATATAAAGACAGATAAACAATGTGAACTGTTACTGTGTGTACCTGTAGATATAAAGACAAATAAGCTGTGTGAACTGTAATTGTGTGTACCTGTAGATATAAAGACAGATAAGCCGTGTGAACTGTTACTGTGTGTACCTGTAGATATAAAGACATATAAGCTGTGTGAACTGTTACTGTGTGTACCTGCAGAAATAAAGACAGATAATCTGTGTGAACTGTTACTGTGTGTACCTGTAGATATAAGGACAGATAAGCTGTGTGAACTGTTACTGTGTGTACCTGTAGATATAAAGACAGATAAGCCGTGTGAACTGTTACTGTGTGTACCTGTAGATATAAAGACAGATAAGATGTGTGAACTGTTACTGTGTGTACCTGTAGATATAAAGACAGATAAGCCGTGTGAACTGTTACTGTGTGTATCTGTAGATATAAAGACAGATAAGCCGTGTGAACTGTTACTGTTTGTACCTGTAGATGTAAAGACAGATCAGCTGTGTGAACTGTTAATGTGTGTACCTGTAGATATAAAGACAGATAAGGCGTGTGAACTGTTACTATGTGTACCTGTAGATATAAGACAGATAAGCTGTGTGAACTGTTACTGTGTGTACATGTATATATAAAGACAGATAATCTGTGTGAACTGTTACTGTGTGAACCTGTAGATATAATAACAGATAAGCAGTGTTAACTGTTACTGTGTGTAACTGTAGATATAAAGCTATATGTAAGTCGTGTGAACTGTTACTGTGTATACCTGTAGATATAAAGACAGATAAGCTGTGTGAACTGTTACTGTGTGTACCTGTAGATATAAAGACAGATAAGCCGTGCTAACTGTTACTGTGTGTACCTGTAGATATAAAGACAGATAAGCCGTGTGAACTGTTCTGTGTGTACCTGTAGATATAAAGACAGATAAGCTGTGTGAACTGTTACTGTCTGTACCTGTAGATATAAGACAGATAAGCTGTGTGAACTGTTACTGTGTGTACCTGTAGATATAAAGACAGATAATTTGTGTGAACTGTTACTGTGTGAACCTGTAGATATAATAACAGATAAGCCGTGTGAACTGTTACTGTGTGTACCTGTAGATATAAAGCCATATATAAGTCGTGTGAACTGTTACTGTGTGTACCTGTAGATATAAAGACAGATCAGCCGTGTGAACTTTTACTGTGTGTACCTGTAGATATAAGACAGATAAGCTGTGTAAACTGTTTCTGTGTGTACCTGTAGATATAAAGACAGATAAGCCGTGTGAACTGTTACTGTGTGTACCTGTAGATATAAAGACAGATAATCTGTGTGAACTGTTACTGTGTGTACCTGTAGATATAAAGACAGATAATCTGTGTGAACTGTTACTCTGTCAACCTGTAGATATAATAACAGATTAGCCGTGTGAACTTTTACTGTGTGTACCTGTAGATATAAAGCCATATATAAGTCGTGTGAACTGTTACTGTGTGTACCTGTAGATATAAAGACAGATAAGCCATGTGAACTGTTACTGTGTGTACCTGTAGATATAAAGACAGATAAGCCATGTGAACTGTTACTGTGTGTACCTGTAGATATAAAGACAGATAAGCTGTGTGAACTGTTACTGTGTGTACCTGTAGATATAAAGACAGATAAGCTGTGTGAACTGTTACTGTGTGTACCTGTAGATATAAAGACAGATAAGCTGTGTGAACTGTTACTGTCTGTACCTCTGGATATAAGACAGATAAGCTGTGTGAACTGTTACTGTGTGTACCTGTAGATATAAAGACAGATAATCTGTGAACTGTTACTGTGTGAACCTGTAGATATAATAACAGATAAGCCGTGTGAACAGTTACTGTGTGTACCGGCAGATATAAAGCCATATATAAGTCGTGTGAACTGTAACTTTGTGTACCTGTAGATATAAAGACAGATAAGCTGTGTAAACTGTTTCTGTGTGTACCTGTAGATATAAGACAGATAAGCTGTGTGAACTGTTACTGTGTGTACCTGTAGATATAAAGACAGATAATCTGTGTGAACTGTTACTGTGTGAACCTGTAGATATAATAACAGATAAGCCGTTTGAACTGTTACTGTGTGTACCTGTAGATATAAAGCCATATATAAGTCGTGTGAACTGTTACTGTGTGTACCTGTAGATATAAAGACAGATAAGCTGTGTGAACTGTTACTGTGTGTACCTGTAGATATAAAGACAGATAAGCCGTGTGAACAGTTACTGTGTGTACCTGTAGATATAAAGACAGATAAGCCGTGTGAACTGTTACTGTGTGTACCTGTAGATATAAAGCCATATATAAGTCGTGTGAACTGTTACTGTGTGTACCTGTAGATATAAAGACAGATAAGCTGTGTGAACTGTTACTGTGTGTACCTGTAGATATAAAGACAGATAAGGCGTGTGAACAGTTACTGTGTGTACCTGTAGATATAAAGACAGATAAGCCGTGTGAACTGTTACTGTGTGTACCTGTAGATATAAAGCCATATATAAGTCGTGTGAACTGTTACTGTGTGTACCTGTAGATATAAAGACAGATAAGCCGTGTGAACTGTAAATGTGTGTACCTGTAGATATAAAGACAGATAAGCTGTGTGAACTGTTACTGTGTGTACCTGTAGATATAAAGACAAATAAGCTGTGTGAACTGTTACTGTGTGTACCTGTAGATATAAAGACAGATAAGCCGTGTGAACTGTTACTGTGTGTACCTGTGGATATAAAGACAGATAAGCTGTGTGAACTGTTACTGTGTGTACCTGTAGATATAAAGAAAGATAATCTGTGTGAACTGTTACTGTGTGTACCTGTAGATAAAAAGACAGATAAGCCGTGTGAACTGTAAATGTGCGTACCTGTAGATATCAATACAGATAAGCTGTGTAAACTGTTTCTGTGTGTACCTGTAGATATAAGACGGATAAGCTGTGTGAACTGTTACTGTGTGTACCTGTAGATATAAGACGGATAAGCTGTGTAAACTGTTTCTGTGTGTACCTGTAGATATAAGACGGATAAGCTGTGTGAACTTTTACTGTGTGTACCTGTAGATATAAGACAGATAAGCTGTTTAAACTGTTTCTGTGTGTACCTGTAGATATAAAGACAGATAAGCCGTGTGAACTGTTACTGTGTGTACCTGTAGATATAAAGACAGATAATCTGTGTGAACTGTTACTGTGTGTACCTGTAGATATAAAGACAGATAATCTGTGTGAACTGTTACTCTGTGAACCTGTAGATATAATAACAGATAAGCCGTGTGAACTTTTACTGTGTGTACCTGTAGATATAAAGCCATATATAAGTCGTGTGAACTGTTACTGTGTGTACCTGTAGATATAAAGACAGATAAGCTGTGTGAACTGTTACTGTGTGTACCTGTAGATATAAAGACAGATAAGCCGTGTGAACTGTTACTGTGTGTACCTGTAGATATAAAGACAGATAAGCCATGTGAACTGTTACTGTTTGTACCTGTAGATATAAAGACAGATAAGCTGTGTGAACTGTTACTGTGTATACCTGTAGATATAAAGACAGATAAGCTGCGTGAACTGTTACTGTGTGTACCTGTAGATATAAAGACAGATAAGCTGTGTGAACTGTTACTGTCTGTACCTCTGGATATAAGACAGATAAGCTGTGTGAACTGTTACTGTGTGTACCTGTAGATATAAAGACAGATAATCTGTGTGAACTGTTACTGTGTGAACCTGTGGATATAATAACAGATAAGCCGTGTGAACAGTTACTGTGTGTACCGGCAGATATAAAGCCATATATAAGTCGTGTACTTTGTGTACCTGTAGATATAAAGACAGATAAGCTGTGTAAACTGTTTCTGTGTGTACCTGTAGATATAAGACAGATAAGCTGTGTGAACTGTTACTGTGTGTACCTGTAGATATAAAGACAGATAATCTGTGTGAACTGTTACTGTGTGAACCTGTAGATATTATAACAGATAAGCCGTGTGAACTGTTACTGTGTGTACCTGTAGATATAAAGCCATATATAAGTCGTGTGAACTGTTACTGTGTGTACCTGTAGATATAAAGACAGATAAGCTGTGTGAACTGTTACTGTGTGTACCTGTAGATATAAAGACAGATAAGCCGTGTGAACAGTTACTGTGTGTACCTGTAGATATAAAGACAGATAAGCCGTGTGAACTGTTACTGTGTGTACCTGTAGATATAAAGCCATATATAAGTCGTGTGAACTGTTACTGTGTGTACCTGTAGATATAAAGACAGATAAGCTGTGTGAACTGTTACTGTGTGTACCTGTAGATATAAAGACATAAGCCGTCTGAACTGTTACTGTGTGTACCTGTAGATATAAAGACATATAAGCCGTGTGATCAGTTACTGTGTGTACCTGTAGATATAAAGACAGATAAGCCGTGTGAACTGTAAATGTGTGTACCTGTAGATATAAAGACAGATAAGCCGTGTGATCTGTAACTGTGTGTACCTGTAGATATAAAGACATAAGCCGTCTGAACAGTTACTGTGTGTACCTGTAGATATAAAGACAGATAAGCCGTGTGATCAGTTACTGTGTGTACCTGTAGATATAAAGACAGATAAGCCGTGTGAACTGTAAATGTGTGTACCTGTAGATATAAAGACAGATAAGCTGTGTGAACTGTTACTGTGTGTACCTGTAGATATAAAGACAAATAAGCTGTGTGAACTGTTACTGTGTGTACCTGTAGATATAAAGAGAGATAAGCCGTGTGAACTGTTACTGTGTGTACCTGTGGATATAAAGACAGATAAGCTGTGTGAACTGTTACTGTGTGTACCTGTAGATATAAAGACAGATAATCTGTGTGAACTGTTACTGTGTGTACCTGTAGATAAAAAGACAGATAAGCCGTGTGAACTGTAAATGTGCGTACCTGTAGATATCAATACAGATAAGCTGTGTAAACTGTTTCTGTGTGTACCTGTAGATATAAGACGGATAAGCTGTGTGAACTGTTACTGTGTGTACCTGTAGATATAAAGACAGATAAGCCGTGTGAACTGTAAATGTGCGTACTTGTAGATATAAAGACAGATAAGCTGTGTAAACTGTTTTGTGTGTAGATGTAGATATAAGACAGATAAGCTGTGTGAACTGTTACTGTGTGTACCTGTAGATATAAAGACAGATAAGCTGTGTGAACTGTTACTGTGTGAACCAGTAGATATAATAACAGATAAGCCGTGTGAACTGTTACTGTGTGTACCTGTAGATATAAAGCCATATATAAGTCGTGTGAACTGTTACTGTGTGTACCTGGAGATATAAAGACAGATAAGCTGTGTGAACTGTTACTGTGTGTACCTGCAGATATAAAGATAGATAAGCTGTGTGAACTGTTACTGTGTGTACCTGTAGATATAAAGACAGATAAACAATGTGAACTGTTACTGTGTGTACCTGTAGATAAAAAGACAGATAAGCCGTGTGAACTGTAAATGTGCGTACCTGTAGATATAAAGACAGATAAGCTTTGTAAACTGTTTCTGTGTGTACCTATATATATAAAGCCATATAAGTCGTGTGAACTATTACTGTGCGTACCTGTAGATATAAAGACAGATAAGCTGTGTAAACTGTTTCTGTGTGTACCTGTAGATATAAGACAGATAAGCTGTGTGAACTGTTACTGTGTGTACCTGTAGATATTAAGACAGATAATCTGTGTGAACTGTTACTGTGTGTACCTGTAAATATAAAGACAGATAAACAATGTGAACTGTTACTGTGTGTACCTGTACATAAATAGACAGATAAGCCGTGTGAACTGTAACTGTGTGTACCTGTAGATAAAAAGACAGATAAGCCGTGTGAACTGTAACTGTGTGTACCTGTAGATATAAAGACAGATAAGCTGAGTGAACTGTAACTGTGTGTACCTGTAGATATGAAGACAGATAAGCTGTGTGAACTGTTACTGTGTGTACCTGAAGATATAAAGACATATAAACAATGTGAACTGTTACTGTGTGTACCTGTAGATATAAAGACAGATAAGCTGTGTGAACTGTTACTGTCTGTACCTGTAGATATAAGACAGATAAGCTGTGTGAACTGTTACTGTGTCTACCTGTAGATATAAAGACAGATAATCTGTGTGAACTGTTACTGTGTGAACCTGTAGATATAATAACAGATAAGCCGTGTGAACTGTTACTGTGTGTACCTGTAGATATAAAGCCATATATAAGTCGTGTGAACTGTTACTGTGTGTACCTGTAGATATAAGACAGATAAGCTGTGTAAACTGTTTCTGTGTGTACCTGTAGATATAAAGATAGATAAGTTGTGTGAACTGTTACTGTGTGTACCTGTAGATATAAGGACAGATAAGCCGTGTGAACTGTAAATGTGCGTACTTGTAGATATAAAGACAGATAAGCTGTGTAAACTGTTTTGTGTGTACCTGTAGATATAAGACAGATAAGCTGTGTGAACTGTTACTGTGTGTACCTGTAGATATAAGGACAGATAAGCTGTGTGAACTGTTACTGTGTGAACCAGTAGATATAATAACAGATAAGCCGTGTGAACTGTTACTGTGTGTACCTGTAGATATAAAGCCATATATAAGTCGTGTGAACTGTTACTGTGTGTACCTGTAGATATAAAGACAGATAAGCTGTGTGAACTGTTACTGTGTGTACCTGCAGATATAAAGATAGATAAGCTGTGTGAACTGTTACTGTGTGTACCTGTAGATATAAAGACAGATAAACAATGTGAACTGTTACTGTGTGTACCTGTAGATAAAAAGACAGATAAGCCATGTGAACTGTAAATGTGCGTACCTGTAGATATAAAGACAGATAAGCTTTGTAAACTGTTTCTGTGTGTACCTGTAGATATAAAGCCATATATAAGTCGTGTGAACTATTACTGTGCGTACCTGTAGATATAAAGACAGATAAGCTGTGTAAACTGTTTCTGTGTGTACCTGTAGATATAAGACAGATAAGCTGTGTGAAGTGTTACTGTGTGTACCTGTAGATATTAAGACAGATAATCTGTGTGAACTGTTACTGTGTGTACCTGTAAATATAAAGACAGATAAACAATGTCGACTGTTACTGTGTGTACCTGTACATAAATAGACAGATAAGCCGTGTGAACTGTAACTGTGTGTACCTGTAGATAAAAAGACAGATAAGCCGTGTGAACTGTAACTGTGTGTACCTGTAGATATAAAGACAGATAAGCTGCGTAAACTGTAACTGTGTGTACCTGTAGATATGAAGACAGATAAGCTGTGTGAACTGTTACTGTGTGTACCTGAAGATATAAAGACATATAAACAATGTGAACTGTTACTGTGTGTACCTGTAGATATAAAGACAGATAAGCTGTGTGAACTGTTACTGTCTTTACCTGTAGATATAAGACAGATAAGCTGTGTGAACTGTTACTGTGTGTACCTGTAGATATAAAGACAGATAATCTGTGTGAACTGTAACTGTGTGTACCTGTAGATATAATAACAGATAAGCTGTGTGAACTGTTACTGTGTGTACCTGCAGATATAAAGATAGATAAGCTGTGTGAACTGTTACTGTGTGTACCTGTAGATATAAAGACATATAAACAATGTGAACTGTTACTGTGTGTACCTGTAGATAAAAAGACAGATAAGCCGTGTGAACCGTAAATGTGCGTACCTGTAGATATAATAAGACAGATAAGCTTTGTAAACTGTTTCTGTGTGTACCTGTAGATATAAAGCCATATATAAGTCGTGTGAACTATTACTGTGCGTACCTGTAGATATAAAGACAGATAAGCTGTGTAAACTGTTTCTGTGTGTACCTGTAGATATAAGACAGATAAGCTGTGTGAACTGTTACTGTGTGTACCTGTAGATATTAAGACAGATAATCTGTGTGAACTGTTACTGTGCGTACCTGTAAATATAAAGACAGATAAACAATTTGAACTGTTACTGTGTGTACCTGTACATAAATAGACAGATAAGCCGTGTGAACTGTAACTGTGTGTACCTGTAGATAAAAGGACAGATAAGCCGTGTGAACTGTAACTGTGTGTACCTGTAGATATAAAGACAGATAAGCTGCGTGAACTGTAACTGTGTGTACCTGTAGATATAAAGACAGATAAGCTGTGTGAACTGTTACTGTGTGTACCTGAAGATATAAAGACATATAAACAATGTGAACTGTTACTGTGTGTACCTGTAGATATAAAGACAGATAAGCCGTGAGAACTGTTACTGTGTGTACTTGTAGATATAAAGACAGATAAGCTGTGTGAACTGTTACTGTCTGTACCTCTGGATATAAGACAGATAAGCTGTGTGAACTGTTTCTGTGTGTACCTGTAGATATAAAGACAGATAATCTGTGTGAACTGTTACTGTGTGAACCTGTAGATATAATAACAGATAAGCCGTGTGAACAGTTACTGTGTGTACCGGCAGATATAAAGCCATATATAAGTCGTGTGAACTGTAACTTTGTGTACCTGTAGATATAAAGACAGATAAGCTGTGTAAACTGTTTCTGTGTGTACCTGTAGATATAATACAGATAAGCTGTGTGAACTGTTACTGTGTGTACCTGTAGATATAAAGACAAATAATCTGTGTGAACTGTTACTGTGTGAACCTGTAGATATAATAACAGATAAGCCATGTGAACTGTTACTGTGTGTACCTGTAGATATAAAGCCATATATAAGTCCTGTGAACTGTTACTGTGTGTACCTGTAGATATAAAGACAGATAAGCTGTGTGAACTGTTACTGTGTGTACCTGTAGATATAAAGACAGATAAGCCGTGTGAACTGTAAATGTGCGTACTTGTAGATATAAAGACAGATAAGCTGTGTAAACAGTTTCTGTGTGTAACTATAGATATAAGACAGATAAGCTGTGTGAACTGTTACTGTGTGTACCTGTAGATATAAAGACAGATAAGCTGTGTGAACTGTTACTGTGTGAACCTGTAGATATAATAACAAATATGCCGTGTGAACTGTTACTGTGTGTACCTGTAGATATAAAGCCATATATAAGTCGTGTGAACTGTTACTGTGTGTACCTGTAGATATAAAGACAGATAAGCTGTGTGAACTGTTACTGTGTGTACCTGCAGATATAAAGATAGATAAGCTGTGTGAACTGTTACTGTGTGTACCTGTAGATATAAAGACATATAAACAATGTGAACTGTTACTGTGTGTACCTGTAGATAAAATGACAGATAAGCCGTGTGAACTGTAAATGTGCGTACCTGTAGATATAAAGACAGATAAGCTTTGTAAACTGTTTCTGTGTGTACCTGTAGATATAAAGCCATATATAAGTCGTGTGAACTATTACTGTGCGTACCTGTAGATATAAAGACAGATAAGCTGTGTAAACTGTTTCTGTGTGTACCTGTAGATATAAGACAGATAAGCTGTGTGAACTGTTACTGTGTGTACCTGTAGATATTAAGACAGATAATCTGTGTGAACTGTTACTGTGTGTACCTGTAAATATAAAGACAGATAAACAATTTGAACTGTTACTGTGTGTACCTGTACATAAATAGACAGATAAGCCGTGTGAACTGTAACTGTGTGTACCTGTAGATAAAAAGACAGATAAGCCGTGTGAACTGTAACTGTGTGTACCTGTAGATATAAAGACAGATAAGCTGCGTGAACTGTAACTGTGGTTACCTGTAGATATAAAGACAGATAAGCTGTGTGAACTGTTACTGTGTGTACCTGAAGATATAAAGACATATAAACAATGTAAACTGTTACTGTGTGTACCTGTAGATATAAAGACAGATAAGCCGTGAGAACTGTTACTGTGTGTACTTGTAGATATAAAGACAGATAAGCTGTGTGAACTGTTACTGCATGTGTGTACCTGTAGATATAAAGACGGATAAGCTGTGTGAACTGTTACTGTCTGTACCTCTGGATATAATAACAGATAAGCCGTGTGAACTGTTACTGTGTGTACCTGTAGATATAAAGACAGATAAGCTGTGTAAACTGTTTCTGTGTGTACCTGTAGATATAAGACAGATAAGCTGTGTGAACTGTTACTGTGTGTACCTGTAGATATAAAGACAGATAATCTGTGTGAACTGTAACTGTGTGAACCTGTAGATATAATAACAGATAAGCCGTGTGAACTGTTACTGTGTGTACCTGTAGATATAAAGCCATATATAAGTCGTGTGAACTGTTACTGTGTGTACCTGTAGATATAAAGACAGATAAGCTGTGTGAACTGTTACTGTGTGTACCTGTAGATATAAAGACAGATAAGCCGTGTGAACTGTTACTGTGTGTACCTGTAGATATAAAGACAGATAAGCCATGTGAACTGTTACTGTTTGTACCTGTAGATATCAAGACAGATAAGCTGTGTGAACTGTTACTGTGTGTACCTGTAGATATAAAGACAGATAAGCCGTGTGAACTGTTACTGTGTGTACCTGTAGATATAAAGCCATATATAAGTCGTGTGAACTGTTACTGTGTGTACCTGTAGATATAAAGACAGATAAGCTGTGTGAACTGTTACTGTGTGTACCTGTAGATAAAAAGACAGATAAGCCGTGTGAACTGATACTGTGTGTACCTGTAGATATAAAGACAGATAAGCCGTGTGATCAGTTACTGTGTGTACCTGTAGATATAAAGACAGATAAGCCGTGTGAACTGTAAATGTATGTAACTGTAGATATAAAGACAGATAAGCTGTGTGAACTGTTACTGTGTGTACCTGTAGATATAAAGACAGATAAGCCGTGTGAACTGATACTGTGTGTACCTGTAGATATAAAGACAGATAAGCCATGTGATCAGTTACTGTGTGTACCTGTAGATATAAAGACAGATAAGCCGTGTGAACTGTAAATGTGTGTAACTGTAGATATAAAGACAGATAAGCTGTGTGAACTGTTACTGTGTGTACCTGTGGATATAAAGACAGATAAGCTGTGTAAACTGTTTCTGTGTGTACCTGTAGATATAAGACAGATAAGCTGTGTGAAGTGTTACTGTGTGTACCTGTAGATATAAAGACAGATAATCTGGGTGAACTGTTACTGTGTGTACCTGTAGATAAAAAGACAGATATGCCGTGTGAACTGTAAATGTGCGTACCTGTAGATATCAATACAGATAAGCTGTGTAAACTGTTTCTGTGTGTACCTCTAGATATAAGACAGATAAGCTGTGTGATATGTTACTGTGTGTACCTGTAGATATAAAGACAGATAAGCCGTGTGAACTGTAAATGTGCGTACTTGTAGATATAAAGACAGATAAGCTGTGTAAACTGTTTCTGTGTGTACCTATAGATATAAGACAGATAAGCGGTGTGAACTGTTACTGTGTGTACCTGTAGATATATTGACAGATAAGCCGTGTAAACTGTTACTGTGTGTACCTGTAGATATAAAGACAGATAAGCCGTGTGAACTGTTTCTGTGTGTACCTGTAGATATAAGACAGATAAGCTGTGTGAACTGTTACTGTGTGTACCTGTAGATATAAAGACAGATAAGCCGTGTGAACTGTAAATGTGCGTACTTGTAGATATAAAGACAGATAAGCTGTGTAAACTGTTTCTGTGTGTAACTATAGATATCAGACAGAAAAGCTGTGTGAACTGTTACTGTGTGTACCTGTAGATATAAAGACAGATAAGCTGTGTGAACTGTTACTGTGTGAACCTGTAGATATAATAACAGATAAGCCGTGTGAACTGTTACTGTGTGTACCTGTAGATATAAAGCCATATATAAGTCGTGTGAACTGTTACTGTGTGTACCTGTAGATATAAAGACAGATAAGCTGTGTGAACTGTTACTGTGTGTACCTGTAGATATAAAGACAGATAAGCTGTGTGAACTGTTACTGTGTGTACCTGCAGATATAAAGATAGATAAGCTGTGTGAACTGTTACTGTGTGTACCTGTAGATATAAAGACAGATAAACAATGTGAACTGTTACTGTGTGTACCTGTAGATAAAAAGACAGATAAGCCGTGTGAACTGTAAATGTGCATACCTGTAGATATAAAGACAGATAAGCTTTGTAAACTGTTTCTGTGTGTACCTGTAGATATAAAGCCATATATAAGTCGTGTGAACTATTACTGTGCGTACCTGTAGATATAAAGACAGATAAGCTGTGTAAACTGTTTCTGTGTGTACCTGTAGATATAAGACAGATAAGCTGTGTGAACTGTTACTGTGTGTACCTGTAGATATTAAGACAGATAATCTGTGTGAACTGTTACTGTGTGTACCTGTAAATATAAAGACAGATAAACAATTTGAACTGTTACTGTGTGTACCTGTACATAAATAGACAGATAAGCCGTGTGAACTGTAACTGTGTGTACCTGTAGATAAAAAGACAGATAAGCCGTGTGAACTGTAACTGTGTGTACCTGTAGATATAAAGACAGATAAGCTGCGTGAACTGTAACTGTGTGTACCTGTAGATATAAAGACAGATAAGCTGTGTGAACTGTTACTGTGTGTACCTGAAGATATAAAGACATATAAACAATGTGAACTGTTACTGTGTGTACCTGTAGATATAAAGACAGATAAGCCGTGAGAACTGTTACTGTGTGTACTTGTAGATATAAAGACAGATAAGCTGTGTGAACTGTTACTGTGTGTACCTGTAGATATAAAGACAGATAAGCTGTGTGAACTGTTACTGTCTGTACCTCTGGATATAAGACAGATAAGCTGTGTGAACTGTTTCTGTGTGTACCTGTAGATATAAAGACAGATAATCTGTGTGAACTGTTACTGTGTGAACCTGTAGATATAATAACAGATAAGCCGTGTGAACAGTTACTGTGTGTACCGGCAGATATAAAGCCATATATAAGTCGTGTGAACTGTCACTTTGTGTACCTGTAGATATAAAGACAGATAAGCTGTGTAAACTGTTTCTGTGTGTACCTGTAGATATAATACAGATAAGCTGTGAACTGTTACTGTGTGTACCTGTAGATCTAAAGACAGATAATCTGTGTGAACTGTTACTGTGTGAACCTGTAGATATAATAACAGATAAGCCGTGTGAACTGTTACTGTGTGTACCTGTAGATATGAAGCCATATATAAGTCCTGTGAACTGTTACTGTGTGTACCTGTAGATATAAAGACATATAAACAATGTGAACTGTTACTGTGTGTACCTGTAGATAAAAAGACAGATAAGCCGTGTGAACTGTAAATGTGCGTACCTGTAGATATAAAGACAGATAAGCTTTGTAAACTGTTTCTGTGTGTACCTGTAGATATAAGACAGATAAGCTGTGTGAACTGTTACTGTGTGTACCTGTAGATATTAAGACAGATAATCTGTGTGAACTGTTACTGTGTGTACCTGTAAATATAAAGACAGATAAACAATTTGAACTGTTACTGTGTGTACCTGTACGTAAATAGACAGATAAGCCGTGTGAACTGTAACTGTGTGTACCTGTAGATAAAAAGACAGATAAGCCGTGTGAACTGTAACAGTGTGTACCTGTAGATATAAAGACAGATAAGCTGCGTGAACTGTAACTGTGGTTACCTGTAGATATAAAGACAGATAAGCTGTGTGAACTGTTACTGTGTGTACCTGAAGATATAAAGACATATAAACAATGTGAACTGTTACTGTGTGTACCTGTAGATATAAAGACAGATAAGCCGTGAGAACTGTTACTGTGTGTAGTTGTAGATATAAAGACAGATAAGCTGTGTGAACTGTTACTGCATGTGTGTACCTGTAGATATAAAGACGGATAAGCTGTGTGAACTGTTACTGTCTGTACCTCTGGACATAATAACAGATAAGCCGTGTGAACTGTTACTGTGTGTACCTGTAGATATAAAGACAGATAAGCTGTGTAAACTGTTTCTGTGTGTACCTGTAGATATAAGACAGATAAGCTGTGTGAACTGTTACTGTGTGTACCTGTAGATATAAAGACAGATAATCTGTGTGAACTGTTACTGTGTGAACCTGTAGATATAATAACAGATAAGCCGTGTGAACTGTTACTGTGTGTACCTGTAGATATAAAGCCATATATAAGTCGTGTGAACTGTTACTGTGTGTACCTGTAGATATAAAGACAGATAAGCTGTGTGAACTGTTACTGTGTGTACCTGTAGATATAAAGACAGATAAGCCGTGTGAACTGTTACTGTGTGTACCTGTAGATATAAAGACATATAAGCCATGTGAACTGTTACTGTTACCTGTAGATATAAAGACAGATAAGCTGTGTGAACTGTTACTGTGTGTACCTGTAGATATAAAGACAGATAAGCCGTGTGAACTGTTACTGTGTGTACCTGTAGATATAAAGCCATATATAAGTCGTGTGAACTGTTACTGTGTGTACCTGTAGATATAAAGACAGATAAGCTGTGTGAACTGTTACTGTGTGTACCTGTAGATATCAAGACAGATAAGCCGTGTGAACTGATACTGTGTGTACCTGTAGATATAAAGACAGATAAGCCGTGTGATCAGTTAATGTGTGTACCTGTAGATATAAAGACAGATAAGCCGTGTGAACTGTAAATGTGTGTAACTGTAGATATAAAGACAGATAAGCTGTGTGAACTGTTACTGTGTGTACCTGTAGATATAAAGACAAATAAGCTGTGTAAACTGTTACTGTGTGTACCTGTAGATATAAAGACAGATAAGCCGTTTGAACTGTTACTGTGTGTACCTGTGGATATAAAGACAGATAAGCTGTGTAAACTGTTTCTGTGTGTACCTGTAGATATAAGACAGATAAGCTGTGTGAACTGTTACTGTGTGTACCTGTAGATATAAAGACAGATAATCTGTGTGAACTGTTACTGTGTGTACCTGTAGATAAAAAGACAGATAAGCCGTGTGAACTGTAAATGTGCGTACCTGTAGATATCAATACAGATAAGCTGTGTAAACTGTTTCTGTGTGTACCTCTAGATATAAGACAGATAAGCTGTGTGAACTGTTACTGTGTGTACCTGTAGATATAAAGACAGATAAGCCGTGTGAACTGTAAATGTGCGTACTTGTAGATATAAAGACAGATAAGCTGTGTAAACTGTTTCTGTGTGTACCTATAGATATAAGACAGATAAGCGGTGTGAACTGTTACTGTGTGTACCTGTAGATACAAAGACAGACAAGCCGTGTAAACTGTTACTGTGTGTACCTGTAGATATAAAGACAGATAAGCCGTGTAAACTGTTACTGTGTGTACCTGTAGATATAAAGACAGATAGACGTGTTAACTGTTACTGTGTGTACCTGTAGATATAAAGACAGATAAGCTGTGTGAACTGTTACTGTGTGTACCTGTAGATATAAAGCCATATATAAGTCGTGTGAACTGTTACTGTGTGTACCTGTAGATATAAAGACAGATAAGCTGTGTGAACTGTTACTGTGTGTACCAGCAGATATAAAGATAGATAAGCTGTGTGAACTGTTACTGTGTGTACCTGTAGATATAAAGACAGATAAACAATGTGAACTGTTACTGTGTGTACCTGTAGATATAAAGACAGATAAGCCGTGAGAACTGTTACTGTGTGTACTTGTAGATATAAAGACAGATAAGCTGTGTGAACTGTTACTGCATGTGTGTACCTGTAGATATAAAGACGGATAAGCTGTGTGAACTGTTACTGTCTGTACCTCTGGACATAATAACAGATAAGCCGTGTGAACTGTTACTGTGTGTACCTGTAGATATAAAGACAGATAAGCTGTGTAAACTGTTTCTGTGTGTACCTGTAGATATAAGACAGATAAGCTGTGTGAACTGTTACTGTGTGTACCTGTAGATATAAAGACAGATAATCTGTGTGAACTGTTACTGTGTGAACCTGTAGATATAATAACAGATAAGACGTGTGAACTGTTACTGTGTGTACCTGTAGATATAAAGCCATATATAAGTCGTGTGAACTGTTACTGTGTGTACCTGTAGATATAAAGACAGATAAGCTGTGTGAACTGTTACTGTGTGTACCTGTAGATATAAAGACAGATAAGCCGTGTGAACTGTTACTGTGTGTACCTGTAGATATAAAGACATATAAGCCATGTGAACTGTTACTGTTACCTGTAGATATAAAGACAGATAAGCTGTGTGAACTGTTACTGTGTGTACCTGTAGATATAAAGACAGATAAGCCGTGTGAACTGTTACTGTGTGTACCTGTAGATATAAAGCCATATATAAGTCGTGTGAACTGTTACTGTGTGTACCTGTAGATATAAAGACAGATAAGCTGTGTGAACTGTTACTGTGTGTACCTGTAGATATCAAGACAGATAAGCCGTGTGAACTGATACTGTGTGTACCTGTAGATATAAAGACAGATAAGCCGTGTGATCAGTTAATGTGTGTACCTGTAGATATAAAGACAGATAAGCCGTGTGAACTGTAAATGTGTGTAACTGTAGATATAAAGACAGATAAGCTGTGTGAACTGTTACTGTGTGTACCTGTAGATATAAAGACAAATAAGCTGTGTAAACTGTTACTGTGTGTACCTGTAGATATAAAGACAGATAAGCCGTTTGAACTGTTACTGTGTGTACCTGTGGATATAAAGACAGATAAGCTGTGTAAACTGTTTCTGTGTGTACCTGTAGATATAAAACAGATAAGCTGTGTGAACTGTTACTGTGTGTACCTGTAGATATAAAGACAGATAATCTGTGTGAACTGTTACTGTGTGTACCTGTAGATAAAAAGACAGATAAGCCGTGTGAACTGTAAATGTGCGTACCTGTAGATATCAATACAGATAAGCTGTGTAAACTGTTTCTGTGTGTACCTCTAGATATAAGACAGATAAGCTGTGTGAACTGTTACTGTGTGTACCTGTAGATATAAAGACAGATAAGCCGTGTGAACTGTAAATGTGCGTACTTGTAGATATAAAGACAGATAAGCTGTGTAAACTGTTTCTGTGTGTACCTGTAGATATAAAACAGATAAGCTGTGTGAACTGTTACTGTGTGTACCTGTAGATATAAAGACAGATAATCTGTGTGAACTGTTACTGTGTGTACCTGTAGATAAAAAGACAGATAAGCCGTGTGAACTGTAAATGTGCGTACCTGTAGATATCAATACAGATAAGCTGTGTAAACTGTTTCTGTGTGTACCTATAGATATAAGACAGATAAGCGGTGTGAACTGTTACTGTGTGTACCTGTAGATACAAAGACAGACAAGCCGTGTAAACTGTTACTGTGTGTACCTGTAGATATAAAGACAGATAAGCCGTGTAAACTGTTACTGTGTGTACCTGTAGATATAAAGACAGATAGACGTGTTAACTGTTACTGTGTGTACCTGTAGATATAAAGACAGATAAGCTGTGTGAACTGTTACTGTGTGTACCTGTAGATATAAAGCCATATATAAGTCGTGTGAACTGTTACTGTGTGTACCTGTAGATATAAAGACAGATAAGCTGTGTGAACTGTTACTGTGTGTACCTGCAGATATAAAGATAGATAAGCTGTGTGAACTGTTACTGTGTGTACCTGTAGATATAAAGACAGATAAACAATGTGAACTGTTACTGTGTGTACCTGTAGATATTAAGACAGACAAGCCGTGTGAACTGTTACTGTGTGTACCTGTAGATATAAAGACAGATAATCTGTGTGAACTGTTACTGTGTGTAAATGTAAATATAAAGACAGATAAACAATGTGAACTGTTACTGTGTGTACCTGTACATAAATAGACAGATAAGCCGTGTGAACTGTAACTGTGTGTACCTGTAGATAAAAAGACAGATAAGCCGTGTGAACTGTAACTGTGTGTACCTGTAGATATAAAGACAGATAAGCTGCGTGAACTGTAACTGTGTGTACCTGTAGATGTAAAGACAGATAAGCTGTGTGAACTGTTACTGTGTGAACCTGTAGATATAAAGACAGATAAGCCGTGTGAACTTTTACTGTGTGTACCTGAAGATATAAAGACATATAAACAATGTGAACTGTTACTGTGTGTACCTGTATATATAAAGACAGATAGGCCGTGTGAACTGTTACTGTGTGTACCTGTAGATAAAAAGACAGATATGCCGTGTGAACTGTTACTGTGTGTACCTGTAGATGTAAAGACAGATAGGCCGTGTGATCTGTTACTGTTTGTACCTGTAGATATAAAGACAGATAAGCTGTGTGAACTGTTACTGTGTGTACCTGTAGATAAAAAGACAGATAAGCCGTGTGAACTGTTACTGTGTGTACCTGTCGATATAAAGACAGATAAGCCGTGTGAACTGTTATTGTGTGTACCTGTAGATAAAAAGACAGATAAGCCGTGTGAACTGTTACTGTGTGTACCTGTAGATATAGACAGATAGGCCGTGTGGACTGTAACTGTGTGTACCTGTAAATATAAAGACAGATAAGCTGTGTGAACTGTAACTGTGTGTACCTGTAGATAAAAAGACAGATAAGCCGTGTGAACTGTAACTGTGTGTACCTGTAGATATAAAGACAGATAAGCCGTGTGAACTGTAACTGTGTGTACCTGTAGATATCAAGACAGATAGGCCGTGTGAACTGTTACTGTGTGTACCTGTAGATATAAAGACAGATAATCTGTGTGAACTGTTACTGTGTGTACCTGTAGATATAAAGACAGATAAACAATGTGAACTGTTACTGTGTATACCTGTAGTTATAAATACAGATAGGCCATGTGAACTGTTACTGTGTGTACCTGTAGATATAAAGACAGATAAGCCGTGTGAACTGTTACTGTGTGTACCTGTAGATATAAAGACAGATAAGCCGTGTGAACTGTTACTGTGTGTACCTGTAGATGTAAAGACAGATAGGCCGTGTGAACTGTTACTGTGTGTACCTGTAGATATAAAGACAGATAAGCCGTGTGAACTGTTACTGTGTGTACCTGTAGATGTAAAGACAGATAAGCCGTGTGAACTGTTACTGTGTGTACCTGTAGATATAACGACAGATAGGCCGTGTGAACTATTTCTGTGTGTACCTGTAGATATAAAGACAGATAAACAATGTGAACTGTTACTGTGTGTACCTGTAGATATAAAGACAGATAGGCCGTGTGATCTGTTACTGTGTGTACCTGTAGATATAAAGACAGATAAACAATATGAACTGTTACTGTGTGTACCTGTAGATATAAAGACAGATATAAGCGGTGTGAACTGTTACTGTGTGTACCTGTAGATATAGACAGATAGACGTGTTAACTGTTACTGTGTGTACCTGTAGATATAAAGACAGATAAGCTGTGTGAACTGTTACTGTGTGTACCTGTAGATATAGACAGATAGACGTGTTAACTGTTACTGTGTGTACCTGTAGATATAAAGACAGATAAGCTGTGTGAACTGTTACTGTGTGTACCTGTAGATATAAAGACAGATAAGCTGTGTGAACTGTTACTGTGTGTACCTGTAGATAAAAAGACAGATAAGCCGTGTGAACTGTTACTGTGTGTACCTGTCGATATAAAGACAGATAAGCCGTGTGAACTGTTATTGTGTGTACCTGTAGATAAAAAGACAGATAAGCCGTGTGAACTGTTACTGTGTGTACCTGTAGATATAGACAGATAGGCCGTGTGGACTGTAACTGTGTGTACCTGTAAATATAAAGACAGATAAGCTGTGTGAACTGTAACTGTGTGTACCTGTAGATAAAAAGACAGATAAGCCGTGTGAACTGTAACTGTGTGTACCTGTAGATATAAAGACAGATAAGCCGTGTGAACTGTAACTGTGTGTACCTGTAGATATCAAGACAGATAGGCCGTGTGAACTGTTACTGTGTGTACCTGTAGATATAAAGACAGATAATCTGTGTGAACTGTTACTGTGTGTACCTGTAGATATAAAGACAGATAAACAATGTGAACTGTTACTGTGTATACCTGTAGTTATAAATACAGATAGGCCATGTGAACTGTTACTGTGTGTACCTGTAGATATAAAGACAGATAAGCCGTGTGAACTGTTACTGTGTGTACCTGTAGATATAAAGACAGATAAGCCGTGTGAACTGTTACTGTGTGTACCTGTAGATGTAAAGACAGATAGGCCGTGTGAACTGTTACTGTGTGTACCTGTAGATATAAAGACAGATAAGCCGTGTGAACTGTTACTGTGTGTACCTGTAGATGTAAAGACAGATAAGCCGTGTGAACTGTTACTGTGTGTACCTGTAGATATAAAGAGAGATAAGCTGTGTGAACTGTAACTGTGTGTACCTGTAGATATAAAGACAGATAAACAATATGTACTGTTACTGTGTGTACCTGTAGATAAAAAGACAGATAAGCGGTGTGAACTGTTACTGTGTGTACTTGTAGATATAGACAGATAGACGTGTTAACTGTTACTGTGTGTACCTGTAGATATAAAGACAGATAAGCTGTGTGAACTGTTACTGTGTGTACCTGTAGATATAGACAGATAGACGTGTTAACTGTTACTGTGTGTACCTGTAGATATAAAGACAGATAAGCTGTGTGAACTGTTACTGTGTGTACCTGTAGATATAGACAGATAGACGTGTTAACTGTTACTGTGTGTACCTGTAGATATAAAGACAGATAAACAATGTGAACTGTTACTGTGTGTACCTGTAGATATAAAGACAGATAGGCCATGTGAACTGTTACTGTGTGTACCTGTAGATATAGAGACAGATAAACAATGTGAACTGTTACTGTGTGTACCTGTAGATATGAAGACAGATAAGCCGTGTGAACTGTTACTGTGTGTACCTGTAGATATAAAGACAGATAAACAATGTGAACTGTTACTGTGTGTACCTGTAGATATAAAGACAGATAGGCCATGTGAACTGTTACTGTGTGTACCTGTAGATATAAAGACAGATAAACAATGTGAACTGTTACTGTGTGTACCTGTAGATAAAAAGGCAGATAAGCTGTGTGAACTGTTACTGTGTGCACCTGTAGATATAAAGACAGATAAGCCGTGTGATCTGTTGCTGTGTGTACCTGTAGATATAAAGAGAGATAGGCCGTGTGATCTGTTACTGTGTGTACCTGTAGATATAAAGACAGATAAACAATATGAACTGTTACTGTGTGTACCTGTAGATATAAAGACAGATAAGCGGTGTGAACTGTTACTGTGTGTACCTGTAGATATAGACAGATAGACGTGTTAACTGTTACTGTGTGTACCTGTAGATATAAAGACAGATAAGCTGTGTGAACTGTTACTGTGTGTACCTGTAGATATAGACAGATAGACGTGTTAACTGTTACTGTGTGTACCTGTAGATATAAAGACAGATAAGCTGTGTGAACAGTTACTGTGTGTACCTGTAGATATAAAGACAGATAAGCTGTGTGAACTGTTACTGTTTGTACCTGTAGATGTAAAGACAGATAGGCCGTGTGAACTGTTACTGTGTGTACCTGTAGATGTAAAGACAGATAAGCCGCGTGAACTGTTACTGTGTGTACCTGTAGATAAAAAGACAGATAAGCCATGTGAACTGTTACTGTGTGTACCTGTATAGATATAAAGACAGATAAGCTGCGTGAACTGTTACTGTGTGTACCTGTAGATATAAAGACAGATAGGCCGTGTGAACTGTTACTGGGTGTACCTGTAGATATAAAGACAGATAAGCCGTGTGAACTGTTACTGTGTGTACCTGTAGATATAAAGACAGATAAGCCGTGTGAACTGTTACTGTGTGTACCTGTAGATATAAAGACAGATAAACAATGTGAACTGTTACTGTGTGTACCTGTAGATATAAAGACAGATAAGCCATGTAAACTGTTACTGTGTGTACATGTAGATATAAAGACAGATAAGCCGTGTGAACTGTTACTGTGTGTACCTGTAGATATAAAGACAGATAGGCCGTGTGAACTGTTACTGTGTGTACCTGTAGATATAAAGACAGATAAGCCGTGTGAACTGTTACTGTGTGTACATGTAGATGTAAAGACAGATAAGCCGTGTGAACTGTTACTGTGTGTACCTGTAGATATAACGACAGATTGGCCGTGTGAACTGTTACTGTGTGTACCTGTAGATATAAAGAGAGATAAGCTGTGTGAACTGTTACTGTGTGTACCTGTAGATATAAAGACAGATAAACAATATGTACTGTTACTGTGTGTACCTGTAGATAAAAAGACAGATAAGCGGTGTGAACTGTTACTGTGTGTACCTGTAGATATAAAGACAGATAAACAATGTGAACTGTTACTGTGTGTACCTGTAGATATAAAGACAGATATGCCGTGTGATCTGTTACTGTGTGTACCTGTAGATATAAAGAGAGATAAGCTGTGTGAACTGTAACTGTGTGTACCTGTAGATATAAAGACAGATAAACAATATGTACTGTTACTGTGTGTACCTGTAGATAAAAAGACAGATAAGCGGTGTGAACTGTTACTGTGTGTACCTGTAGATATAGACAGATAGACGTGTTAACTGTTACTGTGTGTACCTGTAGATATAAAGACAGATAAGCTGCGTGAACTGTTACTGTGTGTACCTGTAAATATAGACAGATAGACGTGTTAACTGTTACTGTGTGTACCTGTAGATATAAAGACAGATAAGCTGTGTGAACTGTTACTGTGTGTACCTGTAGATATAGACAGATAGACGTGTTAACTGTTACTGTGTGTACCTGTAGATATAAAGACAGATAAGCTGTATGAACTGTTACTGTGTGTACCTGTAGATATAAAGACAGATAGGCCGTGTGAACTGTTACTGTGTGTACCTGTAGATATAAAGACAGATAAACAATGTGAACTGTTACTGTGTGTATCTGTAGATAAAAAGACAGATAAGCCGTGTGAACTGTAACTGTGTGTACCTGTAGATATAAAGACAGATAAGCTGTGTGAACTGTTACTGTGTGTACTTGTAGATATAAAGACAGATAAGCCGTGTGAACTGTTACTGTGTGTACCTGTAGATATATAGACAGATAAGCCGTGTGAACTGTTACTGTGTGTACCTGTAGATATAAAGACAGATAAGCCGTGTGAACTGTTACTGTGTGTACCTGTAGATATATAGACAGATAAGCCGTGTGAACTGTTACTGTGTGTACCTGTAGATATAAAGACAGATAAGCTGTGTGAACTGTTACTGTGTGTACCTGTAGATATAAAGACAGATAAGCCGTGTGAACTGTTACTGTGTGTACCTGTAGATATAAAGACAGATAAACAATGTGAACTGTTACTGTGTGTACCTGTAGATATCAAGACAGATAAGCTGTGTAACTGTGTGTACCTGTAGATATATATAGACAACGAGCAGCTTTGTGCCATTGTGCGTGTGTAAGCTTACTTTTATTCCCGTGTGTATTTCAATCAAATAAGTATAGATTATTACATGTAGAATTCCATACCTGACCTGATATCTTCCCGAGACTCCTATATCTGATTGATTGATTGATTAATGGTGTTTAACGCCCGAGCAGCAGTGTTTCAGCTATATTCAGGCAACTCCTATATCTACCCCCGAGGCGCATGCCAAGGGCACGATATAGGTCGAGGGAAGATATCAGGACATATATGGAATTCGACATGTAATAATCTATTAATCACATATTTACACGTGATTTAACAGAAAGTAAAATAATATATTAACTTTTTTATTTAATAACATTATATAATGTTTATATTTGAGGTTCTGTGTACGTATCTCGCTTAGCAGCAGAATTTTTTTTCACGTAAGCAGTGTCAATGTCCTAATTAAGATGTTGTAGAGGTTTTATCATCAAAATTTCTAAATTTTGAGCCAAATTAGGCTACGGTCATCTACTCATTTAGAACAAAAAAAACCTTAGGAATAAAATCACTTTCTAAGTTTCAGGACAGTACATTAAGAAAAATCAATGGTATTCTGCACCGAAGTGTTACTATCGGGCTGGTGATACCCTCGAGCACTAACAGTCCACCAGCAGAGACATCGACCCAGTGGTTACAAATGAAATGTCATCAAAGATATCAATGTTATAGAATCTACAAGCCAGACGGGCGTTTTGTCAAACCAAAAACATATTTTTAGATACGACAACTCTCTACGATCTAGTCATTTTACGTAAGACGTCCTCAACACAGGGCAGATATCGGCCCGGGGCAGAGATATGGATCACTTACTGCTACGTGTATTACTAGGCCGAATTTTACTGCCGTTATAATCCGAAGTTAATTTTGTGATTTGTCGGATTAACGGCAGAATTTAGTCCTATTGCTCGTAATGTAGCAAATAAAAAATTCTAACTTCGGTCTATTTATACAAAATTCTAACATAATATTCATCTTCTTTCCTGTTATTTTCGCAATGTCCGAAGCTTTAATAGCTTCGGACATTGCGAAAATAACAGGAAACGATCTTTATTGAAGAAATTTCCTTTTTCTACTTTGAAGATGCACGTGGAAACAGCCTCCCAAGTCAGGTGTTCTGATTCCGCGTTCGCTCCATCATCACCCCTGACAACTTACATATATATTTTTCGGGTCTGAGTGTCGCCATCTGGCGGTGACCGGAGTTAAAATCAGCCAATGAAATTTATCGTAACCTTCGCCTAATGTTTACATGTAAACAAATAATGTCTGCGCCCTGTATCGATGGTTTTTTAACGAAATGTTGGGCAGATTCCATCCGGACCTTAAAAAGAAGCTGTATGAGCGATGAAAGCAGGAGCCATTTGTTTTTCAAATGAAATGAGGACGACTGCAATGGCATGTAAAAATTTGCAAACGAACGTTGTTCGCATTTGCCAGATATATGACTGGAGTTCTGTGCAGTATGTGAAAGCAGTAGTAAATGATTCAATTATAATTACAAATTAATAGACAAATAAAATTTTCTGTAATCCGGACGTACTTCTTAGAACTGAAACAGGACTGAGAAAGATAGAGAAAGAGGTGGGTGAAGTAACCCAAATCGAGATTGTTTTAATAGGGGACAGATCTGTCAGTGACAATAGAAGTCAGTGAATGTCAATTTGTAAATATTCCAACCAAAATTGATGTAGAGAATTTGTTCATTTAATTGGATTATATGTGATTTAAATTTTACAACATATTTAGATTGACATTTACATGTATTACACACCTGCATGTAATCTTCAACACATCATCACATTCAAGACTTGAGTAAAATTTAGTGAACAGTTAATTATGCACCATGTTAAAACTACTGATTTCAGGAGGAAAACATTCAACTTCTAAATGGACATGGATAATATACTGTACATGTAAGAATGTGAGGGATATTTAAAATGTCTAAATGTGACAACGTTTAAAGAGTAGGTAAATAATAATTTGTTCTATTTTTCTCAGATATTTTGTCTAAAAATGTTGTCTTGAAATGATTAGTTGATTACCGTCTAGACATCATTATGTCAGTTAAATTCGAGGCCAGAAGAAATCAAATAAATTGGAATCAATAGAATGAACAAATGTGGAGGAAATTTGGGCAATCAATGGAAGCCTATTGCCAGTCGGGTACTGATGTCTGCGAATTTTGCCGGTTGTAGCAGCTACACGGCTTCTAACTATCGAAATATATACTAATGGGGTCACGGCTGAGGTTTAACCCTTAAACAGCGTAGCAGTCTCCAAAACTCCTACTTGTTCGCTGGGTATGTAGTTCTAAAAGTGTCACCTTATTACATTGAAAAACGGGGATGTGATTTCGAGACTACTGTGCCACAATATAGTGTGAAAATTGCTGAGAAAGGCGTTTAACCCCATATAACCAATAACTAGCCTTTATTTATCGGTAAGTCAAACTAATCATCTACAAAATTGAGCATAAAAATAACAAAAATCGAAAGAAAATAATATACCGGTAAAAGGATAGGCGTAGAGAACGCAATGAAAAAAAGACTGCCACTGGAAACGCTTGCAGTAATAAATAGGGGCGGAGAATTTGGCCTTTGTATCGGCTACAACGAGCTTATTGTCATTGCGACAATCTCTAAATATGTCACTCACTATGGTCCGCGGCCAGGCTCTTCGTAGTATGACCTGACACCCCTTCCAAAGAGATAGTTTTCCTTATCATCTAATTGCGGACGTGCTGGGCAGTTCTGTGCGTTGAGCACTAGGAAACCTTCAACAGTTGTAGGTTCTTTTGACAAACAGCCACGGATCAATAATTTGTTTCAGGGGATTGTTGGTTTTTTTAATAGTGTCTTATGTCATTTTCAACAATTTGTAATAAATATTAAGGGAGGTGAAAACTGGCAGGAAAACTGGCAATCCCTGTCATTGAGGTTGGAGTCGAGAGCCACCCTTCCCGCCCTAAGGCAACCTCAGTGTTGACAGACAAATTCGGTACTATGTTGTATATTCCTACGCTCTCCCGCCTAGGTACATTTAAAGGCATTGATAGGTTTTTTAGGTACTATGTTTGTGTATACCTACGCTCTCCCGCCTAGGTACATTTTAAAGCCTAGATGGGTTTCTGGGGTACTATGTTTTTTATATTCCTCCGCTCTCCCGCCTGGTTAACATCAGGTAGATAAATTATAAACTGGTCGACATCAGGTAGAAAACTAAAACACTGGTCGACATCAGGTAGGCAACTATTGCCCTTGTGGACATAGTGTAGGTAACTTTAATACTTGTCGACATCGTGTAGGTAACTAGTACACTTTTCGACAACGTGTAGGTAACTAGTACACTTGTCGACATATAGTAGGAAACTAGTACACTTGTCGACATCGTGTAGGTAGCTAGAACACTTGTCGACATAATGTAGGTCGCTAGAACACTTGTCGACATCGTGTAGGTAACTAGTACACTTGTGGACATCATGGAGGTAACTAGTACACTTGTCGACATCGTGGATTTAACTAGTACACTTGTCGACATGTAGAAGGTAACTAGTACACTTGTCGACATGTAGTAGGTAACTATTACACTTGTCGACATCGTGTAGGTAACTAGACCACTTGTCAACATCGTGTAGGTAACTAGTACACTTGTCGACATCAGGTAGGTAACTAGTACACTTGTCGACATGTAGTAGGTAACTAGCACACTTGTCGACATCGTGTAGGTAACTAGTACACTTGTCGACATCGTGTAGGTAACTAGACCACTTGTCGACATCGTGTAGGTAACTAGTACACTTGTCGACATCGTGTAGGTATCTGTTACACTGGTCGACATGTAGTAGGTAACTAGTACACTTGTCGACATAGTGTAGGTAACTAGTACACTTGTCGACATCGTGGATTTAACTAGTACACTTGTCGACATCAGGTAGGTAACTAGTACACTTGTCGACATGTAGTAGGTAACTAGTACACTTGTCGAAATCGGGTAGGTAACTAGTACACTTGTCGATATGTAGTAGGAAACTAGTACACTTGTTGACATAGTGTAGGTAGCTAGAACACTTGTCGACATCGTGTAGGTAGCTAGAACACTTGTCGACATCAGGTAGGTAACTAGTACACTTGTCGACATCGTGTAGGTAGCTAGAACTCTTGTCGACATAGTGTAGATAACTAGAACAATTGTCGACATGTAGTAGGTAACTAGTACACTTTTCGACATCGTGTAGGTAACTAGTACACTTGTCGACATCGAGTAGGTAACTAGTACACTTGTCGACATCGTGTAGGTAACTAGTACACTTGTCGACATGTGGTATGTAACTATTACACTTGTCGACATCGTGTAGGTAACTATTACACTTGTCGACATCGTGTAGGTAACTAGTACACTTTTCCACAACGTGTAGGTAACTAGTACACTTGTCGACATGTAGTAGGAAACTAGTACACTTGTTGACATAGTGTACGTAACTAGAACGCTTGTCGACATAGTGTAGGCAGCTAGAACACTTGTCGACATCGTGTAGGTGGCTAGAACACTTGTCGACATAGTGTAGGTAACTAGAACAATTGTCGACATGTAGTAGGTAACTAGTACACTTTTCGACATCGTGTAGGTAACTAGTACACTTGTCGACATCGTGTAGGTAACTAGTACACTTTTCGACATCGTGTAGGTAACTAGTACACTTTTCGACATCGTGTAGGTAACTAGTACACTTGTCGACATGTGGTAGGTAACTAGAACAATTGTCGACATGTAGTAGGTAACTAGTACACTTGTCGACATCGTGTAGGTAACTAGAACAATTGTCGACATGTAGTAGGCAACTAGTACACTTTTCGACATCGTGTAGGTAACTAGAACAATTGTCGACATAGTGTAGGTAACTAGAACAATTGTCGACATGTAGTAGGTAACTAGTACACTTTTCGACATCGTGTAGGTAACTAGTACACTTGTCGACATCGTGTAGGTAACTAGTACACTTTTCGACATCGTGTAGGTAACTAGTACACTTGTCGACATGTGGTAGGTAACTAGTACACTTGTCGACATCGTGTAGGTAACTAGTACACTTGTCGACATGTGGTAGGTAACTAGAACAATTGTCGACATGTAGTAGGTAACTAGTACACTTGTCGACATCGTGTAGGTAACTAGAACAATTGTCGACATGTAGTAGGCAACTAGTACACTTTTCGACATCGTGTAGGTAACTAGAACAATTGTCGACATAGTGTAGGTAACTAGAACAATTGTCGACATGTAGTAGGTAACTAGTACACTTTTCGACATCGTGTAGGTAACTAGTACACTTGTCGACATCGTGTAGGTAACTAGTACACTTTTCGACATCGTGTAGGTAACTAGTACACTTGTCGACATGTGGTAGGTAACTAGTACACTTGTCGACATCGTGTAGGTAACTATTATACTTGTCGACATCGTGTAGGTAACTAGTTCACTTGTCGACCTCGTGTAGGTAACTAGTACACTTATCGACATCGTGTAGGTAACTAGTATACTTGTCGACATCGTGTAGGTAACTAGTACACTTGTGGACATCATGGAGGTAACTAGTACACTTGTCGACATCATGGAGGTAACTAGTACACTTGTCGACATCGTGGATTTAACTAGTACACTTGTCGACATGTAGAAGGTAACTAGTACACTTGTCGACATGTAGTAGGTAACTATTACACTTGTCGACATCGTGTAGGTAACTAGACCACTTGTCGACATCGTGTAGGTAACTAGTACACTTGTCGACATCAGGTAGGTAACTAGTACACTTGTCGACATGTAGTAGGTAACTAGCACACTTGTCGAAATCGTGTAGGTAACTAGTACACTTGTCGACATCGTGTAGGTAACTAGACCACTTGTCGACATCGTGTAGGTAACTAGTACACTTGTCGACATCGTGTAGGTATCTGTTAAACTGGTCGACATGTAGTAGGTAACTAGTACACTTGTCGACATAGTGTAGGTAACTAGTACACTTGTCGACATCGTGGATTTAACTAGTACACTTGTCGACATCAGGTAGGTAACTAGTACACTTGTCGACATGTAGTAGGTAACTAGTACACTTGTCGACATCTTGTAGGTAACTAGACCACTTGTCGACATCGTGTAGGTAACTAGTACACTTGTCGACCTCGTGTAGGTAACTATTACACTGGTCGACATGTAGTAGGTAACAAGTACGATTGTCGAAATCGGGGTAGGTAACTAGTACACTTGTCGACATCGTGTAGGTAACTATTACACTGGTCGACATGTAGTAGGTAACAAGTACGCTTGTCGAAATCGGGTAGGTAACTAGTACACTTGTCGATATGTAGTAGGAAACTAGTACTCTTGTTGACATAGTGTAGGTAGCTAGAACACTTGTCGACATCGTGTAGGTAGCTAGAACACTTGTCGACATCAGGTAGGTAACTAGTACACTTGTCGACATCGTGTAGGTAGCTAGAACTCTTGTCGACATAGTGTAGATAACTAGAACAATTGTCGACATGTAGTAGGTAACTAGTACACTTTTCGATATCGTGTAGGTAACTAGTACACTTGTCGACATCGAGTAGGTAACTAGTACACTTGTCGTGTAGGTAACTAGTACACTTGTCGACATGTGGTAGGTAACTATTACACTTGTCGACATCGTGTAGGTAACTATTACACTTGTCGACATCGTGTAGGTAACTAGTACACTTTTCGACAACGTGTAGGTAACTAGTACACTTGTCGACATGTAGTAGGAAACTAGTACACTTGTTGACATAGTGTACGTAACTAGAACCCTTGTCGACATAGTGTAGGCAGCTAGAACACTTGTCGACATCGTGTAGGTGGCTAGAACACTTGTCGACATAGTGTAGGTAACTAGAACAATTGTCGACATGTAGTAGGTAACTAGTACACTTTTCGACATCGTTTACGTAACTAGTACACTTGTCGACATCGTGTAGGTAACTAGTACACTTTTCGACATCGTGTAGGTAACTAGTACACTTTTCGACATCGTGTAGGTAACTAGTACACATGTCGACATGTGGTAGGTAACTAGAACAATTGTCGACATGTAGTAGGTAACTAGTACACTTGTCGACATCGTGTAGGTAACTAGAACAATTGTCGACATGTAGTAGGTAACTAGTACACTTTTCGACATCGTGTAGGTAACTAGAACAATTGTCGACATAGTGTAGGTAACTAGAACAATTGTCGACATGTAGTAGGTAACTAGTACACTTTTCGACATCGTGTAGGTAACTAGTACACTTGTCGACATCGTGTAGGTAACTAGTACACTTTTCGACATCGTGTAGGTAACTAGTACACTTGTCGACATGTGGTAGGTAACTAGTACACTTGTCGACATCGTGTAGGTAACTATTATACTTGTCGACATCGTGTAGGTAACTAGTACACTTGTCGACCTCGTGTAGGTAACTAGTACACTTATCGACATCGTGTAGGTAACTAGTATACTTGTCGACCTCGTGTAGGTAACTAGTATACTTGTCGACATCGTGTAGGTAACTAGTATACTTGTCGACATCGTGTATGTAACTAGTACACTTGTCGACATCGTGTAGGTAACTAGTACACTTGTCGACATCGTGTAGGTAACTAGTATACTTGTCGACATCGTGTAGGTAACTAGTACACTTGTCGACATCGTGTAGGTAACTAGTACACTTGTCGACATCATGTAGGTAACTAGTATACTTGTCGACATCGTGTAGGTAACTAGTACACTTGTCGACATCGTGTAGGTAACTAGTACACTTGTCGACATCGTGTTGGTAACTAGTATACTTGTCGATTAATGTAGGCAACTACCAACTGCAATTGTCGACATCAAGTATGCAACTATTATGCTGGCCGATATCTGCAGCAAACGACTACACGTGTCTAAATCGGGCAAGTAACTATGACAGGTTGGTGCTGAAATAACTAAATCTATCCTAATACAATTATAAATAATGGCAAGGGTTCGCTGCGTAGCAACGTTCGCTGTTATATAACCCTAATAAACCCCACACGGTTGTATAACCCTAATCAACCCCACACGGTTGTATAACCCTAATGAACGCCACACGGTAGTATAACCCTAATAAACCCCTCACGGTTGTATAACCCTAATGAACTCCACACGGTTATATAACCCTAATGAACCCCACACGGTTGTATAACCCTAATAAACCCCTCACGGTTGTATAACCCTAATGAACTCCACACGGTTATATAACACTAATGAACCCCACACGGTTGTATAACCATAATAAACCCCACACGGTTGTATAACCATAATAAACCCCACACGATTGTAAAACCCTAATGAACCCCTCACGGTTGTATAACCCTAATGAACCCCAAACGGTTGTATAACCCTAATGAACATCACACGGTTATATAACCCTAATGAACCCCACACGGTTGTACAACCCTAATGAACACCACACGGTTATATAACCCTAATGAACCCCACACGGTTGTATAACCCTAATGAACCCCACACGGTTGTATAACCCTAATGAACCTCACACGGTTGTATAACACTAATGAACCCCACACGGTTGTATAACCATAATGAACTCCACACGGTTGTATAACCCTAATGAACCCCACACGGTTGTATAACCCTAATGAACCCCACACTGTTGTATTAACCTAATGAACCCCACACAATTATATAACCCTAATCAACCCCACACGGTTATATAACCCTAATCAACCCCACTCGGTTATATAACACTAATGAACCCCACACGGTTATATAACCTTATTGAACCCCACACGGTTGTATAACCCTAATGAACCCCACACGTTTGTTTAACCCTAATGAACCCCACACGGTTGTATAACCCTAAGAAACCCCACACGATTGTATAACCCTAATGAATCCCACACGGATGTATAACCCTAATGAACCCCACACGTTTGTATAACCCTAATGAACTTCCAATGTTTGTATAACCCTAATGAACCCCACACTGTTGTATAAACCTAATGAACCCCACATGGTTGTATAACCCTAATGAACCCGACATGGTTGTAAAACCCTAATGAACCCCTCACGGTTGTATAACCCTAATGAACCCCAAACGGTTGTATAACCCTAATGAACATCACACGGTTATATAACCCTAATGAACCCCACACGGTTGTACAACCCTAATGAACACCACACGGTAATATAACCCTAATGAACCCCACACGGTTGTATAACCCTAATGAACCCCACACGGTTCTATAACCCTAATGAACCTCACACGGTTGTATAACACTAATGAACCCCACACGGTTGTATAACCATAATGAACCCCACACGGTTGTATAACCCTAATGAACCCCACACGGTTGTATAACCCTAATGAACCCCACACTGTTGTACTAACCTAATGAACCCCACACAATTATATAACCCTAATCAACCCCACACGGTTATATAACCCTAATCAACCCCACTCGGTTATATAACACTAATGAACCCCACACGGTTATATAACCTTATTGAACCCCACACGGTTATATAACCCTAATGAACCCCACACGTTTGTATAACCCTAATGAACTTCCCATGTTTGTATAAACCTAATGAACCCCACATGGTTGTATAACCCTAATGAACCCGACATGGTTGTATAACCCTAATGAACCCCACATGGTTGTATAACCCTAATAAACCCCACACGGTTGTATACCCCTGATGAACCCCACACGGTTGTATAACCCTAATGAACCCCACATGGTTGTATAACCCTAATGAACCCCACATGGTTGTAATGAACACCACACGGTTGTATTACCTTAATGAACCCCACACTGTTATATAACCCTAATGAACCCCACACGGTTGTATAACCCTAATGAACCCCACACGGTTGTATAACCCTAATGAACCCTACACGATTATATAACCCTACTGAACCCCACACGGTTATATAACCCTAATGAACCCCACACGGTTGTATAACCCTAATGAACCCCACACGGTTGTATTACCCTAATGAACCCCACATGGTTGTATTACCCTAATGAACTTTACACGGTTGTATATTCTTATATTCAGACATAATGTAAGGATTTCATGTTTGTACTGAAAGAAAGCTCGAGTACCCGGTAAAAACTGGCATGTATTGTCAATTATGATTGGAGTTGAGCGTTTATAAAATCACGTGTTTACATGTTCGTCTGCATATATTATCCGATATTAACATGTTCGTCTGTATATAACATCCCGTGTTTACATGTTCGTCCGTATATAATATCCCGCGTTTACATGTTTATCTGTATATAATATTCCGTGTTTAAATGTTCGTCCGTATATAGTATTCCGTATTTACATGTTCGTCCGTATATAATATTTCGTGTTTACATGTTCGTCCGTATATAACATTCCGTGTTTACATGTTCGTCCGTATATAAAATTCCGTGTTTACATGTTCGTCCGTACAATACAATACAATACAATACAATACAACACAACACAACACAATGCAATACAATACAATACAATACAACACAACACAACACAATGCAATACAATACAATACAATACAATACAATACAACACAACACAACACAATGCAATACAATACAATACAATACAATACAATACAATACAATACAAAAGCTTTATTTTAATTCGGCACATACAAAACAGTACAACACAAGCTCTGATGAGCTTTTTACCGAATACAGACAAACATAATATACATGCATGCATTCAAATTAAAATGACGTGACAGTACAATAAAATAAATAACATCAAAAGCTCTAGCACATGCATAAAGCAACATACAGTTAAAAAAGTAAGATCAAAAGCACTAGCCTAAGCAACAGCAATATAATATTCCGTGTTTACATGTTCGTCCGTATATAATATTCCGTGTTTATATGTTCGTCCATATATAATATTCCGTGTTTACATATTCGTCCGTATATAATATTCCGTGTTTACATGTTCGTCCGTATATAATACTCCGTGTTTACATGTTCGTCCGTATATAATATCCCCTGTTTAGATGTTCGTCCCTATATAATATTCCGTGTTTACATGTTCGTCCGTATATAATATTCCGTGTTTACATGTTCGTCCGTATATAATATTCCGTGTTTATATGTTCGTCCGTATATAATATTCCGTGTTTACATGTTTGCCCGTATATAATATTCCGTGTTTACATGTTCGTCCGTATATAATATTCCGTGTTTACATGTTCGTCCGTATATAATATTCCGTGTTTACATGTTTGTCCGTATATAATATTCCGTGTTTACATGTTCGTCCGTATATAATATTCCGTGTTTACATGTTCGTCCGTATATAATATTCCGTGTTTACATGTTTGCCCGTATATAATATTCCGTGTTTACATGTTCGTCCGTATATAATATTCCTTGTTTAAATGTTCGTCCGTATATAATATTCCGTGTTTACATAATATTCCGTGTTTAAATGTTCGTCCGTATATAATATTCCGTGTTTACATGTTCATCCGTATATATTATTCCGTGTTTACATGTTTGTCTGTATATAATATTCCGTGTTTACACGTTCGTCCGTATATACTATTCCGTGTTTACATGTTTGTCTGAATATAATATTCCGTGTTTACATGTTTGTCTGTATATAATAACCCGCGTTTCCATGTTCATCCTATAATAACCCGTTTTTACATAGTTATTTTACACACCGTTTTTCTTGAAAAAATTCAATAGTTTAATAAAGGATAATAAATAAAAAAAATAGGTGTTAATAATTAACTTCAGTACCTGTGTAGTTGAGATTTCGTATTTTTAATATGTCCATGTAAAATTCACACGAAAGTAAGAGGACGTAAACATGGAGAATTAATATTTATAGATTAAAATACCTTTCCCATATCGGCTCCCGTACCAGCATGAGATACATGAGACGATTTTGAACATTGCGAAATGCCATAATCAACTATTAACTTTACGTATTTTGTTTAAAAAACCTCGTGTTATAATCATTGGAAACGGAACACAATAAGATTAATGTGGAACATTTTTTAAAATTAATCACAAAACAATCGCAGATAGCCCTAAACATCAAGAATCTACCATAATGTAATGTTAATATTTTTTCCCAGTTCCCTCCTCATTGCCCTATTTCATACTCCCGTCACACTCACTCTGATTCCTGTCCTTATTACTCTGATTCCTGTCCTTATTACTCTGATTCCTGTCCTTATTACTCTGATTCCTGTCCTTATTACTCTGATTCCTGTCCTTATTACTCTGATTCCTGTCCTTATTACTCTGATTCCTGTCCTTATCACTCTGATTCCAGTCCTTATTACTCTGATTCCTGTCCTTATTACTCTGATTCCTGTCCTTATTACTCTGATTCCTGTCCTTATTACTCTGATTCCTGTCCTTATTACTCTGATTCCTGTCCTTATTACTCTGATTCCTGTCCTTATTACTCTGATTCCTGTCCTTATTACTCCCCCTCCCCCCAACAACCACACCTTGTCCTACCGATAATATTTTGTTAATTGTGAAGTGAAAAGATTCCATAAGTCTGGTTTTAAATGCCTCGAACAGGTCTCGCCTGTCGAATTCTGCATTTTCATGAAAACATAAATTTAATTTGTGTTGCATGCATGAATACTTAAAGACTGAAGAGTTTCAAAAAGAAATACATGGCTCACCAAGAACACCCCAGCCCGCACAACCCTGTCTGGTTGTCGCTATGCTGCAGTGAACAATAACAGGGGCAAATAATTCAATTTTCTTTTTTTAAATTGTTACTTGACATAAACATTCTCTCCAGCATATATTTTTCCGTGTTGTTCAATACTATTATTAAAAATTATTTCCTATCAGACTTGTAAAAATATACAGGTAACATTGGTTTCAGCGAATGCATAAAAAGAATTAAATGCGTCTTGCTTCATATATCAGGGACATTTCTCGCCTGTTGAGTTCCAAATTCGCAGCAAATCCATCAGTAATAACATATTTACATAAAACAATTCAAAATGACATCGCAACTGGATCGACTTGTATTGAGAACTAAATCCTTTGATTGATTGATTGATTGATTGATTGATTGATTGATTGATTGATTGATTGATTGATTGATTGATTGACTTTACGTCCAGTAAGCAGTATTTCAGCAATATTCAGGACGAGAACAAGTTAACAAAGAAATCAATAGAAAAAATAGAGTAAATGGGGCTTATGGAACACAATTTTGACTACCGATGAGTATTCAATTGGATAGGGTTGGAGAATTTAGCCTCTTGTAGCGGCTACAATGAGCCTACTCTTTTTCGAAATCTATAAAGGGGGACTTTATATTGTAAGGAGTGGCACTCTCCAAACTCGTCATTCACTACGGTCCGCGATCAGGCTTTCCGTATTATGACCTGAAACCCCCCCAAAGAGTAGGTCTCCCAAATACGCCACCAAGGGGCCGATCTGTGGGTCTAGGACTGGGAGCCATACAGGTATGGTCCGAGCCAAATCCTTTTATGACGCTCTCTTCGTTTTCTGCAATGCAGCTGATATCGCCTGAAAATATACTGATAGGTAAGTTAAGAGATGTTGATGTCTCATGAGTTGTACTGTGAATTCATATTCAATTCATATTACTAGATTTCTGAGTCGAGACGGTTACCACCTATCGGCACAGGGCGTAAACATGATGGCAGCCAATATTCGAGATGAAATAGACAATGTATTAGATTTGCCAAAACGTATGCAGAAAACACATGATTCCCAAAGAAGCCAGGGATATATGGATAATAGATTTATTGAGCGAGGTCGACGAGGAAGATTTCAATTTAGAGGACGTGGCCGGGGATATTGGAGGAAGTGATAATTAGTCAATCATTATAATTAAGCATATGTAATGAACATTGTACCTCTTTGCACTTGTAGTAACAAGCATTATTAATTGTAATGTTATTATTCATTCATTTTTTTCTTTTTTTTCTTTTTAGTATTATTAATTTGATTTTGTTTTTTTTTTTTCCTTTTTTTTTCCTTTAAAGATAAAGTTAAATTATGGGATCACTAAAACACATAGTGGCAAGTCAATTATTTCTGATAAAAAATACATATGATATAAATCAGATATACAAAAATGTGTAAAGGAAAACAATTTTTGGTATCTTGCATGTTTTTAGCTTCAACTTTGTACTTATTATCATATCTTTTTTAGAAAACAAATTACTAATTTGATTACCATTTGCTGTCCATCGTATAATACTGAGTTGAAAGTTCAGAGATAACTTTGTAGAACTTAATAGATTGTTTTAAGAATAATTTTGTTAGACTGTGAAGAATGAAAAAGAAAATTAAGTCAGTACAAGATCTATCAGTTTGCGTATGGAATGTGGGTGGCCTTAAGTCAAAAAATAATGATAAAACAAATGATAACATTTTTTTAGAAGAGGTTACAAAACATGACATTATTTTATTAACAGAAACTCATGTTGGCTATGACACTCATATTGATATTAATGGTTATAAATATTTTCCAGTATGTAGACAAAAGTAAAAAAAATGGCAGATTTTATGGTGGTCTTGGTATTTTTATCAGAAAAGAAATAAGTAATGGTGTGAAAATACTCCAAAACAATAGTAAAGTTTTCCAATGGCTAAAGTTAGATAGTTCATTTTTTAATTTGAAAAAAGATATCTTCTTATGTTTGGCCTATATCATACCACCAAATTCTTTTTACACTAATCAATCGGACGAAGATATTCTTGAATTAATAGAAAAAGATATTATAAAATATACTAACAAGGGTCACATCATATTGTGTGGAGATCTGAATGCTAGAACAGGATCAGAGCCTGATTATATAGAAAATGATTTTTATGACATTCATGTACCCTTATATAATGATTATCACAATGATGATGTTCAAAATAAGAGATTAAGTCAAGATTCAAAAACAGATACAAGGGGTAAACAGTTATTAGAACTTTGTATAGCTACAAATTTAAGAATTTTAAATGGTAGAATGTGGGGCGATTCATGTGGAAAATATACATGTATTAAGCAAACAGGGTCTAGTGTTGTTGACTATGTAATTATGTCAGAAGATTTACTCGCTAATACTCTTTCATTCCATGTATCTGACTTTCTATCAACTTTGTCTGACTGTCACTGTAAATTAGATTTCCGTATATTAGCATGTTACTCCAAAGATAATGTCACGAAGAACTCAGATATTGTTTTTCCTGGTAAATATAGATGGTCTTCAACATCTGGAGGGATGTTACTTAATGCTTTGAATTGCCAAGAAACAATAAATGATATGAATGAATTTTTAGAATCAGATTTTAACACATCTCCTACCAGCATTGAAAATGCTGTTCATAAATGTCAGCTTATAATTAAAAATGCAGCAAAAAAGGTACTTCCATTTAAAGTTTCAAAAAGGAAGAAAAAGAATAAGAATTTTTTTGATAATGATCTACAAAAAAAAGAAAGGTTTTAATTGATAAAGGTAAATTACTCTCAAAATTTCCACAGGGTCCAATTATAAAAGGTTCATATTTCAAATGCTATAGAGAATACAATAAACTAAGAAAAATAAAGAAAAGAGAGTTTAAACAAAAGATACTTGACAGATTGGACAATCTAATGACAAATAACCCTAAAGAATATTGGGCTTTAGTTAAATCATTAAAAGAAGACACTTATTCAGATAAACCGGAATGTGCCATTGATACAAATGTTTGGTACAAGTATTTTAACTCATTGAATCAGACCCCTGATAAGTTTTCATCAAGACTTGAAGAAATTCGTTCAATGGTCAGTACATTAGAGAAAACCCAAACCTTCTGTGAACTTGATTATAGAATTGATGATAAGGAAATTTTACAATGTATTAAAAGCCTTAAAACAGGAAAGGCTGCTGGCCTAGATGGGTTGTCAAATGAAATCTTAAAATGTGGAGGTAGTATTTTGACTCCAATACTTAATAAATTATTCAATCTAATATTCTCCTCAGGGTATTACCCTGCCAAATGGTCCACTGCATACATCTGTCCCATTTACAAGTCGGACGATCCAAAGAAACCTGAAAATTACAGGGGCATAGCTATTAATACTTGCATTGGAAAAGTGTTTAATTCTATTTTAAATAAAAGACTGGATAAATACCTTGAAGCAAACAATATTATTCATCCATCACAAATTGGATTCTGCGGTAAACGCAGGACATCAGACCACATGTTTGTTTTAAAAACCATTATTGACAAATATACAAATTGCAAAGGTGATAAACTTTATGCATGTTTTGTTGACTTCCGTAAAGCATTTGATAAGGTTGTACATGCTGGTATTCAATTTAAATTACTTAAAAATAACAATCTGGGAAATTCTATTCAATTTTGAAAGATATGTACTCAAAATCAGAGCTTTGTGTTAAAATTGACAGTATTCTGACGCCAAAGTTCAGCTCTAATATAGGAGTCAGACAGGGTGATGCTCTGAGCCCTAATTTGTTTAAAATGTTTATAAATGATTTGCCAGTGCTATTTGAAAACTGCCAAGATGCTGTAAATGTTAATAATAGAAGATGTGACTGTCTGATGTATGCAGATGACATTGTTATTTTATCAAATTCTAAAAAAGGTCTTCAATCAAGATTGGATCAATTGTCATATTTCTGTACACAATGGTGTATGGAAGTTAATTTAAGTAAAACAAAAATTCTTTTATTTAACAAAAGTGGCAAACATATCAAAGAAAGGTTTCTTTTTAATAAAGATGAAATTGAATGTGTCAATACCTACAAATATCTTGGTATACCCTTTTCTGCCAGTGGCCTTTTTAATGTTGCAAAGGAAGAACTTTACAAAAAATCACTTAAGGCCATTTTTAAACTTCAAAGATCATTATCCTCAAGTAATCCAAGTGTCTTGACATCTCTCCATTTGTATGACCACACCATAAAACCTATTAGTATGTATGGTAGTGAGGTTACTGGTATGTTCAAAACCAACACTGTTGCATGTAGCAGAGAAGGTGATTTCCTTCTGCAGTTGAACTATTTGAATAATTATTTAGACAGATCCCATATAAAATATTTAAAATTCACTCTTGGGGTAAACAAAAAAGCCACAAACTTAGCTGTAATGGCTGAGGTTGGAAGATATCCTCTGTTCTTTTCTATAGTTATAACTTTAATCAAATATTGGTTTAGACTTGAAAAACTGAATGAGGGACTACTATATGATGCATATATATGTAACAAAACCATGTATCAAAATCACACTGATTGTTGGTATAGCTCTATTGTTTATATTCTAGAGAAATTAGGCATGCAGTCACATGATGTTGAATATACCACTCTAATTAACAATGTAAAAAAGAAACTTTGTGATAGTTACATCAATTTTTGGAACAAGAAAAGATCATCCATCTCACAAAGTAAATTGGATACATATTTTAAATTTAAAGTAAACTACTGTTTTGAGACCTACCTTTTGATTGAAAATTTTAACATTAGACGCACGATATGTAAACTTAGAATTAGTGCTCATGATCTTCAAATCGAAAGAAAAAGATATGATAAAAATAAAACAGAGAGGTCTGAAAGAAAGTGCTTAAATTGTTCATTAGATAAAGTAGAAGATGAAATTAATTTTCTAATTGAATGTCCAAAATATAAAGAGCAGAGGATATTTTATTAAAGACATTTCCGCACTGTGCCCAAATTTTATTAATCTCTCCACTGATGATAAATTTATATGGTTAACTAGCAATGAAGATTTGTTTATATTAAAAAGCTTGGGTAAATTCATAATTAAAGGGTTTGAATTAAGACAAAACTGATCAACTGCCGAGGGAAATACCAACATAATTGTTATGAATGTTTTATACTTTATATATTAATATTGATAAGTATTTGTACAGGCTCTGATTCTGTGACAGCAAATCAAAGAACATCATTATCGCTGTAATGTTTTTGTAACTGTTTTATGTATATTGTTATAAACCAATGTAACATTTGCCCAGAAATGGGCCCAGTCACTGGTCAATAAAATTATTCTTATTCTTATTCCTATTCTGAAAACTATCAAAATTCCTAACTAGACTTTCGAAAGGGTTGAAGCCCCCTCCCACCCAAAAAAAGATCACAAATGTAAAATGTTCCGAGTTTTCCCCGCCATATGTGTTTCCTTAGGAAATTGTAGCTGATTGAAATACCGGTCAGAAGGAAAAGGAATAAAATTTCTATCAAAATATTGTCTTGTCTGAGTATGTGTAAAAAAGAGACAGAAAACAAATAACCACTTTGTAGCGCTTTTGAGGATTAATTTAATTACATTTGTTCAGATGTACGCGTCGAATTTCAAATACATCTACTGTCTAAATCATTTTAATATTATAGAAATGACGAACACACAAATGACACATAAAGCGAATAAAAATTTAGTATTTTTACTTTGTAATCAAAGGGAAGTAATTCAATGAAAAAAATTATATGTATCCGGGACGATTAGCGAATACAGGTATTGTGCAAACAATATGTATACTATTTAACTTTAAGGATAAAATGGCGAGTACCTTCTTATCAGCAGCGTGTCACCAGGTGGCGTATGAGTTCGAGCATGAGTGTTTCTCGACACTAACCCCACTTCGCCCTTTCTAAAAACTAGTCGCATTGGTTTTCGATGGATAATTTTTAGCTCTCATTATTACGCAAGCCTATATTCTAAAGTTCATTACACAGAATGTAAATTGTATAAAGATTCTAGCATCTGAAAAAACTATAGTATAAGTTTATATTAATACATTATGTGTCCTCCTTTTAATTGGATAATACTAAAACTTATGTAGACGCAGATATAACATATAAGGAATAAAAATGTTCAGTTACATTATTTTAAGTATAAACTTCAGGCGCTGATCCATGTACAGGCGTTCCGTTCCGGGCGTACACCCCCCCCAAACCAGTAAATGTTTTTCACTTATCTTAGTTGTTCCTACAAGATAAAAGTCACAACCAGATATGATTTTCCTCATTGACGGTCAGCTAATATAAAATCTGGTGTTAAAACAAAGTTTTTTCAAATATGTTTAATCCGACAGCTTCCTGGAGGCTTCGCTCTCGTGGGCACACTCCCAAGGCACTGCCTAGACCACATGCGTTTTTTTTACGCCCACTAATTATAAATCCCGGATCCGGCCCAGAAGTTGATGTATTTTGGTTTGTTTTGTGACTTTCAGGCAATTTTTATTGAAGGAAGAGGCCGGGGTACCTGGATGAAACCCCTGACATTCGTAAGAAAACTGGCAATCCTTATTAATTAATACATATTAGAGCACATCTTGCCCGCAGTGAGACTCGAACTTCCAATCTCAGTGTTGACAGTCACGTGATCTATAGTAGAGTAATAACTACCTTAACTACTCGGCGGCCATTTTGTCTACTACGTCATGCCGTTTGATATTGCACATATATCTTTCTACCTCTATAAACGCTTGGCTATTAAACCCTAATTTGTAACAGCCAAATTACCGATTTACGTCTGAAAATTTCTGAATAGAAAGTAAGAACATTCGGCATATCGGACGGAAATGCAATGTTGAACTAAAATAAACAGACAACGTTTACATAAAACATTTGTTCATTGCAGTAACTATACGGATGTGAAAATAACACTAGGTTTGAGATCGAGCTTTCCACTTATTTCAGTACTCAGGCCACTGTCAGTTTTATACAACATGTATTGTTTTAAAATATTATTCCTGTATAGTGTTGTCTCACCTAATCATTAATAAATGGTAGTTTTAAGGCTAACCTTGTCTCTTTCGGGTTGATACTGTAGTAAAGACTTAATATTATAAATGAGGCCACTGAATGGCATCGGTATGAAATGGAGTCCAAAATAAAATAAAACATTACTTATTATGAAGAAATTGTTCGATATCTCCACTTAGTCTCGCCTGTTGATAATTGGCATTTTAACTAAACAATAGGAGGTTCTAACATACGTTTAGGAAGAATGCAGTGACAATACGAAAAGCTTGCATTGTTTATGAAGAAAGCAGTGAAAACAGGTATAACGTACTGTTTAGGAAAAAAAACAGTAACAACACGAATATCTTGTTCTGTTTAGGAAGAAAGTAGTGACAGTACGTACAGCATGTACTGTTTAGGAAGAAAGCAGTGACAACACTATAGTCTGTACTGTTAGGAAAAAACAGTTTTGTACGTAGAGCTTGTATTGTTTAGGAAGATAACAGAGACATTATGGATGAAATTTGTTCTTTATGGTGATTTCAGCAAGGTTTCATCGATCTGCAAATATTAATCTTAGCGTCAAAGAGCTTATCCAGCGTATTGTACACCAACTCGCGGAAAGTTAAGCTAACATATAACATTTATTTGCATGTCGAGAGCATAATTACTACAAAAGCCGGTGTCAGTTTATTTTTGTATTCACCTCAAGCGAAGTGTGGCGTTAAAGACATAAAACACGAAGCCCTGGAAATTTTTATGACAAAAATACACTTTTCAATAAGAAAAACGAAAAGCTTAAAATAGAGATGCATTAAACGCCTTCATCGTCAAATCGCTAGCATTTTCGGAGACCCGTTTATTTGATGGACCGAACACGTTGAAAAATTACGTGTATCTTATCTTTCTTTATTTCTACACATCAGGGTACGGATGTACACCTGTATGTTGGGTCTCTTCCCATGTTCTTGTCCTAAATATTGCTTAACAATAATTCTGCACGTTACCCATTCAATCAATCTATCTATCACCTAATAAATCAACCAATCAATCACAAATGTAATACATATGGACTCTATGGCATTAACCTCGTATGATACCTAATTGACCTGTTATCGGTTTACACTTGTAAGGAAGAAGCTGAAATATGTTGGAAAGCATAGACCTGATTTATGTATTAGTTTGCAATGGGATATTCAAATATGTTTAAAATAAACTACAGTTAGTACACGCCAACATATGAAACATTTTCACTGTCAGCTATTAAGAAATGATTCAAGGAGGCTGTGTTCTATTATTGTTTTATCACCGGCTGGACTTTTATGCTGCAATATTCTATCCCGAGCTATTTATAAGGATATATGCCAAATGCATCCGCTTTCTTGTTGGAGTACATTGTTGTAATTGTAACAGCCCTTCAAGACATGCACTCCTCGTCGCGTAAGAGTAGTTCAAACAGAAGGTAATAATATGCCGATTGAAAATGATTGTTTCTAGAATGTTTTCTATTGATTGTATAGCGTTTTTTAACAACAGAATTTGGTTATTCGAGTCAGCCATTCATTGAAGGCCTGTTAAATTATGATCAGTTGGCAATATACAGAGACACAATATCTATATTTGAGTAATTCATTGATAGATTTTTTAAATTAAATACAAAAATTATTGAATCTTTTACATTGTCATTTGCCAGATCTATGCATTAAATGACGTAGAATCGTGTGTGTGTGTGTGTGCGTTTACCAAAGGTGTAAAGGCACCAACAAGCTTCTTCCGCTTTTTCCTGCTCTTTGAAAGATGCTGAGCATGCACCCAGGTGTATCCAAGTTCTTGATGCTCCCCTTGGATGTTACGCCTCCAGGTCATCCGTGGTCTTCATGGCTTCCTTTTTCCAGATGGTGCCCAGTTTAGCGCTATTTTGGGAATCTTCTCGGCGGGCATTCTGAGCACATGACCTAGCCATCTGAAGCGCCGCTGTTTGATCTGCGTAGCGATGCTGTGTCATTTGCTTTTCCGCAACAAATTGATTCTATGATCTTTCGCAGGCAGCTGTTGTGGAATGGCTCTACTTTCTGTATGTCGCTCTGTATTATACTCCAGCATTCCGAACCATACAAGAGGACTGACTTGACATTGCTGTTTAATAACTTCACTTTGGTGTTGATACTGAAGTTTCGTGACTTCCACATGGGCTGAAGTCTATGAAAGGCTGCACGGGCTTTTGCTAATCTGGTTTGGATATGTGTTTTTGTACAATTGTCACTGCCGATGACGCTTCCGAGGTATGTAAATTCATCGATATTTTCCACTGGTTGTTTGACAATAGTTATTTGTCCTCTCATTTTTTTCATTCACTTCCATTATTTTGTGTTTTTGCTATATTGATGTTTAGACCGGTCCGTTTGGCAAATGAATTTAGAGTATTTAGATGTAAGTAAACTGCAACTGGACCATACTACTATGTTAACAAATTTCACAAGGGGACAATCGAAACTAAACTACAAAACCGTGTCTTGCTACCTTATTATTTAATTTCCATATTACATGTGGATTGTGTAATCATCAACTATGCGTTAGAATTTTTACCCGATTAAATTTCAATATGAATTAATAAAATGGCGATGTTAATATAGATAGAATAAGTTATATTTGAAGTTTCATTTGTAGCGGAAATTCATAATCCACGAAACGCGAATAGTTTCCATCACAATGAGCATCCAATTTTTTTTGTTTTGTATTACATGTGTTGCTTTCCAAGTCTCAAAACTGTACAATTTTCTTAGAAACCAACACAGAGCATTAAAGGCAGAAAAACAATCAAGATATACATTTTGAAAAGATGATACAAAGAATATTATGAAAAGTTTCGTTTTATACGATATTATTGATATGTCGGTCAAAAGAAAGTTTTGAGCTAAATATGTATTTAAAGGACGTTTAATAAACATACATTTATATATTGTAGTACCCTGAAAAAAGTAACACACTTGGTCTGAATATCCGTCAACCGGTCATCCGTTACCCAGATCGGCGGACACGCCATGAAGCTTTCAGGATGGAACCATGGATACCGTCCAAGCACCAATATTACCTGAAAATGGGCTACGTAATGACCTCAGTACCTATTGATAAATGAAGTGGGGATCTATATATGAACACACATACGCTTGTTATTCGGATAATTAGAGAAAATAGACCTACAAACACGTCATCCAAACTGAATCCACATTATTAGTTATTTAGATTACATTTTAACACTTTCTTGATTCTAGAAAGGTATTTCCGTAGTTTTAGTCTTTATTCGTTTTTGCCTTCCCATATAAACCATTCAGGTAGTTTCACCGTGTAATTTCAGCTTCATCCTCCAATGAAACCTAGACCTCATGACAAGATATGTATATGTGCTGCCATGCGTGATAGAATGTTTTACTTTTACTGTCTGAATACTTTGCCTTGCCAGTCATGTTCGTCTCGTATGTGATCAGATGAACGACTTACAAGTGACAAAAACGTAGACGACCCGACAGTTGCTACTCAACGTAGACGACCCGACAGTCGCTACTCAACGCAGACGACCAGACAGTCGCTACTCAACGCAGACGTCCTGACAACCGCTACTCAACGTAGACTACCCGATAGTCTTTACTCAACGTAGACGACCCGACAGTCGCTACTCAATGTAGACGACCCGACAGTAGCTACTCAACGTAGACGAACTGACAGTAGCTACTCAACGTAGATGACCCGACAGTCCCTACTTAAAAGTATACGTGTATATTATGCCAATGAACTTCTATATGTTCTGTTTAAAGAAACAAAGTACATAAAAAATGTATAACCATTTTACTTTTATAGTCGAAGGAACATAACTTAATGTACGAAACAAATATGTGCAACATTCCGCAGATAATTTTTGAAATCACAGATGATGTTATCTCATATAGGAAAATTGTACCCTATATAATATTTCACTTAAATATGGGCCTCATGGCCTAAGTAGTCTACATTCGTGATTTATAAAGGAATTATCACTCGCTTGTCATTAATGGAGCTGCATCTTCGCTAGCCAAGTGTTACGATCAGGTCCTCCCTCTGTGAAGATAAGAGTATCGGATCGTAACCCTTGGCTAGCGAAGATGATGGAGCTGCGACTTCGAGGCGGATTATTGTAACGGTGTGCTCAAGTATTAATTGAGATCGGTGTGAAATGATACTTTGCCCACCATGATCAAAAGTGAATTCAAAGGTTTATTAATTCGTGCTGAAAATAGATTAGGATACTAGTTGCTTGAAAAGGCATGGTTAAAAAAGTATAATTTAAATGTTATTCTAAATAACATTATTGGTCGTCGATTTTATTTGATAACTGTTAACAGTTGAGGATGTACATTTCCCGGTATACCTGTCTGAAATGTATGCACAAGAAAGACATTACCACACGTAATTGAATACAATGTTTAATGTAATGTTTAAAGTATGGAATTAAAATAAATGCAGTCGGAATTGATGATGAAGACTAAAGACGTATCTCTGTTGTAATGTTTAAAGTATGGAATTAAAATAAAAGCAGTCGGAATTGATGATTAAGACTAAAGACGAATCTCTGTTGTAATGTTTAAAGTATGGAATTAAAATAAATGCAGTCGGAATTGATGATTAAGACTAAAGACGTATCTCTGTTGTAATGTTTAAAGTATGGAATTAAAATAAATGCAGTCGGAATTGATGATTAAGACTCTGTTGTAATGTTTAAAGTATGGAATTAAAATAAATGCAGTCGGAATTGATGATTAAGACTAAAGAAGTATCTCTGTTGTAATGTTTAAAGTATGGAATTAAAATAAATGCAGTCGGAATTGATGATTAAGACTAAAGACGTATCTCTGTTGTAATGTTTAAAGTATGGAATTAAAATAAATGCAGTCGGAATTGATGATTAAGACTAAAGACGTATCTCTGTTGTAATGTTTAAAGTATGAAATTAAAATAAAAGCAGTCGGAATTGATGATTAAGACTAAAGACGTATCTCTGTTGTAATGTTTAAAGTATGGAATTAAAATAAATGCAGTCGGAATTGATGATTAAGACTAAAGACGTATCTCTGTTGTAATGTTTAAAGTATGGAATTAAAATAAATGCAGTCGGAATTGATGATAAAGACTAAAGACGTAACTCTGTTGTAATGTTTAAAGTATGGAATTAAAAAATGCAGTCGGAATTGATGATTAAGACTAAAGACGTATCTCTGTTGTAATGTTTAAAGTATGGAATTAAAATAAATGCAGTCGGAATTGATGATTAAGACTAAAGACGTATCTCTATTGTAATGTTTAAAGTATGGAATTAAAATAAAAGCAGTCGGAATTGATGATTAAGACTAAAGACGTATCTCTGTTGTAATGTTTAAAGTATGGAATTAAAATAAATGCAGTCGGAATTGATGATTAAAGCTAAAGACGTATCTCTGTTGTAATGTTTAAAGTATGGAATTAAAATAAATGCAGTCGGAATTGATGATTAAGACTAAAGACGTATCGCCGTTGTAATGTTTAAAGTATGGCATTAAAATAAATGCAGTCGGAATTGATGATTAAGACTAAAGACGTATCTCTGTTGTAATGTTTAAAGTATGGAATTAAAATAAATGCAGTCGGAATTGATGATTAAGACTAAAGACGTATCTCTGTTGTAATGTTTAAAGTATGGAATTAAAATACATGCAGTCGGAATTGATGATTAAGACTAAAGACGTATCTCTGTTGTAATGTTTAAAGTATGGAATTAAAATAAATGCAGTCGGAATTGATGATTAAGACTAAAGACGTATCTCTGTTGTAATGTTTAAAGTATGGAATTAAAATAAAAGCAGTCGGAATTGATGATTAAGACTAAAGACGTATCTCTGTTGTAATGTTTAAAGTATGGAATTAAAATAAATGCAGTCGGAATTGATGATTAAGACTAAAGACGTATCTCTGTTGTAATGTTTAAAGTATGGAATTAAAATAAATGCAGTCGGAATTGATGATTAAGACTAAAGACGTATCTCTGTTGTAATGTTTAAAGTATGGAATTAAAATAAATGCAGTCGGAATTGATGATTAAGACTAAAGACGTATCTCTGTTGTAATGTTTAAAGTATGGAATTAAAATAAATGCAGTCGGAATTGATGATTAAGACTAAAGTCGTATCTCTGTTGTAATGTTTAAAGTATGGAATTAAAATAAATGCAGTCGGAATTGATGATTAAGACTAAAGACGTATCTCTGTTGTAATGTTTAAAGTATGGAATTAAAATAAATGCAGTCGGAATTGATGGTTAAGACTAAAGACGTATCTCTGTTGTAATGTTTAAAGTATGGAATTAAAATAAATGCAGTCGGAATTGATGATTAAGACTAAAGACGTATCTCTGTTGTAATGTTTAAAGTATGGAATTAAAATAAAAGCAGTCGGAATTGATGATTAAGACTAAGGACGTATCTCTGTTGTAATGTTTAAAGTATGGAATTAAAATGAATGCAGTCGGAATTGATGATTAAGACTAAAGACGTATCTCTGTTGTAATGTTTAAAGTATGGAATTAAAATAAATGCAGTCGGAATTGATGATTAAGACTAAAAACGTATCTCTGTTGTAATGTTTAAAGTATGGAATTAAAATAAATGCAGTCGGATTCGATGATTAAGACTAAAGACGTATCTCTGTTGTAATGTTTAAAGTATGGAATTAAAATAAATGCAGTCGGAATTGATGATTAAGACTAAAGACGTATCTCTGTTGTAATGTTAAAAGTATGGAATTAAAATAAATGCAGTCGGAATTAATTGATGATTAAGACTAAAGACGTATCTCTGTTGTAATGTTTAAAGTATGGAATTAAAATAAATGCAGTCGGAATTAATTGATGATTAAGACTAAAGACGTATCTCTGTTGTAATGCTTAAAGTATGGAATTAAAATAAATGCAGTCGGAATTAATTGATGATTAAGACTTAAGACGTATCTCCGTTGTAATGTTTAAAGTATGGAATTAAAATAAATGCAGTCGGAATTGATGATTAAGACTAAAGACGTATCTCTGTTGTAATGTTTAAAGTATGGAATTAAAATAAATGCAGTCGGAATTGATGATTAAGACTAAAGACGTATCTCTGTTGTAATGTTTAAAGTATGGAATTAAAATAAATGCAGTCGGAATTGATGATTAAGACTAAAGACGTATCTCTGTTGTAATGTTTAAAGTATGGAATTAAAATAAAAGCAGTCGGAATTGATGATTAAGACTAAAGACGTATCTCTGTTGTAATGTTTAAAGTATGGAATTAAAATAAATGCAGTCGGAATTGATGATTAAGACTAAAGTCGTATCTCTGTTGTAATGTTTAAAGTATGGAATTAAAATAAATGCAGTCGGAATTGATGATTAAGACTAAAGACGTATCTCTGTTGTAATGTTTAAAGTATGGAATTAAAATAAATGCAGTCGGAATTGATGATTAAGACTAAAGACGTATCTCTGTTGTAATGTTTAAAGTATGGAATTAAAATAAATGCAGTCGGAATTGATGATTAAAGCTAAAGACGTATCTCTGTTGTAATGTTTAAAGTATGGAATTAAAATAAATGCAGTCGGAATTGATGATTAAGACTAAAGACGTATCGCCGTTGTAATGTTTAAAGTATGGCATTAAAATAAATGCAGTCGGAATTGATGATTAAGACTAAAGACGTATCTCTGTTGTAATGTTTAAAGTATGGAATTAAAATAAATGCAGTCGGAATTGATGATTAAGACTAATGACGTATCTCTGTTGTAATGTTTAAAGTATGGAATTAAAATACATGCAGTCGGAATTGATGATTAAGACTAAAGACGTATCTCTGTTGTAATGTTTAAAGTATGGAATTAAAATAAATGCAGTCGGAATTGATGATTAAGACTAAAGACGTATCTCTGTTGTAATGTTTAAAGTAGTGGAATTAAAATAAAAGCAGTCGGAATTGATGATTAAGACTAAAGACGTATCTCTGTTGTAATGTTTAAAGTATGGAATTAAAATAAATGCAGTCGGAATTGATGATTAAGACTAAAGACGTATCTCTGTTGTAATGTTTAAAGTATGGAATTAAAATAAATGCAGTCGGAATTGATGATTAAGACTAAAGACGTATCTCTGTTGTAATGTTTAAAGTATGGAATTAAAATGAATGCAGTCGGAATTGATGATTAAGACTAAAGACGTATCTCTGTTGTAATGTTTAAAGTATGGAATTAAAATAAATGCAGTCGGAATTGATGATTAAGACTAAAGACGTATCTCTGTTGTAATGTTTAAAGTATGGAATTAAAATAAATGCAGTCGGAATTGATGATTAAGACTAAAGACGTATCTCTGTTGTAATGTTTAAAGTATGGAATTAAAATAAATGCAGTCGGAATTGATGGTTAAGACTAAAGACGTATCTCTGCTGTACTGTTTAAAGTATGGAATTAAAATAAATGCAGTCGGAATTGATGATTAAGACTAAAGACGTATCTCTGTTGTAATGTTTAAAGTATGGAATTAAAATAAAAGCAGTCGGAATTGATGATTAAGACTAAGGACGTATCTCTGTTGTAATGTTTAAAGTATGGAATTAAAATAAATGCAGTCGGAATTGATGATTAAGACTAAAGACGTATCTCTATTGTAATGTTTAAAGTATGGAATTAAAATAAAAGCAGTCGGAATTGATGATTAAGACTAAAGACGTATCTCTGTTGTAATGTTTAAAGTATGGAATTAAAATAAATGCAGTCGGAATTGATGATTAAAGCTAAAGACGTATCTCTGTTGTAATGTTTAAAGTATGGAATTAAAATAAATGCAGTCGGAATTGATGATTAAGACTAAAGACGTATCGCCGTTGTAATGTTTAAAGTATGGCATTAAAATAAATGCAGTCGGAATTGATGATTAAGACTAAAGACGTATCTCTGTTGTAATGTTTAAAGTATGGAATTAAAATAAATGCAGTCGGAATTGATGATTAAGACTAAAGACGTATCTCTGTTGTAATGTTTAAAGTATGGAATTAAAATACATGCAGTCGGAATTGATGATTAAGACTAAAGACGAATCTCTGTTGTAATGTTTAAAGTATGGAATTAAAATAAATGCAGTCGGAATTGATGATTAAGACTAAAGACGTATCTCTGTTGTAATGTTTAAAGTATGGAATTAAAATAAAAGCAGTCGGAATTGATGATTAAGACTAAAGACGTATCTCTGTTGTAATGTTTAAAGTATGAAATTAAAATAAATGCAGTCGGAATTGATGATTAAGACTAAAGACGTATCTCTGTTGTAATGTTTAAAGTATGGAATTAAAATAAATGCAGTCGGAATTGATGATTAAGACTAAAGACGTATCTCTGTTGTAATGTTTAAAGTATGGAATTAAAATAAATGCAGTCGGAATTGATGATTAAGACTAAAGACGTATCTCTGTTGTAATGTTTAAAGTATGGAATTAAAATAAATGCAGTCGGAATTGATGATTAAGACTAAAGACGTATCTCTGTTGTAATGTTTAAAGTATGGAATTAAAATAAATGCAGTCGGAATTGATGATTAAGACTAAAGACGTATCTCTGTTGTAATGTTTAAAGTATGGAATTAAAATAAATGCAGTCGGAATTGATGGTTAAGACTAAAGACTTATCTCTGTTGTAATGTTTAAAGTATGGAATTAAAATAAATGCAGTCGGAATTGATGATTAAGACTAAAGACGTATCTCTGTTGTAATGTTTAAAGTATGGAATTAAAATAAAAGCAGTCGGAATTGATGATTAAGACTAAGGACGTATCTCTGTTGTAATGTTTAAAGTATGGAATTAAAATAAATGCAGTCGGAATTGATGATTAAGACTAAAGACGTATCTCTGTTGTAATGTTTAAAGTATGGAATTAAAATAAATGCAGTCGGAATTGATGATTAAGACTAAAAACGTATCTCTGTTGTAATGTTTAAAGTATGGAATTAAAATAAATGCAGTCGGATTCGATGATTAAGACTAAAGACGTATCTCTGTTGTAATGTTTAAAGTATGGAATTAAAATAAATGCAATCGGAATTGATTATTAAGACTAAAGGCGTATCTCTGTTGTAATGTTTAAAGTATGGAATTAAAATAAATGCAGTCGGAAATGATGATTAAGACTAAAGACGTATCTCTGTTGTAATGTTTAAAGTATGGAATTAAAATAAATGCAGTCGGAATTGATGATTAAGACTAAAGACGTATCTCTGTTGTAATGTTAAAAGTATGGAATTAAAATAAATGCAGTCGGAATTAATTGATGATTAAGACTAAAGACGTATCTCTGTTGTAATGTTTAAAGTATGGAATTAAAATAAATGCAGTCGGAATTAATTGATGATTAAGACTAAAGACGTATCTCTGTTGTAATGTTTAAAGTATGGAATTAAAATAAATGCAGTCGGAATTAATTGATGATTAAGACTAAAGGCGTATCTCCGTTGTAATGTTTAAAGTATGGAATTAAAATAAATGCAGTCGGAATTGATGATTAAGACTAAAGACGTATCTCTGTTGTAATGTTTAAAGTATGGAATTAAAATAAATGCAGTCGGAATTGATGATTAAGACTAAAGACGTATCTCTGTTGTAATGTTTAAAGTATGGAATTAAAATAAATGCAGTCGGAATTGATGATTAAGACTAAAGACGTATCTCTGTTGTAATGTTTAAAGTATGGAATTAAAATAAAAGCAGTCGGAATTGATGATTAAGACTAAAGACGTATCTCTGTTGTAATGTTTAAAGTATGGAATTAAAATAAATGCAGTCGGAATTGATGATTAAGACTAAAGTCGTATCTCTGTTGTAATGTTTAAAGTATGGAATTAAAATAAATGCAGTCGGAATTGATGATTAAGACTAAAGACGTATCTCTGTTGTAATGTTTAAAGTATGGAATTAAAATAAATGCAGTCGGAATTGATGATTAAGACTAAAGACGTATCTCTGTTGTAATGTTTAAAGTATGGAATTAAAATAAATGCAGTCGGAATTGATGATTAAAGCTAAAGACGTATCTCTGTTGTAATGTTTAAAGTATGGAATTAAAATAAATGCAGTCGGAATTGATGATTAAGACTAAAGACGTATCGCCGTTGTAATGTTTAAAGTATGGCATTAAAATAAATGCAGTCGGAATTGATGATCAAGACTAAAGACGTATCTCTGTTGTAATGTTTAAAGTATGGAATTAAAATAAATGCAGTCGGAATTGATGATTAAGACTAATGACGTATCTCTGTTGTAATGTTTAAAGTATGGAATTAAAATACATGCAGTCGGAATTGATGATTAAGACTAAAGACGTATCTCTGTTGTAATGTTTAAAGTATGGAATTAAAATAAATGCAGTCGGAATTGATGATTAAGACTAAAGACGTATCTCTGTTGTAATGTTTAAAGTAGTGGAATTAAAATAAAAGCAGTCGGAATTGATGATTAAGACTAAAGACGTATCTCTGTTGTAATGTTTAAAGTATGGAATTAAAATAAATGCAGTCGGAATTGATGATTAAGACTAAAGACGTATCTCTGTTGTAATGTTTAAAGTATGGAATTAAAATAAATGCAGTCGGAATTGATGATTAAGACTAAAGACGTATCTCTGTTGTAATGTTTAAAGTATGGAATTAAAATAAATGCAGTCGGAATTGATGATTAAGACTAAAGACGTATCTCTGTTGTAATGTTTAAAGTATGGAATTAAAATAAATGCAGTCGGAATTGATGATTAAGACTAAAGACGTATCTCTGTTGTAATGTTTAAAGTATGGAATTAAAATAAATGCAGTCGGAATTGATGATTAAGACTAAAGACGTATCTCTGTTGTAATGTTTAAAGTATGGAATTAAAATAAATGCAGTCGGAATTGATGGTTAAGACTAAAGACGTATCTCTGTTGTACTGTTTAAAGTATGGAATTAAAATAAATGCAGTCGGAATTGATGATTAAGACTAAAGACGTATCTCTGTTGTAATGTTTAAAGTATGGAATTAAAATAAAAGCAGTCGGAATTGATGATTAAGACTAAGGACGTATCTCTGTTGTAATGTTTAAAGTATGGAATTAAAATAAATGCAGTCGGAATTGATGATTAAGACTAAAGACGTATCTCTGTTGTAATGTTTAAAGTATGGAATTAAAATAAATGCAGTCGGAATTGATGATTAAGACTAAAAACGTATCTCTGTTGTAATGTTTAAAGTATGGAATTAAAATAAATGCAGTCGGATTCGATGATTAAGACTAAAGACGTATCTCTGTTGTAATGTTTAAAGTATGGAATTAAAATAAATGCAATCGGAATTGATTATTAAGACTAAAGGCTTATCTCTGTTGTAATGTTTAAAGTATGGAATTAAAATAAATGCAGTCGGAAATGATGATTAAGACTAAAGACGTATCTCTGTTGTAATGTTTAAAGTATGGAATTAAAATAAATGCAGTCGGAATTGATGATTAAGACTAAAGACGTATCTCTGTTGTAATGTTAAAAGTATGGAATTAAAATAAATGCAGTCGGAATTAATTGATGATTAAGACTAAAGACGTATCTCTGTTGTAATGTTTAAAGTATGGAATTAAAATAAATGCAGTCGGAATTAATTAATGATTAAGACTAAAGACGTATCTCTGTTGTAATGTTTAAAGTATGGAATTAAAATAAATGCAGTCGGAATTAATTGATGATTAAGACTAAAGACGTATCTCCGTTGTAATGTTTAAAGTATGGAATTAAAATAAATGCAGTCGGAATTGATGATTAAGACTAAAGACGTATCTCTGTTGTAATGTTTAAAGTATGGAATTAAAATAAATGCAGTCGGAATTGATGATTAAGACTAAAGACGTATCTCTGTTGTAATGTTTAAAGTATGGAATTAAAATAAATGCAGTCGGAATTGATGATTAAGACTAAAGACGTATCTCTGTTGTAATGTTTAAAGTATGGAATTAAAATAAAAGCAGTCGGAATTGATGATTAAGACTAAAGACGTATCTCTGTTGTAATGTTTAAAGTATGGAATTAAAATAAATGCAGTCGGAATTGATGATTAAGACTAAAGTCGTATCTCTGTTGTAATGTTTAAAGTATGGAATTAAAATAAATGCAGTCGGAATTGATGATTAAGACTAAAGACGTATCTCTGTTGTAATGTTTAAAGTATGGAATTAAAATAAATGCAGTCGGAATTGATGATTAAGACTAAAGACGTATCTCTGTTGTAATGTTTAAAGTATGGAATTAAAATAAATGCAGTCGGAATTGATGATTAAGACTAAAGACTTATCTCTGTTGTAATGTTTAAAGTATGGAATTAAAATAAATGCAGTCGGAATTGATGATTAAGACTAAAGACGTATCTCCGTTGTAATGTTTAAAGTATGGAATTAAAATAAATGCAGTCGGAATTGATGATTAAGACTAAAGACGTATCTCTGTTGTAATGTTTAAAGTATGGAATTAAAATAAAAGCAGTCGGAATTGATGATTAAGACTAAGGACGTATCTCTGTTGTAATGTTTAAAGTATGGAATTAAAATAAATGCAGTCGGAATTGATGATTAAGACTAAAGACGTATCTCTGTTGTAATGTTTAAAGTATGGAATTAAAATAAATGCAGTCGGAATTGATGATTAAGACTAAAGACGTATCTCTGTTGTAATGTTTAAAGTATGGAATTAAAATAAATGCAGTCGGATTCGATGATTAAGACTAAAGACGTATCTCTGTTGTAATGTTTAAAGTATGGAATTAAAATAAATGCAATCGGAATTGATTATTAAGACTAAAGGCGTATCTCTGTTGTAATGTTTAAAGTATGGAATTAAAATAAATGCAGTCGGAATCGATGATTAAGACTAAAGACGTATCTCTGTTGTAATGTTTAAAGTATGGAATTAAAATAAATGCAGTCGGAATCGATGATTAAGACTAAAGACGTATCTCTGTTGTAATGTTTAAAGTATGGAATTAAAATAAATGCAGTCGGAATCGATGATTAAGTCTAAAGACGTATCTCTGTTGTACTGTTTAAAGTATGGAATTAAAATAAATGCTGTCGGAATTGATGATTAAGACTAAAGACGTATCTCTGTTGTAATGTTTAAAGTACGAAATTAAAATAAATGCAGTCGGAATTGATGATTAAGACTAAAGACGTATCTCTGTTGTAATGTTTAAAGTATGGAATTAAAATAAATGCAGTCGGAATTGATGATTAAGACTAAAGACGTATCTCTGTTGTAATGTTTAAAGTATGGAATTAAAATAAATGCAGTCGGAATTGATGATTTAGACTAAAGACGTATCTCTGTTGTAATGTTTAAAGTATGGAATTAAAATAAAAGCAGTCGGAATTGATGATTAAGACTAAAGACGTATCTCCGTTGTAATGTTTAAAGTATGGAATTAAAATAAATGCAGTCGGAATTGATGATTAAGACTAAAGACGTATCTCCGTTGTAATGTTTAAAGTATGGAATTAAAATAAATGCAGTCAGAATTGATGATTAAGACTAAAGACGCATCTCTGTTGTGATGTTTAAAGTATGGAATTAAAATAAATGCAGTCGGAATTGATGATTAAGACTAAAGACGTATCTCTGTTGTAATGTTTAAAGTATGGAATTAAAATAAATGCAGTCGGAATTGATGATTAAGACTAAAGACGTATCTCTGTTGTAATGTTTAAAGTATGGAATTAAAATAAAAGCAGTCGGAATTGATTATTAAGACTAAATACGTATCTCTGTTGTAATGTTTAAAGTATGGAATTAAAATAAATGCAGTCGGAATTGATGATTAAGACTAAAGACGTATCTCTGTTGTAATGTTTAAAGTATGGAATTAAAATAAATGCAGTCGGAATTGATGATTAAGACTAAAGACGTATCTCTGTTGTAATGTTTAAAGTATGGAATTAAAATAAATGCAGTCGGAATTGATGATTAAGACTAAAGACGTATCTCTGTTGTAATGTTTAAAGTATGGAATTAAAATAAATGCAGTCGGAATTGATGATTTAGACTAAAGACGTATCTCTGTTGTAATGTTTAAAGTATGGAATTAAAATAAAAGCAGTCGGAATTGATGATTAAGACTAAAGACGTATCTCCGTTGTAATGTTTAAAGTATGGAATTAAAATAAATGCAGTCGGAATTGATGATTAAGACTAAAGACGTATCTCCGTTGTAATGTTTAAAGTATGGAATTAAAATAAATGCAGTCTGAATTGATGATTAAGACTAAAGACGCATCTCTGTTGTGATGTTTAAAGTATGGAATTAAAATAAATGCAGTCGGAATTGATGATTAAGACTAAAGACGTATCTCTGTTGTAATGTTTAAAGTATGGAATTAAAATAAATGCAGTCGGAATTGATGATTAAGACTAAAGACGTATCTCTGTTGTAATGTTTAAAGTATGGAATTAAAATAAAAGCAGTCGGAATTGATTATTAAGACTAAAGACGTATCTCTGTTGTAATGTTTAAAGTATGGAATTAAAATAAAAGCAGTCGGAATTGATGATTAAGACTAAAGACGTATCTCTGTTGTAATGTTTAAAGTATGGAATTAAAATAAATGCAGTCGGAATTGATGATTAAGACTAAAGACGTATCTCTGTTGTAATGTTTAAAGTATGGAATTAAAATAAAAGCAGTCGGAATTGATGATTAAGACTAAAGACGTATCTCTGTTGTAATGTTTAAAGTATGGAATTAAAATAAAAGCAGTCGGAATTGATGATTAAGACTAAAGACGTATCTCTGTTGTAATGTTTTAAGTATGGAATTAAAATAAATGCAGTCGGAATTGATGATTATGACTAAAGACGTATCTCTGTTGTAATGTTTAAAGTATGGAATTAAAATAAAAGCAGTCGGAATTGATGATTAAGGCTAAAGACGTATCTCCGTTGTAATGTTTAAAGTATGGAATTAAAATAAAAGCAGTCGGAATTGATGATTAAGACTAAAGACGTATCTCCGTTGTAATGTTTAAAGTATGGAATTAAAATAAAAGCAGTCGGAATTGATGATTAAGACTAAAGACGTATCTCTGTTGTAATGTTTAAAGTATGGAATTAAAATAAATGCAGTCGTATTCGATGATTAAGACTAAAGACGTATCTCTGTTGTAATGTTTAAAGTAAGGAATTAAAATAAATGCAATCGGAATTGATTATTAAGACTAAAGGCGTATCTCTGTTGTAATGTTTAAAGTATGGAATTAAAATAAAAGCAGTCGGAATTAATTGATGATTAAGACTAAAGACGTATCTCTGTTGTAATGTTTAAAGTATGGAATTAAAATAAATGCAGTCGGAATTGATGATTAAGACTAAAGACGTATCTCTGTTGTAATGTTTAAAGTATGGAATTAAAATAAAAGCAGTCGGAATTGATTATTAAGACTAAAGACGTATCTCTGTTGTAATGTTTAAAGTATGGAATTAAAATAAATGCAGTCGGAATTGATGATTAAGACTAAAGACGTATCTCTGTTGTAATGTTTAAAGTATGGAATTAAAATAAATGCAGTCGGAATTGATGATTAAGACTAAAGACGTATCTCTGTTGTAATGTTTAAAGTATGGAATTAAAATAAAAGCAGTCGGAATTGATGATTAAGACTAAAGACGTATCTCTGTTGTAATGTTTAAAGTATGGAATTAAAATAAATGCAGTCGGAATTGATGATTAAGACTAAAGACGTATCTCTGTTGTAATGTTTAAAGTATGGAATTAAAATAAAAGCAGTCGGAATTGATGATTAAGACTAGAGACGTATCTCCGTTGTAATGTTTAAAGTATGGAATTAAAATAAATGCAGCCGGAATTGATGATTAAGACTAAAGACGTATCTCTGTTGTAATGTTTAAAGTATGGAATTAAAATAAAAGCAGTCGGAATTGATTATTAAGACTAAAGACGTATCTCTGTTGTAATGTTTAAAGTATGGAATTAAAATAAATGCAGTCGGAATTGATGATTAAGACTAAAGACGTATCTCTGTTGTAATGTTTAAAGTATGGAATTAAAATAAATGCAGTCGGAATTGATGATTAAGACTAAGACGTATCTCTGTTGTAATGTTTAAAGTATGGAATTAAAATAAAAGCAGTCGGAATTGATGATTAAGACTAAAGACGTATCTCTGTTGTAATGTTTAAAGTATGGAATTAAAATAAAAGCAGTCGGAATTGATGATTAAGACTAAAGACGTATCTCTGTTGTAATGTTTAAAGTATGGAATTAAAATAAATGCAGTCGGAATTGATGATTATGACTAAAGACGTATCTCTGTTGTAATGTTTAAAGTATGGAATTAAAATAAAAGCAGTCGGAATTGATGATTAAGGCTAAAGACGTATCTCCGTTGTAATGTTTAAAGTATGGAATTAAAATAAAAGCAGTCGGAATTGATGATTAAGACTAAAGACGTATCTCCGTTGTAATGTTTAAAGTATGGAATTAAAATAAAAGCAGTCGGAATTGATGATTAAGACTAAAGACGTATCTCTGTTGTAATGTTTAAAGTATGGAATTAAAATAAATGCAGTCGGATTCGATGATTAAGACTAAAGACGTATCTATGTTGTAATGTTTAAAGTATGGAATTAAAATAAATGCAATCGGAATTGATTATTAAGACTAAAGGCGTATCTCTGTTGTAATGTTTAAAGTATGGAATTAAAATAAATGCAGTCGGATATGATGATTAAGACTAAAGACGTATCTCTGTTGTAATGTTTAAAGTATGGAATTAAAATAAAAGCAGTCGGAATTGATGATTAAGACTAAAGACGTATCTCTGTTGTAATGTTTAAAGTATGGAATTAAAATAAATGCAGTAGGAATCGATGATTAAGACTAAAGACGTATCTCTGTTGTAATGTTTAAAGTATGGAATTAAAATAAATGCAGTCGGAATCGATGATTAAGACTAAAGACGTATCTCTGTTGTAATGTTTAAAGTATGGAATTAAAATAAATGCAGTCGGAATCGATGATTAAGACTAAAGACGTATCTCTGTTGTAATGTTTAAAGTATGGAATTAAAATAAATGCAGTCGGAATCGATGATTAAGACTAAAGACGTATCTCTGTTGTAATGTTTAAAGTATGGAATTAAAATAAATGCAGTCGGAATCGATGATTAAGTCTAAAGACGTATCTCTGTTGTAATGTTTAAAGTATGGAATTAAAATAAATGCAGTCGGAATTGATGATTAAGACTAAAGACGTATCTCTGTTGTAATGTTTAAAGTACGAAATTAAAATAAATGCAGTCGGAATTGATGATTAAGACTAAAGACGTATCTCTGTTGTAATGTTTAAAGTATGGAATTAAAATAAATGCAGTCGGAATTGATGATTAAGACTAAAGACGTATCTCTGTTGTAATGTTTAAAGTATGGAATTAAAATAAATGCAGTCGGAATTGATGATTTAGACTAAAGACGTATCTCTGTTGTAATGTTTAAAGTATGGAATTAAAATAAAAGCAGTCGGAATTGATGATTAAGACTAAAGACGTATCTCCGTTGTAATGTTTAAAGTATGGAATTAAAATAAAAGCAGTCGGAATTGATGATTAAGACTAAAGACGTATCTCTGTTGTAATGTTTAAAGTATGGAATTAAAATAAAAGCAGTCGGAATTGATGATTAAGACTAAAGACGTATCTCCGTTGTAATGTTTAAAGTATGGAATTAAAATAAATGCAGTCGGAATTGATGATTAAGACTAAAGACGTATCTCCGTTGTAATGTTTAAAGTATGGAATTAAAATAAATGCAGTCGGAATTGATGATTAAGACTAAAGACGTATCTCTGCTGTAATGTTTAAAGTATGGAATTAAAATGAATGCAGTCGGAATTGATGATTAAGACTAAAGACGTATCTCTGTTGTAATGTTTAAAGTATGGAATAAAAATAAATGCAGTCGGAATTGATGATTAAGACTAAAAACGTATCTCCGTTGTAATGTTTAAAGTATGGAATTAAAATAAAAGCAGTCGGAATTGATGATTAAGACTAAAGACGTATCTCTGTTGTAATGTTTAAAGTATGGAATTAAAATAAAAGCAGTCGGAATTGATGATTAAGACTAAAGACGTATCTCCGTTGTAATGTTTAAAGTATGGAATTAAAATAAATGCAGTCGGAATTGATGATTAAGACCAAAGACGTATCTCCGTTGTAATGTTTAAAGTATGGAATTAAAATAAATGCAGTGGGAATCGATGATTAAGACTAAAGACGTATCTCCGTTGTAATGTTTAAAGTATGGAATTAAAATAAAAGCAGTCGGAATTGATGATTAAGACTAAAGACGTATCTCTGTTGTAATGTTTAAAGTATGGAATTAAAATAAAAGCAGTCGGAATTGATGATTAAGACTAAAGACGTATCTCCGTTGTAATGTTTAAAGTATGGAATTAAAATAAATGCAGTCGGAATTGATGATTAAGACTAAAGACGTATCTCCGTTGTAATGTTTAAAGTATGGAATTAAAATAAATGCAGTCGGAATTGATGATTAAGACTAAAGACGTATCTCTGCTGTAATGTTTAAAGTATGGAATTAAAATGAATGCAGTCGGAATTGATGATTAAGACTAAAGACGTATCTCTGTTGTAATGTTTAAAGTATGGAATAAAAATAAATGCAGTCGGAATTGATGATTAAGACTAAAAACGTATCTCCGTTGTAATGTTTAAAGTATGGAATTAAAATAAAAGCAGTCGGAATTGATGATTAAGACTAAAGACGTATCTCTGTTGTAATGTTTAAAGTATGGAATTAAAATAAAAGCAGTCGGAATTGATGATTAAGACTAAAGACGTATCTCCGTTGTAATGTTTAAAGTATGGAATTAAAATAAATGCAGTCGGAATTGATGATTAAGACCAAAGACGTATCTCCGTTGTAATGTTTAAAGTATGGAATTAAAATAAATGCAGTGGGAATCGATGATTAAGACTAAAGACGTATCTCCGTTGTAATGTTTAAAGAATGGAATTAAAATAAAAGCAGTCGGAATTGATGATTAAGACTAAAGACGTATCTCCGTTGTAATGTTTAAAGTATGGAATTAAAATAAAAGCAGTCGGAATTGATGATTAAGACTAAAGACGTATCTCCGTTGTAATGTTTAAAGTATGGAATTAAAATAAAAGCAGTCGGAATTGATGATTAAGACTAAAGACGTATCTCTGTTTTAATGTTTAAAGTATGGAATTAAAATAAAAGCAGTCGGAATTGATGATTAAGACTAAAGACGTATCTCCGTTGTAATGTTTAAAGTATGGAATTAAAATAAATGCAGTCGGAATTGATGATTAAGACCAAAGACGTATCTCCGTTGTAATGTTTAAAGTATGGAATTAAAATAAATGCAGTGGGAATCGATGATTAAGACTAAAGACGTATCTCTGTTGTAATGTTTAAAGTATGGAATTAAAATAAATGCAGTCGGAATCGATGATTAAGACTAAAGACGTATCTCTGTTGTAATGTTTAAAGTATGGAATTAAAATAAATGCAGTCGGAATTGATGATTAAGACTAAAGACGTATCTCTGTTGTAATGTTTAAAGTATGGAATCAAAATAAATGCAGTCGGAATTGATGATTAAGACTAAAGACGTATCTCTCTTGTAATGTTTAAAGTATGGAATAAAAATAAAAGCAGTCGGAATTGATGATTAAGACTAAAGACGTATCTCTGTTGTAATGTTTAAAGTATGGAATTAAAATAAATGCAGTCGGAATTGATGATTTAGACTAAAGACGTATCTCTGTTGTAATGTTTAAAGTATGGAATTAAAATAAAAGCAGTCGGAATTGATGATTAAGACTAAAGACGTATCTCCGTTGTAATGTTTAAAGTATGGAATTAAAATAAATGCAGTCGGAATTGATGATTAAGACTAAAGACCTATCTCCGTTGTAATGTTTAAAGTATGGAATTAAAATAAATGCAGTCGGAATTGATGATTAAGACTAAAGACGTATCTCTGTTGTAATGTTTAAAGTATGGAATTAAAATAAATGCAGTCGGAATTGATGATTAAGACTAAAGACGTATCTCTGTTGTAATATTTAAAGTATGGAATTAAAATAAATGCAGTCGGAATTGATGATTAAGACTAAAGACGTATCTCTGTTGTAATGTTTAAAGTATGGAATTAAAATAAAAGCAGTCGGAATTGATGATTAAGACTAAAGACGTATCTCCGTTGTAATGTTTAAAGTATGGAATTAAAATAAATGCAGTCGGAATTGATGATTAAGACTAAAGACGTATCTCTGTTGTAATGTTTAAAGTATGGAATTAAAATAAATGCAGTCGGAATTGATGATTAAGACTAAAGACGTATCTCCGTTGTAATGTTTAAAGTATGGAATTAAAATAAAAGCAGTCGGAATTAATTGATGATTAAGACTAAAGACGTATCTCTGTTGTAATGTTTAAAGTATGGAATTAAAATAAATGCAGTCGGAATTGATGATTAAGACTAGAGACGTATCTCCGTTGTAATGTTTAAAGTATGGAATTAAAATAAATGCAGCCGGAATTGATGATTAAGACTGAAGACATATCTCTGTTGTAATGTTTAAAGTATTGAATTAAAATAAAAGCAGTCGGAATTGATTATTAAGACTAAAGACGTATCTCTGTTGTAATGTTTAAAGTATGGAATTAAAATAAATGCAGTCGGAATTGATGATTAAGACTAAAGACGTATCTCTGTTGTAATGTTTAAAGTATGGAATTAAAATAAATGCAGTCGGAATTGATGATTAAGACTAAAGACGTATCTCTGTTGTAATGTTTAAATTATGGAATTAAAATAAATGCAGTCGAAATTGATGATTAAGACTAAAGACGTATCTCTGTTGTAATGTTTAAAGTATGGAATTAAAATAAAAGCAGTCGGAATTGATGATTAAGGCTAAAGACGTATCTCCGTTGTAATGTTTAAAGTATGGAATTAAAATAAAAGCAGTCGGAATTGATGATTAAGACTAAAGACGTATCTCCGTTGTAATGTTTAAAGTATGGAATTAAAATAAAAGCAGTCGGAATTGATGATTAAGGCTAAAGACGTATCTCTGTTGTAATGTTTAAAGTATGGAATTAAAATAAAAGCAGTCGGAATTGATGATTAAGACTAAAGACGTATCTCCGTTGTAATGTTTAAAGTATGGAATTAAAATAAATGCAGTCGGAATTGATGATTAAGACTAAAGACGTATCTCCGTTGTAATGTTTAAAGTATGGAATTAAAATAAATGCAGTAGGAATCGATGATTAAGACTAAAGACGTATCTCTGTTGTAATGTTTAAAGTATGGAATTAAAATAAATGCAGTCGGAATCGATGATTAAGACTAAAGACGTATCTCTGTTGTAATGTTTAAAGTATGGAATTAAAATACATGCAGTCGGAATTGATGATTAAGACTAAAGACGGATCTCTGTTGTAATGTTTAAAGTATGGAATTAAAATAAATGCAGTCGGAATCGATGATTAAGACTAAAGACGTATCTCTGTTGTAATGTTTAAAGTATGGAATTAAAATACATGCAGTCGGAATTGATGATTAAGACTAAAGACGTATCTCTGTTGTAATGTTTAAAGTATGGAATTAAAATAAATGCAGTCGGAATTGATGATTAAGACTAAAGACGTATCTCTGTTGTAATGTTTAAAGTATGGAATCAAAATAAATGCAGTCGGAATTGATGATTAAGACTAAAGACGTATCTCTCTTGTAATGTTTAAAGTATGGAATAAAAATAAAAGCAGTCGGAATTGATGATTAAGACTAAAGACGTATCTCTGTTGTAATGTTTAAAGTATGGAATTAAAATAAATGCAGTCGGAATTGATGATTTAGACTAAAGACGTATCTCTGTTGTAATGTTTAAAGTATGGAATTAAAATAAAAGCAGTCGGAATTGATGATTAAGACTAAAGACGTATCTCCGTTGTAATGTTTAAAGTATGGAATTAAAATAAATGCAGTCGGAATTGATGATTAAGACTAAAGACCTATCTCCGTTGTAATGTTTAAAGTATGGAATTAAAATAAATGCAGTCGGAATTGATGATTAAGACTAAAGACGTATCTCTGTTGTAATGTTTAAAGTATGGAATTAAAATAAAAGCAGTCGGAATTGATGATTAAGACTAAAGACGTATCTCTGTTGTAATGTTTATAGTATGGAATTAAAATAAATGCAGTCGGAATTGATGATTAAGACTAAAGACGTATCTCTGTTGTAATGTTTAAAGTATGGAATTAAAATAAAAGCAGTCGGAATTGATGATTAAGACTAAAGACGTATCTCTGTTGTAATGTTTAAAGTATGGAATTAAAACAAAAGCAGTCGGAATTGATGATTAAGACTTAAGACGTATCTGTTGTAATGTTTAAAGTATGGAATTAAAATAAATGCAGTCGGAATTGATGATTAAGACTAAAGACGTATCTCTGTTGTAATGTTTAAAGTATGGAATTAAAATAAATGCAGCCGGAATTGATGATTAAGACTAAAGACGTATCTCTGTTGTAATGTTTAAAGTATGGAATTAAAATAAATGCAGTCGGAATTGATTATTAAGACTAAAGACTTATCTCTGTTGTAATGTTTAAAGTATGGAATTAAAATAAATGCAGTCGGAATTGATGATTAAGACTAAAGACGTATCTCTGTTGTAATGTTTAAAGTATGGAATTAAAATAAAAGCAGTCGGAATTGATGATTAAGACTAAAGACGAATCTCTGTTGTAATGATTATAGTATGGAATTAAAATAAATGCAGTCGGAATTGATGATTAAGACTAAAGACGTATCTCTGTTGTAATGTTTAAAGTATGGAATTAAAATAAAAGCAGTCGGAATTGATGATTAAGACTAAAGACGTATCTCTGTTTTAATGTTTAAAGTATGGAATTAAAACAAAAGCAGTCGGAATTGATGATTAAGACTAAAGACGTATCTCTGTTGTAATGTTTAAAGTATGGAATTAAAATAAAAGCAGTCGGAATTGATGATTAAGACTAAAGACGTATCTCTGTTGTAATGTTTAAAGTATGGAATTAAAATAAATGCAGTCGGAATTGATGATTAAGACTAAAGACGTATCTCTGTTGTAATGTTTAAAGTATGGAATTAAAATAAATGCAGTCGGAATTGATGATTAAGACTAAAGACGTATCTCTGTTGTAATGTTTAAAGTATGGAATTAAAACAAAAGCAGTCGGAATTGATGATTAAGACTAAAGACGTATCTCTGTTGTAATGTTTAAAGTATGGAATTAAAATAAAAGCAGTCGGAATTGATGATTAAGACTAAAGACGTATCTCTGTTGTAATGTTTAAAGTATGGAATTAAAATGAATGCAGTCGGAATTGATGATTAAGACTAAAGACGTATCTCTGTTGTAATGTTTAAAGTATGGAATTAAAATAAATGCAGTCGGAATTGATGATTCAGACTAAAGACGTATCTCTGTTGTAATGTTTAAAGTATGGAATTAAAATTAAAGCAGTCGGAATTGATGATTAAGACTAAAGACGTATCTCTGTTGTAATGTTTAAGGTATGGAATTAAAATAAATGCAGTCGGAATTGATGATTAAGACTAAAGACGTATCTCTGTTGTAATGTTTAAAGTATGGAATTAAAATAAAAGCAGTCGGAATTGATGATTAAGACTAAAGACGTATCTCTGTTGTAATGTTTAAAGTATGGAATTAAAATAAATGCAGTCGGCATTGATGATTAAGACTAAAGACGTATCTCTGTTGTAATGTTTAAAGTATGGAATTAAAACAAAAGCAGTCGGAATTGATGATTAAGACTAAAGACGTATCTCTGTTGTAATGTTTAAAGTATGGAATTAAAATAAAAGCAGTCGGAATTGATGATTAAGACTAAAGACGTATCTCTGTTGTAATGTTTAAAGTATGGAATTAAAATGAATGCAGTCGGAATTGATGATTAAGACTAAAGACGTATCTCTGTTGTAATGTTTAAAGTATGGAATTAAAATAAATGCAGTCGGAATTGATGATTCAGACTAAAGACGTATCTCTGTTGTAATGTTTAAAGTATGGAATTAAAATTAAAGCAGTCGGAATTGATGATTAAGACTAAAGACGTATCTCTGTTGTAATGTTTAAGGTATGGAATTAAAATAAATGCAGTCGGAATTGATGATTAAGACTAAAGACGTATCTCTGTTGTAATGTTTAAAGTATGGAATTAAAATAAAAGCAGTCGGAATTGATGATTAAGACTAAAGACGTATCTCTGTTGTAATGTTTAAAGTATGGAATTAAAATAAATGCAGTCGGCATTGATGATTAAGACTAAAGACGTATCTCTGTTGTAATGTTTAAAGTATGGAATTAAAACAAAAGCAGTCGGAATTGATGATTAAGACTAAAGACGTATCTCTGTTGTAATGTTTAAAGTATGGAATTAAAATAAAAGCAGTCGGAATTGATGATTAAGACTAAAGACGTATCTCTGTTGTAATGTTTAAAGTATGGAATTAAAATAAATGCAGTCGGAATTGATGATTAAGACTAAAGACGTATCTCTGTTGTAATGTTTAAAGTATGGAATTAAAATAAATGCAGCCGGAATTGATGATTAAGACTAAAGACGTATCTCTGTTGTAATGTTTAAAGTATGGAATTAAAATAAATGCAGTCGGAATTGATGATTAAGACTAAAGACGCATCTCTGTTGTAATGTTTAAAGTATGGAATTAAAATAAATGCAGTCGGAATTGATGATTAAGACTAAAGACGTATCTCTGTTGTAATGTTTAAAGTATGGAATTAAAATAAAAGCAGTCGGAATTGATGATTAAGACTAAAGACGTATCTCTGTTGTAATGTTTAAAGTATGGAATTAAAATAAATGCAGTCGGAATTGATGATTAAGACTAAAGACGTATTTCTGTTGTAATGTTTAAAGTATGGAATTAAAATAAATGCAGTCGGAATTGATGATTAAGACTAAAGACGTATCTCTGTTGTAATGTTTAAAGTATGGAATTAAAATAAATGCAGTCGGAATTGATGATTAAGACTAAAGATGTATCTCTGTTGTAATGTTTAAAGTATGGAATTAAAATAAATGCAGTCGGAATTGATGATTAAGACTAAAGACGTATCTCTGTTGTAATGTTTAAAGTATGGAATTAAAATAAATGCAGTGGGAATTGATGATTAAGACTAAAGACGTATCTCTGTTGTAATGTTCAAAGTATGGAATTAAAATAAATGCAGTCGGAATTTATGATTAAGACTAAAGACGTATCTCTGTTGCAATTTTTAAAGTATGTAATTAAAATAAATGCAGTCGGAATTGATGATTAAGACTAAAGACGTATCTCTGTTGTAATGTTTAAAGTATGGAATTAAAATAAAAGCAGTCGGAATTGATGATTAAGACTAAAGACGTATCTCTGTTGTAATGTTTAAAGTATGGAATTAAAATAAATGCAGTCGGAATTGATGATTAAGACTAAAGACGTATCTCTGTTGTAATGTTTAAAGTATGGAATTAAAATAAATGCAGTCGGAATTGATGATTAAGACTAAAGACGTATCTCTGTTGTAATGTTTAAAGTATGGAATTAAAATAAATGCAGTCGGAATTGATGATTAAGACTAAAGACGTATCTCTGTTGTAATGTTTAAAGTATGGAATTAAAATAAATGCAGCCGGAATTGATGATTAAGACTAAAGACGTATCTCTGTTGTAATGTTTAAAGTATGGAATTAAAATAAATGCAGTCGGAATTGATGATTAAGACTAAAGACGTATCTCTGTTGTAATGTTTAAAGTATGGAATTAAAATAAATGCAGTCGGAATTGATGATTAAGACTAAAGACGTATCTCTGTTGTAATGTTTAAAGTATGGAATTAAAATAAAAGCAGTCGGAATTGATGATTAAGACTAAAGACGTATCTCTGTTGTAATGTTTAAAGTATGGAATTAAAATAAAAACAGTCGGAATTGATGATTAAGACTAAAGACGTATCTCTGTTGTAATGTTTAAAGTATGGAATTAAAATAAATGCAGTCGGAATTGATGATAAAGACTAAAGAGGTATCTCTGTTGTAATGTTTAAATTATGGAATTAAAATAAATGCAGTCGGAATTGATGATTAAGACTAAAGACGTATCTCTGTTGTAATGTTTAAAGTATGGAATTAAAATAAATGCAGCCGGAATTGATGATTAAGACTAAAGACGTATCTCTGTTGTAATGTTTAAAGTATGGAATTAAAATAAATGCAGTCGGAATTGATCATTAAGACTAAAGACTTATCTCTGTTGTAATGTTTAAAGTATGGAATTAAAATAAATGCAGTCGGAATTGATGATTAAGACTAAAGACGTATCTCTGTTGTAATGTTTAAAGTATGGAATTAAAATAAAAGCAGTCGGAATTGATGATTAAGACTAAAGACGTATCTCTGTTGTAATGTTTATAGTATGGAATTAAAATAAATGCAGTCGGAATTGATGATTAAGACTAAAGACGTATCTCTGTTGTAATGTTTAAAGTATGGAATTAAAATAAAAGCAGTCGGAATTGATGATTAAGACTAAAGACGTATCTCTGTTGTAATGTTTAAAGTATGGAATTAAAACAAAAGCAGTCGGAATTGATGATTAAGACTTAAGACGTATCTGTTGTAATGTTTAAAGTATGGAATTAAAATAAATGCAGTCGGAATTGATGATTAAGACTAAAGACGTATCTCTGTTGTAGTGTTTAAAGTATGGAATTAAAATAAATGCAGCCGGAATTGATGATTAAGACTAAAGACGTATCTCTGTTGTAATGTTTAAAGTATTGAATTAAAATAAATGCAGTCGGAATTGATTATTAAGACTAAAGACTTATCTCTGTTGTAATGTTTAAAGTATGGAATTAAAATAAATGCAGTCGGAATTGATGATTAAGACTAAAGACGTATCTCTGTTGTAATGTTTAAAGTATGGAATTAAAATAAAAGCAGTCGGAATTGATGATTAAGACTAAAGACGAATCTCTGTTGTAATGTTTATAGTATGGAATTAAAATAAATGCAGTCGGAATTGATGATTAAGACTAAAGACGTATCTCTGTTGTAATGTTTAAAGTATGGAATTAAAATAAAAGCAGTCGGAATTGATGATTAAGACTAAAGACGTATCTCTGTTTTAATGTTTAAAGTATGGAATTAAAACAAAAGCAGTCGGAATTGATGATTAAGACTAAAGACGTATCTCTGTTGTAATGTTTAAAGTATGGAATTAATATAAAAGCAGTCGGAATTGATGATTAAGACTAAAGACGTATCTCTGTTGTAATGTTTAAAGTATGGAATTAAAATAAATGCAGTCGGAATTGATGATTAAGACTAAAGACGTATCTTTGTTGTAATGTTTAAAGTATGGAATTAAAATAAATGCAGTCGGAATTGATGAATAAGACTAAAGATGTATCTCTGTTGTAATGTTTAAAGTATGGAATTAAAATAAATGCAGTCGGAATTGATGATTAAGACTACATACGTATCTCTGTTGTAATGTTTAAAGTATGGAATTAAAATAAATGCAGTCGGAATTGATGATTAAGACTAAAGACGTATCTCTGTTGTAATGTTTAAAGTATGGAATTAAAATAAATGCAGTCGGAATTGATTATTAAGACTAAAGACGTATCTCTGTTGCAATTTTTAAAGTATGGAATTAAAATAAATGCAGTCGGAATTGATGATTAAGACTAAAGACGTATCTCTGTTGCAATTTTTAAAGTATGGAATTAAAATAAATGCAGTCGGAATTGATGATTAAGACTAAAGACGTATCTCTGTTGTAATGTTTAAAGTATGGAATTAAAATAAAAGCAGTCGGAATTGATGATTAAGACTAAAGACGTATCTCTGTTGTAATGTTTAAAGTATGGAATTAAAATAAATGCAGTCGGAATTGATGATTAAGACTAAAGACGTATCTCTGTTGTAATGTTTAAAGTATGGAATTAAAATAAATGCAGTCGGAATTGATGATTAAGACTAAAGACGTATCTCTGTTGTAATGTTTAAAGTATGGAATTAAAATAAATGCAGTCGGAATTGATGAATAAGACTAAAGACGTATCTCTGTTGTAATGTTTAAAGTATGGAATTAAAATAAATGCAGTCGGAATTGATGATTAAGACTAAAGACGTATCTCTGTTGTAATGTTTAAAGTATGGAATTAAAATAAATGCAGTCGGAATTGATGATTAAGACTAAAGACGTATCTCTGTTGTAATGTTTAAAGTATGGAATTAAAATAAATGCAGTCGGAATTGATGATTAAGACTAAAGACGTATTTCTGTTGTAATGTTTAAAGTATGGAATTAAAATAAAAGCAGTCGGAATTGATGATTAAGACTAAAGACGTATCTCTGTTGTAATGTTTAAAGTATGGAATTAAAATAAAAGCAGTCGGAATTGATGATTAAGACTAAAGACGTATCTCTGTTGTAATGTTTAAAGTATGGAATTAAAATAAAAACAGTCGGAATTGATGATTAAGACTAAAGACGTATCTCTGTTGTAATGTTTAAAGTATGGAATTAAAATAAATGCAGTCGGAATTGATGATAAAGACTAAAGACGTATCTCTGTTGTAATGTTTAAAGTATGGAATTAAAATAAATGCAGTCGGAATTGATGATTAAGACTAAAGACGTATCTCTGTTGTAATGTTTAAAGTATGGAATTAAAATAAATGCAGCCGGAATTGATGATTAAGACTAAAGACGTATCTCTGTTGTAATGTTTAAAGTATGGAATTAAAATAAATGCAGTCGGAATTGATGATTAAGACTAAAGACTTATCTATGTTGTAATGTTTAAAGTATGGAATTAAAATAAAAGCAGTCGGAATTGATGATTAAGACTAAAGACGTATCTCTGTTGTAATGTTTAAAGTATGGAATTAAAATAAAAGCAGTCGGAATTGATGATTAAGACTAAAGACGTATCTCTGTTGTAATGTTTATAGCATGGAATTAAAATAAATGCAGTCGGAATTGATGATTAAGACTAAAGACGTATCTGTGTTGTAATGTTTAAAGTATGGAATTAAAATAAATGCAGTCGGAATTGATGATTAAGACTACAGACGTATCTCTGTTGTAATGTTTAAAGTATGGAATTAAAATAAATGCAGAAGGAATTGATGATTAAGACTAAAGACGTATCTCTGTTGTAATGTTTAAAGTATGGAATTAAAATAAATGCAGTCGGAATTGATGATTAAGACTAAAGACGTATCTCTGTTGCAATTTTTAAAGTATGGAATTAAAATAAATGCAGTCGGAATTGATGATTAAGACTAAAGACGTATCTCTGTTGCAATTTTTAAAGTATGGAATTAAAATAAATGCAGTCGGAATTGATGATTAAGACTAAAGACGTATCTCTGTTGTAATGTTTAAAGTATGGAATTAAAATAAAAGCAGTCGGAATTGATGATTAAGACTAAAGACGTATCTCTGTTGTAATGTTTAAAGTATGGAATTAAAATAAATGCAGTCGGAATTGATGATTAAGACTAAAGACGTATCTCTGTTGTAATGTTTAAAGTATGGAATTAAAATAAAAGCAGTCGGAATTGATGATTAAGACTAAAGACGTATCTCTGTTGTAATGTTTAAAGTATGGAATTAAAATAAAAGCAGTCGGAATTGATGATTAAGACTAAAGACGTATCTCTGTTGTAATGTTTAAGCATGGAATTAAAATAAAAACAGTCGGAATTGATGATTAAGACTAAAGACGTATCTCTGTTGTAATGTTTAAAGTATGGAATTAAAATAAATGCAGTCGGAATTGATGATAAAGACTAAAGACGTATCTCTGTTGTAATGTTTAAAGTATGGAATTAAAATAAATGCAGTCGGAATTGATGATTAAGACTAAAGACGTATCTCTGTTGTAATGTTTAAAGTATGGAATTAAAATAAATGCAGCCGGAATTGATGATTAAGACTAAAGACGTATCTCTGTTGTAATGTTTAAAGTATGGAATTAAAATAAATGCAGTCGGAATTGATGATTAAGACTAAAGACTTATCTCTGTTGTAATGTTTAAAGTGAGGAATTAAAATAAATGCAGTCGGAATTGATGATTAAGACTAAAGACGTATCTCTGTTGTAATGTTTAAAGTATGGAATTAAAATAAAAGCAGTCGGAATTGATAATTAAGACTAAAGACGTATCTCTGTTGTAATATTTATAGTATGGAATTAAAATAAATGCAGTCGGAATTGATGATTAAGACCAAAGACGTATCTCTGTTGTAATGTTTAAAGTATGGAATTAAAATAAAAGCAGTCGGAATTGATGATTAAGACTAAAGACGTATCTCTGTTGTAATGTTTAAAGTATGGAATTAAAACAAAAGCAGTCGGAATTGATGATTAAGACTAAAGACGTATCTGTTGTAATGTTTAAAGTATGGAATTAAAATAAATGCAGTCGGAATTGATGATTAAGACTAAAGACGTATCTCTGTTGTAATGTTTAAAGTATGGAATTAAAATAAATGCAGCCGGAATTGATGATTAAGACTAAAGACGTATCTCTGTTGTAATGTTTAAAGTATGGAATTAAAATAAATGCAGTCGGAATTGATTATTAAGACTAAAGACTTATCTCTGTTGTAATGTTTAAAGTATGGAATTAAAATAAATGCAGTCGGAATTGATGATTAAGACTAAAGACGTATCTCTGTTGTAATGTTTAAAGTATGGAATTAAAATAAAAGCAGTCGGAATTGATGATTAAGACTAAAGACGTATCTCTGTTGTAATGTTTATAGTATGGAATTAAAATAAATGCAGTCGGAATTGATGATTAAGACTAAAGACGTATCTCTGTTGTAATGTTTAAAGTATGGAATTAAAATAAAAGCAGTCGGAATTGATGATTAAGACTAAAGACGTATCTCTGTTGTAATGTTTAAAGTATGGAATTAAAACAAAAGCAGTCGGAATTGATGATTAAGACTAAAGACGTATCTCTGTTGTAATGTTTAAAGTATGGAATTAAAATAAAAGCAGTCGGAATTGATGATTAAGACTAAAGACGTATCTCTGTTGTAATGTTTAAAGTGTGGAATTAAAATAAATGCAGTCGGAATTGATGATTAAGACTAAAGACGTATCTTTGTTGTAATGTTTAAAGTATGGAATTAAAATAAATGCAGTCGGAATTGATGAATAAGACTAAAGATGTATCTCTGTTGTAATGTTTAAAGTATGGAATTAAAATAAATGCAGTCGGAATTGATGATTAAGACTACAGACGTATCTCTGTTGTAATGTTTAAAGTATGGAATTAAAATAAATGCAGTCGGAATTGATGATTAAGACTAAAGACGTATCTCTGTTGTAATGTTTAAAGTATGGAATTAAAATAAATGCAGTCGGAATTGATGATTAAGACTAAAGACGTATCTCTGTTGCAATTTTTAAAGTATGGAATTAAAATAAATGCAGTCGGAATTGATGATTAAGACTAAAGACGTATCTCTGTTGTAATGTTTAAAGTATGGAATTAAAATAAATGCAGTCGGAATTGATGATTAAGACTTAAGACTTATCTCTGTTGTAATGTTTAAAGTATGGAATTAAAATAAATGCAGTCGGAATTGATGATTAAGACTAAAGACGTATCTCTGTTGTAATGTTTAAAGTATGGAATTAAAATAAAAGCAGTCGGAATTGATGATTAAGACTAAAGACGTATCTCTGTTGTAATGTTTAAAGTATGGACTTAAAATAAATGCAGTCGGAATTGATGATTAAGACTAAAGACGTATCTCTGTTGTAATGTTTAAAGTATGGAATTAAAATAAATGCAGTCGGAATTGATGATTAAGACTAAAGACGTATCTCTGTTGTAATGTTTAAAGTATGGAATTAAAATAAATGCAGTCGGAATTGATGATTAAGACTAAAGACGTATCTCTGTTGTAATGTTTAAAGTATGGAATTAAAATAAATGCAGTCGGAATTGATGATTAAGACTAAAGAGGTATCTCTGTTGTAATGTTTAAAGTATGGAATTAAAATAAATGCAGTCGGAATTGATGATTAAGACTAAAGACGTATCTCTGTTGTAATGTTTAAAGTATGGAATTAAAATAAATGCATTCGGAATTGATGATTAAGACTAAAAACTTATCTCTGTTGTAATGTTTAAAGTATGGAATTAAAATAAATGCAGTCGGAATTGATGATTAAGACTAAAGACGTATCTCTGTTGTAATGTTTAAAGTATGGAATTAAAATAAAAGCAGTCGGAATTGATGATTAAGACTAAAGACGTATCTCTGTTGTAATGTTTATAGTATGGAATTAAAATAAATGCAGTCGGAATTGATGATTAAGACTAAAGACGTATCTCTGTTGTAATGTTTAAAGTATGGAATTAAAATAAATGCAGTCGGAATTGATGATTAAGACTAAAGAGGTATCTCTGTTGTAATGTTTAAAGTATGGAATTAAATTAAATGCAGTCGGAATTGATGATTAAGACTAAAGACGTATCTCTGTTGTAATGTTTAAAGTATGGAATTAAAATAAATGCAGTCGGAATTGATGATTAAGACTAAAGTGGTATCTCTGTTGTAATGTTTAAAGTATGGAATTAAAATAAATGCAGTCGGAATTGATGATTAAGACTAAAGACGTATCTCTGTTGCAATGTTTAAAGTATGGAATTAAAATAAATGCAGTCGGAACTGATGATTAAGACTAAAGACGTATCTCCGTTGTAATGTTTAAAGTATGGAATTAAAATAAATGCAGTCGGAATTGATGATTAAGACTAAAGACGTATCTCTGTTGTAATGTTTAAAGTATGGAATTAAAATAAATGCAGTCGGAATTGATGATTAAGACTAAAGACGTATCTCTGTTGTAATGTTTAAAGTATGGAATTAAAATAAATGCAGTCGGAATTGATAATTAAGACTAAAGACGTATCTCTGTTGTAATGTTTAAAGTATGGAATTAAAATAAATGCAGTCGGAATTGATGATTAAGACTAAAGACGTATCTCTGTTGTAATGTTTAAAGTATGGAATTAAAATAAAAGCAGTCGGAATTGATGATTAAGACTAAAGACGTATCTCCGTTGTAATGTTTAAAGTATGGAATTAAAATAAAAGCAGTCGGAATTGATGATTAAGACTAAAGACGTATCTCCGTTGTAATGTAAAGTATGGAATTAAAATAAATGCAGTCGGAATTGATGATTAAGACCAAAGACGTATCTCCGTTGTAATGTTTAAAGTATGGAATTAAAATAAATGCAGTCTGAATCGATGATTTAGACTAAAGACGTATCTCTGTTGTAATGTTTAAAGTATGGAATTAAAATAAATGCAGTCGGAATTGATGATTAAGACTAAAGACGTATCTCTGTTGTAATGTTTAAAGTATGGAATTAAAATAAATGCAGTCGGAATTGATGATTAAGACTAAAGACGTATCTCTGTTGTAATGTTTAAAGTATGGAATTAAATTAAATGCAGTCGGAATTGATGATTAAGACTAAAGACGTATCTCTGTTGTAATGTTTAAAGTATGGAATTAAAATAAAAGCAGTCGGAATTGATGATTAAGACTAAAGACGTATCTCCGTTGTAATGTTTAAAGTATGGAATTAAAATAAATGCAGTCGGAATTGATGATTAAGACTAAAGACGTATCTCTGTTGTAATGTTTAAAGTATGGAATTAAAATTAAAGCAGTCGGAATTGATGATTAAGACTAAAGACGTATCTCTGTTGTAATGTTTAAAGTATGGAATTAAAATAAATGCAGTCGGAATTGATGATTAAGACTAAAGACGTATCTCTGTTGTAATGTTTAAAGTATGGAATTAAAATTAAAGCAGTCGGAATTGATGATTAAGACTAAAGACGTATCTCCGTTGTAATGTTTAAAGTATGGAATTAAAATAAATGCAGTCGGAATTGATGATTAAGACTAAAGACGTATCTCTGTTGTAATGTTTAAGGTATGGAATTAAAATAAATGCAGTCGGAATTGATGATTAAGACTAAAGACGTATCTCTGTTGTAATGTTTAAAGTATGGAATTAAAATAAATGCAGTCGGAATTGATGATTAAGACTAAAGACGTATCTCTGTTGTAATGTTTATAGTATGGAATTAAAATAAATGCAGTCGGAATTGATGATTAAGACTAAAGACGTATCTCTGTTGTAATGTTTAAAGTATGGAATTAAAATAAAAGCAGTCGGAATTGATGATTAAGACTAAAGACGTCTCTCTGTTGTAATGTTTATAGTATGGAATTAAAATAAATGCAGTCGGAATTGATGATTAAGACTAAAGACGTATCTCTGTTATAATGTTTAAAGTATGGAATTAAAATAAATGCAGTCGGAATTGATGATTAAGACTAAAGAGGTATCTCTGTTGTAATGTTTAAAGTATGGAATTAAAATAAATGCAGTCGGAATTGATGATTAAGACTAAAGACGTATCTCTGTTGTAATGTTTAAAGTATGGAATTAAAATAAATGCAGTCGGAATTGATGATTAAGACTAAAGACGTATCTCTGTTGTAATGTTTAAAGTATGGAATTAAAATAAATGCAGTCGGAATTGATGATTAAGACTAAAAACTTATCTCTGTTGTAATGTTTAAAGTATGGAATTAAAATAAATGCAGTCGGAATTGATGATTAAGACTAAGGACGTATCTCTGTTGTAATGTTTAAAGTATGGAATTAAAATAAAAGCAGTCGGAAATGATGATTAAGACTAAAGACGTATCTCTGTTGTAATGTTTAAAGTATGGAATTAAAATAAATGCAGTCGGAATTGATGATTAAGACTAAAAACTTATCTATGTTGTAATGTTTAAAGTATGGAATTAAAATAAATGCAGTCGGAATTGATAATTAAGACTAAAGACGTAACTCTGTTGTAATGTTTAAAGTATGGAATTAAAAAAAATGCAGTCGGAATTGATGATTAAGACTAAAGACGTATCTCTGTTGTAATGTTTAAAGTATGGAATTAAAATAAATGCAGTCGGAATTGATGATTAAGACTAAAGACGTATCTCTGTTGTAATGTTTAAAGTATGGAATTAAAATAAAAGCAGTCGGAATTGATGATTAAGACTAAAGACGTATCTCTGTTGTAATGTTTAAAGTATGGAATTAAAATAAAAGCAGTCGGAATTGATGATTAAGACTAAAGACGTATCTCCGTTGTAATGTAAAGTATGGAATTAAAATAAATGCAGTCGGAATTGATGATTAAGACCAAAGACGTATCTCCGTTGTAATGTTTAAAGTATGGAATTAAAATAAATGCAGTCTGAATCGATGATTAAGACTAAAGACGTATCTCTGTTGTAATGTTTAAAGTATGGAATTAAAATAAATGCAGTCGGAATTGATGATTAAGACTAAAGACGTATCTCTGTTGTAATGTTTAAAGTATGGAATTAAAATAAATGCAGTCGGAATTGATGATTAAGACTAAAGACGTATCTCTGTTGTAATGTTTAAAGTATGGAATTAAAATAAATGCAGTCGGAATTGATGATTAAGACTAAAGACGTATCTCTGTTGTAATGTTTAAAGTATGGAATTAAAATTAAAGCAGTCGGAATTGATGATTAAGACTAAAGACGTATCTCTGTTGTAATGTTTAAGGTATGGAATTAAAATAAATGCAGTCGGAATTGATGATTAAGACTAAAGACGTATCTCTGTTGTAATGTTTAAAGTATGGAATTAAAATAAAAGCAGTCGGAATTGATGATTAAGACTAAAGACGTATCTCTGTTGTAATGTTTAAAGTATGGAATTAAAATAAATGCAGTCGGAATTGATGATTAAGACTAAAGACGTATCTCTGTTGTAATGTTTAAAGTATGGAATTAAAATAAAAGCAGTCGGAATTGATGATTAAGACTAAAGACGTATCTCTGTTATAATGTTTAAAGTATGGAATTAAAATAAATGCAGTCGGAATTGATGATTAAGACTAAAGAGGTATCTCTGTTGTAATGTTTAAAGTATGGATTTAAAATAAATGCAGTCGGAATTGATGATTAAGACTAAAGACGTATCTCTGTTGTAATGTTTAAAGTATGGAATTAAAATAAATGCAGTCGGAATTGATGATTAAGACTAAAGACGTATCTCTGTTGTAATGTTTAAAGTATGGAATTAAAATAAATGCAGTCGGAATTGATGATTAAGACTAAAAACTTATCTCTGTTGTAATGTTTAAAGTATGGAATTAAAATAAATGCAGTCGGAATTGATGATTAAGACTAAGGACGTATCTCTGTTGTAATGTTTAAAGTATGGAATTAAAATAAAAGCAGTCGGAAATGATGATTAAGACTAAAGACGTATCTCTGTTGTAATGTTTAAAGTATGGAATTAAAATAAATGCAGTCGGAATTGATGATTAAGACTAAAAACTTATCTATGTTGTAATGTTTAAAGTATGGAATTAAAATAAATGCAGTCGGAATTGATGATTAAGACTAAGGACGTATCTCTGTTGTAATGTTTAAAGTATGGAATTAAAATAAAAGCAGTCGGAAATGATGATTAAGACTAAAGACGTATCTCTGTTGTAATGTTTAAAGTATGGAATTAAAATAAATGCAGTCGGAATTGATGATTAAGACTAAAGAGGTATCTCTGTTGTAATGTTTAAAGTATGGAATTAAAATAAATGCAGTCGGAATTGATGATTAAGACTAAAGACGTATCTCTGTTGTAATGTTTAAAGTATGGAATTAAAATAAATGCAGTCGGAATTGATGATTAAGACTAAAGACGTATCTCTGTTGTAATGTTTAAAGTATGGAATTAAAATAAATGCAGTCGGAATTGATGATTAAGACTAAAGACGTATCTCTGTTGCAATGTTTAAAGTATGGAATTAAAATAAATGCAGTCGGAATTGATGATTAAGACTAAAGACGTATCTCTGTTGTAATGTTTAAAGTATGGAATTAAAATAAAAGCAGTCGGAATTGATGATTAAGACTAAAGACGTATCACTGTTGTAATGTTTAAAGTATGGAATTAAAATAAATGCAGTCGGAATTGATGATTAAGACTAAAGACGTATCTCTGTTGTAATGTTTAAAGAATGGAATTAAAATAAATGCAGTCGGAATTGATGATTAAGACTAAAGACGTATCTCCGTTGTAATGTTTAAAGTATGGAATTAAAATAAATGCAGTCGGAATTGATGATTAAGACTAAAGACGTATCTCTGTTGTAATGTTTAAAGTATGGAATTAAAATAAATGCAGTCGGAATTGATGATTAAGACTAAAGACGTATCTCTGTTGTAATGTTTAAAGTATGGAATTAAAATAAATGCAGTCGGAATTGATAATTAAGACTAAAGACGTAACTCTGTTGTAATGTTTAAAGCATGGAATTAAAAAAAATGCAGTCGGAATTGATGATTAAGACTAAAGACGTATCTCTGTTGTAATGTTTAAAGTATGGAATTAAAATAAATGCAGTCGGAATTGATGATTAAGACTAAAGCCGTATCTCTGTTGTAATGTTTAAAGTATGGAATTAAAATAAAAGCAGTCGGAATTGATGATTAAGACTAAAGACGTATCTCCGTTGTAATGTTTAAAGTATGGAATTAAAATAAAAGCAGTCGGAATTGATGATTAAGACTAAAGACGTATCTCCGTTGTAATGTTTAAAGTATGGAATTAAAATAAATGCAGTCGGAATTGATGATTAAGACCAAAGATGTATCTCCGTTGTAATTTTTAAAGTATGGAATTAAAATAAATGCAGTCTGAATCGATGATTAAGACTAAAGACGTATCTCCGTTGTAATGTTTAAAGTATGGAATTAAAATAAATGCAGTCGGAAATGATGATTAAGACTAAAGACGTATCTCTGTTGTAATGTTTAAAGTATGGAATTAAAATAAATGCAGTCGGAATTGATGATTAAGACTAAAAACTTATCTCTGTTGTAATGTTTAAAGTATGGAATTAAAATAAATGCAGTCGGAATTGATGATTAAGACTAAGGACGTATCTCTGTTGTAATGTTTAAAGTATGGAATTAAAATAAAAGCAGTCGGAAATGATGATTAAGACTAAAGACGTATCTCTGTTGTAATGTTTATAGTATGGAATTAAAATAAATGCAGTCGGAATTGATGATTAAGACTAAAGACGTATCTCTGTTGTAATGTTTAAAGTATGGAATTAAAATAAATGCAGTCGGAATTGATGATTAAGACTAAAGAGGTATCTCTGTTGTAATGTTTAAAGTATGGAATTAAAATAAATGCAGTCGGAATTGATGATTAAGACTAAAGACGTATCTCTGTTGTAATGTTTAAAGTATGGAATTAAAATAAATGCAGTCGGAATTGATGATTAAGACTAAAGACGTATCTCTGTTGTAATGTTTAAAGTATGGAATTAAAATAAATGCAGTCGGAATTGATGATTAAGACTAAAGACGTATCTCTGTTGCAATGTTTAAAGTATGGAATTAAAATAAATGCAGTCGGAATTGATGATTAAGACTAAAGACGTATCTCTGTTGTAATGTTTAAAGTATGGAATTAAAATAAAAGCAGTCGGAATTGATGATTAAGACTAAAGACGTATCACTGTTGTAATGTTTAAAGTATGGAATTAAAATAAATGCAGTCGGAATTGATGATTAAGACTAAAGACGTATCTCTGTTGTAATGTTTAAAGTATGGAATTAAAATAAATGCAGTCGGAATTGATGATTAAGACTAAAGACGTATCTCCGTTGTAATGTTTAAAGTATGGAATTAAAATAAATGCAGTCGGAATTGATGATTAAGACTAAAGACGTATCTCTGTTGTAATGTTTAAAGTATGGAATTAAAATAAATGCAGTCGGAATTGATGATTAAGACTAAAGACGTATCTCTGTTGTAATGTTTAAAGTATGGAATTAAAATAAATGCAGTCGGAATTGATAATTAAGACTAAAGACGTAACTCTGTTGTAATGTTTAAAGCATGGAATTAAAAAAAATGCAGTCGGAATTGATGATTAAGACTAAAGACGTATCTCTGTTGTAATGTTTAAAGTATGGAATTAAAATAAATGCAGTCGGAATTGATGATTAAGACTAAAGCCGTATCTCTGTTGTAATGTTTAAAGTATGGAATTAAAATAAAAGCAGTCGGAATTGATGATTAAGACTAAAGACGTATCTCGTTGTAATGTTTAAAGTATGGAATTAAAATAAAAGCAGTCGGAATTGATGATTAAGACTAAAGACGTATCTCCGTTGTAATGTTTAAAGTATGGAATTAAAATAAATGCAGTCGGAATTGATGATTAAGACCAAAGATGTATCTCCGTTGTAATTTTTAAAGTATGGATTCCGAATTAAAATAAATGCAGTCTGAATCGATGATTAAGACTAAAGACTTATCTCCGTTGTAATGTTTAAAGTATGGAATTAAAATAAATGCAGTCGGAATTGATGATTAAGACTAAAGACGTATCTCTGTTGTAATGTTTAAAGTATGGAATTAAAATAAATGCAGTCGGAATTGATGATTAAGACTAAAGACGTATCTCTGTTGTAATGTTTAAAGTATGGAATTAAAATAAATGCAGTCGGAATTGATGATTAAGACTAAAGACGTATCTCTGTTGTAATGTTTAAAGTATGGAATTAAAATTAAAGCAGTCGGAATTGATGATTAAGACTAAAGACGTATCTCTGTTGTAATGTTTAAGGTATTGAATTAAAATAAATGCAGTCGGAATTGATGATTAAGACTAAAGACGTATCTCTGTTGTAATGTTTAAAGTATGGAATTAAAATAAAAGCAGTCGGAATTGATGATTAAGACTAAAGACGTATCTCTGTTGTAATGTTTAAAGTATGGAATTAAAATAAATGCAGTCGGAATTGATGATTAAGACTAAAGACGTATCTCTGTTGTAATGTTTAAAGTATGGAATTAAAATAAATGCAGCCGGAATTGATGATTAAGACTAAAAACGTATCTCTGTTGTAATGTTTAAAGTATGGAATTAAAATAAATGCAGTCGGAATTGATGATTAAGACTAAAAACTTATCTCTGTTGTAATGTTTAAAGTATGGAATTTAAATAAATGCAGTCGGAATTGATGATTAAGACTAAAGACGTATCTATGTTGTAATGTTGAAAGTATGGAATTAAAATAAAAGCAGTCGGAATTGATGATTAAGACTAAAGACGTATCTCTGTTGTAATGTTTATAGTATGGAATTAAAATAAATGCAGTCGGAATTGATGATTAAGACTTAAGACGTATCTCTGTTGTAATGTTTAAAGTATGGAATTAAAATAAATGCAGTCGGAATTGATGATTAAGACTAAAGAGGTATCTCTGTTGTAATGTTTAAAGTATGGAATTAAAATAAATGCAGTCGGAATTGATGATTAAGACTAAAGACGTATCTCTGTTGTAATGTTTAAAGTATGGAATTAAAATAAATGCAGTCGGAATTGATGATTATGTCTAAAGACGTATCTCTGTTGCAATGTTTAAAGTATGGAATTAAAATAAATGCAGTCGGAATTGATGATTAAGACTAAAGACGTATCTCTGTTGCAATGTTTAAAGTATGGAATTAAAATAAATGCAGTCGGAATTGATGATTAAGACTAAAGACGTATCTCTGTTGTAATGTTTAAAGTATGGAATTAAAATAAAAGCAGTCGGAATTGATGATTAAGACTAAAGACGTATCTCTGTTGTAATGTTTAAAGTATGGAATTAAAATAAATGCAGTCGGAATTGATGATTAAGACTAAAGACGTATCTCCGTTGTAATGTTTAAAGTATGGAATTAAAATAAATGCAGTCGGAATTGATGATTAAGACTAAAGACGTATCTCTGTTGTAATGTTTAAAGTATGGAATTAAAATAAATGCAGTCGGAATTGATGATTAAGACTAAAGACGTATCTCTGTTGTAATGTTTAAAGTATGGAATTAAAATAAATGCAGTCGGAATGGATAATTAGGACTAAAGACGTAACTCTGTTGTAATGTTTAAAGTATGGAATTAAAAAAAATGCAGTCGGAATTGATGATTAAGACTAAAGACGTATCTCTGTTGTAATGTTTAAAGTATGGAATTAAAATAAAAGCAGTCGGAATTGATGATTAAGACTAAAGACGTATCTCCGTTGTAATGTTTAAAGTATGGAATTAAAATAAAAGCAGTCGGAATTGATGATTAAGACTAAAGACGTATCTCCGTTGTAATGTTTAAAGTATGGAATTAAAATAAATGCAGTCGGAATTGATGATTAAGACCAAAGACGTATCCCCGTTGTAATGTTTAAAGTATGGAATTAAAATAAATGCAGTCTGAATCGATGATTAAGACTAAAGACGTATCTCTGTTGTAATGTTTAAAGTATGGAATTAAAATAAATGCAGTCGGAATCGATGATTAAGACTAAAGACGTATCTCTGTTGTAATGTTTAAAGTATGGAATTAAAATACATGCAGTCGGAATTGATGATTAAGACTAAAGACGTATATCTGTTGTAATGTTTAAAGTATAGAATTAAAATAAATGCAGTCGGAATTGATGATTAAGACTAAAGACGTATCTCTGTTGTAATGTTTAAAGTATGGAATTAAAATAAATGCAGTCGGAATTGATGATTAAGACTAAAGACGTATCTCTGTTGTAATGTTTAAAGTATGGAATTAAAATAAATGCAGTCGGAATTGATGATTAAGACTAAAGACGTATCTCTGTTGTAATGTTTAAAGTATGGAATTAAAATAAATGCAGTCGGAATTGATGATTAAGACTAAAAACGTATCGCTGTTGTAATGTTTAAAGTATGGAATTAAAATTAAAGCAGTCGGAATTGATGATTAAGACTAAAGACGTATCTCTGTTGTAATGTTTAAGGTATGGAATTAAAATAAATGCAGTCGGAATTGATGATTAAGACTAAAGACGTATCGCTGTTGTAATGTTTAAAGTATGGAATTAAAATTAAAGCAGTCGGAATTGATGATTAAGACTAAAGACGTATCTCTGTTGTAATGTTTAAAGTATGGAATTAAAATAAATGCAGTCGGAATCGATGATTAAGACTAAAGACGTATCTCTGTTGTAATGTTTAAAGTCTGGAATTAAAATACATGCAGTCGGAATTGATGATTAAGACTAAAGACGTATCTCTGTTGTAATGTTTAAAGTATGGAATTAAAATAAATGCAGTCGGAATTGATGATTAAGACTAAAGACGTATCTCCGTTGTAATGTTTAAAGTATGGAATTAAAATAAATGCAGTCGGAATTGATGATTAAGACTAAAGACGTATCTCTGTTGTAATGTTTAAAGTATGGAATTAAAATAAATGCAGTCGGAATTGATGATTAAGACTAAAGACGTATCTCTGTTGTAATGTTTAAAGTATGGAATTAAAATAAATGCAGTCGGAATTGATAATTAAGACTAAAGACGTAACTCTGTTGTAATGTTTTAAGTATGGAATTAAAAAAAATGCAGTCGGAATTGATGATTAAGACTAAAGACGTATCTCTGTTGTAATGTTTAAAGTATGGAATTAAAATAAATGAAGTCGGAATTGATGATTAAGACTAAAGACGTATCTCTGTTGTAATGTTTAAAGTATGGAATTAAAATAAATGCAGTCGGAATTGATGATTAAGACTAAGGACGTATCTCTGTTGTAATGTTTAAAGTATGGAATTAAAATAAATGCATTCGGAATTGATGATTAAGACTAAGGACGTATCTCTGTTGTAATGTTTAAAGCATGGAATTAAAATAAATGCAGTCGGAATTGATGATTAAGACTAAGGACGTATGTCTGTTGTAATGTTTAAAGTATGGAATCAAAATAAATCCAGTCGGAATTGATGATTAAGACTAAAGACGTATCTCTGTTGCAATGTTTAAAGTATGGAATTAAAATAAATGCAGTCGGAATTGATGATTAAGACTAAGGACGTATCTCTGTTGTAATGTTTAAAGTATGGAATTAAAATTAATGCAGTAGGAATTGATGATTAAGACTAAAGACGTATATCTGTTGTAATGTTTAAAGCATGGAATTAAAATAAATGCAGTCGGAATTAATTGATGATTAAGACTAAAGACGTATCTCTGTTGTAATGTTTAAAGTATGGAATTAAAATAAAAGCAGTCGGAATTGATTATTAAAACTAAAGACGTATCTCTGTTGTAATGTTTAAAGTATGGAATTAAAATAAAAGCAGTCGGAATTGATGATTAAGACTAAAGACGTATCTCTGTTGTAATGTTTAAAGTATGGAATTAAAATAAATGCAGTCGGAATTGATGATTAAGACTAAAGACGTATCTCTGTTGTAATGTTTAAAGTATGGAATTAAAGTAAATGCAGTCGGAATTGATGATTAAGACTAAAGACGTATCTCTGTTGCAATGTTTAAAGTATGGAATTAAAATAAATGCAGTCGGAATTGATGATTAAGACTAAAGACGTATCTCTGTTGTAATGTTTAAAGTATGGAATTAAAATAAATGCAGTCGGAATTGATGATTAAGACTAAAGACGTATCTCTGTTGTAATGTTTAAAGTATGGAATTAAAATAAATGCAGTCGGAATTGATGATTAAGACTAAAGACGTATCGCTGTTGTAATGTTTAAAGTATGGAATTAAAATTAAAGCAGTCGGAATTGATGATTAAGACTAAAGACGTATCTCTGTTGTAATGTTTAAGGTATGGAATTAAAATAAATGCAGTCGGAATTGATGATTAAGACTAAAGACGTATCGCTGTTGTAATGTTTAAAGTATGGAATTAAAATTAAAGCAGTCGGAATTGATGATTAAGACTAAAGACGTATCTCTGTTGTAATGTTTAAAGTATGGAATTAAAATAAATGCAGTCGGAATCGATGATTAAGACTAAAGACGTATCTCTGTTGTAATGTTTAAAGTATGGAATTAAAATACATGCAGTCGGAATTGATGATTAAGACTAAAGACGTATCTCTGTTGTAATGTTTAAAGTATGGAATTAAAATAAATGCAGTCGGAATTGATGATTAAGACTAAAGACGTATCTCCGTTGTAATGTTTAAAGTATGGAATTAAAATAAATGCAGTCGGAATTGATGATTAAGACTAAAGACGTATCTCTGTTGTAATGTTTAAAGTATGGAATTAAAATAAATGCAGTCGGAATTGATGATTAAGACTAAAGACGTATCTCTGTTGTAATGTTTAAAGTATGGAATTAAAATAAATGCAGTCGGAATTGATAATTAAGACTAAAGACGTAACTCTGTTGTAATGTTTTAAGTATGGAATTAAAAAAAATGCAGTCGGAATTGATGATTAAGACTAAAGACGTATCTCTGTTGTAATGTTTAAAGTATGGAATTAAAATAAATGAAGTCGGAATTGATAATTAAGACTAAAGACGTATCTCTGTTGTAATGTTTAAAGTATGGAATTAAAATAAATGCAGTCGGAATTGATGATTAAGACTAAGGACGTATCTCTGTTGTAATGTTTAAAGTATGGAATTAAAATAAATGCATTCGGAATTGATGATTAAGACTAAGGACGTATCTCTGTTGTAATGTTTAAAGCATGGAATTAAAATAAATGCAGTCGGAATTGATGATTAAGACTAAGGACGTATGTCTGTTGTAATGTTTAAAGTATGGAATCAAAATAAATCCAGTCGGAATTGATGATTAAGACTAAAGACGTATCTCTGTTGCAATGTTTAAAGTATGGAATTAAAATAAATGCAGTCGGAATTGATGATTAAGACTAAGGACGTATCTCTGTTGTAATGTTTAAAGTATGGAATTAAAATTAATGCAGTAGGAATTGATGATTAAGACTAAAGACGTATATCTGTTGTAATGTTTAAAGCATGGAATTAAAATAAATGCAGTCGGAATTAATTGATGATTAAGACTAAAGACGTATCTCTGTTGTAATGTTTAAAGTATGGAATTAAAATAAAAGCAGTCGGAATTGATTATTAAAACTAAAGACGTATCTCTGTTGTAATGTTTAAAGTATGGAATTAAAATAAAAGCAGTCGGAATTGATGATTAAGACTAAAGACGTATCTCTGTTGTAATGTTTAAAGTATGGAATTAAAATAAATGCAGTCGGAATTGATGATTAAGACTAAAGACGTATCTCTGTTGTAATGTTTAAAGTATGGAATTAAAGTAAATGCAGTCGGAATTGATGATTAAGACTAAAGACGTATCTCTGTTGCAATGTTTAAAGTATGGAATTAAAATAAATGCAGTCGGAATTGATGATTAAGACTAAAGACGTATCTCTGTTGTAATGTTTAAAGTATGGAATTAAAATAAATGCAGTCGGAATTGATGATTAAGACTAAAGACGTATCTCTGTTGTAATGTTTAAAGTATGGAATTAAAATAAAAGCAATCGGAATTGATGATTAAGACTAAAGACGTATCTCTGTTGTAATGTTTAAAGTATGGAATTAAAATACATGCAGTCGGAATTGATGATTAAGACTAAAGACGAATCTCTGTTGTAATGTTTAAAGTATGGAATTAAAATAAATGCAGTCGGAATTGATGATTAAGACTAAAGACGTATCTCTGTTGTAATGTTTAAAGTATGGAATTAAAATAAAAGCAGTCGGAATTGATGATTAAGACTGAAGATCTATCTCTGTTGTAATGTTTAAAGTATGGAATTAAAATAAATGCAGTCGGAATTGATGATTAAGACTAAAGACGTATCTCTGTTGTAATGTTTAAAGTATGGAATTAAAATAAATGCAGTCGGAATTGATGATTAAGACTAAAGACGTATCTCTGTTGTAATGTTTAAAGTATGGAATTAAAATAAATGCAGTCGGAATTGATGATTAAGACTAAAGACGTATCTCTGTTGTAATGTTTAAAGTATGGAATTAAAATAAATACAGTCGGAATTGATGATTAAGACTAAAGACGTATCTCTGTTGTAATGTTTAAAGTATGGAATTAAAATACATGCAGTCGGAATTGATGATTAAGACTAAAGACGAATCTCTGTTGTAATGTTTAAAGTATGGAATTAAAATAAATGCAGTCGGAATTGATGATTAAGACTAAAGACGTATCTCTGTTGTAATGTTTAAAGTATGGAATTAAAATAAAAGCAGTCGGAATTGATGATTAAGACTAAAGACGTATCTCTGTTGTAATGTTTTAAGTATGGAATTAAAAAAAATGCAGTCGGAATTGATGATTAAGACTAAAGACGTATCTCTGTTGTAATGTTTAAAGTATGGAATTAAAATAAATGAAGTCGGAATTGATAATTAAGACTAAAGACGTATCTCTGTTGTAATGTTTAAAGTATGGATTTAAAATAAATGCAGTCGGAATTGATGATTAAGACTAAGGACGTATCTCTGTTGTAATGTTTAAAGTATGGATTTAAAATAAATGCATTCGGAATTGATGATTAAGACTAAGGACGTATCTCTGTTGTAATGTTTAAAGTATGGAATTAAAATAAATGCAGTCGGAATTGATGATTAAGACTAAGGACGTATGTCTGTTGTAATGTTTAAAGTATGGAATCAAAATAAATGCAGTCGGAATTGATGATTAAGACTAAAGACGTATCTCTGTTGTAATGTTTAAAGTATGGAATTAAAATAAATGCAGTCGGAATTGATGATTAAGACTAAGGACGTATCTCTGTTGTAATGTTTAAAGTATGGAATTAAAATAAATGCAGTAGGAATTGATGATTAAGACTAAAGACGTATATCTGTTGTAATGTTTAAAGCATGGAATTAAAATAAATGCAGTCGGAATTAATTGATGATTAAGACTAAAGACGTATCTCTGTTGTAATGTTTAAAGTATGGAATTAAAATAAAAGCAGTCGGAATTGATTATTAAAACTAAAGACGTATCTCTGTTGTAATGTTTAAAGTATGGAATTAAAATAAAAGCAGTCGGAATTGATGATTAAGACTAAAGACGTATCTCTGTTGTAATGTTTAAAGTATGGAATTAAAATAAATGCAGTCGGAATTGATGATTAAGACTAAAGACGTATCTCTGTTGTAATGTTTAAAGTATGGAATTAAAATAAATGCAGTCGGAATTGATGATTAAGACTAAAGACGTATCTCTGTTGCAATGTTTAAAGTATGGAATTAAAATAAATGAAGTCGGAATTGATGATTAAGACTAAAGACGTATCTCTGTTGTAATGTTTAAAGTATGGAATTAAAATAAATGCAGTCGGAATTGATGATTAAGACTAAAGACGTATCTCTGTTGTAATGTTTAAAGTATGGAATTAAAATAAAAGCAATCGGAATTGATGATTAAGACTAAAGACGTATCTCTGTTGTAATGTTTAAAGTATGGAATTAAAATACATGCAGTCGGAATTGATGATTAAGACTAAAGACGAATCTCTGTTGTAATGTTTAAAGTATGGAATTAAAATAAATGCAGTCGGAATTGATGATTAAGACTAAAGACGTATCTCTGTTGTAATGTTTAAAGTATGGAATTAAAATAAATGCAGTCGGAATTGATGATTAAGACTGAAGATGTATCTCTGTTGTAATGTTTAAAGTATGGAATTAAAATAAATGCAGTCGGAATTGATGATTAAGACTAAAGACGTATCTCTGTTGTAATGTTTAAAGTATGGAATTAAAATAAATGCAGTCGGAATTGATGATTAAGACTAAAGACGTATCTCCGTTGTAATGTTTAAAGTATGGAATTAAAATAAATGCAGTCGGAATTGATGATTAAGACTAAAGACGTATCTCTGTTGTAATGTTTAAAGTATGGAATTAAAATAAATACAGTCGGAATTGATGATTAAGACTAAAGACGTATCTCTGTTGTAATGTTTAAAGTATGGAATTAAAATGAAAGCAGTCGGAATTGATGATTAAGACTAAAGACGTATCTCTGTTGTAATGTTTAAAGTATGGAATTAAAATACATGCAGTCGGAATTGATGATTAAGACTAAAGACGAATCTCTGTTGTAATGTTTAAAGTATGGAATTAAAATAAATGCAGTCGGAATTGATGATTAAGACTAAAGACGTATCTCTGTTGTAATGTTTAAAGTATGGAATTAAAATAAAAGCAGTCGGAATTGATGATTAAGACTAAAGACGTATCTCTGTTGTAATGTTTAAAGTATGGAATTAAAATAAAAGCAGTCGGAATTGATGATTAAGACTAAAGACGAATCTCTGTTGTAATGTTTAAAGTATGGAATTAAAATAAATGCAGTCGGAATTGATGATTAAGACTAAAGACGTATCTCTGTTGTAATGTTTAAAGTATGGAATTAAAATAAAAGCAGTCGGAATTGATGATTAAGACTAAAGACGTATCTCTGTTGTAATGTTTAAAGTATGGAATTAAAATAAAAGCAGTCGGAATTGATGATTAAGACTAAAGACGTATCTCTGTTGTAATGTTTAAAGTATGGAATTAAAATAAATGCAGTCGGAATTGATGATTAAGACTAAAGACGTATCTCTGTTGTAATGTTTAAAGTATAGAATTAAAATAAATGCAGTCGGAATTGATGATTAAGACTAAAGACGTATCTCTGTTGTAATGTTTAAAGTATGGAATTAAAATAAATGCAGTCGGAATTGATGATTAAGACTAAAGACGTATCTCTGTTGTAATGTTTAAAGTATGGAATTAAAATAAATGCAGTCGGAATTGATGATTAAGACTAAAGACGTATCTCTGTTGTAATGTTTAAAGTATGGAATTAAAATAAATGCAGTCGGAATTGATGATTAAGACTAAAGACGTATCTCTGTTGTAATGTTTAAAGTATGGAATTAAAATTAAAGCAGTCGGAATTGATGATTAAGACTAAAGACGTATCTCTGTTGTAATGTTTAAGGTATGGAATTAAAATAAATGCAGTCGGAATTGATGATTAAGACTAAAGACGTATCTCTGTTGTAATGTTTAAAGTATGGAATTAAAATAAAAGCAGTCGGAATTGATGATTAAGACTAAAGACGTATCTCTGTTGTAATGTTTAAAGTATGGAATTAAAATAAATGCAGTCGGAATTGATGATTAAGACTAAAGACGTATCTCTGTTGTAATGTTTAAAGTATGGAATAAAAATAAATGCAGCCGGAATTGATGATTAAGACTAAAGACGTATCTCTGTTGTAATGTTTAAAGTATGGAATTAAAATAAATGCAGTCGGAATCGATGATTAAGACTAAAGACGTATCTCTGTTGTAATGTTTAAAGTATGGAATTAAAATACATGCAGTCGGAATTGATGATTAAGACTAAAGACGTATCTCTGCTGTAATGTTTAAAGTATGGAATTAAAATAAATGCAGTCGGAATTGATGATTAAGACTAAAGACCTATCTCTGTTGTAATGTTTAAAGTATGGAATTAAAATAAATGCAGTCGGAATTGATGATTAAGACTAAAGACGTATCTCTGTTGTAATGTTTAAAGTATGGAATTAAAATAAATGCAGTCGGAATTGATGATTAAGACTAAAGACGTATCTCTGTTGTAATGTTTAAAGTATGGAATTAAAATAAATGCAGTCGGAATTGATGATTAAGACTGAAGACGTATCTCTGTTGTAATGTTTAAAGTATGGAATTAAAATAAAAGCAGTCGGAATTGATGATTAAGCCAAAAGACGTATCTCTGTTGTAATGTTTAAAGTATGGAATTGAAATAAATGCAGTCGGAATTGATGATTAAGACTAAAGACGTATCTCTGTTGTAATGTTTAAAGTATGGAATTAAAATAAATGCAGTCGGAATTGATGATTAAGACTAAAGACGTATCTCCGTTGTAATGTTTAAAGTATGGAATTAAAATAAATACAGTCGGAATTGATGATTAAGACTAAAGACGTATCTCTGTTGTAATGTTTAAAGTATGGAATTAAAATGAAAGCAGTCGGAATTGATGATTAAGACTAAAGACGTATCTCTGTTGTAATGTTTAAAGTATGGAATTAAAATACATGCAGTCGGAATTGATGATTAAGACTAAAGACGAATCTCTGTTGTAATGTTTAAAGTATGGAATTAAAATAAATGCAGTCGGAATTGATGATTAAGACTAAAGACGTATCTCTGTTGTAATGTTTAAAGTATGGAATTAAAATAAAAGCAGTCGGAATTGATGATTAAGACTAAAGACGTATCTCTGTTGTAATGTTTAAAGTATGGAATTAAAATACATGCAGTCGGAATTGATGATTAAGACTAAAGACGAATCTCTGTTGTAATGTTTAAAGTATGGAATTAAAATAAATGCAGTCGGAATTGATGATTAAGACTAAAGACGTATCTCTGTTGTAATGTTTAAAGTATGGAATTAAAATAAAAGCAGTCGGAATTGATGATTAAGACTAAAGACGTATCTCTGTTGTAATGTTTTAAGTATGGAATTAAAAAAAATGCAGTCGGAATTGATGATTAAGACTAAAGACGTATCTCTGTTGTAATGTTTAAAGTATGGAATTAAAATAAATGAAGTCGGAATTGATAATTAAGACTAAAGACGTATCTCTGTTGTAATGTTTAAAGTATGGAATTAAAATAAATGCAGTCGGAATTGATGATTAAGACTAAGGACGTATCTCTGTTGTAATGTTTAAAGTATGGAATTAAAATAAATGCATTCGGAATTGATGATTAAGACTAAGGACGTATCTCTGTTGTAATGTTTAAAGTATGGAATTAAAATAAATGCAGTCGGAATTGATGATTAAGACTAAGGACGTATGTCTGTTGTAATGTTTAAAGTATGGAATCAAAATAAATGCAGTCGGAATTGATGATTAAGACTAAAGACGTATCTCTGTTGTAATGTTTAAAGTATGGAATTAAAATAAATGCAGTCGGAATTGATGATTAAGACTAAGGACGTATCTCTGTTGTAATGTTTAAAGTATGGAATTAAAATAAATGCAGTAGGAATTGATGATTAAGACTAAAGACGTATATCTGTTGTAATGTTTAAAGCATGGAAATAAAATAAATGCAGTCGGAATTAATTGATGATTAAGACTAAAGACGTATCTCTGTTGTAATGTTTAAAGTATGGAATTAAAATAAAAGCAGTCGGAATTGATTATTAAAACTAAAGACGTATCTCTGTTGTAATGTTTAAAGTATGGAATTAAAATAAAAGCAGTCGGAATTGATGATTAAGACTAAAGACGTATCTCTGTTGTAATGTTTAAAGTATGGAATTAAAATAAAAGCAGTCGGAATTGATGATTAAGACTAAAGACGTATCTCTGTTGTAATGTTTAAAGTATGGAATTAAAATAAATGCAGTCGGAATTGATGATTAAGACTAAAGACGTATCTCTGTTGCAATGTTTAAAGTATGGAATTAAAATAAATGCAGACGGAATTGATGATTAAGACTAAAGACGTATCTCTGTTGTAATGTTTAAAGTATGGAATTAAAATAAATGCAGTCGGAATTGATGATTAAGACTAAAGACGTATCTCTGTTGTAATGTTTAAAGTATGGAATTAAAATAAAAGCAATCGGAATTGATGATTAAGACTAAAGACGTATCTCTGTTGTAATGTTTAAAGTATGGAATTAAAATACATGCAGTCGGAATTGATGATTAAGACTAAAGACGAATCTCTGTTGTAATGTTTAAAGTATGGAATTAAAATAAATGCAGTCGGAATTGATGATTAAGACTAAAGACGTATCTCTGTTGTAATGTTTAAAGTATGGAATTAAAATAAAAGCAGTCGGAATTGATGATTAAGACTGAAGATGTATCTCTGTTGTAATGTTTAAAGTATGGAATTAAAATAAATGCAGTCGGAATTGATGATTAAGACTAAAGACGTATCTCTGTTGTAATGTTTAAAGTATGGAATTAAAATAAATGCAGTCGGAATTGATGATTAAGACTAAAGACGTATCTCCGTTGTAATGTTTAAAGTATGGAATTAAAATAAATGCAGTCGGAATTGATGATTAAGACTAAAGACGTATCTCTGTTGTAATGTTTAAAGTATGGAATTAAAATAAATACAGTCGGAATTGATGATTAAGACTAAAGACGTATCTCTGTTGTAATGTTTAAAGTATGGAATTAAAATGAAAGCAGTCGGAATTGATGATTAAGACTAAAGACGTATCTCTGTTGTAATGTTTAAAGCATGGAATTAAAATACATGCAGTCGGAATTGATGATTAAGACTAAAGACGAATCTCTGTTGTAATGTTTAAAGTATGGAATTAAAATAAATGCAGTCGGAATTGATGATTAAGACTAAAGACGTATCTCTGTTGTAATGTTTAAAGTATGGAATTAAAATAAAAGCAGTCGGAATTGATGATTAAGACTAAAGACGTATCTCTGTTGTAATGTTTAAAGTATGGAATTAAAATAAAAGCAGTCGGAATTGATGATTAAGACTAAAGACGTATCTCTGTTGTAATGTTTAAAGTATGGAATTAAAATAAATGCAGTCGGAATTGATGATTAAGACTAAAGACGTATCTCTGTTGTAATGTTTAAAGTATAGAATTAAAATAAATGCAGTCGGAATTGATGATTAAGACTAAAGACGTATCTCTGTTGTAATGTTTAAAGTATGGAATTAAAATAAATGCAGTCGGAATTGATGATTAAGACTAAAGACGTATCTCTGTTGTAATGTTTAAAGTATGGAATTAAAATAAAAGCAGTCGGAATTGATGATTAAGACTAAAGACGTATCTCTGTTGTAATGTTTAAAGTATGGAATTAAAATAAAAGCAGTCGGAATTGATGATTAAGACTAAAGACGTATCTCTGTTGTAATGTTTAAAGTATGGAATTAAAATAAATGCAGTCGGAATTGATGATTAAGACTAAAGACGTATCTCTGTTGTAATGTTTAAAGTATAGAATTAAAATAAATGCAGTCGGAATTGATGATTAAGACTAAAGACGTATCTCTGTTGTAATGTTTAAAGTATGGAATTAAAATAAATGCAGTCGGAATTGATGATTAAGACTAAAGACGTATCTCTGTTGTAATGTTTAAAGTATGGAATTAAAATAAATGCAGTCGGAATTGATGATTAAGACTAAAGACGTATCTCTGTTGTAATGTTTAAAGTATGGAATTAAAATAAATGCAGTCGGAATTGATGATTAAGACTAAAGACGTATCTCTGTTGTAATGTTTAAAGTATGGAATTAAAATTAAAGCAGTCGGAATTGATGATTAAGACTAAAGACGTATCTCTGTTGTAATGTTTAAGGTATGGAATTAAAATAAATGCAGTCGGAATTGATGATTAAGACTAAAGACGTATCTCTGTTGTAATGTTTAAAGTATGGAATTAAAATAAAAGCAGTCGGAATTGATGATTAAGACTAAAGACGTATCTCTGTTGTAATGTTTAAAGTATGGAATTAAAATAAATGCAGTCGGAATTGATGATTAAGACTAAAGACGTATCTCTGTTGTAATGTTTAAAGTATGGAATTAAAATAAATGCAGCCGGAATTGATGATTAAGACTAAAGACGTATCTCTGTTGTAATGTTTAAAGTATGGAATTAAAATAAATGCAGTCGGAATCGATGATTAAGACTAAAGACGTATCTCTGTTGTAATGTTTAAAGTATGGAATTAAAATACATGCAGTCGGAATTGATGATTAAGACTAAAGACGTATCTCTGTTGTAATGTTTAAAGTATGGAATTAAAATAAATGCAGTCGGAATTGATGATTAAGACTAAAGACCTATCTCTGTTGTAATGTTTAAAGTATGGAATTAAAATAAATGCAGTCGGAATTGATGATTAAGACTAAAGACGTATCTCTGTTGTAATGTTTAAAGTATGGAATTAAAATAAATGCAGTCGGAATTGATGATTAAGGCTAAAGACGTATCTCCGTTGTAATGTTTAAAGTATGGAATTAAAATAAATGCAGTCGGAATTGATGATTAAGACTAAAGACGTATCTCTGTTGTAATGTTTAAAGTATGGAATTAAAATAAATACAGTCGGAATTGATGATTAAGACTAAAGACGTATCTCTGTTGTAATGTTTAAAGTATGGAATTAAAATAAAAGCAGTCGGAATTGATGATTAAGACTAAAGACGTATCTCTGTTGTAATGTTTAAAGTATGGAATTAAAATACATGCAGTCGGAATTGATGATTAAGACTAAAGACGAATCTCTGTTGTAATGTTTAAAGTATGGAATTAAAATAAATGCAGTCGGAATTGATGATTAAGACTAAAGACGTATCTCTGTTGTAATGTTTAAAGTATGGAATTAAAATAAATGCAGTCGGAATTGATGATTAAGACTAAAGACGTATCTCTGTTGTAATGTTTAAAGTATGGAATTAAAATAAATGCAGTCGGAATTGATGATTAAGACTAAAGACGTATCTCCGTTGTAATGTTTAAAGTATGGAATTAAAATAAATGCAGTCGGAATTGATGATTAAGACTAAAAACGTATCTCTGTTGTAATGTTTAAAGTATGGAATTAAAATAAATACAGTCGGAATTGATGATTAAGACTAAAGACGTATCTCTGTTGTAATGTTTAAAGTATGGAATTAAAATGAAAGCAGTCGGAATTGATGATTAAGACTAAAGACGTATCTCTGTTGTAATGTTTAAAGTATGGAATTAAAATACATGCAGTCGGAATTGATGATTAAGACTAAAGACGAATCTCTGTTGTAATGTTTAAAGTATGGAATTAAAATAAATGCAGTCGGAATTGATGATTAAGACTAAAGACGTATCTCTGTTGTAATGTTTAAAGTATGGAATTAAAATAAAAGCAGTCGGAATTGATGATTAAGACTAAAGACGTATCTCTGTTGCAATGTTTAAAGTATGGAATTAAAATAAAAGCAGTCGGAATTGATGATTAAGACTAAAGACGTATCTCTGTTGTAATGTTTAAAGTATGGAATTAAAATAAATGCAGTCGGAATTGATGATTAAGACTAAAGACGTATCTCTGTTGTAATGTTTAAAGTATAGAATTAAAATAAATGCAGTCGGAATTGATGATTAAGACTAAAGACGTATCTCTGTTGTAATGTTTAAAGTATGGAATTAAAATAAATGCAGTCGGAATTGATGATTAAGACTAAAGACGTATCTCTGTTGTAATGTTTAAAGTATGGAATTAAAATAAATGCAGTCGGAATTGATGATTAAGACTAAAGACGTATCTCTGTTGTAATGTTTAAAGTATGGAATTAAAATAAATGCAGTCGGAATTGATGATTAAGACTAAAGACGTATCTCTGTTGTAATGTTTAAAGTATGGAATTAAAATTAAAGCAGTCGGAATTGATGATTAAGACTAAAGACGTATCTCTGTTGTAATGTTTAAGGTATGGAATTAAAATAAATGCAGTCGGAATTGGTGATTAAGACTAAAGACGTATCTCTGTTGTAATGTTTAAAGTATGGAATTAAAATAAAAGCAGTCGGAATTGATGATTAAGACTAAAGACGTATCTCTGTTGTAATGTTTAAAGTATGGAATTAGAATAAAAGCAGTCGGAATTGATGATTAAGACTAAAGACGTATCTCTGTTGTAATGTTTAAAGTATGGAATTAAAATAAATGCAGTCGGAATTGATGATTAAGACTAAAGACGTATCTCTGTTGTAATGTTTAAAGTATGGAATTAAAATAAATGCAGCCGGAATTGATGATTAAGACTAAAGACGTATCTCTGTTGTAATGTTTAAAGTATGGAATTAAAATAAATGCAGTCGGAATCGATGATTAAGACTAAAGACGTATCTCTGTTGTAATGTTTAAAGTATGGAATTAAAATACATGCAGTCGGAATTGATGATTAAGACTAAAGACGTATCTCTGCTGTAATGTTTAAAGTATGGAATTAAAATAAATGCAGTCGGAATTGATGATTAAGACTAAAGACGTATCTCTGTTGTAATGTTTAAAGTATGGAATTAAAATAAATGCAGTCGGAATTGATGATTAAGACTAAAGACGTATCTCTGTTGTAATGTTTAAAGTATGGAATTAAAATAAATGCAGTCGGAATTGATGATTAAGACTGAAGACGTATCTCTGTTGTAATGTTTAAAGTATGGAATTAAAATAAAAGCAGTCGGAATTGATGATTAAGCCAAAGACGTATCTCTGTTGTAATGTTTAAAGTATGGAATTGAAATAAATGCAGTCGGAATTGATGATTAAGACTAAAGACGTATCTCTGTTGTAATGTTTAAAGTATGGAATTAAAATAAATGCAGCCGGAATTGATGATTAAGACTAAAGACGTATCTCTGTTGTAATGTTTAAAGTATGGAATTAAAATAAATGCAGTCGGAATTGATGATTAAGACTAAAGACGCATCTCTGTTGTAATGTTTAAAGTATGGAATTAAAATAAATGCAGTCGGAATTGATGATTAAGACTAAAGACGTATCTCTGTTGTAATGTTTAAAGTATGGAATTAAAATAAAAGCAGTCGGAATTGATGATTAAGACTAAAGACGTATCTCTGTTGTAATGTTTAAAGTATGGAATTAAAATAAATGCAGTCGGAATTGATGATTAAGACTAAAGACGTATCTCTGTTGCAATGTTTAAAGTATGGAATTAAAATAAATGCAGTCGGAATTGATGATTAAGACTAAAGACGTATCTCTGTTGTAATGTTTAAAGTATGGAATTAAAATAAATGCAGTCGGAATTGATGATTAAGACTAAAGACGTATCTCTGTTGTAATGTTTAAAGTATGGAATTAAAATAAATGCAGTCGGAATTGATGATTAAGACTAAAGGCGTATCTCTGTTGCAATGTTTAAAGTATGGAATTAAAATAAATGCAGTCGGAATTGATGATTAAGACTAAAGACGTATCTCTGTTGTAATGTTTAAAGTATGGAATTAAAATAAATGCAGTCGGAATTGATGATTAAGACTAAAGACGTATCTGTGTTGTAATGTTTAAAGTATGGAATTAAAATAAAAGCAATCGGAATTGATGATTAAGACTAAAGACGTATCTCTGTTGTAATGTTTAAAGTATGGAATTAAAATACATGCAGTCGGAATTGATGATTAAGACTAAAGACGAATCTCTGTTGTAATGATTAAAGTATGGAATTAAAATAAATGCAGTCGGAATTGATGATTAAGACTAAAGACGTATCTCTTTGGTAAAGTTTAAAGTATGGAATTAAAATAAAAGCAGTCGGAATTGATGATTAAGACTGAAGATGTATCTCTGTTGTAATGTTTAAAGTATGGAATTAAAATAAATGCAGTCGGAATTGATGATTAAGACTAAAGACGTAACTCTGTTGTAATGTTTTAAGTATGGAATTAAAATAAATGCAGTCGGAATTGATGATTAAGACTAAAGACGTATCTCTGTTGTTATGTTTAAAGTATGGAATTAAAATAAAAGCAGTCGGAATTGATGATTAAGACTGAAGATGTATCTCTGTTGTAATGTTTAAAGTATGGAATTAAAATAAATGCAGTCGGAATTGATAATTAAGACTAAAGACGTAACTCTGTTGTAATGTTTTAAGTATGGAATTAAAAAAAATGCAGTCGGAATTGATGATTAAGACTAAAGACGTATCTCTGTTGTAATGTTTAAAGTATGGAATTAAAATAAATGAAGTCGGAATTGATAATTAAGACTAAAGACGTATCTCTGTTGTAATGTTTAAAGTATGGAATTAAAATAAATGCAGTCGGAATTGATGATTAAGACTTAGGACGTATCTCTGTTGTAATGTTTAAAGTATGGAATTAAAATAAATGCATTCGGAATTGATGATTAAGACTAAGGACGTATCTCTGTTGTAATGTTTAAAGTATGGAATTAAAATAAATGCAGTCGGAATTGATGATTAAGACTAAGGACGTATGTCTGTTGTAATGTTTAAAGTATGGAATCAAAATAAATGCAGTCGGAATTGATGATTAAGACTAAAGACGTATCTCTGTTGTAATGTTTAAAGTATGGAATTAAAATAAATGCAGTCGGAATTGATGATTAAGACTAAAGACGTATCTCTGTTGCAATGTTTAAAGTATGGAATTAAAATAAATGCAGTCGGAATTGATGATTAAGACTAAAGACGTATCTCTGTTGTAATGTTTAAAGTATGGAATTAAAATAAATGCAGTCGGAATTGATGATTAAGACTAAAGACGTATCTCTGTTGTAATGTTTAAAGTATGGAATTAAAATAAAAGCAATGGGAATTGATGATTAAGACTAAAGACGTATCTCTGTTGTAATGTTTAAAGTATGGAATTAAAATAAAAGCAATGGGAATTGATGATTAAGACTAAAGACGTATCTCTGTTGTAATGTTTAAAGTATGGAATTAAAATACATGCAGTCGGAATTGATGATTAAGACTAAAGACGAATCTCTGTTGTAATGTTTAAAGTATGGAATTAAAATAAATGCAGTCGGAATTGATGATTAAGACTAAAGACGTATCTCTGTTGTAATGTTTAAAGTATGGAATTAAAATAAAAGCAGTCGGAATTGATGATTAAGACTGAAGATGTATCTCTGTTGTAATGTTTAAAGTATGGAATTAAAATAAATGCAGTCGGAATTGATGATTAAGACTAAAGACGTATCTCTGTTGTAATGTTTAAAGTATGGAATTAAAATAAATGCAGTCGGAATTGATGATTAAGACTAAAGACGTATCTCCGTTGTAATGTTTAAAGTATGGAATTAAAATAAATGCAGTCGGAATTGATGATTAAGACTAAAGACGTATCTCTGTTGTAATGTTTAAAGTATGGAATTAAAATGAATGCAGTCGGAATTGATGATTAAGACTAAAGACGTATCTCTGTTGTAATGTTTAAAGTATGGAATTAAAATGAAAGCAGTCGGAATTGATGATTAAGACTAAAGACGTATCTCTGTTGTAATGTTTAAAGTATGGAATTAAAATAAATGCAGTCGGAATTGATGATTAAGACTAAAGACGAATCTCTGTTGTAATGTTTAAAGTATGGAATTAAAATAAATGCAGTCGGAATTGATGATTAAGACTAAAGACGTATCTCTGTTGTAATGTTTAAAGTATGGAATTAAAATAAATGCAGTCGGAATTGATGATTAAGACTAAAGACGTATCTCTGTTGTAATGTTTAAAGTATGGAATTAAAATGAAAGCAGTCGGAATTGATGATTAAGACTAAAGACGTATCTCTGTTGTAATGTTTAAAGTATGGAATTAAAATAAATGCAGTCGGAATTGATGATTAAGACTAAAGACGTATCTCTGTTGTAATGTTTAAAGTATGGAATTAAAATAAATGCAGTCGGAATTGATGATTAAGACTAAAGACGTATCTCCGTTGTAATGTTTAAAGTATGGAATTAAAATAAATGCAGTCGGAATTGATGATTAAGACTAAAGACGTATCTCCGTTGTAATGTTTAAAGTATGAATTTAAAATAAATGCAGTCGGAATTGATGATTAAGTCTAAAGACGTATCTCTGTTGTAATGTTTAAAGTATGGAATTAAAATAAATGCAGTCGGAATTGATAATTAAGACTAAAGACGTAACTCTGTTGTAATGTTTTAAGTATGGAATTAAAACAAATGCAGTCGGAATTGATAATTAAGACTAAAGACGTATCTCTGTTGTAATGTTTAAAGTATGGAATTAAAATAAATGCAGTCGGAATTGATGATTAAGACTAAGGACGTATCTCTGTTGTAATGTTTAAAGTATCGAATTAAAATAAATGCATTCGGAATTGATGATTAAGACTAAGGACGTATCTCTGTTGTAATGTTTAAAGTATGGAATTAAAATAAATGCAGTCGGAATTGATGATTAAGACTAAGGACGTATGTCTGTTGTAATGTTTAAAGTATGGAATCAAAATAAATGCAGTCGGAATTGATGATTAAGACTAAAGACGTATCTCTGTTGTAATGTTTAAAGTATGGAATTAAAATAAATGCAGTCGGAATTGATGATTAAGACTAAAGACGTATCTCTGTTGTAATGTTTAAAGTATGGAATTAAAATAAAAGCAATCGGAATTGATGATTAAGACTAAAGACGTATCTCTGTTGTAATGTTTAAAGTATGGAATTAAAATACATGCAGTCGGAATTGATGATTAAGACTAAAGACGAATCTCTGTTGTAATGTTTAAAGTATGGAATTAAAATAAATGCAGTCGGAATTGATGATTAAGACTAAAGACGTATCTCTGTTGTAAAGTTTAAAGTATGGAATTAAAATAAAAGCAGTCGGAATTGATGATTAAGACTGAAGATGTATCTCTGTTGTAATGTTTAAAGTATGGAATTAAAATAAATGCAGTCGGAATTGATGATTAAGACTAAAGACGTAACTCTGTTGTAATGTTTTAAGTATGGAATTAAAATAAATGCAGTCGGAATTGATGATTAAGACTAAAGACGTATCTCTGTTGTTATGTTTAAAGTATGGAATTAAAATAAAAGCAGTCGGAATTGATGATTAAGACTGAAGATGTATCTCTGTTGTAATGTTTAAAGTATGGAATTAAAATAAATGCAGTCGGAATTGATAATTAAGACTAAAGACGTAACTCTGTTGTAATGTTTTAAGTATGGAATTAAAAAAAATGCAGTCGGAATTGATGATTAAGACTAAAGACGTATCTCTGTTGTAATGTTTAAAGTATGGAATTAAAATAAATGAAGTCGGAATTGATGATTAAGACTAAAGACGTATCTCTGTTGTAATGTTTAAAGTATGGAATTAAAATAAATGCAGTCGGAATTGATGATTAAGACTAAGGACGTATCTCTGTTGTAATGTTTAAAGTATGGAATTAAAATAAATGCATTCGGAATTGATGATTAAGACTAAGGACGTATCTCTGTTGTAATGTTTAAAGTATGGAATTAAAATAAATGCAGTCGGAATTGATGATTAAGACTAAGGACGTATGTCTGTTGTAATGTTTAAAGTATGGAATCAAAATAAATGCAGTCGGAATTGATGATTAAGACTAAAGACGTATCTCTGTTGTAATGTTTAAAGTATGGAATTAAAATAAATGCAGTCGGAATTGATGATTAAGACTAAAGACGTATCTCTGTTGCAATGTTTAAAGTATGGAATTAAAATAAATGCAGTCGGAATTGATGATTAAGACTAAAGACGTATCTCTGTTGTAATGTTTAAAGTATGGAATTAAAATAAATGCAGTCGGAATTGATGATTAAGACTAAAGACGTATCTCTGTTGTAATGTTTAAAGTATGGAATTAAAATAAAAGCAATCGGAATTGATGATTAAGACTAAAGACGTATCTCTGTTGTAATGTTTAAAGTATGGAATTAAAATAAAAGCAGTCGGAATTGATGATTAAGACTGAAGATGTATCTCTGTTGTAATGTTTAAAGTATGGAATTAAAATAAATGCAGTCGGAATTGATGATTAAGACTAAAGACGTATCTCTGTTGTAATGTTTAAAGTATGGAATTAAAATAAATGCAGTCGGAATTGATGATTAAGACTAAAGACGTATCTCCGTTGTAATGTTTAAAGTATGGAATTAAAATAAATGCAGTCGGAATTGATGATTAAGACTAAGGACGTATCTCTGTTGTAATGTTTAAAGTATGGAATTAAAATAAATGCATTCGGAATTGATGATTAAGACTAAGGACGTATCTCTGTTGTAATGTTTAAAGTATGGAATTAAAATAAATGCAGTCGGAATTGATGATTAAGACTAAGGACGTATGTCTGTTGTAATGTTTAAAGTATGGAATCAAAATAAATGCAGTCGGAATTGATGATTAAGACTAAAGACGTATCTCTGTTGTAATGTTTAAAGTATGGAATTAAAATAAATGCAGTCGGAATTGATGATTAAGACTAAAGACGTATCTCTGTTGCAATGTTTAAAGTATGGAATTAAAATAAATGCAGTCGGAATTGATGATTAAGACTAAAGACGTATCTCTGTTGTAATGTTTAAAGTATGGAATTAAAATAAATGCAGTCGGAATTGATGATTAAGACTAAAGACGTATCTCTGTTGTAATGTTTAAAGTATGGAATTAAAATAAAAGCAGTCGGAATTGATGATTAAGACTAAAGACGTATCTCTGTTGTAATGTTTAAAGTATGGAATTAAAATAAAAGCAGTCGGAATTGATGATTAAGACTGAAGATGTATCTCTGTTGTAATGTTTAAAGTATGGAATTAAAATAAATGCAGTCGGAATTGATGATTAAGACTAAAGACGTATCTCTGTTGTAATGTTTAAAGTATGGAATTAAAATAAATGCAGTCGGAATTGATGATTAAGACTAAAGACGTATCTCCGTTGTAATGTTTAAAGTATGGAATTAAAATAAATGCAGTCGGAATTGATGATTAAGACTAAAGACGTATCTCTGTTGTAATGTTTAAAGTATGGAATTAAAATAAATGCAGTCGGAATTGATGATTAAGACTAAAGACGTATCTCTGTTGTAATGTTTAAAGTATGGAATTAAAATGAAAGCAGTCGGAATTGATGATTAAGACTAAAGACGTATCTCTGTTGTAATGTTTAAAGTATGGAATTAAAATACATGCAGTCGGAATTGATGATTAAGACTAAAGACGAATCTCTGTTGTAATGTTTAAAGTATGGAATTAAAATAAATGCAGTCGGAATTGATGATTAAGACTAAAGACGTATCTCTGTTGTATTGTTTAAAGTATGGAATTAAAATAAAAGCAGTCGGAATTGATGATTAAGACTAAAGACGTATCTCTGTTGTAATGTTTAAAGTATGGAATTAAAACGAATGCAGTCGGAATTGATGATTAAGACTAAAAACGTATCTCTGTTGTAATGTTTAAAGTATGGAATTAAAATAAATGCAGTCGGAATTGATGATTAAGACTAAAAACGTATCTCTGTTGTAATGTTTAAAGTATGGAATTAAAATAAAAGCAGTCGGAATTGATGATTAAGACCAAAGACGTCTCTCTGTTGTAATGTTTAAAGTATGGAATTAAAATAAATGCAGTCGGAACTTATGATTAAGACTAAAGACGTATCTCCGTTGTAATGTTTAAAGTATGGAATTAAAATAAATGCAGTCGGAATTGATGATTGAGACTAAAGACGTATCTCTGTTGTAATGTTTAAAGTGTGGAATTAAAATAAAAGCAGTCGTAATTGATGATTAAGACTAAAGACGTATCTCTGTTGTAATGTTTAAAGTATGGAATTAAAATAAATGCAGTCGGAATTGATAATTAAGTCTAAAGACGTATCTCTGTTGTAATGTTTAAAGTATGGAATTAAAATAAATGCAGTCGGAATTGATGATTAAGACTAAAGACGTATATCTGTTGTAATGTTTAAAGTATAGAATTAAAATAAAAGCAGTCGGAATTGATGATTAAGACTAAAGACGTATCTCTGTTGTAATGTTTAAAGTATGGAATTAAAATAAATGCAGTCGGAATTGATGATTAAGACTAGAGACGTATCTCCGTTGTAATGTTTAAAGTATGGAATTAAAATAAATGCAGTCGGAATTGATGATTAAGACTAAAGACGTATCTCCGTTGTAATGTTTAAAGTATGGAATTAAAATAAATGCAGTCGGAATTGATGATTAAGACTAAAGACGTATCTCCGTTGAAATGTTTAAAGTATGGAATTAAAATAAAATCAGTCGGAATCGATGATTAAGACTAAAGACGTATCTCTGTTGTAATGTTTAAAGTATGGAATTAAAATAAATGCAGTCGGAATTGATGATTAAGACTAAAGACGTATCTCTGTTGTGATGTTTAAAGTATGGAATTAAAATAAATGCAGTCGGAATTGATGATTAAGACTAAAGACGTATCTCTGTTGTAATGTTTAAAGTATGGAATTAAAATAAATGCAGTCGGAATTGATGATTAAGACTAAAGACGTATCTCTGTTATAATGTTTAAAGTATGGAATAAAAATAAATGCAGTCGGAATTGATGATTAAGACTAAAGACGTATCTCTGTTGTAATGTTTAAAGTATGGAATTAAAATAAATGCAGTCGGAATTGATGATTAAGACTAAAGACGTATCTCTGTTGTGATGTTTAAAGTATGGAATTAAAATAAATGCAGTCGGAATTGATGATTAAGACTAAAGACGTATCTCTGTTGTAATGTTTAAAGTATGGAATTAAAATAAAAGCAGTCGGAATTGATGATTAAGACTAAAGACGTATCTCCGTTGTAATGTTTAAAGTATGGAATTAAAATAAATGCAGTCGGAATTGATGATTAAGACTAAAGACGTATCTCTGTTGTAATGTTTAAAGTATGGAATTAAAATAAAAGCAGTCGGAATTGATTATTAAGACTAAAGACGTATCTCCGTTGTAATGTTTAAAGTATGGAATTAAAATAAAAGCAGTCGGAATTGATGATTAAGACTAAAGACGTATCTCCGTTGTAATGTTTAAAGTATAGAATTGAAATAAAAGCAGTCGGAATTGATGATTAAGACTAAAGACGTATCTCTGTTGTAATGTTTAAAGTATGGAATTAAAATAAAAGCAGTCGGAATTGATGATTTAGACTAAAGACGTATCTCCGTTGTAATGTTTAAAGTATGGAATTAAAATAAATGCATTCGGAATTGATGATTAAGACTAAGGACGTATCTCTGTTGTAATGTTTAAAGTATGGAATTAAAATAAATGCAGTCGGAATTGATGATTAAGACTAAGGACGTATGTCTGTTGTAATGTTTAAAGTATGGAATTAAAATAAATGCAGTCGGAATTAATTGATGATTAAGACTAAAGACGTATCTCTGTTGTAATGTTTAAAGTATGGAATTAAAATAAATGCAGTCGGAATTGATGATTAAGACTAAAGACGTATCTCTGTTATAATGTTTAAAGTATGGAATTAAAATAAATGCAGTCGGAATTGATGATTAAGATTAAAGACGTATCTCTGTTGTAATGTTTAAAGTATGGAATTAAAATAAATGTAGTCGGAATTGATGATTAAGACTAAAGACGTATCTCTGTTGTAATGTTTAAAGTATGGAATTAAAATAAATGCAGTCGGAATTAATTGATGATTAAGACTAAAGACGTATCTCTGTTGTAATGTTTAAAGTATGGAATTAAAATAAATGCAGTCGGAATTGATGATTAAGACTAAAGACGTATCTCTGTTGTAATGTTTAAAGTATGGAATTAAAATAAATGCAGTCGGAATTGCTGATTAAGACTAAAGACGTATCTCTGTTGTAATGTTTAAAGTATGGAATTAAAATAAATGCAGTCGGAATTGATGATGAAGACTAAAGACGTATCTCTGTTGTAATGTTTAAAGTATGGAATTAAAATAATGCAGTCGGAATTGATGATTAAGACTAAAGACGTATCTCTGTTGTAATGTTTAAAGTATGGAATTAAAATAAAAGCAGTCGGAATTGATGATTAAGACTAAAGACGTATCTCTGTTCTAATGTTTAAAGTATGGAATTAAAATACATGCAGTCGGAATTGATGATTAAGACTAAAGACATTTCTCTGTTGTAATGTTTAAAGTATGGAATTAAAATAAATGCAGTCGGAATTGATGATTAAGACTAAAGACGTATCTCTGTTGTAATGTTTAAAGTATGGAATTAAAATAAAAGCAGTCGGAATTGATGATTAAGACTAAAGATGTATCTCTGTTGTAATGTTTAAAGTATGGAATTAAAATAAATGCAGTCGGAATTGATGATTAAGACTAAAGACGTATCTCTGTTGTAATGTTAAAAGGATGGAATTAAAATAAATGCAGTCGGAATTGATGATTAAGACTAAAGACGTATCTCTGTTGTGAAATTTAAAGGATGGAATTAAAATAAATGCAGTCGTAATTGATGATTAAGACTAAAGACGTATCTCTGTTGTAATGTTTAAAGTATGGAATTAAAATAAATGCAGTCGGAATTGATTATTAAGACTAAAGTCGTATCTCTGTTGTAATGTTTAAAGTATGGAATTAAAATAAATGCAGTCGGAATTGATGATTAAGACTAAAGACGTATCTCTGTTGTAATGTTTAAAGTATGGAATTAAAATAAATGCAGTCGGAATTGATGATTAAGACTAAAGACGTATCTCTGTTGTAATGTTTAAAGTATGGAATTAAAATAAAAGCAGTCGGAATTGATGATTAAGACTAAAGAAGTATCTCTGTTGTAATGTTTAAAGTATGGAATTAAAATAAATGCAGTCGGAAATGATGATTAAGACTAAAGACGTATCTCTGTTGTACTGTTTAAAGTATGGAATTAAAATAAAAGCAGTCGGAATTGATTATTAAGACTAAAGACGTATCTCCGTTGTAATGTTTAAAGTATGGAATTAAAATAAATTCAGTCGAAATTGATGATTAAGACTAAAGACGTATCTCCGTTGTAATGTTTAAAGTATGGAATTAAAATAAAAGCAGTCGGAATTGATGATTAAGACTAAAGACGTATCTCTGTTGTAATGTTTAAAGTATGGAATTAAAATAAAAGCAGTCGGAATTGATGATTAAGACTAAAGACGTATCTCCGTTGTAATGTTTAAAGTATGGAATTAAAATAAATGCAGTCGGAATTGATGATTAAGACTAAAGACGTATCTCTGTTGTAATGTTTAAAGTATGGAATTAAAATAAATGCAGTCGGAATTGATGATTAAGACTAAAGACGAATCTCTGTTGTAATGTTTAAAGTATGGAATTAAAATAAATGCAGTCGGAATTGATGATTAAGACTAAAGACGTATCTCTGTTGTAATGTTTAAAGTATGGAATTAAAATAAATGCAGTCGGAATTGATGATTAAGACTAAAGACGTATCTCTGTTGTAATGTTTAAAGTATGGAATTAAAATAAATGCAGTCGGAATTGACGATTAAGACTAAAGACGTATCTCTGTTGTAATGTTTAAAGTATGGAATTAAAATAAATGCAGTCGGAATTGATGATTAAGACTAAAGACGTATCTCTGTTGTAATGTTTAAAGTATGGAATTAAAATAAATGCAGTCGGAATTGATGATTAAGACTAAAGACGTATCTCTGTTGTAATGTTTAAAGTATGGAATTAAAATAAATGCAGTCGGAATTAATTGATGATTAAGACTAAAGACGTATCTCTGTTGTACTGTTTAAAGTATGGAATTAAAATAAAAGCAGTCGGAATTGATTATTAAGACTAAAAACGTATCTCCGTTGTAATGTTTAAAGTATGGAATTAAAATAAATTCAGTCGAAATTGATGATTAAGACTAAAGACGTATCTCCGTTGTAATGTTTAAAGTATGGAATTAAAATAAAAGCAGTCGGAATTGATGATTAAGACTAAAGACGTATCTCTGTTGTAATGTTTAAAGTATGGAATTAAAATAAAAGCAGTCGGAATTGATAATTAAGACTAAAGACGTATCTCCGTTGTAATGTTTAAAGTATGGAATTAAAATAAATGCAGTCGGAATTGATGATTAAGACTAAAGACGTATCTCTGTTGTAATGTTTAAAGTATGGAATTAAAATAAATGCAGTCGGAATTGATGATTAAGACTAAAGACGAATCTCTGTTGTAATGTTTAAAGTATGGAATTAAAATAAATGCAGTCGGAATTGATGATTAAGACTAAAGACGTATCTCTGTTGTAATGTTTAAAGTATGGAATTAAAATAAATGCAGTCGGAATTGATGATTAAGACTAAAGACGTATCTCTGTTGTAATGTTTAAAGTATGGAATTAAAATAAATGCAGTCGGAATTGACGATTAAGACTAAAGACGTATCTCTGTTGTAATGTTTAAAGTATGGAATTAAAATAAATGCAGTCGGAATTGATGATTAAGACTAAAGACGTATCTCTGTTGTAATGTTTAAAGTATGGAATTAAAATAAATGCAGTCGGAATTGATGATTAAGACTAAAGACGTATCTCTGTTGTAATGTTTAAAGTATGGAATTAAAATAAATGCAGTCGGAATTAATTGATGATTAAGACTAAAGACGTATCTCTGTTGTAATGTTTAAAGTATGGAATTAAAATAAATGCAGTCGGAATTGATGATTAAGACTAAAGACGTATCTCTGTTGTAATGTTTAAAGTATGGAATTAAAATAAATGCAGTCGGAATTGATGATTAAGACTAAAGACGTATCTCTGTTGTAATGTTTAAAGTATGGAATTAAAATAAATGCAGTCGGAATTAATTGATGATTAAGACTAAAGACGTATCTCTGTTGTAATGTTTAAAGTATGGAATTAAAATAAATGCAGTCGGAATTGATGATTAAGACTAAAGACGTATCTCTGTTGTAATGTTTAAAGTATGGAATTAAAATAAATGCAGTCGGAATTGATGATTAAGACTAAAGACGTATCTCTGTTGTAATGTTTAAAGTATGGAATTAAAATAAATGCAGTCGGAATTGATGATTAAGACTAAAGACGTATCTCTGTTGTAATGTTTAAAGTATGGAATTAAAATAAAAGCAGTCGGAATTGATGATTAAGACTAAAGACGTATCTCTGTTCTAATGTTTAAAGTATGGAATTAAAATACATGCAGTCGGAATTGATGATTAAGACTAAAGACGAATCTCTGTTGTAATGTTTAAAGTATGGAATTAAAATAAATGCAGTCGGAATTGATGATTAAGACTAAAGACGTGTCTCTGTTGTAATGTTTAAAGTATGGAATTAAAATAAAAGCAGTCGGAATTGATGATTAAGACTAAAGACGTATCTCTGTTGTAATGTTTAAAGTATGGAATTAAAATAAATGCAGTTGGAATTGATGATTAAGACTAAAGACGTATCTCTGTTGTAATGTTTAAAGTATGGAATTAAAATAAATGCAGTCGGAATTGATGATTAAGACTAAAGACGTATATCTGTTGTAATGTTTAAAGTATGGAATTAAAATAAATGCAGTCGGAATTGATTATTAAGACTAAAGACGTATCTCTGTTGTAATGTTTAAAGTATGGAATTAAAATAAATGCAGTCGGAATTGATGATTAAGACTAAAGACGTATCTCTGTTGTAATGTTTAAAGTATGGAATTAAAATAAATGCAGTCGGAATTGATGATTAAGACTAAAGACGTATCTCTGTTGTAATGTTTAAAGTATGGAATTAAAATAAATGCAGTCGGAATTGATTATTAAGACTAAAGACGTATCTCTGTTGTAATGTTTAAAGTATGGAATTAAAATAAAAGCAGTCGGAATTGATGATTAAGACTAAAGACGTATCTCTGTTGTAATGTTTAAAGTATGGAATTAAAATAAATGCAGTCGGAATTGATGATTAAGACTATAGACGTATCTCCGTTGTAATGTTTAAAGTATGGAATTAAAATAAATGCAGTCGGAATTGATGATTAAGACTAAAGACGTATCTCTGTTGTAATGTTTAAAGTATGGAATTAAAATAAATGCAGTCGGCATTGATGATTAAGACTAAAGACGAATCTCTGTTGTAATGTTTAAAGTATGGAATTAAAATGAATGCAGTCGGAATTGATAATTAAGACTAAAGACGTATCTCTGTTGTAATGTTTAAAGTATGGAATTAAAATAAATGCAGTCGAATTTGATGATTAAGACTAAAGACGTATCTCTGTTGTAATGTTTAAAGTATGGAATTAAAATAAATGCAGTCGGAATTGATGATTAAGACTAGAGACGTATCTCCGTTGTAATGTTTAAAGTATGGAATTAAAATAAATGCAGTCGGAATTGATGATTAAGACTAAAGACGTATCTCTGTTGTAATGTTTAAAGTATGGAATTAAAATAAAAGCAGTCGGAATTGATGATTAAGACTAAAGACGTATCTCTGTTGTAATGTTTAAAGTATGGAATAAAAATAAATGCAGTCGGAATTGATAATTAAGACTAAAGACGTATCTCTGTTGTAATTTTTAAAGTATGGAATTAAAATAAAAGCAGTCGGAATTGATGATTAAGACTAAAGACGTATCTCTGTTGTAATGTTTAAAGTATGGAATTAAAATAAATGCAGTCGGAATCGATGATTAAGACTAAAGACGTATCTCTGTTGTAATGTTTAAAGTATGGAATTAAAATAAAAGCAGTCGGAATTGATGATTAAGACTAAAGACGTATCTCTGTTCTAATGTTTAAAGTATGGAATTAAAATACATGCAGTCGGAATTGATGATTAAGACTAAAGACGAATCTCTGTTGTAATGTTTAAAGTATGGAATTAAAATAAATGCAGTCGGAATTGATGATTAAGACTAAAGACGTGTCTCTGTTGTAATGTTTAAAGTATGGAATTAAAATAAAAGCAGTCGGAATTGATGATTAAGACTAAAGACGTATCTCTGTTGTAATGTTTAAAGTATGGAATTAAAATAAATGCAGTTGGAATTGATGATTAAGACTAAAGACGTATCTCTGTTGTAATGTTTAAAGTATGGAATTAAAATAAATGCAGTCGGAATTGATGATTAAGACTAAAGACGTATATCTGTTGTAATGTTTAAAGTATGGAATTAAAATAAATGCAGTCGGAATTGATGATTAAGACTAAAGACGTATCTCTGTTGTAATGTTTAAAGTATGGAATTAAAATAAATGCAGTCGGAATTGATGATTAAGACTAAAGACGTATCTCTGTTGTAATGTTTAAAGTATGGAATTAAAATAAATGCAGTCGGAATTGATGATTAAGACTAAAGACGTATCTCTGTTGTAATGTTTAAAGTATGGAATTAAAATAAATGCAGTCGGAATTGATTATTAAGACTAAAGACGTATCTCTGTTGTAATGTTTAAAGTATGGAATTAAAATAAAAGCAGTCGGAATTGATGATTAAGACTAAAGACGTATCTCTGTTGTAATGTTTAAAGTATGGAATTAAAATAAATGCAGTCGGAATTGATGATTAAGACTATAGACGTATCTCCGTTGTAATGTTTAAAGTATGGAATTAAAATAAATGCAGTCGGAATTGATGATTAAGACTAAAGACGTATCTCTGTTGTAATGTTTAAAGTATGGAATTAAAATAAATGCAGTCGGCATTGATGATTAAGACTAAAGACGAATCTCTGTTGTAATGTTTAAAGTATGGAATTAAAATGAATGCAGTCGGAATTGATAATTAAGACTAAAGACGTATCTCTGTTGTAATGTTTAAAGTATGGAATTAAAATAAATGCAGTCGAATTTGATGATTAAGACTAAAGACGTATCTCTGTTGTAATGTTTAAAGTATGGAATTAAAATAAATGCAGTCGGAATTGATGATTAAGACTAGAGACGTATCTCCGTTGTAATGTTTAAAGTATGGAATTAAAATAAATGCAGTCGGAATTGATGATTAAGACTAAAGACGTATCTCTGTTGTAATGTTTAAAGTATGGAATTAAAATAAAAGCAGTCGGAATTGATGATTAAGACTAAAGACGTATCTCTGTTGTAATGTTTAAAGTATGGAATAAAAATAAATGCAGTCGGAATTGATAATTAAGACTAAAGACGTATCTCTGTTGTAATTTTTAAAGTATGGAATTAAAATAAAAGCAGTCGGAATTGATGATTAAGACTAAAGACGTATCTCTGTTTTAATGTTTAAAGTATGGAATTAAAATAAATGCAGTCGGAATTGATGATTAAGACTAAAGACGTATCTCTGTTGTAATGTTTAAAGTATGGAATTAAAATAAATGCAGTCGGAATTGATGATTAAGACTAAAGACGTATCTCTGTTGTAATGTTTAAAGTATGGAATTAAAATAAATGCAGTCGGAATTGACGATTAAGACTAAAGACGTATCTCTGTTGTAATGTTTAAAGTATGGAATTAAAATAAATGCAGTCGGAATTGATGATTAAGACTAAAGACGTATCTCTGTTGTAATGTTTAAAGTATGGAATTAAAATAAATGCAGTCGGAATTGATGATTAAGACTAAAGACGTATCTCTGTTGTAATGTTTAAAGTATGGAATTAAAATAAATGCAGTCGGAATTAATTGTTGATTAAGACTAAAGACGTATCTCTGTTGTAATGTTTAAAGTATGGAATTAAAATAAATGCAGTCGGAATTGATGATTAAGACTAAAGACGTATCTCTGTTGTAATGTTTAAAGTATGGAATTAAAATAAATGCAGTCGGAATTGATGATTAAGACTAAAGACGTATCTCTGTTGTAATGTTTAAAGTATGGAATTAAAATAAATGCAGTCGGAATTAATTGATGATTAAGACTAAAGACGTATCTCTGTTGTAATGTTTAAAGTATGGAATTAAAATAAATGCAGTCGGAATTGATGATTAAGACTAAAGACGTATCTCTGTTGTAATGTTTAAAGTATGGAATTAAAATAAATGCAGTCGGAATTGATGATTAAGACTAAAGACGTATCTCTGTTGTAATGTTTAAAGTATGGAATTAAAATAAATGCAGTCGGAATTGATGATTAAGACTAAAGACGTATCTCTGTTGTAATGTTTAAAGTATGGAATTAAAATAAAAGCAGTCGGAATTGATGATTAAGACTAAAGACGTATCTCTGTTCTAATGTTTAAAGTATGGAATTAAAATACATGCAGTCGGAATTGATGATTAAGACTAAAGACGAATCTCTGTTGTAATGTTTAAAGTATGGAATTAAAATAAATGCAGTCGGAATTGATGATTAAGACTAAAGACGTGTCTCTGTTGTAATGTTTAAAGTATGGAATTAAAATAAAAGCAGTCGGAATTGATGATTAAGACTAAAGACGTATCTCTGCTGTAATGTTTAAAGTATGGAATTAAAATAAATGCAGTTGGAATTGATGATTAAGACTAAAGACGTATCTCTGTTGTAATGTTTAAAGTATGGAATTAAAATAAATGCAGTCGGAATTGATGATTAAGACTAAAGACGTATATCTGTTGTAATGTTTAAAGTATGGAATTAAAATAAATGCAGTCGGAATTGATGATTAAGACTAAAGACGTATCTCTGTTGTAATGTTTAAAGTATGGAATTAAAATAAATGCAGTCGGAATTGATGATTAAGACTAAAGACGTATCTCTGTTGTAATGTTTAAAGTATGGAATTAAAATAAATGCAGTCGGAATTGATGATTAAGACTAAAGACGTATCTCTGTTGTAATGTTTAAAGTATGGAATTAAAATAAATGCAGTCGGAATTGATTATTAAGACTAAAGACGTATCTCTGTTGTAATGTTTAAAGTATGGAATTAAAATAAAAGCAGTCGGAATTGATGATTAAGACTAAAGACGTATCTCTGTTGTAATGTTTAAAGTATGGAATTAAAATAAATGCAGTCGGAATTGATGATTAAGACTATAGACGTATCTCCGTTGTAATGTTTAAAGTATGGAATTAAAATAAATGCAGTCGGAATTGATGATTAAGACTAAAGACGTATCTCTGTTGTAATGTTTAAAGTATGAATTAAAATAAATGCAGTCGGCATTGATGATTAAGACTAAAGACGAATCTCTGTTGTAATGTTTAAAGTATGGAATTAAAATGAATGCAGTCGGAATTGATAATTAAGACTAAAGACGTATCTCTGTTGTAATGTTTAAAGTATGGAATTAAAATAAATGCAGTCGAATTTGATGATTAAGACTAAAGACGTATCTCTGTTGTAATGTTTAAAGTATGGAATTAAAATAAATGCAGTCGGAATTGATGATTAAGACTAGAGACGTATCTCCGTTGTAATGTTTAAAGTATGGAATTAAAATAAATGCAGTCGGAATTGATGATTAAGACTAAAGACGTATCTCTGTTGTAATGTTTAAAGTATGGAATTAAAATAAAAGCAGTCGGAATTGATGATTAAGACTAAAGACGTATCTCTGTTGTAATGTTTAAAGTATGGAATAAAAATAAATGCAGTCGGAATTGATAATTAAGACTAAAGACGTATCTCTGTTGTAATTTTTAAAGTATGGAATTAAAATAAAAGCAGTCGGAATTGATGATTAAGACTAAAGACGTATCTCTGTTGTAATGTTTAAAGTATGGAATTAAAATAAATGCAGTCGGAATTGATGATTAAGACTAAAGACGTATCTCCGTTGTAATGTTTAAAGTATGGAATTAAAATAAATGCAGTCGGAATTGATGATTAAGACTAAAGACGTATCTCTGTTGTAATGTTTAAAGTATGGAATTAAAATAAAAGCAGTCGGAATTGATGATTAAGACTAAAGACGTATCTCTGTTGTAATGTTGAAAGTATGGAATTAAAATAAATGCAGTCGGAATTGATAATTAAGTCTAAAGACGTATCTCTGTTGTAATGTTTAAAGTATGGAATTAAAATAAATGCTGTCGGAATTGATGATTAAGACTAAAGACGTATCTCTGTTGTAATGTTTAAAGTATGGAATTAAAATAAATGCAGTCGGAATTGATGATTAAGACTAAAGACGTATCTCTGTTGTAATGTTTAAAGTATGGAATTAAAATAAAAGCAGTCGGAATTGATTATTAAGACTAAAGACGTATCTCTGTTGTAATGTTTAAAGTATGGAATTAAAATAAATGCAGTCGGAATTGATTATTAAGACTAAAGACGTATCTCTGTTGTAATGTTTAAAGTATGGAATTAAAATAAAAGCAGTCGGAATTGATGATTAAGACTAAAGACGTATCTCTGTTGTAATGTTTAAAGTATGGAATTAAAATAAATGCAGTCGGAATTGATGATTAAGACTATAGACGTATCTCCGTTGTAATGTTTAAAGTATGGAATTAAAATAAATGCAGTCGGAATTGATGATTAAGACTAAAGACGTATCTCTGTTGTAATGTTTAAAGTATGGAATTAAAATAAATGCAGTCGGCATTGATGATTAAGACTAAAGACGAATCTCTGTTGTAATGTTTAAAGTATGGAATTAAAATGAATGCAGTCGGAATTGATAATTAAGACTAAAGACGTATCTCTGTTGTAATGTTTAAAGTATGGAATTAAAATAAATGCAGTCGAATTTGATGATTAAGACTAAAGACGTATCTCTGTTGTAATGTTTAAAGTATGGAATTAAAATAAATGCAGTCGGAATTGATGATTAAGACTAGAGACGTATCTCCGTTGTAATGTTTAAAGTATGGAATTAAAATAAATGCAGTCGGAATTGATGATTAAGACTAAAGACGTATCTCTGTTGTAATGTTTAAAGTATGGAATTAAAATAAAAGCAGTCGGAATTGATGATTAAGACTAAAGACGTATCTCTGTTGTAATGTTTAAAGTATGGAATAAAAATAAATGCAGTCGGAATTGATAATTAAGACTAAAGACGTATCTCTGTTGTAATTTTTAAAGTATGGAATTAAAATAAAAGCAGTCGGAATTGATGATTAAGACTAAAGACGTATCTCTGTTGTAATGTTTAAAGTATGGAATTAAAATAAATGCAGTCGGAATTGATGATTAAGACTAAAGACGTATCTCCGTTGTAATGTTTAAAGTATGGAATTAAAATAAATGCAGTCGGAATTGATGATTAAGACTAAAGACGTATCTCTGTTGTAATGTTTAAAGTATGGAATTAAAATAAAAGCAGTCGGAATTGATGATTAAGACTAAAGACGTATCTCTGTTGTAATGTTGAAAGTATGGAATTAAAATAAATGCAGTCGGAATTGATAATTAAGTCTAAAGACGTATCTCTGTTGTAATGTTTAAAGTATGGAATTAAAATAAATGCTGTCGGAATTGATGATTAAGACTAAAGACGTATCTCTGTTGTAATGTTTAAAGTATGGAATTAAAATAAATGCAGTCGGAATTGATGATTAAGACTAAAGACGTATCTCTGTTGTAATGTTTAAAGTATGGAATTAAAATAAAAGCAGTCGGAATTGATTATTAAGACTAAAGACGTATCTCTGTTGTAATGTTTAAAGTATGGAATAAAAATAAATGCAGTCGGAATTGATAATTAAGACTAAAGACGTATCTCTGTTGCAATTTTTAAAGTATGGAATTAAAATAAATGCAGTCGGAATTGATAATTAAGACTAAAGACGTATCTCTGTTGTAATGTTTAAAGTATGGAATTAAAATTAATGCAGTCGGAATTGATGATTAAGACTAAAGACGTATCTCTGTTGTAATGTTTAAAGTATGGAATTAAAATAAATGCAGTCGGAATTGATGATTAAGACTAATGACGTATCTCCGTTGTAATGTTTAAAGTATGGAATTAAAATAAATGCAGTCGGAATTGATGATTAAGACTAAAGACGTATCTCCGTTGTAATGTTTAAAGTATGGAATTAAAATAAAAGCAGTCGTAATCGATGATTAAGACTAAAGACATATCTCTGTTGTAATGTTTAAAGTATGGAATTAAAATAAATGCAGTCGGAATTGATGATTAAGACTAAAGACGTATCTCTGTTGTAATGTTTAAAGTATGGAATTAAAATAAATGCAGTCGGAATTGATGATTAAGACTAAAGACGTATCTCCGTTGTAATGTTTAAAGTATGGAATTAAAAAAAAAGCAGTCGGAATTGATGATTAACACTAAAGACGTATCTCCGTTGTAATGTTTAAAGTATGGAATTAAAATAAATGCAGTCGGAATTGATGATTAAGACTAAAGACGTATCTCCGTTGTAATGTTTAAAGTATGGAAATAAAATAAATGCAGTCGGAATTGATGATTAAGACTAAAGACGTATCTCCGTTGTAATGTTTAAAGTATGGAATTAAAATAAATGCAGTCGGAATTGATGATTAAGCCTAAAGACGTATCTCTGATGTAATGTTTAAAGTATGGAATTAAAATAAATGCAGTCGGAATTGATGATTAAGACTAAAGACGTATCTCCGTTGTAATGTTTAAAGTATGGAATTAAAATAAAAGCAGTCGGAATTGATGATTAGGACTAACGACGTATCTCTGTTGTAATGTTTAAAGTATGGAATTAAAATAAAAGCAGTCGGAATTGATGATTAAGACTAAAGACGTATCTCTGTTGTAATGTTTAAAGTATGGAATTAAAATAAATGCAGTCGGAATTGATGATTAAGACTAAAGACGTATCTCTGTTGTAATGTTTAAAGTATGGAATTAAAATAAATGCAGTCGAAATTGATGATTACGACTAAAGACGTATCTCTGTTGTAATGTTTAAAGTATGGAATTAAAATAAATGCAGTCGGAATTGATGATTAAGACTAAAGACGTATCTCTGTTGTAATGTTTAAAGTATGGAATTAAAATAAATGCAGTCGGAATTGATGATTAAGACTAAAGTCGTATCTCTGTTGTAATGTTTAAAGTATGGAATTAAAATAAATGCAGTCGGAATTGTTGATTAAGACTAAAGACGTATCTCTGTTGTAATGTTTAAAGTATGGAATTAAAATAAATGCAGTCGGAATTGATGATTAAGACTAAAGACGTATCTCTGTTGTAATGTTTAAAGTATGGAATTAAAATAAATGCAGTCGGAATTGATGATTAAGACTAAAGACGTATCTCTGTTGTAATGTTTAAAGTATGGAATTAAAATAAAAGCAATCGGAATTGATGATTAAGACTAAAGACGTATCTCTGTTGTAATGTTTAAAGTATGGAATTAAAATAAATGCAGTCGGAATTGATGATTAAGACTAAAGACGTATCTCTGTTGTAATGTTTAAAGTATGGAATTAAAATAAATGCAGTCGGAATTGATGATTAAGACTCAAGACGTATCTCTGTTGTAATGTTTAAAGTATGGAATTAAAATAAAAGCAGTCGGAATTGATGATTAAGACTAAAGACGTATCTCTGTTGTAATGTTTAAAGTATGGAATTAAAATAAATGCAGTCGGAATTGATGATTAAGACTAAAGACGTATCTCTGTTGTAATGTTTAAAGTATGGAATTAAAATAAATGCAGTCGAAATTGATGATTACGACTACAGACGTATCTCTGTTGTAATGTTTAAAGTATGGAATTAAAATAAATGCAGTCGGAATTGATGATTAAGACTAAAGACGTATCTCTGTTGTAATGTGTAAAGTATGGAATTAAAATAAATGCAGTCGGAATTGATGATTAAGACTAAAGACGTATCTCTGTTGTAATGTTTAAAGTATGGAATTAAAATAAATGCAGTCGGAATTGTTGATTAAGACTAAATACGTATCTCTGTTGTAATGTTTAAAGTATGGAATTAAAATAAATGCAGTCGGAATTGATGATTAAGACTAAAGACGTATCTCTGTTGTAATGTTTAAGGTATGGAATTAAAATAAATGCAGTCGGAATTGATGATTAAGACTAAAGACGTATCTCTGTTGTAATGTTTAAAGTATGGAATTAAAATAAATGCAGCCGGAATTGATGATTAAGACTAAAGACGTATCTCTGTTGTAATGTTTAAAGTATGGAATTAAAATAAATGCAGTCGGAATTGATGATTAAGACTAAAGACGTATCTCTGTTGTAATGTTTAAAGTATGGAATTAAAATAAAAGCAGTCGGAATTGATGATTAAGACTAAAGACGTATCTCTGTTGTAATGTTTAAAGTATGGAATTAAAATAAATGCAGTCGGAATTGATGATTACGACTAAAGACGTATCTCTGTTGTAATGTTTAAAGTATGGAATTAAAATAAATGCAGTCGGAATTAACTGATGATTAAGACTAAAGACGTATCTCTGTTGTAATGTTTAAAGTATGGAATTAAAATAAATGCAGTCGGAATTGATGATTAAGACTAAATACGTATCTCTGTTGTAATGTTTAAAGTATGGAATTAAAATAAATACAGTCGGAATTGATGATTAAGACTAAAGACGTATCTCTGTTGTAATGTTTAAAGTATGGAATTAAAATAAATGCAGTCGGAATTGATGATTAAGACTAAAGACGTATCTCTGTTGTAATGTTTAAAGTATGGAATTAAAATAAAAGCAGTCGGAATTGATGATTAAGACTAAAGACGTATCTCTGTTGTAATGTTTAAGGTATGGAATTAAAATAAATGCAGTCGGAATTGATGATTAAGACTAAAGACGTATCTCTGTTGTAATGTTTAAACTATGGAATTAAAATAAATGCAGCCGGAATTGATGATTAAGACTAAAGACGTATCTCTGTTGTAATGTTTAAAGTATGGAATTAAAATAAATGCAGTCGGAATTGATGATTAAGACTAAAGACGTATCTCTGTTGTAATGTTTAAAGTATGGAATTAAAATAAAAGCAGTCGGAATTGATGATTAAGACTAAAGACGTATCTCTGTTGTAATGTTTAAAGTATGGAATTAAAATAAATGCAGTCGGAATTGATGATTACGACTAAAGACGTATCTCTGTTGTAATGTTTAAAGTATGGAATTAAAATAAATGCAGTCGGAATTAACTGATGATTAAGACTAAAGACGTATCTCTGTTGTAATGTTTAAAGTATGGAATTAAAATAAATGCAGTCGGAATTGATGATTAAGACTAAAGACGTATCTCTGTTGCAATGTTTAAAGTATGGAATTAAAATAAATGCAGTCGGAATTGATAATTAAGACTAAAGACGTATCTCTGTTGTAATGTTTGAAGTATGGAATTAAAATAAATGCAGTCGGAATTGATGATTAAGACTAAAGACGTATCTCTGTTGTAATGTTTAAAGTATGGAATTAAAATAAATGCAGTCGGAATTGATGATTAAGACTAAAGACGTATCTATGTTGTAATGTTTAAAGTATGGAATTAAAATAAAAGCAGTCGGAATTGATGATTAAGACTAAAGACGTATCTCTGTTCTAATGTTTAAAGTATGGAATTAAAATACATGCAGTCGGAATTGATGATTAAGACTAAAGACGTATCTCTGTTGTAATGTTTAAAGTATGGAATTAAAATAAAAGCAGTCGGAATTGATTATTAAGACTAAAGACGTATCTCTGTTGTAATGTTTAAAGTGTGGAATAAAAATAAATGCAGTCGGAATTGGTAATTAAGACTAAAGACGTATCTCTGTTGCAATTTTTAAAGTATGGAATTAAAATAAAAGCAGTCGGAATTGATAATTAAGACTAAAGACGTATCTCTGTTGTAATGTTTAAAGTATGGAATTAAAATTAATGCAGTCGGAATTGATGATTAAGACTAAAGACGTATCTCTGTTGTAATGTTTAAAGTATGGAATTAAAATAAATGCAGTCGGAATTGATGATTAAGACTAAAGACGTATCTCCGTTGTAATGTTTAAAGTATGGAATTAAAATAAATGCAGTCGGAATTGATGATTCAGACTAAAGACGTATCTCCGTTGTAATGTTTAAAGTATGGAATTAAAATAAAAGCAGTCGTAATCGATGATTAAGACTAAAGACGTATCTCTATTGTAATGTTTAAAGTATGGAATTAAAATAAATGCAGTCGGAATTGATGATTAAGACTAAAGACGTATCTCTGTTGTAATGTTTAAAGTATGGAATTAAAATAAATGCAGTCGGAATTGATGATTAAGACTAAAGACGTATCTCTGTTGTAATGTTTAAAGTATGGAATTAAAATAAATGCAGTCGGAATTGATGATTAGGACTAAAGACGTATCTCTGTTGTAATGTTTAAAGTATGGAATTAAAATAAAAGCAGTCGGAATTGATGATTAAGACTAAAGACGTATCTCTGTTCTAATGTTTAAAGTATGGAATTAAAATACATGCAGTCGGAATTGATGATTAAGACTAAAGACGAATCTCTGTTGTAATGTTTAAAGTATGGAATTAAAATAAATGCAGTCGGAATTGATGATTAAGACTAAAGACGTATCTCTGTTGTAATGTTTAAAGTATGGAATTAAAATAAATGCAGTCGGAATTGATGATTAAGACTAAAGACGTATCTCTGTTGTAATGTTTAAAGTATGGAATTAAAATAAAAGCAGTCGGCATTGATAATTAAGACTAAAGACGAATCTCTGTTGTAATGTTTAAAGTATGGAATTAAAATGAATGCAGTCGGAATTGATAATTAAGACTAAAGACGTATCTCTGTTGTAATGTTTAAAGTATGGAATTAAAATAAATGCAGTCGGAATTGATGATTAAGACTAAAGACGTATCTCCGTTGTAATGTTTAAAGTATGGAATTAAAATAAATGCAGTCGGAATTGATGATTAAGACTAAAGACGTATCTCCGTTGTAATGTTTAAAGTATGGAATTAAAATAAAAGCAGTCGTAATCGATGATTAAGACTAAAGACGTATCTCTGTTGTAATGTTTAAAGTATGGAATTAAAATAAATGCAGTCGGAATTGATGATTAAGACTAAAGACGTATCTCTGTTGTAATGTTTAAAGTATGGAATTAAAATAAATGCAGTCGGAATTGATGATTAAGACTAAAGACGTATCTCCGTTGTAATGTTTAAAGTATGGAATTAAAATAAAAGCAGTCGGAATTGATGATTAAGACTAAAGACGTATCTCCGTTTTAATGTTTAAAGTATGGAATTAAAATAAATGCAGTCGGAATTGATGATTAAGACTAAAGACGTATCTCCGTTTTAATGTTTAAAGTATGGAAATAAAATAAATGCAGTCGGAATTGATGATTAAGCCTAAAGACGTATCTCTGATGTAATGTTTAAAGTATGGAATTAGAATAAATGCAGTCGGAATTGATGATTAAGACTAAAGACGTATCTCCGTTGTAATGTTTAAAGTATGGAATTAAAATGAATGCAGTCGGAATTGATAATTAAGACTAAAGACGTATCTCTGTTGTAATGTTTAAAGTATGGAATTAAAATAAATGCAGTCGGATTTGATGATTAAGACTAAAGACGTATCTCTGTTGTAATGTTTAAAGTATGGAATTAAAATAAATGCAGTCGAAATTGATGATTAAGACTAGAGACGTATCTCCATTGTAATGTTTAAAGTATGGAATTAAAATAAATGCAGTCGGAATTGATGATTAAGACTAAAGACGTATCTCTGTTGTAATGTTTAAAGTATGGAATTAAAATAAAAGCAGTCGGAATTGATGATTAAGACTAAAGACATATCTCTGTTGTAATGTTTAAAGTATGGAATAAAAATAAATGCAGTCGGAATTGATAATTAAGACTAAAGACGTATCTCTGTTGTAATTTTTAAAGTATGGAATTAAAATAAAAGCAGTCGGAATTGATGATTAAGACTAAAGACGTATCTCTGTTGTAATGTTTAAAGTATGGAATTAAAATAAATGCAGTCGGAATTGATGATTAAGACTAAAGACGTATCTCCGTTGTAATGTTTAAAGTATGGAATTAAAATAAATGCAGTCGGAATTGATGATTAAGACTAAAGACGTATCTCTGTTGTAATGTTTAAAGTATGGAATTAAAATAAAAGCAGTCGGAATTGATGATTAAGACTAAAGACGTATCTCTGTTGTAATGTTTAAAGTATGGAATTAAAATAAATGCAGTCGGAATTGATAATTAAGTCTAAAGACGTATCTTTGTTGTAATGTTTAAAGTATGGAATTAAAATAAATGCAGTCGGAATTGATGATTAAGACTAAAGACGTATCTCTGTTGTAATGTTTAAAGTATGGAATTAAAATAAATGCAGTCGGAATTGATAATTAAGACTAGGGACGTATCTCCGTTGTAATGTTTAAAGTATGGAATTAAAATAAATGCAGTCGGAATTGATGATTAAGACTAAAGACGTATCTCTGTTGTAATGTTTAAAGTATGGAATTAAAATAAAAGCAGTCGGAATTGATTATTAAGACTAAAGACGTATCTCTGTTGTAATGTTTAAAGTGTGGAATAAAAATAAATGCAGTCGGAATTGATAATTAAGACTAAAGACGTATCTCTGTTGCAATTTTTAAAGTATGGAATTAAAATAAAAGCAGTCGGAATTGATAATTAAGACTAAAGACGTATCTCTGTTGTAATGTTTAAAGTATGGAATTAAAATTAATGCAGTCGGAATTGATGATTAAGAGTAAAGACGTATCTCTGTTGTAATGTTTAAAGTATGGAATTAAAATAAATGCAGTCGGAATTGATGATTAAGACTAAAGACGTATCTCCGTTGTAATGTTTAAAGTATGGAATTAAAATAAATGCAGTCGGAATTGATGATTCAGACTAAAGACGTATCTCCGTTGTAATGTTTAAAGTATGGAATTAAAATAAAAGCAGTCGTAATCGATGATTAAGACTAAAGACGTATCTCTATTGTAATGTTTAAAGTATGGAATTAAAATAAATGCAGTCGGAATTGATGATTAAGACTAAAGACGTATCTCTGTTGTAATGTTTAAAGTATGGAATTAAAATAAATGCAGTCGGAATTGATGATTAAGACTAAAGACGTATCTCTGTTGTAATGTTTAAAGTATGGAATTAAAATAAATGCAGTCGGAATTGATGATTAAGACTAAAGACGTATCTCTGTTGTAATGTTTAAAGTATGGAATTAAAATAAAAGCAGTCGGAATTGATGATTAAGACTAAAGACGTATCTCTGTTCTAATGTTTAAAGTATGGAATTAAAATACATGCAGTCGGAATTGATGATTAAGACTAAAGACGAATCTCTGTTGTAATGTTTAAAGTATGGAATTAAAATAAATGCAGTCGGAATTGATGATTAAGACTAAAGACGTATCTCTGTTGTAATGTTTAAAGTATGGAATTAAAATAAATGCAGTCGGAATTGATGATTAAGACTAAAGACGTATCTCTGTTGTAATGTTTAAAGTATGGAATTAAAATAAAAGCAGTCGGCATTGATGATTAAGACTAAAGACGAATCTCTGTTGTAATGTTTAAAGTATGGAATTAAAATGAATGCAGTCGGAATTGATAATTAAGACTAAAGACGTATCTCTGTTGTAATGTTTAAAGTATGGAATTAAAATAAATGCAGTCGGAATTGATGATTAAGACTAAAGACGTATCTCCGTTGTAATGTTTAAAGTATGGAATTAAAATAAATGCAGTCGGAATTGATGATTAAGACTAAAGACGTATCTCCGTTGTAATGTTTAAAGTATGGAATTAAAATAAAAGCAGTCGTAATCGATGATTAAGACTAAAGACGTATCTCTGTTGTAATGTTTAAAGTATGGAATTAAAATAAATGCAGTCGGAATTGATGATTAAGACTAAAGACGTATCTCTGTTGTAATGTTTAAAGTATGGAATTAAAATAAATGCAGTCGGAATTGATGATTAAGACTAAAGACGTATCTCCGTTGTAATGTTTAAAGTATGGAATTAAAATAAAAGCAGTCGGAATTGATGATTAAGACTAAAGACGTATCTCCGTTTTAATGTTTAAAGTATGGAATTAAAATAAATGCAGTCGGAATTGATGATTAAGACTAAAGACGTATCTCTGTTGTAATGTTTAAAGTATGGAATTAAAATAAAAGCAGTCGGAATTGATGATTAAGACTAAAGACGTATCTCTGTTCTAATGTTTAAAGTATGGAATTAAAATACATGCAGTCGGAATTGATGATTAAGACTAAAGACGAATCTCTGTTGTAATGTTTAAAGTATGGAATTAAAATAAATGCAGTCGGAATTGATGATTAAGACTAAAGACGTATCTCTGTTGTAATGTTTAAAGTATGGAATTAAAATAAATGCAGTCGGAATTGATGATTAAGACTAAAGACGTATCTCTGTTGTAATGTTTAAAGTATGGAATTAAAATAAAAGCAGTCGGCATTGATGATTAAGACTAAAGACGAATCTCTGTTGTAATGTTTAAAGTATGGAATTAAAATGAATGCAGTCGGAATTGATAATTAAGACTAAAGACGTATCTCTGTTGTAATGTTTAAAGTATGGAATTAAAATAAATGCAGTCGGAATTGATGATTAAGACTAAAGACGTATCTCCGTTGTAATGTTTAAAGTATGGAATTAAAATAAATGCAGTCGGAATTGATGATTAAGACTAAAGACGTATCTCCGTTGTAATGTTTAAAGTATGGAATTAAAATAAAAGCAGTCGTAATCGATGATTAAGACTAAAGACGTATCTCTGTTGTAATGTTTAAAGTATGGAATTAAAATAAATGCAGTCGGAATTGATGATTAAGACTAAAGACGTATCTCTGTTGTAATGTTTAAAGTATGGAATTAAAATAAATGCAGTCGGAATTGATGATTAAGACTAAAGACGTATCTCCGTTGTAATGTTTAAAGTATGGAATTAAAATAAAAGCAGTCGGAATTGATGATTAAGACTAAAGACGTATCTCCGTTTTAATGTTTAAAGTATGGAATTAAAATAAATGCAGTCGGAATTGATGATTAAGACTAAAGACGTATCTCCGTTTTAATGTTTAAAGTATGGAAATAAAATAAATGCAGTCGGAATTGATGATTAAGCCTAAAGACGTATCTCTGATGTAATGTTTAAAGTATGGAATTAAAATAAATGCAGTCGGAATTGATGATTAAGACTAAAGACGTATCTCCGTTGTAATGTTTAAAGTATGGAATTAAAATAAATGCAGTCGGAATTGATGATTAGGACTAAAGACGTATCTCTGTTGTAATGTTTAAAGTATGGAATTAAAATAAAAGCAGTCGGAATTGATGATTAAGACTAAAGACGTATCTCTGTTGTAATGTTTAAAGTATGGAATTAAAATAAATGCAGTCGGAATTGATGATTAAGACTAAAGACGTATCTCCGTTGTAATGTTTAAAGTATGGAATTAAAATAAAAGCAGTCGGAATTGATGATTAAGACTAAAGACGTATCTCTGTTGTAATGTTTAAAGTATGGAATTAAAATAAATGCAGTCGGAATTGATGAATGATTAAGACTAAAGACGTATCTCTGTTGTAATGTTTAAAGTATGGAATTAAAATGAAAGCAGTCGGAATTGATGATTAAGACTAAAGACGTATCTCCGTTGTAATGTTTAAAGTATGGAATTAAAATAAATGCAGTCGGAATTGATGATTAAGACTAAAGACGTATCTCTGTTGTAATGTTTAAAGTATGGAATTAAAATAAATGCAGTCGGAATTGATGATTAAGTCTAAAGACGTATCTCTGTTGTAATGTTTAAAGTATGGAATTAAAATACATGCAGTCGGAAGTGATGATTAAGACTAAAGACGTATCTCTGTTGTAATGTTTAAAGTATGGAATTGAAATAAATGCAGTCGGAATTGATGATTAAGACTAAAGACGTATCTCTGTTGTAATGTTTAAAGTATGGAATTAAAATAATGCAGTCGGAATTGATGATTAAGACTAAAGACGTATCTCTGTTGTAATGTTTAAAGTATGGAATTGAAATAAATGCAGTCGGAATTGATGATTAAGACTAAAGACGTATCTCTGTTGTAATGTTTAAAGTATGGAATTAAAATAAATGCAGTCGGAATTGATGATTAAGACTAAAGACGTATCTCTGTTGTAATGTTTAAAGTATGGAATTAAAATAAAAGCAGTCGGAATTGATGATTAAGACTAAAGACTATCTGCGTTGTAATGTTTAAAGTATGGAATTAAAATAAATGCAGTCGGAATTGATGATTAAGACTTAAGACGTATCTCTGTTGTAATGTTTAAAGTATGGAATTAAAATACATGCAGTCGGAATTGATGATTAAGGCTAAAGACGTATCTCTGTTGTAATGTTTAAAGTATGGAATTAAAATCAATGCAGTCGGAATTGATGATTAAGACTAAAGACGTATCTCTGTTGTAATGTTTAAAGTATGGAATTAAAATAAAAGCAGCCGGAATTAATTGATGATTAAGACTAAAGACGTATCTCTGTTGTAATGTTTAAAGTATGGAATTAAAATAAATGCAGTCGGAATTGATGATTAAGACTAAAGACGTATCTCTGTTGTAATGTTTAAAGTATGGAATTAAAATAAATGCAGTCGGAATTGATAATTAAGACTAAAGACGTATCTCTGTTGTAATGTTTAAAGTATGGAATTAAAATAAATTCAGTCGGAATTGATGATTAAGACTAAAGACGTATCTCTGTTGTAATGTTTAAAGTATGGAATTAAAATAAAAGCAGTCGGAATTGATGATTAAGACTAAAGACGTATCTCCGTTGTAATGTTTAAAGTATGGAATTAAAATAAAAGCAGCCGGAATTAATTGATGATTAAGACTAAAGACGTATCTCTGTTGTAATGTTTAAAGTATGGAATTAAAATAAATGCAGTCGGAATTGATGATTAAGACTAAAGACGTATCTCTGTTGTAATGTTTAAAGTATGGAATTAAAATAAATGCAGTCGGAATTGATGATTAAGACTAAAGATGTATCTCTGTTGTAATGTTTAAAGTATGGAATTAAAATAAATGCAGCCGGAATTGATGATTAAGACTAAAGACGTATCTCTGTTGTAATGTTTAAAGTATGGAATTAAAATAAATGCAGTCGGAATTGATGATTAAGTCTAAAGACGTATCTCTGTTGTAATGTTTAAAGTATGGAATTAAAATAAATGCAGTCGGAATTGATGATTAAGTCTAAAGACGTATCTCTGTTGTAATGTTTTCCTTTTATCTCCATCAACCCTTCGTTCTTTAAACATGTTTGCAACAAGAAAATCACTGATTGACGTCATTAATTTGTATACCTAGGCACGTCTTCCAAATATCGTGTTGTAACCCATTATGCAACATGTAATCTCTTACCAAAGTGAAAGAAGCAAAATAAGACATTAGACATTTAATAAATTCCGAATATTAGGATGTTTTTTTTTTACGACAGGAATCAACGAATATGTTATAAGTTGAGATTAGAAAGCTACATGTATGTAGCTGTACATGTAAAACAACTAAATCTGTTATCGTTGTTGCTGTGCTTCTTAAACAGCTAACTCTGTTATAGCCCTTGCTGTACATGTAAAACAGCCAAATCCGTTATCATCCTTGCTGTACATGTAAAACAGCCAAATCCGTTATCATCCTTGCTGTACATGTAAAACAGCCAAATCCGTTATCATCCTTGCTGTACATGTAAAACAGCTAACTCTGTTATCGTTGTTGCTGTGCTTCTTGAACAGCTAACTCTGTTATCGCCCTTGCTGTACATGTAAAACAGCTAACTCTGTTATCGTTGTTGCTGTGCTTCTTGAACAGCTAACTCTGTTATCGCCCTTGCTGTACATGTAAAACAGCTAACTCTGTTATCGTTGTTGCTGTGCTTCTTGAACAGCTAACTCTGTTATCGCCCTTGCTGTACATGTAAAACAGCTAACTCTGTTATCGTTGTTGCTGTGCTTCTTGAACAGCTAACTCTGTTATCGCCCTTGCTGTACATGTAAAACAGCTAACTCTGTTATCGTTGTTGCTGTGCTTCTTGAACAGCTAACTCTGTTTTACAAGTAGCCCTTGCTGTACATGTAAAACAGCTAACTCTGTTATCGTTGTTGCTGTGCTTCTTGAACAGCTAACTCTGTTTTACATGTAGCCCTTGCTGTACATGTAAAACAGCTAACTCTGTTATCGTTGTTGCTGTACGCCGATTCCCGTGTATCCCTGTATTACAGTGGTATTACAAATATGCAAATTATCTTCAGTACAATGATTAATTATTTGTCAAGGTAACGGGGAGTAGTCATTTATAACAAGTGTAATATAACTTAACTGACTGTATACTTACGTTAGTGCACTGAAGTTCAATTCTGTTTAAATAAGCTAATATGATAAAGTATGTTAAGTTTTTGTTATCGTGTGTACCTGGTTTTCGATACGAATTAATATATTGTGTTTACATGTATACATTTATGTTTGTTTGATTAAACTAGAATTACTTACCATTTTTAATTGAATCATCCATTTCTAAAGAACGTCAAAAACTGTTTTCTTTTTTTTTGTGATTCGTAAATTAATTGTTTATACATGTAACATACATACATGTACTGGATGTTGGAAAAATTTCTCGGAACTCAACCCACAGAGTTGCCCAGCGTGTCCCAGGATGTGGACAGGATTATTGCCACATTGACAGATCGTCAGGTTAAAATATGGATACTTGTAACTTTCAAAAAGTAGTTGCTACAAGTGGGGGGGGGGGCTAGATTCTCTTACACACTCCTTTGCTCTCCATTCTTTGATAGTTTCCATTGATTCATGCCATTTCGATATATTTGATTATATACTGCTCGCTGAATCAAAATCAATTAATCAATCAATCAATCAATTAGACGATGATACATATATACTTAAACGGTATCTGTAAGTAAGTTCGACCTACTTCCCTTTAAACACGTGTATAGATTAAACAACCATTATATAGATAGAAAAACTTATTCACATTTACCTTAATATTAATAACAAACATTGTTAAGTGATTGAAACTATATAAGTAAATATATACTAAACATCCCCCCCCCCGCAGAGAAAAACTTTGTTGTTACCGTGTGCAAAATGTGACGTATGTGCTGAAATAAATGACTAATATATAGAAAACATGTTCAACGGTGTTGTTTAGAAAGAAAAATGTCGATAAATAAATAATCCCAGGGCAGGGCTTAAGCGGAAATCTGTGTTATATGTCGATAACGCTCTACAAATGAGTTCGAACCTATCAACAAATAACAACATAACGAACATGTTTTTTTACAAATATTTATGTCGACATTAAATAGTATAAAACGGAACCATCTACTTGGTAGGTCAATATATTGATGTCATACTTTTATTACAAATTATAAGGTATGAATTTAGACAAACATTATCAAATGTGCTACCTACATTTCAAATAAAGACGCAGAGCAAAAATTTAAAGGTTAATTAGCGTACAAATGAGAGTTAAATGTCAAAAACTAATACATCATATTTAACTGTTACACGGATATTTATTATTCAGAACTTTCTATCAGGTTGTTAGTGTAGTTGTGTTGTTGGTTCAAGATACGGAAGCCCGTTAGTGCCATGTTGTGTTTTATTTTTAAGTCGTTATAACAACTTACTTATCTATTTTTATCATTCGTTTTTATTCATGATAATAAATGAATAATAATTTAATTTGCTTTGTAAGCTGAAATCTGATTGGTCAATTCAAATCGGGCAAACCATATTATAAGAAATAACTTGCCTGACCTTTGACCTATTCTAACGCCGTTAAAATTCAAATAGTTCCACGACGTCATCGACGCTTTTACCGCAAAAATTTATAAGATTTATAGTTAAAATTAAATTATAAGGAATATTTCAAATTTCTGAACAGATTATAAGATATAATAGGGTTTGGGTCTGTTTACACCATTCATAAACCGCTTCGCGGTTTATTAGGCGTAAACAGACCCAAACCATATTATATCGTATAATCTGTGCAGAAATTTGAAGTATTCCTTAAATAATTTAATTTATTTAGTTCCACGACGTCATCGACGCTTTTACCGCAAAAATTGATAAGATTTATAGTTAAAATTAAATTATAAGGAATACTTCAAATTTCTGAACAGATTATACGATATAATATGGTTTGGGACTGTTTACGCCTAATAAACCGCATATTGTCTTTATTTTTATGTCAACGCCCCAGATGCGAAGACCACCTTCGCCTTTGGATTTCAGTTTTGCAAAAGGTACGAACGTCAACTTAATTTTGTCACCCTTTTGGATTTTCTACGAGACCCATTGTCTAGTAACTATCTACTTACATGGGAAACATGAAAAGCTTAGCCTATTTCAGCGAAGGTCGGGTACTCTGGCTTACACTCCCAATAAAAACTGGACTCTATCATACAGCTGAAAATTGTTGAACAAACAAACAAACACTCAAAAACATATTTAAAAAGTTGTAACCCGGGCGCGAAGCTATCACTTAAGAGGCATTGATGTGATCTTGGGGGGAGGGTCAATTTTAGAAGTTAAATATCCGGGACACAGACTAGTCACTCAAAAGGCAATGATGACCTTGGGGGTCAAATTTCAAATTAAATGTCAACACCCATGACATGCGACACATCGATTAGTTAAAATCTACGCATATGCCAAATATCAAAAAGCATACCGAAAAGGATAAAAAGTAATATCCCGAACAAGATTTGTAATGGCTGCACGGACGGACACACAACAATATGTCGACCATCTCTTTTACCAATTGTGATATACCTAATTAAAGAGACGACTGCACTGCTTTGCTACATTTACTAAACTAATCTGAAATAACATGTCTTACAATTTTATGTATAAGATAACATCAGTCGAGGTTCTGTTCTGGTTCAATTACACTTTTAGTGGGATTGTTGACATTACACCAACAACCCAATATAAACCTCCTAAAAAATGAAAAGTTGTATGTAACATAAGATAAAGCTATCTTGCATATCCTAAACGTGTATTTACATGCGATTTGCAGTGTCAAATACAATATCAGCCTTAAAAGAGAAAAAAAGAAAAAAGAAGCTAAAGTAAATTACCAGACAAAAACAATATGTCTCCCATTTATCTTCGTTTGGCATACGTAATAAAATAAGAGTTGCATACAAAAAGAAAGTATAGTTTGAAATCTTTTCTGCAAATGTTATTGTGTGTCGCAATTTGTTCATTGTATATATTATGCACAGTATTCAAAATTAATATTCCTCCTCTCCATGTTTCATATTGACAGGAAAATAAAAAAATAACATATATATTACGTTACGAACTCTTAAAGTGCATACGTATTCAATAGGTTAGCAGAATTAAATAGCTTATACAAAGTCATATTTCTTGTTTTAGTCGTGTCATTGAACTGATTTATATCGTATAGTACTTTCTCTGACTGTTCAATTAAAATCAAATTAGTATTGTTAATGCATTATGTTAAAGATACATTTTTGGCACCAAACGAAAGCTAAAGGAATATTCTTTATATTTAAGCGGCCGATTTGAAATAAAATTATATCATAAAATGTATTTTTAGCATTTAAATAACTGTTTCTGAATTTTTTCGTTTATTTTATCAGCTTAGTTCGACAAAAATAAAAGCAAGAAATTAAAGAACTAAATATATATATATATTGCTAAATCTATACTAAATTGTGTTTTAATATATCTTATTCGCTACAGTTAATTGCAACATAATAAAATTGGAAAAACCTACCTACGTTTCCATCGCTTCTAACTTGTTTATATCTTTTGTCATCGTGTCATACTACTTCTCACCAAAATGATACAAGTCGGTTGATCGGTGTGAGATAAGTAGATTGAAATAAGAACCAACACGGTCGAAATAAAAGGCGTTTAAATCATTTTTGACACTTCATTGGTTGCCTAATTACATTGATTAGCGAACAGTAACTTTCATTCAAAACACCCGAGCGCCCGAGGGAGTATTATTTGATATGGAAATATTTGAACTGGTACCAATAATCAAGACATGAGCAGTAGACATTATTTTTGGTGAGACCAAACTGACTTTTGTGATTCTATAAAACGAAACGTTCTGCCAATATTTATTTCCCAAGCCAATACAATAACCCAGTATCCGAGTATCTGAGAGAGCTGCTATGTCGAGTTTAAGTTCCTTTGGAATTAGTTGTGGAGTCCAACACACTCTGCACTCTTAAGTCATGCTCAAACTCACAACCTGAGCTCTCACTCTGTCTGAAGTTATGCTCGAACTCACAACCTCAGCGCTCACTCTGCCTGAAGCCATATACTCGTACTCAGAACCTAAGCTCTCGATCTGACTGAAGTCAGACTCAACCTCACAACCTTACCGCTCACTCTGCCTTAAGTCATGTTCGAACTCACAACCTTAGCGCTAACTTTGCCCGAAGTCATGCTCAAACTCACAATCTAAGCTCCAACTCTGCCTGAAGTCATGCTCAAACTCACAGCCTCAGCGCTCACTCTGCCTGCCGTCAGGATCAAACTCACAACATCAGCGCTCACTCTGCCTAAAGTCAGGCTCAAACTCACAACCTCAGCGCCCACTTTGCCTAAAGTTAGGCTCGAACTCACAACCTCAGCGCTCACTCTGCCTGAATTCATGCTCGAACTAACAACCTCAGTGCTCACTGTGCATGAAGTCAGACCCGACCTCATAACCTTACCGCTCACTCTGGCTAAAGTCATGCTCGAACTCACAACCTTAGCCCTCACGCTGCTTGAAGTCATGCTCGAACTCATAATCTCAGTGCGTACTCTGCTTTAAGTCAGACTCAAACCCCCATCCTCAGCACAAACTCTGCCTGAAGTTAGACTCGAAATCACAACCTCAGCGCTCATTCTGCCTGAAGTCAGACTCGAACTCATAACCTCAGTGCTCACTCTTCCCGAGTCAGGCTCGAACTCACATTTCAGCGCTCTCTCTGCCTGAACTCATGCTCGAACTCAAGACTTCAAAGCTCACTCTGCCTGAAGTCATGCTCAAACTAATAACCTCATTGCGCATTCTGCATGAAGTCGGGATCGAACTCACAACCTCAGCGCGGAGTAATTGTTATTATGCTTGAATGAATGTTCGATTGAGTGAAACCAAAAACATTGATCATTACTATGTACATTGTACCTCTTAATTTAACTTATTGATGTGGATACACATTGAAGCTCGCTATTTAATGTGTTGAGGGGGATACACGTCTATTGACTGCAGACATTTATGGTTAGTCTATTGCATACCAGACATAGAACGTGTAACACAAAATATTATTCCTGTTAACAATTAACCGAAAGCTGGTCGAGACAAGGCAAAAACTAGTGTCAATGTGAAGTACAAACCAATAAGCATGCTAACGTAGGTGGTCAGCCACAAAACCTGATGGTAAATTATTGGTTCCCATAAAATACGGTGCTGTATACAGTAAGTTTTATTATTTTCATTGTAATACTAGTAAACATTATTATATACCACATGAACATTATTAAAGCCCGTTGAGCACCTTACAATATTATTGTAAACCTGTACTTTCCATTAATAGCTTTGCATTAAATATTGCCGCTAATTTTTCTTCTCGGTAGCCTTTCTTGTTCTCGGAATTTTTTATTCAGTATTAAACGTAAACACAATTGTTATAATGAATAATTGTACAGTATACCGTCAATCCAATGTGGCATACTCAATTCTGTTTTAATTAAATAATTACACATCATTTATCAAGCAGTAAAAATATAATAATTCTGGGAAGATAAGATTTATAAACACGGATCCGGTCAAGCAAAACAAAAGTCCAGTAATATGATCAGTCTGGAAAAAATTTCGGCTTATATCGAAATTAGGCAGAATACAATTAACAACACTTTCAAAGGCATGCTAAAATGTAGACTTTTGCTGTTCCTGTGTTGCAAGCCAACAAATTTAGTTAAAATCAATATGATATTGCGTTATGCCAACCCAATGGAAAACCTGATATGTCATTCCTTTGTTGCAGGAGTGAAGAGATGGTCTATATAAAAGCTGATAAAAAAGATCGTCGTGGACATTTTATTAATGGATTTTGCATGACGATTATATTTATTTACGTAAATCGTAGTTCATGCTATACTTTACAAGTACTTTACAAAAGTAGCATGTTATACTGAAATTTGACCTTGAAAGATGGCTCACTAAAGGGCTGAAGACTTCATACGCCGTTTATGTGTAACAATTTCAGGCTGCAGATCATTTATAGAAGAGGGGCTCGGTGGCCGCATGTTCGCAGTTCGTCTGCTATTGATCACGTGGTCTGTGAACACTGCGATTGCGGGTCGAGTCACACCACGGGTAGGGTCAGATTGACTCCAATCTTAATTGACAAGGATTGACAGTTTCCCTACAAGGGTTTTCTCCTGAACTCTGGCCTCCTCCCCTTATAAAAACTGGACGCCATGATGTAGCTGAAAAATTGCTGACAGTGGCGTTAAAACAACAGTCAAAATATTTAGAAGATAGTGAATTTGAACATTTGCCGGGATCAGTTGGTGATACGTTGGTGTCAAATTGGATTAACTGGCGATGCAAATCTTCATAGACATTACGTTTATCTTCATTCTAATGCAACGGCAGTAGAAATTTGACTTAACTGACTTAAATGTCGCAGATATCCCAACTCAACCAATCAGAATGCGGTAAAAGTGATACACAATAGAAGATCAACCAATCAGACGAGTGGATCGTTATCACTTTTTCATATCACGTCGTCTAGGGTTTTATATCGCAAGATTGTTCATGAATTTGATCAAACAAACTAATCACTAGAGAAAATATAATGTATTGACATATACAACTCGTCTCACTCACACAAATCACGTTGCTTTTCCATTTTGTTTGTGTTAAAGGGTTTACGTAAACAACAGTTTTTCGGCTTTATGATTGCGTCCATTTTTATAAAGAAAGAAAAGCGGATTACCTAATACTTTCAGCAGGAACATTTCTTGAATATTTAGGCTGGAATCAAACATGAACTTGCCTAAAGTCGTAACCTTACTCTTGACCCAGCGATGCATGAATGAATGAATGAATGAATGAATGAATGAATGAATGACTCACTGCAATTATACATACATATTACGTCTACTGCATGATATCTGTGTACAGATAAGAATAGTTGCTTCAACTTATACCCTTTAATTTATTGTTAGAGCGTATACAAGATCGTGCTCTGCTACATTATTAGAGATAGCTGTCATATACGGATAAGGAAGGGAGCGGTCATTATGCTTTCCAATTCTTGATTCTTAAATACTTTGGAATTTTGTGCAAACCGAGCATAGTATTCGCAATATTTTAAAATCTTTATCAATTGAATCTGTCTAATTTTAACACTTTTCTGTTCCGAAAGAAAGTTATGCCCGGAAGGAATTCGGTGTTCTCAAAGTTGTGATTATACATTTAGTCACTCCCCTTGGAGTGCATTTTTTGCTTGCGCTTTTATTATTCCATATTTTAAGTTTTTATTAAGAAAAAATAGTAGAAAAAATTTAGTTAAGATAACTCATCCATGTTTCATACTATTGACAATTTCGAAATACAAATATCTCGCACACGAGATTCACCGAGAACAGGCGTCGGTGTAAGATATATTTCTGTGATCTATTTGTATGTTAAATGTGCCTTGTTTATTCGTTAATTGCTTATTTATTACCCGACACTTAACTTTGATGAAAGATAAAAATGAAAGACCAATAAAAGACCGACACAATAAGCCACGAAAATGTAAATTTAAATTATGATTATTACACAAAAATTAGATTTTAAAAACAGGTATGTTTAAAAAAAATCTCTAAACCGTTTAAATCAGTGGTAAAATGCAATAGCAACTAGAAGAAAAACATATTTCTTTATAATCAAATAAAGTCAACAAAGATTTTGATATATTTTAAGATTTAAAAATGTTGATGTAAAACTGTTTTAAATATGCTAGTTATATTTTGATACTGGTAGAATAAAACATACCTTGGATCGTATATTAAGTCCTGAACACTAACACATATTAAAAAAGGTAAATGAAATTTTGAAAAATGTAATAATAATACAACACCATAAATATTTTAGTTATTTTAAAAAATGAAATCAACAGTTTATTTATTAAAAAACTTATCAACATTTATTATTTCATATTGAATGTTTTGTTTTGTAAAATACGGCTGTTGTTGTTTATTCTAAATTCTGAAAATATTACTAACACATGTAACACGAATGTTGGTTTTACGGTTTCGTAAATGCAAATCTTTTAAAACAATTTTAAGTACTGTAAAAATAATTCAATTGAAATTGCAATGTGTCGGTTTGTTTTCTTTGATCTTCCTACGAAGGTCCACGGAAAGATACTATAACTGTCGATATTACCCCTCCCTCAAAGGACCACATGCCTCTGTTGTTTACTCGTTACAAATCGTCCTTGACTTTTACATCAAAGTCGGGCATTTTAGTTTTTAAAAGGACCTTGCGTTATTTACAAAAGGTCATCTGCTTTCGTGACGTACAGTGGTATTCGTTTATGCAGAGTTTAAGTACATTAAGTCAGTGAGTCATCCACCACACCTAATCCTTCCCAAGGGACGAACTATTTAGAAAGATGGGGCAGACGGGTTCATCATATGTGTCATCGTAAATCTAGTAGGACACTTCACTTTTACTAGAGAAAATCACAATCCTTGTCAGTTGTGGTTGGAGTCGAGCACACCTAGTCAGAAGACTCGAACTCTCACCTTCAGTGTTGACACGCGGGTAATATGTGGCAGAAGACAAACGTTCTTAAACAGAGGCCCCTTGCATTGGTGTAATATAAAACATAAACCTATTCAGAATACAAAACCTGGTACATTGTACGTTGGATTTCGAAGTTTTAAATATACTGAAGACCAAATCTGTCATATGTTAGATTTTCCGATTGACAACATATTCGTCATGTTTGGAGGACATGTTTTTCAACAGACTGTTGGTATTCCCATGGTTACTAATTGTGCTTCTCTCCTCAACGACCCGTTAATGTACTCTTATGAGGGGGAGTTTCTAGAAGGCCTGCTGATGACGAAAGAAAAGACAATGGCCCAGACCTTTAATTTAACATTCAGCTATTGATGATGTTTTGTCCCTCAACAATGCTAAATTTGGTGACTATTTACATTTAATTTACCCTAGCGAATATGAAACTAAATTCACCACCAATACACTAAGGTTATAGCCTCTTACATAGACCTACTTCTAGAAATAGACTCCAGCGTATGGTGTGTACATTTAACACGTATACGTTATTCTAGATATTGCTATCGGTAATCGGATTTTCTAGACCGATCCCTGCTGTTGACTGCTAAACTACTCAAACAAGGGTTTGTTGCTCCTAAGTTGATGTTATCTCTCCAGAAGTTCTATGGTCGTCACCAGTGTCTCAAATACGATCTGACATTTTTGCTGAGTCATAGGTAGTGATTCCTATTCCTGGGTGAGTAACTCGATGGGTGTCTAATTAGAGGCAGGCACTGCTTACTCGTCCGGAGCACCTAAGTGAAACATGGTTTTTATTGGGTTCGGGTTACTCTTTTTCTTTTTTTGTGTGTGTTTTTAGCTTTTGTGTAGCGTTTGTCTATATTCCGAATTTTTTTGCTTTTTTTTAACCAACATATTAGAGTAAACTGTGTGGACAGGGCAAATGTGGGATGAAGTTTAAGTTCTAAAACGGGGCCACATTCATATATTTACTGAGGCAGTGTGTAACACATGCTTTAAGGTTCTATTTTTTTATCCAGTCTAACTATATTATAAACCATACAAAATACAACAATATACACTTATGGCCTAATTTTAAAAAGGAAAAGGTAATGTCCATAATTATTCAATCAAGACAGGGCTAATTTTCTAAGGTCGAGATATAATCATTTGGATACTACCTGTCGATTAGAAGCCATAACTGTACTGAACTAAACACAAACAAGAACACTGGAACATTTTTTATGATAACGGAGTAAAATTTTAATTTGGAGCGTCGAACAAATAACTAGTTATTTTTGTTTCAAATTTGGCGCACGTTGGCATGTCGAACAAACAACTGGTTATTTTATCTCCGTGCGAATTTCCAGAGATTTTTTTACCCAGGAGCAGTTTTGAGAGAGATAGAGACGCTATTGCTCATCAAATCTAATTAATTTTATTACTGGTTTAGTAAAGTATAATAATAAATCTTGTGTAATTACATCACAGTACAACACAGTAAATATTGGTTATATGTATTGAACATAAAATAAAATTGCAAAATTAACCAAACAGATGTATCTGAGAACTAATGCTTTCTAGTGATACCTTCACCAAAAATATTCGGTAAACAGGAAGTAGATGACCAAGTAGAATGAAATCGCTATACACCATAGCAATATGCAAAATATAAGGCTTCTGGATGCTTATGTTGCTTAGATAACTGGGACGAACATTTTTGTTAAAGACGAATGGATGAACAAACAGACGGACAAGGGTAAAACAGTATACCCCGTCTTCTTCGAAATACTGAACGGTCTAAAATAAAAGCACTGTTTAAACACAATGGACCCATAACCTAAAAGACCAAGGTCACGTTAAATATCACTTGAAAACCTCACATTCTATATACAAACTGCCATTCTACATACAAACGGCAGATCCATAAAATCGTAAGTTTAAAGATTCATAAACAAACGCATAACATATAAATTGGACCAAAGAAATATTTATCGCAATCGGACATGCACTGCATAACAATTAACACACCAGAAATAATACAAAATTATGTTCATCCTATGCAATCGATCTTCTATCACAGGCTAGTAAGCTCTAAAGTAAACTTATTTTTCTATTATACTGTATAAGAAAAGTCTCAATAAAGTCATAAAGATTACTTGAAATCTCACTAATAATATTCTCTGATGTTTCAGCTATTATCATTTATCTATTATACTGTATAAGAAAAGTCTCAATAAAGTCATAAAGATTACTTGAAATCTCACAAATAATATTCTGTGATGTTTCAGCTATTATCATTTATCTATTATACTGTATAAGAAAAGTCTCAATAAAGTCATATAGATTACTTGAAATCTCACTAATAATATTCTTTGATGTTTCAGCTATTAGATAAAGATTACTTGAAATCTCACTAATAATATTCTCTGATGTTTCAGCTATTAGATAAAGATTACTTGAAATCTCACTAATAATATTCTCTGATGTTTCAGCTATTAGATAAAGATTACTTGAAATCTCACAAATAATATTCTCTGATGTTTCAGCTATTAGATAAAGATTACTTGAAATCTCACTAATAATATTCCCTGATGTTTCAGCTATTAGATAAAGATTACTTGAAATCTCACTAATAATATTCTCTGATGTTTCAGCTATTAGATAAAGATTACTTGAAATCTCACTAATAATATTCTCTGATGTTTCAGCTATTAGATAAAGATTACTTGAAATCTCACTAATAATATTCCCTGATGTTTCAGCTATTAGATAAAGATTACTTGAAATCTCACTAATAATATTCTCTCATGTTTCAGCTATTAGATAAAGATTACTTGAAATCTCACTAATAATATTCTCTGATGTTTCAGCTATTAGATAAAGATTACTTGAAATCTCACTAATAATATTCTCTGATGTTTCAGCTATTAGATAAAGATTACTTGAAATCTCACTAATAATATTCTCTGATGTTTCAGCTATTAGATAAAGATTACTTGAAATCTCACTAATAATATTCTCTCATTTTTCAGCTATTAGATAAAGATTACTTGAAATCTCACTAATAATATTCTCTCATGTTTCAGCTATTAGATAAAGATTACTTGAAATCTCACTAATAATATTCTCTGATGTTTCAGCTATTAGATAAAGATTACTTGAAATCTCACTAATAATATTCTCTCATGTTTCAGCTATTAGATAAAGATTACTTGAAATCTCACTAATAATATTCTCTGATGTTTCAGCTATTAGATAAAGATTACTTGAAATCTCACAAATAATATTCTCTGATGTTTCAGCTATTAGATAAAGATTACTTGAAATCTCACTAATAATATTCTCTGATGTTTCAGCTATTAGATAAAGATTACTTGAAATCTCACTAATAATATTCTCTGATGTTTCAGCTATTAGATAAAGATTACTTGAAATCTCACTAATAATATTCTCTGATGTTTCAGCTATTAGATAAAGATTACTTGAAATCTCACTAATAATATTCTCTCATGTTTCAGCTATTAGATAAAGATTACTTGAAATCTCACTAATAATATTCTCTGATGTTTCAGCTATTAGATAAAGATTACTTGAAATCTCACTAATAATATTCTCTGATGTTTCAGCTATTAGATAAAGATTACTTGAAATCTCACTAATAATATTCTCTGATGTTTCAGCTATTAGATAAAGATTACTTGAAATCTCACTAATAATATTCTCTGATGTTTCAGCTATTAGATAAAGATTACTTGAAATCTCACTAATAATATTCTCTGATGTTTCAGCTATTAGATAAAGAATACTTGAAATCTCACTAATAATATTCTCTGATGTTTCAGCTATTAGATAAAGATTACTTGAAATCTCACTAATAATCTCACGAGCGATAGCGAGGGATAAAATAACGACATAAATGGTCATCCCGTGGTAAAACAATGATAAATCACAGCCTCCGTGAATTATTTCTATTCTAATAAGACCATTAGAGTACATTTATAATATTTTCTTACCTATAGAAAACATCATTTCCGCCATAAACTGGCTGTTCCGTCAATGTAACACACAATATATTGCAACGGGTAATTATAGCACGTGTCGCTATTTATAAGATGTATAAGTCATATGCAATAGCTTTCCGGTAGGAGTTACAGTTTTGTAATTGGAACAGCCATTTAAAACACGCCCTTATCAGCGCGTATTGCTCATAGATAAATCTTTTTTTTTACCACAGTTGTGGTCTCAAAGCCTTTAAAGCACGTCATATTAGAATTTAAGATTTAAAAATGTTGATGTAAAACTGTTTTAAATATGCCAGTTATATTTTGATACCGGTAGAATAAAACATACCTTGGATCGTATATTAAGTCCTGAACACTAACGCATATTAAAACAAGGTAAATGAAATTTTGAAAAATGTAATAATAAAAATAATACAACAAAATAAATAATTTAGCCAATTTAAAAAATGAAATCAACAGTTAAATATAGTTTCAAAAAAAAAATATCAAAAGTTCATTATTTTAAATCGAATGTTTTGTTTTTGTAAAATACAGCTCTTCTAACTTTTTTTTCCTGTTGTTTATTTTAAATTATGAAAACATTACGAACATGAATGTTGGTTTCCCGATTTTGTAATTGCAAATCTTTTGAAACAATTTTAACCAGTGTTAACATAATTCAATGGAAATTGTAATATGTCGGTATTTTTTCTTTGATCTTCCTACGAAGCTCCACGGCAAGATACGATAACTCTCGATCTTACCCCGCACCCGCCCCAAAGAACCACATGCCTCTGTTGTTTACTCGTTACGAATCGTCATTGACTTTTGCCACAGGAATTTTACATCGCAAGTCGGGCATTTTAGTTTTTAAAGTGACCTTGCGTTATTTACGAAAGTTCATCTGCTTTCGTGACGTTCAGTGGTATTCGTTTATATTTAAGTACATTACGTCAGTGAGTCATCCCAATTCCACCATACCTAACCCCTCCCAAGGGACGAACTATTTAGAAATATGGGGGCAGACGGGTTCATCATATGTGTTATCGTAAATCTAGTAGGACACTTCACTTTTACCAGAGAAAATCACAATCCTTGTCAGTTGTGGTTGGAGTCGAGCACACCTAGTCAGAAGTAAGACTCGAACTCTCACCTTCAGTGTTGACACGCGGGTAATATGTGGCAGATGACAAACTTTCTTAACCACAGAGGCCCCTTGCATTGGTGTAATATAAAACATATACCTATTCAGAATACAAAACCTGGTACATTGTACGTTTGATTTCAAAGTTTTAAATATACTAAGGACCAAGTCTGTCATATATTAGATTTTCCAATTGACAACATATTCGTTTGGAGGACATGTTTTTCAACAGACTGTTGGTATTCCCATGGTTACTAATTGTGCTGCTCTCCTCAACGACCCGCTTATGTACTCTTATGAGGCGGAGTTTCTAGAAGACCTGCTGATGAAGACAGAAAAGACAATGGCCCAGACCTTTAATTTAACATTCCGCTAGATTGAGATGTTTTGTCCCTCAACAATGCTAAATTTGGTGACTATTTACATTTAATTTACCCTAGCGAACATGAAACTAAAGACACCACCAATACACCGAGGTTATAGCCTCTTACATAGACCTACTTCTAGAAATAAACTCCAGCGTATGGTGTGTACATTTAGCACGAATACGTTATTCTAGATATTGCCATCGGTTAACCAATTTTCTAGACCGATCCCTGCTGTTGACTGCTAAACTACTCAAACAAGGTTTTGTTGCTCCTAGGTTGATGTTATCTCTCCAGAAGTTCTATGGTCGTCACCAGTGTCTCAAATACGATCTGACATTTTTGCTGATTCATAGGTAGTGATTCCTATTCCTGGATGAGTAACTCGACAGGTGTCTAATTAGAGGCAGGCACTGCTTACTCGTCCGGAGCACCTAAGTGAAACATGGTTTTTATTGGGTTCGGGTTACTCTTTTTCTTTTTGTGTGTGTGTTTTTGGTTTTTGTGTAGCGTTTGTCTATATTCCGAATTTTTTTTGCTATTTTTTTTAACCAACATATTAGAGTAAACTGTGTGGACAGGGCAAATGTGAGATGAAGTTTAAGTTCTAAAACGGGACCACATCCATATATTTACTGGGGCAGTGTGTAACACATGCCAAGGTTCTATTTTTTTATTCAGTCTAACTATATTATAAACCATACAAAATACAACAATATACACTTATGGCCTAATTTTAAAAAGGAAAAGGTAATGTCCATAATTATTCAATCAAGACAGGGCTAATTTTCTAAGGTCGAGATATAATCATTTGGATACTACCTGTCGATTAGAAGCCATAACTGTACTGAACTAAACACAAACAAGAACACTGGAACATTTTTTATGATAACGGAGTAAAATTTTAATTTGGAGCGTCGAACAAATAACTAGTTATTTTTGTTTCAAATTTGGCGCACGTTGGCATGTCGAACAAACAACTGGTTATTTTATCTCCGTGCGAATTTCCAGAGATTTTTTTACCCAGGAGCAGTTTTGAGAGAGATAGAGACGCTATTGCTCATCAAATCTAATTAATTTTATTACTGGTTTAGTAAAGTATAATAATAAATCTTGTGTAATTACATCACAGTACAACACAGTAAATATTGGTTATATGTATTGAACATAAAATAAAATTGCAAATTAACCAAACAGATGTATCTGAGAACTAATGCTTTCTAGTGATACCTCCACCAAAAATATTCGGTAAACAGGAAGTAGATGACCAAGTAGAATGAAATCGCTATACACCATAGCAATATGCAAAATATAAGGCTTCTGGATGCTTATGTTGCTTAGATAACTGGGACGAACATTTTTGTTAAAGACGAATGGATGAACAAACAGACGGACAAGGGTAAAACAGTATACCCCGTCTTTTCGAAATACTGAACGGTCTAAAATAAAAGCACTGTTTAAACACAATGGACCCATAACCTAAAAGACCAAGGTCACGTTAAATATCACTTGAAAACCTCACATTCTATATACAAACTGCCATTCTACATACAAACGGCAGATCCATAAAATCGTAAGTTTAAAGATTCATAAACAAACGCCTAACATATAAATTGGACCAAAGAAATATTTATCGCAATCGGACATGCACTGCATAACAATTAACACACCAGAAATAATACAAAATTATGTTCATCCTATTCAATCGATCTTCTATCACAGGCTAGTAAGCTCTAAAGTAAACTTATTTATCTATTATACTGTATAAGAAAAGTCTCAATAAAGTCATATAGATTACTTGAAATCTCACTAATAATATTCTCTGATGTTTCAGCTATTATCATTTATCTATTATACTGTATAAGAAAAGTCTCAATAAAGTCATATAGATTACTTCAAATCTCACTAATAATATTCTCTGATGTTTCAGCTATTAGATAAAGATTACTTGAAATCTCACTAATAATATTCTCTGATGTTTCAGCTATTAGATAAAGATTACTTGAAATCTCACTAATAATATTCTCTGATGTTTCAGCTATTAGATAAAGATTACTTGAAATCTCACTAATAATATTCTCTGATGTTTCAGCTATTAGATAAAGATTACTTGAAATCTCACTAATAATATTCTCTGATGTTTCAGCTATTAGATAAAGATTACTTGAAATCTCACTAATAATATTCTCTGATGTTTCAGCTATTAGATAAAGATTACTTGAAATCTCACTAATAATATTCTCTGATGTTTCAGCTATTAGATAAAGATTACTTGAAATCTCACTAATAATATTCTCTGATGTTTCAGCTATTAGATAAAGATTACTTGAAATCTCACCAATAATATTCTCTGATGTTTCAGCTATTAGATAAAGATTACTTGAAATCTCACTAATAATATTCTCTGATGTTTCAGCTATTAGATAAAGATTACTTGAAATCTCACTAATAATATTCTCTGATGTTTCAGCTATTAGATAAAGATTACTTGAAATCTCACTAATAATATTCTCTGATGTTTCAGCTATTAGATAAAGATTACTTGAAATCTCACTAATAATATTCTCTGATGTTTCAGCTATTAGATAAAGATTACTTGAAATCTCACTAATAATATTCTCTGATGTTTCAGCTATTAGATAAAGATTACTTGAAATCTCACTAATAATATTCTCTGATGTTTCAGCTATTAGATAAAGATTACTTGCAATCTCACTAATAATATTCTCTGATGTTTCAGCTATTAGATAAAGATTACTTGAAATCTCACTAATAATATTCTCTGATGTTTCAGCTATTAGATAAAGATTACTTGAAATCTCACTAATAATATTCTCTGATGTTTCAGCTATTAGATAAAGATTACTTGAAATCTCACTAATAATATTCTCTGATGTTTCAGCTATTAGATAAAGATTACTTGAAATCTCACTAATAATATTCTCTGATGTTTCAGCTATTAGAGCCAATCTTACTCTGGGGGTTGTGTAAATCTAACCAACTGGAATCAACGAACTCACCCAGGTGTGACAATTAAATAAGACAACGAACTCACCCAGGTGTGACAATTCAATAAGACAACGAACTCCCCCAGGTGTGACAATTAAATAAGACAACGAACTCACCCAGGTGTGACAATTAAATAAGACAACGAACTCACCCAGGTGTGACAATTCAATAAGACAACGAACTCACCCAGGTGTGACAATTAAATAAGACAACGAACTAACCCAGGTGTGACAATTCAATAAGACAACGAACTCCCCCAGGTGTGACAATTAAATAAGACAACGAACTAACCCAGGTGTGACAATTCAATAAGACAACGAACTCACCCAGGTGTGACAATTAAATCAGACAACGAACTAACCCAGGTGTGACAATTAAATAAGACAACGAACTAACCCAGGTGTGACAATTCAATAAGACAACGAACTCACCCAGGTGTGACAATTAAATAAGACAACAAACACACCCAGGTGTGACAATTAAATAAGACAATAAACTCACCCAGGTGTGACAATTAAATAAGACAACGAACTAACCCAGGTGTGACAATTAAATAAGACAACGAACTCACCCAGGTGTGACAATTATATAAGACAATGAACTCACCCAGGTGTGACAATTAAATAAGACAACGAACTCACCCAGGTGTGACAATTGAATAAGACAAAGAACTCACCCAGGTGTGACAATTAAATAAGACAACGAACTCACCCAGGTGTGACAATTAAATAAGACAACGAACTAACCCAGGTGTGACAATTATATAAGACAACGAACTAACCCAGGTGTGACAATTAAATAACACAACGAACTCACCCAGGTGTGGCAATTCAATAAGACAACGAACTCACCCAGGTGTGACAATTAAATAAGACAACTAACTCACCCAGGTGTGACAATTAAATAAGACAACGAACTAACCCAGGTGTGACAATTAAATAAGACAACGAACTCACCCAGGTGTGACAATTTAATAAGACAACGAACTCACCCAGGTGTGACAATTAAATAAGACAACGAACTAACCCAGGTGTGACAATTAAATAAGACAACGAACTCACCCAGGTGTGACAATTAAATATGAGAACGAACTAACCCAGGTGTGACAATTAAATAAGACAACGAACTAACCCAGGTGTGACAATTAAATAAGACAACGAACTCACCCAGGTGTGACAATTAAATAAGACAACGAACTCACCCAGGTGTGACAATTAAATAAGACAACGAACTCACCCAGGTGTGACAATTAAATAAGACAACGAACTCACCCAGGTGTGACAATTAAATATGACAACGAACTAACCCAGGTGTGACAATTAAATAAGACAACGAACTAACCCAGGTGTGACAATTCAATAAGACAACGAACTCCCCCAGGTGTGACAATTAAATAAGACAACGAACTAACCCAGGTGTGACAATTCAATAAGACAATGAACTCACCCAGGTGTGACAATTAAATAAGACAACGAACTCACCCAAGTGTGACAATTAAATAAGACAACGAACTAACCCAGGTGTGACAATTAAATAAGACAACGAACTCACCCAGGTGTGACAATTCAATAAGACAACGAACTCACCCAGGTGTGACAATTCAATAAGACAACGAACTCACCCAGGTGTGACAATTCAATAAGACAACGAACTCACCCAGGTGTGGCAATTCAATAAGACAACGAACTCACCCAGGTGTGACAATTAAATAAGACAACGAACTCACCCAGGTGTGACAATTAAATAAGACAACGAACTCACCCAGGTGTGACAATTAAATAAGACAACGAACTCACCCAGGTGTGACAATTAAATAAGACAACGAACTAACCCAGGTGTGACAATTAAATAAGACAACGAACTCACCCAGGTGTGACAATTAAATAAGACAACGAACTCACCCAGGTGTGACAATTAAATAAGACAACGAACTCACCCAGGTGTGACAATTAAATAAGACAACGAACTAACCCAGGTGTGACAATTAAATAAGACAACGAACTCACCCAGGTGTGACAATTAAATAAGACAACGAACTCACCCAGGTCTGACAATTAAATAAGACAACGAACTCACCCCGGTGTTACAATTAAATAAGACAACGAACTCACCCAGGTGTGACAATTAAATAAGACACAATTATGTTTATATGTAAGCAATAACTATACAAAAGAATTTAGGTGTTTTCATCATAATGATTCCACTCTTTGAGGAAATATTACACTTCTATCCTACATCAAGTTCTCTATAAGTAGCTCTAGCTGTAACTGACTACACAGCTTTCATATTTACAAGAACTAACAACAACCAATCGTCTATTTAATTAAACAACAGGTTTTCAATGTTTTTTATGTTAATTCCAATATTTTCAAAGGCCTGCCCAATGGTCCTTAGTGTTGGTTTTATATTAAGGTCTTTACACCTGGTTCTCCACATTTCCATAATCTTACGGTTTAACTTCACCAGGTCTCTATCTTTTTCACTGATCTCGATCTTTTCCCAGTCCAGGAATGTCAGATCAAGCTCCACCAGGAAACCAAGAGAATCTTGTCCAACTAAAGTTGATAATTTGTCAATATCTTCATCAGTGACAACCATATCCCACTTTTCTGGTTCTCTGTCTGAAAAATGAAGAACCAATTATGAATAAACAAGATTACAAAATTTAGATAGAAAGTTAGGATTGTCACATGTAACAAAAATGAAAAGCCTGCTCCCTCCTGAAACAATGAAAAGCACCAATATAAAGTGTCCTATCTCAGTTAGTGTATAACATCTGTTTACATCATTACAAGTGGTTTTGAAATAATACAATGTATTTGGAATCTAGCTGTCGTTAGGGAAAAGGAATAACTCAGAATGACTATGCACATTGAAATGAACATTTTTCTTCTAAGCTCACATTTGTTGTTTATATATTCGGGGAGAGATTTATCATGTCAAAGCGGGATTTAACATGTCATAGAGTGATCTTTTATGTCATGTCGTGATCTATCATGTCATGGAGTGATCCATTGTCATAGAATGACCTATCATGTAATGGAGTGATAAATTATGTCATGTAGTGATCTTTCATGTAAATCAGTGATTTATCACGTCATGGAATGATCTATCATGTCATGTAGTGATATAGTATGTCATGGAGTGATATAGTATGTCATGGAGTGATATAGTATGTCATGGAGTGATCCATTCTCTCATACAGCGATCTACCATTGCATGGAGTGATCGATCATGTCATGGAGTGATATAGTATGTCATGGAGTGATCGATCATGTCAGAGTGATCTATCATGTCATGGAGCGAGTTATTATATTAAGAGTGGTCTATCATGTCATTTAGTGATCCATTCTGTCATGGAGTGATCTATTATGTCAAGCAGTGATTTATCATGTCACGAAGTGATCTATCATGTCATGGAGTGATCCATTTTCTCATAGAGCGATCTACCATTACATGTAGTGATCTATCATGACATGGAGCGATTATTATGTCATGGAGTGATCTATTCTGTTATGGAGTGATCTATTATGTCATGGAATGATCTATTATGTCATAGAGTGATCTATTATGTCATGGAGTGATCTATTCTCTTATGGAGTGATCATATCATGTCATGGAGTGATCTTGTATGTCATGTAGTGATCTATTCTTTTATGGAGTGATCCATTACATCAACAGTGATCTATTATGTCATGGAGTGATTGATCTCTTATGTCATGGAGTGATCTATCATGTCATGGAGTGATCTATTATGTCATGGAGTGATCTATCATGTCATGGAGTGATCTTTTATGTCATAGAGTGATATAGTATGTCATGGAGTGATCTTTCATGTCAGAGTGATCTATCATGTCATGGAGTGATCTATTATGTCATGGAGTGATCTTTTATGTCATGGAGTGATATAGTATGTCATTGAGTGATCTATCATGTCAGTGATCTATCATGTCATGGAGTGATCTATTATGTCATGGAGTGATCTATTGTGTCATAAAGTTATCTATCATGTCGCAGAGAAATCTATTATTTCAGAGAGGGATTTTTCAGGTCAGAGATAATGTCAAAGTGTGATCTGTTACGTAAAGATCACACAGAAATGCCAGCCGTGTTTTAATGATTCAGTTACTATAATTGTAACTTACCAAAGCTTATATGTTCAGCTCTTAATTTTCCTTTGACAATTGGTTCTGTGGTTGGTTTTCTTGCTCTTTTCCTTACAACCTAAACAATTCAAATGATATCATTAATTATATTAGGAATCACGTCATACTGTTTGAGTTATTGTTTCTTATCAATGCTGCACTGTTCAATACTGTGAAGAATAATTCACTGACTTCATTGTGTTCCTAGGTTTGCTAAATGAAATGAAAGAAAAGTATAATGCAGGTTTACAGTTTCTGACTTGTTGTCAAGATTTGTAATCTTGATGTAAAAGAAATATCATACATCGAAGCATATAGCACTTTGAATAACAACAGTATATCTTGTATATCGTACGCTCTGTCTACATTTGATTATGCTTATATACAGGAAATAAAAATAATTACTATGTTTATTTTTTATTAGCTCTATGTGGGTAGCTATATATCTGGAAAAACAAAATTTAAGTGCAAACAAACCTGTAAATAGAAATTCAACTTATACTCCAGAAACAATATTGTTTTCATTACTGTTATCATATTCATCAGTTCAACATGCAAACCTTTTTTAAATATTGCTGTTTGTTGCAACCAGTTTTTATTTGGTGTGTAACACCTCAGACCCAGTATTGCTTTAAAGCTTTGATCTTTGATCTCAAAACAACTGTTTTACTTAGGAGGCCAAAACTGCACACTATATTCTACTGAAAGAGACATACATATTTTACTTCTGTCATTCCTGTTTGTGCTTATATAAACACAAAATCATTTTTTACTGAAATAGTACCTTGCAAATGGTGTGAGGATTCTGAATGTGTTCACTGTCAGCAGCAGCTTTAAAGTCTTCAAATGTAAAATACGTCATTTTAAAGCATTTCTCAAGTGCTCTAAATCTATAATCTTCTTCTGACAATCTGTTTATGTACAAGTCATTCAATATCTGGTGTTCTAACCCCAGTGCCATCACCAATTCTATTACTTCAGTAGTGTTATAAACCAGGGCAAGTCTTCGTAAATGAAGATCTGTTGGCGTTTGTTTTAAAAATTCCAGATCTGTCACTGTAACAAATATAATACAACTGTACGATCAGATGGTACTTTATACCAATTTAAAATTTTTACTTAATAGATTATACATTAAAGTTCAAGAGTAATTGTTGTGCAATTTTATATCAATCATCGCTTAACACTGGTTCTAAAGGTAAATAAAACAGAATGAAATTGTATCTTTATCAAGGTTTTTTTCCACAAAAACAAGTCTGATTGTGTCTGTAGCACCCAATATTACACCACCGAGATGAGTCAAGACATCTAAGAGATAAGTCAAAAGATCATGAAATTCTTAGGTATTGTGCAAAAATGCAAAAGAAAGATCATTACGAAAAATTAACAGACAATGTAATAGCTGAACAAGAAAGATCATAACAAATATTAACAGACAACGCAATAGTTGAATTAGGTCACAAGTACTGTAAAATAATAATAACTAGAGGCTCTGAAGAGCCTGTATCGATCACCTGACTTACACAAAATCTTTTTTCAGAGACCAGACTTTTCTTGAAAATTTTTAAATTAAATGCTAAAGAGTTAATGTGAAGATGCTGTTTCTATGAATGTTGCCATGTGGAATGTCCACTGATAAGCAATTTGTAAGACAGTTTCTGACAGGAAGCAGTTTTTTTTTCATTGGTTAGTATGTTTAAGAGATGTTCCATGGTGGCAGCAATCAATTATTTTGGATCAAAACAAAAAGCTCAGAATTGGTAAAGCATCACATATCCTTAAGCCAACCAGTTTGTGAGAAAACACATTTTAAAACTTCAGCCAACCAGAACACATTTACAGGTCTAGCAGCCATGTTGAATTTCCTATTGGCTCAAAAAATTTGGTATAGTTCTACCATAGGGTCCTCTGTTAACCTGTGTACCACAGTGGCAGCCATCTTAGATTTTGGATCTCCCCCAAAAAAATCAAATGTTATAGAGGACCATCTAAGGTACATTAGTACAATATTTCAAATCAATCTGCTTTGTGGTTTGTAAAAGACAATTTTTGAAATTTCAGCCAATCAGAACCCATTAGTTGCCCTTGAAGCCACGTTCAATTTGCAATTGGCTCGAAAAACTCAAATAATAAGACAAATATCAATCCATCATTTCTTCATAATTAGGCTTAATTGTGTGGAACAGTTTCCGGGAAGAGTTTGTTTGTATGTTTTTCCCATAGAGTCCTATGTTAGTCTTTGTCCTGCGATGGTGGCCATCTTGGATTTTGGATCGGCACATAAAACTAAAACTTTGCAGAGGACCATTTAAGATACATTTATGCAATATTTCAAATCAATCTGACAAGGGGTTTATAAAAGAATTTTAAAATTAGGCCAATCAGAATGCATAAATGGCCCTGGAAGCCATGTTAATTTTGCAATTGGCTCAGAAAATTAAAAATAATAAGATAAATATCCAACCTTCATTTCCTTATTAATTTGGCTTCATTGTGTGGAACAGTTTCTGGGAAGAAGTTGTATGTTTTTCCCATAAGGTACTATGTAAAACAATGTCCTGCGATGGCAGCCATCTTGAATTTTGGATCGGCACAAAAAACTCAATATTTCAAATCAATCTGCCAAGTAGTTTATGAGAAGAAGACTTTTTTTAATTTTAGCCAATCGGAACACATTAATGGCCATGACAGTCATGTTTCATATTTGATCAGCACCAATAACTTAAAATTTGTTAGGAACCAACGAATAAACATTCCTGCCAAGTTTGGTTCCAATTGGGTAAGTTGTTGTGAGAAGATAGAAATGTAATTAGTTGATGGCAGGCAACGATGCTGACGACGACACCAAGGGATGAGAATAGCTCACAATGACCTATGGGTCAGTTGAGCTAAAAAAAATGACATACCTGGGCATACAGATTCACACTTTTCTTTTCCCTGAAATGAATAATTTACCTACTTTTACTTAATTTACTTACAAAAAATTGTAATTGTGTTAAGCTTTTCATAAATCTGTGCAAATCCAACACATACACGTAACAATTGGACAACCTAAATATTAAAACTTTCTATAAGATCTTCCAGATTTCCTTCTCAGGATTTTTTTTCTAGCCCATCATATCAAATATTAAAATCACTCTAGAAACTTAAAATGCAAAATTGCTAGGAAAACGAGTTTTTGAAAGATACAAATAATGCATTATTTAATCCAGAATTTGTATATTTCTTAATTTTAATTAATTGTATTACCTTTTCTCTAAACCACGACAAAACCAAATCTTTCCCATGTTCTATTTGGTGACCAGAACAGATCCAAACATCACCTATATCTGTTATTGCAATGGAACATGGATCCTGTGAAGAACTACAGCACACTTTCACGTCAAATGACCGAATATTGCTTGTACCTTCATTGCTTGTTCTGACGTACAGCTGACTGATTTTATGTAGTGCAGCTATTAAGCACTCCCGTATACCTGATGCCAGATCTCTCGTGATCAAAGCTCGATTTCTCGCATGTACTAGACGTACAATAAGTCGTTCATCTTCACATTGAATGTTTATATCAAGAGAGGGGTCAACTGTAAGAACAGCCGACCTGTGGAACAACATATCCTCGTCTCCGTATGTCTTAACACCCCAAATACTTAAGCAGTAACTGATAAATCTGAATGACAAAGCTGGAGGTATAATTGATCCATATGTATCAAAAGATATGGCAATATTTCTTTGGCTGAATGTGGACGACTGAAGATATCCTGTTGTGTCTTGTTTACGTACCATGCATGCCACATAGTAGAAGTCGGTTGGTATTCGCTTATGATGTGAATCGTAGCGCCTGGGCTCTACCAAAATATCAAGATGAGTCATTACCCCTAGCAGATACCACATTGAATTGTAAAAATGTGCATACTTCTTTTGTTTCCAAACTGTCTCAACTGCTTGCTTTAAAATTATTCCTTTCTTATCCATCGAGTACCAGGCTTCTTCTTTCTGCTTATCTCCTTTGCAAAACTGCTGGTCTGTAATAATGGATTTGAAGGCATCAATAAGAAATGTAGGAGAGATTATGATATCCTGGTCCAAGTAAGGCTCATCGAAATAGAGGATTTTACCCAAAGAATGTTGGAACTTCAGAAATACTTTCAGCTCAGAGCTTGTTAATGGACGGATTGCCTGCTGATTATTTATTTTTCTCATATGTTCAATGTGTATTAATGTGTAACCTTTCTTGACAAGGTACTGGATTTCTAATTCTAGTGGAAGAAAACATTTTGGTAACTTCTGACCCCATGTCGGCTGAATTCTTGCTTGATTTATCAATAAATGTTTAATCTTTTCCATTTCAGGGTCATTGCTGTTCCTTGCATTTACAAATATTCTATCTTCAATGGCCAGATGGTGTATAATGGGGCTCCCATCAAACATTTCTTTAATTTCTTCAAATATTTCATTTCTTCTTACTTCAATTTCAGTCTGAAAAACAAATTTAACATATGTGCAATGTTCAATGGTTTACATAAAATATAATTCGAATGTGTAAGGTATAACTCATACAAACTAGTAAAAGTAATGTTTCCATGCAATTTGACACAAGTGTATAATAACATTAAAACAACACTATCCTAGAGATTTTATTGTGTCTCCTTTCTAGAAGATATCAGCATCAGCAGAGCGGAAAAGCATTATAAACTTGATGTGTAAATCATGACTCACACACCAAAGTCAGCTCAGTGAAAACAAACGTTTTCAAAATATTCAGGAAAAGTATGAGTTTGATGACATTTCATAGACCAGGATGGTAGTTTTCGTAAAAATCAACGAAATGTAAACTCGATCTGTACTTTTTTACTGTAGACTAACATACCAAAGATCAGCTCAATATCTAAGCAAAGTCTGGAAAACATATGGGACAGATAGGCAGGGGTAAAACAATATGCCCCAAATCATAAAGACTGGTCTTCAATATACCTAGAGTTATCATTGAGGAATAGCTTATATACATAGATGTCATTCAAACCTACAGTATACAAAGTAATTCATATTCCACAAATTGCACATGATAAAACTTAATTGGACTGAAGACATACCTCTTTTAGTTTATCCTTGTGTGTGAGTATTACCATGATTTTAGGAAACCCAGTAATCTCCCCTTTACAGTAGGTAATTATTGTGTTGATCCAAAATCTTACATAGTCTGCAATAAAAATCTCAGCTGTTATTACTTCTTAACATGCCAATTTAAACCTTACAGATACATTAGTCTCCTCTTAAAAAACAACCCCATCTGAGTCATGATTGTGGTGTTATAATGGGATAGTCTTTCTTCGGACACTTTTTCAGTTGATAGGAAACACGAAATGTGATGTGAAATCACGAATTAAATAATATATCTGACAATGCAATAAAAATCCTTTCATCCAGTTATTATCTTTTAAAATTCAGAAAAAGGTGCATAATAGTTCAAAGTCTACCTACAGATGTCAAAGGGAGATAATAGTTCCAAGTCTACTTACAGATGTTAAAGGGAGAGCACAAAAAACGATAACTTAATATGTTTTTATAAAACAAACATATTTTGATGTTTTCGATGCCTTTTGATGTTTTATTATATCCTCAACTGTTACGCTTTGAGAGTGGGTTATAGATGGTAATTTTGTATATGGGGCTGCCTTATTGACAGTAGTTACCATGACATTGCAGGTTGTGATGTAATAACTTACTTTATCCAATAAAGTATGATAAATAATCTAGTTTAAAAATGTGGTTTTCTGCCTTCGCTCTTTGACAAATATAAAAACGATCGATGTCTTATGACCAGCTAATAATATATGATGCATCCTTATGTTGTAATGATCTTTGTATTAAAAAAGTACTTTTAGAAACAAATTTAATTCTGTGTTAATTTATTAATTTATATCAACTATGACTGATGAATTAACTTAAAAACATATTTGTACATTACAAAACATATTTTCATAATTATTTTAAACATAAAATAAAATACAGCAGACAATATCATGAATATTGCACATCTTGAAGCAGCAGTTGTACCTGGACAAATTTTACAGGTAAATCATTTCTCATTCATGAAAGGTATTTAACAGAATTAATAACAATTAAGCGAACAGGATGTTAATTGCAAGTACGACATCATTTTACGTTGACTCTGATGTATGAATATTCAGACATTTTCAAAAGCTAACCAGATTAAAGGTAAATCATCTTATTCAAAATTAGAACTACACATCTGCTCCAGCCAAGGACAGCTAAGATTTGAATACACTGAAGTGTCACTGGATGTATATACAAGATTTTGAATACCTTAGGATGCCAGGTCACCAGTTGTAGACATACAAATTTTTACAGGTAAATCATTTCTCATTCATGAAAGGTAATTAACGGAATTAATAATAATTAATTATTGGTTTAATTGTATGGAACGGTTTCGTAAAAGAAGCTACTTGGGTGTTTTTCGCATATCATGTGTTCCATGGTGGCAGCCATCTTGGATTTTGGATTGGCACAAAAAAACTTAAAATTTGTAGAAGACCATCTAGTTTGGTTCCAATTTGCAAATGGCTTTAGAGAAGAAGATTGGAATATGAAAAGTATACTGACCCCAAGTGATTAGAACCAGATTAAAGGTTAATCATATTTGGGTCAGGTGAGCTAAAATTGAGGTCACCTTACCATTAAACTATCGGACAAGCAATATACCTCAAAATTATCTTCGCATATGAAGTTGTTGCTGTTGTGGACATCTGAAGTATAAGTCGTATAGTACAGCCTTGTGTTGATTGAACGCTTATCATTATTATCATATGACGACTTTTAGGTACTGGCATGTCAACTGATCTTTAGCATCGCCATCCAGCGTCAAGATAATGACAAGATGACCGACCTCTATGATTGCGTATTTTTACAATGTAAATTCAATGTAGAAACTTAACCATTTAAAATTTAATAAAACATTGAGAGGCAATGAATAACAATATAATTTTCGTTAACATTTCCCTTTAACAGTGAATTTGCCTTCATTGTCTGCCTAGGTTCCACTTGGTTGTTCATTTGGGTAAATTGATAACTATATTTCTTACCTTTTTGGGTTTTAGCTCCTTCTCTACCAGGTAGAAACTGTTGATATTTACATTGTTCATTCAATGTACGACTGCCGTCCAAAATAAGCATATAGACAGCACGGTATGTCAAGAAGGTTTGGTGGGTACTGTAGAACACATCCTGTCCTCCAAAATCCCAAATTGTAACAGGTACTATCTTCCTCTTGTGAAAATTCTTTTTTGAAACTTGTTTTGATTTATTAAAGAATTTTTCTTTTGTTACAGATATTTTTATTTCTTTCACCTCTTTCTTTACCCCAAATAAAGCCTTTATTTGTTCAACTAGTCCTGGGTTTTTAATAATTCCATAACAATCATCATGTTTTAATCCACTTTCTGTTTCAGAATCTTTAATTTGATCCTTAAATTTCCCTTTTGTGTCTTGTCGATGCATGTTTGATGGTAACTGTTGACCCATTAAACGATGTTTTGATTCTTGATTTTTTGATTTACTTTCTTGCATGTTCTCAGGTATATATGATAGACTTTGTAACATGTCTCCATATTTCTCCTGGGAGAGCATAGGATTTATATCTTTTGATTTAGACATATCTGTGTCTGTTACTGACGGAAATGCAAGCCCTTGCCTATCATATATTACTTCTGAAATGTCAGCTGACAGCTTAGATTCTGTTTTTGTCTGTTCAGTGTTTTCTATTGTTTCTTCTGTCAGTTCTTCGTGTGAAGCTCCTTGCTTCTTGAAAGATTGAATAGATCTGCTAACAGTTATATCCGCCATTGCAAAACCTGAAGATAAAAATGAACATCATTTCCATATATAGTGCATCGAACAAAAAATTATCCACTTAAAAATTGGATTTCCTTGTCAAAAGGAAGCTATAGAATGGCTCTTCTGTCTCCTATAAAATGACTCTATAGACCAACCACATGTCACCGAGCGGCTCTTCTGTTTCCTACAAAATGATACTTAAGACCAACCACATGTCACCAGCTCTTCAGTCTCCTACAAAATGATGCTATAGACCAACCTGATCATGTCATTAGTTATTCTGTCTCCTACAAAATGATACTAAAGACCAACCACATGTCACCAGCTCTTCAGTCTCCTACAAAATGATGCTATAGACCAACCTGATCATGTCATTAGTTATTCTGTCTCCTATAAAATGATGCTAAAGACCGACCACATGTCACTGGCTCCTTTGTCTCCTACAAAATGATGCTATAGACCAACTACATGTCGTCAGTTCTTCTGTCTCCTATAAAATGCTGCTATAAACCAACCACATGTCATTGGTTCTCCTGCATCCTACAAAATGATGCTATATAGACCAACCTCATGTCATCAGTTCTTATGTCTCCTACAAAATGATGCTAAAGACCAACCACATGTCATCGTCTCGTCTGTCTTACATAATGATGCTAAAGACCAACCTCATGTCATTGGCTCTTCTGCATTCTACAAAATGATGCTAAAGACAAACCACATGTCATCGTCTCTTCTGTCTTACATAATGATGCTAAAGACCAACCACATGTCATCGTCTCTTCTGCATCCTACAAAATGATGCTAAAGACAAACCACATGTCATCGTCTCTTCTGTCTTACATAATGATGCTAAAGACCAACCACATGTCATCGTCTCTTCTGTCTCCTACAAAATGATGCTAAAGACAAACCACATGTCATCGTCTCTTCTGTCTTACATAATGATGCTAAAGACCAACCACATGTCATCGTCTCTTCTGCATCCTACAAAATGATGCTAAAGACAAACCACATGTCATCGTCTCTTCTGTCTTACATAATGATGCTAAAGACCAACCACATGTCATCGTCTCTTCTGTCTCCTACAAAATGATGCTAAAGACAAACCACATGTCATCGTCTCTTCTGTCTTACATAATGATGCTAAAGACCAACCTCATGTCATCGTCTCTTCTGTCTCCTACAAAATGATGCTAAAGACAAACCACATGTCATCGTCTCTTCTGTCTTACATAATGATGCTAAAGACCAACCACATGTCATCGTCTCTTCTGCATCCTACAAAATGATGCTAAAGACAAACCACATGTCATCGTCTCTTCTGTCTTACAAAATGATGCTAAAGACCAAGCACATGTCATCAGTTCTACAGTCTCCTACACAATGATTCTTTTGACCAACCACATATCATTGGCTCTTCTGTCTCTTACAAAATGAATCAATAAACCAACCACATGCCATCGGCTCTTCTGTCTCAACATGATACAATATGTCAACCAAGTGATAGCAAGCTAATAATTTACACAATGTCACAGACTGGCACATACACAATGATATTATTATAGGCTTGCCCATAGCTCTTCTGGCTCTCAAAGAAGTGTCTCCTCAATTAAACTGAAAAACCCCTTTTAGGTGTAAATAGTTTGACCTGAAAACTGTTTTATACAATATCTCCGCACATGCACATATATTTGTGAACATTTTTCGAAAATAAAACAATGGATATTTGCTAATTAGAACTCATAAGAAATTTTACAAATGACATGCTATAATTTTCAACAAAACCCTTTCAAATCAGGTCAACATATACCACACATTACAAAAGCTACAACTGTGACTGAATGGTTGCTTCTCATCCAAGAAGAATGACACATCCTAAACATGGCACCCACTATGGTCAGGGTACATGCTTTTAATATTATTACACCGCAACCACCAATGAGAAGAGATCCCTATATATATATATATATATATATATATATATATATATATATATATATATATATATATATATATATATATGGACATGGCTAACCATCACTCTAGGTTGAGCCAACTTGAGGCCTACAAACCGTTTTCATAACTCCATCCTTTTATGATTTTACTTTTAAATTTTCAATACAAATAAAGACATGACTGTCATAACAGTTGCTATGCAATGTCTTCACTGTGGTAAGTATCAATGATTGATCTCTTAAGTCAAACTTTGAGACACAAGTCTATACTATACCTTGCTTGCCACCGATCCATTCATTGGTCTCGTCATCAAAAAAAGACAAGCCTGTATACAGATCTATGCCATCAGTGGACATTCGGAATTTTGTGGGACCCTTTCCCACAAGGAACCTGGCAATAGTGGATTTTCCAGTTCCTTGTTCACCTTGCAACATCGAACGCAGCTCAAAAAGTTCATAACTGCCTTCTTTAAGTAAAGCTGTAAACACACTGGCAGACTGTTTGTCTAGATGAAATAACTCTATCGGTAATCCTAAATAAATAATAAATAATAAAATTAAGTATATGTAAAACACACAGGTTTATCATGTCTTTACCTGACCAGTTCATGGTGAGGCTTATCTATGCCAGTCTGTCTCTACTGATATTTTAGGTTGTGTTATGGAATAAAACAAGTTCCGTACATCATTTTGTTTGTCACTAAACATCTCACAAGATTTAGAAGAGGACAATAATAAAGTTTTCTTACATTCGATTCTAAATGGCAACTATGTATTTCAGTAGCAGACATATAAATAAATTTCCGCAGTTCTATTTAAAGGAAATGTTGACATGTTAGATTGAGAGCGGGGCCCTCAGGATTATCGGACATTTAAGACATTATCATAAGGTGACGTTTAGTTGTGTCAGATAAATTTGTTATCTTATATGTCCCGAGGTTTCTAGTGGTGGCAGCCATTTTGGATAAAGGCAATTATCATCAAAAACAATTCTGAAAGATGACTGTTGCAACTCAGATTACTTTTAACTGCTGCAAAACATTTCTAAGAAAACATATTTCGACAGTTTTCTCAAAGATCTATATAAACCAAATCTGTTTTTAAGGAAACATTGATTTGTGCCATCAGGGTTTAGTTTTATGTTATGTATCGTCATAATCATAAAGATATCAAATGTTCTGCTACATCTTTGTTACAAGACATTATACATGTCATAATCATACAGATATCAAATTTTCTGCTATATCCTTATTACAAGACATTATCCATGTCATAATCATACAGATATCAAATTTTCTGCTATATCCTTATTACAAGACATTATCCATGTCATAATCATAAAGATATCAAATGTTCGCTACATCCTTACTACACGTATTGTAGATCTATTATTTGTTTGCTACAAGCATTTAACAATTCCTAAGTTAAATATTAAAGGTGTTAAATGTTTACTTTCTAGCCATTTGTTCTTTATCAGATAGTCAGGTAATCTAAATGAAGACTCTTAGGTCTTAACCACAGATCACTTTTTACAAGATATTCAGGTAATCTAAATGAAGACTCTTACGTCTTAACCATAGACTACGTTTACCAGATATTCGGGTAATCTAAATGAAGACTCTTCGGTCTTAACCATAGACTACGTTTACCAGATATTCGGGTAATCTAACTGATGACTTCTATCTATCCATAGACCATTCATGATAAAAATGCTTTTCAATTTAACTGGTTTAACATACCAGTAACATACCTGCTCTTATATGGTCTTCAGCATCCTGTAAAATAAAACAGATGAAATTACACATTGTCTGTGTTAAACTTCATACCAAAAATATGGCTGCATCTGACTCAAAGTGAAAACGTACTGCTGCACTTGCAATCTGTACACACTTACAATAAAAATAAGCACAAACTGCATTTTTCAAAGTTTGCTGTATCTGAGAGGAAAGCTTTTAACATTTAACTGTTGGCATCAATGTTTGGAATATTAAACGAGTATTGCTAATAAGTTTCTTTTTTCAGAGACGCCGTGTTAAATATTGCTGCATGCATGTGAAGGTTGTACAAGTATGTGTTAACTGAACATCCTGTGATGGCAGTTATCTTGGATTTTTGTTCAGAAAAAATCTTTCTGGAGAAGAATCCAATAAACATGTTAATCATTCATGTATATTTAGTACTTTATCATGTTTATACAGAAATTTTGGATGCCTGCCGATTTTCTATGAAAATAGCCCGCCGGGCTCGATCTTTCTTCAAAAAATAAAATGTTGTTTCCAATAAAAACAAAATAATAGTCTGAAACTGTCTTGATTGTACATTATTTAATATACATGATAATAACAAGCTGTCTTTATTGTACATTATTTAATATACATGATAATAACAAGCTGTCTTTTTGTGTCTTTGTAATCTTTCTGCAAAACAATAATATGGTACACTTTAATTGAAACAAAAACGACAAATTCAATTTCAAATCATTGCTCCGACATGTCTATTATCTACCTGTCAAAATGTCTATTGTCTTACTTGTCAACCTGTCCACTGTTGACCTCTTTATTGTCTACCTGTCAAATGTAGACCTGTCTGTTGTGTACCTATCAGCCTGTCAACTGTAGACATGTCTATTATCTACCTGTCCACCTGTCGACTGTAGACCTGTCTGTTGTCCACCTGTCAACTGTAGACCTGTCTTTTGTCTACCTGTCAACTGTAGACTTGTCTGTTGTCTACCTGTCAACTGTAGTCCTGTCTATTATCTACCTGTCAACTTCTCTATTGTCAACCTGTCAACTGAAGACCTGTCTTTTGTCTACATATTCTATGCAGACCAGTCTGTTGTCTACCTGTCAACCTGTCGGTCTCTCTATTGTGTACCTATCAACCAATCGACTGTTGACATGCTATTATCTATCTGTCAACTGTAGAAATGTCTATTGTCTACCTGTCAACTGTAGACCTGTCTATTATCTACACTTCAAAACAGGAAAAATCTGAAAAGGTTAGCTTTTGTACTGACTAGTACTGAATTTTACTCAACCGGTTTGACTTGGTCTTAATTTTACTCATTTTTACTAGACCTAAGTCTCGACATTACTCAAAAGTTCTGAATTTATACTCGACCTGTCTGAAAAGTCTGAACAAGTCTCAACCTGATCTCGACTCAGTCTGAATTAGTCTTGACCTGTCTGAAAAGTCTGAACAAGTCTCAACGTTATCTCGACCCAGTCTGAATCAGTCTCGACCTGTCTGAAAAGTCTGAACAAGTCTTAACTGGATCTCGACCAAGTCTGATTCAGTCTTGACAAATCTGAAAAGACTTAATCAGTCTCGACCTGATCTTGACTAGTCTGAATTAGTCTCGACCAAAGTGAAAAGACTGAATTGGCCTGGACCTGGTCTCGACTAGTTTTGTTTTCATGGGTAATAGTCTCGACCTGTTTAAACAGCTGAATAAGTCTTGACTAATCTAAATGGATTGAATGAGTCTCAATTAGTCTCAATATTTTTTTATTTAGTCTTAACCCAGTCTGTAATGTTACAAATTACATCTATAAAAAATTGGTTTTTAGTGTTTTGTAATCATAAAATATGCATTCAGTAAATGACAAAAACGTAACACCTTTTTTTCACAAAAACACAATATTAAATACATAATGTAATAGCACTATATAACTAGAAACACATGATGTTTGAAATTGCGGTTATTGCTTCTTTTACGATAGGTCGACACTGATTCAGTCTTTTCAGATTGGTCAAGACTGAGTCAGACTGGGTCGAGATCCAGTTAAGACTTGTTCAGACTTTTCAGACAGGTCGAGACTGATTCAGACAGGGTCGAGGTAACGTTGAGACTTATTCAGACTTTTCAGACAGGTCAAGACTAATTCAGACTGGGTCAAGATCAGGTCGAGACTTGTTCAGACTTTTCAGACAGGTCGAGACTAGGTCGAGTATAAATTCAGATCTTTTGAGTAATGTTGAGACTTAGGTCGAGTAAAGTTGAGTAACATTAAGACCAAGTCAGACCGGTTGAGTAAAATTCAGTACATGTCAGTACAAAAACTAACCTTTTCAGACTTTTCCTGTTTTGTAGTGCTATCTGTCAACCTTTCAACTGTCAATCTCAAATATAGTGAAGTTATATATTTAAAACCGATTTGCTCATTTAATTACAATATAAATTCACGCGTGAACTATATGTTCTGATACCACACTTTGTAAACAACTACCCAATAAACATTCCTGTGAAGGTCGGCTCCAATTAGTCAAGTGGTTTTGAAGAAGAAGATTGACATCTAAAAAGTTTAGGAACGACAAGTGATCAGAAAAGCTCAAATGACCCTTCGGTTCAGGTAAGTTGATGAAACAGAGTGAGATGAGACAGACAATATAGACATAGACTAGATTAAAAGTATGACCCTGCAGCTGAGAATTAAAGGTTGATACTTAGTATATTAGTGTTCAATTTTTTTTCAGAAAGAAGTGTGTAAGACACAAATGATGACCCCCCCCCCCCCCCTGGCCCAGCAACATTAGCAGTGTCGTATAACAGACAAACCCTACCTTAGCTATCTGGACAACTGACTATGTCTAACTATGAAAATAAACAGAAAATCAAAATCGTCTGGTCATATAATCCATTTTTATGCATACAAACATGCTTTTTTAAACATAAATGACGTGGTTCTGCAAACTAAGTCTATCCAAAATTTAAGGAATATTTCACGAAAACTAGAGGCTCCCAGGAGCCTGTAATCGCTCACCTGGAATCCAAATGACTTAAACTATATTTAAATTTTTGAAATTAACAGTTTCAGTCTAGTTGTTATAGCTTTTAAGTTACTGTGCAAAACCTATACATTTCTTCAAAAAATTTGTTAAATACAATAACTCCTATAAGGTGCCATCCACAATTTCTGAAAATTAAATGGTTTTTAGGCATTGTCCTTTAGGGTACTTTAGAAATATAGTTTTACTCTACTAATAGGTGTGTTATAGACTAATTTATAATTAAAAAACTGTTCATATGTACAATTCATAATGAAAGGGCAATAACTCCTATAAAGAGTCATCTTGCAATTTTTGGACTAAGCAATCATTTGTAGGGCTTCTATTGCTGATCATTTGTGCAATTTACAGTTTTAATCTAGCTATAATAGTTTTCAAGTTACAGGACAAAAATGGAAAATTTCATAAAATTGTCATTTATGGGAAATAACCCCTATAAGGAGTCATCTGACAATTTCAGACCAATTAAATGAATTGTAGGGCTTTTTTTGCTGATCATTTTTGCAATTTATTATTTCACTCTAGCTGTTATGGTTTTTAAGGTACAGGACAAAAACGGAAAATTTCATAAAAAATTGCAATTTAAGGGCAATAACTCCTATAAGGAGTCATCTGACAATTTCAAACCAATCAAGTGAAATGTAGGGTCTTTATTGCTGATCATTTGTGCAATTTACAGTTTCAATCTAGCTGCTATAGTTTTCAAGTTACAGGACAAAAATGGAAAATTTCATAAAAAATTGCCATTTAAGGGCAATAACTCCTATAAGGAGTCATCTGACAATTTCAGACTAATACAGTGAATTGTAGGGCTTGTATTGTTGATCATTTTTGCTATTTACAGTTTTACTCTAGCTGTTATAGTTTTAAAGTTACAGGACAAAAACGGACAATTTCATAAAAAATTACCATTTAAGGGCAATAACTCATATAAGGAGTCATCTGACAATTTCAGACCAATTAAGTGAATTGTAGGGTCTTTATTGCTGATCATTTGTGCAATTTACAGTTTCAATCTAGCTGCTATAGTTTTCAAGTTACAGGACAAAAACGGAAAATTTCATAAAAAATTGCCATTTAAGGGCAATAACTCCTATAAGGAGTCATCTGACAATTTCAGACTAATACAGTGAATTGTAGGGCTTGTATTGTTGATCTTTTTTGCCATTTACAGTTTTACTCTAGCTGTTATAGTTTTAAAGTTACAGGACAAAAACGGAAAATTTCATAAAAAATTACCATTTAAGGGCAATAACTCATATAAGGAATCATTTGACAATTTCAGACCAACCAAGTGAATTGTAGGGTCTTTATTGCTGATCATTTGTGCAATTTACAGTTTCAATCTAGCTGCTATAGTTTTCAAGTTACAGGACAAAAGCGGAAAATTTCATAAAAAATTACCATTTAAGGGCAATAACTCATATAAGGAGTCATCTGACAATTTCAAGTGAATTGTAGGGCTTTCATTGCTGATCATTTTTGCCATTTACAGTTTCACTCTACCTCGTATTATTTTCAGGTTATATTGTAAAAACAAAAAATTTTGTCAAAAATCTTCAAAAAAGGGCAATAACTCCTACAAGAAGCCAATACACAACTTCGCACTAATAGCAACTATTGTAGACCTTAATGTGCTGATCAATTTGAAGTAACGGTTTTCTCTATAGCTATTATAGTTTTTAGATAATGATCAAAAACCTGTGTTGACCCCCATGTTCTATTTTTAGTAACAGTGGCCATATTTGTCTGTTGATCAACACCCTGGGTACAAATTTGAAACTAGGAACCCTAAGAATGATTGTGGCCAAGTTTGAAAAAAATTGGCCAAGTGGTTTCAGAGGAGAAGATTTTTGAAAAAGTTTACGACGGACGACAGACGACGGACGACGGACGCCAAGTGATAGCAATAGCTCACCTGGACCTTTGGTCCAGGTGAGCTAATAAAAAGGATTGCCAGTTTTCTTACCGAAGGTCTGGGGTTTTATCCGGATAATCTGGCTTCCTTGTAATAAAAACTGGGTGCCATTATATAGCTAAAAAATTGCTGAAAGTGGTAGTAAACAACATTGAAACGAAAAACAACAACAATGAAAATAAAAAAACCTTTGGCCATACACACCTCAATTATCTGTTCAAACATCCTACCAAATATAAACAATATAGCTTCAAAGATGAAGGAAAAGATGGCCGGACAAAACATGTACCCCTATTTAGCTTTCAACCTACATAATCCAACTACATGTATTTCCAATGTGATGACAATGTAATCCAAATTAAAATCATTTGGCGCTGCACATTTTCATTATATATCATTAAATATAAATGTTGTAGCCATAAAACTGTAAGCCGGACAAGCTAATCCGGACAGTCAGATGGATGGACAGGGAATGGATGGACCCACCGACAGACAAGGGTAAATTAATATGCCCTCTGACTTATCGTCTCAAGGGCATAAAAATACTAAACTTAAAACAGACACAAAAAGTATTGACACAAAAATACCAGATATATAATGGAGATACTAGTAGACAGACAAATATATCTACCTTCAGTAATTTTTTTATGTCATCCTTCTGAGCTATATCATACGGTGTTCTGCCCTGTAAAAAAGGAGAACTGAGCTGTTAAGGAATAGAACAAATACTTATATTGTTCAAGTCTACATAGACATGTATCTTACTTTATTAACCAGTTATTATTTATATGTACTAAACAAACTGATTTATATCATCAATACACATGTATAGTAATTGGTTGATATCAACTTGTTTAACTACTGGAATTATTAAAACATACACTTATAGGGCGGGGATCTGTACCAATTGTTGGAATACCAACACAGAAGTCATCCAAAATCCCCATGGATAGTATCGCATTCCACTCAGGACATTAAAATGTACGTACACATCAAATTTAATTAAAATCGGACAATGTTGAATATTTAATGCATTTTTGGCCGCCATTTTGAAATGCATGGGAAAAAAAATGTTTATGTAGAGTTCGACGCAGAACACTTAAATCTGAATCCATACCAAATTTTGTTGCAATCAGAGCACGTTAAATTTCATTGTGATCGGATAATGTTGAAAATTATACACGTTTTTACAGCCATTTTGAAACATGACGTCGGAAAAAAATTTCAGAGGTAGTGTTTCACTTGAAATACTAAAATCTACCTTCATGACAAATTTCGTTGAAATCGGACCACGGGAAAATTTTTGCCATTTTTGGGTGGGTGTAGTAAAGTGGTGGCCATTATCAAATTTCTGATTTCTGACTGCACCCCTTATTATGTAGATCTACAACTGTGTCAATCTTCACTTTATTCTATTAACGGGCCTCTGAGACTAGTTCATGATCTAGAAAAAGGGAAAACCAAAATAATAATAATAATAGTTAAAGATTTTTTGTGTTGGGATGCCAACACAGAAGTCGGCCAAAATCCACAAGGATAGAATTTCATGCAGTAAAATGTCCACCATTTTGAAAACGGAACAATTTTGAAAGAAGTGGCACATTCAGGGGACCTAATCTACCTATATAAATTTCGTCGAAATCTGATGAAGTTTAAATTTTTTCGTGTTTAGGGGTTGGTTTTCGGCAGGTGGCCTGGCCATATTGAAAATTTCAAAGCCAATATGCACAACTAGGAGTCATAAACATTGACTATGCCAAGTATCATATTGTTCGTACCAACCTATGTTGGTGAAAATTTCGGACAAAGCAGTGATAAAAAAAGAACAATAATTAAAGATCTTAAACCAAAATCCGCATGGATAGTATTTCATTCAAATAAGTATATTAAAATATGCCTAGAAGTAAATTTTCCATCAATTCTACAGTCTTGACTTTTTGTAGTGGGGGGGGGTTGATAAAATTGCCCTATTACAAAATGGTGATGTTCACATCAAATTTTCGTCCCCTAAATTCTCGGGATAGTCCACTGTATGTGTACCGATTTTCAATGAAACCTGTCAACCCATTACCGAGATCTGAGAAATGTACTTTTAGTTGATATGACGTCCATTTTGAAAATGGCTGCCATCTTGAAAAATTTACATGTTGAATTCACCACTCTGATCGACCCTCCAAAACCTCCTCAAGTTTCAAATTGATTGGTCAAAGCATTTTTTCGTAATCGTGCAGACAAGTTCATGTCTTAGAAAAAGAAAAATATTATTAAATGATACCCGCCACGTTGCATGTGCGTCGTGTGGTTCTGTATTACCTACTTTACTTATATTCCAATTGTCATCGATATCAGTACACTTTTGTATTTTTAAGGATTTTTTTTCATTTTCAAAATGGCCACTATTTTAAGCTGCCATGATGCGTCATATGGTACGATATAACATACTCTACTTACATTCAAATTTTCATTGAAATTTGTTTACTCTTGGATTTTTAAGGCTTTTTCATTTTCAAAATGACCACCATTTCAAGATGGACACCAATTTTAAAATTTTAAAACTGGTGTGCACCACTTAAAGTCATGACCTATTTTAGGCAAAGTTTCATATCAATCCAATTTACCGTCTCCGAGAAAATGCTTGGTCGAAATTTTGGCGTTAGAAAAACATAAACTTGGTGGGGATCTATACAGATTTAAAAATAAATATTCACAATTGCGATGGGATGCCAACACAAGATTTCTCCCAAACGAACCCCCATTGCCACTATAACCTTGAGCATGTTGAAAAGCCCAAAAACAAATTTTTACCATGATAATGCAATGTCCTATATAATTACCCCTGTTTCCATGGAAATGGCTGCCATTTTGAAAATTACATAATTGGATTGCAAAACTTCAAGTGATCCTTAACAAGTTCCCAAAGTTTCGTATTGATTGGACATTGCATCTTAGAGAAAATTTGAAAACAACTCGAACGGAAAGAAGAAAAAGAAGAAAGAAGAATTAAGTAATTTTAAGGGGGTGGGGCATGACCCTCTCCGACCCTCCCATGGTACTAAATGATTCGTCTTATCATAAAGAGTAAGAATATATATGGTTATAGGGTGGGGATTTCAATGGTTTTCAAGATATAAGAAATTTGTCATTGGAGGGGGTGCAGCATGACCCCCCCAGAGACCTCCCTATGGTACCAAATGTTTCCTACAATCATAAGGAGTAAGACTATATATGGCAATAGGGTGGGGATCCCAATGGTTTTGAAGATATTAAATAATTTGTCATTTAAGGGGGTGGGACAAGACCCCCTCCAACCTTCTAATGGTACTAAATGATTCGTTTTGTCATAAGGAGTAAGAATATGTATAGTTATAGGGTGGGGATCCCAATGGTTTTCAAGATATAAAGAAATTTGTCATTTGAGGGGGCAGGGCATGACCCCAATGACCTCCCTATGGTACCAAATGTTTCCTCTAATCATAAAGAGTAAGAATATATATGGTTATAGGGTGGGGATCCTAATGGTTTTCTAGATATTAAATATTTTTCATTTAAGGGGGCGGGGCAAGACCCCCTCCAACCCTCCCATGGTACTAAATGATTTGCTTTGTTAAAAGGAGTAAGAAAATATATGGTTATAGGGTCGGGATCCCAATGGTTTTCAAGATATAAAGAAATGTTTCATTTGAGGGGGAGGGGCATGACCCCTCTGACACCAAATTTTTCGTCTAATCATAAGGAGTACTCTAATATGACGTCCTGCTTTAAGGAGTAATAATATATAAGGTTATATGGTAGGAATGTTAACTATTTTTTATATTTAAAAAAAATATCAAATTTTGAGGTATTTGGAGGGGCATGGCACGGCACTGGGGGGCCCCTACACTTGAAAAATGGTTAGAGCCCACATCTCATAGGGGTCTATCATTGTGCAAAATTTACAAAGTTCCTGGAGAATGTCGGCGGCGCGAGAAAGAATAATAATAATAATAATAATATGTAACGCAACAAAAACTATAAGTCTCCAACTTTATAACCAATAAATGCATTAAGGGGGCTGGGATAACTCCCCGGGGGATTCAAACTCAACTCAATAAAACTAATTATATCATCAATAACATAGTAACACATAGTTATGGGGTGGGGATTTCAACTATTTTGAAGATTCTAAATCATCAGTGTTATGACGGGGTGGGGACAACCACCCTAGCGACAATTAAGCCCACAGTAACAGCAAGGCTAACACAATGATTACTGATGCTATGAGGGGTGGGGGAACCTTGTGTGTATCCCCAGAACAACAGACATACACCTGTACACTAAAAATACCATCTTACTGAAAAGAATGAAAAACACAAGCACAATTTTGTGTGCAGACGTGTATAAATATACAAATTAGAAAATGTACATAATTTAGGGGGTGGGGATAGTCAACCCCTCCCCCTTTTGACAACCTACAATGGAGGATTATAGTGGTATAGGGACAATGTAAGTCATAAAATAAATGGTGACTTATTTGTTGTTAGTGATCAATGATAAACACACAAATCAGTTAAGTAAATACATACATCGTTATCCTTGGCATCAATGTCAGCCCCCAGGTCCACCAGCCTGGACACTGTCTCTGTGTGGCCGTTCCCTGATGCCACAAATAAAGGACTCCGTCCGTACTACAACAGAAATAAACTATCTGTAAACATTCTATGTAAATAAACATTTGATCATCAAATCTTCTCAATGTAAGTAATACACCTACATATAACAGATCATATGAATGAATGAATATTGAATGAAAGAATTCAATGAATGAATGAATGAATGAATGAATGAATGAATGAATGAATGAATGAATGAATGAATGAATGAATGAATGAATGGCTCCACACTTACAATGAAATATTTGTGTGAAATAATCTGATGTCTGCCATACTTAAAGTGTTATTAATGATCTATGATTGTAAACTTTGATCAATATATAAATTACAAAAATGTACACAATTTAGGGTGTGGGGACTGACCCCCGGGACAACCTACAATGGAGGACTATAGTGGTACAGGGTGTCAGTCATAAAATAAATGGTGACTTATTTGTTGTTAGTGATTAATGATAAACACACAAATCAGTTAAGTAAATACATACATCATTGTCCTTGGCCTCAATGTCAGCCCCCAGGTCCACCAGCCTGGACACTGTCTCTGTGTGGCCGTTCTGTGATGCCACCAATAAAGGACTGTATCTGTACTACAACAGAAATAAACTATCTGTAAACATTCTATGTAAATTAACATTTGATCATCAAATCTTCTCAATGTAAGTAATACATCTACATATAACAAAAGTAGTTTTTGTAACGGATCAAATCAAACGCGATATTTTCTGATTCAGGACAAAGATACGAGTAAAATAAATCGTCACACTCGTGTTGATGTCAGCCATGAGTTAAATAAATCGTCACACTCGTGGTGATGTCAGCCATGAGTTAAATAAATCGTCACACTCGTGGTGATGTCAGCCATGAGTTAAATAAATCGTCACACTAGTGGTGAAATATTTAATTAGTGTGATGTCAGCCGGAGTTAAATAAATCGTCACACTCATGGTGATGTCAGCCATGAGTTAAATAAATCGTCACACTCGTGGTGATGTCAGTCATGAGTTAAATAAATCGTCACACTCGTGGTGATGTCAGCCATGAGTTAAATAAATCGTCACACTCGTGGTGAAATATTTAATTAGTCAGCCATGATGTACTGTTGTAGCAGACATTGTTATGATATTTTCTGATTCAGACGGTCACACTTACTGTGAAATATTTAATTTGTGTGACTGATGTCTGTCATGTGTGATGTGTTATTAATGATTTGTTGTCACAGATAAATGTTAAAACACAAGTAACTCACTCTATCTTTATAATTGACATCGGCCCCTCTCTTGATGTAGTCCTCCACCTTCTCAGTCTGACCTTTCAAAGCAGCCCACCAAAGTCCCTGAAATGATATTATAACAGTCAATCCATCATGTCCATAGTAACAGAAACACAATATATGTAAACGTAGATAAATGTACATTTATTTTTAATTGACCACCATCAAGTCTAATGTTCATTGTCCATTTTGTTAATCTGTCAACACATTTATGTGACCTGCCATTCATTTTATAAATGTTTTATAAAAATTCAAATTCTATTTAGTCAAACAAAGATGGAGGATTGTAGTAAACAATACATGTTTGTGTTCACACAGCAATGGAAAACTATGTTGCTGACGTCTAATTAGACCATTATCACTGGACACCATGATAGTTAATACATGTATGGCTGAAAAATTGATAAAAGTGGCATTACGCCACAGATCTGAACTTGTACATGTTAACGTATTTACTTCACAATATAAACTTTACTTACTACATTCAATTGCTCTTGGTCCATATTCTTCTAAATCTAAAATGTAAACAATATTTTCTTTGTTATTCATCTTTATTGCTGCTGAGAAAACAAATTGTTTAAGCAGACGACAAAAGTCTGGTATCAACTGGAAAAGATTTAAATAGCTTCATCACACCACCTCAAGGACATCATTAGTGCAACATACCCTGGTCACATGACCAAAGTACATAACCTATTTTTGTAAGATGAAATGTACATTTTAACAAATATCTTTCAATGTTATTTTATATCTAAAATCAATGTCATTAAGGAAACTGTCTTTTACAGACATTTATATTCTAGATTGACTACAAATTTAATGGATGTTTTTAATACATTTATTAATTGATAAATTATTATTATTTAACATCCAGCACGCAATATTTCAGCTATCTTATGATGTTTTAATACATGTACTGATTGATTGATTATTGTTTAACGTCCAGCAAGCAATATTTCAGCTATATTCAGGACGTTTTAATACATGTATCCTGACATTTAATTTCAATAACCTATAACAAGTCTTCATTTTATACTACCTATTTAACAGAAATGTATTGACTACATTGACTATGAATTTAACATTATAATTTATATTTAATATTTTTGTCAATACATGTATCCAGATAGTTAACTTAATCTATGTTCAGTGGTAACTGGAAAAATTATGTACAATTTGAACAAATATTAGATTTAAAGATTTAAGAGATTAAATTTTTTGAACAGTTCTGTTTTAATTTGTGTTTTATGTTTTTTGTTTGTGTGGTGTTGCTAAAAGGGAAAAACAGAAAATGGAAAAATCAATATTCCCGTTTAAAATTTAAATTCCTGCAAGAGCTTATAGACGAAAAATTAACCATGTAACCACTATTGACCCAATCAGAACACAGAGCAGTATTCAGTGTTGTAAATAATGTAGGGGACACAATCTGGTAACTTGTTACTGGTACCCAATCAGAACACAGTGCAGTATTCAGTGTTGTAAATAATGTAGGGGACACAATCTGGTAACCTGTTTCTGGTACCCAATCAGAACACAGAGCAGTATTCAGTGCTGTAAATAATGAAGGGGACACAATTTGGTAACCTGTTACTGGTACCCAATCAGAACACAGTGCAGTATTCAGTGTTGTAAATAATGAAGGGGACACAATCTGGTAACCTGTTACTGGTACCCAATCAGAACACAGTGCAGTATTCAGTGTTGTAAATAATGTAGGGGACACAATCTGGTAACCTGTTACTGGTACCCAATCAGAACACAGCAGTATTCAGTGTTGTAAATAATGTAGGGGACACAATCTGGTAACCTGTTACTGGCATCCAATCAGAACACAGCGCAGTATTCAGTGTTGTAAATAATGAAGGGGACACAATCTGGTAACCTGTTACTGGCATCCAATCAGAACACAGCGCAGTATTCAGTGTTGTAAATAATGTAGGGGACACAATCTGGTAACCTGTTACTGGCATCCAATCAGAACACAGCGCAGTATTCAGTGTTGTAAATAATGTAGGGGACACAATCTGGTAACCTGTTACTGGTACCCAATCAGAACACAGCGCAGTATTCAGTGTTGTAAATAATGTAGGGGACACAATCTGGTAACCTGTTACTGGTACCCAATCAGAACACAGTGCAGTATTCAGTGTTGTAAATAATGTAGGGGACACAATCTGGTAACCTGTTACTGGTACCCAATCAGAACACAGCAGTATTCAGTGTTGTAAATAATGTAGGGGACACAATCTGGTAACCTGTTACTGATACCCAATCAGAACACAGTGCAGTATTCAGTGTTGAAAATAATGTAGGGGACACAATCTGGTAACCTGTTACTGGTACCCAATCAGAACACAGTGCAGTATTCAGTGTTGTAAATAATGTAGGGGACACAATCTGGTCACCTGTTACTGGCATCCAATCAGAACACAGCGCAGTATTCAGTGTTGTAAATAATGAAGGGGACACAATCTGGTAACCTGTTACTGGTACCCAATAGAACACAGCGCAGTATTCAGCGCTGTAAATAATGTAGGGGACACAATCTGGTAACCTGTTTCTGGTACCCAATCAGAGCACAGAGCAGTATTCAGTGTTGTAAATAATGCAGGGGACACAATCTGGTAACCTGTTACTGATACCCAATCAGAACACAGAGCAGTATTCAGTGTTGTAAATAATGCAGGGGGCACAATCTGGTAACCTGTTACTGATAACCAATCAGAACACAGAGCAGTATTCAGTGTTGTAAATAATGTAGGGGACACAATCTGGTAACCTGTTACTGGTATCTAATCAGAACACAGTGCAGTATTCAGTGTTGTAAATAATGTAGGGGACACAATCTGGTAACCTGTTACTGGTATCTAATCAGAACACAGTGCAGTATTCAGTGTTGTAAATAATGTAGGGGACACAATCTGGTAACCGGTTACTGGTATCTAATCAGAACACAGTGCAGTATTCAGTGTTGTAAGTAATGTAGGGGACACAATCTGGTAACCTGTTACTGGTACCCAATCAGAACACAGCGCAGTATTCAGTGTTGTAAATAATGTAGGGGACACAATCTGGTAACCTGTTACTGGTACCCAATCAGAACACAGAGCAGTATTCAGTGTTGTAAATAATGTAGGGGACACAATCTGGTAACCTGTTACTGCTACCCAATCAGAACACAGAGCAGTATTCAGTGTTGTAAATAATGTAGGGGACACAATCTGGTAACCTGTTACTGCTACCCAATCAGAACACAGAGCAGTATTCAGTGTTGTAAATAATGTAGGGGACACAATCTGGTAACCTGTTACTGCTACCCAATCAGAACACAGAGCAGTATTCAGTGTTGTAAATAATGTAGGGGACACAATCTGGTAACCTGTTACTGCTACCCAATCAGAACACAGAGCAGTGTTCAGTGTTGTAAATAATGTAGGGGACACAATCTGGTAACCTGTTACTGATACCCAAACTGGTAACCTGTTACTGGTACATAATCTGGTAACCTGTTACTGATATCCAATCAGAACACAGCACAGTACTCAGTGTTGTAAATAATGAAGGGGACACAATCTGGTAACCTGTTACTGATATCCAATCAGAACACAGTGCAGTATTCAGTGTTGTAAATAATGAAGGGGACACAATCTGGTAACCTGTTACTGGTACCCAATCTGGTAACCTGTTACTGGTAACCAATCAGAACACAGCACAGTATTCAGTGTTGTAAATAATGTAGGGGACATAATCTGGAAACCTGTTACTGGTATCCAATCAGAACACAGCACAGTATTCAGTGTTGTAAATAATGAAGGGGGCACAATGCGGTAACCTGTTACTGGTACCCAATAGAACACAGTGCAGTATTCAGTGTAGTAAATAATGAAGGGGACACAAACTGGTAACCTGTTACTGGTACCCAATAGAACACAGTGCAGTATTCAGTGTTGTAAATAATGCAGGGGGCACAATCTGGTAACATGTTACTGGTATCCAATCTGGTAACCTGTTACTGGTACCCAATCAGAACACAGTGCAGTATTCAGTGTAGTAAATAATGTAGGGGACACAATCTGGTAACCTGTTACTGGTACCCAATAGAACACAGTGCAGTATTCAGTGTAGTAAATAATGTAGGGGACACAATCTGGTAACCTGTTACTGGTACCCAATAGAACACAGTGCAGTATTCAGTGTTGTAAATAATGTAGGGGACACAATCTGGTAACCTGTTACTGGTACCCAATCAGAACACTGTGTAGTATTCACTGTTGTAAATAATGAAGGGGACACTGTTAACTATCTGTTTATTATTGTAATTATATTTTCAGGTACTTGTCACTTGGTGGGTTTAGTTTAGATGTTGTAGTAAAGATTATATTGTGTATAGTTTGACTATATATCATCAGTTTAACAGTGGTAGCAGAGCTGTCTGAAGATGGCCACCGGACAGAATTACAAAAACCCACCAAGTCTTAGTAGTGAAAAGACATATCAGCAGTGGAAGGCAGAAGTAAAATTTTGGGAGTTGGTAACAGATCTGCAAAAGAAGAAGAGAGCTCTTGCATTAGCTTTGTCATTGGAAGGAAAAGCCAGAGAAATAGCCGTAGATATAAATTCAGATGAATTAAATGCAGATGATGGTGTAGAAAAGCTAATTACTGCCTTGGATAATCTTCTTGAGAAAGATAAAGTAGATCAGGCATATTCAGCTTACACAGTATTTGATAAATTTTATAGGACTGACGGCATGGCTATGTCCAACTATATCATTCAGTTTGAACAAAATTATACAAAATGCAAGAAGCATGATATGTCATTACCTGATGCTGTTTTAGCTTTTAAGTTACTTGATAATGCTAGTTTGGATAGAAATAGTAGACAAATGGCGTTGACTGCATGTTCAGACTTAAAGTTTGACACAATGAAGTCTGCTTTGAATAGAATTTTTGCATCATGTGCTAACGAGACTGTTGTTAAAGAGGAGTCAGCTTTTCTTAGTGAACGTGTGTCAGAAAGAGGTCGAGGTTCTAAAAGGGCATTTCCTAAACACCGAGGTGGACGGTCAGGAAATCCAAGTAAAGTTCAAGGGAAATTGAATCCAATGATAAAGGGCAGTGTTTCTCGTTGTAAGATTTGTGATTCCAAACTTCACTGGGTTAAGGATTGTCCTCACAAGGATACTGATGTCTATTTAGCAGAAAATGACACTTCAGAAGAAACAGTTAACATCACATTGTTTACATCATCTCAAGAAGAGTTACAGCCCCTTTCTGTGTTTGTTGCAGAAGCATACAATGCAGCAGTTATTGACACTGCTTGTACTAAAACAGTATGTGGTTCTAAATGGTTACACAGATTTATTGATTCTTGCTGTGACAAAGTAACTTGCTCTGAAAGCAAGCGTCCATTCAAATTTGGTGATGGTAAAACAGTTTACTCATACCAAAAGGTTAAGATTCCTGCTAAAATAGGATCCGTCAAATGTATGATTGACTCTGAAGTTGTTGACTGCGAAATTCCACTGCTGCTTAGTAAAGCTTCCTTAAAGAGAGCAAACACTGTTCTTGATTTGAAAAATGACAAAGTGTTCATGTTTGGAAAGCCCATCGAAGTCAATCTAACATCCAGTGGCCACTATTGTGTGAACATCAAAGACAATAGTTTCAACAACAGAAATGGAAATGAATATGAAGAAGTTCTTGTTATTAAGTCAGGTTGCTCAGAGAAGAAAAAGAGAGAAATTGTGCTTAAATTGCACAAACAGTTTGGCCATGCTTCTGCTGACAGGCTGATATCACTTCTACAAAGTTCTGGAGAAATGGAGTCAGATGTTAAATCCATTGTTGTAGATGTTTGTTCAAAATGTGTGGTATGCCATCAACACAAACGTCCAAATGCTAAACCTGTAGTAGCATTTTCACTTGCTAGTGATTTCAACCAAATAGTAGCAATGGATTTGCATGAGATAGAACATAACTTATACTATTTACACATTATTGATCTCTTCAGCAGATTAAGTGCTGCTGCCATCATAAGACGTAAAGATCCTCATGTAATTGTTGATAAGTTCATGCAAGTATGGGTCAGTGTTTATGGAGCTCCTGATATTGGTGTGTATACAGATAATGGAGGTGAGTTTACCTCACAGATCTTTCATGAAATGGCTGAAAGTCTTAATATGACTGTTAAAACAACTGCAGCTTATAGTCCTTGGTCAAATGGTGTTGTAGAGCGTCATAATGCAACCCTTTCTGAAACACTCTGCAAACTTAAGGAGGACTCCAATCTTTCTTGGGAAACTGCCTTAAGCTGGGCTGTGAATGCTAAAAATAGTCTTCTAAGCGTATGTGGATACAGCCCTTACCAGCTTGTATTTAGAAGAAATCCTAATTTACCCTCAGTACTTGTCAACAAACCTCCTGCATTAGAAAATCAAAATATGAGCACAGTAATGGGTAAACATCTTGTTGGCTTACATCAAGCAAGAAAAGCATTCATAGCAGCTGAATCCTCTGAGAAAGTTAAAAGAGCTCTGCGAAGACAGATTAGACCATCTGGAGATACTTTTGAGAATGGAGAAAAGGTGTATTTTCTTCGTGATAATCAGTGGAAAGGACCAGGATGGGTTATTGGACAAGATAATGTAGTTGTATTCATAAGGTATGGAAGTTCATATGTTCGTGTTCATCAATCTAGAGTGCTGAAAGAAATTGATGTTGGTAGGAAAACTGACCCAACGAAACGACAAAAACAAAATGGACATTTCATTCATGCTGACATGTCTGATATGCCTGCACAAGTGAAAGCTAATAGCAATAAACAAACTTATCAGACAGATGATGAAAGTGAAGACGAAAGTTCACACAGGGATGAACAGGATGAAAGATCTAATGCAGATAGTGAAGATGATGGTAGGGTAGAAGATACTGATACAGACAGTCAAAGTATTGTTGCTGATAATGAGTCTAGCGATGAGAATTTACCTGTTGCCGTGAATGAAATACCAAGTACTAGTGGTGTTAACAATAGAAACCAAAAAGAAATAACACCGATTCTACTCTGAACTCCTTGAAGAAAGACCAAGCTATCACATTTAGAATTCCAGGTGAGAATGTAGACAGACAAGCAACAATTTTAGGCAGAGCAGGAAAAGCCTCTACAAATAAAAGACACTGGTACAATGTTAAATATAGTAAACCAGACGAAGAGTCTGGAGATCAGGGCTCAGTAGATCTAGGTACAGTTGAACGCTTAAAAGTTTGCAGGTCTGAACAGGATGATGACGAAAGTGTTCTCGTCAATGACATAGATTTCAGTGAGGCTAAACATTCAGAATTGGACAATTGGAGGAAGCTTGATGTCTTTGAAGAAGTGGATGATATAGGACAACAATGCATTTCAACGCGTTGGGTTTGTACACTAAAAGAAAGTGATGGAAAAGTACATCAGAAAGCCAGGTTAGTTGCCAAGGGATTTGAAGAGGATTGCTTAGATGAAATTTCAAAGAACTCCCCAACCTGTGATAAGCAGTCATTAAGATTGATTCTATCAATTATAGCATCTAAGAAGTGGAGAATTAATTCTGTGGACATCAAAACCGCATTTTTACAAGGGGAAAGAATGCATAGAGAAGTATATCTAAGACCTCCGAAGGAAGCCAATACTGTGTGGAAGCTAAACAAATGTGTGTATGGTCTTGCAGATGCATCATTAAAGTGGTATCAGAAAGTTAAGACAACAATGTTAGAATGTTGAGGAACTATGTCAAAAGTGGATCCAAGTGTATTTTATTGGCGTACTAACAAGGGGTTGTCAGGAATATTGTCTATTCATGTTGATGATTTTCTTTGGGCAGGTTCAAAATGGATTGAACAAAATGTTGTTCAAAAGTTGCGAGAAGTTTTCAAGGTTGGGAAAGAGGCTTGGGATTCATTTAAGTATCTTGGTTTAAACTTGTTGCAGGAGAATGAAACCATAATACTTAGTCAAGATGATTATGGTAACTCAATGAAAACTGTACATGTTCAGAAAGAGAGACCCAAGACTTCATTATTGACATCCAGTGAACAAAGTTTATTGAGATCAAAAGTTGGCCAACTTTTGTGGCTCACAAAGCAAACAAGGCCAGATATTGCCTTTGATGTAACATCACTTTCGGCTGCTGTATCAAAAGGTACAGTAGAAGATATGAGAAAAGCTAATAAGTTAGTCCGGAAAGTTCAAAATGAAAATGTTGGACTACGCTTTCAAAACCTAGGAGATAAAGTTGAAATGTTGTTATTCAGTGATGCTTCATTTGGAAATCTTGCTGATGGAGGAAGCCAAGGTGGTTTTGTCATTTTGCTTAAAGGAGAAAGTGGAAAGGTTAATCCTATCATGTGGCAATCCAAGAAGATCAGAAGAGTAGTCAGGAGTACTATGGCTAGTGAAGCTTTAGCACTTGCCGATGGAGTAGATTGTGCCATTTCTCTATCTATGCTATATCAGGAGTTATTGGGATGTGACAATATTCCTATCAAATGTTATGTTGATAACAAGGATCTTCATCATGCAGTTTATTCAGAGAAACAAGTTACAGAACGCAGACTAAGGCTTGAAATAAGTGCGTTGAAACAATCCATTGAGAAAGGAGAAATAGACAGTGTAAATTGGGTTGATACAAGTTGTCAGCTAGCTAATGTTCTCACAAAACATGGAGCTTCTGGACAAGACATTATCGACTGCTTCAAAAATGGTGTTTTAAAATCAAAGTTGATCTTTAAGAAGGACCAGAATTAGATGTGTATGTGTAGTTGATGAAAGAGACAATCCTTCTTTGAAAATATCAGTGACACTTTTCATAAACTGTGCATTTTGACAATTGTTACACTTTCATTTAATTTTCATTAACATTTTATCATCTAACAGAGAAAAAAGTGTTAGATTGTTAACTATCTGTTTATTATTGTAATTATATTTTCAGGTACTTGTCACTTGGTGGGTTTAGTTTAGATAATGTAGTAAAGATTATATTGTGTATAGTTTGACTATATATCATCAGTTTAACAGACACAAACTGGTAACCTGTTACTGGTATCCAATCTGGTAACCTGTTACTGGTATCCAATCAGAACACAGTGCAGTATTCACTGTTGTAAATAATGAAGGGGACACAAACTGGTAACCTGTTACTGGTACCCAAACTAGTAACCTGTTACTGGTATCCAATCTGGTAACCTGTTACTGGTATCCAATCAGAACACAGCACAGTATTCAGTGTTGTAAATAATGAAGGGGACACAATCTGGTAACCTGTTACTGGTACACAATCTGGTAACCTGTTACTGGTACCCAATCAGAACACAGAGCAGTATTCAGTGTTGTAAATAATGAAGGGGACACAATCTGGTAACCTGTTACTAGTACCCAATCAGAACACAGCACAGTATTCAGTGTTGTAAATAATGTAGGGGACACAATCTGGTAACCTGTTACTGGTATCCAATCAGAACACAGCACAGTATTCAGTGTTGTAAATAATGAAGGGGACACAATCTGGTAACCTGTTACTGGTACCCAATCAGAACACAGCACTGTATTCAGTGTTGTAAATAATGCAGGGGACACAATCTGGTAACCTTTTACTGGTATCCAATCAGAACACAGAGCAGTATTCAGTGTTGTAAATAATGAAGGGGACACAAACTGGTAACCTGTTACTGCTATCCAATCAGAACACAGAGCAGTATTCAGTGTTGTAAATAATGAAGGGGACACAATCTGGTAACCTGTCACTGGTATCCAATCAGAACACAGCACAGTATTCAGTGTTGTAAATAATGAAGGGGACACAATCTGGTAACCTGTTACTGGTACCCAATCTGGTAACCTGTTACTGGTATCCAATCAGAACACAGTGCAGTATTCAGTGTTGTAAATAATGTAGGGGACACAATCTGGTAACCTGTTACTGGTACCCAATCAGAACACTGTGCACTATTCAGTGTTGTAAATAATGAAGGGGACACAAACTGGTAACCTGTTACTTGTACCCAAACTGGTAACCTGTTACTGGTACCCAATCTGGTAACCTGTTACTGGTATCCAATCAGAACACAGCACAGTATTCAGTGTTGTAAATAATGTAGGGGACACAAACTGGTAACCTGTTACTGGTACCCAAACTGGTAACCTGTTACTGGTAACCAATCAGAACACTGTGCAGTATTCAGTGTTGTAAATAATGCAGGGGACACAAACTGGTAACCTGTTACTGGTACCCAATCTGGTAACCTGTTACTGGTACCCAAACTGGTAACCTGTTACTGATACCCAATCAGAACACAGTGCAGTATTCAGTGTTGAAAATAATGTAGGGGACACAATCTGGTAACCTGTTACTGGTACCCAATCAGAACACAGTGCAGTATTCAGTGTTGTAAATAATGTAGGGGACACAATCTGGTCACCTGTTACTGGCATCCAATCAGAACACAGCGCAGTATTCAGTGTTGTAAATAATGAAGGGGACACAATCTGGTAACATGTTACTGGTACCCAATAGAACACAGCGCAGTATTCAGTGCCGTAATTAATGTAGGGGACACAATCTGGTAACCTGCTTCTGGTACCCAATCAGAGCACAGAGCAGTATTCAGTGTTGTAAATAATGCAGGGGACACAATCTGGTAACCTGTTACTGATACCCAATCAGAACACAGAGCAGTATTCTGTGTTGTAAATAATGCAGGGGGCACAATCTGGTAACCTGTTACTGATACCCAATCAGAACACAGAGCAGTATTCAGTGTTGTAAATAATGTAGGGGACACAATCTGGTAACCTGTTACTGGTATCTAATCAGAACACAGTGCAGTATTCAGTGTTGTAAATAATGTAGGGGACACAATCTGGTAACCTGTTACTGGTATCTAATCAGAACACAGTGCAGTATTCAGTGTTGTAAATAATGTAGGGGACACAATCTGGTAACCGGTTACTGGTATCTAATCAGAACACAGTGCAGTATTCAGTGTTGTAAATAATGTAGGGGACACAATCTGGTAACCTGTTACTGGTACCCAATCAGAACACAGCGCAGTATTCAGTGTTGTAAATAATGTAGGGGACACAATCTGGTAACCTGTTACTGGTACCCAATCAGAACACAGAGCAGTATTCAGTGTTGTAAATAATGTAGGGGACACAATCTGGTAACCTGTTACTGCTACCCAATCAGAACACAGAGCAGTATTCAGTGTTGTAAATAATGTAGGGGACACAATCTGGTAACCTGTTACTGCTACCCAATCAGAACACAGAGCAGTATTCAGTGTTGTAAATAATGTAGGGGACACAATCTGGTAACCTGTTACTGCTACCCAATCAGAACACAGAGCAGTATTCAGTGTTGTAAATAATGTAGGGGACACAATCTGGTAACCTGTTACTGCTACCCAATCAGAACACAGAGCAGTATTCAGTGTTGTAAATAATGAAGGGGACACAATCTGGTAACCTGTTACTGATATCCAATCAGAACACAGTGCAGTATTCAGTGTTGTAAATAATGAAGGGGACACAATCTGGTAACCTGTTACTGGTACCCAATCTGGTAACCTGTTACTGGTATCCAATCAGAACACAGCACAGTATTCAGTGTTGTAAATAATGAAGGGGACACAATCTGGTAACCTGTTACTGGTATCCAATCAGAACACAGAGCAGTATTCAGTGTTGTAAATAATGTAGGGGACATAATCTGGAAACCTGTTACTGGTATCCAATCAGAACACAGCACAGTATTCAGTGTTGTAAATAATGAAGGGGGCACAATCTGGTAACCTGTTACTGGTACCCAATAGAACACAGTGCAGTATTCAGTGTAGTAAATAATGAAGGGGACACAAACTGGTAACCTGTTACTGGTACCCAATAGAACACAGTGCAGTATTCAGTGTTGTAAATAATGCAGGGGGCACAATCTGGTAACCTGTTACTGGTATCCAATCTGGTAACCTGTTACTGGTACCCAATCAGAACACAGTGCAGTATTCAGTGTAGTAAATAATGTAGGGGACACAATCTGGTAACCTGTTACTGGTATCCAATAGAACACAGTGCAGTATTCAGTGTAGTAAATAATGTAGGGGACACAATCTGGTAACCTGTTACTGGTACCCAATAGAACACAGTGCAGTATTCAGTGTAGTAAATAATGTAGGGGACACAATCTGGTAACCTGTTACTGGTACCCAATAGAACAGAGTGCAGTATTAAGTGTTGTAAATAATGTAGGGGACACAATCTGGTAACCTGTTACTGGTACCCAATCAGAACACTGTGTAGTATTCACTGTTGTAAATAATGAAGGGGACACAAACTGGTAACCTGTTACTGGTATCCAATCTGGTAACCTTTTACTGGTATCCAATCAGAACACAGTGCAGTATTCACTGTTGTAAATAATGAAGGGGACACAAACTGGTAACCTGTTACTGGTACCCAAACTGGTAACCTGTTACTGGTATCCAATCTGGTAACCTGTTACTGGTATCCAATCAGAACACATCACAGTATTCAGTGTTGTAAATAATGAAGGGGACACAATCTGGTAACCTGTTACTGGTACACAATCTGGTAACCTGTTACTGGTACCCAATCAGAACACAGAGCAGTATTCAGTGTTGTAAATAATGTAGGGGACACAATCTGGTAACCTGTTACTGGTATCCAATCAGAACACAGCACAGTATTCAGTGTTGTAAATAATGAAGGGGACACAATCTGGTAACCTGCTACTGGTACCCAATCAGAACACAGCACTGTATTCAGTGTTGTAAATAATGCAAGGGACACAATCTGGTAACCTGTTACTGGTATCCAATCAGAACACAGAGCAGTATTCAGTGTTGTAAATAATGAAGGGGACACAAACTGGTAACCTGTTACTGCTACCCAATCAGAACACAGAGCAGTATTCAGTGTTGTAAATAATGAAGGGGACACAATCTGGTAACCTGTTACTGGTATCCAATCAGAACACAGCACAGTATTCAGTGTTGTAAATAATGAAGGGGACACAATCTGGTAACCTGTTACTGGTACCCAATCTGGTAACCTGTTACTGGTATCCAATCAGAACACAGTGCAGTATTCAGTGTTGTAAATAATGTAGGGGACACAATCTGGTAACCTGTTACTAGTACCCAATCAGAACACTGTGCAGTATTCAGTGTTGTAAATAATGAAGGGGACACAAACTGGTAACCTGTTACTGGTACCCAAACTGGTAACCTGTTACTGGTACCCAATCTGGTAACCTGTTACTGGTATCCAATCAGAACACAGCACAGTATTCAGTGTTGTAAATAATGTAGGGGACACAAACTGGTAACCTGTTACTGGTACCCAAACTGGTAACCTGTTACTGGTGACCAATCAGAACACTGTGCAGTATTCAGTGTTGTAAATAATGCAGGGGACACAAACTGGTAACCTGTTACTGGTACCCAATCAGAACACTGTGCAGTATTCAGTGCTGTAAATAATGTAGGGGACACAAACTTGTAACCTGTTACTGGTACCCAATCTGGTAACCTGTTACTGGTACCCAATCATAACACTGTGGAGTATTCAGTGTTGTAAATAATGCAGGGGACACAAACTGGTAACCTGTTACTGGTACCCAAACTGGTAACCTGTTACTGGTATCCAATCAGAACACAGCACAGTATTCAGTGTTGTAAATAATATAGGGGACACAATCTGGTAACCTGTTACTGGTATCCAATCAGAACACAGCACAGTATTCAGTGTTGTAAATAATGTATTGGACACAATCTGGTAACCTGTTACTGGTATCCAATCAGAACACAGTGCAGTATTCAGTGTTGTAAATAATGTAGGGGACACAATCTGGTAACCTGTTACTGGTACACAATCTGGTAACCTGTTACTGGTACACAATCTAGTAACCTGTTACTGGTATCCAATCAGAACACAGAGCAGTATTCAGTGTTGTAAATAATGAAGTGGACACAATCTGGTAACCTGTTACTGGTATCCAATCAGAACACAGTGCAGTATTCAGTGTTGTAAATAATGTAGGGGACACAATCTGGTAACCTGTTACTGGTATCCAATCAGAACACAGTGCAGTATTCAGTGTTGTAAATAATGTAGGGGACACAATCTGGTAACCTGTTACTGGTACCCAATAGAACACAGCGCAGTATTCAGTGTTGTAAATAATGTAGGGGACACAATCTGGTAACCTGTTACTGGTACCCAATAGAACACAGCGGCAGTATTCAGTGTTGTAAATAATGTAGGGGACACAATCTGGTAACCTGTTTCTGGTACCCAATCAGAACACAGAGCAGTATTCAGTGCTGTAAATAATGAAGGGGACACAATTTGGTAACCTGTTACTGGTACCCAATCAGAACACAGTGCAGTATTCAGTGTTGTAAATAATGAAGGGGACACAATCTGGTAACCTGTTACTGGAACCCAATCTGGTAACCTGTTACTGGTATCCAATCAGAACACAGCACAGTATTCAGTGTTGTAAATAATGAAGGGGACACAATCTGGTAACCTGTTACTGGTATCCAATCAGAACACAGAGCAGTATTCAGTGTTGTAAATAATGTAGGGGACATAATCTGGAAACCTGTTACTGGTATCCAATCAGAACACAGCACAGTATTCAGTGTTGTAAATAATGAAGGGGGCACAATCTGGTAACCTGTTACTGGTACCCAATAGAACACAGTGCAGTATTCAGTGTAGTAAATAATGAAGGGGACACAAACTGGTAACCTGTTACTGGTACCCAATAGAACACAGTGCAGTATTCAGTGTTGTAAATAATGCAGGGGGCACAATCTGGTAACCTGTTACTGGTATCCAATCTGGTAACCTGTTACTGGTACCCAATCAGAACACAGTGCAGTATTCAGTGTAGTAAATAATGCAGGGGACACAATCTGGTAACCTGTTACTGGTATCCAATAGAACACAGTGCAGTATTCAGTGTAGTAAATAATGTAGGGGACACAATCTGGTAACCTGTTACTGGTACCCAATAGAACACAGTGCAGTATTCAGTGTAGTAAATAATGTAGGGGACACAATCTGGTAACCTGTTACTGGTACCCAATAGAACAGAGTGCAGTATTCAGTGTTGTAAATAATGTAGGGGACACAATCTGGTAACCTGTTACTGGTACCCAATCAGAACACTGTGTAGTATTCACTGTTGTAAATAATGAAGGGGACACAAACTGGTAACCTGTTACTGGTATCCAATCTGGTAACCTTTTACTGGTATCCAATTAGAACACAGTGCAGTATTCACTGTTGTAAATAATGAAGGGGACACAAACTGGTAACCTGTTACTGGTATCCAATCTGGTAACCTGTTACTGGTATCCAATCAGAACACAGCACAGTATTCAGTGTTGTAAATAATGAAGGGGACACAATCTGGTAACCTGTTACTGGTACACAATCTGGTAACCTGTTACTGGTACCCAATCAGAACACAGAGCAGTATTCAGTGTTGTAAATAATGTAGGGGACACAATCTGGTAACCTGTTACTGGTATCCAATCAGAACACAGCACAGTATTCAGTGTTGTAAATAATGAAGGGGACACAATCTGGTAACCTGCTACTGGTACCCAATCAGAACACAGCACTGTATTCAGTGTTGTAAATAATGCAGGGGACACAATCTGGTAACCTGTTACTGGTATCCAATCAGAACACAGAGCAGTATTCAGTGTTGTAAATAATGAAGGGGACACAAACTGGTAACCTGTTACTGCTACCCAATCAGAACACAGAGCAGTATTCAGTGTTGTAAATAATGAAGGGGACACAATCTGGTAACCTGTTACTGGTATCCAATCAGAACACAGCACAGTATTCAGTGTTGTAAATAATGAAGGGGACACAATCTGGTAACCTGTAACTGGTACCCAATCTGGTAACCTGTTACTGGTATCCAATCAGAACACAGTGCAGTATTCAGTGTTGTAAATAATGTAGGGGACACAATCTGGTAACCTGTTACTGGTACCCAATCAGAACACTGTGCAGTATTCAGTGTTGTAAATAATGAAGGGGACACAAACTGGTAACCTGTTACTGGTACCCAAACTGGTAACCTGTTACTGGTACCCAATCTGGTAACCTGTTACTGGTATCCAATCAGAACACAGCACAGTATTCAGTGTTGTAAATAATGTAGGGGACACAAACTGGTAACCTGTTACTGGTACCCAAACTGGTAACCTGTTACTGGTGACCAATCAGAACACTGTGCAGTATTCAGTGTTGTAAATAATGCAGGGGACACAAACTGGTAACCTGTTACTGGTACCCAATCTGGTAACCTGTTACTGGTACCCAATCAGAACACTGTGCAGTATTCAGTGCTGTAAATAATGTAGGGGACACAAACTTGTAACCTGTTACTGGTACCCAATCTGGTAACCTGTTACTGGTACCCAATCATAACACTGTGGAGTATTCAGTGTTGTAAATAATGCAGGGGACACAAACTGGTAACCTGATACTGGTACCCAAACTGGTAACCTGTTACTGGTATCCAATCAGAACACAGCACAGTATTCAGTGTTGTAAATAATATAGGGGACACAATCTGGTAACCTGTTACTGGTATCCAATCAGAACACAGCACAGTATTCAGTGTTGTAAATAATGTATTGGACACAATCTGGTAACCTGTTACTGGTATCCAATCAGAACACAGTGCAGTATTCAGTGTTGTAAATAATGTAGGGGACACAATCTGGTAACCTGTTACTGGTACACAATCTGGTAACCTGTTACTGGTACACAATCTAGTAACCTGTTACTGGTATCCAATCAGAACACAGAGCAGTATTCAGTGTTGTAAATAATGAAGTGGACACAATCTGGTAACCTGTTACTGGTATCCAATCAGAACACAGTGCAGTATTCAGTGTTGTAAATAATGTAGGGGACACAATCTGGTAACCTGTTACTGGTATCCAATCAGAACACAGTGCAGTATTCAGTGTTGTAAATAATGTAGGGGACACAATCTGGTAACCTGTTACTGGTACCCAATAGAACACAGCGCAGTATTCAGTGTTGTAAATAATGTAGGGGACACAATCTGGTAACCTGTTACTGGTACCCAATAGAACACAGCGGCAGTATTCAGTGTTGTAAATAATGTAGGGGACACAATCTGGTAACCTGTTTCTGGTACCCAATCAGAACACAGAGCAGTATTCAGTGCTGTAAATAATGAAGGGGACACAATTTGGTAACCTGTTACTGGTACCCAATCAGAACACAGTGCAGTATTCAGTGTTGTAAATAATGTAGGGGACACAATCTGGTAACCTGTTACTGGTACCCAATCAGAACACAGCAGTATTCAGTGTTGTAAATAATGTAGGGGACACAATCTGGTAACCTGTTACTGGCATCCAATCAGAACACAGCGCAGTATTCAGTGTTGTAAATAATGAAGGGGACACAATATGGTAACCTGTTACCGGCATACAATCAGAACACAGCGCAGTATTCAGTGTTGTAAATAATGTAGGGGACACAATCTGGTAACCTGTTACTGATACCCAATCAGAACACAGTGCAGTATTCAGTGTTGAAAATAATGTAGGGGACACAATCTGGTAACCTGTTACTGGTACCCAATCAGAACACAGTGCAGTATTCAGTGTTGTATATAATGTAGGGGACACAATCTGGTTACCTGTTACTGGCATCCAATTAGAACACAGCGCAGTATTCAGTGTTGTAAACAATGAAGGGGACACAATCTGGTAACCTGTTACTGGTACCCAATAGAACACAGCGCAGTATTCAGTGCTGTAAATAATGTAGGGGACACAATCTGGTAACCTGTTTATGGTACTTAATCAGAACACATAGCAGTATTCAGTGTTGTAAATAATGCAGGGGACACAATCTGGTAACCTGTTACTGATACCCAATCAGAACACAGAGCAGTATTCAGTGTTGTAAATAATGCAGGGGGCACAATCTGGTAACCTGTTACTGATACCTAATCAGAACACAGAGCAGTATTCAGTGTTGTAAATAATGTAGGGGACACGATCTGGTAACCTGTTACTGGTATCTAATCAGAACACAGTGCAGTATTCAGTGTTGTAAATAATGTAGGGGACACAATCTGGTAACCTGTTACTGGTACCTAATCAGAACACAGTGCAGTATTCAGTGTTGTAAATAATGTAGGGGACACAATCTGGTAACCGGTTACTGGTATCTAAACAGAACACAGTGCAGTATTCAGTGTTGTAAATAATGTAGGGGACACAATCTGGTAACCTGTTACTGGTACCCAATCAGAACACAGCGCAGTATTCAGTGTTGTAAATAATGTAGGGGACACAATCTGGTAACCTGTTACTGGTACCCAATCAGAACACAGATCAGTATTCAGTGTTGTAAATAATGTAGGGGACACAATCTGGTAACCTGTTACTGCTACCCAATCAGAACACAGAGCAGTATTCAGTGTTGTAAATAATGTAGGGGACACAATCTGGTAACCTGTTACTGCTACCCAATCAGAAAACAGAGCAGTATTCAGTGTTGTAAATAATGTAGGGGACACAATCTGGTAACCTGTTACTGATACCCAAACTGGTAACCTGTTACTGGTACATAATCTGGTAACCTGTTACTGATATCCAATCAGAACACAGCACAGTATTCAGTGTTGTAAATAATGAAGGGGACACAATCTGGCAACCTGTTACTGATATCCAATCAGAACACAGTGCAGTATTCAGTGTTGTAAATAATGAAGGGGACACAATCTGGTAACCTGTTACTGGTACCCAATCCGGTAACCTGTTACTGGTATCCAATCAGAACACAGCACAGTATTCAGTGTTGTAAATAATGAAGGGGACACAATCTGGTAACCTGTTACTGGTATCCAATCAGAACACAGAGCAGTATTCAGTGTTGTAAATAATGTAGGGGACATAATCTGGTAACCTGTTACTGGTATCCAATCAGAACACAGCACAGTATTCAGTGTTGTAAATAATGACGGGGGCACAATCTGGTAACCTGTTACTGGTACCCAATAGAACACAGTGCAGTATTCAGTGTAGTAAATAATGCAGGGGGCACAATCTGGTAACCTGTTACTAGTATCCAATCTGGTAACCTGTTACTGGTACCCAATCAGAACACAGTGCAGTATTCAGTGTGGTAAATAATGTAGGGGACACAATCTGGTAACCTGTTACTGCTACCCAATCAGAACACAAAGCAGTATTCAGTGTTGTAAATAATGTAGGGGACACAATCTGGTAACCTGTTACTGCTACCCAATCAGAACACAGAGCAGTATTCAGTGTTGTAAATAATGTAGGGGACACAATCTGGTAACCTGTTACTGCTACCCAATCAGAACACAGAGCAGTATTCAGTGTTGTAAATAATGTAGGGGACACAATCTGGTAACCTGTTACTGGTACCCAATCAGAACACAGTGCAGTATTCAGTGTTGTAAATAATGTAGGGGACACAATCTGGTAACCTGTTACTGGTATCGAATCAGAACACAGTGTAATATTCAGTGTTGTAAATAATGTAGGGGACACAATCTGGTAACCTGTTACTGGTACCCAGTGTCGTAAATAATGTAGGGGACACAATCTGGTAACCTGTTACTGGTACCCAATCAGAACACAGTGCAGTATTCAGTGTTGTAAATAATGTAGGGGACACAATCTGGTAACCTGTTACTGGTACCCAGTGTTGTAAATAATGTAGGGGACACAATCTGGTAACCTGTTACTGGTACCCAATCAGAACACAGTGCAGTAATCAGTGTTGTAAATAATGTAGGGGACACAATCTGGTAACCTGTTACTGGTACCCATTCAGAACACAGTGCAGTATTCGGTGTTGTAAATAATGAAGGGGACACAATCTGGTAACCTGTTACTGGTATCCAATCAGAACACAGTGCAGTATTCAGTGTTGTAAATAATGAACTTGAAGGGGACACAATCTGGTAACCTGTTACTGGTACCCAATCAGAACACAGTGCAGTATTCAGTGTTGTAAATAATGTAGGGGACACAATCTGGTAACCTGTTACTGGTATCCAATCAGAACACAGTGCAATATTCAGTGTTGTAAATAATGATGGGGACACAATCTGGTAACCTGTTACTGGTACCCAATCAGAACACAGCGCAGTATTCAGTGTTGTAAATAATGTAGCGGACACAATCTGGTAACCCGTTACTCGTATCAAATCAGAACACAGGGCAGTATTCGGTGTTGTAAATAATGAAGGGGACACAATCTGGTAACCTGTTACTGCTACCCAATCTGGTTCTTACCATCATGAAAGGATACGCTTCATTGGGTTGAAAGAAAGGAATTTTGCAAATATTTTAGAAAATACCCCATCTCTCAGACTGAAAGGATGCCTTATTAGGGGTACAACAAATTTACGAATTTATCCCCTTAAGTTGCACGAGAAACATGCTGATCTTTCTGCAAAACAATAATATGGTACACTTTTATTAAAACAAACATGACAAATCCAATTTAAAATCATCGCTGCAATAATTTTTAGGGCTTGGTTAATTTATGTTGGGGCTTAGGGTTTCAAAGTTTAAAAAACCCAGGGATTATTCTTGCCCAAACAAATTTTCAACCCCTGCTGTAAACCTGTTACTGGTACCCAATCAGAACACAGCACAGTATTCAGTATTGTAAATAATGTAGGGGACACAATCTGGTAACCTGTTACTGGTACACATTAACTACCATCAGCATGATCAGTTCATGAATAATGGAGAAGCAAAAAATGTCTATGCCGTTCTATTTATTGGCCAAACACGACAAAAAGTAGTCAGAACCCCGATTCGGAAGAAACAAGTAAAACATTTGACATGATTATGACAAAACACGTAATGCACTGCTGAAAATAAACATAATACAATAAATGACTTTAATAAAGGCGCTGGTGGCTATCAGGATTTATCAGCCAGAGATAAAATAATCACCGAGCCGCTAGGCATTACATGACCAGATAACCAAGAATGCCTTTTCCACTGGAGCACCTTCTCCTGTCCATGGATTCCTCTGATAGGGAGGGGTCCTGGCCATGGGTACCTGTGATAAAGAGGGGTCATGTCCATGTGTATCTTTGATAGGTAGGGGTCATGTCCACATGTAACTGTGATAGGTAGGGGTCATGTCCATGGCAACCTGTGATAGGTAGGGGTCATGTCCATGTGTATCTTTGATAGGTAGGGGTCATGTCCACATGTACCTGTGATAGGTAGGGGTCATGTCCATGTGTACCTGTGATAGGTAGGGGTCATTTCCATGTGTACCTGTGATAGGTAGGGGTCATGTCCACGTGTAACTGTGATAGGTAGGGGTCATGTTCATGGCAACCTGTGATAGGTAGGGGTCATGTCCATGTGTACCTATGATAGGTAGGGGTCATGTCCATGTGTACCTGTGATAAGTAGGGGTCATGTCCATGGCAACCTGTGATAGGGAGGAGGTGGCAATCCTAGTACTAAAATGATAGCAAGTTTGGTTAAGATAGTTTTTACTAGCATGGATTTGAAACCATAATTCTTGGGTCATGTGGGTGTTGCAACATCAGGCAACAGTCCAAAATACTACCCTCTCCCCACACCAGTGGAAACTATGACCATGATCTGTGAAGATTTCCTGAAAAATTCTAAGTTCAAAAAACCGATAACTCTCACAAAATTTTAAAATAAAGATTTCCTGGTAATATGCATACATACAATGTATGGTGTATTTGATATTTATCACGTTTCGTAAAGTTTTGTTCAGTAGTTTCAGAGGAGTTGAGCGGAAACCATGATTTATGAGGAATAAACAACAGCAAATTCTAAGTTCTAAGGGCCATAACTCACACAAAATGTTGAGGATCAGAATTACCTGGTAATATGTTCAACTACATATGGTGTACTTGTTATATAACAAGTTTAGTAAAATTTGGTTGAGTAGTTTCAGAGGAGCAATCTAATTAAAATTAAATCTTTCACTTCAACTCTCCCCTTATTTGTTATTGGTCGGCCATAGAAATAAAGGGGGCAGAAAGTGAAAGATTTAATTTTAATTAGATGTTCAGAGGAGCTGAGTGGAATAACTTTGTAACGGACAGACGGAAAAACTGACGGACAGACGGTAAACATGAAAAAAACAATGTCTCCCCACCATGTGGGGTAAGATATAGTTATAAAGATTTGCAAAATTTGCTTGAAACATGTTTGCAACATGTACTTACATGTATGGACTATGACTGGAATAGACTATAGTGGAAGGGAGGTAACTTCTACATGTACATGTATGTATGGACTAAACTAGCTGGAAAAGCCTATAGTGGATGGGAGGTAACTTCTAGTTTGATGGTGATCGTGACCGAACACCAGTATTCAATTATTATTTCCCTTTAATTCTAATTGGCGACTTTTCAATTTAAAAAACGCCACCTAGTGTCCACTTCCGGTACTAAAACAGTTTGTTTTCTTTAAAACTTATGAAATGGACAATTACCTTTGATAAATTTTAATGCTTGATGTTAATTACAGGTGTCAAAATCTAATTGAAGATGTTATTAAAACCCAATGTTGTGTAAACAGGATTGTTAATTGATTAACCATAATGTTTATTACCCCATTTACCTGATGCTAAACAAAGGTAGAACCCCAGCTGTTTTATAGCTTAATTAAACAAGCTTACCAGTGACATACCTGTTCTAATATTCAAACCCACCTGTTGCCTATGGCTATAGTAACATCTACTAGTACTAATCATGCTAATGATGTTAATTAGATAATTTAATTGGCATAGTCAAACAATACAAAAAAAAGTGCAAAATCTTTATTTCAATATCAGTCTTTTAGTGATGATAGCCGTAGATTTTTTAACTGGAAGTAAAAAAGGGAGATAAATCATGTAAAACTGGAAATGGGTCAATGGCACTTTTTTGATTGGGAAAAATATTGTTCTAACTATATCAACCGTTGTTATCAAATGTTATCAGTATCTTGAGCATGTTGAGATTCTAATTAAAATCTTGGATCTATATGATTATTAAAATGCAGTGCTTTAAAAATAATGCATGTATCTGTAACACCGACTTTATATAGAGACGGTAAGGGGTATTGCTGATATGCCTAAATCCCAGATATTTAAATAGGCTTCAATAAAGGTGTATTATTGAAATACAATGCAGTTTGTTTTAAGTCAATATATTTAATATCAAGGGTTTTATGCTCATTTTAAGGTGGGTACCCTCTGGCGTTTTTCTGTAAAGTCAGTTATAAAATGGACAAGAACTCAACTTTATAAACATTTAAACAAAAAATATCAAACAATTTATCTTAAAAAAATCAAAAACGTATTTTGACAGTATATACATTGGTGCACAATTTTACTGCAAAAAAGTTGAAGAAAAGTCACTAGTTCACATTTCTGTAAGACTATGAAAAACGGAGAGATTTGTCAATATTTATGTCCAACAGAAGTAAATATAACATTTCAACTAGCACAAAAATGTAATGAGGATTTGTGTGAATCTTGAATTTAGTTGTCGGAGGTCACTTGAAATAAAAATAAAATATTTATTTTAAACATATATTTGAATTTTTTTTTTAAATTCAAATTATTATTGCTCATATACTATTTGTATACATTTTCCTAACTTTGGCTAAAACTATTTAAGATCTCTTATAATAAAAATTTTGATACTTACATGTAAAGGGCAATTAATATTGAGATCAGAATTTCACAATTATTTATTCAACAAAAGACAGAATAATTAGATATTTAATACTGGTGAAGTATATAATTTTTCATTCATATGTACTACAGATAACTCATTTTAGTGGGTTTTGGCTGGGACTAGTATAACTTGATTTAAATGTTCCTGGTCTTGGATAGGGGACAGCTTTTTCCAAAGCTAATTACTTTTTCTTCTACTTTTTTCTTATCTCAATTTTCAAGCCAAATATATTACTGGAGATTGCTGGAAGTTAATGATTTTATCACATGTATCAATATATCCCATCCATTATTTTATGCTGCTCTATGACCTAACACCACTAATTTATGAAACAATAAAACAATAACAATAAATAACATGCAAAATTTGATTTATGGAGTAATGGAGAGGGAAAATTCATGAAATCTCAGATTAAATCTGAAATTTCAAATGGGGAAATGGGGAAAAGATACAAAATTTCAGGGACATGCAAAATATAGAATTGTGAATATCCCAGATCCAATCTGTCCAGAGCTTAAGGACTGGTTATGCATCCCATAAAATAGAATAGTTAACAGTAAATCTCTACTAAGCATCAATTAAGTGCAATTACTACATCATGTACAGGCGTGGATCCAAAGAAATGCTTACCGGACGTACACCCCCCTCCTCATAAAAGAGAGAGAGAGAGAGAGAATGAGAGAAAAGGAATATGATGTTTCATTAAAGAAAAATCATTATTTTTGGTCATAGTTGAAAAAAAAGCCAATTAAAAGAAGGGGCAAAAGTAAAGAGCCTGTATCGCTCACCTGACTTACAAAAAAACTTTCTAAGACAATACTTTTCTTGCAAATTTTGATATTAAATGCTAAAGTTTATCATGTTTATGTGAAGATGCTGTTTCTATTAATGTTGCCATGTTGAATTTACAATCAGCAGTAGGAGTGTTTCTGAGAAGAAGCAGTTTTTGTTTTTCATAGGTTAGTATGTTAAGTGATGTTCCATAGTGGCAGCAATCTTGTATTTTGGATCGAAACAAACAACTCAAAATTGGTAGAGAACCATACAATATCACATATCCTAAAATTTGCCAAGCTGTTTGTAAGAAAACGAATTTTAAAATCTCAGCCAGTCAGAACGCATTTGCAGCTCTGGCAGCCATGTTGAATTTCCTATCGACTCGAAACATACCGGTACTTAAAATAATAAGATTACTATCACTTCTGCATTATTTGGTTAAATTGTGTGGAACTGAGTTTCAGAGAAGAAGCTGTTTGTATGGTTTTCCGATAGGGTCCTATGTTAAGCTGTGTTCCACCGTGGTGGCCTCTTGGAATTTAGATCGCCACAAAAAACTAAAATTTTTTAGAGGACCATCTAAGGTACATTTGTGCAATATTTCAAATCAATCTGCTAAGCGGTTTGTAAAAAGAAGATTTTTTAAATTTCAGCCAATCAGAACACATTAGTTGCCCTGCAAGCCATGTTCAATTTGCAATTGGCTCAAAAAACTCAAAATAATAAGATAAATATCCATTAATCATTTCTTTATAATTTGGCTTCATTTGTGTGGAACAGTTTCAGAGAAGACGTTGTTTGTATGTTTTTCCCATAGGGTCCTATGTTAAACTATGTCCTGTGATGGCGACCATCTTGAATTTTGGATCGGAACAAAAAACTCAAACCTTGTAGAGGACCACATACGGTACATTTCTGCTATATTTTAAATCAATCTGCCAAGCAGTTTATGAGAAGAAGATTTTTGAATTTCAGCCAATCAGAACGCATTAATGGCCCTGGAAGCCATGTTGAATTTGCAATTGGCTGGAAAAACCCAAAATAATAAGATAATTATGCAACATTCATTTCTTTATAAATTTGGCTTCATTGTGTGGAACAGTTTCAGAGAAGAAGTTGTTTATATGTTTCCCTTTGGGTCCTATGTTAAACTATGTCCTGCGATGGCGGCCATCTTGGATTTTAGATCGGCACAAAAAAACTCAAACTTTTAGAGGACTATCAAAGGTACATTTCTGCAATATTTCAAATCAATCTGCCAAGCAGTTTATGAGAAGGAGATTTTTGAATTTCAGCCAATCAGAACACATTAACGGCCCTGGAAGCCATGTTAAATTTGCAATTGGCTCGAAAAACCCAAAACAATAAGATAATTATGCAACCTTCATTTCCTTATTAATTTGGCTTCATTGTGTCGAACAGTTTCATAGAAGAAGTTGTTTATATGTTTTTTCCCATAGGGTCCTATGTTAAACTATGTCCTGCGATGGCGGCAATCTTGGATTTTGGATCGGCACAAAAAGTTCAAACTTTGTAGAGGACCATCTAAGGTACATTTCTGCAATATTTCAAATTAATCTGCCAAGCAGTTTATGAGAAGAAGATTTTTGAATTTCAGCCAATCAGAACACATTAATGGCCCTGGAAGCCATGTTGAATTTGCAATTGGCTCGAAAAACCCAAAACAATAAGATAATTATGCAACCTTCATTTCCTTATTAATTTGGCTTCATTGTGTGGAACAGTTTCATAGAAGAAGTTGTTTATATGTTTTTCCTATAGGGTCCTATGTTAAACTATGTCCTGCGATGGCGGCCATCTTGGATTTTGGAACGGCACAAAAAACTCAAACTTTGTAGAGGACCATCTAAGGTACATTTCTGCAATATTTCAAATCAATCTGCCAAGCAGTTTATGAGAAGAAGATTTTAGAATTTCAGCCAATCAGAATGCATTATTGGCCCTGGCAGCCATGTTTCATATTTGATCAGCACCAAAAACTCAAACTTTGTTAAGAACCACCCAATAAACATTCCTGCCAAGCTTGGTTCCAATTGGCCAAGTGGTTGTGGAGAAGAAGATTAAAATGTAAAAAGTTTACGGCCGACGACGACGACGGACCCAAAGTGATGAGAATAGCTCACACTGACCCTTTGGGTCAGGTGAGCTAAAAACCGAGTCTAGAAAACTTTGTCTGGATGGCTACCAATTAATGCTTAGATTCCCAGAGCTTCCAGGACTCTTTACCCCCCCCCCCTTTACCAGGGACCTGGGGGGACATAGAGCGGCCACCAGAACCCTCGCCGAAACTTTTATGTCTCCCCTAACACAAATACCTGGATCCGCCCCTGATGTACATGCGAAATTATTAATATCTGCAGTGTTGTTCAGATAATCTGCATTTCCAGATCGAGACATGCATTTTGTTTGCCATTGACTGAATAGCTGAAAAGTATTTTAATTCACCAGAGTAAATCTAATCAGACTTATGTATACATGTGTAATTTGTGTATTTATGCAGTAAAAATCATAAATTTACTTATATTTGTTGATTTCCAGTCGATTAGTATTTTTGGAATCGATTTATAATGGGCGCTGCCATGTTAGATCGATAACGAGGCTGAAAAAAAAACCAAAATCCACAGGTTGAAAAAAACCAATTACGCTTGTTTCCATTGACAGAATGCATTAAAATTTTACCACATTGTTTAAAAATGGTATGCTTATCAAACTATCTAAGTACAAAGAGCGTAATAAGTCGTTTTTTATTTTATGTCCGATATTACGGCTAATAAAACGGATCGCTTCCATTCAGTAGCCTGTTTTGTCGGTTGATTGATCATTACGCGGGCTTTAGTGTAAGATTGACACATTACAATTTGTAACACAGAAACAATCCAGATTTTACATAGTAAGACGTAATTTGGACCCACCCACATTTAAATAGAACCGGAGAAAAACCCTGAAAAGATCCGGACATTTTCTAGAAGGCAAACAGAGTTACCTCCCTTACCCTTTACCGTCCCTATATTAATATCAACTGAAGGAAATCTGAGAAGCATTCAACCACCAAGTTTGACTGACCTCCATGACTGAACAACAGTGAACTGGTACAAGTCCGTTAAAAACGAAGTGATTATCGAGTCTGTTCAAAGATTTTCTTGAGAAATATGGAAGTTACCGTTAACATCATTGTCATTGAATGGGTTAATTACGAAGATTTTAATTATAAACACATGCAGTCATTTGTTATTGAAATGCACACATCGATTCCCCCCCCCCCCTTTTTTAAAGGACAAATCGTAAGCTCTTCAGAAATTTGGCGTGGACCATTATAGATATTAATATTCCTTTTTAAATATATTTAGGAATTAAAATTCACACGAAATAAGCTGCTCATTTTGAATACATGTTTTAATAACTTGAGATGAAGTGTTATGTTCCGGAAATTATTTCCGTAATTTGTCCGAGTTTTATTGCTTTTATTTTTTGTTTGGTCACTTCCGCCAAAACGACGCTGCAAAATTCTACTACACATTGCCCTATTTCTGTTGTTTTTGTTAGTCTGACATATCACAGAGTAAGTTTTCATGCATAATTCAACTACCCAAGTAATGCGTATAAGCCTTGTAACAATATATTTTGCTATATTTTAATATATTTGTAAAAATCTGTATCGAAGCGAAGTAGGTGACAACAAACAAATCACATTTACATTTTTATGTAACTTTATTCTCAAAACAACATTTATTGTGAACATATAAGCTATTAAACATTTGAAATGCATGTATACCTTAGTGTATGAAGATAATTAACACTAATTTCACACTATATAAGCCATACTTTATCAGCATTATTTAATAGAATTTACACACAACGTGTACAGCTATAATTACATTATATGTAATTGATGTCATGTATTGTATTACGATGTTGTTATTTCACACACTCTTTATTGTTCTGAGCCATTGTTCTTTTGTTTTTGTAGTTTTTGATCCTCGTTGGAGGAGGCTAATAAACATCCATAAATAAACAAGTGTTTGTTGTGGCTTGTAACAGCACAGTCAAAAATCTCCAATCGTCATGAATAGTTAAGGCTTACATGAAGGTCCCAGGTTTAAACTACAGGAACTAGGAGCATGCCAAGAGAGTTATGACAAATTCATTGACAAAGGAATTACGGATATTAACAAAATTATTGAAGAAATTGAGAATTCAATATCCCATAAGCTGCAAAGGAACTCACAGCTGTCTACTTCAAATGAAAAGCTCAGTTTGCCAACATGCAATTTACAAAGTGACTTGATTTTGAAGCAAGCAAATATTGCAGCCAGTAAAATAAAATTGAAATTTCTTGAAGAAGAAAGTAATATTGAAAAACAGATTTCAGAACTTGACACTTTGCTGAAAATGAAACGTGCTCAATGTGAATTAGAAATGTGTGAACATGAACTATCAGTGATTATGAATTCTAAGGAAGGAGTTACACTAGACTCATCTTCAATCATCCGACCGGGTAATTTTGACATGTTTGAAAATGAGACTGTAAAGTTTTCAAATAGCACACCAGAAGCGAAATCAGTAAGTAAACCACTTGTGCGAGACACATGTCAAGTTTCAAGTCAAATCGACTTACAAGCCAAGTGGTCAAGTCCACCAAGAAGCAGTAAACCACTGTCTAGTCAACCTAGGACGATTCCATTGAGATTTGATGCTCCACTGTTTGTCCCGTCAAGTGATAGTGACTCGCAATCTAAATGTCATAAGAAATATGACCTGCATTCTGGTCAGTGGACTCAGTCAGTGCAACAAAGTCATGACATTAATAATAATGTGCAAAACCAGTTTAGCCAATTTCTTATCAAGAAAGACCTTATTATGTCTCGTCTTAATAAGTATGATGATAACCCGATGCATTTCATGTCTTGGAAACTAAGTTTTAGAATCATAATGAATGAGCTCAGTGCTACTCCAGTTGAGGAACTTGATTTATTGATTAGATATCTTGGTTCAGACTCATCTAGACAAGCATCAGTGTTGCGAGCATGTTATGCAGGCAACTCTGAAGTGACTGTAATGAAGATTTGGGAACGGTTGGAGCAAAGATATGGTGCACCTGAAATAGTAGAAAATTATCTCAAGCGACGTATAACTTCTTTCCAAAATATTACTGCCTATGAGACTTCTCGTTTGTATGACTTTGCTGATTTAGTTTGTGAGATAAGTGCAGTTAAATCACAGAAACAATATTCAACTGTTTTTGCATATTTTGATTCCTCCTCAGGTGTTAACATTCTTGCATCAAAGTTGCCAAGAAACATTCAAGAAAAATGGACAATTGAAGCTAGCAGGTATAAACGAGAACATAGAACAGCATACCCTCCTTTTGAATTCTTTGATAAGTTTATACAAAACACAGCCGAGATGAGAAATGATCCAAGTTTTCATTTTACCAGTTACGAGAGCAAACCAAGCCAAAACGTTAAAGGCAAGTCTACAAGCACTTCAGTCAGTACACGAAAGACTGAAGTAGGAAATGTGTCACAGACAAGATCTGCAGTAACATATGAAACAGAGAGATGTCCAATCCACAATTCAAATCATTCATTAAATGAGTGCGTTGCTTTCCAAAAGAGACCTATAAGTGATAGAAAGAGGTTCATCTTAAAATCTGGAATATGTTTTAAGTGTTGCGGCACAGTAAAACACCGAGCTAAGAACTGTAAAACTACTGTCAAATGTACAATTTGTAACAGTGACACTCATCCGTCAGCACTTCATTTTGGTTCAGGAAAGTATGAAGGGGAGATAAGTGATAAAGTGGAAGTTTCATGTACTCAATTATGTGGCAAGCCAGACGGCACAAGTAAATCCTGTGCAAAAATTGTACCTGTGCAAGTTTATAAAGATGACAACCCGAACATGCGACGTACTGTTTACGCTATGATTGACGATCAGAGCTCCCACTCATTAGCCACTTCAAGTTTATTTGATGCGTTCAATGATTTTGGTCCAGACATTGAATACTCACTCATATCGTTTGCTGGTAAGATGTCAACAAGTGGGAGAAAGGGATCAGGTTATGTTGTGAAGTCACTAGATGGATCTTGCATGTTTCGTTTGCCTACCATAATTGAATGTAATGATATCCCAAGGAATCGGGATGAAATACCAACTCCTGATGTTGCGTTAAGGTATGAACATTTGAAGCCAATAGCTTCATTGATTCCTAAACCAATTGACAATGCGGATATAGAAATGTTGATAGGTAGAGATCTCAATTGCCCATTTTGTTCTGGACCAGAGGACAGATTCTGCAACTCTTCCATTTGCTCAGAAATTGCCCTTAGGCTGGGTGATTATTGGACAAGTATGCTTAGGGACCGCACATACAGTGAGCGTCAATGTCAACAAACCATTTGTCTTGCCTAATGGCCGTCCATCTCTCTTAGAGCCGTGCTCTAGTGAGATACTTGTCGAAGAAAATGAAAGTGTGTTCAAAAAGACCCCAGATGACGAAAAATTAGCCTTCTCAGTTGAAGACAAAGAATTTCTCAAACTTATGGACTATGGATTTAAGCGTGATAAGGATGGATTCTGGACTGCTCCTTTACCCTTCAGGAAGGACAGACCTAGATTGCCTGATAATAGATCTCAAGCCTTGAAGCGTGCTAAGTCATTTGATCAAAGTCTACTAAAGAATAAACTCAAGTATGATCATGTTAAGCTCTTCATGGATAAAATCTTTGACCGAGGACATTCTGAAATTGCTCCAAGCATCCCATGTGATAAAGAGAGATGGTACCTTCCTATGTTCGGGGTTTACCACCCGAAGAAACCTAACTCTATCAGAATAGTGTTTGATTCATCTTCACGTCATAATGGTATGTCTCTCAACGATGTGCTCATGAAAGGCCCAGACCTTGCAAACAGCTTGCAGGGAATACTTTTAAGATTTCGTGAAGAACGCATTGCCATCACAGGGGATGTTGAACAGATGTTTCATAACTTTCGTGTGAAAGAGGACCACAGAGACTATCTAAGATTTTTGTGGCACCCAAACAGCGACCTAGATAAACCGTTGCAAGAATTCCGCATGACTGTCCATGTTTTTGGAAATTCGCCGAGCCCAGCCGTGGCCACGTATGGCCTCCGCAGAGCTGTTGAATCTGCTAGACCAGAAATACGAAGTTTTGTCTCCAATGAATTCTACGTGGATGATGGACTTGTTAGTTGTCCGAGCGTACAGAAAGCTGTGGATCTAGTTAAGGAAACCCAACGGGAGTTATTTGATGGTGGTCAGTTACGTTTACATAAGATTGCCTCGAATTCAAAGGATGTCTTGAAACATTTTGATGCTAATGATCTGAGCAAAGACCTATCAAACATAGATCTAAGTCATGATAGTCTACCTATGCAGAGAAGTTTAGGTGTGCAGTGGGACATAAACAGAGATACATTTACGTTTACTGTTTCTTCAGACACAAAACCATATACTCGTCGAGGTATATTATCTTGTATTAACAGTTTATTTGATCCAGTTGGCTTCACTGCTCCGGTGACACTACAGGGGAAGTTGTTGCTTCGTAACCTTATGTCAACATCAAAATGCACGGACTGGGATAGTTTACTTGATGAGTCTTTTCGAGATAAGTGGGATAAGTGGTTAATTTCACTCAAAGACCTTGAAACCATACATATACCTAGAATGTATTGTTCTCTGTCAGTTTGCGAATCAGATCGTGTTGAGGTTTACATATTCTGTGATGCTTCCAAAGAAGCCATCGCTGCAGTGGCATATCTTAAAGTTTTTTTGTGGTAATAAATCTGATGTTGGTTTCTTAATGGGCAAGGCAAAGGTTGCCCCATTACACGGACATACAATTCCACGTTTGGAATTATGCAGTGCTCTTTTAGCCACAGAGATTGCAGAGACACTTAAAACACAACTTAATATAGACAAGAGTTGCTTTAAATTCTACTCTGACAGTCAGATCGTACTTGGATACATTTCTAACAACATAAAACGATTTCATGTGTATGTTGCCAACCGAGTAAGTAGAATTAGATCATTCAGTGGTCCACATCAGTGGCACTTTATCTCAACTGAACATAATCCTGCAGATGTTGCAACTCGTGGATTGCCTGCTATTGATTTACCAACCAGTACTTGGCTTTTGGGTCCGCCATTTCTTAAAAATGATGAAACACCCACACATGAGACAACAGATTTTCCGCTTGTCCTGCCGGAAATTGATAAAGAAGTTCGACCTTTGGTCCAGTCAGCCAAAGTAGACATCAATCAATCTGATCAATCAAATACTTACCTAGGAGTCTCGCAGTACTTTGATCAAGTGTCGGAGTGGAAACGGCTAGTCAAAATATATCATGTAATAAAAAACATGCTCAGGACCAAGTACAAACCAGATTCTAAACCCCTTACTAGGGAAGAAACCGAACAGTTCATTATCAAGCAGGTACAGCTTGATGAATTTGCCGAGGAAATTTGTGCTATTCAGAACAGGAAAACGCCACCCAGGACTAGTCCATTACTTTCCTTGAATCCAATTCTTGATGAACATGGGTTACTACGTGTCGGAGGTCGTCTGAAGCACATCAAGGATTCAAATAGATTACTTGACGCCCACCCAATCATTCTCCCTAAAGGTCATCATGTGTCATTATTACTTATTAAACACTATCACGCATGTTGTCATCACCAAGGAAGAAGCATGACCGAAGCCACAATACGTTCTGCAGGTTTTTGGATACTTGGTGTTAAGAGGATGATCAACTCCGTAGTATGGAAATGTGTTCTTTGTCGCAAATTGCGTGGCAAACTAGGATGGACCCAAATGGCCGACTTACCCGAAGACAGACTTTGTGCTGATCCACCTTTCTCGTATGTAGGAGTGGATGTGTTTGGCCCGTGGCCGAACAAGGGGTGTGTCTGCCTCCAATAAACGTTGGGGATTGTTGCTGACATGTATGGTTTCTAGAGCTGTCCATGTGGAACTTATTGAAGAGCTCAGCAGTGCATCTTTCATCAATGCACTTCGAAGATTCATAGCAATAAGAGGACCTGTCCGCCAATTTCGTTCCGATAGGGGCACTAACTTTGTAGGTGGAGTAAATGAGTTAAACATTGATGCTAACTTTATTGAGTATGGCCCAGTTGCTACTTACCTTATGGAAAATAAAATTGCATGGATATTCAACCCCCCACATGCCTCACACTTTGGTGGAGTATGGGAGAGGATGATTGGCTCATGTCGACGTATACTAGATGCTCTACTGCTAGAAAATAAATACAGAGAAATGACTCATGAAGTACTTGCAACTCTTCTTAGTGAAATTTGTGCAATTATCAACTCTAGGCCACTTATTCCTATATCTAATGATCCTGAGAACCCTTAAGTACTTTCACCATCACTTGTATTGACACAAAAACCAACTCAATTCATGGAAAATTGTGAAGAATCTAATTTCGGTACAAAGGATGCCATTAGGAGTCAGTGGAAACTTGTGCAAAAGTTAGCTTCCGAGTTTTGGGACCGTTGGCATTCTGAATATACTCATAGTCTGCAAAACCGCTCAAAGTGGAAGTCAAATGGAGTAAAATTTTCCTCTGGAGATGTAGTTCTTATTCGTAATAAAGAATCACGAAGATGTGATTGGCTTATGGCAGTTATCAATAGAGTTTTCGAAAGTGATGATGGAAAGATCAGAAAAGTTGAACTATCTGTTGTTGAAGATGGACTCCGTAAACGATTTGTCAGGCCGATTTCCGAAATTGTTCAGCTTGTTGAGGTTGAAAAATGACATCAGTTGTTACTATGTATATCGAGTTGTACATGTACTTTTTTCTTACTTAGAGACATGTGTATTTTATGTTTATTATCAACCCAACTTGAATTTTGAAGTTTAAAGTTTTACACATTAAGAAAATGTGCTAGTTTTTCTTATTTTGCATACTGATCCTTGAAGCATATTGATCTTAAATTGTGTTTAAGTAAAATTTGTAAGTTTGTGGTGATTTATGATTTAAATCAGAAGGGGAGTGTTATGTTCCGGAAATTATTTCCGTAATTTGTCCGAGTTTTATTGCTTTTATTTTTTGTTTGGTCACTTCCGCCAAAACGACGCTGCAAAATTCTACTACAAATTGCCCTATTTCTGTTGTTTTTGTTAGTCTGAAGTGACATATCACAGAGTAAGTTTTCATGCATAATTCAACTACCCAAGTAATGCGTATAAGCCTTGTAACAATATATTTTGCTATATTTTAATATATTTGTAAAAATCTGTATCGAAGCGAAGTAGGTGACAACAAACAAATCACATTTACATTTTTATGTAACTTTATTCTCAAAACAACATTTATTGTGAACATATAAGCTATTAAACATTTGAAATGCATGTATACCTTAGTGTATGAAGATAATTAACACTAATTTCACACTATATAAGCCATACTTTATCAGCATTATTTAATAGAATTTACACACAACGTGTACAGCTATAATTACATTATATGTAATTAATGTCATGTATTGTATTACTATGTTGTTATTTCACACACTCTTTATTGTTCTGAGCCATTGTTCTTTTGTTTTTGTAGTATTTGATCCTCGTTGGAGGAGGCTAATAAACATCCATAAATAAACAAGTGTTTGTTGTGGCTTGTAACAGCACATGAAGCACCAATATTATTTGCCCCATACATTTGCAGCCTTGTAAAATAATGATCCTTTTGTTTTCAGGTGACATGTTGCAACATAAACAGAAAAGAAGTCAAAAAATTCTAGAAGGCAAACAGAGTTACCGTCCCTACTTTATACAAAATTGACATCCTCACTAACAATCACATTGTCGCCTGAAGCGTGAAAATTTTATTAAAGACTATAGCCGCAATGAAAGTGAACACTATGCGGCGTTTTTTTAAATTGGAAAGTCGTCAATTAAAGTGAACAACAAGAGTGGCACATTCGATTCCTTGTGGTGAGCACATGGCTTGCACTGTGGGTATTTATGGGCAGAATGGCCCGATATTATCAGAAGCTGAACTCGGTGACATCAAAATCTAGGTGCGACATCGTGCTAGAAACATTCAGACTTGGTCAGTGTCGTGGAGTTAAAATTCTATAAATTGTCCACATATAAAAACAAAACATTTCTTTACGTTCGTTACCTTTTAAGTCCTTCGTTTCCGATTTTTGAAGTTTGTGCGCAGTTTAGGAGAGTGTCTTAAAAACAGAACTGCTGGTCCCGTCCTTACCCAAAATGTGTGTTGTTAGCTCACGATAATTAGAGTTGGTTTTAAAGTGTATTTATTACCAAAAGAATATAATAGAATAGAATATTTCCCAATTAAAAATATAATCCTTATTTTCCTACAGTATTTCTTAAAATATAAAATTTGATTCAAGGTAGTTTGCAAATATCTGTAAGTGAGAAAAACAGATATTTCAGAACAACTTGTCTGATGAAGTGGTAAACGCCACAAATATTTTGTAATTTGAAGTTAGACTGGACAAATATTCGGAAAATGAAAAATTCAAATATGACTATACCAAAGACATCACATTACAAACTAAAAAGTTACTTAAGGACAAGCAACAAAGAGGAAGAGATAGATGTGGATAAAGGGACCAGAGACGCCTCCACTAATGTTCCTACGGTAAAAACTGGGCATAAAAACATAAAATGTGCCTCATCTTCGATACAGTGTAAAGAGGATTTTTGATATATTATTTCGCTAGGTTGTAAGATTACTTGTTTACCCGGCCATTTGTTTTGTTTGTAAATACAGCTAGATATATAAGACACCAATTTTATTAAAAATTACATACCCGTAAACTTGTCAAGTAATTTTGATCTTAAAGTTCAAAGAACTTTTAGCATAATTTACTTACTAGTGAAAACGATCGCATTAAACGTCAATATCTAATGAAATTTACAAGTTACGGATTTATTGAAAATTAGACAAACGCAATTACTTTATTGTCTAGTCTCATGTTAAAGCATCTGTTCTGCATAACATAATAATTACTATAGTAGGAGCCTGAGTGTCCGAGATAAGAATTACTATAGTGGGAGCCTGAGTGTCCGAGATAAGAATTACTATAGTGGGAGCCTGAGTGTCCGAGATAAGAATTACTATAGTGGGAGCCTGAGTGTCTGAGATAAGAATTACTATAGTGGGAGCCTGAGTGTCTGAGATAAGAATTATTATAGTGGGAGCCTGAGTGTCCGAGATAAGAATTACTATAGTGGGAGCCTGAGTGTCCGAGATAAGAATTACTATAGTGGGAGCTTGAGTGTCCGAGATAAGAATTACTATAGTGGCAGCCTGAGTGTCCGAGATAAGAATTACTATAGTGGGAGCCTGAGTGTCTGAGATAAGAATTACTATAGTGGGAGCCTGAGTGTCCGAGATAAGAATTACTATAGTGGTAGCCTGAGTGTCTGAGATAAGAATTACTATAGTGGGAGCCTGAGTGTCCGAGATAAGAATTACTATAGTGGGAGCCTGAGTGTCCGAGATAAGAATTACTATAGTGGGAGCCTGAGTGTCCGAGATAAGAATTACTATAGTGGGAGCCTGAGTGTCTGAGATAAGAATTACTATAGTGGGAGCCTGTGTGTCCGAGATAAGAATTACTATAGTGGGAGCCTGAGTGTCCGAGATAAGAATTACTATAGTGGGAGCCTGAGTGTCCGAGATAAGAATTACTATAGTGGGAGCCTGAGTGTCCGAGATAAGAATTACTATAGTGGGAGCCTGAGTGTCTGAGATAAGAATTACTATAGTGGGAGCCTGAGTGTCCGAGTGAAGAATTACTATAGTGGGAGCCTGAGTGTCCTAGATAAGAATTACCACAGTGGGAGCCTGAGTGTCTGAGATAAGAATTACTATAGTGGGAGCCTGAGTGTCTGAGATAAGAATTACTATACTGGGAGTCTGAGTGTCCGAGATAAGAATTACTATAGTGGGAGTCTGAGTGTCCGAGATAAGAATTACTATAGTGGGAGCCTGAGTGTCCTAGATAAGAATTACTATAGTGGGAGCCTGAGTGTCTGAGATAAGAATAATTATAGTGGGAGCCTGAGTGTCCGAGATAAGAATTACTATAGTGGGAGCCTGAGTGTCCGAGATAAGAATTACTATAGTGGGAGCTTGAGTGTCCGAGATAAGAATTACTATAGTGGCAGCATGAGTGTCCGAGATAAGAATTACTATAGTGGGAGCCTGAGTGTCTGAGATAAGAATTACTATAGTGGGAGCCTGAGTGTCCGAGATAAGAATTACTATAGTGGTAGCCTGAGTGTCTGAGATAAAAATTACTATAGTGGGAGCCTGAGTGTCCGAGATAAGAATTACTATAGTGGGAGCCTGAGTGTCCGAGATAAGAATTACTATAGTGGGAGCCTGAGTGTCCGAGATAAGAATTACTATAGTGGGAGCCTGAGTGTCTGAGATAAGAATTACTATAGTGGGAGCCTGTGTGTCCGAGATAAGAATTACTATAGTGGGAGCCTGAGTGTCCGAGATAAGAATTACTATAGTGGGAGCCTGAGTGTCCGAGATAAGAATTACTATAGTGGGAGCCTGAGTGTCCGAGATAAGAATTACTATAGTGGGAGCCTGAGTGTCCGAGATAAGAATTACTATAGTGGGAGCCTGAGTGTCTGAGATAAGAATTACTATAGTGGGAGCCTGAGTGTCCGAGATAAGAATTACTATAGTGGGAGCCTGAGTGTCTGAGATAAGAATTACTATAGTGGGAGCCTGAGTGTCTGAGATAAGAATTACTATAGTGGGAGCCTGAGTGTCTGAGATAAGAATTACTATAGTGGGAGCCTGAGTGTCCGAGATAAGAATTACTATAGTGGGAGCCTGAGTGTCTGAGATAAGAATTACTATAGTGGGAGCCTGAGTGTCTGAGATAAGAATTACTATAGTGGGAGCCTGAGTGTCCTAGATAAGAATTACTATAGTGGGAGCCTGAGTGTCCTAGATAAGAATTACTATAGTGGGAGCCTGAGTGTCCGAGATAAGAATTACTATAGTGGGAGCCTGAGTGTCTGAGATAAGAATTACTATAGTGGGAGCCTGAGTGTCCGAGATAAGAATTACTATAGCGGGAGCCTGAGTGTCTGAGATAAGAATTACTATAGTGGTAGCCTGAGTGTCCGAGATAAGAATTACTATAGTGGTAGCCTGAGTGTCTGAGATAAGAATTACTATAGTGGGAGCCTGAGTGTCTGAGATAAGAATTACTATAGTGGGAGCCTGAGTGTCTGTGATAAGAATTACTATAGTGGGAGCCTGAGTGTCTGAGATAAGAATTACTATAGTGGGAGCCTGTGTGTCCGAGATAAGAATTACTATAGTGGGAGCCTGAGTGTCTGAGATAAGAATTACTATAGTGGGAGCCTGAGTGTCTGAGATAAGAATTACTATAGTGGGAGCCTGAGTGTCCGAGATAAGAATTACTACAGTGGGAGCCTGAGTGTCTGAGATAAGAATTACTATAGTGGCAGCCTGGGTGTCTGAGATAAGAATTACTATAGTGGGAGCCTGAGTGTCCGAGATAAGAATTACTATAGTGGGAGCCTGAGTGTCTGAGATAAGAATGACTATAGTGGGAGCCTGAGTGTCTGAGATAAGAATTACTATAGTGGGAGCCTGAGTGTCTGAGATAAGAATGACTATAGTGGGAGCCTGAGTGTCTGAGATAAGAATTACTATAGTGGGAGCCTGAGTGTCTGAGATAAGAATTACTATAGTGGGAGCCTGAGTGTCTGAGATAAGAATTACTATAGTGGGAGCCTGAGTGTCTGAGATAAGAATTACTATAGTGGGAGCCTGAGTGTCTGAGATAAGAATTACTATAGTGGGAGCCTGAGTGTCCGAGATAAGAATTACTATAGTGGGAGCATGAGTGTCTGAGATAAGAATTACTATAGTGGGAGCCTGAGTGTCTGAGATAAGAATTACTATAGTGGGAGCCTGAGTGTCTGCTATAAGAATTACTATAGTGGGAGCCTGAGTGTCTGAGATAAGAATTACTATAGTGGGAGCCTGAGTGTCCGAGATAAGAATTACTATAGTGGGAGCCTGAGTGTCTGAGATAAGAATTACTATAGTGGGAGCCTGAGTGTCTGAGATAAGAATTACTATAGTGGGAGCCTGAGTGTCTGAGATAAGAATTACTATAGTGGGAGCCTGAGTGTCCGAGATAAGAATTACTATAGTGGGAGCCTGAGTGTCCGAGATAAGAATTACTATAGTGGTAGCCTGAGTGTCTGAGATAAGAATTACTATAGTGGGAGCCTGAGTGTCCGAGATAAGAATTACTATAGTGGGAGCCTGAGTGTCCGAGATAAGAATTACTATAGTGGGAGCCTGAGTGTCTGAGATAAGAATTACTATAGTGGGAGCCTGAGTGTCCGAGATAAGAATTACTATAGTGGGAGCCTGAGTGTCCGAGATAAGAATTACTATAGTGGGAGCCTGAGTGTCCGAGATAAGAATTACTATAGTGGGAGCCTGAGTGTCTGAGATAAGAATTACTATAGTGGGAGCCTGTGTGTCCGAGATAAGAATTACTATAGTGGGAGCCTGAGTGTCCGAGATAAGAATTACTATAGTGGGAGCCTGAGTGTCCGAGATAAGAATTACTATAGTGGGAGCCTGAGTGTCCGAGATAAGAATTACTATAGTGGGAGCCTGAGTGTCTGAGATAAGAATTACTATAGTGGGAGCCTGAGTGTCTGAGATAAGAATTACTATAGTGGGAGCCTGAGTGTCCGAGATAAGAATTACTATAGTGGGAGCCTGAGTGTCTGAGATAAGAATTACTATAGTGGGAGCCTGAGTGTCTGAGATAAGAATTACTATAGTGGGAGCCTGAGTGTCTGAGATAAGAATTACTATAGTGGTAGCCTGAGTGTCCGAGATAAGAATTACTATAGTGGGAGCCTGAGTGTCTGAGATAAGAATTACTATAGTGGGAGCCTGAGTGTCTGAGATAAGAATTACTATAGTGGGAGCCTGAGTGTCCTAGATAAGAATTACTATAGTGGGAGCCTGAGTGTCCTAGATAAGAATTACTATAGTGGGAGCCTGAGTGTCCGAGATAAGAATTACTATAGTGGGAGCCTGAGTGTCCGAGATAAGAATTACTATAGTGGGAGCCTGAGTGTCCGAGATAAGAATTACTATAGCGGGAGCCTGAGTGTCTGAGATAAGAATTACTATAGTGGTAGCCTGAGTGTCCGAGATAAGAATTACTATAGTGGTAGCCTGAGTGTCTGAGATAAGAATTACTATAGTGGAGCCTGAGTGTCCGAGATAAGAATTACTATAGTGGGAGCCTGAGTGTCTGTGATAAGAATTACTATAGTGGGAGCCTGAGTGTCTGAGATAAGAATTACTATAGTGGGAGCCTGTGTGTCCGAGATAAGAATTACTATAGTGGGAGCCTGAGTGTCTGAGATAAGAATTACTATAGTGGGAGCCTGAGTGTCTGAGATAAGAATTACTATAGTGGGAGCCTGAGTGTCCGAGATAAGAATTACTACAGTGGGAGCCTGAGTGTCTGAGATAAGAATTACTATAGTGGCAGCCTGGTGTCTGAGATAAGAATTACTATAGTGGGAGCCTGAGTGTCCGAGATAAGAATTACTATAGTGGGAGCCTGAGTGTCTGAGATAAGAATGACTATAGTGGGAGCCTGAGTGTCTGAGATAAGAATTACTATAGTGGGAGCCTGAGTGTCTGAGATAAGAATGACTATAGTGGGAGCCTGAGTGTCCGAGATAAGAATTACTATAGTGGGAGACTGAGTGTCTGAGATAAGAATTACTATAGTGGGAGCCTGAGTGTCTGAGATAAGAATTACTATAGTGGGAGCCTGAGTGTCTGAGATAAGAATTACTATAGTGGTAGCCTGAGTGTCGAGATAAGAAATTACTATAGTGGGAGCCTGAGTGTCTGAGATAAGAATTACTATAGTGGGAGCCTGAGTGTCTGAGATAAGAATTACTATAGTGGGAGCCTGAGTGTCTGAGATAAGAATTACTATAGTGGTAGCCTGAGTTCCGAGATAAGAATTACTATAGTGGGAGCCTGAGTGTCTGAGATAAGAATTACTATAGTGGGAGCCTGAGTGTCTGAGATAAGAATTACTATAGTGGGAGCCTGAGTGTCCTAGATAAGAATTACTATAGTGGGAGCCTGAGTGTCCTAGATAAGAATTACTATAGTGGGAGCCTGAGTGTCCGAGATAAGAATTACTATAGTGGGAGCCTGAGTGTCCGAGATAAGAATTACTATAGTGGGAGCCTGAGTGTCCGAGATAAGAATTACTATAGCGGGAGCCTGAGTGTCTGAGATAAGAATTACTATAGTGGTAGCCTGAGTGTCTGAGATAAGAATTACTATAGTGGGAGCCTGAGTGTCTGAGATAAGAATTACTATAGTGGTAGCCTGAGTGTCCGAGATAAGAATTACTATAGTGGGAGCCTGAGTGTCTGAGATAAGAATTACTATAGTGGGAGCCTGAGTGTCTGAGATAAGAATTACTATAGTGGGAGCCTGAGTGTCTGAGATAAGAATTACTATAGTGGTAGCCTGAGTGTCCGAGATAAGAATTACTACAGTGGGAGCCTGAGTGTCTGAGATAAGAATTACTATAGTGGGAGCCTGAGTGTACGAGATAAGAATTACTATAGTGGGAGCCTGAGTGTCTGAGATAAGAATTACTATAGTGGGAGCCTGAGTGTCTGAGATAAGAATTACTATAGTGGGAGCCTGAGTGTCTGAGATAAGAATTACTATAGTGGTAGCCTGAGTGTCCGAGATAAGAATTACTATAGTGGGAGCCTGAGTGTCTGAGATAAGAATTACTATAGTGGGAGCCTGAGTGTCTGAGATAAGAATTACTATAGTGGGAGCCTGAGTGTCCTAGATAAGAATTACTATAGTGGGAGCCTGAGTGTCCTAGATAAGAATTACTATAGTGGGAGCCTGAGTGTCCGAGATAAGAATTACTATAGTGGGAGCCTGAGTGTCCGAGATAAGAATTACTATAGTGGGAGCCTGAGTGTCCGAGATAAGAATTACTATAGCGGGAGCCTGAGTGTCTGAGATAAGAATTACTATAGTGGTAGCCTGAGTGTCCGAGATAAGAATTACTATAGTGGTAGCCTGAGTGTCTGAGATAAGAATTACTATAGTGGGAGCCTGAGTGTCTGAGATAAGAATTACTATAGTGGGAGCCTGAGTGTCTGTGATAAGAATTACTATAGTGGGAGCCTGAGTGTCTGAGATAAGAATTACTATAGTGGGAGCCTGTGTGTCCGAGATAAGAATTACTATAGTGGGAGCCTGAGTGTCTGAGATAAGAATTACTATAGTGGGAGCCTGAGTGTCTGAGATAAGAATTACTATAGTGGGAGCCTGAGTGTCCGAGATAAGAATTACTACAGTGGGAGCCTGAGTGTCTGAGATAAGAATTACTATAGTGGCAGCCTGGGTGTCTGAGATAAGAATTACTATAGTGGGAGCCTGAGTGTCCGAGATAAGAATTACTATAGTGGGAGCCTGAGTGTCTGAGATAAGAATGACTATAGTGGGAGCCTGAGTGTCTGAGATAAGAATTACTATAGTGGGAGCCTGAGTGTCTGAGATAAGAATGACTATAGTGGGAGCCTGAGTGTCCGAGATAAGAATTACTATAGTGGGAGCCTGAGTGTCTGAGATAAGAATTACTATAGTGGGAGCCTGAGTGTCTGAGATAAGAATTACTATAGTGGGAGCCTGAGTGTCTGAGATAAGAATTACTATAGTGGGAGCCTGAGTGTCCGAGATAAGAATTACTATAGTGGGAGCATGAGTGTCTGAGATAAGAATTACTATAGTGGGAGCCTGAGTGTCTGAGATAAGAATTACTATAGTGGGAGCCTGAGTGTCTGCTATAAGAATTACTATAGTGGGAGCCTGAGTGTCCGAGATAAGAATTACTATAGTGGGAGCCTGAGTGTCTGAGATAAGAATTACTATAGTGGGAGCCTGAGTGTCTGCTATAAGAATTACTATAGTGGGAGCCTGAGTGTCTGAGATAAGAATTACTATAGTGGGAGCCTGAGTGTCTGAGATAAGAATTACTATAGTGGGAGCCTGAGTGTCTGAGATAAGAATTACTATAGTGGGAGCCTGAGTGTACGAGATAAGAATTACTATAGTGGGAGCCTGAGTGTCTGAGATAAGAATTACTATAGTGGGAGCCTGAGTGTCTGAGATAAGAATTACTATAGTGGGAGCCTGAGTGTCTGAGATAAGAATTACTATAGTGGGAGCCTGAGTGTCTGAGATAAGAATTTCTATAGTGGGAGCCTGAGTGTCCGAGATAAGAATTACTATAGTGGGAGCCTGAGTGTTCGAGATAAGAATTACTATAGTGGGAGCCTGAGTGTCTGAGATAAGAATTACTACAGTGGGAGCCGGAGTGTCCGAGATAAGAATTACTGTAGTGGGAGCCTGAGTGTCCGAGATAAGAATTACTATAGTGGGAGCCTGAGTGTCCGAGATAAGAATTACTACAGTGGGAGCCTGAGTGTCCGAGATAAGAATTACTATAGTGGGAGCCTGAGTGTCCGAGATAAGAATTACTTTAGTGGGAGCCTGAGTGTCTGAGATAAGAATAACTATAGTGGGAGCCTGAGTGTCCGAGATAAGAATTACTATAGTGGGAGCCTGAGTGTCCGAGATAAGAATTACTATAGTGGGAGCCTGAGTGTCCGAGATAAGAACTACTATAGTGGGAGCCTGAGTGTCCGAGATAAGAATTACTATAGTGGGAGCCTGAGTGTCTGAGATAAGAATTACTATAGTGGGAGCCTGAGTGTCCGAGATAAGAATTACTATAGTGGGAGCCTGAGTGTCCGAGATAAGAATTACTATAGTGGGAGCCTGAGTGTCTGAGATAAGAATTACTATAGTGGGAGCCTGAGTGTCCGAGATAAGAATTACTATAGTGGGAGCCTGAGTGTCTGAGATAAGAATTACTATAGTGGGAGCCTGAGTGTCCGAGATAAGAATTACTATAGTGGGAGCCTGAGTGTCTGAGATAAGAATTACTATAGTGGGAGCCTGAGTGTCCGAGATAAGAATTACTATAGTTGGAGCCTGAGTGTCCGAGATAAGAATTACTATAGTGGGAGCCTGAGTGTCCGAGATAAGAATTACTATAGTGGGAGCCTGAGTGTCTGAGATAAGAATTACTATAGTGGGAGCCTGAGTGTCTGAGATAAGAATTACTATAGTGGGAGCCTGAGCGTCTGAGATAAGAATTACTATAGTGGGAGCCTGAGTGTCTGAGATAAGAATTACTATAGTGGTAGCCTGAGTGTCCGAGATAAGAATTACTATAGTGGGAGCCTGAGTGTCTGAGATAAGAATTACTATAGTGGGAGCCTGAGTGTCCGAGATAAGAATTACTATAGTGGGAGCCTGAGTGTCCGAGATAAGAATTACTATAGTGGGAGCCTGAGTGTCGCAGATAAGAATTACTATAGTGGTAGCCTGAGTGTCCGAGATAAGAAATACTATAGTGGGAGGCTGAGTGTCTGAGATAAGAATTACTATAGTGGGAGCCTGAGTGTCCGAGATAAGAATTACTATAGTGGGAGCCTGAGTGTCCGAGATAAGAATTACTATAGTGGGAGCCTGAGTGTCTGAGATAAGAATTACTATAGTGGGAGCCTGAGTGTCCGAGATAAGAATTACTATAGTGGGAGCCTGAGTGTCTGAGATAAGAATTACTATAGTGGGAGCCTGAGTGTCTGAGATAAGAATTGCTATAGTGGGAGCCTGAGTGTCTGAGATAAGAATAACTATAGTGGGAGCCTGAGTGTCTGAGATAAGAATTACTATAGTGGGAGCCTGAGTGTCTGAGATAAGAATTACTATAGTGGGAGCCTGAGTGTCCGGGATAAGAATTACTATAGTGGGAGCCTGAGTGTCCGAGATAAGAATTACTATAGTGGGAGCCTGAGTGTCTGAGATAAGAATTACTATAGTGGGAGCCTGAGTGTCTGAGATAAGAATTACTATAGTGGGAGCCTGAGTGTCTGAGATAAGAATTACTATAGTGGTAGCCTGAGTGTCCGAGATAAGAATTACTATAGTGGGAGCCTGAGTGTCTGAGATAAGAATTACTATAGTGGGAGCCTGAGTGTCCGAGATAAGAATTACTATAGTGGGAGCCTGAGTGTCCGAGATAAGAATTACTATAGTGGGAGCCTGAGTGTCGGAGATAAGAATTACTATAGTGGTAGCCTGAGTGTCCGAGATAAGAAATACTATAGTGGGAGGCTGAGTGTCTGAGATAAGAATTACTATAGTGGGAGCCTGAGTGTCCGAGATAAGAATTACTATAGTGGGAGCCTGAGTGTCCGAGATAAGAATTACTATAGTGGGAGCCTGAGTGTCTGAGATAAGAATTACTATAGTGGGAGCCTGAGTGTTCGAGATAAGAATTACTATAGTGGGAGCCTGAGTGTCTGAGATAAGAATTACTATAGTGGGAGCCTGAGTGTCTGAGATAAGAATTACTATAGTGGGAGCCTGAGTGTCTGAGATAAGAATAACTATAGTGGGAGCCTGAGTGTCTGAGATAAGAATTACTATAGTGGGAGCCTGAGTGTCTGAGATAAGAATTACTATAGTGGGAGCCTGAGTGTCCGAGATAAGAATTACTATAGTGGTAGCCTGAGTGTCCGAGATAAGAATTACTATAGTGGGAGCCTGAGTGTCTGAGATAAGAATTACTATAGTGGGAGCCTGAGTGTCTGAGATAAGAATTACCATAGTGGGAGTCTGAGTGTCTGAGATAAGAATTACTATAGTGGGAGCCTGAGTGTCTGAGATAAGAATTACTATAGTGGGAGCCTGAGTGTCCGAGATAAGAATTACTTTAGTGGGAGCCTGAGTGTCCGAGATAAGAATTACTATAGTGGGAGCCTGAGTGTCCGAGATAAGAATTACTATAGTGGGAGCCTGAGTGTCCGAGATCAGAATTACTATAGTGGGAGGCTGAGTGTCCGAGATAAGAATTACTATAGTGGGAGCCTGAGTGTCCGAGATAAGAATTACTATAGTGGGAGCCTGAGTGTCCGAGATAAGAATTACTATAGTGGGAGCCTGAGTGTCTGAGATAAGAATTACTATAGTGGGAGCCTGAGTGTTTGAGATAAGAATTACTATAGTGGGAGCCTGAGTGTCCGAGATAAGAATTACTATAGTGGGAGCCTGAGTGTCCGAGATAAGAATTACTATAGTGGGAGCCTGAGTGTCCGAGATAAGAATTACTATAGTGGGAGCCTGAGTGTCCGAGATAAGAATTACTATAGTGGGAGCCTGAGTGTCCGAGATAAGAATTACTATAGTGGAGCCTGAGTGTCCGAGATAAGAATTACTATAGTGGGAGCCTGAGTGTCCGAGATAAGAATTACTATAGTGGGAGGCTGAGTGTCTGAGATAAGAATTACTATAGTGGGAGTCTGAGTGTCCGAGATAAGAATTACTATAGTGGGAGCCTGAGTGTCCGAGATAAGAATTACTATAGTGGGAGCCTGAGTGTCTGAGATAAGAATTACTATAGTGGGAGCCTGAGTGTCTGAGATAAGAATTACTATAGTGGGAGCTTGAATGTCCGAGATAAGAATTACTATAGTGGGAGCCTGAGTGTCCGAGATAAGAATTACTATAGTGGGAGCCTGAGTGTCTGAGATAAGAATTACTATAGTGGGAGCCTGAGTGTCCGAGATAAGAATTACTATAGTGGGAGCCTGAGTGTCCGAGATAAGAATTACTATAGTGGGAGCCTGAGTGTCTGAGATAAGAATTACTATAGTGGGAGCCTGAGTGTCCGAGATAAGAATTACTATAGTGGGAGCCTGAGTGTCTGAGATAAGAATTACTATAGTGGGAGCCTGAGTGTCCGAGATAAGAATTACTATAGTGGGAGCCTGAGTGTCTGAGATAAGAATTACTATAGTGGGAGCCTGAGTGTCCGAGATAAGAATTACTATAGTGGGAGCATGAGTGTCCGAGATAAGAATTACCATAGTGGAGCCTGATTTTCCGAAATAAGAATTACTATAGTGGAGCCTGAGTGTCCGAGATAAGAATTACTATAGTGGGAGCCCGAGTGTCCGAGATAAGAATTACTATAGTGGGAGCCTGAGTGTCTGAGATAAGAATTACTATAGTGGGAGGCTGAGTGTCCGAGGTAATAATTACTATAGTGGGAGGCTGAGTGTCCGAGATAAGAATTACTATAGTGGGAGCCTGAGTGTCTGAGATAAGAATTACTATAGTGGGAGCCTGAGTGTCTGAGATAAGAATTACTATAGTGGGAGCCTGAGTGTCCGAGATAAGAATTACTATAGTGGGAGCCTGAGTGTCCAAGATAAGAATTACTATAGTGGGAGCCTGTGTGTCCGAGATAAGAATTACTATAGTGGGAGCCTGAGTGTCTGAGATAAGTTACTATTGTGGGAGCCTGAGTGTCCGAGATAAGAATTACTATAGTGGAAGCCTGAGTGTCCGAGGTAAGAATTACTATAGTGGGAGCCTGAGTGTCCGAGATAAGAATTACTATAGTGGGAGCCTGAGTGTCCGAGATAAGAATTACTATAGTGGGAGCCTGAGTGTCCGAGATAAGAATTACTATAGTGGGAGCCTGAGTGTCCGAGATAAGAATTACTATAGTGGGAGCCTGAGTGTCCGAGATAAGAATTACTATAGTGGTAGCCTGAGTGTCCGAGATAAGAATTACTATAGTGGGAGCCTGAGTGTCCGAGATAAGAATTACTATAGTGGGAGCCTGAGTGTCTGAGATAAGAATTACTATAGTGGGAGCCTGAGTGTCCGAGATAAGAATTACTATAGTGGGAGCCTGAGTGTCCGAGATAAGAATTACTATAGTGGGAGCCTGAGTGTCCGAGATAAGAATTACTATAGTGGGAGGCTGAGTGTCCGAGATAAGAATTACTATATTGGGAGCCTGAGTGTCTGAGATAAGAATTACTATAGTGGGAGCCTGAGTGTCTGAGATAAGAATTACTATAGTGGGAGCCTGAGTGTCCGAGATAAGAATTACTATAGTGGGAGCCTGAGTGTCCTAAATAAGAATTACTATAGTGGGAGCCTGAGTGTCTGAGATAAGAATTACTATAGTGGGAGCCTGAGTGTCCGAGATAAGAATTACTATAGTGGGAGCCTGAGTGTCTGAGATAAGAATTACTATAGTGGGAGCCTGAGTGTCTGCTATAAGAATTACTATAGTGGGAGCCTGAGTGTCCGAGATAAGAATTACTATAGTGGGAGCCTGAGTGTCTGAGATAAGAATTACTATAGTGGGAGCCTGAGTGTCCGAGATAAGAATTACTATAGTGGGAGCCTGAGTGTCCGAGATAAGAATTACTATAGTGGGAGCCTGAGTGTCCGAGATAAGAATTACTATAGTGGGAGCCTGAGTGTCTGAGATAAGAATTACTATAGTGGGAGCCTGAGTGTCCGAGATAAGAATTACTATAGTGGGAGCCTGAGTGTCTGAGATAAGAATTACTATAGTGGGAGCCTGAGTGTCCGAGATAAGAATTACTATAGTGGGAGCCTGAGTGTCCGAGATAAGAATTACTATAGTGGGAGCCTGAGTGTCCGATATAAGAATTACTATAGTGGGAGCCTGAGTGTCTGAGATAAGAATTACTATAGTGGGAGCCTGGGTGTCTGCTATAAGAATTACTATAGTGGGAGCCTGAGTGTCCGAGATAAGAATTACTATAGTGGGAGCCTGAGTGTCTGAGATAAGAATTACTATAGTGGGAGCCTGAGTGTCCGATATAAGAATTACTATAGTGGGAGCCTGAGTGTCTGAGATAAGAATGACTATAGTGGGAGCCTGAGTGTCTGAGATAAGAATTACTATAGTGGGAGCCTGAGTGTCCGAGATAAGAATTACTATAGTGGGAGCCTGAGTGTCTGCTATAAGAATTACTATAGTGGGAGCCTGAGTGTCCGAGATAAGAATTACTATAGTGGGAGCCTGAGTGTCAGAGATAAGAATTACTATAGTGGGAGCCTGAGTGTCCGAGATAAGAATTACTATAGTGGGAGCCTGAGTGTCTGCTATAAGAATTACTATAGTGGGAGCCTGAGTGTCTGAGATAAGAATTACTATAGTGGGAGCCTGAGTGTCAGAGATAAGAATTACTATAGTGGGAGCCTGAGTGTCTGAGATAAGAATTACTATAGTGGGAGCCTGAGTGTCTGCTATAAGAATTACTATAGTGGGAGCCTGAGTGTCCGAGATAAGAATTACTATAGTGGGAGCCTGAGTGTCAGAGATAAGAATTACTATAGTGGGAGCCTGAGTGTCCGAGATAAGAATTACTATAGTGGGAGCCTGAGTGTCTGCTATAAGAATTACTATAGTGGGAGCCTGAGTGTCTGAGATAAGAATTACTATAGTGGGAGCCTGAGTGTCAGAGATAAGAATTACTATAGTGGGAGCCTGAGTGTCTGAGATAAGAATTACTATAGTGGGAGCCTGAGTGTCTGCTATAAGAATTACTATAGTGGGAGCCTGAGTGTCCGAGATAAGAATTACTATAGTGGTAGCCTGAGTGTCTGAGATAAGAATTACTATAGTGGGAGCCTGAGTGTCTGCTATAAGAATTACTATAGTGGGAGCCTGAGTGTCTGAAATAAGAATTACTATAGTGGGAGCCTGAGTGTCTGCTATAAGAATTACTACAGTGGGAGCCTGAGTGTCCGAGATAAGAATTACTATAGTGGTAGCCTGAGTGTCTGAGATAAGAATTACTATAGTGGGAGCCTGAGTGTCTGCTATAAGAATTACTATAGTGGGAGCCTGAGTGTCCGAGATAAGAATTACTATAGTGGGAGCCTGAGTGTCCGAGATAAGAATTACTATAGTGGGGGCCTGAGTGTCTGAGATAAGAATAACTATAGTGGGAGCCTGAGTGTCTGAAATAAGAATTACTATAGTGGGATCCTGAGTGTCTCAGATAAGAATTACTATAGTGGGAGCCTGAGTGTCCAAGATAAGAATTACTATAGTGGGAGCCTGAGTATCCGAGATAAGAATTACTATATTGGGAGCCTGAGTGTCCGAGATAAGAATTACTATAGTGGGAGCCTGAGTGTCCGAGAAAAGAATTACTATAGTGGGAGCCTGAGTGTCCGAGATAAGAATTACTATAGTGGGAGTCTGAGTGTCCGAGATAAGAATTACTATAGTGGGAGCCTGAGTGTCCGAGATAAGAATTACTATAGTGGGAGCCTGAGTGTCTGAGATAAGAATTACTATAGTGGGAGCCTGAGTGTCCGAGATAAGAATTACTATAGTGGGAGCCTGAGTGTCCGAGATAAGAATTACTATAGTGGGAGCCTGAGTGTCTGAGATAAGAATTACTATAGTGGGAGCCTGAGTGTCCGAGATAAGAATTACTATAGTGGGAGCCTGAGTGTCTGAGATAAGAATTACTATAGTGGGAGCCTGAGTGTCTGAGATAAGAATTACTATAGTGGGAGCCTGAGTGTCCGAGATAAGAATTACTATAGTGGGAGCCTGAGTGTCCGAGATAAGAATTACTATAGTGGGAGCCTGAGTGTCCGAGATAAGAATTACTATAGTGGGAGCCTGAGTGTCCGAGATAAGAATTACTATAGTGGGAGCCTGAGTGTCTGAGATAAGAATTACTATAGTGGGAGCCTGAGTGTCTGCTATAAGAATTACTATAGTGGGAGCCTGAGTGCCCGAGATAAGAATTACTATAGTGGTAGCCTGAGGGTCTGAGATAAGAATTACTATAGTGGGAGCCTGAGTGTCTGCTATAAGAATTACTATAGTGGGAGCCTGAGTGTCCGAGATAAGAATTACTATAGTGGGAGCCTGAGTGTCTGAGATAAGAATTACTATAGTGGGAGCCTGAGTTTCCGAGATAAGAATTACTATAGTGGGAGCCTGAGTGTCTGAGATAAGAATTACTATAGTGGGAGCCTGAGTGTCTGAGATAAGAATTACTATAGTGGGAGCCTGAGTGTCCGAGATAAGAATTACTATAGTGGGAGCCTGAGTGTCCGAGATAAGAATTACTATAGTGGGAGCCTGAGTGTCCGAGATAAGAATTACTATAGTGGTAGCCTGAGTGTCCGAGATAAGAATTACTATAGTGGGAGCCTGAGTGTCTGAGATAAGAATTACTATAGTGGGAGCCTGAGTGTCCGAGATAAGAATTACTATAGTGGGAGCCTGAGTGTCCGAGATAAGAATTACTATAGTGGGAGCCTGAGTGTCCTAAATAAGAATTACTATAGTGGGAGCCTGAGTGTCTGAGATAAGAATTACTATAGTGGGAGCCTGAGTGTCCGAGATAAGAATTACTATAGTGGGAGCCTGAGTGTCTGAGATAAGAATTACTATAGTGGGAGCCTGAGTGTCTGCTATAAGAATTACTATAGTGGGAGCCTGAGTGTCCGAGATAAGAATTACTATAGTGGGAGCATGAGTGTCTGAGATAAGAATTACTATAGTGGGAGCCTGAGTGTCCGAGATAAGAATTACTATAGTGGGAGCATGAGTGTCCGAGATAAGAATTACTATAGTGGGAGCCTGAGTGTCCGAGATATGAATTACTATAGTGGGAGCCTGAGTGTCTGAGATAAGAATTACTATAGTGGGAGCCTGAGTGTCCGAGATAAGAATTACTATAGTGGGAGCCTGAGTGTCTGAGATAAGAATTACTATAGTGGGAGCCTGAGTGTCCGAGATAAGAATTACTATAGTGGGAGCCTGAGTGTCCGAGATAAGAATTACTATAGTGGGAGCCTGAGTGTCCGATATAAGAATTACTATAGTGGGAGCCTGAGTGTCTGAGATAAGAATTACTATAGTGGGAGCCTGGGTGTCTGCTATAAGAATTACTGTAGTGGGAGCCTGAGTGTCCGAGATAAGAATTACTATAGTGGGAGCCTGAGTGTCTGAGATAGGAATTACTATAGTGGGAGCCTGAGTGTCCGATATAAGAATTACTATAGTGGGAGCCTGAGTGTCTGAGATAAGAATGACTATAGTGGGAGCCTGAGTGTCTGAGATAAGAATTACTATAGTGGGAGCCTGAGTGTCCGAGATAAGAATGACTATAGTGGGAGCCTGAGTGTCTGCTATAAGAATTACTATAGTGGGAGCCTGAGTGTCCGAGATAAGAATTACTATAGTGGGAGCCTGAGTGTCAGAGATAAGAATTACTATAGTGGGAGCCTGAGTGTCCGAGATAAGAATTACTATAGTGGGAGCCTGAGTGTCTGCTATAAGAATTACTATAGTGGGAGCCTGAGTGTCTGAGATAAGAATTACTATAGTGGGGATCAGAGATAAGAATTACTATAGTGGGAGCGTGAGTGTCTGAGATAAGAATTACTATAGTGGGAGCCTGAGTGTCCGATATAAGAATTACTATAGTGGGAGCCTGAGTGTCTGAGATAAGAATGACTATAGTGGGAGCCTGAGTGTCTGAGATAAGAATTACTATAGTGGGAGCCTGAGTGTCCGAGATAAGAATTACTATAGTGGGAGCCTGAGTGTCTGCTATAAGAATTACTATAGTGGGAGCCTGAGTGTCCGAGATAAGAATTACTATAGTGGGAGCCTGAGAGTCTGAAATAAGAATTACTATAGTGGGAGCCTGAGTGTCTGCTATAAGAATAACTATAGTGGGAGCCTGAGTGTCCGAGATAAGAATTACTATAGTGGTAGCCTGAGTGTCTGAGATAAGAATTACTATAGTGGGAGCCTGAGTGTCTGCTATAAGAATTACTATATTGGGAGCCTGAGTGTCTGAAATAAGAATTACTATAGTGGGAGCCTGAGTGTCTGCTATAAGAATTACTACAGTGGGAGCCTGAGTGTCCGAGATAAGAAATACTATAGTGGTAGCCTGAGTGTCTGAGATAAGAATTACTATAGTGGGAGCCTGAGTGTCTGCTATAAGAATTACTATAGTGGGAGCCTGAGTGTCTGAGATAAGAATTACTATAGTGGGAGCCTGAGTGTCCGAGATAAGAATTACTATAGTGGGAGCCTGAGTGTCCGAGATAAGAATTACTATAGTGGGAGCCTGAGTGTCCGAGATAAGAATTACTATAGTGGGAGCCTGAGTGTCCGAGATAAGAATTACTATAGTGGGGGCCTGAGTGTCTGAGATAAGAATAACTATAGTGGGAGCCTGAGTGTCTGAAATAAGAATTACTATAGTGGGAGCCTGAGTGTCTCAGATAAGAATTACTATAGTGGGAGCCTGAGTGTCCAAGATAAGAATTACTATAGTGGGAGCCTGAGTGTCCGAGATAAGAATTACTATAGTGGGAGCCTGAGTGTCCGAGATAAGAATTACTATAGTGGGAGCCTGAGTGTCTGAGATAAGAATTACTATAGTGGGAGCCTGAGTGTCCGAGATAAGAATTACTATAGTGGGAGCCTGAGTGTCCGAGATAAGAATTACTATAGTGGGAGCCTGAGTGTCCGAGATAAGAATTACTATAGTGGGAGCCTGAGTGTCTGAGATAAGAATTACTATAGTGGGAGCCTGAGTGTCCGAGATAAGAATTACTATAGTGGGAGCCTGAGTGTCCGAGATAAGAATTACTATAGTGGGAGCCTGAGTGTCTGAGATAAGAATTACTATAGTGGGAGCCTGAGTGTCCGAGATAAGAATTACTATAGTGGGAGCCTGAGTGTCTGAGATAAGAATTACTTTAGTGGGAGCCTGAGTGTCTGAGATAAGAATTACTATAGTGGGAGCCTGAGTGTCCGAGATAAGAATTACTATAGTGGGAGCCTGAGTGTCCGAGATAAGAATTACTATAGTGGGAGCCTGAGTGTCCGAGATAAGAATTACTATAGTGGGAGCCTGAGTGTCCGAGATAAGAATTACTATAGTGGGAGCCTGAGTGTCCGAGATAAGAATTACTATAGTGGGAGTCTGAGTGTCCGAGATAAGAATTACTATAGTGGGAGCCTGAGTGTCCGAGATAAGAATTACTATAGTGGGAGCCTGAGTGTCTGAGATAAGAATTACTATAGTGGGAGCCTGAGTGTCCGAGATAAGAATTACTATAGTGGGAGCCTGAGTGTCCGAGATAAGAATTACTATAGGGGGAGCCTGAGTGTCTGAGATAAGAATTACTATAGTGGGAGCCTGAGTGTCCGAGATAAGAATTACTATAGTGGGAGCCTGAGTGTCTGAGATAAGAATTACTTTAGTGGGAGCCTGAGTGTCTGAGATAAGAATTACTATAGTGGGAGCCTGAGTGTCCGAGATAAGAATTACTATAGTGGGAGCCTGAGTGTCCGAGATAAGAATTACTATAGTGGGAGCCTGAGTGTCCGAGATAAGAATTACTATAGTGGGAGCCTGAGTGTCCGAGATAAGAATTACTATAGTGGGAGCCTGAGTGTCTGAGATAAGAATTACTATAGTGGGAGCCTGAGTGTCTGCTATAAGAATTACTATAGTGGGAGCCTGAGTGTCCGAGATAAGAATTACTATAGTGGTAGCCTGAGTGTCCGAGATAAGAATTACTATAGTGGGAGCCTGAGTGTCTGAGATAAGAATTACTATAGTGGGAGCCTGAGTGTCTGCTATAAGAATTACTATAGTGGGAGCCTGAGTGTCCGATATAAGAATTACTATAGTGGGAGCCTGAGTGTCTGAGATAAGAATTACTATAGTGGGAGCCTGAGTGTCCGAGATAAGAATTACTATAGTGGGAGCCTGAGTGTCTGAGATAAGAATTACTATAGTGGGAGCCTGAGTGTCTGAGATAAGAATTACTATAGTGGGAGCCTGAGTGTCCGAGATAAGAATTACTATAGTGGGAGCCTGAGTGTCCGAGATAAGAATTACTATAGTGGGAGCCTGAGTGTCTGAGATAAGAATTACTATAGTGGGAGCCTGAGTGTCCGAGATAAGAATTACTATAGTGGGAGCCTGAGTGTCCGAGATAAGAATTACTATAGTGGGAGCCTGAGTGTCCGATATAAGAATTACTATAGTGGGAGCCTGAGTGTCCGAGATAAGAATTACTATAGAGGGAGCCTGAGTGTCCGAGATAAGAATTACTATAGTGGGAGCCTGAGTGTCTGAGATAAGAATTACTATAGTGGGAGCCTGAGTGTCTGAGATAAGAATTACTATAGAGGGAGCCTGAGTGTCCGAGATAAGAATTACTATAGTGGGAGCCTGAGTGTCTGAGATAAGAATTACTATAGAGGGAGTCTGAGTGTCCGAGATAAGAATTACTATAGTGGGAGTCTGAGTGTCCGAGATAAGAATTACTATAGTGGGAGCCTGAGTGTCCGAGATAAGAATTACTATAGTGGGAGCCTGAGTGTCCGAGATAAGAATTACTATAGTGGGAGCCTGAGTGTCTGAGATAAGAATTACTATAGTGGGAGCCTGAGTGTCTGAGATAAGAATTACTATAGTGGCAGGCTGAGTGTCTGAGATAAGAATTACTATAGTGGGAGCCTGAGTGTCCGAGATAAGAATTACTATAGTGGGAGCCTGAGTGTCTGAGATAAGAATTACTATAGTGGGAGCCTGAGTGTCCGAGATAAGAATTACTATAGTGGGAGCCTGAGTGTCCGAGATAAGAATTACTATAGTGGGAGCCTGAGTGTCCGAGATAAGAATTACTATAGTGGGAGCCTGAGTGTCTGAGATAAGAATTACTATAGTGGGAGCCTGAGTGTCCGAGATAAGAATTACTATAGTGGGAGCCTGAGTGTCCGAGATAAGAATTACTATAGTGGGAGCCTGAGTGTCCGAGATAAGAATTACTATAGTGGGAGCCTGAGTGTGCGAGATAAGAATTACTATAGTGGAAGCCTGAGTGTCCGAGATAAGAATTACTATAGTGGGAGCCTGAGTGTCCGAGATAAGAATTACTATAGTGGAGCCTGAGTGTCCGAGATAAGAATTACTATAGTGGGAGCCTGAGTGTCTGAGATAAGAATTACTATAGTGGGAGGCTGAGTGTCTGAGATAAGAATTACTATAGTGGGAGGCTGAGTGTCTGAGATAAGAATTACTATAGTGGGAGCCTGAGTGTCCGAGATAAGAATTACTATAGTGGGAGTCTGAGTGTCTGAGATAAGAATTACTATAGTGGGAGCCTGAGTGTCTGCTATAAGAATTACTATAGTGGGAGCCTGAGTGTCCGAGATAAGAATTACTATAGTGGGAGCCTGAGTGTCTGAGATAAGAATTACTATAGTGGGAGCCTGAGTGTCTGAGATAAGAATTACTGTAGTGGGAGCCTGAGTGTCTGAGATAAGAATTACTATAGTGGGAGCCTGAGTGTCTGAGATAAGAATTACTATAGTGGGAGCCTGAGTGTCCGAGATAAGAATTACTATAGTGGGAGCCTGAGTGTCCGAGATAAGAATTACTATAGTGGGAGCCTGAGTGTCTGAGATAAGATTTACTATAGTGGGAGCCTGAGTGTCCGAGCTAAGAATTACTATAGTGGGAGCCTGAGTGTCTGAGATAAGAATTACTATAGTGGGAGCCTGAGTGTCTGAGATAAGAATTACTATAGTGGGAGCCTGAGTGTCCGAGATAAGAATTACTATAGTGGGAGCCTGAGTGTCTGCTATAAGAATTACTATAGTGGGAGCCTGAGTGTCTGAGATAAGAATTACTATAGTGGGAGCCTGAGTGTCCGAGATAAGAATTACTATAGTGGGAGCCTGAGTGTCTGAGATAAGAATTACTATAGTGGGAGCCTGAGTGTCCGATATAAGAATTACTATAGTGGGAGCCTGAGTGTCCGAGATAAGAATTACTATAGTGGGAGCCTGAGGGTCCGAGATAAGAATTACTATAGTGGGAGCCTGAGTGTCCGAGATAAGAATTACTATAGTGGGAGCCTGAGTGTCTGAGATAAGAATTACTATAGTGGGAGCCTGAGTGTCTGAGATAAGAATTACTATAGTGGGAGCCTGAGTGTCCGAGATAAGAATTACTATAGTGGGAGCCTGAGTGTCTGCTATAAGAATTACTATAGTGGGAGCCTGAGTGTCTGAGATAAGAATTACTATAGTGGGAGCCTGAGTGTCCGAGATAAGAATTACTATAGTGGGAGCCTGAGTGTCTGAGATAAGAATTACTATAGTGGGAGCCTGAGTGTCCGATATAAGAATTACTATAGTGGGAGCCTGAGTGTCCGAGATAAGAATTACTATAGTGGGAGCCTGAGTGTCCGAGATAAGAATTACTATAGTGGGAGCCTGAGTGTCCGAGATAAGAATTACTATAGTGGGAGCCTGAGTGTCCGAGATAAGAATTACTATAGTGGGAGCCTGAGTGTCTGAGATAAGAATTACTATAGTGGGAGCCTGAGTGTCTGAGAAAAAAATTACTATAGTGGGAGCCTGAGTGTCTGAGATAAGAATTACTATAGTGGGAGCCTGAGTGTCCGAGATAAGAATTACTATAGTGGGAGCCTGAGTGTCCGAGATAAGAATTACTATAGTGGGAGCCTGAGTGTCTGAGATAAGAATTACTATAGTGGGAGCCTGAGTGTCTGAGATAAGAATTACTATAGAGGGAGCCTGAGTGTCCGAGATAAGAATTACTATAGTGGGAGCCTGAGTGTCTGCTATAAGAATTACTATAGTGGGAGCCTGAGTGTCTGAGATAAGAATTACTATAGTGGGAGCCTGAGTGTCCGAGATAAGAATTACTATAGTGGGAGCCTGAGTGTCTGAGATAAGAATTACTATAGTGGGAGCCTGAGTGTCCGATATAAGAATTACTATAGTGGGAGCCTGAGTGTCCGAGATAAGAATTACTATAGTGGGAGCCTGAGTGTCCGAGATAAGAATTACTATAGTGGGAGCCTGAGTGTCCGAGATAAGAATTACTATAGTGGGAGCCTGAGTGTCCGAGATAAGAATTACTATAGTGGGAGCCTGAGTGTCTGAGATAAGAATTACTATAGTGGGAGCCTGAGTGTCCGAGATAAGAATTACTATAGTGGGAGCCTGAGTGTCCGAGATAAGAATTACTATAGTGTGAGCCTGAGTGTCTGAGATAAGAATTACTATAGTGGGAGCCTGAGTGTCCGAGATAAGAATTACTATAGTGGGAGCCTGAGTGTCCGAGCTAAGAATTACTATAGTGGGAGCCTGAGTGTCTGAGATAAGAATTACTATAGAGGGAGCCTGAGTGTCTGAGATAAGAATTACTATAGTGGGAGTCTGAGTGTCTGAGATAAGAATTACTATAGTGGGAGCCTGAGTGTCCGAGAAAAGAATTACTATAGTGGGAGCCTGAGTGTCTGAGATAAGAATTACTATAGTGGGAGCCTGAGTGTCCGATATAAGAATTACTATAGTGGGAGCCTGAGTGTCCGATATAAGAATTACTATAGTGGGAGCCTGAGTGTCCGAGATAAGAATTACTATAGTGGGAGCCTGAGTGTCCGAGATAATAATTACTATAGTGGGAGCCTGAGTGTCCGAGATAAGAATTACTATAGTGGGAGCCTGAGTGTCCGAGATAAGAATTACTATAGTGGGAGCCTGAGTGTCTGAGATAAGAATTACTATAGTGGGAGCCTGAGTGTCCGAGATAAGAATTACTATAGTGGGAGCCTGAGTGTCCGAGATAAGAATTACTATAGTGGGAGCCTGAGTGTCCGAGATAAGAATTACTATAGTGTGAGCCTGAGTGTCTGAGATAAGAATTACTATAGTGGGAGCCTGAGTGTCCGATATAAGAATTACTATAGTGGGAGCCTGAGTGTCCGAGATAAGAATTACTATAGTGGGAGCCTGAGTGTCCGAGATAAGAATTACTATAGTGGGAGCCTGAGTGTCTGAGATAAGAATTACTATAGTGGGAGCCTGAGTGTCTGAGATAAGAATTACTATAGTGGGAGCCTGAGTGTCCGAGATAAGAATTACTATAGTGGGAGCCTGAGTGTCCGAGAAAAGAATTACTATAGTGGGAGCCTGAGTGTCTGAGATAAGAATTACTATAGTGGGAGCCTGAGTGTCTGAGATAAGAATTACTATAGTGGGAGCCTGAGTGTCCGAGATAAGAATTACTATAGTGGGAGCCTGAGTGTCCGAGATAAGAATTACTATAGTGTGAGCCTGAGTGTCCGAGATAAGAATTACTATAGTGGGAGCCTGAGTGTCTGAGATAAGAATTACTATAGTGGGAGCCTGAGTGTCCGAGATAAGAATTACTATAGTGTGAGCCTGAGTGTCTGAGATAAGAATTACTATAGTGGGAGCCTGAGTGTCTGAGATAAGAATTACTATAGTGGGAGTCTGAGTGTCCGAGATAAGAATTACTATAGTGGGAGCCTGAGTGTCTGAGATAAGAATTACTATAGTGGGAGCCTGAGTGTCTGAGATAAGAATTACTATAGTGGGAGCCTGAGTGTCCGAGATAAGAATTACTATAGTGGGAGCCTGAGTGTCTGAGATAAGAATTACTATAGTGGGAGGCTGAGTGTCTGAGATAAGAATTACTATAGTGGGAGGCTGAGTGTCTGAGATAAGAATTACTATAGTGGGAGCCTGAGTGTCCGAGATAAGAATTACTATAGTGGGAGCCTGAGTGTCCGAGATAAGAATTACTATAGTGGGAGCCTGAGTGTCTGAGATAAGAATTACTATAGTGGGAGCCTGAGTGTCTGAGATAAGAATTACTATAGTGGGAGCCTGAGTGTCAGAGATAAGAATTACTATAGTGGGAGCCTGAGTGTCCGAGATAAGAATTACTATAGTGGGAGCCTGAGTGTCCGAGGTAAGAATTACTATAGTGGGAGGCTGAGTGTCTGAGATAAGAATTACTATAGTGGGAGCCTGAGTGTCCGAGATAAGAATTACTATAGTGGGAGCCTGAGTGTCCGAGATAAGAATTACTATAGTGGGAGGCTGAGTGTCTGAGATAAGAATTACTATAGTGGGAGCCTGAGTGTCCGAGATAAGAATTACTATAGTGGGAGCCTGAGTGTCCGAGATAAGAATTACTATAGTGGGAGGCTGAGTGTCTGAGATAAGAATTACTATAGTGGGAGCCTGAGTGTCCGAGATAAGAATTACTATAGTGGGAGCCTGAGTGTCCGAGATAAGAATTACTATAGTGGGAGGCTGAGTGTCTGAGATAAGAATTACTATAGTGGGAGCCTGAGTGTCCGAAATAAGAATTACTATAGTGGGAGCCTGAGTGTCCGAGATAAGAATTACTATAGTGGGAGCCTGAGTGTCTGAGATAAGAATTACTATAGTGGGAGCCTAAGTGTCTGAGATAAGAATTACTATAGTGGGAGCCTGAGTGTCCGAGATAAGAATTACTATAGTGGGAGCCTGAGTGTCTGAGATAAGAATTACTATAGTGGGAGCCTGAGTGTCCGAGATAAGAATTACTACAGTGGGAGCCTGAGTGTCTGAGTGATAAATGTAGTTAGTCATGTACTTTGCTCGCGTGAGTGTTGACAGTGAGTTTGAGTGTCAATGTGGGCAGGGTGTGCTCGATCCTAATTTTAATTAACAATGATTATCAGTTTTAATTCCGAAGGTACCGAACGTTGGGTATTTTGTACTCAGTCTTCTTCACAAACATGTACTTTGATATAGCTGAAAAAGTGCTGAAAGTGGCGTTAAACACAACCCAACAAGCAAACAACTGATTAGCTTAATTACTGGTGATTGTACGAAACGCCATTGCGTTGTTATTTTTGATTCAAATAGAGTAGAAACAATGAAATGAAAGCATAACACGAATGGCCAGTGTGACATCTGGTCGGAACGACTGAAATCGTAATTGGGAATTATCAGAACTTCGTGCTTGATTAATGTAACGTCGTGGAGGACAATTTTATAATTTCACTGACTGAATGTACGATTGTTTACGTAAAAAAAAACGTGTGGTCACATTTAAATTTTTAATGAATTTTAATTTAAAGGTGATAGAAGATGCCATTTATTTTTACTGTTACTTTGAATTGAGGTGAACGTCATACAAAAATTGCATAACAATGACGCTCTTTAAAATTTAATAAATACAATAAAAAAGAAAAACATATTGAAAACGTGCATAACCAAATATCTTGTAAATGCAGTATTCTGAAAACAAGCAACACAAACTTACATATATGGACAATTCTTTTGCAAATCTGATAAAATCATCCTGGCTCCAGCGCCATAAAACCTACTTGAGTAAATATGTTTTGCTCAGCAAAAATGAAATTGAAATTATGAAATTGAGAATAAACAAGCAAAAAAATGTTTATGGCGCTGGGTCCTGAATTTTTTAAACTATCGAAGTGTTTTGATATGGATTACACATGTTAAGAAAAAATAATATCTGCAGAAAGTTAGTACAAGTAGGTTAAATACACGCAAATCACTTGTCTACATAAATACACTGGTATATCACTTGTCTACATAAATACACTGGTATTGAAATTGACGACAAAATGTTACATATTTAAAGTAAAACTTACGGTTTACTACGTGTCACATATTGTTAGTTGTCATATAACGGAGGTCAATTGTTAATTGTTGATTATTTTAGTTTTATTTTAGTCGTCGGTCACTAAGATCGTCTATTTTCAGTGGCGAAGTAACAATGTAGGTCGCAGGTCACTACACAGCATTTTTTGCAGACACACAGTCACCGTATGCGACTAGTGTAAGCAGTTGATTACTGTAGACCAACTAGTGTAAGCAGTTGATTACTGTAGACCAACTATGCTGTAAAGCCGTTAATTACTGTAGACCGACTAGTGTAAGCCGTCGAGTAGTGAAGACGGCATGAACTTGTGTTGACCATACTTGAAGTCGAAATTTCGTTACATTACAGAAAAGACATGTTAAAAACATACCTGCTTACTATTCTTCAGCTAACTATCATACGGAAATCCCTGCTTATTTTTTATGCTGGTAGTATGTTTATAATGTTCTTAAAATCTGGAATAAACGATGGTTTTCTCAAAGATATCAGTAAAGCTGTAATATCTTAATATTAAGGAACGAGCTATACGGCGCGCCTTATGTTTTATACCAATCTGCTGTAAAACATAGGAAATGTATGATAGTTAGTCATAATGGTACTTGATATTTAACAGGAAAACAGGATGTAAGTTGCGATAGTCATAATGGTACTTGATATTTAACAGGATGTCAGATTTGTTAAAAGGAAACGTATTTCTGTCCGTGTATGTGGCGATTTTTCATTTTCCTTAACTCAACTGATATTTAAAAAAAATAAATTTGGGTTTGAAAGCGTTTTAGAAATTTGCACAACATAACCATCTTGTTTTGTATTTACGTTTTTGCAACTAATAATATTGTGTATAAGCCTCTGTAATATTTGTAGTAAGGCGGGGGCGGTCTTTAGCAAATGTTAACTGTTTTTCAACCATTAGCTGCTATCTGTTTTCTTAAACATTTAGATTGTTGTTAACTGTTACAAATAAAAATAAAACCCCTTTTTACTGTTAATTGTCAAAACACTGTTACCTGTTTACAGATTTGTTCTCTGTTATATTTGTTAATTCATTTTATTTATTACCTATGTAAATGAGTTTTCCTATGAAGGGAGGAATATACATAAGATATCATACTAGTTACTACGGAAACACTGATTACTGTAAGCTAGCTTCTGCTGTTAACTGCTTTTTTTCATTTGTGAACTCGCTGTTTTCTATTTTCTCATGAAAGTTGCTGCTATCTGTTATCATTATTTTAAATTTGATAAATTGAGACACCGATGAGTCCACACCGGTCAGGTTCATACCCAGTCAAGTCCACAACAATCATCTCCACGTGGCCACGTCCACACCCAGTCAGGTCAACACCGGTCAGGTCCACACCGTCTAGGTATACAACGGTCTGGTCCACACCATCCACCGGTCAGTCCACATCGGTCAGGTCCATACCTTTCAGACCGGTCAGGTCCACACCGTTCAGAATGGTCAGGTGCACACCCGGTCAGGGCCACACCTGTTAGGTCCGTACCAGTCAGGTCTTCATCGTCAGTCCACACCTGTCGGTTCACACAGGTCAGTCCATACCGATCACACTGGTCAGGTCCAAATCGGTCTTTTCCAAACCTGGTCACACCGGTCAAGTCCACTCCAGTCAGATCCACACCGGTCAGGTTCTCACCAGGTCAGGTCCACACCGGTCACACTGGTCAGGTACAGACCGGTTAGGTCCACACCCAGTCAGGTCCATACCGTCCTCACCGTTCAGGTCTACATCGTTCAGGTCCACAGCGGTCAGGTCCACACTGTCCATACCGGTCAGGTCCACACCGTCCACAACGGTCAGGTCCACCTATAAGTCCACACTAGTCACAACGGTCAGGTCTACACCGGTTAGTCCACACCGGTCCATACCTATCAAGTCCCATTGCGGGCAGGGTTATTTCGACTCCAATTTGACCAGGATTGTCAGCTGTCCTACCTCAGATAAAACAGATAGGTCGATTTTAGCGTGTACTAAGGCTTCCTCCCCCGATAAAATTATACGCCACGATACAGCTGCCAAATTGTTGAAAGCTGCATTTAAACAAAATAAATAAGTAGTAACAAAAGTTTCTAATATAAATAAAGCGATTTCAATCATTCAAAAACAGAAACAATTTAACTGCTAAAATAACAGAATTAAATTTAAAATGGGATTACAAGAAGATTTGTGCAAAATTTCCACTGAAAGTCAGAAATCGCCATTACCACCATATACAAATTATTTGTGGGGGAACTTAAGAATCTTAAGGAAATCAAGTGTTAACTCCAGTTACAGTATCCACTTGAAATGAATGAAATCATTCAAAATTAAGCTTAGTTTGTCTAATTTTATTAAAATTTTTGTATAAAAAGTGAACAGATAAGAAATAAGTGGTTATTTATTTATGAATGAATCTAACGGTAACTGGCAATTTGGTCTACCAAGCGCCGATGTTTACACCTGTCCAGGTAAACCATACACGAGGTATTAATTAACGGAAGGTGGTATTGTCCACAGCTTTAATCTGTTGAATAAACAATACAACAGGGAATAGTGACAGGTGTCAATGATTTGGATAGCACAGCGGTAGATCAGATAGACCTGCTGCAAAAAATAAAGCACCGCGGTACCGCAGTGCTTAAAGGGCCTGGGGAGAACACTGCTAATTATCTCTTGTGTCTTGGTGGGGACAGTTCATCCGGGCTATTTATCTCTTGGGCCATTGTGGGGACAGTTCATCCGGGCTTATAATCTCTTGTGTCTCGGTGGGGACAGTTGATCCGGGCTAATTATACCCCGCAAACTTGTTTGGGGAGTACATAGGAATCACCCTGTCTGTCTACATCCCTTGTAAGCGCAACTCCTCCTAAACCGCTTGATGAATTTAATGAAACTTAGCATAAAGGAAGTACATTATATGTATATGTGAATGAAGGATTTTTGTTGATATCGGATATCATTAAGGGGAGATAATTGGACTTGAAAGCGAAGCTGGGGATATCCCTCTGTGAGTGTGCTCACAGTCCACACTTGTTTTCTCTTGTGTCTTGCTATTCCTATTTGGTAAATCGAGTAACACAGTGGTTAAGGCAACAATCGGTGCTCCAGGATTAGGACCAGGTTTCTTGGTTTGGATTTTCTTGTAAAATTTAAATGGCTAATTATGGAAACTGCAATGTAGACATCTCAGGTAGTAGGTCCAATAAACTCCCCATGTGTTCCGCTTGTAAGCATCCATTTCAGGATCTGTGTATTAAGCGGATAACTCTCTCTGCTGTCTGTATTTAGCATGTACATCATACATTCACTGTCAACAAATTTCATGCCTCCATGTACACTACACTGCAGGCAGGCTGGACACTTAATTGACAAGGTATAGCTGATATAGCTGAAATAATAAATGAAAGTGGTGTTAAATTAAAACAATTACAAGTACACTATTATCTTCTTGTTCTATTTTTAGGCTGCTGGATTTGTCATCTGAGGAACGAAGAGTGAGATAGAATTCAATGGAATCAGCCATCATCTCTAGCATTCCATGTACATCTTGACTGTGTTCGTTAACGTCCAGTCTCGAGTCCATGTGACTGTTTGAGGTGTTGGCATCTTCATCACAAGATGGAGGTGTAGCAGGTTTTTTTCTCAACAAGGACCCTTCATGGCTCTACCAGTACGTGAACCTTCCCTTTCTGCAGTCCGGACAGACCTTCATGGGGATAGTGTGACCAGTGGTAAATATCTTCAATATCTTTCTGATGACATAACTGCAGCTTTTTATACTTTTTGCTATGGCAACTGACAAGTAAAATAGTACTGCATGCCATGATGCTGAGTTTGACACCCAAATAATCAACAACAGTGACACCTGTGAGTATTGCTCACATGTATATTGTACACACAGAAGTGTCATTACGTAGTGTCAACATTTTTCCCATTTTTTGGTTTAATTTCAAATTAAAAGTTTATAATGATCAAATTTTATAACATGTTTAAAACAAATTATACTGTGAAAGTAAAACCTTTTTCCCATTTTTTGGTTTAATTTTAAATTAAAATTTTATCATTATATAGCATGTTTAAAACATATATATTCCTTTTTCAGGCAAAATTTACGATTTATAATCTATATACATTTAATTTGTGCATGAGATCTAAATAAAAGCTGATAAAAGTCACACCAAAGCATAATTATTTTTATTCCTGGAAAAATTATTTTTGTTCAGTTATTTGCAATTTATTTCCAATCTTTTGAAGTTTAATTGATCTCCCCTTGACATGAGGCTTGCTTACAGCTATAGGTGATCTCCACTTGACCTGACACTTACTTACAGCTATTGGTGATCTCCTCTCGACCTGAGGCTTGCTTACAGCTATAGGTGTTCTCCCCTTGACCTGAGGCTTACTTACAGTTATAAGTGATCTCCCCTTGACCTGAGGCTTGCTTACAGCTATAGGTGATCTCCCCATGACCTGAGGCTTACTTACAGCTATAGGTGATCTCCCCTTGACCTGAGGCTTACTTACAGTTATAGGTGATCTCCCCTTGTCCTGACACTTACTTACAGCTATAGGTGATCTCCTCTCGACCTGAGGCTTGCTTACAGCTATAGGTTATCTCCCCTTGACCCGAGGCTTACTTACAGCTATAGGTGATCTCCCCATGTCCTGACACTTACTTACAGTTATAATTGATCTCCCCTTGACCTGACACTTACTTACAGCTATAGGTGATCTCTCCTTGACCTGAGGCTTGCTTACAGCTATAGGTGATCTCCCCTTGACCTGAGGCTTACTTACAGCTATCTGTGATCTCCTCTCGACCTGAGGCTTGCTTACAGCTATAGGTGATCTCCCATTGACCTGAAGCTTACTTACAGCTATAGGTGATCTCCTCTCGACCTGAGGCTTACTTACAGCTATAGGTGATCTCCTCTCGACCTGAGGCTTACTTACAGCTATAGGTGATCTCCTCTCGACCTGAGGCTTACTTACAGCTATAGGTGATCTCCCCTTGACCTGAGGCTTACTTACAGCTATAGGTGATCTTCTCTCGACCTGAGGCTTACTTACAGCTATAGGTGATCTCCCCTTGACCTGAGGCTTACTTACAGCTATAGGTGTTCTCCCCTTGACCTGAGGCTTACTTACAGCCATAGGTGATCTCCTCTCGACCTGAGGCTTACTTACAGATATAGGGGATCTCCCCTTGACCAGTCTTACTTAAAACTAAAGGTATATTCAGTAAATAATTTCTTCCACCTGTTGTGTGCATCTCAGCCACACAAAGATGATTGTTTTTGATTCTATAATGTTTTGGCCTACATGTATTTCTTCCCTAAAGGTTTACATTGAAAGCTATTTTTAACTTTCAAATGGAAAATTTTATGAATGTTTTTTTCTCTAATTTTTTTTCAAATATTTAAATGATTTTAACATTTTAGGTATTTAAAAATAAAAAAAAAATGTCTAAATTAATTACTTTATTAGTTTGTCTAAGGGAGATAACTCAAAAATTATTTCAACATGGTAATTTAGTTACATTTTGGCCAGATTTCACGAAGTGAAAATCCGGGTTATAAAATGGTGAATGTCAGGCGGGCATGCAGGCGGGGAAAAAATTGTCGTAACAGTTTTCTCAGCAACTACTTATCACAGCCTCTTGATATATGGTATGTAGCATCAGCATGGGGTCCCATACCGTGGGATTTAATTTCAGGTCTGTTGCTCACCTACTTCCTATTACAGACTTACTTGATTTTGAACGAAACCCAGCCATTTCTGTCTTTGATCAATTTTTATAACAATGTTTTCCTTTATTTTTTTATTTATTTACCTGTAAGGGAAAACATCCTACAGTTTTCCACCTCGTGGACCTGTAGGGTAAACATATCCTACAGTACCCCTGTCCTCTTTTACCTGTAAGGGAAAACATCCTACAGTTTGCCCCCTCTATCTGTAGGGTAAACATATCCTACAGTACCCCAGTCCTCTTTTACCTGTTAGGGAAAACATCCTACAGTTTGCCCCCTCTATCTGTAGAGTTAACATATCCTACAGTATCCCAGTCCCCTTTTACCTGTAAGGGAAAACATCCTACAGTTTGCCCCCTCTATCTGTAGGGTTAACATATCCTACAGTACCCCAGTCCTCTTTTACCTGTAAGGGAAAACATCCTACAGTTTGCCCCCTCTATCTGTAGGGTAAACATATCCTAAAGTACCCCAGTCCTCTTTTACCTGTTAGGGAAAACATCCTACAGTTTGCCCCCTCTATCTGTAGAGTTAACATATCCTACAGTATCCCAGTCCCCTTTTACCTGTAAGGGAAAACATCCTACAGTTTCCCACCTCTTGGACCTGTAGGGTAAACATATCCTACCGTATCCAGTCCTCTTTTACCCGTTAGGGAAAACATCCTACAGTTTCCCACCTCTTGGACCTGTAGGGTAAACATATCCTACAGTATCCCAATCCTCTTACCTGTAAGGGAAAACATTCTACAGTTTCCCTGCCTCTTGGACCTTTAGGGTAAACATATCCTACAATATCCCAATCATTTTTTACCTATTACGAAAAACATTCTACAGTTTCCCTGCCTCTTGGACCTTTATGGTAAACATATCCTACAGTATCTTCCCTCCTCTTGGATCTGTAGGGTAAATATCCTCTTGAACCAGTAGGAAAAACATCTCGAGCAATATCCCTCTCCTTTGAGACCTGTATGGTAAACATATGCTACAGTATCCACCGCTTCTTGGACCTGTAGGGTAAATTTATCCTACAGTATTCTCCCTCCTCTTGGATCTGTAGTGTAAAGATATCGTCCAGTCTCCCTCTTCTCTTGAACCAGTAGGTAAATAATATCATACAATATCACTCCTCCTCATTGAGACCGGTAGGATAAGCATATATCCGACTCCTCTTGGACCTGTTGGGTACATATACACTTTTTACCCTCCCGAGCTTCAGTGCGCTACAATTTCGTTCGGAACTCATGTGGATTATCGTCGAAAGTAACGGAACTTGAACAGATTTTTCTATTCTGAAAATAAAGTGGAAGATGTTGGAACGGCTGATGGGTTCTGAGGTTTTTTTCAGTAGATAAATAATTAACAAGCAAAGTTTAAAGACTTAATTTTATAAAACATTTGCTTGGACGTTTAATTTCTGGCCATATGTTAATAATTTGTGGCAGTAAAATATTCGGTGTAATTGCACGGAAATTTACCGTCTCCTGACTGGCATGTGTTTACTTCTCCAGCCCATTAGATATCTGTTCAGTATTCCATACTTTTCTAAAAAAACAATTTTAATGAATGTGAAAAATTGGCTTATGGTGGAAAAATAATTAAATAGACTGAGTACTGGAAAGTTTCCCGCGACTTGACACAGAGATGTGTCTTGTTGGTGTGGGTGTGTCCGATTATAATATGGAAGTCTGACGACGAGCGAAATTGGGTAACGTGTTTGGAGAGTTCCACTTTAGTTGACACAAAGCTGTCTTGTTGGTATGGAAAGCCTGACCACCAACCAAAGTTTCACGCTCCTTGCAGGATAAAGACTATTGTATATATTTAGAAAAAAATGTCCGTTCCTTCCCAACAATCCATATGTTTCAAGTGGCAGTCCAAATTCTCTTTCCATGGGTATATTTAATTTCTAGAATTTGTTTATTATTTGTTAACTCATTCTGCTCCTAAATACAGCTGAAAATTGCCAGCTAGACGTAAAGCAACAACAAAAAAAAAACAACATAAAAAAAGAAAGAATAAAAAAAAACAACAAAACCAAACAAAACAAAACAAAACAAACAAACAACAATCTCGTTTGAATGTGTTTAACTCTTTTATGTTTTTCAGCAATATCATGACGTCCAGTTTTTATTCGTGGAAAACCTGCGGCCATCGACAGTTAACTGTTAATCCTATGATAATCACCAGAAGGTCACAAATTAATATACGAAAGCCCCTTCTGAACACAACCTTCTGCCAATCATATGATAATCTCAACCCGCCCTAACAGACTCAAAATAAATAAAATTATTTGAATATTGACAAGTTAACATGATAAAAAAAGACCGTATGTTATTGTTGTTTGAGAGACCAACTCGCTGTGGGTGAATGTGTGTATGTTTTAACACCCTGTTGTGTATGAAACCAACTCGCTGGGGGTGAATGTGTGTATGTTTTAACACCCTGTTGTGTATGAAACCAACTCGCTGGGGGTGAATGCGTGTATGTTTCAACACCCTGTTGTGTATGAAACCAACTCGCTGGGGGAGAATGTGTGTATGGTTTAACACCCTGTTGTGTAAGAGACCAACTCGCGGGGGGGGGGGGGGGGTGAATATGTGTTTGTTGTAACACCCTGTTGGCAATGTGGCTCATTAGTCGATTAATTAAGGTTGTAAGTAACTTGCTATAGATCAGCGGCGTGTCAACACTGGAGTTTTGAGTTCTTTCTAGCCCTATTTTATTCCCGACTCCAAACTACGGGACGGTGCAATTCTGGACGGGTCAATCACCCAGTTCTGCTAACGGGGAGAAAACTGGCTGGTGCAATTCTGGACGGGGCAATTACCTTGTTCTGCTAACGGGGAGAAAACGGGCTGGTGCAATCCTGGACGGGTCAATCACCCTGTTCTGCTAACGGGGAGAAAAGTTTTTTGAACATAATTTCGGCGTTGTGCATACTTTTTGAAACCTTGTAAAATCTAAATATATTCATAAAAGTAAAGATGAATTTTAAACTGTGGTTAATAACAACAAAAGCAACAAATGAAGGCTGCCGTGACATCTTTACGGTTGGGTATAAACCACAAACTTTTCGTTGGAATCTCCTTCAAAACTTTCGCTGCAATTCACGGTGAATGCACTTTTTATGTGTCATTTTCATAATGAGGCAATATGCCAAATCTGAAGAAAATACTCTAAACCATGTAAAATTACTTGTACATTTAAAGGGTTTATTTGTAATTGTTAACTATTTAAAAAAATATTTTTTTTATAAATAAGCTATTCGTTTCTTGTTTTGCAGAGTATAGTTGGTCACTTATTAATGATGACGGGCGCTTCAACACCGAGGCTTACTGCGGCAGGGATTGCCAGTTATTCTGCTGAAGATCGGAACTTTCGAGGGTACTACATCTATAATCCACAATAAAACCTAGACCCCATGATATGGCTGAAAAATGTTAAATATGCACAATATAGTGATGAATCACTACGAACAAGATCGCAGTCTTTGTTATTGTTTTTGACGTCAGAAGTCCAACGGCATCATTCCAATACCTCATTGTAGCTAAATGCAATGATTGATACTTTAATTATAAAGGAAAAGCTATTATTTGATATTTTGTTGTCGGAATACGTCATTTATTCTTATATTTCTTGTTATAACATACATATAGCGAAATACCAGCTTTCGTCACTGTGCAGGCAGCACGACGGACATAACGACATGTCAGCCATTGTCACTGTGCTGGCCGCGAGACGGACATAACGACATGTCAGCCTTTGTCACTCTGCCGGCCGCACGGCCGGTATAACGACATATTAGCCTTTGTCATTGTGCAGGCTCACGACGGACATAACGACATGTCAGCCTTTGTCACTGTGCAGGTTGCACGGCGGACATAACGACATGTCAGCTTTTGTCCCTGTGCAGTCCGCACGACGGACATAACGACATGTCAGCCTTTCTCAATGTGTAGCCGCATGACGGACATAACGACATGTCAGCTTTTGTCACTGTGCAGTCCGCACGACGGACATAACGACATGTCAGCTTTTGTCACTGTGCCGGCTGCACGACGGGTATAACGACATGTCAGCCTTTGTCACTGTGCAGTCCATATGACGGACATAACGACATGTCAGCCTTTTTCAATGTGTAGGCCGCACGACGGGCATACGTACGTATCAGCTTTTGTCAGTGTGCAGGCCTCACGACATTAGTTACGACGTCAGCTTTTGTCACCATACAGGTCACACCACGGACATAACGACATCAGCTTTGTCACTGCGCAGCCGCATGACATAAGTAACGGCACAGCAGTTTTGTCAGCATACAGGCCGCACGTCATACATAAAGACATACACTTTGGTCACTATACAGGCCGTACGACATACATAGACATACAAGCTTTTGTCACTATACAGTCCGCACGACTATCAGTGGCGATTCATTTCAAAATTGAGATGGTTTCATCTAGATGGTTTTTTCATCTCGATAATTTTCGAAAGCATCTGGACGGTTTTGTAAAGCTTTACGACATACATTACGACATATCAGCTTTCGTACAAAACATTTTTGTAGACAAATCATCTTATTCTAACACACCAATGCCTGTTTACACCAGTACACTGTTGAGAAATGTGATTACATTTAAAAGTTACGTCATCAAAATGTGTTATTCTATCAAACTGGTTCCAGCGATAGACAGAAATATTGGAAACCAAACTCTTTGTAAACAAGAAGTATTATGAGAGATATTAGCTATATTTACTCTTAAATATATTTAATAATTTCATTAAAATCAAACCAGTTATGACATGTCAACAGGACGCACAACGAGGCCATATACTTAATCGCGGAACGAATACTTTAATATAATTATAACAAATTTTCCCATTCAGAATCAAGCAAGTCATGACATGTCGAAGATATGCACAGCTATGCTTTTTGCACTAACCAATCGAAATACGACATTCGGTAAATGAGAAATAAAGCGGAGAAGTCTCGCTTATAGACTTACCAACTTGATTACATGTACCTATGTCTGTCTTGTATTTAAACTGAATGGGGTTATGATTTATAGTGTAAGTGAACATTAGCTTTGATAACAATTATTTAGCCATACAACGGAAAGGACAATACTTAATTTTTACTTATCTCTGTCACGTACTACACAAATAAATAACGTGGATTGTTATAGTGTTATCGCATTTCAGTTACCAAACTAATTACATGTATTAACACGCACCACGGCGAGGACAAGACAGTTCGCCTACTTATGGCTGCCTTGTACTACATGATATGGGTGACGTGGATTTTGCTCACGTTAGCCAAGTAAGCAATAAATCAGCCATACCATGGCGAGGACAAAACAAGATCCTAACTTATATCTACTTTGTACATGCACCAATGGACTGGACTTGAGTGAAGTAAACTAGTGAAACCATGTCGATAAAATGATTGCAGGTTTTCTTATTTTCATATTCAGTTATATTATTACTGGTTCTAGACTTTGTTCAAAAGGTTTTTATTAAAATAAACAAAAATAAATTTTATAAGGAGTGTTTTATAGTTATACATATCATAAACTTGTGTGTTGTAAAGTGGCAAAAATGTGATTATTCCCAAGTCTTGTATAATATAGTTAAGTTGAAATTGCAGTCAGTATTATTTTCCGGAAACTGCGTTTTCCGTATTGTGTGTTTTTCATGATAAAATTGTTCTCGACCTCGTCCACTGATTTTGGTGGGAAATAAAAGTAGAAAAGGAATGTTTTCGTATGATGTATAACTCTCGCTGGACTAGTATATGTGGTTATACTTGAAGGTGTAAGACAGGTACACAATGTGTCATCTTTCATTCACGCCGTCCTTAAAGGATACTTCATACATTAATACCGCTTTCTTACCGGCTAAAAATAGGTTCTTTTTTCTTTAACTCATTTGTTAATTTGCCCTGCTTAAACCGGGCCTCGTGTTTTCAGAACTACGACCTTTACGTCCAGTGCCAGTATAAATTTCTCAGTTAAAATTTACATGTTTCAACAGATTTACATGACCCGACGTATTTAATTAATCAATCGTTAGCTATTCAAACAAGGTAATTTACAGGACTTCTGAGGTCCCCCTGGGAAGGAATTTAATTAATGAACCAAAAATGAAGGTGATTTATTTTGAAAAATATTAATTTCAAAATATTGAACCAATGTCTACAATAAAGGCGAATCCTTCTCATAACAAATAATTTCACGAGTAACAAATGGAGAGCAAATTTATAAAATGAATGGAGAAGAATCCGTTTGAACAATTAAAGCAGCACAATTAACCAAAAATCAGCAAAACGAAAAGAGATGGTGAAGAAAACACAGGATCCGAATCGGTTAATATGACCATCACCTAGAATTTCTTTTGCCTATATCACTGAAAGGAGACACTATCAAGGAAAATAGATAAAGAAAAGGAAAGCTTGACATTTTTTTCTAGGTAAACTTTTGATTGATTTATTGATTGATTGATTGGATGTCTGCTTTACGTCCAGCGAGCAGTATTTCAGCTATATTCAGGACGGGAACAAGCTAACAAACAATAAATCCACGGATAATGGGGGTGGGATGGGTCACAGAAAATATAATTTGCCACTGGAAAAGTATGGAGTTTTGGGTAGGGGCGGAGAATTTACCCTTTTGTAGCGACCACAATGAGCCTACTCTGTTTCGAAATCTACTCTACAAAAGGGATCTTTATCGCGCAAGGAGCGTGACACTCTCCAAAAACGTTTTCCACTACGGTCCGCGGTCAGGCTTTCCGTACAACCCCCCCCCCCAATGAGAGGGTCTCCCCTATCCGCCACCTGGGGACGCCCTTGGCTGCTTTGTAAGTCAAGCCCTGGGAACCCTCCCAGTATGGTCCCAGCTTAACAATTGAGAAATGAGTACTTTCGTATATATAAATAAAATATCAGTGTGTGTTACAGCTGTTATTAAACATAATACATCTCCGCCCTTACACAATTCTCGAAAATTTTCAAGGCGAGGTCAAAATAAATTGTGTTCCCTATTTCCAATCCAAGCCAAGTCAGTCATCGTTTGTTAACTCTGTATATTTGTATTATTCCTTAATTTTCAGACATGACCACGGTGTCCGGCTTTTATTGGGTATTTACTGGTAAAAACGTCAGGAAAGGAAAGCTGCATATCAATCATTGAGAATACACACTAGTCCAACACACGTTATTGCAAGTCCGGCTTGACTCACAATCCAAGTGTTCACGTGCATTCGCGTCAGTGATAATATGAACAACCAACTCTGCCACCGCGACTTATTTGATGCAATTCTTTGTAGGAGATGTAAGTTTGGGTTTATTGTAAACAAATTAAATTGTCGCGTCCGATATAAGGCTGAATACATTTTCAATAGGAGCTGAAGAAACTCTGTAAACGCAGCTAGGGTTTGCAGGTGCAAAACTTTATGTAGTAGAGTCATATTTGATTGTAGAATCAAATACGATATGATTGTATGTTAATAATTAATATTTTAATGACAGAACTACAGACATTGATATTGACGTTTACATATCGACAAATACTACTTTCTGATTTCCCTTGGTTGAGCCTCAATTTTGATGGTCAGTTTTGGAGGGAAATTCTATAGTTTTGATTGGTCAATTTCAGGTTCATGGGTTATTCTTTGTCCGTTTGTAATATTGTGGTCAGTTTTTGGACAACTTGAATGTTGAAGAACACATATTGTCTTGGTTGACATTTTTCCAGTATTTATTTGCCTGCCTTGTAATTTCTATTGATAGTTGTGTTTAGGACAATTTTCTGTAGTCAGGTCCGTTATTTTCCTTACTAAATAAATAAATTTTGCGAGAATACCGACTTTTTATTCGCTGGAAAATATTTTCTATCAGAGGATGGAAAACAAATTTGATCGTCATGGAGACACGCGCCATTTGACGTCATATATTACTCCACGGGATGCAAACAGTTTTTGTGTTGTCTCTTTTTTCAAACATGTCCATTTACATAAACAAAATTGTTGAGTTTATTCTATTATTTGAATTTATTTATAAGTTTTAACTACAAAAAATATTTTCTCCATCGAGGGATAACAAAATTTCCGTTGTGCACATTTAATATAATCCGCTACGCGGATTATACAATGTGCAAAACGGAAATTTTGTTATCCCTCGATGGAGAAAATATTTTTTGTAGTTAATCCTTAATTAGAAACCATAATTACTAAATTATTCTTACATTAATTATTTGGGTAATGTTCTGGAAAGAAGAAAAGGTATGGGTGTGTAAAATAATATAAAAAATAATACAAAAGTAATACTGATAAACATAATTAACTTTATAACAACAATTTAAGGGCTATAACTAATATAAGGAGTCATCTGACTATTTCAGACCAATGAAGTGAATTGTAGGGCTTTTATTGCTGATCATTTTTGCCATTTACAATTTCACTCTGTCTTGTACAGTTTTCAGGTTATATTGTAATTACCAAAAATTTTGTCAAAAATCATCAAAAAAGCGCAATAACTCCTACAAGAAGCCAATACACAACTTCACACTAATAACAACTATTGTAGACCTTAATGTGCTGATCAATTTGAAAGAACGGTTTTCTCTATAGCTATTATAATTTTTTAGATAATGATCTGTGTTCAACCCCATGTTCTATTTTTAGTAACAGCGGCCATATTTGTCTGTTGATCAACACCCTGGGTACAAACTTGAAACTAGGAACCCTAAGGATGATTGTGGCCAAGTTTGAAAAAAAATTGGCCCAGTGGTTTCAGAGGAGAATATTTTTGAAAAAGTTTAAGACGGACGACGGGCGCCAAGTTATAGCAAAAGTTCACATGGACCTTCGGTCCAGGTGAGCTAAAAACGTTATACCTAATTATACCTACTGCAAAAAAAAATCCTAAGGCGTCATTGAAAGTATAAGTTAAACAGCTTACTTGGAAGCCCAATATTATTTAAACATCCAGACTTATAGGAAATTGTACAATGTCCTCTTTTCTTATTAAACTAGTTGAATGGATGGTCTACAAAGTGTATGTGCATAGTTTATGCCGTCAAAAGGGAAAATGGATGTGACTTTGTTTATCATAGGTGGTATACTATAATCTTTATCACGTAAGCGTTATTGAAATTTGCCGACACAGACCCGTGTCGCAAAATCCACTGTTTTGCTTATGGAGAGCTCCCTGACGTCCCACGCCAAAAAAGCGTTGGACGGCAGAGGATTCTCGGACTATTAAACAGAAGGAAGGACAAAAAAAACACGGATTGGACAACACGGATAAGTTACCCATAGGTTATACAAGACCCTTAATCCAAACGACTCGGGCGGGGGGTTCTGTGGCCAAGTGATTAAAGTAGTTCGTCAACTTTTTATCACGTGGTCAGTCAACACCGAGATTGCAAGTTCGAATGTCACTGCGGCGTGGCTGTACTCTGACTCCAATCTTAATTGACATGAATTCCGAGTTTTTCTATTGATGGTCGGGGGTTTCCTCCTGGTATTCATCCCCTCCCCCCTCATAAAAACTTCATATTATATAGTTGAAAAATTGTTTATAGAAACGTTAAACATCATTCAAACAAACAATACTCCAAACAATTGACAAATAGGTTAAACTACGGATTTGACACGGAACCACAATTCAAATGTTGGACAAATAAACGTTATCTCTGGAATAAAGGAGGACTCACATTACTACGTAGAGACAAGTGACAAGTTGAGCCGTTGATTACATCTTCACCTTCAAATTGTCAACTTCCCGTTTATCGATAGCAACATCCTAACATGTACGTCATGCTAGCTTTTGAGATCAATATTCAGATTTTCTAGACAGGACACGTCTGTTGACTATTAAGCCTCTCAAACCGGTGTGTGTTGTCCATAAAGATTTTCTAAAATCGTTAACATCACTTAATTGATCTTTGGGAAATCCAGCTCTCACAAATGTTCGAATATTTTCGAAATTATACATAATCGTACCTCCTCCTGGATTCAACTTTACTAGACAAGGCAATTAGTAACCTGACATGTCTTAATAAAGGCATGCATTACAGGAGCACGTGAGAGAATTTATTCCAGAACTCCTAACTATAGTTGTATTGTGGATTTCCGTGCTATGTTTTGAAGTGTGGCTGACAGGTGAAGTAGTAATGTAGTAGCTGATATATCAATTATTCACTACGGTACTAAAATGCCTCCCCTACATACTAGATTATTATTTTGACCTTGCAAACCTATAAATGGAGCATAACATAACACATACGAAATATATTTTTATTTGTATTTTACAATTCTTAAAATTCAAAAAAATACAAGGCTATACAGCAAAACCTTACATACATAATGAATTTACATAACTCCAATGAAAACTAATAAAATTACAATTCCTGTACATCACATGGTATATCCTACAAATTATGTGGTGTGAACTTTTAGAGAAGTACATTGTGTCACCTTGATATCTTTTGACTGCTATTATTTATTACAATTTTTTTCAGTTCAAGAGTCATATGCAAATATACGTATCATGTGGTTATAATAATAGCTGCAACATTCCAAAAAATTGTGTTGCTTGGTTTCAGGGTAGCTGCAATAACAAGAACACAGTAACAGACAGATGTACAAGTTACAACCGTTATAATGATTAATTAAATAGTAAGTCAATACCCCATACAATTTTATTAATGCATTCATATTTAAAGAATTATATTATAACGTATTACTAAGTAGTTTTTAATGTTATACTATAGTCAAAGAAAGTTAATTTATCTTTTTTTCAACATGAAATGCATGCATTAGAGAATGGTACTGAAGTTTAAAGCAACACTTTTAACTGATCACTCAAATTCCAGTAAGAAAAAAATAATAAATACATTAATTACTTAATGAGAATCAGAATATGTAATATATTGACAGGACAAAAATGCAGACAAGTAAAATTAAAACCCATGCCATTTGATTCTGTTAAACATGGACTTTTAAAACACATATTATTGCAGAAAAACATATAGAATGCTTTGTTTTGCCAAATCTGTCTTAACACCACAAAATTGACATTTTGATTACATACATTGAGATCTAGTTGATCAAGGGAAATATTCGTACATGCCTTACACATGTTCTCACACAACTGTGAATTAATACCAAGAGGAGGTATGAATTTTGTCTGTCTTTGAAATACGTAAAACAGAAAATAACATTCAGATACACTGGACCGATGTATTCTTCAATGATCAGTATCGAAAGCATTTACAAGTGCCAGTCCTATACATTTTGACAATACAAACCTAATGACCACTAGTATTGAATACTGTATTTGTCTTTTAAAAAATCACATCCTCTACGATCAACAACCCAGAGTACATGCATCAGAGTGCGAATGTTTTTACTCACAATATCCTTAGGTTTACTGACAGTAAGAGATTGTGGTTGACTAACAGGGTCTTTAGGCTTACTGACAGTACGATGTTTTGGTTTACTGACAGGAACTTTAGGCTTACTGACAGTAGGTTTGGGTGAACAAGGAATATCGGTTTTATTGACAGAAGGATCACTGGTTATTTTTAACGCAGCACCTTTCCACTTCATTAGAATATCATGATTCTGGCCAAACATGTCCTTGTTATATTTAATTATGGAAGCATTGATTTCATTGATGTCAACTCCCAACTCTATTCCAAGGTGAACTGCACAATTTCCTATTTTCCTTGATAGTTCATACATAATTAAATCATCCGGAATTTCCATTAATTTCAAATTGTCAATTTCTACAAAACATGAAATAAGCATATAAATGGTGTTGTTTATGGTTCATGTAGCTGAAAAATATTAATTATGTATAATTAAAATTCTAAATTCTAACTTTATAGTATACAATATGCCATTATGTTTTTTCTAAATCAATATATATATCAAACTTATATTTGACAATTATCCTTACTTCAAACTCCAGTAACTACAACTTAATTATTTGAGTTCTTACTGTAGGTAGAAAGACTGTAATTGTTCGCTATAGGTGTTTATTAACTTAGTTATAACTGATCTGTGTCCTGTGGATGTTTTAGATATTCGATGATGGATTAATTCTAACTGATCTGGGTCCTATAAGTGTTTTAGTCTGTAATAGATTCTAACTCATATGTTTTTTACATGAACCCAGAGTAAAAATGTACTAGATGGATTTTTGTAAGCAGAGCTCTCCAACAGTAGCCCCACACATTGCATCCCAGGATTTATGCATACAGCTGGTCCAATGTTTTGACATTACTATCCAGAGTGATCACCAATGTCACCAGCTTATCATGTTTGGATTGCAAAGGAAGATTACGGGGCTGTTGACCGTGATCCAGTACTTCTTGTAACCTTGGAGAGTCCTCCATACAATTACATTTGTTTTCTAAACTAGATGTCTCTATAGAAGCCGTATACAATCTTGAACAAACACCATACAACCTTCCCAAGAGATCAAGAAAAATAAGCGGTCTTGTATCCAGGATGCACCCAACTTTGACCTTAGTGCTGCAGCGTTATGTACACCAATATAAAGAGATTAGGGACAGTAATGGTGTTGGCGCCCTAACCCTTCCCAGCACAAGGAGGATTAAGTAAATAAGGAATAGTAATACCTACCCAACATCTTTGTGTCCTCTCTAAAGATCTAAAAAAATAATTGATACTGCATAAACATACTTGTTGAGACTTTGCTGCGTACGAAATAAACTATACAATAGAAACAAACTTTATAAAGAATATTAAATATAATATTTATTAATCCTTTTAAATTTTACAAACTATTTGTCACAGACTTTTATCAGTACAATTGTTTAACGATACTTTGAATGAAATGCCACATAGAGGTATATATTTACAAGTACATGTAACCATGTTTATGCATATTGCTGTCAAAAAATGGGGGGAAATGAAATTTCAGATGGACAATAGAAGATCACTGGCTGTTATTGATGGACTAGAAATATTATTGATGCTTCTTTCTACATAAAGCTTTTATGGGATTTTAATAATACTTTTAGTGTGCAATTGCACTACCAGGAACATGCTAATCATTTCTACATCTACAGCCTCGAAAGGTTTATCTCTTGAAACCATAAACAAACAAAACACGAAATAGAGCATGAGATGTAATTAGTGTGTATTAAATTGGTTTAAATCTACGAAAAAATTAAAATACCACACAGCTAACAAATGTATTGCCCACACTGCGTGAAGACCTTAAATATGCCTGAAAAACTGAAACTGGCTGACAGGGGCTCAATCTCAAAAGCAGAATATTAAATGTAGGTGCCCAATAATCAAATAAGTAATAGTATATCGGATAGCATGTATTCATATGGACATAACAATAGTAGTGCACTTCATCTGTAATATACCAATATCGAAACTCAAACAGGAACAATCTTGAGCACTTCTAAAACACTAAAATATTACCTATCCACCTATATGGTTACAAGTTTGCATTTTTCTTGTCAACCATCATAAGGATTAAGATTGAAATACATGTTTTACTCAATAAATGAACACATTCTATTCTATGTACATTTTCCCCAAAAAATACTTCCAAACAGAAATAAAAACTGGTTGTTACTGTTCCAAGAATAACAAGTATGGACTGTGAGCACGCTCACAAAGGGATTACCCCCCCCCCCCCTCACTTTCAAGTCCAATTATCTCAACTGAATACTATATTTGAAAAGTCTAAGCCCAATTATCTCCCCTGAATAATATCAGACAGCAATGAAAATTCTTCATGCACATTTACATATGATGTACTTCATTCATGTTAAGTTTCATCAAAATCAGGCGGTTTAGGAGGAGAAGCACTTACAAGGGATGTGGACAGACAGACAGACAGACGGTCAAACAGGGTAATTCCTGTATACCTCTCAAACAAGTTTGTACGAGGGGGTATACAAAGCAAAATTCACACACCCATTTAAAACTAATGCTCACTTAACAAGTAATGTACAACTATTGTCACCTGACATAAAATGTGAGTGTTTGCATTGATGTCCTCAATAGCTTTTCTCAGCTCTTTAAATGAAGGGTTTCTGACAATCTTTTTCAATTCAGTAAGCGCATCGAATTTCATGCTTAGGATTTCACCACCTTGATGCTTGTATTCCACCTCTTCCCAATCCTTCGTTGACAGTCCTAGATGCATGACAAACTCACGATACACTTGAATACTGATTTCTCGGGCCAATCTAACCAGATGCTTGTCACTTGGCCATTTGTTTAAAACTTCAGACTCTAAACCTGCAAAACAATCATAAAACATGAATATTGAAATTTAAACCCAGAGTTCCTCTTATAAGTTAATTAACCCATTAATATTTACAAATCTACAAACTGAAAAACATTAGAATTTTAACCATATGCTTCTGCATGATAAAACTGTATAATTAATGCAAGTCATATGTAATGGTACCGCAGTAAGTAAATTTGGAGGCCAAAAAAGATATATTTTGCAGAGTTGGTCATAGTAGAGATATCTCAATTTAAACATCGAAGACTCCTTCAGCAATAAGATTAACATTCATAATTTTTTTACGAAAGCTTGAATGTACCAGAAAGAACAACATTTGAAAGCAATAACACATATATAGTCTAATGGAAGCTAGCAAACAGAACTAAGCATCAGATAGACAAACATGATGATACTGCATAAACAAATAATATGAAAGTCTATGGGATAATGCAGCAATACAAATGACTATATTTCAATCTAACTTAAGCCACAGTTAGAAAAACAAATGGCTTTCTTCAATGCCCAAATGAAAGAAACAATGTTGATAAATAAATTTGATAACATCTTCAACATACTAGTAGCTATAACTGATCTTACATTTCCTGTATACTGTATTTGTATTTGATAAGTGATAATAAGTTTTCACCCGGTTTTGTTTAAATATTTCGAATTTAAGTTTTTTTTAAACACCAAGTTCACAAATTAATCACGCCAGATGCGTGTTTGGTCTATTTGAAACTCATCAGGGACCTTCACATTTAAACATGTTTAAAGTGAAACTTCGAGAAAAAATGAAAATGTTATATGTTATTCGTGAAATAAAAAAGAAACACTTTTGTCAAATTTCTACATTGAATTTACAGTGTAAAAAATGAACTATGGAGGTCGCCATCTTGTTACTATCTTGTCACTAGATTGCGACACTAGAAATTTCTTGACAACCAATTACACAAGTCTTCGTATGATAATAACGTGAATTGGTCAATCATAATCAACATGATGATGTGCAAAGTAGAAGGTTGTAATGTAAAGGAGGTTATATCAAGAGTGTGTTTTGTATTCCTGATCCAAGGAAGAAACTCAATTTGTGTAACAGGTAGCTCATCAATTTAAAGATTCCGGCTTTAGACAACAAATGCAACTTAGTATGCGAAGATCATTTAAAGAATGTTGTTTTGAGTATAGTTTAATGGTAAGGTGCTTTTATTTTCTAGATATCTTCATTTAGGTAAACTCGCTTTGAATTTTATCCTCAAATATAAGTATGAATTGTGTCAATAAATATGAATTAAATTGAAAACTATTCGTATAATTCATGTTATTATTTTCAACGTGTACTGTGTAAACATATTATGCAAGTTATTGAACGAAAGAATTTTATACAAATATTTGCGAAGCTTACTATTAAGAAGTACCGATAAAAATCATTATTTGCTTTTTTACAATCTTTGTTTTTGCGCATAATAAATTCACTTCATTTGAGATCTTCATTTAGGTAAACTCATTTTGAACTGTATCCTCGAAAATTAGTTGGAAATTGGTCCATAAATTATTTTTTTACATTCTTTGTTTTTGCATATAAAAATAAAAAATTCACACCGTTCATACCTGGCATCTACAGGTATTCGAAATTTTATACACATTGCACAAATAAATAAACAATTGTAGAGAAATGTTCAAGTCTGTCCATAATAGGAAATGCAGATATATTTTGGAAGCATTGTGAAATTCTATACAAGGCATCAATTTTAATGGATAAACAGATTTACACAAAATGTCCTATAACCCATACCTACATATCAACTATCTAAAAATATCTAAAGACCAGGTACAAAAGAAATTAGACTTTGAAGGTTAAGTTGAAAGGCTATTCATTGCAACCACTCTGGTATGCAACACTTCACCTTAAGGGGATCCACCTGATATTAAATATCTAACGTCTAGGTTAAAAAAGAAAAATATTTCCTTGGAGGTTAAGGTCAAAAGTCATGCAACGTACATCACTGTAGCATGCAACACCTCACCCTATGGTGATCTACTCACAAACCAATCATCTAAAGCCAAGGTCAGAAGACAAAAAGATTACAGGCTGGACAAGCGCTATATATACATGTAAATATACAGGAATTCGACCTCTAGGCCAAAAGTCATTATTATTAGCAACACACCATCTCATGGTGATAAATCCACATGAACAATATCACAGGCTCGGGTCAAAAGAAAAAAAAGTTAAGATAAGCTTTACCTATGAAAATTACATAAACTTTACCTTGAGGTCAATGGTCTATTTCTTATTTTTACCTTTACAGTCTTTTTGACTTGACCTTGAGGTCAATGGTTTGTTTCTTATTTTTACATACCTTTACAGTCTTTTTGACTTGACCTTGAGGTCAATGGTCTGTTTCTTATTTTTACATACCTTTACAGTCTTTTTGACTTGACCTTGAGGTCAATGGTCTGTTTCTTATTTTTACATACCTTTACAGTCTTTTTGACTTGACCTTGAGGTCAATGGTTTGTTTCTTATTTTTACATACCTTTACAGTCTTTTTGACTTGACCTTGAGGTCATTGGTTTGTTTCTTATTTTTACATACCTTTACAGTCTTTTTGACTTGACCTTGAGGTCAATGGTCTGTTTCTTATTTTTACATACCTTTACAGTCTTTTTGACTTGACCTTGAGGTCAATGGTCTATTTCTTATTTTTACATACCTTTACCAGGCATAGAATTTAACTTTTTTACCCACAAGCAAATCTTTGCTTGTGGTCATTTTTTTCACAAGCAAAATTTGTAAGGTTGAGAATTTTTAGAAGCAAAAATTTTCTGTGTCATTGGTTTACAAATTGATTGAATTATAATGAAGAACTATTAGAACTAGGAATAGAAAATTACATCATTGTGACAAATCTGTTAAAAGTATTTAAACATATTTAATATGGTACTTAAGATTACATTTAACTTAAACTTGTTTAAAGTAAATGCCAAAATACTATTTTTTACAACGTTTCTATCATTGCAATACTTATTTCAACACTATCAGCATCGTATATTTGCAATCTCCGGCATTAAATTCATATCCGCTCCGGAAACTTTCACGTATTTTTGCTCTGAACTGGTTACCGGTCGTATTTTAAACCTACGCTTTATATACGAAATAAAAGTTAAAAGGGTACCAGTTGACTTTGTGGCGCGTAAACATAATAAACATGACGCTCTATCAAAATACGAAGATTTCTTAACAAAATGGGAATAAGAGAGTATATCTTGTTTTTTTTTTCACGAAACAAGTGCCTGTGGCCGTAAACTAACAAAACTGGACAAATTATCGTAGACGCAAAATTTTGGCCTTTTCCTAATTTCCCAGACGCAATTAACATATTTCACACGCAAAATGCGTCTTAGCGTCCGTTAATTTCGAACCCTGCTTTACAGTCTTTTTGACTTGACCTTGAGGTCAATGGTCTGTTTCTTATTTTTACATACCTTTACAGTCTTTTTGACTTGACCTTGAGGTCAATGGTCTGTTTCTTATTTTTACATACCTTTACAGTCTTTTTGACTTGACCTTGAGGTCAATGGTCTGTTTCTTATTTTTACATACCTTTACAGTCTTTTTGACTTGACCTTGAGGTCAATGGTTTGTTTCTTATTTTTACATACCTTTACAGTCTTTTTGACTTGACCTTGAGGTCAATGGTCTGTTTCTTATTTTTACATACCTTTACAGTCTTTTTGACTTGACCTTGAGGTCAATGGTCTGTTTCTTATTTTTACATACCTTTACAGTCTTTTTGACTTGACCTTGAGGTCAATGGTCTGTTTCTTATTTTTACATACCTTTACAGTCTTTTTGACTTGACCTTGAGGTCAATGGTCTGTTTCTTATTTTTACATACCTTTACAGTCTTTTTGACTTGACCTTGAGGTCAATGGTCTGTTTCTTATTTTTACATACCTTTACAGTCTTTTTGACTTGACCTTGAGGTCAATGGTCTGTTTCTTATTTTTACATACCTTTACAGTCTTTTTGACTTGACCTTGAGGTCAATGGTCTGTTTCTTATTTTTACATACCTTTACAGTCTTTTTGACTTGACCTTGAGGTCAATGTTCTGTTTCTTATTTTTACATACCTTTACAGTCTTTTTGACTTGACCTTGAGGTCAATGGTCTGTTTCTTATTTTTACATACCTTTACAGTCTTTTTGACTTGACCTTGAGGTCAATGGTCTGTTTCTTATTTTTACATACCTTTACAGTCTTTTTGACTTGACCTTGAGGTCAATGGTCTGTTTCTTATTTTTACATACCTTTACAGTCTTTTTGACTTGACCTTGAGGTCAATGGTCTGTTTCTTATTTTTACATACCTTTACAGTCTTTTTGACTTGACCTTGAGGTCAATGGTTTGTTTCTTATTTTTACATACCTTTACAGTCTTTTTGACTTGACCTTGAGGTCAATGGTCTGTTTCTTATTTTTACATACCTTTACAGTCTTTTTGACTAGACCTTGAGGTCAATGTTCTGTTTCTTATTTTTACATACCTTTACAGTCTTTTTGACTTGACCTTGAGGTCAATGTTCTGTTTCTTATTTTTACATACCTTTACAGTCTTTTTGACTTGACCTTGAGGTCAATGTTCTGTTTCTTATTTTTACATACCTTTACAGTCTTTTTGACTTGACCTTGAGGTCAATGGTCTGTTTCTTATTTTTACATACCTTTACAGTCTTTTTGACTTGACCTTGAGGTCAATGGTCTGTTTCTTATTTTTACATACCTTTACAGTCTTTTTGACTTGACCTTGAGGTCAATGGTCTGTTTCTTATTTTTACATACCTTTACAGTCTTTTTGACATTCTTTCTGTTGCTAGAAATAGCAATACCAGTGAAAATTTAAAAAATGAATTCAACAAGTGCAGCTGGTATAATGCAATAAAACTAAATACATTTAAAATAAGATAGAAATGAAAATGCCTCAGATATATTCTAAGTATTACAAGTAGGTAGACAATTTGTCCAAGTGGCATGTCGACTTTTAAAATATAATATAATGTAAATTATACAGTCACTCATCCTACAAATACCACTTGCTTTACAGTTTAAATCTATACAATTAAACAATCAATCCTACATTTACACCGTCACATGGGTTAAAAACGAAATGATGAAAACATTACTAGTGTTTTGGAATAATGAAAGATCACGAATCAAATGGAAATAACATAACAATATTTTACTATAAACATACCTTGTCGTATATCCAGTACAAAGGATACTTTGTTTTGTGTTCTGTTCCAAATTTACAGATCCAAGATGGAGTCTTCTGTGCTTCTGAGGGGGAAATATAACAGGTATCTTTGACACACTTCTCACCAACTTCTATTTCATACAAATCTACAATTGTTGATTTTGGAATCAATTTTCCAAAACTGTTGTGGTAGAAGTCTAAGGCAGATGTCAAGGTAAGAGTCAAACACTCTTGTGCACACGACGCAATATCGGGGGATATGAAATGTTTTGATTGTTCATTCACGAAGTACACTATGACTCTATTGTCTCTGACTAGAAGGTGCAGCTCGTTTGATTTGTCAATACTAAGAATAGCAGCTTTGTGATATAAACAGACACCTTTATCGGATTCCTTCAGTGGCCAGACATTCATAGCAGCTGCAATCAACTTAAAGGACAATGCTGAGGGTATGGAGGATTTCAAAAGTGTGTAAGACAAACAAATTGCCTTATCTTTGTCGAGGTTTTCACCAAAATGTGTAGTTTTTTCACGCTTTACCATGCATGGTACAAGATAGAAATCACTTGTACTTTCCTCTGTATTATTGCGCTTCGGTTTTACAAGGAGGTCCAGGTACGTCAATACTTGGGCGACAAATTCTTTTTGATCCTGGTGAGGCATGTGTTGATTAAACTCCTTCTGTGACCAAAGTCTGAACAGTTCTTCTTTTTTAATCTTCCCTGTCTCTGTCATTGTTTTAAGAATCCCTTTCAAGTTTGTGTCTAAAGGCCAAAACATCTCATCTGTGATAAATGACCTCAAGATGTCAACAAGGGTGGTTGGTTGTAATATAATATACTGTGCAAGTCCCTGCCCTTCGAAGTACATAATTTTTCCTAACCTGTGCTGGACTCTCAAAAACTCATCTAACTGGTGATTTGTAAGTTTAAGGTCATCATTTGATTCATTTATCTGTACCAGGTCATTTTTTGAAATAAGACTGATCTTGTGTGCTCTCATTTCTGACATTTGTAGCTCCAAAGGAACCCATGCCATTGGCATTCTTTTCCCCCATGACTTTTGCTGGAATGCTATGTCTACATACATCGTCTTTAGTCTAGTAACTTCCTGATCATTAATGTCAGTTCCATTTATGAAGAAGATGTTATTATACATTATACGATGTTTACGTTCATGGTCTTGAAACATGATTTCCAGACCTTTTTTGAATTCAGTCATCCTCTTTGACAATTCATGCTTAAAATGAATAAAAATAGAGTGATCAATGTAACAGTTTACAAGAAATTCGTGGCATTTAGTAGACATTTATGTTTCTGTTTGTATGTTTAGCAGTATAGAACTACAGCAATATATGCCATTAAAAAGACTGAAGCTGGTTGACAACTGGAATTAAAACACATGTCTGTATGCATTGTCTAACTTATCTTAATTAAAATGCCTTCATAAGTTGCTTCACTCAACATGTCTCAATGTGTTGTTTAACTTATCTCACTAAGAATCTGTGTTACTTTGTTTAACTTACTGCATCTAACATGTCTGCATGTGTTGTTGAACTTACTTCACTTAACATGTCTGCATGTGTTGTTTAACTTACTTCACTTAACATGTCTGCATGTGTGTTTAACTTACTTCACTTAACATGTCTGCATGTGTTGTTGAACTTACTTCACTTAACATGTCTGCATGTGTTGTTGAACTTACTTCACTTAACATGTCTGCATGTGTTGTTTAACTTACTTCACTTAACATGTCTGCATGTGTGTTTAACTTACTTCACTTAACATGTCTGCATGTGTTGTTGAACTTACTTCACTTAACATGTCTGCATGTGTTGTTTAACTTACCTCACAAAACATGTCTGCATGTGTTGTTTCACTTAACATGTCTGCATGTGTTGTCTAACTTACCTCACTTAACATGTCTGCATGTGTTGTTGAATTAACATCACTTAACATGTCTGCAGTACGCATGTGTTGTTTAACTTACTTCACTTAACATGTCTGCATGAGGTGTTTAACTTACTTCACTTAACATGTCTGCATGTGTTGTTTAACTTACCTCACTTAACATGTCTGCATGTGTTGTTTAACTTACATCACTTAACATGTCTGCATGTGTTGTTGAATTAACATCACTTAACATGTCTGCAGTACGCATGTGTTGTTTAACTTACTTCACTTAACATGTCTGCATGTGGTGTTTAACTTACTTCACTTAACATGTCTGCATGTGTTGTTTAACTTACCTCACTTAACATGTCTGCATGTGGTGTTGAACTTACTTCACTTAACATGTCTGCATGTGTTGTTTAACTTACCTCACTTAACATGTCTGCATGTGTTGTTTACCTTACCTCACATAACATGTCTGCATGTGTTGTTTAACTTACTTCACTTAACATGTCTGCATGTGTTGTTTAACTTACCTCACTTAACATGTCTGCATGTGTTTTTTACCTTACCTCACATAACATGTCTGCATGTGTTGTTTACCTTACCTCACATAACATGTCTGCATGTGATGTTAAACTTACCTCACTTAACATGTCTGCATGTGTTGTTTAACTTACTTCGCTTAACATGTCTGCATGTGTTGTTTAACTTACCTCATTGAACTTGTCTGCATGTGTTGTTTAACTTAACATGTCTGCATGTGTTTAACTTACCTAATTGAACTTGTCTGCATGTGTTGTTTACCTTACATCACATAACATGTCTGCATGTGGTGTTTAACTTACCTCACATAACATGTCTGCATGGGTTGTTTAACTTACCTTACATAACATCTCTGCATGTGGTGTTCATCTTCCTTCACTTAACATGTCTGCATGTGGTGTTTAACTTACCTCATTTAACAAGTCCTTACATCACTTAACATGTATGCATCTGGTGTTTAACTTGCATCACATAACATGCCTGCATGTGTGTATAACTTACTTCACTTAACATGCCTGCATGTGTTGTTTAACTTACCTCATTGAACTTGTCTACGTGTGTTGTTTAATTTAACATGTCTGCATGTGTTTAACTTACCTCATTGAACTTGTCTGCATGTGTTGTTTAACTTGCCTCACATAACAAGTGTGCATGTGGTGTTTAACTTACCTCACTTAACATGTCTGGATGTGGTGTTTAACTTACTTCACTTAACATGTCTGCATGTGGTGTTTATCTTACTTCACTTAACATGTCTGCATATGTTTAACTTACCTCATTGAACTTGTCGTCATGTGTTGTTTAACTTACCTCACTTAACACGTCTGCATGTGTTGTTTAGCTTACCTCACTTAACCTGTCTGCATGTGTTGTTTAACTTACCTCACTTAACCTGTCTGCATGTGGTGTATGACTTACCTCACTAAACATGTCTGCATGTGGGTGTTTATGTAACCTAATTGTCTGCGAGTGTTGTTTAACTTAACATGTCTGTATTTGTTTAACTTACCTCATTGAACTTGTCTGCATGTGTTGTTTAACTTACCTCACAGAACATGTTACCTAACCTCACTTAACATGTCTGCATAAGTTGTTTGACTTACCTCACTTAACATCTCTGCATAAGTTGTTTGACTTACCTCACTTAATATGTCTGCATAAGTTGTTTGACTTACCTCACTTAACATGTCTGCATAAGTTGTTTGACTTACCTCACTTAACATGTCTGCATGTGCTGTTTGACTTACCTCACTTAACATGTCTGCATGTGTTGTTTAACTTAACTCACATAACATGTCTGCATGTGTTGTTTAACTTACCTCACTTAACATGTCTGCATGTGTTGTTTAACTTACTTCACTTAACATGTCTGCATGTGTTGTTTAACTAACTTCACTTAACATGTCTGCATGTGTTGTTTAACTTACTTCACTTAACATGTCTGCATGTGGTGTTTAACTTACTTCACTTAACCTGTCTGCACGTGTTGTTTATCTTACTTCACTTAACATGTCTGCATGTGTTGTTTAACTTTTAACATGTATGCATGTGTTGTATAACTTACCTCACTTAACCTGTCTGCATGTGTTGTTTAACTTACCTCACTTAACCTGTCTGCATGTGTTGTTTAACTTACTTCACTTAACATGTCTGCATGGGTTGTATAACTTACCTCACTTAACCTGTCTGCATGTGTTGTTTAACCAACCTCACTTAACATGTCTGCATGTGTTGTTTATCTCACTTCACTTAACATGTCTGCATGTGTTGTTTATCTTACTTCATATAACATGTCTGCATGTGGTATTTGACTTACCTCACTTAACATGTCTGCATGTGGTGTTTAACTTACCTCACTTAACATGTCTGCACGTGTTGTTTATCTTACTTCACTTAACATGCCTGCATGTGTTGTTTAACCAACCTCACTTAACATGTCTGCATGTGGTGTTTGACTTACTTCACTTAACATGTCTGCATGTGCTGTTTAACTAACCTCACTTTACATGTCTGCATGTGTTGTTTATCTTACTTCATATAACATGTCTGCATGTGGTATTTGACTTACCTCACTTAACATGTCTGCATGTGGTGTTTAACTTACCTCACTTAACATGTCTGCATGTGTTGTTTAACTTACCTCACTTAACGTGTCTGCATGTGTTGTTTAACTTACTTCACTTAACATGTCTGCATGTGTTGTTTGACTTACCTCACATAACAAGTCTGCATGTGTTGTTTAACTTACCCCATTGAACTTGTCTGCGTGTGTTGTTTAACTAACCTCATATAACATGTCTGCATGTGTTGTTTGACTTACCTCACATAACATGTCTGCATGTGTTGTTTAACTTACCTCACTTAACATGTCTGCATGTGTTGTTTATCTTCCTTCACTTAACATGTCTGCATGTGTTGTTTAACTTACTTCACATAACATGTCTGCATGTGTTGTTTAACTTACCTCACTTAACATGTCTGCATGTGTTGTTTAACTTACCCCATTGAACTTGTCTGCATGTGGTGTTTATCTTCCTTCACTTAACATGTCTGCATGTGTTGTTTAACTTACTTCACTTAACATGTCTGCATGTGTTGTTTAACTTACCCCATTGAACTTGTCTGCGTGTGTTGTTTAACTTAACATGTCTGCATGTGTTTAACTTACCTAATTGAACTTGTCTGCATGTGGTGTTTATTTTCCTTCACTTAACATGTCTGCATGTGTTGTTTACCTTACCTCACATAACATGTCTGCATGTGTTGTTTAACTTACCTCACTTAATGTGTCTGCATGTATTGTTTAACTTACTTCACTTAACATGTCTGCATGTGTTGTTTAACTTACCCCATTGAACTTGTCTGCGTGTGTTGTTTAACTTAACATGTCTGCATGTGTTTAACTTACCTAATTGAACTTGTCTGCATGTGGTGTTTATCTTCCTTCACTTAACATGTCTGCATGTGTTGTTTACCTTACCTCACATAACATGTCTGCATGTGTTGTTTAACTTACCTCACTTAACGTGTCTGCATGTATTGTTTAACTTACTTCACTTAACATGTCTGCATGTGTTGTTTAACTTACCCCATTGAACTTGTCTGCGTGTGTTGTTTAACTTAACATGTATGCATGTGTTTAACTTACCTCAAATAACATGTCTGCATGTGGTGTTTAACTTACCTCACATAACATGTCTGCATGGGTTGTTTAACTTACCTCACATAACAAATAAATTATTATAATAATATGACAGCCTGTTCATCTGTTTGAGTGGTAAGTACATTGTTGTAATTTTGCTATTTTAATTAATGCTTTGCTGCTTAAATGTTATGATTTGCTTATAACCAATGCGATAATTCTGTTAAAATAATTATAGATTATTTACGTTTTTTGAAATGAGATGCATTTTCTCATACAACGCGACATTGTTGTAATTCTATTATTTTAATTAATGCTTGGCTGTCTAATTGTTTTGCTTTGTTTATTAATCCTTGGCTTTGATTTTAACCAATGCTATAATTTGTGGATTTCTTGATGTGCAAAACATTAATTTTGAACGTAATTTGAGATTTATAAACAAAAGTCTACGATTTTCAAGGACACTTTCATACATATAAAGAGGAATCTATTATTAAGTCTAATGAATTGAAGTAGAATGATACATATTAATACATGTATTGGTGTAGACAAGATTTGCTGTGAAACAAGTTAGAGTTATCTTTCTTGCATCAATAATTATGTTATTTACAAAGTTGTATCTTGTAGGGCTTTAGTCATTGGCTTAAGTCATGTTTTGTTTTGATTCCTACTTCAAATAAAGAACATGAAAATTAAACCAGTGTTTGTTATTATTCGCATGGTTTCATTTATATACAATGTCTCACTTGTTCAGGAAATCTGTTCTGTGAATTTTTCAGTCAAGTTCTTGTAGGTCAGAAATATATACGCAACATGATGACTTCAAAATACAATACCATGATGTACAAAACATATTTTTATGGATGATGGATTTACCCAATTCTTAGACATACTTGTTTCTAAATGTACCTTATCTATCTAGAATTTATTTTATTTACCTCGGTTAATTTGTCTCTGTGAGTTGCAACAAATAATATAACTGGAACAATGTCGTCATCTTCTTCGCCACAATACGTTAATATGGAGTCCACCCAGTGCTTCAGAATCGCTGTAAATAAATGAATAACTTTAAAACCACTATGCATGGGGAGTTCTGATAAAATAATCCAATTAAATTTGTAACACATCAACACACTGGGCCAACTATGTAATTGGACCAAAACTATTTGGCAAATAGACATAGGGTATTCTGTGGCCAATGAACTTGGACATGATTGCACCACACCTCCGGCTGATCAATGTCAAATTGTCGGCTCTTGGAAAGGTTGACCTGTGGAGTTATAAGTCAGACAGGATTGCACCACACCTCCGGCTGATCAATGTCAAATTGTCGGCTCTTGGAAAGGTTGACCCGTGGAGGTATAAGTCAGACATGATCGAGGATGGACAAACCAGGAAACAGGCCACTCAATAGTGTGTCCTCCATATAGCTTGGCAGGTTCAAATTAATCACTTGTTGTTTTAAACACTTGTTTCAAATATTTTTTTGTTTTCTCATAGTACCCTGACCTCCTCCGTAAATAAAAACTGGACACCATGATGTAGCTGAACATTTGCTGAAAATGGCACTAAACACCATTCAAACAAACAAATTAACTGATATTATTAGACTATGACAGAGCTACGTGTTTTAATCCTTCCAATTTATAGAATTCCTGTATAGAATAAACTATTTATTGCAAGCTAATATCCACAGATAAAACTAAAACTCAAAGCTAATATAATGAGACAACTTACACTCTGTTGTTACATCTCCTTGTGGATATTCTGCCAGTGGATCATGTAGTCCTTTTCTTCCATCGAAAATCAGAGTGAATGTCCCTTTCCCCTGTATAAACAACTGGTGTGTCATATCATATGACCTTTGGCCTCCAAAATCAACCAGATCTGAAAGGGCTTTTTTTACTTTGTATTTTCCTTTTCTTAACTCTTGTTTGATATCGTCATGTATTTTAGTAAATCCGAGCCTGGATAATTTCTGAACTGGTGTCTCCCTCTCTGGTATATTTATCTTCTTTGATAAACCCTGCTGTTTCTTTTGGACACCAAGCATTGACTTGACTTTTGTCGTTGTCTGAGGACTATATATTGACCTGATCAAACCTGTACTTTTAGGCATGGCTTGTGGTGCAAAAGCACCACTACGGGCTGATTTGGACGCAGAAACACTCTTTTCTTGCTGGCTTTTCTCCATGGCTGGCTGGTTCCTTTCCTCGCTTGGATTACCTTGTAATACATTATAAAGAATATTCTGATTCCCTTCATCTGAAAAATAATAACATAAGCCATTGTAAACTACACGACTAAATTAGAACATTTAAAGTTGAGACATCATACCGGTTGTGACCTAACTTAAAAAAAAACAGGACACTATAATGATTAGACTGGTAATTTTCAATAATCATAAAAACATTACTTGTGTGATTATTTTTTTCAAATAAAAAAAATGCATCATTTTGAATGACTGATTAAGATGTATAGCTGTATACATGTTTCTATATATAAGAATGGAGCTACTGTGTTAGGGTATCCAAGACTGATTCTACTGAAAAAGAAAACAACAGTGTGAAGCATGTTTTCTAGAAAAAGCTTTCTGTTAATAACTGATAAAATATTAATTATTTACTAAAATGCTTTTAACTTACATCTTTTCAATACCTACGAGGAATTTATAGAGATATCCCATCCAAATATTGTAACACCGAAAGTAAACAAATGCCACTGACTACATTTATTTTAACACTAGATCATTTACATAAATATGATGACATACTTTTCACTTTTAACTATTATTTCCTGACAAAATTCTAGGTCTATATCCATTTAACTACTTCACTTTTCTGGACAAGATATGATATGTACAAGATGTAGGTTTAAAAAATGAAATCTTTCATTTCGCTTTCATATTACAAGGTATAATTAATGACCTAAACATTTTAATTAACATGTATGACATAAATAATTGCATAGCATTTGTTTTATAAAATTTGGTTATGTATCGTATGACATAATCTCACCTTTCTTCATTGGAACCATTTGCCTCTTCTCCAAGTCTATGCCATTTCTGCCGAAAAATATCCTTAAACCATCAGTCGAATTCCACTCCAATGGGATTTCATCACCTATCAGAAGACTAGCCAGTGTAGATTTACCGACATTACAAGCACCAGCAAGATATATTCGATTACCATGCGACTCATACGTGCCTTTGCTAAGTAGTGATTTAAATTCCTTTGCATCATTTATCCCAGGCAATATAACATCTAAAATGATAAAAAAAAATGTCAAAGTCATAGAAAAAATTACCAAAATCTTTTTCATTTGATTGTTTTATGGTGTTTAATACCACTTTCTGCTATTTTACATCTATATCAAGGCATCCAGATTTCATTGGAAGAGGAAGGCAGTGTACCTGGAAAACTGACAATCTATGATAATTAAGTCTGGAGTTGAGCACATCCTGCCACAGTGAGACTGAAACCTACCACCTAAGCGTCAATGGTAATCAATCAAGAGTAGGCTATATACGATAATTAATCTGCTATGGAGGCCTACAAATGTGATCAGCATATATACTCATGCAAGAAACTCTAACAATTGAGTCAGTTGAAAACAAAGATTTAAATACAGATACCAGAGTCTCTTAGTCTTAAGAGCCTGTATCGCTTACCGGATTTTATAGGCAATGCAGATGGCATTTCCCCGATGTTAAAGTAAGTCTTGTAATTTTCAATCAACTTTAAAGAGGACCATCCAAACAATATTTCTAGAAAGTTTTGTTTCCATCGGTTAATCAGTTTCAGAAAAGAAACCTAATAAAACTTTCTCCCATTGGGTTTACTGTTAATCTATGTAATGCTGAGGTGGCCATTTTGATTTTCCTATTGGCATAAAAAACATAAACTTCAAAAAGGCCCATCCAAACAATATTGCTAGTAAGTTTTGTTTAAATTGGATAACCGGTTTTTAAGAAGAAGCCTTTTAAAAATTGTTCCCAAAGGGTCCTATGTTAAACTAAGTCCTGAGGTGGTGGCAATTTTGAATTTCCCAATTGCCATAAAAACATGAACTTTATAGAGGACCATCCAAACAATATTGCTAGTAAGTTTTTTGTATCCATTGGTTAAACGGTTTCAGAGAAGAAGCCCTTTAAAACTGTTTTCCCATAGGGTCCTATGTTTAACTAATCCTTGCGGTGGCAGCCATTTTGGTTTACCAATCCAAATAAAAAACACAAACTTTGTAAAGGTATATCCAATGAACATTATGGCCAAGTTTGGTTTCAATTGGCCAAGTGGTTCCAGAGAAGAATATTAAAATGTAAAAAGTTTACAAACGCCAACGAAGCTGACGAACGATAAGTGATAACAAAGCTCACAAGATCCTTTGGGTCAGGTGAGCTAAAAAACAAGTGTGGACTGTGAGCATGCTCACAAAACGATACCCCGCTTTGCTTTCAAGTCCAATCATCGTCTTTTAATGAATTCTGAGGTCAATAAAAATCCTTCATGCACATCTACATATGTACTTCTTTTATGGTAAGTTTCATTAAATTACATCAAGCGGTTTAGTAGGAGTTGTACTTACAAGGGATGTGAACAGACCTACAGACAGACGGACAGACAGACAGAGTGATTCCTATATACCCCCCAAACAGAGAGTATAATAAGGACTTGAACAAGTAATACATGTACAAGTTCAAAAATCCACTAAAGTAGATTATATTTATTACACTTTTGGCATAAAATAAACCATATAATCCATCAATCAATTAATCACAGACCAGTACCTGTCAAATATATTTTGGCAACGTTGGATAAAGCAATATTTACCTACACTACAACAACGTGAAAAATGGACAAGGAAAACACAAAACATGCAAACTGGTAATATTGTACAAATGGCTGACGATAAAGTACCACAAGGACAATGGCCTATGGGACGCATTCTAGATGTTGTCGATGGAATAGATGGACTAGTCCGTAGCTGTGTAGTAAGAACTAAAACCTCCATAGTAAAAAGACCCATCTCTTCAGTTATCAGAGTTGTTTAGCTTTTTTCAGTAATTTGGCACATGTATAAGTAATCTGAAACTTTGCACATAAAATGTCTATGTCCGAACTTTATTAAAAGAGTTTCTGGCCAGTCTTTAACTATAAAACATCTTTCTAATGCACATTTTATTGATCAAACACTAATAAAAACATTTTTATTCAATATTGTAATACGTTTAAAATTTCACAAAATCACAACCAAAAGCATTTGAAGGTTAATTGTAATACCTTTAGCTGCACATTTTTCAACAAAATCCGAATCACTTTTACACCAGAAAAATCATACTAGGTTTCCAACTGCCAAAGATTATAAACTGAAATTGCTACAATGGCGGTAATGCGTAATTCTGGGTGTATCTACGTGATGCATATTTTTACACCCAAATTCGGAATGATTCCGGAAAATTGGGATGGTAAACACCTCTGTGTTATGTTTGCTTGAATGTTCACAGTAGCAGGTGCTTGTTAATACCAATTACCTGATTTTTTATGGAATTGTTATATATAATATCATGGTGGGGAGTGTAAACAAATTTGCTGCTTATCGAGAGACGCGAACAGACTTTAATATAAGCATAATAATATATTATTAAACAATAAATAAACAACATTATATAATATTGTTTATTTATTGTTTAATAATATATTATTATGCTTATATTAAAGTCTGTTCGCGTCTCTCGATAAGCAGCAGATTTTTTTATGTAAGCAGTGTCAATGTTCTCAATATGCATTCAGTTTTCATTTCTTGTATGAACATTTTTTTTGGGATCAACGAAAGCAGTTCTTGTCAAAAATAAAATGTCATAAACAATTTAAAGGATATAAAATATAAAACGAAAAACGCGTGCTTTGTCATATGAAGATTCATCAATGGTGCTCAAACCCATAACATTTTTTAAATCCAGATTATTGAGATGCTGTAGAGGTTTTATCATCAAAATTTCTAAACAGTATGCCAAATCATGCTAAGGTCATCTACTCATTGCGAATAGAAAACATTTGGAAAAAAATCAATTTCGAAATTAAACAGAATCAATGATCTGCACCAAAGTACGTGTTACTATCGTGCTGGTGATACCCGCGAGGACTAACAATCCACCAGAATAGACATCGACCTGGTTGCAAATAAAATGTCATCAAAGATATGTAATGTAACTCAATGTTATAGAATTTACAATGCCAGATGGGGGTTTTGTCAAACCAAAAGCATATTTTAGATACAACAACTCTTTACGTCTTGCCATTTTACTATGACGTCATCAACGCAGTGCAGATATCAGTTATCTGCCCTGGGCAGAGATATGGATTACTTACTTCTACGTTTATTACATATGCAAAATCACACATTTTACATATAAATATGTGACAATAGTTGGTATGTAATATGTCAAAATTTTAATATCTATGTAAGGCCACACCAAATAAATTTCTTGTTCTACGGACCCGACCGCACATATTTTATCGAAATCCGAAAAATAATATTAAAACAAAATTTCCGCTCCCCGCACCAGGAATGTTGTCCGGATTATTTTTAATTTAACTCTTTGAAATCGAAATCTTGTTAGCGCTTAATGTTATGTGCCGTTTTATTGCATCGCAAACAAAACTAGACAAAGTCGATCTAGCGATCGCTCAGATACCCCCGCTTTTGTGAAAATTTCTAACGTTTTTCGTGAATTGTGACCTTGAAATTGGATGGATTTCCACCAAAATCAATAGGCTTCTTACCAACAAAATATATAACAATATCCCAAAGTTTCATTCATATCGGATGCAAACTTTTTGAGTTATTGTCCGGAAACAACTTTTATGTTAAAATTTCTAACGTTTTTCGTGGACTGTGACCTTGAAATTTAACGGATTTCCCCCAAAATCGATAGGCTTCTTACCAACCTGATATATGACAATATCCCAAAGTTTCATTCAAATCGGATGTAAACTTTTTGAGTTATTGTCCGGAAACAACTTTTTTGTTAAAATTTCTAATGTTTTTCGTGGACTGTGACCTTGAAATTTGACAGATTTCCCCCAAAATCGATAGGCTTCTTACCAACTTGATATATAACAATATCCCAAAGTTTCATTCAAATTGGATGTAAACTTTTTGAATAATCATCCGGAAACCAAATGTGGACAGATGGACGGACGGACGGACATGAGGACCACTATATACCCCCGACTCTGTCGAGCGGGGGTATAAATATTGATGTATTTTGAAAAAGGAAACCAAAAGAAACATTAATGTCCTTTTAGTAGTGTGGATATTTGTCGTAAAGGGAGGCATGGTTGTCCAAAAACATGGCGTTAGCACACCTTTTTCAAAGATGTGTCGAAATCTTAATTTCAAACTTAGCACCGACATAATAAACGAAATGAGGATACGGGAACATTTGAATACAAAATTTGAAATAAAAGTTTGTGAGTAATATTTCTATTTATAGTAGATAGGCTGTTGGAGCATGATTGCCAATAGACCAAAAAACATAATTCTACAGACACTTTGAAATTTGTGGTTGCATGGTGAACTTGTAGCCTCAATAATGTAGCTCCTTCGATTTTTTTATCTCCACCGAGATAAATGTTTGACCACAGAAACTACAATGTTGTAGCTTATTAAAGAAGAAGGGGTGATAAGGGCCATTTTTTGCCCAAACTCAAAAATAGTTGTTTCTAGGCTTTTTTGTTAGTTCACACATAGTTTTAACATTAAATTGGATTTTTACTCCAAAATATGCATTCGTTTTCATTTTTGGGCAAAAAATGTGAAAAATGAAGAAAAACTGAGGATTTCTGGAAATTTTAATTTTAAAAAGAACGTACATACAGTTTTCAATTTTTTTAAGCACAAGTTTATCAGAACTACCCACCTTTATCATATAATAACTCTATTTTAGATATACTGAAATTGTAAAATGTATTTTGGGGGAAAAAGTGTAAAAAATGAAGAAAAATTGAGGATTTCTGGAAATTTTAATTCAAAAGGTACTCAAATACAGTTTTCAAATTTTTTTAAGCACAAGTTTATCATAATTACCCCCCTTTATCATATCATAACTGTATTATAGATATACTTAAATTGTAAATTGTATTTTTGGGTCAAAAAGTGTAAAAAATGAAGAAAAACTGAGGATTTCTGGAAATTTTAATTCAAAAGATACTCAAATACAGTTTTCAAATTTTTTAAGCACAAGTTTATCAGAATTACCCACCTTTATCATATCATAACTGTATTTTAGTTATACTTAAATTGTAAAATGTAATTTTGGGGCAAAAAGTGTAAAAAATGAAGAAAAATTGAGGATTCTGGAAATTTTAAATTAAAACGTACTCAAATAACGTTTCATTTGTTAAGCACAAGTTTATCAGAATTACCCACCTTTATCATATCATAACTGTATTTAGATATACTATAATTGTAAAATATATTTTAGGGACAAGAAATGTGAAAAAGTAAAAAAATCAAGGCCGGATTTCTGGAAATAATTAATAACAATTACCTTTTTAGTACCGTAATCTTGTTGAAAAACATTTTCCTTAGTTTTACAACACTTTATCATAATACAGTTTTATTCTAGATATTCCTTAGTTGAAAAATGTATTTATTAGACAAAAAGTGTGAAAATTATCAAAAATCTAGGATTTCTGAAAATAATTAACAGCTATTTTATACTATACTACAGCTATCTGTCGAACAACATTTTCTCAAATTTTACACTACTGTATCCTAATATAATTAGATTCTAGTTATATAGAAGTTGTTATGTTTACTTTTGGGCAAAACGTGTGAAAAATCATAAAATCATGAATTTCTGGAAATAATTAATAGCTACAAAAATCAAATGTCAACTGAGACAATAAACAAGGGTTACATCATTCCTCTACGACAGAAATTTCGTCTTGGCTTTCATCAATGTCCTCAGGGACAGGAGTATTTTTGGCATCAATTAAATACTGTCCCCAATTATTGATGCGGAATTGTTTGTCGGTATTCCAACCATAACCTAAGTAACAGATTACAGATGCCATATGTGAGCACATGCCTACTACACGTCCACCGATCTTACACTTACAATACCAACCAAGTATCAAACACTCACTAAAACGAATCCACAACTGGTAATTTTTTGAACTTGTCTACTTGGACCTTTGCTGAAAGTAATGACGCACCTAGAGTGGAAATCAACACCTCATACCCTCCATCTGCATCCATATGTTCGTCAGTATATGATTTTGCCCTTTTGATCTGATAAGAACATAACGTTAAGTTACGCAATTCATCTTTATTTAAATGAGGAAAGACAACATCAATATCACTGGCATCAATTTTTTACCATTTGTAGCTGCACTTATCTAATCCTATCTCTGTAACTTCCGTGAGCAGTTTGTTGCTGGTATTACTCAATGTGCTAAAGCTGCGTAATCTGAGAAATCTTACGAAAGTTAGTAACGGACAGACCAGGTGATTGCAAAGTAGCCCCCTCTCTAACGGGTGGGGATATGATTATTTAATGTATAGTTTGTTAGCACAATTGTTTGTTTGTTTATTTGAATGATGTTTTCAGCAATTTTCAGCTATATCATGGCGTCCAGGAAGAAGCCGGAGTACCCGGAGAAAACCCCCGACCTGCGGCAGGAACACTGGAAATCCTTGTCAATTAAGATTGGAGTCGATTACACACTGCTGGCAGTGAGACTCGAACCTGCAATCTCATTGTTGACAGACCATGTGATTAATACGAGTAGACAAACTAACTTAACCACTCTGCCACCGAGGCCGTTGGCACAATTGAAACAGTTTTCCTACACAACAGTGCATTTTTTCATGTCTTTAAATATGTTTTAAAATATAGGTTTTTCTAATATTTTATCGCACGGACTATCGAGACAATTGTGCAATCTGAGTAAGAAATGGAAAAAAAAATGGTACCGTAATAACCCAACATCAAACTTACTAGTTACTTTTTATGTACAAAAGGTCAACAACAAACGTTACATTTTTTCTGAATTTATATGTACTTAATTTTCGATAAGCTGAACCTACAACAAAATTCAAATCACACTCTCATGCACTTAAAAATTATTTAGAAATTGTATTCTTTTTTGTTTAAGTACCATTTACATGATTTATCAAGGTGACATGTTTACTTTGGATTTTTATATATGATGACATTAAATTCACTTTTGAAGGATGCCATGGCTTAGCCCCAAGTGTCAACTCCCCCTCCCCCCCTTCTCATGTCCTCAAACCTTTTCCTAATTTCCCTAGACTGTTGGTAAACATTTAGTATGCTTGTACTTCAATAATGAGTGATAAAATAAACACAGATGTATTTACATTTTTTTCTTTTCAGGTTTTCACAATATTATTTGGTATTGTTTTTATTTATAAATAGACATGTGTTTACTTTCGCTTTTGTGTCAGTATTTTTTAATTTCAGTAAAACACACATATTTATTGAAAATACAGTGTGCCAAAACAAATATTGATTTGATTTTGTCTAAATTTCAAGCCGTTTTTTTTCATAACATCAGTCTTGAAAAATATTGGTGTTGTTTTTTTTTCTTCTAAAAATAAGCACAGAAAATAGATTCGGGAATTCCCAGAAATTCTAGAACACACTAAAAGGTCACGTTAGCCTTAGGTCAACTTACAAATTATGAGGTTATTAACATTTTTTTAGAGAGTGGATAAAATCATCAAGTGAATAACATCTTCTTTTTGGTTTTATGGATCTTTATGGTGTGTTCTGCAAAATGTATTTCTGTGAAATAAAAAAAAACGATGAAATCCAGGTTGCGTCAAAATGCTGGTAAACGGTCAAGATCTGCATTCGAGCAAGAAAAATAAATAAATCAAACAGCAAGGCGTTCTTTCTTTATTATACACAAATTAATTTATTTATTCAATAACTCTAAACCTCTTATAACTTGAAATAAACTACTGCTGCATGTTTATTTGCTATGAATTATTACTTCCCTCATCTTCGCCCCGAAAATGTAAACAAAACTGATCGCGGATTACTGCTACAATTCATCTTTTTTCGAACCGTGCGCATGCAAGAAACAACAAAATATTTTGACTGATTGAGCTCCTGACTAAAATAAATAACATATTTAAGTATGAAGTTGTTTCTTAGCTGCGCATGCACTTTATTTTACATAAGTTTCTTGAAATTCGCCCTGTTTTAGAGCAAAATCTAAAAATAGACGTTGATGCACGTGATGCCGATGACGTCACAAGCAGGATTATGATTGATTTGGAGTGCATCAATTTAAAGCATTATGTTTATAGATGATATAGGCTGCAAATAATTTTTTTCACACAACTTTATTTTTTTCAGAAATTTTGGACCAAAAATGGCCCTTATCACCCCTACTCCTTTTTTGACATTGTTGCTAGGGTTATGATATGTCCAACATGAAAAAAAGAGAATGAAATGATTGGTAATGGTTTGTTCTGTGTTATTTGTGGAAAAGTTAATGTAATTTTTATTAGAGTCAGCATATAACTGGTTGAATTTGTTCTTGTCTTATTGACATTTTTCACATCTCTGCTTGGACTTGAACTTTTTCTCTAAAATCTTGGACATTGGACAATCATGTATCTATAATTTTGGATTGTCTTTGGTCGTTCGATCAAAAGGGAAAGTCTCACTAAATGGGAATATTACAGTAAACACAATGAATGGGATTTAACTTATTTTATGACATTTAAAAATTCATTCCTCTAGAAATCTTCATCAATAAATGATGAACAGTGTAGTCAGTTGTGTATTTTATATAAGGTCTAAAAAAATATGTTTTTGCAAATGAAGACGTGACAGGCATTCTTCTGCTTCCAGCTGTCTCTAATGCTTTTAAAGTTATACATGTAGTATCATGGATATGACCTACAATACTGAATTGTTTTAAAGGTGCAATTTATTGAACATACTCTGAATGATGAACCCATAATTACTAAATATAATTCATTTATTCATTTACATGCTTTGGTTAACTTCAGGTAAGCATATAGTATGCCCAATTCTGAAAGAACATCACAATGAAACTGAATTTTGCGACTATATACATTCATGAAAGTACATTTTCTTATGAAAAAAATAAAAATTAAAAAAAGTTATCGCTCGCCCCAAATTTTAAAATTATTATTTCGCTCGCTCGCCCCATTTTAAAATCACAAAAATTCGAAGAACAAGAAATTAAATTGGTGTGGCCTTACTTAATTTTTATATATGTGTAATATACATTGATAAGAGACAATTTAATAATATTTTGTAAAGTTAACTTTTATTTTTACAGTTAACATATATAAAGTATTTTCTGTAAACTCAAGTTGCGGTATCATTATTTTATACAAATATTCAAATGTTAAAATAACAATGTTTACTTAATGACTTATGAAATATTTTATTTGCTTTCTGTATGTAAGTTTATTTATTTATTTATTTCAGATAATCAAATTCTTTATGATGTACACCTTGTTATTGCTGATTATAAGGTACTGCCATTTAACTCACCTTGGTCAGGCTGTGGGACACCACCATCTGTAGGTACTGCCATATAACTTACCTTGATCTGGTTGTGGGACACCACCATCTGTAGGTACTACCATATAACTTACCTTGGCCAGGCTGTGGGACACCACCATCTGTAGGTACTGCCATATAACTTACCTTGGTCAGGCTGTGGGACACCACCATCTGTAGGTACTGCCATATAACTTACCTTGATCTGGTTGTGGGACACCACCATCTGTAGGTACTACCATATAACTTACCTTGGTCAGGCTGTGGGACACCACCATCTGTAGGTACTGCCATATAACTTACCTTGGTCAGGCTGTGGGACACCACCATCTGTAGGTACTGCCATATAACTTACCTTGGTCTGGTTGTGGGACACCACCATCTGTAGGTACTGCCATATAACTTACCTTGGTCAGGCTGTGGGACACCACCATCTGTAGGTACTGCCATATAACTTACCTTGGTCAGGCTGTGGGACACCACCATCTGTAGGTACTGCCATATAACTTACCTTGGTCAGGATGTGGGACACCACCATCTGTAGGTACTGCCATATAACTTACCTTGGTCAGGCTGTGGGACACCACCATCTGTAGGTACTGCCATATAACTTACCTTGGTAAGGGCGTGGGACACCTCCATCTGTAGGTACTGCCATATAACTTACCTTGGTCAGATTGTAGACACCACCATCTGTATGTACTACCATATAACTCACCTTGGTCAGGCTGTGGGACACCACCATCTGTAGGTACTACCATATAACTTACCTTGGTCTGGTTGTGGGACACCACATCTGTAGGTTCTGCCATATAACTTACCTTGGTCAGGCTGTGGGACACCACCATCTGTATGTACTTCCATATAACTCACCTTGGTCAGGCTGTGGGACACCACCATCTGTAGGTACTACCATATAACTTACCTTGGTCTGGTTGTGGGACACCACATCTGTAGGTTCTGCCATATAACTTACCTTGGTCAGGCTGTGGGACACCACCATCTGTAGGTACTACCATATAACTTAACTTGGTCAGGTTGTGGGACACCACCATCTGTAGGTACTACCATATAACTTAACTTGGTCAGGCTGTGGGACACCACCATCTGTAGGTACTGCCATATAACTAACCTTGGTCAGGTTGTAGGACACCGCCATATGTAGGTACTACCATATAACTTAACTTAATCAGGCTGTGGGACACCGCCATCTGTAGTTACTGCCATATAACTAACCTTGGTCAGGTTGTGGGACACAACCATCTGTAGGTACTACCACATGTACCATATAACTTACCTTGGTCAGCCTGTGGGACACCACCATCTGTAGGTACTACCATATAAATTACCTTGGGAAGGTCGTGGGACACCTCCATCTGTAGGTACTGCCATATAACTTACCTTGGTAAGGTTGTGGGACACCACCATGTGTAGGTACTGCCATATAACTTACCTTGGTCAGGTTGTGGTACACCACCATCTGTACGTACTGCCATATAACTTACCTTCGTCAGGTTGTGGGACACCACCATCTGTATGTACTGCCATATAACTTACCTTGGTCAGGTTGTGGGACACCACCATCTGTAGGTACTACCATATAACTTAACTTGGTCAGGTTGTTGGACATCAACATCTGTAGGTACTGCAGTATCACTTACCTTGGTCAGGTTGTGGGACACCACCATCTGTAGGTACTGCCATATAACTTACCTTGGTCAGGTTGTGGGACACCATCATCTGTAGGTACTGCCATATAACTTACCTTGGTCAGGTTGTGAGACACCACCATCTGTAGGTACTGCCATATAACTTACCTTGGTCAGGTTGTGGGACACCATCATCTGTAGGTACTGCCATATAACTTACCTTGGTCAGGTTGTAGGACACCTCCATCTGTGGGTACTGCCATATAACTTACCTTGGTAAGGTCGTGGGACACTTCCATCTGTAGGTACTGCCATATAACTTACCTTGGTAAGGTCATGGGACACTTCCATCTGTAGGTACTGCCATATAACTTACCTTGGTTAGGTCATGGGACACTTCCATCTGTAGGTACTGCCATATAACTTACCTCGGTAAGATCGTGGGACACCTCCATCTGTAGGTACTGCCATATAACTTACCTTGGTAAGGTCATGGGACACCACCATCTGTAGGTACTGCCATATAACTTACCTCGGTAAGATCGTGGGACACCTCCATCTGTAGGTACTGCCATATAACTTACCTTGGTAAGGTCGTGGGACACTTCCATCTGTAGGTACTGCCATATAACTTACCTTGGTTAGGTCATGGGACACTTCCATCTGTAGGTACTGCCATATAACTTACCTCGGTAAGATCGTGGGACACCTCCATCTGTAGGTACTGCCATATAACTTACCTTGGTAAGGTCATGGGACACCACCATCTGTAGGTACTGCCATATGACTTACCTTGGTCAGGTTCTGCACATCATCATTTGTAGGTACTACCGTATAATTTACCTTAGTCAGGTAGTTGAACTATATGACAATAATCTTTAGTGTATCATGTTGTTTATCTTACTCTAATTCTTATTTCTTGTTTGTTGAATGTTAAACTGCACCCTTTGAAGTCACTAAAACCCTGACATATTTAGTAAGAAGTTCCAGGGATATAATATTTCATACGTACCATAACTAAAAATCTATCAACCAATCACATTACTATAAGGAAACTAGTTCTTGGCATTAAATAGAATATATAATAACCTGGTACCCGGGTATAATATTTTTCATTTACGCAAGCTTCACTTTCAAATATAACCCCAGGTCACCACCAGTTTACTACCCAGTTTGATTGGTTGTTTAAAACGCCAAGTTTTAGCTAACTTTTCGCATGTTTTGTTCCTTCGAAAATTTCTGTTAGAATACTTTTTCAATTAACTATAGCTACCTACTTCTTGTTTTCCGGCTTTAGAGTTAGACTGACCATTCCCCGTAGAGTTATTTTCACAAACCAGACATAAATCTATAAAACCATTCTTTTGATAAACTGTATTTGTCCTTTGAATTTGATTACCGGAAGCGACGTTACGTCATAAACATGATAAATGCTTTGTATGCTTTGTATCGGAATTGGGTCAGTTACAGTTAAGACTGACCTAAATTTTGAGGCATTCCGATTGTCCAAATTTTGACCGGATTCTTTGCTAGTGACCTGATTGTATATTCGAACCGGAAGTCTGCTTACGGTATTGAGGATATTTAGTCAGGTTACCAGTCTAGAACATATAAGAGTGGACAACAAGCTGTGTGAGAAAGCAAGCTTTTAATCCGATCAATAATGTGTATTGGACCTTGGCAATTTTCTAAGTGAATGCTTTAAGTTGTTATATAACATTATTGTCGATAAATCTCCCTTTACTTTCAAACAATTAGCGGCTGTATAGTGCTATCAACTGTTGTTCAGCCCAATAAATCAATTGAAATAAATAAACATTTCATTTCCTCGTCAGTTCAATCAAATCATGTATTGTTGAAACAAATTTACCTTGAGCAGGGTGATGTTTCCTTGTGGTGTCCTCATCCTTTGACATGTAGCTCTACAATTATACGGAGAGTAATTCAGTGTAATATTGTTAGATAAACATATGTTCTTACTTATCGAGGGCCTCTGTAGCCAAGTGGTTAACAGTATTTGTCTACTATTGATCACGTGGTCTGTCAACACTGTGGTTGCAGTTCAAGTCTCGCTGCAGGCAAGGGAAGCTTGATTCCAATCTTAATTGACAAGGATTGCCAGTATACCTACAGAAAGTCAGGAGTTTTCTCTGGGAACTCTGGCTTCCCCAAAAATAAAAACTGGAAGTTAAAAAGCTGAAAAATTGCTGAACGTGGCCAATTATTGATATATTTTTTTTAAATTGATCTTACTTAAAAACTAGAAATTGTATACTGCAGTAGTTAACAGGGTTAGTGTTATAACAAAATATGCTGACTAATCATCTTTGATAAAATGTAAAGGAAGTAAAATAAAACTTTATTTATGGAGAAACTTTCTCCAGGAGAACAAATAACATTCTACTTGCCTATACTTGGATTGTTTATCACTAACAAGTTAAATTCATTACAAAACTTATCATTTTGTTTTCAATTTAAACTAGCCAGGAAGTAATGTTAATCGGTCAATTTGGTCTGTGGCCAATTGTTATGAATCATAATGCAGACAATACCAACGGTAAGACAAAACCTAAAACAAACACTTGTTGCAAAATATTCATGAATAAAATGTCTACCCATATTTAAATAATTAAATAATCTATAAAATTGGGGAAGCCATGAATTATTTTTTAATTTAAAGGCTATATAAGTAATACTTTGTAAAATTATGTCATTAGATATTATTAGGTAGACAGGTTGAAAGTTTACAGGTTGACAGTAGGCATAATGTCAGTTGACAGGTTGACAGTAGGCATAATGACAGTTTACTGGTTGACAGTAGGCATAACCACAGTTGACAGGTTGACATTTGTTATTAATAACAAAATGAATAATATCAATAATAATAGATAATAGAAATATTAATTTCCGTGTGCTGTTTGTGCATGTCAATCCGTTGTTTGTGAGAATGTCACTGTGTTGCTGTTGTGTGAGTATGTCACTCCATTGATGTTGTGTGAGTATGTCACTCCGTTGATGTTGTGTGAGTATGTCACTCTGTTGATGTTGAGAATGTCACTCTGTTGATGTGAGTATGTCACTCTCTTGATGTTGTGTGAGTATGTCACTCTGTTGATGTTGTGTGAGTATGTCACTCCGTTGATGTTGTGTGAGTATGTCACTCTCTTGATGTTGACATTGTTACTGTATTTCTACTCGCTTGACTTGTCATTGTTTCAGATATTTTGATCCCCCGAGGGAACCCCGGGGTATAGAAATTGGACCTAGCCACCCCTTGGCTTGCGGGGTAGAACCCCTCCTTAAAAGGGTTTTATATTATGCATTTAATTTTTTCTTGTGTTTCTTTGTTTTTTTTAGATACTTTTTCGTAGTTAAGTTAATGTTGGTACAATATTGTTGCTTGTTTCAGTTTTTTTGCAGATATTTCTATTGATTTTATTTCATATTGCTAAATTATTGCCATTGTTTTGTTTCTGTTTTTTTCAGACTTTTCTTATCTTTTACATTAGTTTTAGTAGTTTATTGCCACTATTGTGGCTTGTTTCTAATTTATTTCAGACATTTTAATCGACTTGCATTAATATAAGTAGTTTATTGCCATTTGTGTGGCTTCTCTTTGTTTTATTTTCAGACATTTCTATTGCCTTACATTTATATTGATAGTTTATTGACATTAGTATAGCTTGTTTCTATTTTTTACAGACTTTTCTTAACTTTTAAATTAGTTTTTGGTATATATTGCCACCTGTGGGGCTTGTTTCTACTTTATTTCAGACATTTTTATTGACTTGCATTAATATAAGTAGTTTATTGCCATTTGTGTGCCTTTTCTTTTTTTCTATTTTCAGACATTTCTATTGCCTTACATTTATATTGATAGTTTATTGACATTAGTATAGCTTGTTTCTATTTTTTACAGACTTTTCTTAACTTTTACATTAGTTTTTGGTATATATTGCCACTAGTGTGGCTTGTTTCTAATTTATTTCAAAACTTTAGATTGAGTTGCATGAATATTAGTAGTTTATTGCCATTTGTGTGGCTTTTTTGGTGTTATTTTCAGACATTTCTATTCAGATACAAAGACATTGTTACTGTATTTCTACTCGCTTGACTTGTCATTGTTTCAGATATTTTGATCCCCCGAGGGAACCCCGGGGTATAGAAATTGGACCTAGCCACCCCTTGGCTTGCGGGGTAGAACCCCTCCTTAAAAGGGTTTTATATTATGCATTTAATTTTTTCTTGTGTTTCTTTGTTTTTTTTAGATACTTTTTCGTAGTTAAGTTAATGTTGGTACAATATTGTTGCTTGTTTCAGTTTTTTTGCAGATATTTCTATTGATTTTATTTCATATTGCTAAATTATTGCCATTGTTTTGTTTCTGTTTTTTTCAGACTTTTCTTATCTTTTACATTAGTTTTAGTAGTTTATTGCCACTATTGTGGCTTGTTTCTAATTTACGTCACTCTCTTGATGTTGTGTGAGTATGTCACTCCGTTGATGTTGTGTGAGTATGTCACTTGGTTGACGTGTTAGTATGTCACTCTGTTGATGTTGTGTTAGTATGTCACTCTGTTGATGCTATGTGGTATGTCACTCTGTTGATGTTGTGTGAGTATGTCACTCTCTTGATGTTGTGTGAGTATGTCACTCTCTTGATGTTGTGTGAGTATGTCACTCCGTTGATGTTGTGAGTATGTCACTCTGTTGATGTTGTGTGAGTATGTCACTCTGTTGATGTTGTGTGAGTATGTCACTCTGTTGATGTTGTGTGAGTATGTCACTCTCTTGATGTTGTGTGAGTATGTCACTCTGTTGATGTTGTGTTAGTATGTCACTCTGTTGATGTTGAGTATGTCACTCTGTTGATGTTGTGTATGTCACTCCGTTGATGTTGTGTGAGTATGTCACTCCGTTGATGTTGTATGAGTATGGCACTCTGTTAATGTTGTGTGAGTATGTCACTCTGCTGATATTGTGTGAGTACGTCACTGAGTTGATGTTGTGTGAGTATGTCACTCCGTTGATGTTGTGTGGGTATGTCACTCTTGATGTTGTGTGAGTATGTCACTCTGTTGATGTTGTGTTAGTATGTCACTCTGTTGATGTTGAGTATGTCACTCTGTTGATGTTGTGTATGTCACTCCGTTAATGTTGTGTGAGTATGTCACTCTGCTGATATTGTGTGAGTACGTCACTGAGTTGATGTTGTGTGAGTATGTCACCCCGTTGATGTTGTGCGGGTATGTCACTCTTGATGTTGTGTGAGTATGTCACTCTGTTGATGTTGTGTTAGTATGTCACTCTGTTGATGTTGAGTATGTCACTCTGTTGATGTTGTGTATGTCACTCTGTTGATGTTGTGTATGTCACTCCGTTGATGTTGTGTGAGTATGTCACTCCGTTGATGTTGTGTGAGTATGTCACTCTGTTGATGTTGTGTGAGTATGTCACTTTGTTGTTGTTGTGTGAGTATGTCACTTGGTTGATGTTGTGTGAGTATGTCACTCCGTTGATGTTGTGTGAGTATGTCACTTGGTTGACGTGTTAGTATGTCACTCTGTTGATGTTGTGTGGTATGTCACTCTGTTGATGTTGTGTGAGTATGTCACTCTGTTGATGTTGAGTGAGTATGTCACTCTGTTGATGTTGTGTGAGTATGTCACTCTGTTGATGTTGTGTGAGTATGTCACTCTCTTGATGTTGTGTGAGTATGTCACTCTGTTGATGTTGTGTGAGTATGTCACTCCGTTGATGTTGTATGAGTATGGCACTCTGTTGATGTTGTGTGAGTATGTCGCTCTGTTGATGTTGTGTGAGTATGTCACTCCGTTGATGTTGTATGAGTATGGCACTCTGTTGATATTGTGTGAGTATGTCACTGTTGATGTGTGAGTATGTCACTGTTGATGTTGTGTGAGTATGTCACTCTGTTGATGTTGTGTGAGTATGTCACTCTGTTGATGTTGTATGATTATGTCACTCCGTTGATGTTGTGAGTATGTCACTCTTGATGTTGTGTGAGTATGTCACTCTGTTGATGTTGTGTGAGTATGTCACTCCGTTGATGTTGTATGAGTATGTCACTCTGTTGATGTTGTGTGAGTATGTCACTCTGTTGATGTTGTGTTAGTATGTCACTCTGTTGATGTTGTGTGAGTATGTCACTGTGTTGATGTTGTGTGAGTATGTCACTCTGTTGATGTTGTGTGAGTATGTCACTCTGTTGATGTTGTATGATTATGTCACTCCGTTGATGTTGTGAGTATGTCACTCTTGATGTTGTGTGAGTATGTCACTCTGTTGATGTTGTGTGAGTATGTCACTCCGTTGATGTTGTATGAGTATGTCACTCCGATGTTGTGTGAGTATGTCACTCCGTTGATGTTGTGAGTATGTCACTCTTGATGTTGTGTGAGTATGTCACTCTGTTGATGTTGTGTGAGTATGTCACTCCGATGTTGTGTGAGTATGTCACTCCGTTGATGTTGTGTGAGTACGTCACTCTGTTGATGTTGTGTGAGTATGTCACTCCATTGATGTTGTGTGAGTATGTCGCTCCATTGATGTTGTGAGTATGTCACTCTTGATGTTGTGTGAGTATGTCACTCTGTTGATGTTGTGTGAGTATGTCACTCCGTTGATGTTGTATGAGTATGTCACTCCGATGTTGTGTGAGTATGTCACTCCGTTGATGTTGTGAGTATGTCACTCTTGATGTTGTGTGAGTATGTCACTCTGTTGATGTTGTGTGAGTATGTCACTCCGATGTTGTGTGAGTATGTCACTCCGTTGATGTTGTGTGAGTACGTCACTCTGTTGATGTTGTGTGAGTATGTCACTCTGTTGATGTTGTGTGAGTATGTCACTCTGTTGATGTTGTGTGAGTATGTCACTCCATTGATGTTGTGTGAGTATGTCACTCCATTGATGTTGTGTGAGTATGTCACTCCGTTGATGTTGTGTGAGTATGTCCCTCCGTTGATGTTGTGGGAGTATGTCACTCTGTTGATGTTGTGTGAGTATGTCACTCTGTTGATGTTGTGCGAGTATGTCACTCCGTTGATGTTGTATGAGTATGGCACTCTGTTGATGTTGTGTGAGTATGTCACTCTCTTGATGTTGTGTTAGTATGTCACTCTGTTGATGTTATGTGGTATGTCACTCTGTTGATGTTGTGTGAGTATGTCACTCTGTTGATGTTGTGTGAGTATGTCACTCTGTTGATGTTGTGTGAGTATGTCACTCTGTTGATGTTGTGTGAGTATGTCACTCGGTTGATGTTGTGTGAGTATGTCACTCTGTTGATGTTGTGAGTATGTCACAAAAACACTGAGCTATTATAACTTTAATGCATGCACAAATGCACAAGGAATGTACCAGATCCCAGAATAGTATGGTAGTACCAGTAATATCACTCTTCGTAAAGAACAATAGCAATGCAACATGGGGGACACCTATTTCGAATGCATGTGTAAGATCTTAACAATATATTGCGATACGCTATGCTCTGCAATACCCCTCTCTAACAGACATACAAAATACTATGAATCATATTTCTATATTTTAGCTAACAAATAAATCTACCTTTAATAATTCTTTGATCTCATCCTTCTTAGCAACATTATATGGTGTTCTGCCCTGTAAAAAAGGAGAGCTGTTAAAGAATAAAACAAATACTTATATTGTTTAAGTCTACATAAACATGTATCTTACTTTATTAACCAGTTGGTATTTATAACAAACAGATTTATATCATCAATACACATGCATACAAATTGGTTGATATAACTACTGGGATTATAACTAGAGGCTCACAGGAGCCTGTATTGCTCACCTGATATAACTACTGGGATTATAACTAGAGCCTGTATTGCTCACCTGATATAACTACTGGGATTATAACTAGAGGCTCCCAGGAGCCTGTATTGCTCACCTGATTTAACTACTGGGATTATAACTAGAGGCTCCCAGGAGCCTGTATTGCTCACCTGATATAACTACTGGGATTATAACTAGAGGCTCCCAGGAGCCTGTATTGCTCACCTGAACCTGAAACTAAACAACGCAGGTAGATATAACTACTGGGATTATAACTAGAGCCTGTATTGCTCACCTGATATAACTACTGGGATTATAACTAGAGGCTCCCAGGAGCCTGTATTGCTCACCTGATATAACTACTGGGATTATAACTAGAGGCTCCCAGGAGCCTGTATTGCTCACCTGATATAACTACTGGGATTATAACTAGAGGCTCCCAGGAGCCTGTATTGCTCACCTGATATAACTACTGGGATTATAACTAGAGGCTCCCAGGAGCCTGTATTGCTCACCTGATATAACTACTGGGATAATAACTAGAGGCTCCCTGGAGCCTGTATTGCTCACCTGAACCTGAAACCAAACAACGCAGGTAGATATAACTACTGGGATTATAACTAGAGGCTCCCAGGAGCCTGTATTGCTCACCTGAACCTGAAACTAAACAACCCTTTTTTATATAGATTTTTGTTCCTATAAGGAATTGACCAACACTTCTGCAAAAGTCATTAATTTTGACCTTTTAAGGGAAATAACTCATATAAGGAGGAGCTTTTGATGCTTAGGAGGGAGGTTCACTTGAAATTTGCTGTACCTGCTATACTTTTTTAACTATCAGCCAAAAACACCCGTGACCCCCCCCTTTTCTATTTTAAGCCAACGTAGCTACATAGGTAGTTAGCTGTCATGATTTGCACAATTTTAGTAGAGGACATCCTAAAGATGATGTGTGCAATGTTTCAAAGCAGACCTTTCATTGGTTAGAGGAGAAGATTTTTACAAATCAATTAAAATTAATTAAAAAAATGTTCTAGGAGAATTAATCAGACAATCTTGACCCTAAAGTCATTTTTGTATCCCTCATAGAGCAGAACAATTAAGCAATGCTAACATTTCTTTAGTTCTAATAATTTTCAAGATTTTGTGGCAAAAATAATCAATTTTGACAATTAAAGGGAAATAATTCCTACACAAAGTCATCATACAACTTCAACACAATGGAGTGTTTTATAGAGCTTTCGATGCTGATGAAGGCATATCTCTTCAGTTTTCCTGTATCTGTCATACTTTTCGAACTATAAGCCAAAAACTGTATTTCGCTCCCCCCCCACCCGTTCTATTTTAAGCCATGGCAGCCATGTTGGTTAATCTGCGGCCATGGTTTGTGGAAACTTGGTTGAAGACATTTGACAGATAATGTGTACAAAGTTTCAAAGCAGTACTTTCAGTGGTTTCAGAGGAGAAGATTTTTAAAACTCAATTAAAACCGATTAAAACCAGAGGCTCTTAAGAGCCTGTATCGCTCACCTGATTTTATAGGCAAGGAAGATGGCTTTTCCCTGATGTTAAAGTAAGTCCTGTAATTTTCAATAAACTTTCAATAGGACCATCCAAACAATATTACTAGAAAGCTTTGTTTCATTGGTTAACCAGTTGTATAGAGAAGATTTTTTTTATTTGCCCATAGGGTCCTATGTTAAACTAAGTCCTGCAGCAGAGGTGGCCATTTTGAATTTCCAATTGCCATAAAAAACATAAACTTTATAAAGGACCATCCAAACAATATTGCTAGTAAGTTTTTGTTTCCATTGATTAACCGGTTTCAGAGAAGAAGCCTTTAAAAACTTTTTCCAATAGGGTCCTATGTTAAACTAAGTCCTGCGGTAGTGGCCATTTTGAATTACCAATTGCCATAAAAAACATAAACTTTATAGAGGACCATCTAAACAATATTGCTAGTAAGTTTTGTTTTGATTGGTTAAACGGTTTCAGAGAAGAAGCCCTTTTAAACTTTTTTCTCATAGGGTTGAATGTTAAACCAAGTCCTGCGGTGGCGGCCATTTTGAATTTCCGATTGCGATAAAAAAACATTAACTTTATAGAGGACCATCCAAACAATATTGCTAGTAAGTTTTCTTTCCATTGGTTGACCGGTTTCACAGGAAGAAGCCTTTCAAACTTTTTCCCATAGGGTCCTATGTTAAATTAAGTCCTGCGGTGGCAGCCATTTTGAATTTCCAATTGCCATAAAAAACACAAACGTTATAGAGGACCATCCAAATAATATTGCTAGTAAGTTTTTGTTTCCATTGATTGACCGGTTTCAGAGAAGAAGCCTTTTAAAACTTTTTTCCATGGGGTTCTATGTTAAACTAAGTCCTGCGGTGGCCGCCATTTTGAATTTCCAATTCCCATCAAAAACACAAACTTTATAGAGGACCATCCAAACAATATTGCTAGTAAGTTTTGTTTTGATTGGTTAAACGGTTTCAGAGAAGAAGCCCTTTTTAACTTTTTTCCCATAGGGTCCTATGTTAAACTAAGTCTTGAGGTGGCGGCCATATTGGTTTACCAATCAAAATAAAAAACACAAACTTTGTAAAGGTCCATCCAATGAACATTATGGCCAAGTTTGGTTTCAATTGGCCAAGTGGTTTCAGAGAAGAAGATTAAAATGTAAAAAGTTTACAGACGCTGCCGCCGCCGCCGACGACGACGAAGTGATAACAATAGCTCACATGACCCTTTGGGTCAGGTGAGCTAAAAAAAGTTCAAGGGGAATAACTCTTAAGCAGTTTATCAGACAATCTTGACTCTAAAGCCATTTTGGTAGCTTTCATAGAGCTGAACAATTAAACAATGCTAACTTTTTTTGAAAAGTTGAACAAACAGACGACGGGCGCCAAGTGATGGCAATAGCTCACATGACCCTTCGGGTCAGGTGAGCTAAAAACATACACCTATAGGGTTGGGATCTGTACCAATAATACCGTTGGAATACCAACACAGATGTCATCCAAAATCCACATGTATAGTATTGTGTTCCACTCAGGACATTAAAATGTACCTAGGACACATCAAATTTCATTAAAATCAGACAACGTTGAATATTTAATGCATTTTTGGCCACCTTTGAAATGCATGGTCAAAAAAAAATTAATGTCGAGTTCTACTCAGAACACCTAAATCTTAATTCATACCAAATTATGTTGCAATCTAAGCACCGTAAAATTTCATTGTGATCGGATAATGTTGAAAATTATACAAGTTTTTCGCCGCCATTTTGAAACGCTACATCTGAAAAAATTTTCAGAGGTAGTGTTTCACTAGAAATACTAAAATCTACCTTCATTTCAACTTTTGTTGAAATCTGATCACGGGAACACTTTTGCCATTTTTGGGCAGGTGTAGTAAAGTGGTGGCCATTATTAAAACTCTGATTACTGATGGCACCCCATATTATGTCGATCTACAACTGTACCAATCTTCATTTTATTCTATTAAGGCATCTCTGAGACTAGTTCTAGATCTAGAAAAAGTGTACACCGAAATAATAATAATAATTAAAGATTTTTTGCATTGGGATGCCAACACAGAAGTTGTTCAAAATCACAATGGATAGAATTTCATGCAGTAAAATGTGCACAATTTTGAAACCGGAAGTTGGACAAACATTTCAAAAGAAGTGGCACACTCAGGGGACCTAATCTACCTATATAAATTTCGTCGAAATCAGATGAAGTTTAAATTTTTGCGTGTTTATGGGGTGGTTTTCGGCAGGTAGCCTGACCATATATAAAATTTCAAAACCAACATGCACAACTAGGAATCATAAACATTTACTATGCCAAGTATCATATTGGTCATACCAACAAATGTTAGTGAAAAATTCAGGACAAAAGTAGTGATCAATAAAAAAAGAAACATAATTAAAGACCTTTGTGTTGGGATGCCAACACAAAAGTTGCCCAAAATCCCCATGGATAGAATTTCATTCAAATAAGTATATTAACATATGCCTAGAAGTCAATTTTCCTTGAATTCTAGTTTACATTTTTTAGGGGGGAATGCGGTAAAATGGCCGCTATTACAAAATTGCAATGTTCACGTCAGATTTGTTTCCCCTAAATGCTCAGGATAGTCCACTGTATGTGTACCACTTGTCAATGAAATCTGTCAAGCCATTACCGAGATCTGAGAAATGTACTTTTAGTTTACATGGCGCCCATGGCGGCCATTTTGAAAATAGTGGCCATCTTGAAAATTTTAAAAGTTGATTGCACCCCTCTGAGCGACCCTCCATAACTTCCCCAAGTTTGAAATTGATTGGTCAACGCATTTTTTTGTAATCGTGCAGACAATTTCATGTCTTAGAAAAAGAAAAATATTAATAAAATTAGGCCATTTAATGGGACATTAAATGATACCCGCCACGTTGCATAGTTTTTAATATTCATGAACACATTTTACTGAATTACATATCAGCCTACAGGAACAGCTCATGAGCATGATAAAAGTCCATCTCAGAAGACAATTTTTACCTTAACCCTAGACCTATAAAAATTACTTCAAATTGACACAACTCAACAACTACATATCGGATTGTGCTGAAAATTAAACCTGATCTTCATTTTATATTCTTAACAGCTGTGCAAAGTTGACAAACAATCTGTAGATGCGTTTTCACGTTATCATCTGGAAACCGCCAATTGTTGACAAAAATAACCCTTGAATTGGCCCAAGCCTAAAACAACAACTTGGATTGTGCTGAAAATCGAACTTTTTGCATTTTCAAGTTATCATCTGGAAACCACCGAGGCACAGACGGACTGCCCGACGGACATACGGACAAACACTCATATCCATACAGAGGGTATCACATAATAAGTATAAGCATAATAAGAATTAAACATGATTATGATCTTATAGATCATAACTGGTTCCCAAACCCCTTGTGGATCCTCTAGTTCAGACATCCATTCATAGCAACTGTATATACCAGGAAACAAAGTTTCCTGCAAATCAGAGCATTTTTCAATTTTGTTGGCCATCTTGGATTAAAAATAGCCACCATAGAAAGTTGACATGTGCGTCATATGGTTCGGTATTACCTACTTTACTTATATTGCAATTGTCATCGAAATCCGTACACTTTTGTATTTTTAAGGATTTTTTCATTTTTGAAATGGCCGCTAGTTAATCTGGCCGCCATGCCATGATCAAATTCAAATTCAAAGATCAGATCGTAACATAGCAATCTACCTAAAACCAAAGTTTCGTGCGAATCCGAGCATTTTCAATTTGTTGGTGGCCTTCTTGGATTCAAAATGGCCCCATAGAAAGTCAACATGTGTGTCATATGCCACTATAACCCCAATGCCACTATAACCTTGAGCATGTTGAAAAGCTCAAATACAAATTTTTACCATGATAATGCATTGTCCTATTGAATTACCCCTGTTTCCATGGAAATGGCAGCCATTTTATAAATTACAAAATTGGATTGCAAAAACTCAAGTCACCCTTAACAAGTTCCCAAAGTTTCGTATTGATTGGAGATTGCATCTGAGAGAAAATTTGCAAACAACTCGAACAGAAAGAAGAAAGAAGAATTAAGTAATTTCAATGGGGCGGGGCATGACCCCCTCCGACCCTCCCATGGTACCAAATGATTCATATTGTCATAAGGAGTAAGAATATATATGGTTATAGGGTGGGGATCCCAATAGTTTTAAAGATATTAAATAATTGTCATTTGAGGGGGCAAAGCAAGACCCCTCCAACCCTCCCATGGTACTAAATGATTCATTTTATCATAAGGAGTAAGAACATATATGGTTATAGGGTGGGGATCCCAATGGTTTTCAAGATATTAAGAAATTTGTCATTTGAGGGGGTGCAGCATGACCCCCTAAGACCTCCCTATGGTACCAAATGTTTCCTCTAATCATAAGGAGTAAGAACATATATGGCTATAGGCTGGTGATCCCAATGGATTTCAAGATATTAAATAATTTGTCATTTAAGGGGGTGGGGCAAGACCCCCTCCAACCCTCCCATGGTACTAAATGATTTGTCTTGTATTAAGGAGTAAGAATATATATGGTTATAGGGTGGGGATCCCAATGGTTTTAAGATTTAAAGAAATGTTTGTCATTTGAGGGGGTGGGGCATGACCTCCCTATGGTACCAAATGTTTCCTCTAATCATAAAGAGTAAGAATATATATGGTTATAGGGTGGGGATCCCAATGGTTTTTTTAAGATATTAAATAATTTGTCATTTAACAGGGGTGGGGCAAGAGCCCCTCCAACCCTCCCATGGTACTAAATGGTTCGTTTTGTCAAAAGGTGTAAGAATATATATGGTTCTAGGGTGGGGATCCCAATGGTTTTAAGATTTAAAGAAATGTTTGTCATTTGAGGGGGCGGGGCATGACCTCCCTATGGTACCAAATGTTTCCTCTAATCATAAAGAGTAAGAATATATATGGTTATAGGGTGGGGATCCCTATGGTTTTCAAGATATTAAATGATTTGTCATTTAACAGGGGCGGGGCAAGACCCCCTCCAACCCTCCCATGGTATTAAATGATTCGTTTTGTCAAAAGGAGTAAGAATATATATGGTTATAGGGTAGGGATCCCAATGGTTTTCACAATATAAAGAAATTTTTCATTTGAGGGGGCGGGGCATGACCCCCTCTGACACCAAATGTTTCGTCTAATCATAAGGAGTATTCTAATATGACGTCCTGCTTTAAGGAGTAATAATATATACGGTTATAGGGTAGGAATGTTAACATTTTTTGACATACCCGGTATTAAAAAAATATCAAATTTTGAGGTATTTGGAGGGCCCCCTACGGTTGAAAAATGGTTAGAGCCCACATCTCATAGGAGTCTATCATTGTGCAAAATTTACAAAAGTGCCCCAGAGAAATTCGGCGGCGCGAGAGAAAAAAAATAAGAAGAAGAAATGCAACAAAAACTATAAATCTCCAAACTTTGTTTGGCAATAAATGCATTAAGGGGGTTGGGAAAACTCCCCGGGGGATTCAAACTCAACTCAATAAAACTAATTATATCATCAATAATATAGTAACACATAGTTATGGGGTGGGGATCACAACTATTTTAAAGATTATAAATCATCAGTGTTATGACAGGGGGGACAACCACCCTATCGACAATTAAGCTCACAGTAACAGCAAGGCTAACACAATGATAACTGATGCCATAAGGGGTGGGGGAACCATGTGTGTATCCCCAGAACAACAGACATACACCTGTACACTAAAAATACCATCTTACTAAAAAGAATGAAAAACACAAGCACAATTTTGTGTGCAGACGTGTGTAAATATACAAATTAGAAAATGTACTTATCTAGGGGGTGGGGATAGTCAACCCTCCCCCCCCCCTTAGACAACCTACAATGGAGGATTATAGTGGTACAGGGTGTCAGTCATAAAATAAATGGTGACATTTGTTGTTAGTGATCAATGATAAACAAACAAATCAGTTAAGTAAATACATACCCTGCTATCCTTGACATCAATGTCAGCCCCCAGGTCCACCAGCCTGGACACTGTCTCTGTGTGGCCGTTCAGTGATGCCGCCAATAAAGGACTCTGTCCGTACTACAACAGAAATAAACTATCTGTAAACATTCTATGTAAATAAACATTTGATCATCAAATCTTCTCAATGTAAGTAATACACCTACATATAACACATCAAATGAATGAATGAATGAATGAATGAATGAAAGAATTCAATGAATGAATGAATGAATGAATGAATGAATGAATGAATGAATGAATGAATGTATGGCTCCACACTTACAATGAAATATTTGTGTGAAATAATCTGACGTCTGCCATACTTAAAGTGTTATTAATGATCTGTGATTGTACACTTTGATCAATATATAAATTACAAAAATGTACACAATTTAGGGTGTGGGGACTGACCCCCGGGACAACCTACAATGGAAGATTATAGTGGTACAGGGTGTCAGTCATAAAATAAATGGTGACTTATTTGTTGTTAGTGATCAATGATAAACACACAAATCAGTTAAGTAAATACATACCTTGTCCTTGGCCTCAATGTCAGCCCCCAGGTCCACCAGCCTGGACACTGTCTCTGTGTGGCCGTACCATGATGCCACAAATAAAGGACTCTGTCCTGACTACAACAGAAATAAACTATCTGTAAACATTCTATGTAAATAAACATTTGATCATCAAATCTTCTCAATGTAAGTAATACACCTACATATAACAAAAGTAGTTTTTGTAACGGATCAAATCAAACGCGATATTTTCTGATTCAGGACAAAGATACGAGTTAAATAAATCGTCACACTCCTGGTGATGTCAGCCACGAGTTAAATAAATCGTCACACTCGTGGTGATGTCAGCCATGAGTTAAATAAATCGTCACACTCGTGGTGATGTCAGCCATGAGTTAAATAAATCGTCACACTCGTGGTGATGTCAGCCATGAGTTAAATAAATCGTCACACTCGTGGTGATGTCAGCCATGAGTTAAATAAATCGTCACACTCGTGGTGATGTCAGCCAGGAGTTAAATAAATCGTCACACTCGTGGTGAAATATTTAATTAGTAAGCCATGATGTACTGTTGTAGCAGACATTGTTATGATATTTTCTGATTCAGACGGTCACACTTACTGTGAAATATTTAATTTGTGTGACTGATGTCTGTCATGTGTGATGTGTTATTAATGATTTGTTGTCACAGATAAATGTTAAAACACAAGTAACTCACCATAGGATGTTTCCAGTTAACATCGGCCCCTCTCTTTATGTAGTCCTCCACATCCTCAGTCTGACCATCCACAGCAGCCCAGTAAAGTCTCTGAAATGATATTATAACAGTCAATCCATAGTAACAGTAACACAATATATGTAAATGTAGATAAATGTACATTTATGTTTAATTGACCACCATCAAGTCGAATGTTCATTGTCCATTTTGTTAATCTGTCAACACATTTATGTGACCTGCCATTCATGTTATAAATGTTTTATAAAAATTCAAATTCTATTTAGTCAAACAAAGATGGAGGATTGTAGTGAACAATACATGTTTGTGTTCACACAGCAATGGAAAACTATGTTGCTTACGTCTAATTAGACCATTAACACTGGACACCATGATAGTTGATACATGTATGGCTGAAAAATTAATAAAAGTGGCATTAAGCCACAGATCTGTACTTGTACATGTTAACGTATTTACTTCACAATATAAACTTTACTTACACCATTCAATTGCTCTTGGTCCATATTCTTCTAAATCTAAAATGTAAACAATATTTTCTTTGTTATTCATCTTTATTGCTGCTGAGAAAACAAATTGTTTAAGCAGACGACAAAAGTCTGGTATCAACTGGAAAAGATTTAAATAGCTTCATCACACCACCTCAAGGACATCATTAGTGCAACAGACCCTGGTCACATGACTAAAGTACATAACCTATTTTTGCAAGAAGAAATGTACATTTTAACAAATATCTGTCAATGTAATTTTATACCTAACATATAATGACATTAAGGAAACTGTCCAGACATTTATATTCTAGATTGACTACAAATTTAATAGATGTTTTAATACATGTATTGATTGATTGATTGATTGATTATTGTTTAACGTCCAGCAAGCAATATTTCAGCTATATTCAGGAAGTTTTAATACATGTATTGATTGATGATTATTGTTTAACGTCCAGCAAGCAATATTTCAGCTATATTCAGGAAGTTTTAATACATGTATTGATTGATTGATAATTGTTTAACGTCCAGCAAGCAATATTTTCGCTACATGTATATTCAGGAGGTTTAAAGCATGTATCTTGACATTTAATTTCAATAACCTGTGACAAGTCTTCATTTTATACTACCTCTTTAACATAAATGTATTGTCTACATTGACTATGAATTTAACAGATTTTTTTTTTTAAATACATGTATCCAGATATTTGATGTTAAATACATGTAACTTCAAAAAATTCCCCGTTCAGTTTCCATGGTAACAGGAAAATCTAAACTTAATATGTACATGTACATGAACATATGCACATTATGTACAATTTGAACAAATGTTAGATTTAAAGATTTAAGAGATTTAAATTTTGAAAAGTCCTTTTTTTTGGTTTTAATTTGTGTTTTATGTTTTTTGTTCGTGTGGTGTTGTTACAGGGGAAAAACAGAAAATGGGAAGAAAAACTATATTCCTTTTTAAAATTGAATTCCTGCAAGAGCTTATAGACAAAAAATTGTACATATATTATTGACCCAATCAGAACACAGTATTCAGTGTTGTAAATAATGTAGGGGACACTATTATGGTAACCTGTTACTGGTACCCAATCTGGTAACCTGTTACTGGTACCCAATCTGATAACCTGTTACTGGTACCCAATCAGAACACAGCACAGTATTCAGTGTTGTAAATAATGTAGGGGACACAATATGTTAACCTGTTACTGGTACCCAATCTGGTAACGTGTTACTGGTACACATTATAACAGTTTAATACAGTGTTAGCAATTGTATATGTAGAGATCTACCCTCTCTTGTACATTTTAAAAAGGATCTACATATACATGTACTCACTGTAGGTTAATTATAACACTCACACATCATCAAGCAGTTAAATAATCATAATAATATAGTGTATAACTTATTCTTGGTAATTTTTTTCAGTTACATTTGTCATTTATGCCTCAAAAATACATGTATAAATAATATAATGTTAGAGTAAAATGTTTTGTTTTATTTTTTCTTTTTTCAAGTTACATTTAATATGCAATTAGTAATATTTTCTTTACCAATAGTTTGAAAGCTTTGCCCTTGAATTTTGCCTATCAGGACACTTCGGCACCTGGACAGTTCGGCACCTGTTAACAACAAGTTTTTAACATGGTTGCGGAGACATTCGAGTTTCGCAGCGACCACTAACAAAAAGGGGGGAGCAAGTGAAAGATTTAATTTTAATTGTTTGACCTAAAACAAATTAAGTTTACAAGTGATTAACGTAACAAATCAAAATGCACTTGGTTCTCTTGAAGCCTTTTAATTTAAAGCATTAAAATTCCTCTCCTCTTTTCATTTGTATATAATATAAAATAAAATATTTAAAAAATCTACGGTTGATATGTTGGTAATTAGTCGTATGCAAAGGTTCCTGCTGAAGCTGGGAAGTAACGTGATATCCGATTGGCTGTTGTCATGGTTGCATCGTATGACTGTCCAATCGTTGACCACTTTGATACTGAAGCTGAAGTTTGCGCCAATTTTCAAGATCGATCACACGATGGCCGACTCAACGGGCTAGGCCGTCATGCGTTGCTTACAGATTGAAATAAGTTGATGGTTTCCGATTTACATTTGGTAGTACAAAATATCGAGGTTGCCTAGGCCTTTCGCAGTTTCGCATTCTGAAGTTGCCGTTGGAGGAATGATGCAGTCCGGTAAATCAGTCCACTCCACGTAAGTAGAAATTTTGTGATTCGCGATTAAATCAAAATAATTTCTTCGATATTTGTAATAAATCTTTACAATTGATGGAACTGTATAAAGGTGAACTTATTTTAACTTGATGAAAAACAATGCTAAACACCATGAAAATTAACGAAACATGTTGCTCACCCGTGTTTACATCGTGTGTGACCTTGTACGGTAAATCCGCTTGGCCTGGACCCCCTTGCCCCTTTCTTCAGAACATCCATTAAAAGAAAAATCCTGGATCCGCCACTGCTTCTAACCATTTTTATATGCAAAACTTGATAAAAAATTTATGACAAGTATGAGAATTGACTTTTTTAGAGCTTCAACTTAAAATTAAGACCTTGTCATTATTGTATTCCACAGTTTAAAACATACATATTAACGACTGATAAGGAGCATTCAGTAGAAGAGCTGCAAATATCTGTGAAAGGTGTTCTTTGAGACAATAACATTATGAAGCATTTTACCTTCAAAATCTTCTGCGAAGAGGAACTGAGGACCTGTACCAGGACAGGAAAAAAGGACAATAAAGAGTGGTGACACTGTAAAGACAGCTTTGGATAATGAAAAAATGGAATTGTTTGAAAATTTATTACTAAAAAACACCACATTACAAAGATTTTTTTTCATAAAAAATAAAACAGAACAAAAATTTAATGGCTTACTGAATTGAAGTTTGTATCATTATTAAGCTATGTCATATTTCAATTGTTCGTTCTTGAAATAGTTCATCAACTTCTTGAATTTATTCAAGAATGATATGAGAGTTCTTGAAATAATTCGAGAATGGTTTTGAAAGTTCTTGAACTTGAATGCTTTCAAGAACAAGTTCATGAACTCGAAGTTCAAGAATGGACCATTTAATGTTCAGGAACTGTTCGAGAACTATGTTCTGGAACAATTCTTGAATCATTCAAGAACAGTTCTTGAATTCCTCGCAGTGATGGAGACAAAAAATTGCCTCCCATCTTACACACACTTAATTCTTTCTGAATCAACCTTTATGTGTATTTCTAAATATATCTTGGTAATTCTGTCTAATAATTCCGCCTAACTTCTGATTTAGGCGGATTTTTTAAAATTCCGTCTAAGATAAGCGGACTAATTTACATATTCCGCCTTCAAAACCCGGCTGGAGTCCGGCTGGATTCCGCCTAACCTCTTCATTCTTTTGTAAAATACCATTAAGGCGGATTACGTCTAAATAATTACGCCTGGAATCCGTATAAATTACAGGCGGATCTTTTCGTACGGGGAGGAAAGTAAGGGAATTCTCAAAATGTATTATCGGAGAATAAAAAATTGAAGATCGCAGATTGCAACTCAGAAATGATATGAACCAAGCCGTTGTTCCTTTCAAATATTCAAATTAAAATTTTATTTGTTCAAAAAATAATGTTAAACATTTTGAAATCAGCTGATGTAGTTCTTGCGAAATCTGATGGCATGTTTAAACACACATTCTGAGAAAGACCCCTATAATAATTATTTATATCAACCAATCAGATCTTTACAATGGTCAATACACAACATTTTCTCTCGTTGAATAAAACAGTGAAGACGATATTGCATTAATTTAATATTGAACAAGCAAAACGCTGAGCGCATGGGGGAGGGGGTTGACAGGGAATACCTTTCTCCTTTCTCCCTCCCTTCGGCTCCATTCTCCCTCCCTACTGCTCATTTCTCCCTTCCCTCTGCTCCTTTCTCCCTCCCCCTCTCTTCTTGTATCCCACTACCCTGTCCGCCCTATGATGGGGGTGTAACTTTTAGTATAGATCTAATACATGTAAATGCAAATCTTTAAAAACAAATCTAATGTCAAAATGATTCAATTGAAATTATAACTTGTTTCGGGACATTTTTCTTTGAGCTTTCGACGATGCTCGACGGAAAGACACGATAACTGCCGATCATTACCCACCCCAACCCCCAACCCCCCTTTTCAAACACACACACAGGACGTCAATAGCGATGTAGCTGTTGAACCGTATAGCTCTTTTGGCCCTTTGTTCACCACTAAACAAATAATAAGCCAAGGAATAAAGAGCCACGGTTCCGCAGTGAGCACATGACATGGCAGATTATGACCGATATCAGAAGCAGAACTCGATGACATTTAAATCTAGCTGTGTACTAGAAATATTGAGACTTGTCAGTGACGTGGAGTTAACATTAAAACCATAAATTTCGTTCATTAAACATTTCTTTAAGCTCGTTACCTTGAAGTCGTCCTTTTTCAATGCGCAGGTACCCCATCCCGTGCGCATTCTTGGAAATGCTCTTAAAACCAATACTGCTGGTCCCGACCTTGTCGCAATTAGCTTGCGATTATTATCACGGATTTGAAAGTGTATTTATTTCCTAAATTCATCGTGTTAAGAAACAAATTAATTATGTAGTAAAAACAACTGAATTCTCGAACACACAAATTTTAACAAAATTTAAAAAACAATACAGCCAGAGATGGATAATTTCTTTAAAATTAGACAATCACATATTGGTATATTGCACTTTGATCTCTAAGTAAACAAATTTTCAGCATAATTTCATAATTACTAGAGAACGATTGTACAGGGAAATATACAAAATAATGATTTATTAAAAATTATGCAATAAACACTTATCTATGTAGTCCGAGAATCCTCTGCCGTCCAACGGTTTTTTTAGTTTGACCACGCGAAAAAGGCATTGGACGGCAGTATTCTGGTACCCTGACGATGATATCCTCTTTAGCCTAAGCGGCCTTCGGATATAACGTCAGGTCAGGAGCATTGGATTTCAACGGTGAGAGTGAAATTTGACGTTCGGGCATTCTCTAGACTAACCATTTTGTAATACAGATAAGTTCAAGTAGACCGAACGTATTGTGACGTCATTCTCTTTATGACGTTCATTGTTTACATTTCTTAGCTGAGCTTCCATTGAGATTTCGAAATTTAAACGTAAAGTTATAATGTAATTTATATTTAAATTTTATAAAGAAAATGTATTACCAGCTTAAATAAAAATTGACACATGCATATGATATTAAATGGCGTCATATTATCAACCAATGAAAATGCTTATATCGGAGGTCCTGACCTGGTGTTATATTTGAAGTGAAGCTTGCGTCAAGGAAAAATATTGCACCAGGAGACCAGGTTATGGACGGCAGAAGATTCTCGTACTATTGTCTATGGCAACCAGACAGCTCGGATCGTGACAACTCGGAGCGTAGTAAGCTCGGCATAATACAGTCAGACTTGTCCTATTACGGTCCGAGTTGTCACGATCCGGGTTGTCTCAGTCGTATTCTTGTCTATTTTATAGCAAATTTGTTTATCATAATGCCCAGATACTCATTGTGGTGTCTCTATGGCGAGGTGGTAAAGTAATAACTCGCCTGCTTTTGATTGCGCACCTGTGAGTCTCAATGCGAACAGGGTGTGCTCGACTCCAGTCATAACAAGGATTGGTCAACAGTTATGATTTCTCACCAAAAACAATTGCTGTGTGACAACTGAGCGGTAAACAGTTAGTCTGTGTTACACCTGAGAGGTAAACAGTTAGTCTGTGTTACAAATGAGCGCGGTAAACAGTTAGTATGTGTGACAACTGAGCGGTATAAAACTAAATACATAATAGCGAATTTGAATTTCATGCTTGATTAACGTTCCGTCGTGGGCCGCAAGAACAGCATACCCCTCATCCAGACAGAGACTAAAATTAATTTGTTTTTATCATAAAACTGTTTTGTATATGTAATTGACATGTTATTAAAACTAATTAGACTAATCACATGTTTTGATATTTTGATTTTTACTCATTTTGTTTTGTTATGAATAATTGTTCTGCCTCTCAGGGGCTCCATAATTAGATTAAATAAATTTGTCTATTGTCTATTGTCTATTGCATTTGCCAGTTTTACATTCGAATTTCTCTTTTGCTGAATCAATGACATTAACGAAGTATATAATGTCCCTGACTGAATGTGCCATTGATTACGCAAGAAATATTATAATTAACAATGTCCCTTAGTTACACGACGAAATTAGGCCGCCCGCAGACTTATATAGAAATACTTGACGACATTTAAAAGTATGCAGTTCGACTTTACCTGTATTTAAACTCCATGGCGCATGGTGTCCATTGACAACGGCCGCCGTTCAGACGAAAACCAACAATAGTCATATATTCAATGTTATTTTTCCATTTTCCAATTGAAAATTGGTAATAAGAAAAATTTTACAGAATCAATGGAGTTTTGTCTGGGTACTTTGATTAAAATAATGAATTTATTTTTACTGTATTAGTGACTGGGAGCCAAAATATAAAGTACAGTTGTCTAAAAATTTCCCTTTTTTAAATTTTAAAAATAATAAAAAGGCAAATATATTGAAAACTTCCGTCACCAAATATCTGGTTAATACAATATTCTGTCAACAAACAATAAAACTTACATGTATATACTCAGTAATAGACTGTTGTCACTCTGATCAAGTCGTCCTGGATTTATAGACTCAGTAATAGACTGTGGTCACTCTGATCAAGTCGTCCAGGAGTTATAGACTTAGTAATAGACTTTTGTCACTCTGATCAAGTCGTCCCGGAGTTATAGACTCAGTAATAGACTGTTGTCACTCTGATCAAGTCGTCCTGGAGTTATAGACTCAGTAATAGACTGTTACCACTCTGATCAAGTCGTCCCGGAGTTATAGACTCAGTAATAGACTGTTGCCACTCTGATCGAGTCGTCCAGGAGTTATAGACTCAGTAATAGACTGTTGCCACTCTGATCAAGTCGCCCCGGAATTTTAAAAGGAGTGTTTCGATCACCTGTGTGTCTAGTGAACTATGCTCATATTTTGCACGGTTGGCTACACAAGTTATTATGTATAAAGCACGCAAATCATTTGTCGACATAAATGCACTAGTATTAAATGACGGTAATAACAAAATACCGAACACCGATAAAACTGACAATCCACAAATCAAAGTCAGAGAAAATTTCACAACAAAATGTTAGATATAAGTTTTTTTATAAATTTTTTTAGTACATGTATACAAATAATCAAACTTGGGTTTTTAGTTTATTTAAACAACAATACAGCACTTCTATTAGAAAATAAAGTATGAAAGTATGAAATAAAAACTTTATACAAGATTTAATTAGTCTTTGTGAAAACTGATCGACATACAGTTAGTCTGTGTGATAACTGATCGGCATAGAGTTAGACAACTGATCGGCGTACAGCTAGTGTGTGACAACTGATCGGCATACAGTAAGCATGTGACAACTGATCGGCATTTAGTAAATCTGTGACAACTGATTGGCATACAGTTAATCTGTGACAACTGTTCGGCATACAGTTAGTCTGTGTGACAACTGATCGGCATACAGTCATTCTGTGTGACAACTGATCGGCATAAAGTTAGACTGTGACAATAATCGACATACAGTTAGTCTGTGTGAAAACGAATCGGCACACAGTTAGACAACTGATCGGCATACAGTTAGTGACAACTGATCGGCATACAGTTAGACAACTGATCGACGTACAGCTAGTGTGTGACAACTGATCGGCATACAGTAAGTATGTGACAACTGATCGGCATTCAGTAAGTCTGTGACAACTGATTGACATACAGTTAAACTGTGACAACTGTTCGGCATACAGTTAGTCTGTGTGACAGCTGATCGGCATACAGTCATTCTGTGTGACAACTGATCGGCATAAAATTAGACTGTGACAATAATCGACATACAGTTAGTCTGTGTGAAAACGAATCGGCACACAGTTAGACAACTGATCGGCATACAGTTAGTGACAACTGATCGGCATACAGTTAGACAACTGATCGACGTACAGCTAGTGTGTGACAACTGATCGGCATACAGTTAGTCTGTGACAACTGATCGGCATACAGTTAGTCTGTGACAACTGATCGGCATACAGTAAGTCTGTGACAACTGATTGGCATACAGTTAATCTGTGACAACTGTTCGGCATACAGTTAGTCGATGTGACAACTGATTGGCATAGTTAGAATGTGTGACAACTAATCGGCATACAGTTAGACAACTGATCGGCATACAGTAAGTCTGCGTGAAAAGTGATCGGCATACAGTTAGTCTATGACAACTGATCGGCATACAATTATTCTGTGTGACAACTGATCGGCATACAGTTAGTCTGTGTGACAATGGATCGGCATACAGTAAGTCCGTGAAACTGATCGGCTTACAGTTAGTGTTTGACAACTGATTGGCATACATTTAATTTGTGTGAAAACGGATCGGCATACAGTAAGTCTGTGACAACTGATCGCCATACAGTAAGTCGGTGAAAACTGATCGGCATAGTTATTCTTAGTGACATCTGATTGACATACAGTTGGTCTGTGTGACAACTCATCGGCATACGGTAAGTCTGTGTCAACTGATCGGCATACGGTAAGTCTGTGTCAACTGATCGGCATACAGATAGCCTGTGTGATAACTGACCTGTATAAAACTAAATACATAATAGCGAATTTGAATTTCATGCTTGATAATTAACGTTCCGTCGTGGGCGACAAGAACAGCATACAAGTATGTGCCAGTTTTACATGCGAATTTCTCTTATGCTGAATCAGTGACTTTAACGGAAGTATATAATGTCCCTGACTGAGTGTACCATTGATTACGTAAGAAATATTACAATTAACAATGTCCCTTAGTTACCACATGACGAAATTAGGCCGCCTGTAGACTTATATAGAAATATTTAACGACATTTAAAAGTTTACCTGTATTTAAACTCCATGGCACATAGTGTCCCTTGACAACGGCAGCCGTTCAAACGAAAACCAAAAATAATCATTACCGTCTCCCATGGGAGACGGTATACATAGTCAAATGACGACCAGTCTTCGGAGTAAATGACTCTCTGTTACTTGATTGGGTGGTTTACTAAATCTATAAATAATCTTGTCGTTTCATTGGTTTACGTCAGGATTGCACTAGTATGTGTACTGAAATTTCGATATATTCTTATGTTGAATCGGGGTTGTAATCAGTATTTTAGTCAGGGACAGTCATTATACTAACTTAGTATAGACTGTCCCTGTTTTAGTGTAGTAATGTTACGTTCCACATATTGACTTCTATTTCATTCAATGCATTGGTCAGTGAACAATTATAAGGTAAACATTGTACCAAAATCTCCCTACTTTATAAAGCTGTTTTGGAAAAATTATATTTATGTTCTATATCTTTATTGTCGTTAATCAGTGTAGTAATGTTACGTTCCACATATTGACCTGTATTTCATTCAATGCATTGGTCAGTGAACAATTAAAAGGTAAACATTGTACCAAAATCTCCCTACTTTTTAAAGCTGTTTGGGTTATGACAAAATTATATGTTCTGTATCTTTATTTTCGTTCTGATATTGATGCAAATTTAACAAAACATATTTTAACGCTCATTTTAAACATTTGTTAAGGGAGTCAACTTTTCAATAATTATTTTTTAAAAAGCACGTGTGAAGTGACGACAGGCATTTAAATCTCTAAAGCACCATTGGATAATAGTTTAGCGTAAACAATGTCAATGTCCCTTAGTTACCACATGACGAAATTAGGCCGCCTGTAGACTTATATAGAAATATTTAACGACATTTAAAAGTTTACCTGTATTTAAACTCCATGGCACATAGTGTCCCTTGACAACGGCAGCCGTTCAAACGAAAACCAAAAATAATCATATATTCAATGCTCATATTTTTCCACGGTTGGCTACACAAGTTATTATGTATAAAGCACGCAAATCATTGGTCTACATAATACACTAGTATTAAATGACAGTAATTGTAACAAAATACCGAACACCGATGAAAATGACAATCCACAAATCAAAGTCAGGGAAAATTTCACGACAAAATGTAAGATATAAGTTGAAATTTATTGTGTGTGAAATTTGCACAAAAATTAATTTAAGTACATGTATACAAATAATCAAACTTGGGTTTTTAGTTTATTTAAACACAAAACAGCACTTGTATGAGAAAATAAAGTATGAAATAAAAATTTTATACGAGATACAATTAGTCTTTGTGACAACTGATCGGCATACAGTTAGTCTGCGACATACAGTTATAGTCTGTGACAACTGATCGGCATACAGTTAGTCTGTGACATTTGATCGACATACAGTTAGTCTGTGTGACAACTGATCGGCATGTAATTAGTCTGTGTGACAACTGATCGGCATACAGTTAGTTTGAGACAACTGATCGACATACCGTTATTCTGTGTGACAAATGATCGGCATACAGTTATAGTATGTGACAACTGATCGACATACAGTTAGTTTGTGTGACAACTGATCGGCATACAGTTATAGTCTGTGACAACTGACCGACATACAGTAACTCTGTGTGACAACTGATCGCCATACAGTTATAGTCTGTGACAACTGATCGACATACAGTTAGTCTGTGTGACAACTGATCGGCATAAAGTTAGTCTGTGACAACTGATCAGCAGACAGTTAGTCCGTGTGACAACTGATCAGCAGTGTTGTCAAGTATCATGACAATGCCAGCTATCAGTTGTCACTGACTATCAGATTTTTATTTTTAGACGTCGGTCACTAAAGATCAACTATGTTTATTCGCCTGGTAACATAATTTCATGGCATTTATTGCACGTAGACATCACGCGACTATTGTTCGTCGACGATTACTGAAAACCAAGTAGTATTAGCGGTCGATAACTGCAGACCAAGCAGTGTTAGACGTCAATTACTGCATGCTAGCTAGTTCTAGTCGTCTATTACTATAGACCAATTAGTGTTAGCCGCCCATTACTGTAGGCCACTAATGTTAGCCGTCGCTTACTGCAGATCAACTCGTGTTAGCGCTCTATTTCTGTAGACCAACTATGGTTAGCCGTAAATTAATGCAGACCAACTATTGTCAGCCGTCAACTACTGCGTACAAACTATGGTTAATGTAGACCAATTAGTATAAGCCTTAGATTAGTGTAGACCATTTAGTGCTAACCGACGATTACTGTGGAACAACTAGTGTTAACCAACAAATCCTGTAGACCACTAGTGTTAGCCGTTTCTTACTGCAGATCGACTCGTGGTAACCGTCAATTACTGTAAACAAACTATAGTTAGTCGTCTATTAATCTATGTCAACTAGTGTCTGCTGTTAATTACTGTAGACCAACTAAGGTTAATGTAGTCCTACTAGTGCTAGCCAACAATTACTGTAGAATAACTAGTGTTAGTTGTATATTATTGCAGACCAACTAATGTTAGCCGTCAATTATTGCTGACCAACTAGCGTTAGCCGTCGATTACTGTAGACTAACTAGTGTTAGCCGTCGATTACTGTAGACAACTAGTAGACCGACTACTGCAGACGATTTATAGTAGATCAACGTTAACCAGTCGGTACCATTTGTTCGTTAAAGGTCACTGCTTGTCAGTTGTTGAACCACGGTGCCACAGGCACCAATTTATCTCAGTAAGAAAATTGTTTAATTCAGCGTCATCAACAGTAGATGACTACCTTAATCAAATTTCTTAAAAATTAATTATAGCGAAATAAATAAGTGAAATATGTTTTCTATGATAGAGAATTGTCAGAATTTGGATAAAAACACTCTGTTTTTATGTCAGTATATTTGGAAATAAAAAAAAACAACACAGTATTTGTGTCCCATAAAATGCTGTGAATTACGTTACAATTTCATGATAGTCGTATTGCAAACAAATTTGATTAATACAGTAATGATTCGTGAACGAATATGTACAAAAATGCTTCAAAATATTTATAAATCATGATTAAAAGGTGTATGAATAATTTTGGCCTAAAAACTAGTCTTTGATTTCAATTTTTATTTTTTTGCATTTAATTGTGAATTACGTTACGGTACCTTCCTCATAATAGGTATATGCTATAAGCGTCAAACACTGTGAGTAATAAACACACTGATGTTAACCATAATTGCCATATAAACATTGTTTTTAGCTGTTAAAACATTTCTCATATATTTGCCAATGCTTATGTCCGTAAATTACGTTGCAGTGAATTACGTTACGGTATATTCAGTAAACATGCTTTAAAACTTATTTCCTAGGAACAAATTACCTGGAAACATTATTTTTTGACACCGCCTAAAATAAGGGCGTTTATTGAAAACTAAGTTGCCAAGCGGGAGACATTTGAAACATTTTCTTGTGTAAACATTACCATCACTCGTAAGGACACATTTATTTAACAAGAACACATATTATATAGCATTAATTGTCAGCGAAAATTATTATTAAACGACACAATATATAATATACTGCAGAACTGTGAATATGGAATATTGATTCCATTTGTATTTACGTCACGTGAGGGCACAAAGTTTAGTGTAACGTAATTTACGTTTTGTAACGTAAATCACATGCACATTTATTTTAAAGTTTGTTTCCAAAAAATGGTAAAAGTTGATAAAATGATGTGAAAAAAATGTTTAAACACTAACCGAAGATAGGCATACAATTTAGAAGGAGTTAGGCATTTGGAAACGTTGACATTTCCTTATCGATACTACCAAACACCAGTTGGATATATCATTTTGTTTTAAAATGGCACTTTCATTTTAAATTTTATCTTGCTATAATTGAAAGCATTTGCAAAAATAAGTATAAATTATAATACAACACCATGACAATAAATAGTTTAGAAAATCATGTAGTAAAGATCTATCACTCTTACTTTCTTGTGTAACGTAATTCACTTTTGTGTAAAAAGACAATTGTCAATACAACAGTACTGAATACACAACCATTTGTTCCAAAACATTTAATGGTGTGAAATGGTCATAGCCCATTGTTTATCTTTAATCAAACCGTTGTGAACAGCACAATTTCATTTGTGTAACTGGGGATTTTTTTAATATTTCTTCGCATTGGGAATTTAATGTGACATTTTAAAATATTTTATGTTTTATGTGTTAATATCGTTGCAAAGATATTGCAAATCATTGTACCAAAAAAAATAATCATAACCCAAAAGCTCTTTTTCTATAATGGTTCCAACTTAAACATAAGATAACAAGATTGTATATATTTTATGGACTTCTGTGAATTACGTTACACATGGTACTACTACTGTAAAGTGTAATAAATATCTGTTTGATAAAATTTCAAGTCTTTTAAATTTGTTAAGTATTATCTTTAATGGTTAACAAACGAACATATTTATTTAAATGGTCTTTAGACTTTGAAAATAAAAGAGTATCAACATTGAAAAATAGACACTTTTTCTTTAAAGCGTCTATTTTCCTTTTTATTGTTCAAGTATCAAGGAATTGACTGATATCTTTTAAAGTTGGTTAATGTTGGGTTTCTTAAATGTTTTATTTGGTAAATCAATCATATATCTATCATATAAATGTGTTTTATATGCAATTGTGGTTCTTTTTACGATAAAATATGTTTGATATAGTTACAGTAGACAGAAGTAACGTAATTCACCATCCAAAATACCACCACATGTATATTCATGTTTTTCTTGATGTGAACTTGTTTTTCAAGAGCTACCTTTTTTGTTTTCTAATTGTTCAAATATAGTTCTTACAAAATAAATACATTTGTCTTGTTTTCAAAGCCGAAAATCTTCAGCCGTTTTTCATGTGCAAATGGCGCACTTTAACTGACTTTAGACCGTGAAGTAAAATGTGTCCACAATTGAGGACAGTTTGTTCCTACAACCAATCCTATTTACGTAAAATGTTGTCGTGTAATTATTTAATTTAATTTTTTAAAAGGAATGTTTCACCCGAGTACAAGTTTAACAATGCTCACACTTATGCACGATTGGCTAGACATGTTTACAGAAAAATAAATATCTGATCAAGTACTTACTTATGGGAGTTTTAACGTCCTTGACTACCTTTAAACGGTCTCGCGCAGACTTATTGACTGATGGCTTTTATTTAAAAATTTGCTACCTATTTATTTGTATTTTTAGGGATTTATAGGCCATGATACTAAAAGTGAAACGATAAAAGGAGTCGGAAATGCCGCAACCAGAAAGAATTAGTGGAAATAGATTTATCTATCAAGCTGCTTCCAGCAAGGGAACCAAGACGCTATAGCAGCAAATACTGGACATGCCATGGCAGCGGCACGTGCGCCTACTCTTATCGAATATTGCCAACTGGGTCTTTAACGTGCCAGTTGATAAAATAGCTACATGTACGTGATGTTGGAAATCCTAGATTAATGCTACTGAGGTCACACACTTAACAAGACCTTGCTGATAGCCCTATCTTAAAGAAAGAATCGGAAGTCCGAGACGAGATTTGATGGATGGGAACCGGTCTAAGCTATAACCTGGTCTCCTGGTGCAATATTTTTCATTGACGCAAGCTTCACTTCAAATATAACACCATGTCAGGACCTCCGATATAAGCATTTTCATTGGTTGATAATATGACGCCATTTAATATCACATGCACATGTCAATCTTTTTTTAAATCTGGAAATACCTTGTCTTTATAAAATTTAAATAAAATTATATTTTACCTTTACGTTTAAATTATGAAATCATAATGTAAACTCAGCTATGAAATGTAAACATTGAACGTCAGAAAGAGAATGATCGATGTCACAATACGTTCGTTCTACTTGAACTTATCTGTAATACTAAATGGTCAGTCTAGAGAATACCCGAACGTCAAATTTCAACGCTGTCACCGTTGAAATCCAATGCTCCAATCGGAACATCTCTCGGCCATTTCCGTCATGGGTCGGGAAAGTTACTTTCCGACCATAGGCGGAAATAACCGAGGTGATCCGATTGCCAATGCTCCTTAACTGACGTTATATCCGAAGGCCGCTTAAGCTCATGAAGATATCATCGTCAGGGTAACCTGGTCCCCTGGTGCAATATTTTTCATTTACCCAAGCTTCACTTTCAAATATAACCCCAGGTCACCACCAGTTTACTAACCAATTTGATTGGTTGTGTAAAACGCCTTGTTTTATATAACTTTTCGCGCGTTTGTTCCGTAGGAAATTACTGTCATAATACAATTTAAAAATAAAGTATAGCTACCTGCTTCTTGTTTTCCGGCTTTCGAGCTAAACTGACCATTTCCGTAGAGTTATTTCCACAAACGAGACATAAATCTATAAAAGAATTCTTTTGATAAACTGTATTTTTATTTGAATTTGATAACCGAACGCCGGACGTTACGTCATAATGATTTGTATCGGAATTACGTCAGTTACAGTTAATACTGACGTCAATTTTGAGGCATTCCGAATGATGCAAACCGGTCAAAATTTTGACCGGATTCATTGCTGGTGACCTGGCTTGCTTTCCATTATCCGGTACGTACCGTCCGGATCGGTTCGGGATAATGGAACGTCCAAGGCTGACGATTTGTTTCAAAATGGCTGCGCTTAAAAATACATTGATATACCATAAATATAACCATACGTGTCTTAAAATTTCACTCTTTCACTGCTTTGATAGATTTTCACAATGTCAAAGGTAGTTCTTTTTTTTATTTTCGTCTAAAGCTTAAAATTCACTTCCACATCACATTTTCCGTGTCTGTGTCCGCCATCTTGGAACAAAGTTGGAACCAAAAAATTGACGAATCAGATGTTCCGATAGGTACGTCGCGCTCCATTTCAGTTTTGGGAGGTACAACTGGTACGTACCGGATAATGGAAAGCACCCCTGGCCCCAGTTTCATAAAAAATGTCAATTTTGAGGATTGTATATTCGAACCGGAAGTCCGCTTACGGTATTGAGAATATTTAGTCAGGATCCCAGACTAATTGTCAGGGTACCAGAATAGTTATATCCGAAGGCCGCTTTAGCTCATGAGGATATCATCGTCTCAATCTCCACGCAAAGGACTCTGGGTATCCTACGTCTAGCACAATCACCTCTGCCATACCATTGGTTGACATTGTGAGAGATATCTCACATGGCAGATATGCTTCGCGTACGAAACGCAGTAATTGCAATGTAAAACTGTGTCAAAAGTTTATAAATAGACTATATCAAAATAAAAAAGATCTCGTGTATTATTTTACAAACATCATTCTTTGTTTACAAACGTTACAAGCAGACGACAAATGTAGTCCCGCAGTAAATTGAGAATGACGTGTGGCAGAGGTTATATCTGGGAACCAGTTATGTTCTCTGTGCCGGAGAGTGTCATTGTCTAAGCTATAGACGAACGAAAAAATTTATAATATAAAAGTAGACAAAAATAATTTTGACATCTATAAAACTAAATTTTATTTTTTAAATTTCTACAAAAATGCCAGACAATTTTTTTTTCAATCTGAAACGCTGTTGAGTTTTGTGACGTCACCAAGAGACGTCACGTCGTCACTGGAATATCTAGGCACTGTTAGGGGGCTCTGAAGTATCGACATGAACAATGTGCGATGCTCGCATTTAGGCTGTGCGAAATTCATATTAATAAATACATTTAATGTAAGAATTGTACTACATTTGAATAACACACTTTGTACGGTGACCTGACCGTATATTCCAATCGGAAGTCCTCTTGCGGTTTTTTTATAGTCAAGTCATGAGCCCAGATTATAGAAGAACAAGTTTAGCCTTTTCTCATGTGGACACGGAAACCCTGACTTGTGAGGATGCTTTTTCACAAAAGCTGATGCCGGACCTAATTTTCTATTCCACCGGTTTATAAAGAGAACCAATCAAAATATGATATTTAGATTTAAAGGGGAGTAATCATGAAATACAGGTGTTTAGTAAAATTAAAACTGATTCACGGCGACTTTTGATTACATGTAAGTTTCCAATTAAATAAACGCCACTTATTGTCCACTTCCGGCGGTAGGTCTTTTCACCACCGAACACCACCTAACACCGCCGAAACACCACCTAACACCGCCGAAACACCACCGACCACCTTAAAAAAAATACAACACACTCCTAAATAACTATTTTCATCTTATTTATATATTTATAGTGTCGTTTAGTGAAAATAAATATGTTTATAACTATTTTTGCGATAAATAAGAAATTATTAACCGACCAAAGAGCCAGTCTAACACCGCCGAACACCACTGACAGTGTACATCCAAATAATGTAATAAAAAGCTTATTAAAGCTTATAAAAAGTAATGATTTTTTAATTTTTATGGAAAAAAACGCGAAGAAATAACAACTGAAATATCTAATATACATTGCTGCGTTCTGTTAAATTTGTATAAACTTCGTTTTATTGGGTTAATTAATGTGTTGTGTTGAATAATTGTTTTTAACACCTCATTAATATATTGACAAATCATTTGATCGATCACATTAAGGGAAATGTTTTTCTTTTCGAATTGATATATTCTCTAATAATTTACTCGCTGACTTATGACGGATAAAGTCATATGGATAAAGTAATCCTTTGATATGGCAATTAATAAGTAATAAAATGTATGAAATCAACCTGTAATAAAAAGCAATTGTTGATGATGTAACTATGTGCATATGATAATAAAATATACGGATGATAAAAGCTTTTGATGGTGTCTTTAGTATTAATAATGTAGGGGTCATCTGTTGTTGCGAGCCATCATAAAAGAATAGCATAAAGAGCCTTAATAACACTAGGCAAATTTATCAGCAACCAGACGTAGTTATTATAGAGAACTGAATCATATTTAACAGTATTTAACGGGTACACGTTCGTTTATTTTGATTTTCGTCTTGAAAATGCACACATTATATAATTATAATACGATAAAAATTTTTAATAATGCATTTTATTATTATTATTATTATTATTTTATTACTGTTTTTCGTTGGGTATAATGGTGTTTTGTGGTGTTCGGTGGTGGTCGGTGGTGTTCGGCGGTGTTCGGTGGTGAAAAGACCGACCCCACTTCCGGTGCTAAAAACTGTGGCTATTGCCGCAATTTGTCCTGTTGAAATTTTTGAAATGGACAATTGCCTTTGATAAATTTTCACACTTCAGTTCAGGTGAATGACAGGTGTCAATATCTGAGTGAGGATGTTATTTCAACTCCCTGCTGTGTAAACATGATGGTTAATATATTAACCGATCTTTATTACACCATTTACTTGATGCTAATCAAAGGAAAAACCCCACCTGTTTTATAGCTTACAATTAAACAAATTTGCCAGTGTCATCCGTGTTCTAAGATTCAAACTTGTTGCCTATGCCATATGGTAACATTCTGCCATGATGTTAATTAGATCACAGAAATTTGACCTCATATCATTTGGGTCGAAATATGGCCAGACAACGAAAAAATAGTATTGTCGCGAACGAAGTGAGCGAAGGAGTCTAATGCAGAAGTAAACAATTCCTACCCCCTACCTTTGTTGTTGAGTTCGCTTTGAGAATTTGAACTGACAACATGATTGTAAGTGTTCCACGTACTCATGGACATTTATTCTTTAAGTAAATGACATTGATTCCTGTAACATGTGTAATAGATCCATATTTTTGCAACCGCGAAACTATTTCTTTGACTGAAACACTTTCTTTACTTCAGGGATTCCGCCATTAACGACTTGGGCAGTAATTAAATTTTCTTTAATTGATTGGGTACAACGGTAAAAATTAAAACTTTGCTTTGTATGTAAAGGAAATAATATTGAAATCCTAATTTTTAATTATTTTTTGTAAAATTGAGTTTTAATCAAATAGTTTACATTTCTAGCCCATCTGTTGATAAACATGATAAAGTGTTCTAACCCAATATGACATAAGCCATGTGCTCTTCCTCGTGGCAATTTCTGGATATTTTTTCTCTTGTTCTGATTTCGCGTTTGGATTTACTAGTACTGCGCCACTGTCGTTAATGGTTGTTTCCCTGAAGTAAAGAAGGTGTCAAATTCCTGTGATTAGCATGATTAGATGAACATTTAATTGGCTTAGACAAACAATAAAAATAATTCAAAACTTTACTTCAAATATCATAGTCCTTTAGTGATGACAGCCGCAGTTTTTTCAACAGAAAGTCAAAGGGGACATAAATCATGTTAAACTGGAAATGGGTCAATTCAGACGACAAAAAGATCAACTGATGGTCAGGCGCAAAACAATCAATATTCGGACTGCATCTCGATTAATTTTTTTGCTGAACATTTGGTCAAACACTGACAAATAGTCTGCCATTCCAACAGCAATATTGTGCCAGCGAACCGGCATGGGAAGGTGATTCATGTGCAATAATAGTCCGAGAATACTCTCAGTCTCTGCAGTCCAACACTTTTTTGGCATGGGACTTCAGAGAGCTCTTCATAAGCAAAACTGCAGATTTTGTGACACAGGTCAGAGTTTACCAACATCATTCTTTGTTTACAAACGTTACAAGCAGACGACAAATGTAGTCATGCAGTATTAAAATTAAATGGGGAATGATGTGTGACAGAGGTTATATATGGGAAACACTAATGTTCTCTGTGCTGGAGGGCGGTTACCATTATGATTAAAAATAGATACCGGGAACAGGTATCTGGTCTGTTCGCCCTGTTACATGTTCGACACTTGACATTGCACAGGTTTATCAATACTCCAGCCTACCCAAGACAGTAGTCAGTTCCCACTTAGATTCAGCACAGCAAGAGCTACAAGATGTGCGAGTATACATTCCAATGGTAACATGTATGAGAAAAAGAGAAAAAATGCTGATAAGACTTCAAAGATAAGACAAAGCTCGTAGTTAACAGTGAACATGGTGAAATCAATGTTTAGTATTGTATATTATGTTCTGTTGTATATTTCAGGACCACGGTTGACCCACCATTTGTTGGAACATCTTCATTTAACATCTCTAGTCGAAGATCATTTGAAATCGAGCACAAGAAGAGTGAGTAAAAATTGTTACAGTAGTAATTTTAAGATGCAACAAAGTAATTTTCCTTTACACCTCGCCACAAGTTAAGCAACACCCTATTTTTTCCAGGGATTTATTTAAGATAATAATAATGGCTTTAGTACATAAATAACACAATTATTGATTCAGATTTGTAAAATAATAAAATAAAAATTGTAGGTTGCTTAACTTATGGCAATGAAAACGCAATACTAGAATTTACATAAATAAACATCGAAACAGCATCAATATAAACAACTGATATAAAGTTCTGAACAATAGAAACAAATTGGCGCAAGTGTTTGAAATTGATAATGTTTATTCTTTTCTGTTCAACGAATCATTAAAAGGTGTACATGGTCAGCAAATCTTTCAACTTTCTGTCCCCATGGTTTACTCGAAAATGGTCCAGCTTGATACAGGTTTGCAGTAATCTTCATGTCCAGCTGGCATACATGTGATATCTCACGGCGTGAGACAAAAACTCACGCAATTCTGAAGGTCCCCACCCTCTCACGGCGTGAGACAATGATCTCACGCAAAACAAATAATGTAAAGTAAAAGAAAATTGATATTATTTTTGCAAGAACCATCTTGCTATTTCGTAAGCCGCCATCTTTGTTTACAATATATTTTTTCATTGAGCGGTAGATAAATCCCGAGATTATCAAAATTACACTATTGATTATTTTGGGTGTTACTAAATTAAGGAATATGGTCAAAATTAATTACAAATAAAGTGACAATGTTTTTAGCGATAAATACAAGTTAATTAATTAAGAATTAGTTCAAAGACAAAAATAATATTTTTAAATTAATGAATTAAGAATTATTTCAAAGAAAAAAAAAATTTTTTTAAAGTTTATCTTTTTACAACAATTTCTACTTTTAACTCATGATAGATTTATATGGTCAGCTAAATGGGAACATTAATGTACATAATGCTGGCTATAATTTGTATATAACAAATATTACAAATTTCTAGATTTACAGCTTTCAAAGAGCTAAAACTTGCAGAAATACTTTTATTCATTTTATGCGTGTCAGGTACAGTCCAAGAGAGGACAAACATATCCAATACAGGCTCCACCAAGCACAACAAAGAATAATCATAAACATGGTTAAGCAATAAGATGAAACAACAAAACAACAAACAAAATCAAGAATGAAAACGCTAATAATAACGCAAAATCAGGGTTGACTAAAAATCTCACACAAAATCATCAAATCTCACACAAAATTTAGTCCAGTCTCACACATTGGGCTGAGAGAAATATCACATGTATGAGCTGGACACTTGCAATTTGACTTCAAAGCCCTTGTCCTTGACTCTCAACCAAGCTCACTTCCAACAAAGCTGATCCCGGTCAACTGCAGCTACAATGTATTTCTGTTACTGTCGCTATGGCCAGGGAAAATGTCTGGCTTCTTGCTCAAGGATTTTCCTGCCTTTATTTTGGGGCCGATATTCGACCCCATTCCCAACTGCAAAAACCCATATTTTTTCCCAATTATGAAAGTGAAAATTCGCAATTCAGGAGGTTTTGTAATCGGGTTTCTAAAAATAAATTCAATCACGCTAAAAACTCTGTTTGAAGTTATGTTCATACCGGCATGGTGGGTGGCAGTTCATCCGGGCTAATATCTCTAGTGTCTTGCTATACCCAATTGGTGACTTTTGTAACACAGTGGCTAGGGCATTATTTGGTACTCCAGGATTAGGACCAGCTATCTTTCATTGTAAAATTTAAATGGCTGGCTAAGGAAACATAACTGTAGACATTTCATGTAGTAGGTCCAACAAACTCCCCTTTTTTCTAATTTTTATTTTCCATTTCAGGATCTGTGCATGAAAGGGATATCTCTATCTGTATGTATTTAGCATGTAAATCATACATTCACTGTCAACAATTTCATGCCTGTATGTACGCTACACTGCAGGCAGGGTGCACTCGACACTTAATTGACAAGGTATAGCTGATATAGCTGAAACAATGCTGAAAGTGACATTAAACAATATTTAATATAACAAAAATAGCTCCTAGTACACTATTCTCTTTTTGTTCTATTCTTAGGCTGCTAGATTAACATTCTGGGGAACGGAGTGTGAGATGGAATTCCTTGGAGTCTGCCATAATCTCTATCATTCCATGTTCATCTTGACTGTGTTCGCTAACGTCCAGTTTCGAGTCCATGTGAATGCTTGAGGTGTTGGCATCTTCATCACAAGATATAGATGTAGCAGGTTCTTTTCAAATGAACCTTCATGAATATACCATCAGCATGGAGAACCTTCCCTTTCTGCAGTCTTGACAGACCTTTATGAGGATGAATGTGACAAGTGGTAAACGTCTTCAATAGCTTTCTGGCGTAGCATCAACTACACGGAAGTGATGACAGGACCACAGAGCTGCAGGTTTTTATACTTGTTAATATGGCAACTAACAGATATCACAGTAATCCATGCCGTGATGCTGAGTTAGCCACCTAAATAATCAACAACACTGAGAAGTGCACAAATGTATATTTGAAGTTTAATTGGTCTCCTCTTTACCCGAGGCATACTTACAGCTATAGGTGATCTCCCCTTGACCTGAGGCTTACTTACATATATAGGTGATCTCACTATGACCTGAGTCTTTCTTGCAGCTATAGGTGATCTCTCCTTCACCGGAGGCATACTTACAACTATAGGTGATCTCCCCTTTACCTTGAGTATACTTAAAACTGAAGGTATTGGCCTCCCCTTGACCTGTGGCTTACTTACAGCTATAGGTGGTCTCCCCTTGACCTGTGGCTTACTTACAGCTATAGGTGATCACCCCTTGACCTGAGGCTTACTTACAGCTAAAGGTGATCACTCCTTGACCTGAGGCTTACTTACAGCTATAGGTGATCTACCATTGATATGAGGCTTACTTACAGCTATAGGTGATCACCCCTTGACCGGAGGCTTACTTACAACTATACGTGATCTCTCAATTACCTGAGGCTAACTTCCAGCTATAGGTGATCTCCCCTTGACCTGAGGCTAACTTACAGCTACATGTATAGGGGATCTCGCAATGACCAGAGGCTTACTTACAACTCTAGGTGATCTTCCCTTTACCTGAGGCTTACTTACAGCTATAGGTGATCTCTCAATGACATGAGGCTTACTTACAGCTATAGTGGATCTCCCCTTGACCTGAGGTTTACTTACAGCTATAGGGATCTCCCCTTGACCTGAGGTTTACTTACAGCTATAGGTGATCTCCCCTTGACCTGGATCTTTCTTACTGCTACAGGTGATCTCTCCTTGACCTGTGGCTTACTTACATATATAGGTGATCTCCCCATGACCTGAGTCTAGGTGATTTCCTCTTGACCTGAGTTTTCTTACAGCTATAGGTGATCTCCCCTTGACCTGAGGCTTACTTAAAGCTATAGGTGATCCCCATCACACGAGGCTTACTTACAGCTATAGGTGATCTACCCATGACCTGAGTCTTTCTTACAGCTATGGGTGATCTCCCCTTGACCTGAGGATTAGGTACAGCTATAGGTGATCTTCCCTTGACCTGGGGCATACTTAAAATTAAAGGTCTGGTCTCTCCTTGACCTGAGGCTTACTTACAGCTATAGGTGATCTCCCCTTGACCTGAGGCTTACTTACAGCTATAGGTGATCTCCCCTTGACCTGAGGCTAACTTACAGCTATAGGTGATCTCCACTTGACCTGAGGTTTTACTTACAGCTATAGGTGATCTCCCCTTGACCTGAGGCTTACTTACAGCTATAGGTGATCTCCCCTTGACCTGAGGCTTACTTACAGCTAAAGGTGATCTCCCTTTGACCTGACACTTACTTACAACTATAGGTGATCACCCCTTCGCAAGAGGCTTACTTACAGCTATAGGTGATCTCCCCTTGACCTGAGGATTAGGTACAGCTATAGGTGATCTTCCCTTGACCTGGGGCATACTTAAAATTAAAGGTCTGGTCTCTCCTTGACCTGAGGCATACTTACAGCTATAGGTGATCTCCCCTTGACCTGAGGCTTACTTACAGCTATAGGTGATCTCCCCTTGACCTGAGGCTAACTTACAGCTATAGGTGATCTCCACTTGACCTGAGGCTTACTTACAGCTATATGTGATCTCCCCTTGACCTGAGGCTTACTTACAGCTATAGGTGATCTCCCCTTGACCTGAGGCTTACTTACAGCTAAAGGTGATCTCCCTTTGACCTGACACTTACTTACAACTATAGGTGATCACCCCTTCGCAAGAGGCTTACTTACAGCTATAGGTGATCTCCCCTTCACCTGAGGCTTACTTACAGCTATAGGTGATCTCCCCTTGACATGAGGCTTACTTACAGCTATAGGTGATCTCCCCTTAACCTGTGGCTTACTTACAGCTAAAGGTGATCTCTTCTTAACCTGAGGCTTACTTACAGCTATAGGTATTCTTCCTTTGACCTGAGGCTTACTTACAGCTATAGGTGATTTTCCTTTGACCTGAGGCCTACTAACATATATAGGTGATCTCCCTATGATCTGAGTCTTTCTTGCAGCTATAGGTGATCTCTCCTTCACCGGAGGCATACTTACAACTATAGGTGATCTCCCCTTTACCTTGGGTATACTTAAAACTAAAGGTATTGGCCTCCCCTTGACCTGTGGCTTACTTACAGCTATAGGTGGTCTCCCCTTGACCTGTGGCTTACTTACGGCTATAGATGATCTCCCCTTGACCTGATGCTTACTTACTGCTATATGTAATCTCCCCTTGACCTGAGGCTTACTTACAGCTATAGGTGATCTCGATCTTGACCTTAGGCTTACTTACAGCTATAGGTAATCTGTCTTATACATGATGCTTACAGCTATAGGTGATCTCCCCTTGACCTAAGGCTTTCTTACAGCTATAGGTGATCTCCACTTGACATGAAGCTTACTTACAGCTATAGGTGATTTCTCTTTGACCTGATGCTTACTTACAGCTATAGGTGATCTCCCCTTGACCTGAGTGTTTCTTACAGCTATAGGTGATCTCCCCTTGACCTGAGGCTTACTTACAGCTATAGGTGATCTCCCCTTGACCTGAGGCTTACTTACAGCTAAAGGTGATCTCCCTTTGACCTGACACTTACTTACAACTATAGGTGATCACCCCTTCGCAAGAGGCTTACTTACAGCTATAGGTGATCTCCCCTTCACCTGAGGCTTACTTACAGCTATAGGTGATCTCCCCTTGACATGAGGCTTACTTACAGCTATAGGTGATCTCCCCTTAACCTGTGGCTTACTTACAGCTAAAGGTGATCTCTTCTTAACCTGAGGCTTACTTACAGCTATAGGTATTCTTCCTTTGACCTGAGGCTTACTTACAGCTATAGGTGATTTTCCTTTGACCTGAGGCCTACTAACATATATAGGTGATCTCCCTATGATCTGAGTCTTTCTTGCAGCTATAGGTGATCTCTCCTTCACCCGAGGCATACTTACAACTATAGGTGATCTCCCCTTTACCTTGGGTATACTTAAAACTAAAGGTATTGGCCTCCCCTTGACCTGTGGCTTACTTACAGCTATAGGTGGTCTCCCCTTGACCTGTGGCTTACTTACGGCTATAGATGATCTCCCCTTGACCTGATGCTTACTTACTGCTATATGTAATCTCCCCTTGACCTGAGGCTTACTTACAGCTATAGGTGATCTCGATCTTGACCTTAGGCTTACTTACAGCTATAGGTAATCTGTCTTATACATGATGCTTACAGCTATAGGTGATCTCCCCTTGACCTAAGGCTTTCTTACAGCTATAGGTGATCTCCACTTGACATGAAGCTTACTTACAGCTATAGGTGATTTCTCTTTGACCTGATGCTTACTTACAGCTATAGGTGATCTCCCCTTGACCTGAGTGTTTCTTACAGCTATAGGTGATCTGCCCTTGACCTGAGGCATACTTACAGCTAAAGGTGATCTCCACTTGACCTGAGGCTTACTTACAGCTATAGGTGATCTCCCCTGACCCGATGCTTACTTACAGCTATAGGTGATCTCCCCATGACCTGAGGCTTACTTACAGCTATAGGGTATCTCCCCTTGACCTGAGTCTTACTTACAGCTATAGGTGATTTCCCTTTCACCTGAGGCTTACTTACATATATAAGTGATCTCCCTATGGCCTGAGTCTTTCTTGCAGCTATAGGTGATCTCTCCTTCACCGGAGGCATACTTACAACTATAGGTGATCTCCCCATTACCTTGGGTATACTTAAAACTAAAGGTATTGGCCTCCCCTTGACCTGTGGCTTACTTACAGCTATAGGTAATCTGTCTTAGACCTGATGCTTACTTACAGCTATAGGTGGTCTCCCCTTGACCTGAGGCTTACTTACAGCTATAGGTGATCTCCCATTGACCTGAGGCTTACTTACAGCTATAGGTGATCTCCCCTTGACCTGAGGCTAACTTACAGCTATAGGTTATCTCCACTTGACCTGAGGCTTACTTACAGCTATAGGTGATCTCCCCTTGACCTGAGGCTTACTTACAACTATAGGTGATCTCCCCTTGACCTGAGGCTTACTTACAGCTAAAGGTGATCTCCCTTTGACCTGACACTTACTTACAACTATAGGTGATCACCCCTTCGCAAGAGGCTTACTTACAGCTATAGGTGATCTCCCCTTCACTTGAGGCTTACTTACAGCTATAGGTGATCTCCCCTTGACATGAGGCTTACTTACAGCTATAGGTGATCTCCCCTTAACCTGTGGCTTACTTACAGCTAAAGGTGATCTCTTCTTAACCTGAGGCTTACTTACAGCTATAGGTATTCTTCCTTTGACCTGAGTCTTACTTACAGCTATAGGTGATTTCCCTTTCACCTGAGGCCTACTAACATATATAGGTGATCTCCCTATGATCTGAGTCTTTCTTGCAGCTATAGGTGATCTCTCCTTCACCGGAGGCATACTTACAACTATAGGTCATCTCCCCTTTACCTTGGGTATACTTAAAACTAAAGGTATTGACCTCCCCTTGACCGGTGGCTTACTTACAGCTATAGGTGGTCTCCCCTTGACCTGTGGCTTACTTACAGCTATAGATGATCTCCCCTTGACCTGATGCTTACTTACTGCTATATGTAATCTCCCCTTGACCTGATGCTTACTTACAGCTATAGGTGATCTCGATCTTGACCTTAGGCTTACTTACAGCTATAGGTAATCTGTCTTATACATGATGCTTACAGCTATAGGTGATCTCCCCTTGACCTAAGGCTTTCTTACAGCTAAAGGTGATCTCCACTTGACATTAAGCTTACTTACAGCTATAGGTGATTTCTCTTTGACCTGATGCTTACTTACAGCTATAGGTGATCTCCCCTTGACCTGAGTGTTTCTTACAGCTATAGGTGATCTGCCCTTGACCTGAGGCATACTTACAGCTAAAGGTGATCTCCACTTGACCTGAGGCTTACTTACAGCTATAGGTGATCTCCCCTGACCCGATGCTTACTTACAGCTATAGGTGATCTCCCCATGACCTGAGGCTTACTTACAGCTATAGGGTATCTCCCCTTGACCTGAGGCTTACTTACAGCTATAGGTGATCTCCCCTTGACCTGAGTCTTACTTACAGCTATAGGTGATTTCCCTTTCACCTGAGGCTTACTTACATATATAAGTGATCTCCCTATGGCCTGAGTCTTTCTTGCAGCTATAGGTGATCTCTCCTTCACCGGAGGCATACTTACAACTATAGGTGATCTCCCCTTTACCTTGGGTATACTTAAAACTGAAGGTATTGGCCTCCCCTTGACCTGTGGCTTACTTACAGCTATAGGTAATCTGTCTTAGACCTGATGCTTACTTACAGCTATAGGTGGTCTCCCCTTGACCTGAGGCTTACTTACAGCTATAGGTGATCTCCCCTTGACCCGATGCTAACTTACTGCTATAGGTGATCTCGATCTTGACCTTAGGCTTACTTACAACTATAGGTAATCTGTCTTAGACCTGATGCTTACTTACAGCTATAGGTGGTCTCCCCTTGACCTGAGGCTTACTTACAGCTATAGATGATCTCCCCTTGACCCAATGCTTACTTACTGCTATAGGTGATCTCGATCTTGACCTTAGGCTTACTTACAACTATAGGTAATCTGTCTTAGACCTGATGCTTACTTACAGCTATAGGTGGTCTCCCCTTGACCTAAGGCTTTCTTACAGCTATAGGTGATCTCCCCTTGACCTGAGGCTTACTTACAGCTATAGGTGATCTCCCCTTGACCTGAGGCTTACTTACAGCTAAAGGTGATCTCCCTTTGACCTGACACTTACTTACAACTATAGGTGATCACCCCTTCGCAAGAGGCTTACTTACAGCTATAGGTGATCTCCCCTTCACCTGAGGCTTACTTACAGCTATAGGTGATCTCCCCTTGACATGAGGCTTACTTACAGCTATAGGTGATCTCCCCTTAACCTGTGGCTTACTTACAGCTAAAGGTGATCTCTTCTTAACCTGAGGCTTACTTACAGCTATAGGTATTCTTCCTTTGACCTGAGGCTTACTTACAGCTATAGGTGATTTTCCTTTGACCTGAGGCCTACTAACATATATAGGTGATCTCCCTATGATCTGAGTCTTTCTTGCAGCTATAGGTGATCTCTCCTTCACCCGAGGCATACTTACAACTATAGGTGATCTCCCCTTTACCTTGGGTATACTTAAAACTAAAGGTATTGGCCTCCCCTTGACCTGTGGCTTACTTACAGCTATAGGTGGTCTCCCCTTGACCTGTGGCTTACTTACGGCTATAGATGATCTCCCCTTGACCTGATGCTTACTTACTGCTATATGTAATCTCCCCCTGACCTGAGGCTTACTTACAGCTATAGGTGATCTCGATCTTGACCTTAGGCTTACTTACAGCTATAGGTAATCTGTCTTATACATGATGCTTACAGCTATAGGTGATCTCCCCTTGACCTAAGGCTTTCTTACAGCTAAAGGTGATCTCCACTTGACATTAAGCTTACTTACAGCTATAGGTGATTTCTCTTTGACCTGATGCTTACTTACAGCTATAGGGGATCTCCCCTTGACCTAAGGCTTTCTTACAGCTATAGGTGATCTCCCCTTGACCTGAGGCTTACTTACAGCTATAGGTGATCTCCCCTTGACCTGAGGCTTACTTACAGCTAAAGGTGATCTCCCTTTGACCTGACACTTACTTACAACTATAGGTGATCACCCCTTCGCAAGAGGCTTACTTACAGCTATAGGTGATCTCCCCTTCACCTGAGGCTTACTTACAGCTATAGGTGATCTCCCCTTGACATGAGGCTTACTTACAGCTATAGGTGATCTCCCCTTAACCTGTGGCTTACTTACAGCTAAAGGTGATCTCTTCTTAACCTGAGGCTTACTTACAGCTATAGGTATTCTTCCTTTGACCTGAGGCTTACTTACAGCTATAGGTGATTTTCCTTTGACCTGAGGCCTACTAACATATATAGGTGATCTCCCTATGATCTGAGTCTTTCTTGCAGCTATAGGTGATCTCTCCTTCACCCGAGGCATACTTACGACTATAGGTCATCTCCCCTTTACCTTGGGTATACTTAAAACTAAAGGTATTGGCCTCCCCTTGACCTGTGGCTTACTTACAGCTATAGGTGGTCTCCCCTTGACCTGTGGCTTACTTACGGCTATAGATGATCTCCCCTTGACCTGATGCTTACTTACTGCTATATGTAATCTCCCCCTGACCTGAGGCTTACTTACAGCTATAGGTGATCTCGATCTTGACCTTAGGCTTACTTACAGCTATAGGTAATCTGTCTTATACATGATGCTTACAGCTATAGGTGATCTCCCCTTGACCTAAGGCTTTCTTACAGCTAAAGGTGATCTCCACTTGACATTAAGCTTACTTACAGCTATAGGTGATTTCTCTTTGACCTGATGCTTACTTACAGCTATAGGGGATCTCCCCTTGACCTGAGTGTTTCTTACAGCTATAGGTGATCTGCCCTTGACCTGAGGCATACTTACAGCTAAAGGTGATCTCCACTTGACCTGAGGCTTACTTACAGCTATAGGTGATCTCCCCTGACCCGATGCTTACTTACAGCTATAGGTGATCTCCCCATGACCTGAGGCTTACTTACAGCTATAGGGTATCTCCCCTTGACCTGAGGCTTACTTACAGCTATAGGTGATCTCCCTTGACCTGAGTCTTACTTACAGCTATAGGTGATTTCCCTTTCACCTGAGGCTTACTTACATATATAAGTGATCTCCCTATGGCCTGAGTCTTTCTTGCAGCTATAGGTGATCTCTCCTTCACCGGAGGCATACTTACAACTATAGGTGATCTCCCCTTTACCTTGGGTATACTTAAAACTGAAGGTATTGGCCTCCCCTTGACCTGTGGCTTACTTACAGCTATAGGTAATCTGTCTTAGACCTGATGCTTACTTACAGCTATAGGTGGTCTCCCCTTGACCTGAGGCTTACTTACAGCTATAGGTGATCTCCCCTTGACCCGATGCTTACTTACTGCTATAGGTGATCTCGATCTTGACCTTAGGCTTACTTACAACTATAGGTAATCTGTCTTAGACCTGATGCTTACTTACAGCTATAGGTGGTCTCCCCTTGACCTGAGGCTTACTTACAGCTATAGATGATCTCCCCTTGACCCGATGCTTACTTACTGCTATAGGTGATCTCGATCTTGACCTTAGGCTTACTTACAACTATAGGTAATCTGTCTTAGACCTGATGCTTACTTACAGCTATAGGTGGTCTCCCCTTGACCTAAGGCTTTCTTACAGCTATAGGTGATCTCCCCTTGACCTGAGGCTTACTTACAGCTATAGGTGATCTCCCCTTGACCTGAGGCTTACTTACAGCTAAAGGTGATCTCCCTTTGACCTGACACTTACTTACAACTATAGGTGATCACCCCTTCGCAAGAGGCTTACTTACAGCTATAGGTGATCTCCCCTTCACCTGAGGCTTACTTACAGCTATAGGTGATCTCCCCTTGACATGAGGCTTACTTACAGCTATAGGTGATCTCCCCTTAACCTGTGGCTTACTTACAGCTAAAGGTGATCTCTTCTTAACCTGAGGCTTACTTACAGCTATAGGTATTCTTCCTTTGACCTGAGGCTTACTTACAGCTATAGGTGATTTTCCTTTGACCTGAGGCCTACTAACATATATAGGTGATCTCCCTATGATCTGAGTCTTTCTTGCAGCTATAGGTGATCTCTCCTTCACCCGAGGCATACTTACAACTATAGGTGATCTCCCCTTTACCTTGGGTATACTTAAAACTAAAGGTATTGGCCTCCCCTTGACCTGTGGCTTACTTACAGCTATAGGTGGTCTCCCCTTGACCTGTGGCTTACTTACGGCTATAGATGATCTCCCCTTGACCTGATGCTTACTTACTGCTATATGTAATCTCCCCTTGACCTGAGGCTTACTTACAGCTATAGGTGATCTCGATCTTGACCTTAGGCTTACTTACAGCTATAGGTAATCTGTCTTATACATGATGCTTACAGCTATAGGTGATCTCCCCTTGACCTAAGGCTTTCTTACAGCTATAGGTGATCTCCACTTGACATGAAGCTTACTTACAGCTATAGGTGATTTCTCTTTGACCTGATGCTTACTTACAGCTATAGGTGATCTCCCCTTGACCTGAGTGTTTCTTACAGCTATAGGTGATCTGCCCTTGACATGAGGCATACTTACAGCTAAAGGTGATCTCCACTTGACCTGAGGCTTACTTACAGCTATAGGTGATCTCCCCTGACCCGATGCTTACTTACAGCTATAGGTGATCTCCCCATGACCTGAGGCTTACTTACAGCTATAGGGTATCTCCCCTTGACCTGAGTCTTACTTACAGCTATAGGTGATTTCCCTTTCACCTGAGGCTTACTTACATATATAAGTGATCTCCCTATGGCCTGAGTCTTTCTTGCAGCTATAGGTGATCTCTCCTTCACCGGAGGCATACTTACAACTATAGGTGATCTCCCCATTACCTTGGGTATACTTAAAACTAAAGGTATTGGCCTCCCCTTGACCTGTGGCTTACTTACAGCTATAGGTAATCTGTCTTAGACCTGATGCTTACTTACAGCTATAGGTGGTCTCCCCTTGACCTGAGGCTTACTTACAGCTATAGGTGATCTCCCCTTGACCTGAGGCTTACTTACAGCTATAGGTGATCTCCCCTTGACCTGAGGCTAACTTACAGCTATAGGTGATCTCCACTTGACCTGAGGCTTACTTACAGCTATAGGTGATCTCCCCTTGACCTGAGGCTTACTTACAACTATAGGTGATCTCCCCTTGACCTGAGGCTTACTTACAGCTAAAGGTGATCTCCCTTTGACCTGACAGTTACTTACAACTATAGGTGATCACCCCTTCGCATGAGGCTTACTTACAGCTATAGGTGATCTCCCCTTCACCTGAGGCTTACTTACAGCTATAGGTGATCTCCCCTTGACATGAGGCTTACTTACAGCTATAGGTGATCTCCCCTTAACCTGTGGCTTACTTACAGCTAAAGGTGATCTCTTCTTAACCTGAGGCTTACTTACAGCTATAGGTATTCTTCCTTTGACCTGAGGCTTACTTACAGCTATAGGTGATTTTCCTTTGACCTGAGGCCTACTAACATATATAGGTGATCTCCCTATGATCTGAGTCTTTCTTGCAGCTATAGGTGATCTCTCCTTCACCCGAGGCATACTTACAACTATAGGTGATCTCCCCTTTACCTTGGGTATACTTAAAACTAAAGGTATTGGCCTCCCCTTGACCTGTGGCTTACTTACAGCTATAGGTGGTCTCCCCTTGACCTGTGGCTTACTTACGGCTATAGATGATCTCCCCTTGACCTGATGCTTACTTACTGCTATATGTAATCTCCCCTTGACCTGAGGCTTACTTACAGCTATAGGTGATCTCGATCTTGACCTTAGGCTTACTTACAGCTATAGGTAATCTGTCTTATACATGATGCTTACAGCTATAGGTGATCTCCCCTTGACCTAAGGCTTTCTTACAGCTATAGGTGATCTCCACTTGACATGAAGCTTACTTACAGCTATAGGTGATTTCTCTTTGACCTGATGCTTACTTACAGCTATAGGTGATCTCCCCTTGACCTGAGTGTTTCTTACAGCTATAGGTGATCTGCCCTTGACCTGAGGCATACTTACAGCTAAAGGTGATCTCCACTTGACCTGAGGCTTACTTACAGCTATAGGTGATCTCCCCTGACCCGATGCTTACTTACAGCTATAGGTGATCTCCCCATGACCTGAGGCTTACTTACAGCTATAGGTGATCTCCCCTTGACCTGAGTCTTACTTACAGCTATAGGTGATTTCCCTTTCACCTGAGGCTTACTTACATATATAAGTGATCTCCCTATGGCCTGAGTCTTTCTTGCAGCTATAGGTGATCTCTCCTTCACCGGAGGCATACTTACAACTATAGGTGATCTCCCCATTACCTTGGGTATACTTAAAACTAAAGGTATTGGCCTCCCCTTGACCTGTGGCTTACTTACAGCTATAGGTAATCTGTCTTAGACCTGATGCTTACTTACAGCTATAGGTGGTCTCCCCTTGACCTGAGGCTTACTTACAGCTATAGGTGATCTCCCATTGACCTGAGGCTTACTTACAGCTATAGGTGATCTCCCCTTGACCTGAGGCTAACTTACAGCTATAGGTGATCTCCACTTGACCTGAGGCTTACTTACAGCTATAGGTGATCTACCCTTGACCTGAGGCTTACTTACAACTATAGGTGATCTCCCCTTGACCTGAGGCTTACTTACAGCTAAAGGTGATCTCCCTTTGACCTGACACTTACTTACAACTATAGGTGATCACCCCTTCGCAAGAGGCTTACTTACAGCTATAGGTGATCTCCCCTTCACCTGAGGCTTACTTACAGCTATAGGTGATCTCCCCTTGACATGAGGCTTACTTACAGCTATAGGTGATCTCCCCTTAACCTGTGGCTTACTTACAGCTAAAGGTGATCTCTTCTTAACCTGAGGCTTACTTACAGCTATAGGTATTCTTCCTTTGACCTGAGGCTTACTTACAGCTATAGGTGATTTTCCTTTGACCTGAGGCCTACTAACATATATAGGTGATCTCCCTATGATCTGAGTCTTTCTTGCAGCTATAGGTGATCTCTCCTTCACCGGAGGCATACTTACAACTATAGGTCATCTCCCCTTTACCTTGGGTATACTTAAAACTAAAGGTATTGACCTCCCCTTGACCGGTGGCTTACTTACAGCTATAGGTGGTCTCCCCTTGACCTGTGGCTTACTTACAGCTATAGATGATCTCCCCTTGACCTGATGCTTACTTACTGCTATATGTAATCTCCCCTTGACCTGATGCTTACTTACAGCTATAGGTGATCTCGATCTTGACCTTAGGCTTACTTACAGCTATAGGTAATCTGTCTTATACATGATGCTTACAGCTATAGGTGATCTCCCCTTGACCTAAGGCTTTCTTACAGCTAAAGGTGATCTCCACTTGACATTAAGCTTACTTACAGCTATAGGTGATTTCTCTTTGACCTGATGCTTACTTACAGCTATAGGTGATCTCCCCTTGACCTGAGTGTTTCTTACAGCTATAGGTGATCTGCCCTTGACCTGAGGCATACTTACAGCTAAAGGTGATCTCCACTTGACCTGAGGCTTACTTACAGCTATAGGTGATCTCCCCTGACCCGATGCTTACTTACAGCTATAGGTGATCTCCCCATGACCTGAGGCTTACTTACAGCTATAGGGTATCTCCCCTTGACCTGAGTCTTACTTACAGCTATAGGTGATCACCCCTTCGCAAGAGGCTTACTTACAGCTATAGGTGATCTCCCCTTCACCTGAGGCTTACTTACAGCTATAGGTGATCTCCCCTTGACATGAGGCTTACTTACAGCTATAGGTGATCTCCCCTTAACCTGTGGCTTACTTACAGCTATAGGTGATCTCTTCTTAACCTGAGGCTTACTTACAGCTATAGGTATTCTTCCTTTGACCTGAGGCTTACTTACAGCTATAGGTGATTTTCCTTTGACCTGAGGCCTACTAACATATATAGGTGATCTCCCTATGATCTGAGTCTTTCTTGCAGCTATAGGTGATCTCTCCTTCACCGGAGGCATACTTACAACTATAGGTCATCTCCCCTTTACCTTGGGTATACTTAAAACTAAAGGTATTGACCTCCCCTTGACCGGTGGCTTACTTACAGCTATAGGTGGTCTCCCCTTGACCTGTGGCTTACTTACAGCTATAGATGATCTCCCCTTGACCTGATGCTTACTTACTGCTATATGTAATCTCCCCTTGACCTGATGCTTACTTACAGCTATAGGTGATCTCGATCTTGACCTTAGGCTTACTTACAGCTATAGGTAATCTGTCTTATACATGATGCTTACAGCTATAGGTGATCTCCCCTTGACCTAAGGCTTTCTTACAGCTAAAGGTGATCTCCACTTGACATTAAGCTTACTTACAGCTATAGGTGATTTCTCTTTGACCTGATGCTTACTTACAGCTATAGGTGATCTCCCCTTGACCTGAGTGTTTCTTACAGCTATAGGTGATCTGCCCTTGACCTGAGGCATACTTACAGCTAAAGGTGATCTCCACTTGACCTGAGGCTTACTTACAGCTATAGGTGATCTCCCCTGACCCGATGCTTACTTACAGCTATAGGTGATCTCCCCATGACCTGAGGCTTACTTACAGCTATAGGGTATCTCCCCTTGACCTGAGTCTTACTTACAGCTATAGGTGATTTCCCTTTCACCTGAGGCTTACTTACATATATAAGTGATCTCCCTATGGCCTGAGTCTTTCTTGCAGCTATAGGTGATCTCTCCTTCACCGGAGGCATACTTACAACTATAGGTGATCTCCCCATTACCTTGGGTATACTTAAAACTAAAGGTATTGGCCTCCCCTTGACCTGTGGCTTACTTACAGCTATAGGTAATCTGTCTTAGACCTGATGCTTACTTACAGCTATAGGTGGTCTCCCCTTGACCTGAGGCTTACTTACAGCTATAGGTGATCTCCCATTGACCTGAGGCTTACTTACAGCTATAGGTGATCTCCCCTTGACCTGAGGCTAACTTACAGCTATAGGTGATCTCCACTTGACCTGAGGCTTACTTACAGCTATAGGTGATCTCCCCTTGACCTGAGGCTTACTTACAACTATAGGTGATCTCCCCTTGACCTGAGGCTTACTTACAGCTAAAGGTGATCTCCCTTTGACCTGACACTTACTTACAACTATAGGTGATCACCCCTTCGCAAGAGGCTTACTTACAGCTATAGGTGATCTCCCCTTCACCTGAGGCTTACTTACAGCTATAGGTGATCTCCCCTTGACATGAGGCTTACTTACAGCTATAGGTGATCTCCCCTTAACCTGTGGCTTACTTACAGCTAAAGGTGATCTCCCCTTGACCTGAGGCTTACTTACAGCTAAAGGTGATCTCCCTTTGACCTGACACTTACTTACAACTATAGGTGATCACCCCTTCGCAAGAGGCTTACTTACAGCTATAGGTGATCTCCCCTTCACCTGAGGCTTACTTACAGCTATAGGTGGTCTCCCCTTGACCTAAGGCTTTCTTACAGCTAGAGGTGATCTCCCCTTGACCTGAGGCTTACTTACAGCTATAGGTGATCTCCCCTTGACCTGAGGCTTACTTACAGCTAAAGGTGATCTCCCTTTGACCTGACACTTACTTACAACTATAGGTGATCACCCCTTCGCAAGAGGCTTACTTACAGCTATAGGTGATCTCCCCTTCACCTGAGGCTTACTTACAGCTATAGGTGATCTCCCCTTGACATGAGGCTTACTTACAGCTATAGGTGATCTCCCCTTAACCTGTGGCTTACTTACAGCTAAAGGTGATCTCTTCTTAACCTGAGGCTTACTTACAGCTATAGGTATTCTTCCTTTGACCTGAGGCTTACTTACAGCTATAGGTGATTTTCCTTTGACCTGAGGCCTACTAACATATATAGGTGATCTCCCTATGATCTGAGTCTTTCTTGCAGCTATAGGTGATCTCTCCTTCACCGGAGGCATACTTACAACTATAGGTCATCTCCCCTTTACCTTGGGTATACTTAAAACTAAAGGTATTGACCTCCCCTTGACCGGTGGCTTACTTACAGCTATAGGTGGTCTCCCCTTGACCTGTGGCTTACTTACAGCTATAGATGATCTCCCCTTGACCTGATGCTTACTTACTGCTATATGTAATCTCCCCTTGACCTGATGCTTACTTACAGCTATAGGTGATCTCGATCTTGACCTTAGGCTTACTTACAGCTATAGGTAATCTGTCTTATACATGATGCTTACAGCTATAGGTGATCTCCCCTTGACCTAAGGCTTTCTTACAGCTAAAGGTGATCTCCACTTGACATTAAGCTTACTTACAGCTATAGGTGATTTCTCTTTGACCTGATGCTTACTTACAGCTATAGGTGATCTCCCCTTGACCTGAGTGTTTCTTACAGCTATAGGTGATCTGCCCTTGACCTGAGGCATACTTACAGCTAAAGGTGATCTCCACTTGACCTGAGGCTTACTTACAGCTATAGGTGAACTCCCCTGACCCGATGCTTACTTACAGCTATAGGTGATCTCCCCATGACCTGAGGCTTACTTACAGCTATAGGGTATCTCCCCTTGACCTGAGGCTTACTTACAGCTATAGGTGATCTCCCCTTGACCTGAGTCTTACTTACAGCTATAGGTGATTTCCCTTTCACCTGAGGCTTACTTACATATATAAGTGATCTCCCTATGGCCTGAGTCTTTCTTGCAGCTATAGGTGATCTCTCCTTCACCGGAGGCATACTTACAACTATAGGTGATCTCCCCTTTACCTTGGGTATACTTAAAACTGAAGGTATTGCCCTCCCCTTGACCTGTGGCTTACTTACAGCTATAGGTAATCTGTCTTAGACCTGATGCTTACTTACAGCTATAGGTGGTCTCCCCTTGACCTGAGGCTTACTTACAGCTATAGATGATCTCCCCTTGACCCGATGCTTACTTACTGCTATAGGTGATCTCGATCTTGACCTTAGGCTTACTTACAACTATAGGTAATCTGTCTTAGACCTGATGCTTACTTACAGCTATAGGTGGTCTCCCCTTGACCTGAGGCTTACTTACAGCTATAGATGATCTCCCCTTGACCCGATGCTTACTTACTGCTATAGGTGATCTCGATCTTGACCTTAGGCTTACTTACAACTATAGGTAATCTGTCTTAGACCTGATGCTTACTTACAGCTATAGGTGGTCTCCCCTTGACCTAAGGCTTTCTTACAGCTATAGGTGATCTCCATTTGACATGAAGCTTACTTACAGCTATAGGTGATTTCTCTTTGTCCTAATGCTTACTTACAGCTATAGGTGATCTCCCCTTGACCTGAGTGTTTCTTACAGCTATTGGTGATCTGCCCTTGACCTGAGGCATACTTACAGCTAAAGGTGATCTCCACTTGACCTGAGGCTTACTTACAGCTATAGGTGATCTCCCCTGACCCGATGCTTACTTACAACTATAGGTGATCTCCCCATGACCAGAGGCTTACTTACAGCTATAGGGTATCTCCCCTTGACCTGAGGCTTACTTACAGCTATAGGTGATCTCCCCTTGACCTGAGTCTTACTTACAGCTATAGGTGATTTCCCTTTCACCTGAGGCTTACTTACATATATAAGTGATCTCCCTATGGCCTGAGTCTTTCTTGCAGCTATAGGTGATCTCTCCTTCACCGGAGGCATACTTACAACTATAGGTGATCTCCCCTTTACCTTGGGTATACTTAAAACTGAAGGTATTGGCCTCCCCTTGACCTGTGGCTTACTTACAGCTATAGGTAATCTGTCTTAGACCTGATGCTTACTTACAGCTATAGGTGGTCTCCCCTTGACCTGAGGCTTACTTACAGCTATAGATGATCTCCCCTTGACCCGATGCTTACTTACTGCTATAGGTGATCTCGATCTTGACCTTAGGCTTACTTACAACTATAGGTAATCTGTCTTAGACCTGATGCTTACTTACAGCTATAGGTGGTCTCCCCTTGACCTGAGGCTTACTTACAGCTATAGATGATCTCCCCTTGACCCGATGCTTACTTACTGCTATAGGTGATCTCGATCTTGACCTTAGGCTTACTTACAACTATAGGTAATCTGTCTTAGACCTGATGCTTACTTACAGCTATAGGTGGTCTCCCCTTGACCTAAGGCTTTCTTACAGCTATAGGTGATCTCCATTTGACATGAAGCTTACTTACAGCTATAGGTGATTTCTCTTTGTCCTAATGCTTACTTACAGCTATAGGTGATCTCCCCTTGACCTGAGTGTTTCTTACAGCTATTGGTGATCTGCCCTTGACCTGAGGCATACTTACAGCTAAAGGTGATCTCCACTTGACCTGAGGCTTACTTACAGCTATAGGTGATCTCCCCTGACCCGATGCTTACTTACAACTATAGGTGATCTCCCCATGACCAGAGGCTTACTTACAGCTATAGGGTATCTCCCCTTGACCTGAGGCTTACTTACAGCTATAGGTGATCTCACCTTGACATGAGTCTTACTTACAGCTATAGGATGATTTCCCTTTCACCTGAGGCTTACTTACATATATAGGTAATCTCCCTATGACCCGAGTCTTTCTTGCAGCTATAGGTGATCTCTCCTTCACCGGAGGCATACTTACAGCTATAGGTGATCTCCCCTTGACCTGAGGCTAACTTACAGCTATAGGTGATCTCCACTTGACCTGAGGATTAGATACAGCTATAGGTGATCTCCCCTTTACCTTGGGTATACTTAAAACTAAAGGTATTAGCCTCCCCTTGACCTGTGGCTTACTTACAGCTATAGGTGGTCTCCCCTTGACCTGTGGCTTACTTACAGCTATAGATGATCTCCCATTGACCTGAGGCTTACCTACAGCTATAGGTGATCTGGATCTTGACCTTAGGCTTACTTACAGCTATAGGTAATCTGTCTTAGACCTGATGCTTACTTACAGCTATAGGTGATCTCCCCTTGACCTAAGGCTTTCTTACAGCTATAGGTGATCTCCATTTGACATGAAGCTTACTTACAGCTATAGGTGATTTCTCTTTGACCTAATGCTTACTTACAGCTATAGGTGATCTCCCCTTGACCTTAGGCTTACTTACAGCTATAGGTAATCTGTCTTATACCTGATGCTTACTTACAGATATAGGTGATCTCCCCTTGACCTGAGGCTTTCTTACAGCTATAGGTGATCTGCCCTTGACCTGAGGCATACTTACAGCTAAAGGTGATCTCCACTTGACCTGAGGCTTACTTACAGCTATAGGTGATCTCCCCATGACCTGAGGCTTACTTACATATATAGATGATCTCCCAAAGACCTGAGTCTTTCTTGCAGCTATAGGTGATCTCTCCTTCACCGGAGGCATACTTACAACTATAGGTGATCTCCCCTTTACCTTGGGCATACTTAAAACTAAAGGTATTGGCCTCCCCTTGACCTTTGGCTTACTTACAGCTATAGGTGGTCTCCCCTTGACCTGTGGCTTACTTACAGCTATAGATGATCTCCCCTTGACCTGATGCTTACTTACTGCTATATGTAATCTCCCATTGACCTGAGGCTTACTTACAGCTATAGGTGATCTCGATCTTGACCTTAAGCTTACTTACAGCTATAGGTAATCTGTCTTATACCTGATGCTTACTTACAGCTATAGGTGATCTCCCCTTGACCTGAGGCTTTCTTTCAGCTATAGGTGATCTCCACTTGACATGAAGCTTACTTACAACTATAGGCGATTTCACTATGACCTGATGCTTACTTACAGCTATAGGTGATCTCCCCTTGACCTGAGTGTTTCTTACAGCTATAGGTAATCTGCCCTTGACCCGAGGCATACTTACAGCTAAAGGTGATCTCCACTTGACCTGAGGCTTACTTACAGCTGTAGGTGATCTCCCCTGACGCGAGGCTTACTTACAGCTATAGGGTATCTCCCCTTGACCTGAGGCTTACTTACAGCTATAGGTGATCTCCCCTTGACCTGAGTCTTACTTACAGCTATAGGTGATCTCCCTTTCACCTGAGGCTTACTTACAACTATAGGTGATCTCCCCTTGACCTGAGGCTTACTTACAACTATAGGTGATCTCCCCTTGACCTGATGCTTACTTACTGCTATATGTAATCTCCCATTGACCTGAGGCTTACTTACAGCTATAGGTGATCTCCCCTTGACCTGAGTCTTACTTACAGCTATAGGTGATCTCCCTTTCACCTGAGGCTTACTTACAACTAAGGTGAGCTCCCCTTGACCTGAGGCTTACTTACAACTATAGGTGATCTCCCCTTGACCTGAGGCTTACTTACAGATATAGGTGTTCACCGATAGTATAGAACATGATTGCTGTAGATTTTTAGCTCATTTTTTTCAGGGTATAGGTAGTTTGCCGTAACTGTTAATGACGTGCTTTAAGTTCTAGCACGTCTTAGGATATAGTGTGCTCGACTTAATCTTTACTGTCAATGAACACCAACCATCTTGTGAAATTCTAATCACGCACTAATAAACGGTTACACTAAACTGCTGTGTAATAAACTCACATATATGTGTAAACACAGTTTTAAACTAAAAAAATTGGACAAATATTTCCCCTGACCAACAGGTTTCATCAGTGTCTTTAGAACAAATCTCGGTATTCGCTTGATTTATTGTGACCCACCATCTCTCAACCTCAGGTATCTAATAAATATCCATAGGATAAATACAACCCACCGTCTCTCAACCTCAGGTATCTAATAAATATCCAATAGGATAAATACAACCCACCATCTCTCAACCTCAGGTATCTAATAAATATCCAATAGGATAAATACAACCCACCATCTCTCAACCTCAGGTATCTAATAAATATCCAATAGGATAAATACAACCCACCATCTCTCAACCTCAGGTATCTAATAAATATCCAATAGGATAAATACAACCCACCATCTCTCAGCCTCAGGTATCTAATAAATATCCAATAGGATAAATACAACCCACCGTCTCTCAACCTCAGGTATCTTATAAATATCCAATAGGATAAATACAACCCACCGTCTCTCAACCTCAGGTATCTAATCAATATCCAATAGGATAAATACAACCCACGGTCTCTCAACCTCAGGTATCTAATAAATATCCTTAGGATAAATACAACCCACCGTCTCTCAACCTCAGGTATCTAATAAATATCCAATAGGATAAATACAACCCACCGTCTCTCAACCTCAGGTATCTAATAAATATCCAATAGGATAAATGCAACCCACCGTCTCTCAACCTCAGGTATCCAATAAATATCCTCAGGATAAATACAACCCACCGTCTCTCAACCTCAGGTATCTAATAAATATCCAATAGGATAAATGCAACCCACCGTCTCTCAAGCTCAGGTATCCAATAAATATCCTTAGGATAAATACAACCCACCGTCTCTCAACCTCAGGTATCTAATAAATAAATATCCTCAGGATAAATACAACCCACCGTCTCTCAACCTCAGGTATCTAATAAATATCCTTAGGATAAATACAACCCACCGTCTCTCAGCCTCAGGTATCGAATAAATATCCATAGGATAAATACAACCCACCGTCTCTCAGCCTCAGGTATCTAATAAATATCCATAGGATAAATACAACCCACCGTCTCTCAACCTCAGGTATCTAATAAATATCCAATAGGATAAATACAACCCACCGTCTCTCAACCTCAGGTATCTAATAAATATCCAATAGGATAAATACAACCCACCGTCTCTCAACCTCAGGTATCTAATAAATATCCAATAGGATAAATACAACCCACGGTCTCTCAACCTCAGGTATCTAATAAATATCCTTAGGATAAATACAACCCACCGTCTCTCAACCTCAGGTATCTAACAAATATCCAATAGGATAAATACAACCCACCGTCTCTCAACCTCAGGTATCTAATAAATATCCAATATGATAAATGCAACCCACCGTCTCTCAACCTCAGGTATCCAATAAATATCCTCAGGATAAATACAACCCACCGTCTCTCAACCTCAGGTATCTAATAAATATCCAATAGGATAAATGCAACCCACCGTCTCTCAACCTCAGGTATCCAATAAATATCCTTAGGATAAATACAACCCACCGTCTCTCAACCTCAGGTATCTAATAAATAAATATCATCAGGATAAATACAACCCACCGTCTCTCAACCTCAGGTATCTAATAAATATCCTTAGGATAAATACAACCCACCGTCTCTCAGCCTCAGGTATCTAATAAATATCCATAGGATAAATACAACCCACCGTCTCTCAGCCTCAGGTATCTAATAAATATCCATAGGATAAATACAACCCACCGTCTCTCAACCTCAGGTATCTAATAAATATCCTTAGGATAAATACAACCCACCGTCTCTCAACCTCAGGTATCTAATAAATATCCAATAGGATAAATACAACCCACCGTCTCTCAACCTCAGGTATCTAATAAATATCCAATAGGATAAATACAACCCACGGTCTCTCAACCTCAGGTATCTAATAAATATCCTTAGGATAAATACAACCCACCGTCTCTCAACCTCAGGTATCTAATAAATATCCAATAGGATAAATACAACCCACCGTCTCTCAACCTCAGGTATCTAATAAATATCCTTAGGATAAATACAACCCACCGTCTCTTTACCTCAGGTATCTAATAAATATCCTTAGGATAAATACAGCCCACCGTCTCTTTACCTCAGGTATCTAATAAATATCCAATAGGATAAATACAACCCGCCGTCTCTTTACCTCAGGTATCCAATAAATATCCTTAGGATAAATACAACCCATCGTCTCTCAACCTCAGGTATCTAATAAATATCCAATAGGATAAATACAACCCACCGTCTCTCAACCTCAGGTATCTAATAAATATCCTTAGGATAAATACAACCCATCGTCTCTCAACCTCAGGTATCCAATAAATATCCAATAGGATAAATACAACCCACCGTCTCTCAACCTCAGGTATCTAATAAATATCCAATAGGATAAATACAACCCACCGTCTCTCAACCTCAGGTATCTAATAAATATCCAATAGGATAAATACAACCCACCGTCTCTCAACCTCAGGTATCTAATAAATATCCAATAGGATAAATACAACCCACCGTCTCTCAACCTCAGGTATCTAATAAATATCCTTAGGATAAATACAACCCACCGTCTCTCAACCTCAGGTATCTAATAAATATCCTTAGGATAAATACAACCCACCGTCTCTCAACCTCAGGTATCTAATAAATATCCTCAGGATAAATACAACCCACCGTCTCTCAACCTCAGGTATCTAATACATATCCTTAGGATAAATACAACCCACCGTCTCTCAACCACAGGTATCTAATAAATATCCTTAGGATAAATACAACCCACCGTCTATCAACCTCGGGTATCCAATAAATATCCTTAGAATAAATACAACCCACCCTCTCTCAACCTCAGGTATCCAATAAATATCCTCAGGATAAATACAACCCATCGTCTCTCAACTTCAGGTATCTAATAAATATCCTCAGGATAAATACAACCCACCGTCTCTCAACCTCAGATATCTAATAAATATCCATAGGATAAATACAACCCACCGTCTCTCAACCTCAGGTATCTAATAAATATCCAATAGGATAAATACAACCCACCGTCTCTCAACCTCAGGTATCTAATAAATATCCAATAGGATAAATGCAACCCACCGTCTCTCAACCTCAGGTATCCAATAAATATCCTCAGGATAAATACAACCCACCGTCTCTCAACCTCAGGTATCTAATAAATATCCAATAGGATAAATGCAACCCACCGTCTCTCAACCTCAGGTATCCAATAAATATCCTTAGGATAAATGCAACCCACCGTCTCTCAACCTCAGGTATCTAATAAATATCCAATAGGATAAATACAACCCACCGTCTCTCAACCTCAGGTATCTAATAAATATCCTTAGGATAAATACAACCCATCGTCTCTCAACCTCAGGTATCTAATAAATATCCTCAGGATAAATACAACCCACCGTCTCTCAACCTCAGGTATCCAATAAATATCCTCAGGATAAATACAACCCACCGTCTCTCAACCTCAGGTATCTAATACATATCCTTAGGATAAATACAACCCACCGTCTCTCAACCACAGGTATCTAATAAATATCCTTAGGATAAATACAACCCACCGTCTATCAACCTCGGGTATCCAATAAATATCCTTAGAATAAATACAACCCACCCTCTCTCAACCTCAGGTATCCAATAAATATCCTCAGGATAAATACAACCCACCGTCTCTCAACTTCAGGTATCTAATAAATATCCTCAGGATAAATACAACCCACCGTCTCTCAACCTCAGATATCTAATAAATATCCATAGGATAAATACAACCCACCGTCTTTCAACCTCAGGTATCTAATAAATATCCAATAGGATAAATACAACCCACCGTCTCTCAACCTCAGGTATCTAATAAATATCCAGTAGGATAAATGCAACCCACCGTCTCTCAACCTCAGGTATCCAATAAATATCCTCAGGATAAATACAACCCACCGTCTCTCAACCTCAGGTATCTAATAAATATCCAATAGGATAAATGCAACCCGCCGTCTCTCAACCTCAGGTATCCAATAAATATCCTTAGGATAAATGCAACCCACCGTCTCTCAACCTCAGGTATCTAATAAATAAATATCCTCAGGATAAATACAACCCACCGTCTCTCAACCTCAGGTATCTAATAAATATCCTTAGGATAAATACAACCCACCGTCTCTCAGCCTCAGGTATCTAATAAATATCCATAGGATAAATACAACCCACCGTCTCTCAGCCTCAGGTATCTAATAAATATCCATAGGATAAATACAACCCACCGTCTCTCAACCTCAGGTATCTAATAAATATCCTTAGGATAAATACAACCCACCGTCTCTTTACCTCAGGTATCTAATAAATATCCTTAGGATAAATACAGCCCACCGTCTCTTTACCTCAGGTATCTAATAAATATCCAATAGGATAAATACAACCCGCCGTCTCTTTACCTCAGGTATCCAATAAATATCCTTAGGATAAATACAACCCATCGTCTCTCAACCTCAGGTATCTAATAAATATCCAATAGGATAAATACAACCCACCGTCTCTCAACCTCAGGTATCTAATAAATATCCTTAGGATAAATACAACCCATCGTCTCTCAACCTCAGGTATCCAATAAATATCCAATAGGATAAATACAACCCACCGTCTCTCAACCTCAGGTATCTAATAAATATCCAATAGGATAAATACAACCCACCGTCTCTCAACCTCAGGTATCTAATAAATATCCAATAGGATAAATACAACCCACCGTCTCTCAACCTCAGGTATCTAATAAATATCCAATAGGATAAATACAACCCACCGTCTCTCAACCTCAGGTATCTAATAAATATCCTTAGGATAAATACAACCCATCGTCTCTCAACCTCAGGTATCTAATAAATATCCTCAGGATAAATACAACCCACCGTCTCTCAACCTCAGGTATCCAATAAATATCCTCAGGATAAATACAACCCACCGTCTCTCAACCTCAGGTATCTAATAAATATCCTTAGGATAAATACAACCCACCGTCTCTCAACCACAGGTATCTAATAAATATCCTTAGGATAAATACAACCCACCGTCTATCAACCTCGGGTATCCAATAAATATCCTTAGAATAAATACAACCCACCCTCTCTCAACCTCAGGTATCCAATAAATATCCTCAGGATAAATACAACCCACCGTCTCTCAACTTCAGGTATCTAATAAATATCCTCAGGATAAATACAACCCACCGTCTCTCAACCTCAGATATCTAATAAATATCCATAGGATAAATACAACCCACCGTCTCTCAACCTCAGGTATCTAATAAATATCCAATAGGATAAATACAACCCACCGTCTCTCAACCTCAGGTATCTAATAAATATCCAATAGGATAAATGCAACCCACCGTCTCTCAACCTCAGGTATCCAATAAATATCCTCAGGATAAATACAACCCACCGTCTCTCAACCTCAGGTATCTAATAAATATCCAATAGGATAAATGCAACCCACCGTCTCTCAACCTCAGCTATCCAATAAATATCCTTAGGATAAATGCAACCCACCGTCTCTCAACCTCAGGTATCTAATAAATATCCAATAGGATAAATACAACCCACCGTCTCTCAACCTCAGGTATCTAATAAATATCCTTAGGATAAATACAACCCATCGTCTCTCAACCTCAGGTATCTAATAAATATCCTCAGGATAAATACAACCCACCGTCTCTCAACCTCAGGTATCCAATAAATATCCTCAGGATAAATACAACCCACCGTCTCTCAACCTCAGGTATCTAATACATATCCTTAGGATAAATACAACCCACCGTCTCTCAACCACAGGTATCTAATAAATATCCTTAGGATAAATACAACCCACCGTCTATCAACCTCGGGTATCCAATAAATATCCTTAGAATAAATACAACCCACCCTCTCTCAACCTCAGGTATCTAATAAATATCCTTAGGATAAATACAACCCACCGTCTCTCAACTTCAGGTATCTAATAAATATCCTCAGGATAAATACAACCCACCGTCTCTCAACCTCAGATATCTAATAAATATCCATAGGATAAATACAACCCACCGTCTCTCAACCTCAGGTATCTAATAAATATCCAATAGGATAAATACAACCCACCGTCTCTCAACCTCAGGTATCTAATAAATATCCAGTAGGATAAATGCAACCCACCGTCTCTCAACCTCAGGTATCCAATAAATATCCTCAGGATAAATACAACCCACCGTCTCTCAACCTCAGGTATCTAATAAATATCCAATAGGATAAATGCAACCCGCCGTCTCTCAACCTCAGGTATCCAATAAATATCCTTAGGATAAATGCAACCCACCGTCTCTCAACCTCAGGTATCTAATAAATAAATATCCTCAGGATAAATACAACCCACCGTCTCTCAACCTCAGGTATCTAATAAATATCCTTAGGATAAATACAACCCACCGTCTCTCAACCTCAGGTATCTAATAAATATCCTCAGGATAAATACAACCCACCGTCTCTCAGCCTCAGGTATCTAATAAATATCCATAGGATAAATACAACCCACCGTCTCTCAACCTCAGGTATCTAATAAATATCCAATAGGATAAATACAACCCACCGTCTCTCAACCTCAGGTATCTAATAAATATCCAATAGGATAAATACAACCCACCGTCTCTCAACCTCAGGTATCTAATACATATCCAATAGGATAAATACAACCCACCGTCTCTCAACCTCAGGTATCTAATAAATATCCTTAGGATAAATACAACCCACCGTCTCTCAACCTCAGGTATCTAATAAATATCCAATAGGATAAATACAACCCACCGTCTCTCAACCTCAGGTATCTAATAAATATCCTTAGGATAAATACAACCCACCGTCTCTTTACCTCAGGTATCTAATAAATATCCTTAGGATAAATACAGCCCACCGTCTCTTTACCTCAGGTATCTAATAAATATCCAATAGGATAAATACAACCCGCCGTCTCTTTACCTCAGGTATCCAATAAATATCCTTAGGATAAATACAACCCACCGTCTCTCAACCTCAGGTATCTAATCAATATCCAATAGGATAAATACAACCCACAGTCTCTCAACCTCAGGTATCTAATAAATATCCTTAGGATAAATACAACCCATCGTCTCTCAACCTCAGGTATCCAATAAATATCCAATAGGATAAATACAACCCACCGTCTCTCAACCTCAGGTATCTAATAAATATCCAATAGGATAAATACAACCCACCGTCTCTCAACCTCAGGTATCTAATAAATATCCAATAGGATAAATACAACCCACCGTCTCTCAACCTCAGGTATCTAATAAATATCCAATAGGATAAATACAACCCACCGTCTCTCAACCTCAGGTATCTAATAAATATCCTTAGGATAAATACAACCCACCGTCTCTCAACCTCAGGTATCTAATAAATATCCAATAGGATAAATACAACCCATCGTCTCTCAACCTCAGGTATCTAATAAATATCCTCAGGATAAATACAACCCACCGTCTCTCAACCTCAGGTATCCAATAAATATCCTCAGGATAAATACAACCCACCGTCTCTCAACCTCAGGTATCTAATACATATCATTAGGATAAATACAACCCACCGTCTCTCAACCACAGGTATCTAATAAATATCCTTAGGATCAATACAACCCACCGTCTCTCAACCTCGGGTATCCAATAAATATCCTTAGAATAAATACAACCCACCCTCTCTCAACCTCAGGTATCCAATAAATATCCTCAGGATAAATACAACCCACCGTCTCTCAACTTCAGGTATCTAATAAATATCCTCAGGATAAATACAACCCACCGTATCTCAACCTCAGATATCTAATAAATATCCTTAGGATAATACAACCCACCGTCTCTCAACCTCAGGTATCTAATAAATATCCTCCGGATAAATACAACCCACCGTCTCTCAACCTCAGGTATCCAATATATATCCTCAGGATAAATAAAACCCACTGTCTCTCAACCTCAGGTATCTAATAAATATCCTTAGGATAAATACAACCCACCGTCTCTCAACCTCAGGTATCTAATAAATATCCTCAGGATTAATACAACCCACTGTCTCTCAACCTCAGGTATCTAATAAATATCCTCAGGATAAATACAACCCACCGTCTCTCAACCTCTGGTATCCAATAAATATTCCTAGGATAAATACAACCCACCGTCTCTTTACCTCAGGTATCTAATAAATATTCCTAGGATAAATACAACCCACCGTCTCTCAACCTTAGGTATCTAATAAATATCCATAGGATAAATACAACCAACCGTTTCTCAACCTCAGGTATCCAATAAATATCCTTAGGATAAATACAACCCACCGTCTCTCAACCTCAGGTATCCAATAAATATCCTTAGGATAAATACAACCCACCGTCTCTCAACCTTAGGTATCTAATAAATATCCTTAGGATAAATACAACCCAACGTCCCTCAACCTCAGGTATCTAATAAATATCCTTTTGATAAATACAACCCACCATTTCTCAACCTCAGGTATCTAATAATTATCATCAGGATAAATACAACCCACCATTTCTCAACCTCAGGTATCTAATAATTATCCTCAGGATAAATACAACCCCCGTTTCTCAACCTCGGGTATCCAATAAATATCCTCAGGATAAATACAACCCAACGTCCCTCAACCTCAGGTATCTATAATAAATATCCTTTGGATAAATACAACCCACCGTTTCCCAACCTCAGGTATCTAATAAATATCCTCAGGATAAATACAACCCACCGTCTCTCAACCTCAGGTATCTAAAAAATATCCTCAGGATAAATACAACCCATCGTCTCCCAACCTCAGGTATCCAATAAATATCCTTAGGATAAATACAACCCACCGTCTCTCAACCTCAGGTATCTAATAAATATCCAATAGGATAAATACAACCCACCGTCTCTCAACCTCAGGTATCTAATAAATATCCTTAGGATAAATACAACCCACCGTCTCTTTACCTCAGGTATTTAATAAATATCCTTAGGATAAATACAGCCCACCGTCTCTTTACCTCAGGTATCTAATAAATATCCAATAGGATAAATACAACCCGCCGTCTCTTTACCTCAGGTATCCAATAAATATCCTTAGGATAAATACAACCCACCGTCTCTCAACCTCAGGTATCTAATAAATATCCAATAGGATAAATACAACCCACAGTCTCTCAACCTCAGGTATCTAATAAATATCCTTAGGATAAATACAACCCATCGTCTCTCAACCTCAGGTATCCAATAAATATCCCATAGGATAAATACAACCCACCGTCTCTCAACCTCAGGTATCTAATAAATATCCAATAGGATAAATACAACCCACCGTCTCTCAACCTCAGGTATCTAATAAATATCCAATAGGATAAATACAACCCACCGTCTCTCAACCTCAGGTATCTAATAAATATCCAATAGGATAAATACAACCCAACGTCTCTCAACCTCAGGTATCTAATAAATATCCTTAGGATAAATACAACCCATCGTCTCTCAACCTCAGGTATCTAATAAATATCCTCAGGATAAATACAACCCACCGTCTCTCAACCTCAGGTATCCAATAAATATCCTCAGGATAAATACAACCCACCGTCTCTCAACCTCAGGTATCTAATACATATCCTTAGGATAAATACAACCCACCGTCTCTCAACCACAGGTATCTAATAAATATCCTTAGGATAAATACAACCCACCGTCTATCAACCTCGGGTATCCAATAAATATCCTTAGAATAAATACAACCCACCCTCTCTCAACCTCAGGTATCCAATAAATATCCTCAGGATAAATACAACCCACCGTCTCTCAACTTCAGGTATCTAATAAATATCCTCAGGATAAATACAACCCACCGTCTCTCAACCTCAGATATCTAATAAATATCCATAGGATAAATACAACCCACCGTCTCTCAACCTCTGGTATCTAATAAATATCCAATAGGATAAATACAACCCACCGTCTCTCAACCTCAGGTATCTAATAAATATCCAATAGGATAAATGCAACCCACCGTCTCTCAACCTCAGGTATCCAATAAATATCCTCAGGATAAATACAACCCACCGTCTCTCAACCTCAGGTATCTAATAAATATCCAATAGGATAAATGCAACCCACCGTCTCTCAACCTCAGGTATCCAATAAATATCCTTAGGATAAATGCAACCCACCGTCTCTCAACCTCAGGTATCTAATAAATAAATATCCTCAGGATAAATACAACCCACCGTCTCTCAACCTCAGGTATCTAATAAATATCCTTAGGATAAATACAACCCACCGTCTCTCAGCCTCAGGTATCTAATAAATATCCATAGGATAAATACAACCCACCGTCTCTCAGCCTCAGGTATCTAATAAATATCCATAGGATAAATACAACCCACCGTCTCTCAACCTCATGTATCTAATAAATATCCAATAGGATAAATACAACCCACCGTCTCTCAACCTCAGGTATCTAATAAATATCCAATAGGATAAATACAACCCACCGTCTCTCAACCTCAGGTATCTAATACATATCCAATAGGATAAATACAACCCACGGTCTCTCAACCTCAGGTATCTAATAAATATCCTTAGGATAAATACAACCCACCGTCTCTCAACCTCAGGTATCTAATAAATATCCAATAGGATAAATACAACCCACCGTCTCTCAACCTCAGGTATCTAATAAATATCCTTAGGATAAATACAACCCACCGTCTCTTTACCTCAGGTATCTAATAAATATCCTTAGGATAAATACAGCCCACCGTCTCTTTACCTCAGGTATCTAATAAATATCCTCAGGATAAATACAACCCACCGTCTCTCAACCTCAGGTATCTAATAAATATCCAATAGGATAAATGCAACCCACCGTCTCTCAACCTCAGGTATCCAATAAATATCCTTAGGATAAATGCAACCCACCGTCTCTCAACCTCAGGTATCTAATAAATAAATATCCTCAGGATAAATACAACCCACCGTCTCTCAACCTCAGGTATCTAATAAATATCCTTAGGATAAATACAACCCACCGTCTCTCAGCCTCAGGTATCTAATAAATATCCATAGGATAAATACAACCCACCGTCTCTCAGCCTCAGGTATCTAATAAATATCCATAGGATAAATACAACCCACCGTCTCTCAACCTCATGTATCTAATAAATATCCAATAGGATAAATACAACCCACCGTCTCTCAACCTCAGGTATCTAATAAATATCCAATAGGATAAATACAACCCACCGTCTCTCAACCTCAGGTATCTAATACATATCCAATAGGATAAATACAACCCACGGTCTCTCAACCTCAGGTATCTAATAAATATCCTTAGGATAAATACAACCCACCGTCTCTCAACCTCAGGTATCTAATAAATATCCAATAGGATAAATACAACCCACCGTCTCTCAACCTCAGGTATCTAATAAATATCCTTAGGATAAATACAACCCACCGTCTCTTTACCTCAGGTATCTAATAAATATCCTTAGGATAAATACAGCCCACCGTCTCTTTACCTCAGGTATCTAATAAATATCCAATAGGATAAATACAACCCGCCGTCTCTTTACCTCAGGTATCCAATAAATATCCTTAGGATAAATACAACCCACCGTCTCTCAACCTCAGGTATCTAATAAATATCCAATAGGATAAATACAACCCACAGTCTCTCAACCTCAGGTATCTAATAAATATCCTTAGGATAAATACAACCCATCGTCTCTCAACCTCAGGTATCTAATAAATATCCAATAGGATAAATACAACCCACCGTCTCTCAACCTCAGGTATCTAATAAATATCCAATAGGATAAATACAACCCACCGTCTCTCAACCTCAGGTATCTAATAAATATCCAATAGGATAAATACAACCCACCGTCTCTCAACCTCAGGTATCTAATAAATATCCAATAGGATAAATACAACCCACCGTCTCTCAACCTCAGGTATCTAATAAATATCCTTAGGATAAATACAACCCATCGTCTCTCAACCTCAGGTATCTAATAAATATCCTCAGGATAAATACAACCCACCGTCTCTCAACCTCAGGTATCCAATAAATATCCTCAGGATAAATACAACCCACCGTCTCTCAACCTCAGGTATCTAATACATATCATTAGGATAAATACAACCCACCGTCTCTCAACCACAGGTATCTAATAAATATCCTTAGGATCAATACAACCCACCGTCTCTCAACCTCGGGTATCCAATAAATATCCTTAGAATAAATACAACCCACCCTCTCTCAACCTCAGGTATCCAATAAATATCCTTAGGATAAATACAACCCACCGTCTCTCAACTTCAGGTATCTAATAAATATCCTCAGGATAAATACAACCCACCGTATCTCAACCTCAGATATCTAATAAATATCCTTAGGATAATACAACCCACCGTCTCTCAACCTCAGGTATCTAATAAATATCCTCCGGATAAATACAACCCACCGTCTCTCAACCTCAGGTATCCAATATATATCCTCAGGATAAATAAAACCCACTGTCTCTCAACCTCAGGTATCTAATAAATATCCTCAAGATAAATACAACCCACCGTCTCTCAACCTCAGGTATCTAATAAATATCCTCAGGATTAATACAACCCACTGTCTCTCAACCTCAGGTATCTAATAAATATCCTCAGGATAAATACAACCCACCGTCTCTCAACCTCTGGTATCCAATAAATATTCCTAGGATAAATACAACCCACCGTCTCTTTACCTCAGGTATGTAATAAATATTCCTAGGATAAATACAACCCACCGTCTCTCAACCTTAGGTATCTAATAAATATCCATAGGATAAATACAACCCACCGTTTCTCAACCTCAGGTATCCAATAAATATCCTTAGGATAAATACAACCCACCGTCTCTCAACCTCAGGTATCCAATAAATATCCTTAGGATAAATACAACCCACCGTCTCTCAACCTCAGGTATCCAATAAATATCCTTAGGATAAATACAACCCACCGTCTCACAACCTTAGGTATCTAATAAATATCCTTAGGATAAATACAACCCAACGTCCCTTAACCTCAGGTATCTAATAAATATCCTTTTGATAAATACAACCCACCATTTCTCAACCTCAGGTATCTAATAATTATCATCAGGATAAATACAACCCACCATTTCTCAACCTCAGGTATCTAATAATTATCCTCAGGATAAATACAACCCCCGTTTCTCAACCTCGGGTATCCAATAAATATCCTCAGGATAAATACAACCCAACGTCCCTCAACCTCAGGTATCTATAATAAATATCCTTTGGATAAATACAACCCACCGTTTCCCAACCTCAGGTATCTAATAAATATCCTCAGGATAAATACAACCCACCGTCTCTCAACCTCAGGTATCTAAACAATATCCTCAGGATAAATACAACCCATCGTCTCCCAACCTCAGGTATCCAATAAATATCCTTAGGATAAATACAACCCACCGTCTCTCAACCTCAGGTATCCAATAAATATCCTTAGGATAAATACAACGCACTGTCTCTTAACCAAAGGTATCCAATAAATATCCTCAGGATAAATACAACCCATCGTCTCCCAACCTCAGGTATCCAATAAATATCCTCAGGATAAATACAACCCACCGTTTCTCAACCTCAGGTATCCAATAAATATACTCAGGATAAATACAACCCATCGCATCCCATCCTCAGGTATCCAATAAATATCCTCAGGATAAATACAACCCACCGTTTCTCAACCTCAGGTATCTAATAAATATCCTCAGGATAAATACAACCCACCGTCTCTCAACCTCAGGTATCTAATAAATATCCTTAGGATAAATACAACCCACCGTCTCTCAACCTCAGGTATCTAATAAATATCCTCAGGATAAATACAACCCACCGTCTCTCAACCTCAGGTATCTAAAAAATATCCTCAGGATAAATACAGCCCATCGTCTCCCAACCTCAGGTATCCAATAAATATCCTTAGGATAAATACAACCCACCGTCTCTCAACCTCAGGTATCCAATAAATATCCTTAGGATAAATACAACGCACTGTCTCTTAACCAAAGGTATCCAATAAATATCCTCAGGATAAATACAACCCATCGTCTCCCAACCTCAGGTATCCAATAAATATCCTCAGGATAAATACAACCCACCGTTTCTCAACCTCAGGTATCCAATAAATATACTCAGGATAAATACAACCCATCGCATCCCATCCTCAGGTATCCAATAAATATCCTCAGGATAAATACAACCCACCGTTTCTCAACCTCAGGTATCTAATAAATATCCTCAGGATAAATACAACCCACCGTCTCTCAACCTCAGGTATCCAATAAATATCCTTAGGATAAATACAACCCACCGTCTCTCAACCTCAGGTATCCAATAAATATCCTTAGGATAAATACAACCCACCGTCTCTTCACCTCAGGTATCCGGTGTAAATATTTGTGGGATAAATTCGACAAACCGTCTCTCCACCTCAGGTGTCCGGTGTAAATATTCTTAGGATAAATACAACCCATGATCTGTCCATCTTAGTTTTCCAGAGTAAATATTTATTTTAGGATAAACACAACCAACCGTCTCTCCCCCTCAGGTTGAGGCAAATATTCTTAGGACAAATACAACCCACCGTTAGTAGTGTGTAAAGGGGGTTTCTGCCGCACTAAGGGAAAATCCTGCTTGGAAATGCCAATCCGGACCAAAAATGCAAACGGGGAGGGGTTTCTATTAACTATGGGGTAAATACAATCATGGCAGACAAGTCGCCCCAGAAGATAGTTAGTACACCTTAAAGACAAGTGTGTGACAAGGTAAATACAAGAATGAGTGTGGAACACAATGCTTTCATCAACACGCCCCAGCCCCAAGACAAGGAAGATGACTTCATCAGTGAAGGTGCCTTTCAGGAAAAGGTGCAGGACCAGAATCAGGAAGCCATCAAATGGAAGGACTTACCCATCGGAGTGATCTATAAAATCATGGAGGTGATTGAAGTGGATGGTAAGTATGGGAAATGCAAAATCCTTACCCTGAAAGACAGAGAAGGAGAGACATCCAAAGTATGGGCTTGCCCCACGCTCAGCAAAGAGACGACTCCCTTGGAAGGAGCTTTCGTTCGCAGCACGGGATTCAAGTTGAGCAAGAAGTCCAAGCAACAGTACCTCTCATACGATCTGGTGAGGAAATGAGGGGTGCAAAACCAATCTCTTGGGGGGTGGGGAACGCAAAATTTCCCGATCCGTTTGGATCGAGAAATTTTTTTTTTTTGCACCCTTCATTTCACACCTCATTTCCTCACCAGATCGTATGAGGCATAATATTGACTGCTCAGCATGTATCCCGTGCTCCGAATGAACATTCCTTTCAAGTCATGCTCATAGTCATTGTTGAGCTCGTGGGGTGCCCAGACTTTGTATGTCTTTCCTTTTACGTTTTTCAGGGTGAGGATGTATTCTCTTATTCCTTCGCCCCTCCATTCATCCACCTCCATTATCCTAAAGATTACCCAGGTGGGCAGGTCCTCCCATAGTCCGGCTTCCATGATTAGCTTCGTCATCACTTCTTCCTGAAAGACGCATTCGCTTATGAAGTCACTTTCACAGAAGAAGTCTTCCTCTTCACTGTATTCGAAGTATTCTTCCTCCTCTTCACTGGAGTAGGAATCTTCTTCCTCCTCTTCATCCTCCTCCTCACTGGAGTAGGAATCTTCCTCTTCGCATACGGGTGGGGGGAGTTGGGCAAGACTGTAACCTACTGTTTCAGTGTTCATTGTATCTACCCTATCTTTCCTTCTTTCTAAGGTGTTATTTCTACACTCCGATGGATTAACAATATCCGTTTTGGATCGAGAAATTTTTTTTTTGACCACTTTAATCTGGAGGGTTCTGAATGAGCGGGGAGCGAGGCTACGCCTCGCTCGGCGCTCATGTAAGGACCCTCCAGATCAAAGTGGTCAAAAAAAAAAAAAAACTACGGCGCATGCGCATTCAATTCTTCATTAAATTGGGTAGAAGGTTGACGCAGCTTGAAATGATAGTTCTGCCTCAAAAGGGAAAAGTCTGCTTGAAATCTGGAAAAATCAAGGTTTTGTGCAAACGGATCAAACCCTCATACAAAACCTGACACAGGAATCAGAAATTGAAATAACACCTTAGAAACAGGGAAAGAACGTAAAAATTTCTCGATCCAAACGGATCGGGAAATTTGACTGAAAGGAACCTGAATGAAATGGGAGAGATAGGAGCGAATGGAATAACACAACCTACGATGCATGCGCATTCAGTTCTTCACTAAATAGGGTAGAAGGTTGACGCAACTGATCCTTTTCATCGTAGTAGCTCTTCAGACAGATTGCAGGAGCACCGTCTTCACCGGCCAGCTGGGTCTTGAAGGATCGGGCTAATCGCACGGTATCTTGATGCTTCTTTTTCTTCTTGGCGACTCGGCGTGAGATCAAGGAAAATACTAAGGTACCGGTGGCACATAGGCAGGCTAGGGTTCCAAGGGGGATGGATGCCACAATACCTACGCCAGTCAGGGCAGATCCTATGGTACCACTAGTCAGCAGTAGACTGCCCACGGAACACCCACCCTGTGCAATGGAGATGACCTTATCCAAACGGTTATAGATTCTCAAGGCATGCTCATACCTCTGGATCTCTGAGGTGAGTTCTTCTTCCATGCGTGCGATACGACTGGCATCGATTTCATCCATTTATTTATAAGAGCATGCCGAGCAAGGGGATATTCTTAAATGGACTATCAGGTCCTAAGATCAGACCGGAGCCATCGTGGAACTGCCGACCCTGCTTCAAGTAGAGCCCATCCCTCTGGACGATTCGTGCGGTCGAAGGCTTCAGGTAGAGTCCATCCCCGCTGGGTTGCACGGTGCAGATGCATCCGCCGCGTTTCAAGTACAACCCCGAACCGACTGCTTTGGATACGGCGACATTACCTAACCCACTCAAAGCTCCAAGGCCTAGGGCCGGCAATACGGTCTTCGCGATCATGGGAAGAGCCCTCGCAGCCAGCCCGGCCAGCATGGGTAGGAAACCCCCCACCTTCTGCACGTTCGCCTTCAACTGAGAGGTGCTCATCCTCAGAGTCATACCACCGGTACCCTTCTGCAGGAGCTTGAAGATCTTTTGGATCTGCTGCGTGGTGAGCATCATCTTGTGGTCGCCTCGCAAGTTCGCGTGGGACAATCGAATGGCGATCGGGCAGCCTTTCTTCACAGCCCGCTGGAGCTTATCGGCCTGACCTTTCGTCAAGCTCAAACTGTATTCGGAGTAACTCATTTATCTATACTTCGCGAAGATGAAAACGAATGGTGAGATTCTCACCCCTGAGATCGATGGGGGTGCCGTTTTGATCGGTGAGATGAGTCTCCATACGATTGATGGTTCGCAAAGTCACGGGCAAGTACACTAGATTTTGGGGGGTCTGAAGGATCTTCATGCCTGGGTCCACGTCGGGGAAGAAACTGTAGATGGTGGACTGCTGGGTTCCGTTCACGTAACTTCCGTGGATGATGTCGCTATTCACCAGAATGCTGTTGATGCTGATGATGTTGACGATGAGATCACCCTCCGTGTAACCGTTCGTGTCTCGGTCATAAGCGTAGACCTTGCGCCCGAAGCCCAGCACGGTGTTGATGCTGTTTTCGACGTCGAAGTCCACTTGATAATCTCTGGCGAGGGTTAGAGTGGCTCTCAGCGTCGCGCGGTTGGCGTCGAGAATGATCTTGGTCTTGTGACCGTTGAGACGCAGTTGACGCTGAATCTCATTGTTGATGTCTTCAATGCCATAGGACCCGGTACTCAGTGCGATGGGGAACCAGTTGGTACCACCGTCCGCGGAGTAGCGGAAGGAATTGTTACCCGCATGGATATTGGGAAAAGAGTAGTACGTCTCCAGATTGACCAAAGCCATCTCGTAACTTTTTCCCTCGCTCAGTTGCAGGGGTGGGCTGAATTGAGTGAGAATCCGACTTTGGTTGTCGGACACAATGAAGGAAAACCCCTGCTTAGGGGCAGTGTTCTCGACGATTCGCTGTAGCAAGGATTGATCCATTTATTTATACTAGAATACGACGCTCATCTTCTGGCCGTCGGACTCGAACTGAAGAATCCTATCAGAGATTACGAGGGCGAACGCTTGAGTATTGGCTGGCACGTTACGCTCGAATTCGGCGCGGACCTGAATGTCGACCGTAGACTCTTTCAACCGCTCGGACTGATGACTTACGTCGATGACGAACAGTGGGTACAGGTCGATGTAGTCGTTGGGTGTTATGTTGCAGTTACTGTGGCGAGGATCCATGTTGTAGTAATTCTTCCGGAAATCTGCCGCGGTCTTATAGAGTCTAGCGGTCCGATTTTGGGTGAAACCTGCATTAAAGTCTACGGCGGGGTAGCGGTCAGCGTTGAGAGTGACGTAGATGTTTCGCAAGCGGCAGTGGTCGAACACGGCAGCATTTTGGGTCTGGTCGTTGCTCTTGCCGGTTTGAAAGGCCACGATGACGTATCTGGGTTTCTCTCGACCGCTCTTGGCTGTCAACCGCCAGTTGAACTGAGACGTTTCGGGGACGGCTATGGAATCGCACTGTCGCATTCGGAAACCGCAATCGATTTTACCCTTGCTCTGGATGGTCTTGTACAACCGCAGTTTCTCCTGATCGGAGGGGGTGACGTGGGGAATGAACCAGGAGATCTTACTCAGGATGATTCTTGCCGGGTCATTGACGGCTGCAGCCCTCAGAACGGCATTGGCATCCGAATCGCGCACGAGAGACAGTTCATGCTTGAACCCGTACACGATCTTATCGTAGTCGTCCGCAAAGCCGAAGATGTGCTTCAGGGGAATGGCGAAGGAGAACGACCCCTTGTTGGTAGGTTTGACGATGGTATACCCGTGGCGAATTGCAAAACCGGAGTTCTCTGCGGCGGCGATAGCGGTGGAATCCTTGAACCACAGTTGGTTGAGACCTTGAGATTTGGAGAAATCGTCGGGATAGGTCAGCATCCCTAGCATGGTGGTGGCGATGCCAGGGTCGTTGATGTGCTCGATCTGTTGACCGGAGAGCCTGTAAGTGATGGTTCGAAACAGATACATGATACCGTTGTGGGCGAGCGAGACGAGATCCGCATTGGCATAGGCGGTCCCATCATTCTTCTGGAGCCTTCCTTCCACCAAAAGGTAACTTTCAGCGGGATGAAGGAAGAGAACCTGGGTCTCAATATTGATGCGTATTTCAGCACCGGCGTTATTCAGTTGAGCCCCGGCTTGAGGTTCGTATTCGTGGACTTGATATTCCTGGAGGCTTTCATCGAAAGCTAGGGGTTCGACGATGTCGAGAATGTTTGACATGATATATTTTATTTATAGCGGCGGACGAAGTCGTGAATTGTGGCAATACCACTTCCAGAAATTAGATCGTTCAGCCGGGCTTGCTGATGGGAGGTCATCGTGGAATTATTTCCCGAGATCAGATTGCTCAACCGAGCTTGCTGATGGAGAGTCATCGTGGGGTTACTTGGCTTGACGAGGTTGCGAGGTTTGGAGGTCGCCTTATCGATCATATAGTCCACAGCTTTGGAGGCCCCCTTTTCAACCCCTTTCAGGGCGGCATTGGTGGCGGCGCTCATGGCCTTGCTTCCCAAGGTCTTCGCGGCTGAGGAGGTGAATATGCGTCCGGCCAAGTTAGCGACCGTATCGAATAGCCCCCGCCCGCCGACGACGTATTTTCGACGATATCCGTGCTTAATCAACAATGGCATCGTATATTTATTTATAGGAGAAGGCTGCGATGGAGTTCTCTGTAATAGGAGTCGTCGATGTGACCGAACGTCCTCATAGCATCGAGGATGGCCACCACCTCGTTGCGCACCCCATTATTACCAGCCTTATAGGCGGCGGCGCAAAGTTCGAGGCGATCTATATACGAATCGAGGTCTTTCGGTAAGAATACCGTTTGGAGTCCGGAGCCATGTCTGTCTTGCCGGTAGAGATGAGAAACGATCTCCTTCCATTTGTAACTTCGGCTCGACTTGGGGGTCCGCGAGAGAACGGAGTTTCCTTGGTACATGGCACCCGATGTTCGCAGGATATCTCCATAGGTCATCAAATCTTCGGGATCGAACGATTCTGGGCGCTTCTTGACAATGAGCTCCCAAAGACCGGGGGTTCCCTTGTGGCGCATGCCATCGACGAAGATATCATCTCCATCGAAGGTGACGGGCCGACTTCCGATCATGATGGTATCGTCCTCTACCCTCAATCCAAAGGTATGGTCGGCTGCTGGAGTCATGCTGAGCTGCAGATACTGAGTCGCCCGGGGGCCTAGGCGGATGTCTTGAGGTGGTTCAATGGCTAATGGATGGGCTAAATCGGTTGGGGGAGGTAGCGCAGGCATCGGCGCAGGCAGTTCCTCGATCGTTTTAGTGATCTGCGAGGCCGCTTCCTTTTGAGCTTCCACCACGGGCTTGAACATCCTGGCGAGGTCGCGGTCGAGTCCGATATTGTCGAGGCGATGCTGCATATTGCTAGTCTGAATACTTCGCTTGAGATCCTGCAATTCCCTAGCGAGCGCCTCACGTTGCTTGGGGTCGGTGATCTTAATGAATGTCATTTATTTATAGCGTTGATCGCTGTTGAACGCCCCCGAGCGTTTGGTCCAACGCCCCCTAAGCGTTCGAGAGCGTTTGACGGAACGCCCCTAAGCGTTTGACGGAACGCCCCTAAGCGTTCGAGAGCGTTTGACGGAACGCCCCCTAAGCGTTGGAGAGCGTTTGAATATCGACTGTCAGCGTGGAGGAAGCTGATAAGGGTCGATCCTTGAAGGATTCAAGTGCCTTCTGCATTTATCGCTACCCGGCTGGCATGGAAATGTGCATTGGTGTCCACGGACCGTTTTGACTGAACATGGAGGTTGGAGGGATCTGGCAGGGTTTCTCACCCCGTTATGGCGACGAGCATTCAGTGTATCAAAATCTGCTTCATCGAACATAGGTCTCGTTGGCTCCATTCCACACTTCATACAGTAAGATGACTTTGTGTTCGGTGACCATACCATTTCATGAGGATGATCACTCTTCATACAGTAAGATGACTTTGTGTTCGACGACCACACCATTTCATGAGGATGACAGAGACTCTCTCTGAGTTCCGTAGGTAGGTCCTGGCAGAAGTCGCAGAGTGGGTATACATCGCTGGGGTCTCCGATCTCCGTTCGGCACTCGCACGTATTCTTGAGGTAATCCTCAAACTCCCACTTAAACTCAGGGGCACCTAAAGGACTCTTCAGCATGATCTGTAGCTCGACGGTGGTTGGTGGTCTACCTAACTCCAGCTCGATCTGCTCCACCCAAGATTCGTACTTCAGCAGTATATGATTAAGCAAAAAGATAGGTTCCAGCTTGATCATGCGCGCGCTCCCTCTGCTCGTTCTGATCCATTAAAGATTCGTGGTTCATGATTTTATCTTAGACTAAATAGAACTCTTCTAATTTGTATCGATATTTTCCAGCCGCCTTGGGACTCGTGAGGTCGATCGTCATGAATCCGTAAGGTTCGGACCAGCAGCGGTCGCAAAGGACGTCAAACTGCTCCTTGGTGAGGTCATTGCAGTGATCGCGACGGATGTGCTCGCGGTTCTTAGCATCTTGCTCGAAGAGGCAGATGAAGTTGGTATTTTCACGGATCGATTGCCGGGGCAGCTTGAAATAGTTTTGGCAGAGGTAGAAGCAGTCCACGTTGTTGTGACGACCTCTCACGTAGTAATCTTCACACTTACTCTGCTTGCTCATCATCAAGTCGTCGAAGATCATGAGATTCTTGCGGGTGGGATCGAGTTCGCGGGGGTCTGGCACATCGTCTCCATGCTCAAAGAAGAAGGCTTCGATACCGCCAGGGTTAGGCGATGGATTCAGTACTTCCGCCACATCGATCAATGGGTAGGGGCATCTATCCTTGATGGAGAGTATTTCTCGGATATTGTCCTTCGAGAATCCCCTTTCCAGCGCCCGCCGCAGCAGTTGGTAGATGGGTTGGTGGAGCGATTTTCCGAAGACGTATAGTTGATCGTAGTCTAACCACCCTTCGCGCAAAAGGAGGTTATTCAGCAGCGTCGTCTTGCCACAGTCCGACTTGCCTATGATTAAGCCTCGGATTGATCGCTGCGGGAGAAGGTAGTGATTGCACCTGGTTGAGGTGGACTCGTTATACGAAATATCTTCAACGTCCATTTTATATATATAAATGGGAATGTACTGTTTGAAGTGCAAAACGAAGACCGAGACGAATAGCCGTGGAGTGATCCCGACCAGCAACGGACGACGGAGGAAGGTGGGTATCTGCGCCGTATGCGGTTCTAGGAAATCTCAGTTCATCCGGTCCGTGGAGGGTACTGGGTTCATGAACCACCTGATCAACCGACTACCCATAGAGATGCACCTTCCAGGCCACAATTTCACCGGACCTGGGACCAACCTCGTCAAGCGGCTGAACGTCGATGGTACCCCCAAGGATTGGTCGAAACCCATCAATCGAGTGGATGAGGCCGCGTATCACCACGATCTCTGCTACGCCAGGCATAAGGACACGGTCTCACGCAACTCCATCTGCGACGCGACCATGCTGTCCTCCCTCGATGCCATTTCCGACCCCACCGCACGCGAACGCCTGGACCGTAGCATCGTCAAGCCCATCATCGGTACCAAAGCGCGATTTGGATTGGGGGTTAAAAAAAAAAAACCCTCGTTTGGTCGGACGAACTAGCCGAGGAACTGCACAAGCCAATCCGCCGCAAATTTCAGAAGCGTCGCGTGGTGGTGGGTGGAATAGATGCAACCTGGGCGGCCGATCTCGTGGATATGAGCGCCTTTTCCCGAGACAACAAAGGCCATAAGTTCATCCTGAGCATCATCGATGTCTTCTCCAAGTATGGGTGGCTAGTGCCGCTCAGGGATAAGAAGGGGACTACGGTGCGCGACGCCTTCCAAGCGGTCTTCAAGTCTCGCATCCCTAAGAAACTATGGACGGACAAAGGAACGGAATTCTACAACAAGGAGGTGAAGGGGCTTTTCCAGAAGCATGACGTCGAGCTCTACTCCACCGAAAACGAAGAGAAGTCGAGCGTCGTGGAGCGTTGGAACCGTACCATGAAGGAGAAGATGTTCAAGTACTTTTCCGCCAACTCCACGCGAACCTATATCGATGTGCTAAGCGATCTGGTTCATCAATATAATACCACCAAGCACCGCTCCATCAAGATGACTCCCACTGCCGCCAGTCAGAAGGAGAACGAAACCAAAGTCTTCTGGAACCTTTACGGAGATCTCTCTCCCATGCAACCACCGCGATTCAAGGTTGGCGATAAGGTCCGAATCACCAAGAAGAAGGGCGCGTTCGAGAAAGGATATACTCCGCGCTGGACCGAAGAAGTCTTCACCGTATCCACGGTCTTAGGAACGCAACCGCCCACGTATCATCTCAAGGACCTCAACGACGAGGAGATTCAGGGATCTTTCTACGAGCCTGAGCTCCAGAAGACCACCCAAGAACTCTTTCGCATCGAAAAGATCTTGCGGCGACGCACCCGGCAAGGAGAACGGGAAGTCTACGTCAAATGGCGAGGCTATCCCAAGACGTTCAATTCATGGGTAAAGGCTTCCGAGCTCCAATAGTCCTTCGATTTTCCAGTCCCTGGAGTGGGGGACTAGAGAAGCGGAGGAGGGGTCAACCGATCCTGCCGGGAGTAGGAGGCTTAAACTTCACGTACTTTTCAAGAGCTTCAATCTTTTTCCTGCTTATCAGCCATCTGCTTTTCGAGGGTTTTATATCTAGATTCTACAGCGTTTATCTTCTCCTGCATGGTTAAGGCTAAATCCTGCCAGTTCTTTGCATACCAACCATTCGTCACGGGATCCTTGGAGTCGGTTCCCTCGGGGAGGTTACGAATAGCATGGCCCTGCATATCTATCGCGCCGGTCATCTTACCACCGATCGTGGGCAGGCACTTTGCCACGTCTTTCTCGATGCCATTCAAGCGTTTCTCCTTATCCTCGAGCACTTTCAAGACCTTGTCGATCTTGGCCGCGAGCTCAGCGATATCCTTCTGATCCTCTTTCAATTGCAGATTGACCCAGTGCCTCGTCGCAGCGTCCGACCCCTCTCGCGGTGCCCCCAGGCCGGTGATGCGGTTGTCGTTCATATCGAGATCTTGGGACCAGACCAATGCGCGTTTTCTCGAGTGAGATCCGAATTTGTCCATTTATTTATAGCAAGAATATCACGTCGTCGAACGATCTACCCTCCGACAGCATCTTCAGTACGTAGAGGCAAAAGTGACCGCACACCACGTCCCCGCGATGCTGCAGCTCATCGGTGTTGTATTGGATCTTCGGACGCAGATAGTCGACCATCTCGTCGGGCGGAGGCAGACCGTAAGAGTCGAAGTAGACTTTGAGTCCTCCGCGCTTGTGCCAGCAGGTCCAGTGCGTTCCGGAACCTTGGAAGTCATCGTGGTTCAAGATGCCGCATTCATTAGCTCGTGGCGCTGGTGGTAGGGCATCTCTCATGAATACCCCTCTGAATCGATGGATCCCTAGGGCCGAGGCAGCTTCTTCAAGCTCTACATTTGAGAGGGGTTTGAGTGGGAGAGTTAAGTAGTAAACTCGTACGCTGCTCATTTATTTAGATTCGATAGTGACCGTGCGCGAGGGTGCTGATACCATCAGGTAGGATGTGGCGCTTGTCGTCCTTGGCTGAGAGTGCGATCTTGTTGATCTCCTCGGCGTAGATCTGATGAAGGTGGCTCCGGATGATGTTCATCGGTCGGTAGATCTCCTTCTGAGTGTCGAGACATCGCTTGTAATCCTCGAAGGCGATGTTGCGCTTGATGACGCTCTTGGTGACTCCCTTCGCCTTCTTGGTGGTCTGACCGTCATCCACCTTGAAGGCGTATAGCTTCGCTCGGAGCCCCACGAATTCGGTCATGGCCATGCCACCGCACTCGTCCTTAAACATCCCGATCACCTTCTTGTTCACACCGGTTGGGATGCCGGAGGGATGCTTGGCGGGATAGTTGGAAGTGTCGAACTTCGCTTGGACGTGCGGGGCGATGTCTTGGTAGAGATCTCATAGGCCAAGCTATCGGTGTCGGTGAAGAGCAGCCGGGCGTTGTCACCGTACATCTTCTTCACGAATCCGTAGTGGAAGTCGTACATCTGGAGCTTCGAGATGTCCAAGATGCAGGCTCCCAGGTAGACTGGCTTATCGAACTTCAGCTTCGTCTTCTTCATGTGGACGGCTACCATGCTTTCGGTGAAGACGACCCGACGATCGAAGTTGGGCTTAGCCACGAGCTTCAGCGCCTGCTTCTCTGTGGTAACCAGTCGGACGTCGACCCGCTTTCGGATGTTCTCCATAGTCTTGCCGAAGACGGTGGACTTTGGTGAGCTTCATGCCCATCTCCAAGTACAGCTTGAGATTCCTGTAGTGGAGCGTATACTTCTCACGCTTACCTAGATGAGGCACCAGCTTGCGCACCTTGTTGATCTCCACGTTCTCCGGCGCGAGTGGGTAGTCGTTGTGGGCGTTGTGGAGATCATGCGGGTATTCCAGATCACATTCCACCATGGCACCGTACTCGTGATCGTCGGGGTATCTCAAGACGTCCTCGATCGCCTCCGGCTCCATCCACTCGAAGTCTCCTGTGGGAAGGGGCTGTGCCATTGCCCACCCGTAGAGGTTATTGGCGTCGAGGTAGATCAGGTACTTCGTGGGCTGGGAGCGATCGTAGGTCTCCATGTAAGGGTTGTTGGCACGGGCGTGGCGGTGAGAGATCATGGCCACCCCTCCTCTGGTTCCTCGCTCGAACATCAGGAGCATGTCTGGGTCGGACAATAGCTCCAATCTGATCCCAGTGGTTTTGAGAGCAGCATTCCATGAAAGTCCGGGGGAGGTGTAGTAGTGGGCAGGATCGAGCATATAATGCTTCATGCATACATCCCTGAAGTTCTCCATGATGTCGGTCAGCAGCAGTACGTCGGTTTCGAGGTAAAGGTTGTGGTAGTCGCGCATGATCTTGCACCCGAAGACCTCCCAGACTCTCTCAGCGTGTGCATAGTCCTCATCACTGATATGCTCGCCGGAGAGTGTGCTGTAGAAAGCTTCTTTGGGTGGGAGCTGGGCGTCCTCCAGCTTGGACGGTCCATCCATATAATCGTAGGGGAATACTCCCTTACGGATCATCAGCTCGTAGCGGTCGTCAAATCTCGCCTTCACGGTCTTGAACTGGTCGGGGGTGAGGTTCTTGGCCAGGGTATCTAACGAGCAGAGCATGAAGCGCATCGAATCGATGAACCTCATCTCCAGATCATCCACCTGCTTTGAGAAGCTGATGTATTTCTCGTCGGTATTGGGGATGCAGTTGATCTTACCTGCTGTGTTCCCTAACTCTTTGACGAAGATGTGGGCATCATATCCGCTCAAGTTGTGAAAGATGATGGGGACGTGTTTTGGAAGCTGGAATTCCAGATTGCACTGGTTGTGTGCTGCGCCGCGGTACTTGCCGGTGAGATGGTCGTGGTCACGGACCTTATCCCCATTCAATGCGCCACCGCAAATGTGGCAGTTCGTACTTGCTTTGAAACTCTCCTTGTCCTTGTCGGTCATCTCCATGGGTTTCGTCTCACTGTATAGTTTGGCGATTGCTCGCACTTCCTCCTCCATGCACTGTACGAACTTCTTGGCCGCATCCTCCCCACAGTAGATGACCGATTCTTTGTAGTCGCCGTGAGCGTACTTCACGCGATAGCAGAAACCCGAGGGTCTCTGTAGTTGGTACGCCTTCGTGTAGGATTGTAAAGGATCTGGCTGGCAGGTGTCGAGCTTCTCCGTGAAGCACTCGAAGTCCGCATAGATCACGAATGGGACTCTCATCATTTTCTCGTAGTCGCTGAAGGCTATGGTGGATCCTTCTTCCGGCATCTCGATCCTGACTGCATCCTTCTGACTGCAGTATTCCATGTGTGTGTCGAGAATGTCCTGCCTGGAGAAATGGGACAAGCACCGGCGGCAGAAGTAAACTGACTCTTTGTGACCAGTCACTTGGGAGGTCAAAAGACGCGATAGGCTCTTGATCCAGCAGTAATGCTGCTTGCCTTCGCAGGTCAGGAAGAGGAGATCTACGTGGGTAGAACCAGTGTTCTTGGATATCCTGAGGGGATATACCTGGAGATCTTCTTCACCGTCCTCACCCTTCTTTACGCCATCGAAGCCGAAGACGTTAACGTTGATGGTAACGTTCTGCTTCTCGAACCTGTCGATCGCCTTGAGTGAGACTGGGAATTCGATACCATCGAATTTCAGCTCGTCCTCCCATCTCTTATACTGAGTCACGCGGTGTGTTGACTTCTGGTCGACTTCATCATAGTGTAGGGCTGCCAGCACCGCCCACTGGAAACAACGATCATCTTCGTTTTTCACATTGATGATCGCCTTCTTTTTCGCTAGTATCGATGGGGTTGGTATATACGAGCTACCTGCGAGCGGCTCGAATTTACTCAGGTGGATTTCTAGCCGCTCGATGTGTCCGAAGGTCCATCCGCTCCCTTCACGCATGTACTTACCCATATTCTCCCTGACCTTCTCCATCATGAATGCGATCTCCAAATCGAGGTCTGATGACTGGGTGAGGGTAACTTGGTCTGACCAGAAATAGGGGGTGACGTAAGTATTCTCTCCGGTCGCGGGGTTCTTTTTCACTAGCTCTACTCGGAGCAATAATTGCACCTTCAATCCCTTCTTTTGGGCGAGTGCTTCCGAGATGGTGCTGGCGATGGTGCTCCGACTTATTTTCTGAAAGGTGACCATGTCGTACAGCTTCAATGGTTCGATGACGACCGTACCAAAGACGCCATTCAGTGCTTGGTGTCGATCAACTACTTTCATTTCCTCCTCTACCGGAGCATTTTTGATGTTCTCTTCCACCAATCGGAGCAGATCTTCTCTCCTGAGTCTGGAGTACTTGGTGATACCGCGGCTCTTCGCGAGTGTTTTGAGCTGCTTCTTGCTGAAGACCTCCTCGCGAGTGAATTTCCTGTTAGTTTTCTCCTCGATGAGCTTCACCAAGGCCTCCTTACTTTTCCGACTATATCCCTTCAGACCCTCATCCTTAGCTATTTGATGGAGGGTCTTCATGGTCTCTCTTACCACGATTTTTCCTCCGCTTTGGATGCTCCCGTCTTCTGCGGGCTGCTTCCTGTGCCTCGCGCAGAGACCGTCGATTCCAGGCCTGCTCTTACAGTGTCCCTTCTTCCGCTTCAGTGGGTATCCGCAGGTACGTTTCGCACCATTAGATTCCATCATTTCGATCTCGGGGGTTGGGGTTGGGGTTGATGTTGATACAATATTCATGTTCTTACTATTAGATTCCATTCTTCTATCGTATAATATTTCAATCTGGGAGGTTGGGGTTGGGGTTGGGGTTGATGTTGATGTGCTATCCATGTTCATGTTCATACCATTAGATTCCATTCTTCTATCGTATATTTCAATCTGGGAGGTTGGGGTTGGGGTTGATGTTGATGTGCTATCCATGTTCATACCATTAGATTCCATTCTTCTATCGTATAATATTTCAATCTGGGAGGTTGGGGTTGGGGTTGGGGTTAATGTTGATGTGCTATCCATGTTCATACCATTAGATTCCATTCTTCCATCATGCAACATTTCAACATTTCAATTTTCGATGCCATGATTGTATTTACCCCATAGTTAATAGAAACCCCTCCCCGTTTGCATTTTTGGTCCGGATTGGCATTTCCAAGCAGGATTTTCCCTTAGTGCGGCAGAAACCCCCTTTACACACTACTACCGTTCCTCCATCTCAGGTGTCCATGGGACGCTCTTGGTTGAGCAGTGAATAACTCACAAGCATGGTCACAATAATCTTGTCGACAAAGAGCAGATAACTATTGAATTTGCCGTTGTATGTAGTAAACTGGTCGCGGACAGTAGTCGAAACGTAGTGTATTCGCTACTACAAATGTGGACAAGTATAAAAGTTAAGTACCTTGTGTTGACAGGTGTAATAGTTACCTACCCGATGTCGACAGGTGTAATCGTTTACTACTGATGCGTACAAGTGTAATAGTTACCTACCTGATGTCAACAAGTGTCATAGTTACTTACCTGGTGTCGACAGGTGTAATCGTTTACTACTGATGCGTACAAGTGTAATAGTTACCTACATGATGTCCACAAGTGTTATAATTACCTACCTAATGTCGACAAGTGTAATATTTACCTGCCTGATGTCGACAAGTGTAATAGTTACCTACATGATGTCCATAAGTGTTATTATTACCTTCATGATGTCAACAAGTGTTATAGTCACCTACATGATGTCGACAGTTGTAATCGTTTACTACTGACGTGTAAAATTGTAATAGTTACCTACTTGATGTCAACAAGTGTTATAGTCACCTACCTGACGTCGACAAGTGTAATAGTTACATACCTACTGTCGACAAGTGTAATAGTTTACCACAGATGTAAACAATCGTTATTGTTACCTACATTATATCGACAAGTGTAGTAGTTACATACCTGACGTCGACAGGTGTAATAGTTACCTACCTGATGTCGACAGTTGTAATCGTTTACTACTGACGTTTAAAATTGTAATAGTTACCTATCTGTTGACAAGTGTAATTGCTACATACCTAATGTCGACAAGTGTAATATTTACCTGCCTGATGTCTACAGGTGTAATAGTTACCTACATGATGAAATCGTTTACTACTGACGTGTAAAATTGTATTAGTAACCTGCCTGATTTCGACAAGTTTAATAGCTACCTATTAAGTGTAATAGTCACCTACCTGAGGTCGACAAGTGTTATAACTACCTACCTGATGTCAACAAGTGTAATTGTTTACTACATGTAAACAATCGTTATCGTTACCTACATAATGTCGACAAGTGTAATGGTTACCTACATGATGTCAACAAGTGTTACAGTTACTTATCTGATGTCGACAGGTGTAATAGTTACCTACCTTGTGTCGACAGTGGAATAGCTACCTATCTGATGTCGACAAGTGTAACTGCTACAGTACTTAAGATTAAAACGCAACACTTTAATCAATCCGTCAGCGATCCGTCAGCGTTCCAAAATCCGTCAGCGATCAGTTATCAATCAGTCAGATCAGTCAAATCGTTCCCAATCCGTAAGATCGTTCCCAATCCGTCCATCCGTCAATTGACGGATTTGGAACGATTTGACTGATCTGACGGATCGATTTGGACTGATCGCTCCAATCCGTCCATTCAACTTCCGGTTAGTGAAATCAATATTTGAAATGTGAAAATTCGTTTCACTCGCAAATATTAGAAGTATACAAATGTCAACTGTTATGTCCTCATTTATGGCTCGTTTAACCTAATAATAAGGCTAAAACAGGTCTAAAGTTATTACTAATACGAATGGAAATTCCCCCAATCTATTACTAGTTATAGAAATATAAACATCGCATAGTGTCATTTTATTAACAAAATAATTATTAAAGAAACACGCACACAATGACTTCAACAAATTGACCTCGAGTGCCAAAGCGTACGTCTCGTATTTGTCTTCGAATGTTTTAAAGCGGAAAAAGTCGAGTCTAAAGTTATAAATCATAAATGGAAATTCCCCCAATATATAACTAATGCATCTGCGACGGAATATAAACATAACATAGTGCAATTTTATATAAAAAAAAAGAAATGGAAAAAAAGCACACACACACAATGAATTAAAAAAATATTTGACCTCGCGTGACAAGCCGTACATCTCGTATTTGACTTTAAAAAAAAAAAAATTAAAGCGGAAAAAGCGAGAAAGACGATGGCGGAATAGTAACATTTTGTTCACGTCGCGCTTTCGCGTTAGCATTATTTGTATGTATGATTGAAGTTAGTTTACACTATTTTCAAACATTATATTAGTCTATTTAATATGGCGTCGAGTGTTTATAAGGAAGAGCTGCAGTACCCAACGAAACAGCAGACCTTCGACAGGAAAACTGGTTCTCTTTGCAAATTTAGGGATGAGTCGAGCACACCCTTTCGCTGTAAGTGTCGAACAGACAACACGGTGATCAATACTAGATTACTGCTACCTTAACCACCGCGGTCGATGTTTTTTATTATAAACGCGTAAAAAGATCATTTGTCGTGGTTTGATCAGTTATCTTCTGTGCTACAATTCCTAAGAATTCCGGTATATAATACTGAGAAAGATTTACGACAAAAGCGAATACATCTATTTATATATTTTATTCACTATCTAATTGTGTCACATGAATTTACAGAGAATTAAATGTCAAATAAAGAATAAACGCGTTTATATATAGAAGCTTACGAGTTAAAGACGCAAACATGTAAGCATAATTTTAAAATCAATTCTGCTTTCGCGTTTTAGCCGTCACAATTTGTTTATTTTACGATGTCTGTTATAGTCATTTGATATTAAATGATATATAAGTATAAATGGTTTCCTTTAAATTCGGAAGTGTTTGAAATTAGTTACTAGGTATCACGTTTTTTGTGAAAGGGGGGGGTGGTTCAGGACATAATAGAATTGCCGCGAACAATATTGACGTGTTTAGAGAGTTGTCACCAAGGGACAATGGGGTGCATGAGTTAAGCAAGAGGAATTAACTCTTACATGCTTGACCCTCGGCAACATATAAAGGGATTGTGTTCAGACAGACTTACTTGATTAGTGGCAAAGCTACTACAAATAAAAGTTTTAACAAATTTATTTAACAATATAAATAAAAGCCAAACAAATGAAACAAAATGCACTAATTAATCGGATGTAATGTCCATGAATAGTCCAAGAGCACTGGTGAATTTCACTGATGTCCAAAGTTTCACAAGAGTACAATATGAATGTCCAAATTGTAAACAGCTTTGAATGACGCAACCAGCGAGTTGTAAATATCTGTCCTTTGATGTCTCAGTCCCAGGTATGTGGCGGATTGGTTAGCAATCTTGATACCGAATCTGGTTTTATTGAGACAGGTACAGGTTTCTCCTATAGGTTCGTCTTGGTATTCAAATCTGTTCTTTTGAGTTGTTGTCGGTTTGATGTCTGGGGTTACTTCTGCCTAATTCCAAATTTTTTCAGACTATTTATGGTCAAAACCTCAAAATGTCAAGTAATATTCACAATAATTGAGTAGAAGTAATTTTGACTGTTAAATGCCAAAATCCTAATTGATTTACACCTGTCCATTTAATTGATCAAAGAATGAGAAAAGCTGTAAAATATGTCACCTATTCTAATTAACACAAGCAAATAATTTAATTAGCAAAAACTAATTAAGGTAAACATCTGAAATAAACATGTTAACCAAAAAAAATGCAAAATATTAAATTAAAAACAAATTTCTTAATTGTTGACAATATTCTGTATTAAATTAAATTTATCAAAATTAAGAGGGAACACCACTGTTACATATTTTCCCCCTCTTCCAATATGTTTGTCCACAAACATGAAAAAAAACACAATTTTTTATTAATTGTGAAAAAATGTATGAGAACATGAAGTAAAAGAGGAAAAAAAACACATACTTATGTGAAAACAAATGCAAACCTTTGAAACAAAACACAAATACCTTTGTGAAAAAACTTTAACTATTAGATACAGGGCTACTTAAATGTTGGAAATACTGTAAAAAAAAAATTGATGAAGCTTTGCATAAGGAAAACAATAACAATGATCAACACAGAATATCAAAATATTTTTAAAATTTCGATTGTGGGGGAAAAATACATTGGAAAATGTACATGTAACAAAAAGTATAGACATTACCAAGCAAGTATGAGTGTAACATAAAAATCAAGTCAAGGATCTAAAAAAATTGAACGAAACACATTTTTGAGTTCTTAGTTAAGTTTACCAGACCTAAGCCAAGAACAGTCACAGCTAACAACTATGGTTGGTAAGGCCATACTTCCTAGCTGGACCTGCCAAAAGTATATGCTGCCCATTACTCTGCAGCAGAATTTGGTGAAATTTGATTAGACTTGGTTTTACACTACACACTGCATAAAAATATTATACATGATAACAATAGTGAGTATACTCATATTTAAACAAAAATACCCTGGGTGTGCACACCTGATACAATCTGGATAATGGAAACCTTAACTTCATATAATACACTGATTAGACCTAGCTCCATATATGCTATATTGGTGGGGAGACTACGCTCCACTAACAACACTTATGGGGAGTTTGAGTTCCAAAAATACATAGTTGGGGAGATCTTAGCTCCAAAACACCTGATGTGGAGGCTACACTCCAAAACACATTGATTGGGAGGCCTTAGCTCCTAAACATATAATGGGGAGGCTACGCTCCAAAATGATTACACTTACTGTGGAGGCCTTTGCTCCTGTGACTTAAAAAACAATGCTGCACAATAAAAAATGAACATGCGTACAATAGTAGTTATTGATCCGGACTAATGTCATTGTCAAACTGGTTCTCTAATTTGTTGAGAAAAAATAACATGGCCCCATTAGATAATTCATTAAATGATACCCATTCAGGGGGAATGTTCTTGTTTTGGAAGCCAACTAAGTATTGATCCTGGTCATCTTTAAATCTGACTTCATAGATGCCATCTTGCGTTGGAGAAAGTTCAATGAAGGGTTTCTTGTTCCCATATTGTTTCTTGTGTTGACACAATGCCTTATTTTGTTTGATTTTTTCCAATCTGCGAGCCTCACGAAAGCTGAATATGAATCTTGAAGCATGATATTTAGCCATTGTCATTGGTTTCCATTCACTTGTTCCATGTTGTTCGATCAAAAAGTAAGCTTTGTCATGAAAAAATCTGAGTCCCAACAATTGTTCCTTAAAATCAAATGAAGTAATGGTTGTCTGACTGTCACTTTCAGATGTTTCCGGCAATGTTTGTGATGCATTATCTGATGTTTCCTTCGTAATCATAAAATTAAGAGAATCTGTACCAGTATCGTTCTTTTCTTTAAAAAATTTGTGTTTTTGTAATTTTCGTTTTCTCTTTCTACCTTTTGCGGTACGTGTGACATGATACTCGCGAGTAAGTTTTGAAGGTATTTGGCATCCGAAGTACCAATCATTTTTTCTTGATTTGTCATTGAATTTGACTCGATAGCACATTTTCCCATTTTGTCTTGAAGAAGATATGATTGCTTCTATTTCATCTTCTTGAAAAGGTCTACATGTTAATTTACCACATTCTTTGCACTGTTTGTCTGAATCTCTGATGTTTTGGGTTTGTGTAGATTGATCTATATCCATTTGTGTACCTACTTGAGTATCATTTGCAGCAGCTTGTTGTTCTTGATTATTTTCCTCTGGTTGATCTTCTTGCTGAGGATCATCAACTATCAGTTCTGGGTTATATTCATTACTATCATTTCTTAATTCTTCTGGAATGTTTGTTGGTCTATCATCTGGATCAAAATAATGTTTCAGTCTCTGTGCATTTACCATTGATTTGACATCCTTGTTTGTTGAACAATTCCTTATCTTGTAAGTATGATTTGGTCCAAATTGAAGGATGTAATATGGGCCTATCCATTTTCGATGTAATTTGGGTGCTTTACCTACAGGTACCTTTGTGCAGTAAAGCCAAACACGTTCTCCAAGATTGAATGATGGTTCCTTGGTTCTCTTATCATAGTTTTGTTTGTATTTTTGCTGAGCCTGCTCGATGTTCTTAGTGGCTATTGATCTAGTTGTTTCCAAATTTTGAAGTATTCTTGCCAAAAATATTTTTTGGTCCTGTGCCAGATGATCTTTTGGCACCAATGCCGTATCAATTGGAAGAGTCATCTCACGGCCTGTCATAAGAAAAAATGGTGAAAAGTCAGTTGATTGTGTTGCTGGTGTTGCTCGGTATGCCATGAGTATTCCAGGTAAACAACGTATCCAGTCATCCTGCATGTCTTTAGTATATGCTCGGAATGCCTGTAGAAGAACTGAGTTCATACGTTCGACGGATCCATTTGTTTGAGGATGATAGGAACTGGTAAGATAACGCTTGATGTTAAACAATTCTGACAAAGCCTTCATCAAATTTGACACAAATGTCTTACCCCGATCGGATATTAGGTACCGAGGTGCTCCATAGCGAGTGATAATTTCCCGATATAGCACTTCAGCAACTTCGGTGGCTTCTTGAGTTCTAAGTGGAAAGGCCTCGCACCATTTTGAATAACTATCCACGATCAACAAGATGTGTTTGTACTTGTCCTTTGTAGTTGGTAATCCACTGAGTATATCTATATGCCATCTTTGAAATATGTCATTTGTGGTTTGCGGTTGCAATGGCGGAGGTCTTGCATTGAATGCTCGCTTTGATTGTTGGCATGTCTCGCACGTTTTCACATATGTATTGATGTCACTATACATGGATGGCCAAAAGTATTTGTTTCTGAGTGCAGCATATGTTCTCTCAAAACCCTGATGTCCACCACCAGCAACACAGTCATGATAGGACTTGAGTAGTTCATCCCGGAAGACCTTGGGTACAGCAATTTGTTTTACAAGTCTTTCGTTTTTCGGAACTCGTTTACAACGTTTGGAGTAGAAGTGCTTGAGAATATCATCTTCTAACTCATAGTTGTACGATTCTGCTACGATAGTTCTTGCTTTCACTGCGTCTTCAGGTACTTGTCCAGACTGCTTGTACTTAATGATGTCCATGAAATCACTACATTTCTGTTGTTCCCTTGCTAAATTGGTTAAGTCCATGCTATAAATTTCCTGAATGTTACTGACATTTGATAGAACTGAGTCTATATTTTCTCCGTGATAAACAAAGGTCACTTCTGTGTATTCCTGGTTGTTATGAACTGAATATAAATAGTCTGATAACTCACTTGAATGTTCTGGTTCAGTATTCTGGTGTATCTGCCTTGATAAAGAGTCTGCGGGGTTTCTATCTCCGGCTCGATGCTGGATTTTGAATTGATAAGCCTGAAGCAGAAGACTCCATCTTCCTAAGCGTCCATTACAATCTCTTATTTTTTGAAGATATTTAGCTGAAACATTATCTGTAAACACTGTGAATTCTTGATTTGATAAATAATGTTTGTAATTTTGAATGGCTTCTACAAGTGCCAAAGCTTCCTTATCAGTAATATGCCATTTCAATTCGGATCCCCTTAATGTTCTACCTCCATATGCAATAACATGTTCACGATTGTCCTGAACTTGACTAAGTATATATCCAATTGAATGATCTGATGCATCGGTTGACAAAACAAATGGTTGGTCCATTCTAGGAAAGGCAAGTATGGGAGCAGTTGTTAATCGTTCTTTCAGAGTTTCTAAGGCCTTCTGACAGTCTGTGGTCCATTTAAACTTGGTATCCTTTTTCAATAACACAGTTAGTGGTGATGCGATTTTTGCATAATCCTTAACAAATTTACGATAGAAATTGGCAGTTCCCAAAAAACTTTTTAGTTGTTTGACATTTTTCGGTGGTGCAAAGTTCTGAATTTTGTTAACATTTTCTGGATTTACTCTAATTCCATCTTTTGAAATGATATGACCTAAATATTTTACAGTTTTTGTTCCAAATTTGCACTTTTCTGGATTGAGTTTAAGATTAGCAGCACGGAGGTTATCAAACACCAATTGTAAATGCTTCAAATGTTTCTCAAAAGATTTAGAATAGATTAATATGTCATCTATATAAACTAATGCTACTTTGAAATTTAGATCTTTTAGCACCTTTGTCATAAGGCATTGGAATGTCATGGGCGAATTCATCATACCAAAAGCTAACCGATTGAATTCGAATACACCTCGATGTGTGATGAAAGCACTTTTATGCTTGGTAGATGGATCTAGTGGTACTTGCCAGAATCCGGAACGGAGATCGAGTGTACTGAAGATTTCTGCTTTAGAATCGGCCAAAGTATCCACTACATCTGTCATTTTCGGGATTGGAAAAGACATCGATTCTGTGACTTTATTAAGTTTGCGATAATCAACACAGAAGCGGTATGAATCATCCTTTTTCTTTACCAATACTACTGGGCTGTGCCAAGGCGATGTTGATTCCTCAATGATACCATACTTTTCCATAGTTTTCAATTCTTCATCCAGAACTGCACGCATCTTTGGATTTTGTGAATATGGCGCAACACTTACCGGTGTGGCATTCCCAGTATGAATTGTATGATAATGCATATCTGTTTGTCTTAATTCACTTAAATCCTTGGCAAAAATATCCCTGTTTTGACACAAAAAATTTTGTAGTTGTTGCTTTTGAGTTTCCGAAAGTTCACTGCCACAATTTAAATCCAAGTCCGAAATAGTAGAATCACTGACTGAAATATTGTTGATATGCACTTCCTTATTTTCTACAAAAGAATGGATATTGTCTGATAATACTGGAATGGCTTTTGCAATTTTGGTTCTTCTTGGTAGCACTATAGAATGATTGGTGGGGTTCATTATCCGATAAGTCACTAATCCTCGGTTGACACTTGACACAGTCTTACAGCCTGCTACATGAAATAATTTAGCCAAATTGACTTTAGGCTCCAGAAGCACTGATGTCCCATGCTTGAATCTTCCGATGTGTAACGGTAGTAACATTTCACTATTGGCAGGTATTTCAACATCTGAGAATGTTGTAGCGATAGCCATTGGCTCACTTATGTCCTTGACAGCTGGAATCGATACGGAATGTAATGCCATTAAATCTGAATCTGTAGTTTCAGTTTCCTGTATAGTGATGGTCATTTTGCCAAAATCAGTTTGCGCTTGGTGGTCCATTAGAAAATCTAGTCCTAAAATTATTTTTGCATGTATTGTTTCAAAAATCCTGAATTTTTGCAGAATGTTAAAATTCCCAAAAGTTAATTTTAGAATTGTTTCTCCAAGAATGGAATGTACTTCTCCACATACACCTACAGCACTAAATAATGATGATTGTTGAATCTCAGCATCTGGTTTGATTTTTCTTAGCACATGTCTGCTTATGCAGCTGAAGGCAGCGCCACTGTCTATTAAGCATTTTTCTGTAGTGTCCTCAATCTGTAATACAATGAAGTTTCTCGTCATCTGTGTAGTAAATGTGCAGTCAGGTGGTCGATCTGTAATGGGTGACAAGGCAGCACATCTTCGTTTTCCGCAACACCATCCTTTCCTGAATTTACTAGGAGCCATTCCTTGTAAATATGGTCAGTGGCACTAAAATAATTGAAAAGTGGTGTCACAGTGGGAAAAATGTATAAAGGAGACAATGATATTAATATGTGAACATGACTTGCGAACTAATGTCATGAAAAAAAATTATCTCATTGCAAAGGATTCCTTAAATACCTAGGAAGTAATGAAAAAAACAAAATCCTGCCAAGTTATGTTGCTTACTAATTTCACTAAGTACTCATTAAATAATAATTGTACTTATCTTTGTATCTTCATTTACTGGAACTGGAGCTGCCAGAAACTTAGCCTAAGTCCTTAAACTTAACAAATTTAGAATTTTGACTTTAATTTGTAACTAACGATGTCACTATCAATGCTGTTGTTGTTGAACACAGTGCCCGGGTTCTCCACCAAAATCTGTCACCAAGGGACAATGGGGTGCATGAGTTAAGCAAGAGGAATTAACTCTTACATGCTTGACCCTCGGCAACATATAAAGGGATTGTGTTCAGACAGACTTACTTGATTAGTGGCAAAGCTACTACAAATAAAAGTTTTAACAAATTTATTTAACAATATAAATAAAAGCCAAACAAATGAAACAAAATGCACTAATTAATCGGATGTAATGTCCATGAATAGTCCAAGAGCACTGGTGAATTTCACTGATGTCCAAAGTTTCACAAGAGTACAATATGAATGTCCAAATTGTAAACAGCTTTGAATGACGCAACCAGCGAGTTGTAAATATCTGTCCTTTGATGTCTCAGTCCCAGGTATGTGGCGGATTGGTTAGCAATCTTGATACCGAATCTGGTTTTATTGAGACAGGTACAGGTTTCTCCTATAGGTTCGTCTTGGTATTCAAATCTGTTCTTTTGAGTTGTTGTCGGTTTGATGTCTGGGGTTACTTCTGCCTAATTCCAAATTTTTTCAGACTATTTATGGTCAAAACCTCAAAATGTCAAGTAATATTCACAATAATTGAGTAGAAGTAATTTTGACTGTTAAATGCCAAAATCCTAATTGATTTACACCTGTCCATTTAATTGATCAAAGAATGAGAAAAGCTGTAAAATATGTCACCTATTCTAATTAACACAAGCAAATAATTTAATTAGCAAAAACTAATTAAGGTAAACATCTGTTTTGACAAAACATGAAATAAACATGTTAACCAAAAAAAATGCAAAATATTAAATTAAAAACAAATTTCTTAATTGTTGACAATATTCTGTATTAAATTAAATTTATCAAAATTAAGAGGGAACACCACTGTTACAGAGTACTTGCACGTTAAGGATCTCTTTTGTAGATTTCGAAAAGGAGAAGGCTTAAAATTTTCCGCCCATACCCATACCACTTATTTTTCAAGTTGAATTCAAAATGTTTGTCCTTTTTTTCCATCTTTCTCTAATTGATTGAGGGGCCTCGGTGGCCGAGTGGTTATGGTAGTCTACTATTGATCACGTTGTCTGTCAACACTGAGGTTGCTGGTTCGAGTCTCAAGGCGGGCAGGGTGCACTCGACTTAATTGACAAGGATTGCCACTTTTCCTACCGAAGGACGGGGTTTTCTCCGGTACTCCGGCTTCCTCCTCCAATAAAACTGGACGCCATGATATAGCTGCAATATTGCTGAAAGTGGCGTTAAACAATATTTGAACAAACAAACAAACAAACAAATCTAATTGATATTTAACTTATTCTCGTCATGAATAAAGCTGGACACCCTCGCTGAAAGAAAAGCAAGCATCCAATCAATCAATCAATGAAATAAGTTTTTTCAAATTGAATGACAATCTTTTAAAGGGTACGTTTTGAAAAGGTTCTTTTTTATCGATATGACTGTAATGACAATGTTCAAACCGATCTTCATAGACCTAGGGAATTAATGACGTTTTGTTAAAAAAATTACTATTTCGTACTATAACACGTGTCTACCTGTAACACAATTTAACGCTTAACTGCAGTATTCACAGAAAAGTCTCCCCGGCGTTATTGGGGCATCAGTGGCTGATTGGTTAGTCATCTACTAGTTAGTACATGCCTATAAACAGGTTACGGATTTTCGAACGACTGCAGATAGGGTGTGCCCGACTCCAACTGTATTAACTTGTCCGTTTTAACCCGTGTACTCCGGCTTCCCCCCCCCCCACCCCACCCCCAATGAAAAATGAACGCCATGAAATAAATGAAACAATCTAGCGTAATTGTTATTATACATTTTATTAAATTCTTTTATTACCTGTCAAATAAAACTTGCGACCAGAATCGCAGGTATATTGTAGAATACAACTTTTTGTTTAGTAAACAATTTGTTTTCATTGACAATACTTGTTCAACAAACAGTTCAACAATTGTTTATACACACCAGTTTTTATAATTGTATTTAAAAATGTTGTAGACTAAATAAAAACACGTAGGCATACATTTAAGTAACTAGTAATGATGTCAAAAAGAGGTCACGTCTTTTCCTAAATGAAAATAAATCTGTTACTGATTGGGGGAGTCTGGTCGGCTTAATATGCGACAAAAAATATACATGTAACAGGTCGCAGAAAATAAAATAGACCGAAATCACGAGTCGCGGAAATAAAAAAAAAGAATCAATAAAGGATTACGAAATAAAACATTTACCTCGTCGCTACCGATGTGCCTTAAATCGACGTTTTTATAAAGCTTACAGGGCGTAACCCGCAAATTTGTCTTGTTTTAAAGAAATTTGCTTTATTATATAATATAGTATAGTTTTTTCTTTAAATATGTTTACTTATGTTATTTTTAAGAACGAGACATTTTATTAACTATTCTTTTGAATACTTGCATTTATTTTATTATAAATTTTATTATACATGTATAATATACAAATCACGCAGAATTCGTTTTATCTTTAAATTATTAATGTATGCGTATCCGTCAATAAACTGAACCGATTTATGCATATAATTAAAAGACGGATTCTGGATCGCACTGATTGAACTCATCGCTGACGGTTACCAAGGTAATGACGGATTCATAATTTTGGACGGATGTATTCATCATCAATCAGTCAGCGATCCGTCAGCGTTCCAAAATCCGTCACCAATCAGTTATTAATCAGTCAAAGTGTTGCGTTTACGGGTGCAAGTACTGTACCTACTTAATGTCAACAAGTGTAATATTTACCTGCTTGATGTCGACAAGTGTAATAGTTACCTACCTGATGTCAACAAGTGTTATAGTTACCTACCCGATGTCGACAGGTGTAATAGTTACCTATCTGATGCCCACAGGTGTAATAGTTACCTATCTGATGTCGACATGTGTAATAGTTGCCTATCTTATGTCGACAAGTGTAGTAGTTACCTATCTGATGTCGACAGGTGTAATAGTTACCTACCTGATGTAGACAGGTGTAATAGTTCTCTACCTGATGTCGACTAGTGTAATATTTACCTGCTTGATGTCGACAGGTGTAATAGTTATCTACATGATATCAACAAGTGTTATAGTTACCTACCCGATGTCGACAGGTGTAATCGTTTACTACTGACTTGTAAAATTGTAATATTTACCTACCTGATGTCGACAAGTCAAGTGTAATAGTTACCTACCTGATGTCAACAGATGTAATCATTTACTTTACATGTGAATAAGTGTAATAGTCACCTCCCTGGTGTTGACACGTGTTATAGCTACCTACCTGATGTCAACAAGTGTAATTGTTTACTACAGATGTAAAAAATCGTTATAGTTACCTACATGATGTCTACATGTGAAGTGGTTTAATACATATGTAAACAATCGTTATAGATGTCGAGCATGGTTAACTACGTTGCCTACCAGATTTCGACAAAGTGTAACAGTTACCTACGAAATGTCGACAATTGTAATCTTTTTTCTAACTGATGTTGACATGAGGAATCGTTTACTGTAAATGAGAACAAGTGTATTGGTTACATACGTGTAATAGTTATAATAGTTATAGTTATCAACCAAATGTCGATAATTGAATATTTTCCTACCCTATGTCGACATCATTTAACTTATTATTTATAAGATTTAAAATATCTCATATGAATTCAAAATTTAGCTTTCACCCCAGTACAATTAATACAATTAATATACATTGTCACACTTAATCATTAATGCTGTGGTACTTCTTTTTTCTGAAATTTATAGTCAATAATTTTAAACGTTAAATGTGTTTAATAGGAGATAACTAGTAAATTTTTTCATAGCATGCTATCAAGTTAACTGAAGTTACCTCCCGCGATCTTGACTGTCCATTGCAATCATTGATCAATAAAACACGTGATTTTCTCCCTGATTTGTTTATAAATCCCAAATTTATAGGTTAATAAAGATCGTGTCTCTAATTTATCGTTTAACAAGTTTGCTCGCTGCACGTTAGGTAACGTCACCACTGCTTTTAACGGCAGTTTTGTTATTAAATATCTGTTTATAAAGCTGAATCTGAAATTTAAAGCTGGTCGCTGTAATTTATCTTTCAATTAATAGTACAACCATTAGGATACATCTTTTGGTGTTTTTGCATGTTGATACTTCAAAATCTGTAATATCGTCAGAAAGTGAATTAAATCTTGTGGAGTTTGTCTGGAGATGTTCTAATTGGTCAATAACAAAAAAATTCGAATTATCGACATGCACACATCGGAGCAGTGAATATTTTTTCAGTGGCATTGAATATCCCCTTTTAATTCGACTTTCTATTATGTTTTTACTGACTTTGATATCCGGTAGATATAAGAATTTCTAAATCCTGAAACATGTACACTTTATAAAGTAATCAATTTAATAATGTAATCAATTTAATAATGTTATATATCATGATTTTTTTTTCATTTCAATGCAATCTATCACAGTTTATTCCTGCTTATAATAATAAAATGCACGACCATTACCAGTCGAATGCACCTGGTTATATTCAAAGGTTTTTATTGTTTTCTAAAGGGAACATGCTAGTTGTTGTTATGACATAATCATAGTATGCACGCATTTCATTGAAATTTTAATTTTCATTGGTTAAATTCGGTCACTTGTTCATACCAAGTGATCTTCGAATTCTCGACGACGCATCAAAACCATTGCACATAGCAACGTCAACAACAATGTTTTGTTTCGATGTTTGAATAGTGTTTAGTTTAAACATATTTTATTTGCTCAAATATGCAAAAAGGATAAGACACAAGTTAAACAAACTTATGAAGTCTTCTCCAAATATACAATATATTACAATAAGAACGTTCGTGGAGCATGCATACAATTAAATATAATTTATAGTATATCATACGTGTAGAGTAAAATATGTACAAGGAGAAAGAGAGAATGTATAAGGAAAGAAAAAAATATTACAGATATTAGAAAAAATAATGAATAAGGATGATGTGATGATATGATATGTGTGATTCGAAAACCTTGTGTTTAATGCATTAGACAATATGGAATCTTTCTGACCCTTTGATATATTCATATACATGTTTAAAAACCTGTTCGTTCTGTTCGGTGGACAATAACGGGTTGCCAGATGTTAAAAGTTCTAGATTTACTGGACAGTAATTTGGTAGCCAGGCAAGGTTATCAAATAATCTGTCTCTAATATTAGTATATTTAGAACATGCAAAGAAATAATGATACGAATCTTCACGGTTAGACCCACAACGACAGGATGGATCAGAAATAATATTAACTTTGTACAGATCATAGTTTAAAAATGAAGCAAAGCATCTAAGTTGTGTTAGGACAATATTAAATTTGCGCTGTCCATATTCATAATGCTTCGGGACTTTTTGATGTGGGTTCAGGTTTTTTAATTCGGATTTAAATTTAGAGATAGATTCGACATTACGGATTGACAAATCTAAGCTGTTCCACTGTCGAATAGTTGACGGTATGAAAGATTCGTTATTCAGGGACAATCTACAATAAGGGGTCATTATGTTTTTACCGTTACGCAACGGATACACGGACGTGCTTTGTATAGTTGGTGGTATTAAATTACAAAGATATGCTGGTGCAGAACTATGCTGTATATTATAAAACATTTGTAGTTTCCTACGTTTTCTACGCTCAGCCAAAGGCTCCCACCCCGTTTCGGTATAAATATTAATTGAATTGGTAAAATTTGGTAGGCCTGTGACGATTCGAGCCGCCTCTAGCTGCAATTGCTCAAGTTTATTGCAGTAACCCACACCAACGTTATCCCAAACTTCACAGGCATACTCAAAAAGTGGTCTTATGAAGACCAAATATAGTTTTTCTAAATTTTTTCTTTTTAATTTATATTTAAGTTTCCTGAGTACGTTCAGGTGCCTAGAAACACTACGTATTATATTTTCTACATGTATGTTCCACTTAGCATCACTGCTAAAAGTGACTCCTAGGTGTTTATGAAAAGTAGTAACTGGAATATCTGTGTCGTTTAGTGTAAATCTTATATCTGGTGGTAATATATTTGAAAATAACATAATTTCAGTTTTGTCAGGGTTAAACGACATTAACCATTTTCGTGACCAATCGTTCAGCTCTCTCAAATCGTGATCAATCACAGATTGTATCTGTGAAACATCACGGCTAGCATAGCTGAACGACGTGTCGTCAGCAAAAAGTCTGCAAAGAGAAACAAGATTTTCAGCTATATCATTAATATATATAATAAATAATAATGGAATAGTGTTTAACGCCACTTTCAGCAGTTTTTCAGCAATATCATTACGTCCAATTTTTATTGTGAGAGTAAGCCGGAATATCCGGAGAAAGCCCCGGTACATCGTTAGGAAAAATAGTAATCCCGGTCCTTTAAGATTAGAGTCGAGTACACACAAATGAGACTCAATGCTACAATCTCAATGTCGTCAGTGACGTTATCATTGGTTAACTACTTACCTTAACCTCTCGGCCACTGTGACGTAGTAATGCATGTATATAGAAACAAAAACGGACGCTTACATTTTTACACGAATATCCTCTGTTGATCTATATAAAGTTTGATTATAAAAAGTACCAATTAATAAATATCTTTTGGTCATTTATGAAAGGGTTGAATTTGTGCTTGGTCAACGCTTTCATTCATTAATGGAACTTCAAAACTTGCATTTAATTCTTAATTATAACATGTCGTCGGGCTTTCAGTTGTTTACATTAGCATTGCATGACCCTTATACATCAATCTGAACAAACACTGGGGCTGCTTATCTAAAGAAAGTCCTCGTTCTAAATCACATCACATGATCCGATCCGCCAATTTAAGCTGCATTAACTAAACAGAAGCACAATTAAAATAAAACATAAAACACATTCATGAAAAGATGTAGATGAACCTTTTATTATTCGTTTTGTTGATGTATAGACTCATCCAAACGATGTTACACGGCGGTGAACTGATACCAGCAATCTGTTCTATACACAAACACCACTCATGTATCCTCAATGACTAATATTCTTAGGAAACCAGTACAACAGTCGTGCTGATGGACAAACAGAACGAAAGTGTTCTCCTGGCCGTCCACATCAACAGATTTTAACCCAATGAAACAGTAGTCAAGCAGAGACGCACTTAGTTCTTGTACATGTCTAGATGAATGATTAAATCTATAACGATAAGGGTCAGTGTCGTGTTATAGGCTACTGTCAGGCACAACAGATATTATGACGTCATCTGTACAGTCTGAACTTTAAAGTAATACACTTTTAATCAACATTTACAGTTTAAACAACCAGTATGCCAAACCTTATCGTATCGCGATACTGATTTTGATTTCTGTATCGCGACATATCTACCTCGATAATCGACTTTCTTTACTCGAAAGTCGACTTTCTGTACTTTTCTATTCGACTATCAGTAGGTAAGCAAAAACCTATTAAAAGTAACGCCGATATGCCTGTGTTTCCTCAACTTTAAAATCAGCTGTTATCGAGCTTGTTATTTAAAATAGTACCGCTGCAATCATACCTGGGGAATACTTTTTTCTCAACTTCAAAATCTGCTGGGTAATTATGGCATAACATTTGCAGCTGGTTTTAGCAGCAATCTAATTCTGGTCATTTCTCCAGATGGTAAGTAACAGAAGGTCCTACTTACCAGTTCATACAGACTCAATGGCTTTGTACTAAGGCAAAGACAGTTAACGACTACTGGGTTGCGTTTCTTTGGTAGCTAGTCAAATCAACCCACGGAAACATCACCCCGGTCAAAAAGGCCCCCTTTTTGCAAAATGGCCCGCCCCTGTAAAATCGCCCCTTATTAAAACTCCCCCATCAAAAGCAAAATCTCCCAACATGACACAATCGTTTCACTTAAAAATTACTATATATTATAAAATTGTCAAGTTGTGTAAATATTTTCTCCTTTTATGAAGTTGCTTTAATTATAACAATTTTTTTATCCTAATCACCTTGATGATTTTTTTCATTATATCAGTTATGATTCTTTTGTAATTTTGATTAAATAATCAAAGATTTGTTGCCCTTAATGGAAACATCAAACGAATATACACGCTTACAAAATTATAATAGTTAATTATTCCGTAAACAATTCCGATCTGAGTAAATTTTGCCTTTTTAATAAAACAACAAATTGTCAGTGTTTTTCGTTTTGTTGAAGGTCTTTTCGGGTTTAAAGAATTCTGGGCATCTCATTTCTAATATGTCCTGTCCCCTCTGGTCGTCTTTACCATAAATGATAGCCGTTCATCTATAGGCGAACCTGTTTGGAACGAAGTTCATTACAAGCATTGTATTTGCCATTGTGTTTTTTTAAGTCAGAAAACTTAATGTTTAGCTGTAATAAATGTTCGACTTACAAATGTGCCGTGAACTTACCCTAAACACTTCTCATTTCTGAGCATAGCAAGCGTACTTTGTAATAATTGTGTACTAATTTGACACTGCTTTGCATGGTCTTTAATTGTTTAAGAAATAATTTTATCAATTAAATTCTTATTTAATTACTGTGATTTATGATATGAGGACATAAGAAAAAATATTTATTTCCCTTTTTATATATTTTATATATTATTAACTTTGCCATAAATTTCAGATAGATTTCCCAGATTAAACTATATACTACTTAAAACAACATATTTGATATGAAAAACAAGCCCTTCCATTGTTAATTTAATGTTGGAGAAACGTGGATACACCAAAAAAGAAAGAAATAATTCTCTCAACTCATAATTTTTGCAAGTGAGGCGATTTTGCTCAATGCTGTGGCGTTTTTGATGTGGCGACTTTCTTAAAGGGTGTTTTCACATGTGGAGATTTTACAGTGGGATCGATTTGACAAAACTTGTGGGCGATTTTGACGGGGCGATTTGGCAAAAAGTTGGGCTTTTTTGACAGTGGCAGTTTTTCCGTGGGGTCTTGTATTCGTAGCTTCAGAGCTCTACTAAATTGGTGCAAAACACCTTATGATTTCTAAATTAGAAGTATCAGTAAAGATCATGTGAGCGATGCAATGTTTTCTATGCATTTTTTTTATTTCTCTTTAATCGTTGCAGATAATTAGAAACTTTTAATAAGGATGCTGTTGTAATATGAAATCGTGTATAAGCAATGTTTGAAAACAAAATATGTCATGAACGTGCCAGCACCTGCCTGGGGTTTGCACCATTTTTTAACAAAAATTAACAACAACGATTTTTCTCATTTGCAACCATGTTAAAAATCAGTTAATTGGAACATGGCGTTTTTTCACATGGTTCAAACATGATTTGGGATTTATAAAATAATAATTCTAAAATATGTTTCAGATTCATTTAAAAGAAATACACCCCTGGTCTGGAAAACAGAAAAATTGCGTTATGTGACGTAATTTTACCAACAAATATAGACAATTGATTATTTTGTTAAATGTTAGTGTAAGGCATATACAAGGGATATTACACGGATTAGTGGTAAGGCATATACAAGGGATATTTCACGGAGTAGTGGTAAGGCATATACAAGTGATATTACACGTAGTAGTGGTAAGTCACATACAATGGATATTACACGGAGTAGTGGTAAGGCACATACAAGAGATATTACACGGAGTAGTGGTAAGGCATATACAATGGATATTACACGGAGTAGTGTTAAGGCACATACAAGAGATATTATTCGGAGAAGTGGTAAGGCACATACAAGGGATATTACACGGAGTAGTGGTAAGGCATATACAAGGGATATTACACGGAGTAGTGGTAAGGCATATACAAGGGATATTACACGGAGTAGTGGTAAGGCACATACAATGGATATTACACGGAGTAGTGGTAAGGCATATACAAGTGATATTACACGGAGTAGTGGTAAGGCAGATACAATGGATATTACACCGAGTAGTTGTAAGGCATATACAAGGGATATTACACGGAGTAGTGGTAAGGCATATACAAGTGATATTACACGGAGTAGTGGTGAGGCATATACAAGGGATATTACACGGAGTAGTGGTAAGGCATATACAAGTGATATTACACGGAGTAGTGGTAAGGCATATACAACGGATATTACACGGAGTAGTGGTAAGGCATATACAAGGGATATTACACGGAGCAGTGGTAAGGCATATAGAAGGGATATTACACGAAGTAGTGGTAAGGCATATCCAAGGGATATTACACGGAGTAGTTGTAAGACATATACAAGGGATATTACACGGAGTAGTGGTAAGGCATATACAAGGGATATTACACGGAGTAGTGGTAAGTCTTATACAAGAGATATTACACGGAGTAGTTGTAATACATATACAAGTGATATTACACGGAGTAGTGGTAAGGCATATACAAGGGATATTACACGGAGTAGTGGTAAGGCATATACAAGGGACATTACACGGAGTAGTTGTAAGACATATACAAGGGATATTACACGGAGTAGTGGTAAGTATTCTACAAGGGATATTACACGGAGTAGTGGTAAGGCATATACAAGGGATATTACACGGAGTAGTGGTAAGTTTTATACAAGGGATATTACCCGTAGTAGTTGTAAGGCTTATACAAGTGATATTACACGGAGTAGTGGTAAGGCATATACAAGGGATATTACACGGAGTAGTGGTAAGGCATATACAAGGGATATTACACGGAGTAGTGGTAAGGCATATACAAGGGATATTACACGGAGTAGTGGTAAGGCATATACAATGGATATTACACGGAGTAGTGGTAAGGCATATACAATGGATATTACACGGAGTAGTGGTAAGTCTTTTACAAGGGATATTACACGGAGTAGTGGTAAGTCTTTTACAAGGGATATTACGCGGAGTAGTGGTAAGGCATATACAAGGGATATTACACGGAGTAGTGGTAAGGCATATACAAGGGATATTACACGGATTATTAGTAAGGTTTTTGCAAGGAATAGTACACGGAGTAGTGGTAAGGTTTATACAATGAATATTATACGGAGTAGTGGTTAGGCTTATACAAGGAATATTACACGGAGTAGTGGTAAGGCATATACAAGGGATATTACATGGAGTAGTTGTAAGGCATATACAAGTGATATTACACGGAGTAGTGGTAAGGCATATACAAGAGATATTAAACTGAGTAGTGGTAAGGCATATACAAGGGATATTATACGGAGTAGTGGTAAGGCATATACTAGGGATATTACACGGAGTAGTGGTAAGGCATATACAAGTGATATTACACGGAGTAGTGGTAAGGCATATACAAGGGATATTACACGGAGTAGTGGTAAGTCTTTTATAAGGGATATTACACGAAGTAGTGGTAAGTCTTGTACAAGGGATATTACACGGAGTAGTTTTAAGGCTTATACAAGTGATATTACACGGAGTAGTGGTAAGGCAAATACAAGGGATATTACACGGAGTAGTGGTAAGTCTTTTATAAGGGATATTACACGAAGTAGTGGTAAGTCTTTTACAAGGGATATCACACGGAGCAGTGGTAAGGCATATACAAGGGATATTACACGGAGTAGTGGTAAGACATATACAAGGGATATTACACGGATTATTAGTAAGGTTTTACAAGGAATAGTACACGGAGTAGTGGTAAGGCTTATACAACGAATATTATATTAATAATTTCCGTTAGAACTTACTACCTTCAATTGTCTCAGTCACAACAAATCAACAAAATGAGCAAGAAGCAGGGCTTTGCTACCACTTCTTCCTCTCATCGCAAAAATCCACCAAAACAATTTTTTCTGTTCGTATTTTAAAAGAATTAACGTCTATAGCTAGGTTTAGGTTGCATTCGAACAGATATGACGTCACATATGATGTAACATATAAACCACGGGTACAATGAGGAACATTAGTATACGGAATTCACTTAAATATCTTTTGTCAATGCCAAATATTCCTTAAAAACCGACCGGGTCTTCGTCTTCAGTTCATTGCGCATATTCCTACGCGTCGCACACTTATAATGAATTTATGTTGTGAAAAGATAGTGAATATTTAAAAACAATTTTAGAAGAATTAAAAGGATAAAGCGCATATTTTCGGTAATTCATCGATGTATGAACGAGGTCGATTCACTCACAAACCTTTCATGAACGTTTATTTTGTTTGTGAGAGAGTCTACCTAGTTCATACATCGATGAATTACCGAAATTAACGTTTAATTCTATAGTGTAGTGGTAAGGCTTATACTAGAGATAGTACACGGGTAGTGGTTAGGCTAATACAAGGAATATTATCGCCGTATCAGCATTATTCATGGAATTAGATTGGTCAGTTACACGTCTTCAATATAAATAGCTGATTTAAAAGAAATAGATAGAAAGAAAAAGAATCGAAGATAAGTCATGGACAGACTGAACCATGGATGAACAAAAGAGGGACAAAAAAAACAACAACAAAGAAAGAAAAAACATAGACCCACAACACAAAGCCAAAAAATAAATCGATTGAACCCAACTAGAAACGGAGTGAGTTCAGTTACCCCCCCCCCCCCCCACAAGGTAAGCAACAAATGCTCTACACGTTACGCCAGTCGTTGGACTAAACGAGTTTGAAACCGCAATTTCAACGACACTTCCAAGCAGTAATTTTCCATGTAAAGGTTAAATACGACCACATTACAATGGAAGAATTATATTGTGGGAACAATGTGATCTCTGTCAGTTTAAATAATTCACAAGCTTGCTTTATATCTTATTCTTAAAGCCGTCTCAGGTGGAACAATATTGGATATGCTCACAGTGCTGGACCCACTGAGTTGCCCGGCTCGTATCAAGTGCAGGCCCTCTTGTTATTGGCTTGTAAGATTATTACATAGAAAGCCTGGGCGCAGACAACAGTTTGAAACGGGTATGGAGAATACTACGCTCCTTGCACGATAATGACCCCTTTTGAGAGACAGACAGACAGACAGACAAACAAACAGACAGACAGACACACATACATACACACACACATACACACTTACATACATACATACACACATACATACATACTTCTCCAAGAAGTGACCGAGTAATGTTTAATTTTTTTCTTCATATTTCTTTTTATAATATTGAATTCAAAATATAAGGATTTTTTTCAATTGTTTGTTAGATTACTTTGGCGTTAACTGACACAAAGTCGTCTAAATAAGCTTACCAACCTTAAATATATATGTGCTATAATAAATACAGGTTTAATATTGAAACAGCGTTTGTTCTATTGCCTTTAGTTTCTCTTTAATGAGTTATTTAACTTGTAGGCAACAGGGAAACAATTTTGTATTAACACTGTGTTATTATTAAAGTGTCGTATTTTTCGTTTGAAACAGATGCACCAGATATATTGCCAATTACATATGAACTCGCATTGTACACAATGTTTCCTATGATCTCATATTTCAGTAGAAATAGCATCGAAAACCACCCATAAACGTAAATAAACTAAATATGTGTAACTCCTCTGTTTTTCATTAATAGTTAAAATTAGTTGTGTTGTTGTCGGAAACTAGAATCATGTACTTCGATGATATAATTGCGTCTTGTTATAAGTCGGGTGTACTTTTTTACAAACACTACAATGCAGGGACAAACTTAAACATAATGAATTTAAAAAGACTTAGCTCAATCATAATTTAACATTTAAGTCGTTTTCATAAATCATCACTTTAGTTCCGTGACATATATTTATTAACTTACACAATAAAACATAGGGGCCTTGGTGGCTCGTGTGGTTAAGGTAGTTTGTCTACTAATGATCACGTGGTCTGCCAACACTGGCCCAATCAGAATGCTGACGTTGGGCCAATTTTGGCAAATTATTTTACCGTTGGTTGTTGGTTGGCGTTGATATTGCAACGTTGGTTCAACTATACTATGACTTAAGGTATCCGACCCATAATTGACCACGTGATCATATTTGGTGTCCCGGATGTCCATTGTTTGTCAATGGAGCAAACCTCGGTAATGTTCGGCAAACACCGGAACTACTATTTGAGCAACTAAATTTTTTTCTCAAAACTGTTAACATTGACTCAAAGTAAAACAATATATTTACTTTGAATCATTAATTAGTAATATATTGAGTAAATAAATTTGCATTTCTTGGTCTGAAAATAAAATTAAACTGTAATTTGAAAGTATAATGTGTCGTCGATCGGCAAACATAGATCCAATGTTGGGCCGATGTTTGGAACTTGTCTCTCGTTTTTTATTCGACAGTTTGTTTCTTAACACAGTATCAGCACTGGATTAAAAGTGATGGATTTTTTTCTTTTGTATTATGTGTTATCGTTTTTTATACAGGGATTTATGTTGTTCCAATATTGGGACAATTATGGCCAACGTTGTGGAATAAAACAAAATTATTGTTTTAAGTTAAAAAATCCGAATTAAAATTAAAAATAAATGTGTTAGTTTATTAGGACAGTTTTTATTTATTTTAAATAATAAAATAAGTCTTATACTGTTGTTATGAATTTTTATTACTTGCTATGCTATTCATAATTATAATAAATATAATTTTTTTCATTTTTATTATAATTTCAAAGTGAGCAATATTTCTATTTGTCTAAATTTCATACTCCATATCTGTATGAAACTTTACAATGAAAGTATATATGATTGCGTATACTACTCGGCATTAAATTAGAGAAGTGTGCTCAGATTGTAATGACCTATGACCTTATCTGCAATCTAACATCGCTGGGTTTCTCGCACCTAGCTGCAACAGTGTATTACAGAACTGTACATGTTAAATCGTGCAAGTAAATTTAGTTTATTTAAGGATTGCTGGTTAGATTATTGGATAAAGAGGACATCCGGACATCCGGTCGGTTTATGAAAGCTGTTTGTGTACAGCGCAAACTGCCCACCCAAAGCCGTTTTTATTTGTTTGTTTGTTTGAATGGTGTTTTAACGCGTCTTTCATTAATGTTTCAGCAATGTCATGGCGTCCAGTTTTTATTGGGGAGGAAGCCGAGTACCCGGAGAGAACCCCCGACCCAAAATCGTTTTTACCTCATCTTCGCTAGCCAAGGGTTACGCTCCGAGTATCTGATTGTAACGATTGTAACCTTTACCTAGCAAATATGTCTATTTCCAATAATCAGATTGAAAACATTTCTTTTATTTTAAATTCAATATTAAGAAAAGAAATCACAAAAACAATAGTTTGCATGTATTCAAATAATATTTGCAATTCACAGTTGTTAGTGTCGTTGTTTGTTGCTTTCGTAAGAATTAATGTCAACTTCATCAGTACTTTCTCAATAGTTGCTTATATTCAGGGCATTGTCATGATATATTGATTACATAAGGGAGAGTGGTATTGCCTGAAACATTGATAATGCCCGAATTCTATCTGATGGAAATTATACTTTAAATTATTTTTTTTAACAAACATTTTTTTTATTTCCGACTGTTCATTTCAAGTAATTGTGGATTGATTTTACTTCTTTATCTTCAGTACGCTCAAGAAAATTATTACGCATTTTGCGTCATCCTGTAAAAACGAGGTGTAGTATGAATTGTATGCATTTTATGTGGCGCTTTCGTGTGATTCGTTATTGCATTATCTACAGCGCCCATTCGTATTATAAGAAAAATAGCAAAGAAAACCGACTGCAAAACAAGAGCCAAAAATCAAGGAACAGTTACAAATTCGGATTAGACAAACGCAACACAAAAACAAAAAAAACCTATTAGGAATCTGAATGAATATTTTTACAAACGTGTTTAATACTAATGCTATTGTTATACCCACGTTTAGAAGAGTTTTAAACTTTTTCGTTCGAACGTCTGTAAAAAAAATTCCGTCGCAGTTTTCTAAGCAACTATAGCATGTAGAAACCTGATTGTTTGCTTGAGCGTATAGCACATATGGTGTATGGCGATTTCATGCTCATTGCTCATCTACTTCCTGTTTAGCGATTACTTTTCGCTGGGGGTATCACTAGTGGGCATTATCTGACAAATGCACTTGTTTGTCAAGCAGCAAAACTACAGAATATTAATTTAATTTAAAATATAATATATAAAATACAATATAAAACGTCAATACAGATTTCTTTAATAATTTTTAGTTGTTGAAATGTTATCATCTTATATATTTGTTTTATGATAACTTCATTTTAATAAGGATATATTTTCTGATGATGATTCCGGATTGCCCTTAGTGCAATTCGTGATCTTGATGTCGTCTATGTGAATGTGGAATTCCAGATTGCCCTGAACAAAACCCATGTTAAATGTATGCCACCGTCCAGTCATTGTCTTTAATTGTGTAGTAAATTATGTTTAAATGGAAAGCAATATTTTCCAACTATTTTTGTAAAGAATCTTTATATTATAAACCAATCATACATGTACATCCAAAGAAATGTGACCGAATTCAACAAACAAAAAAACTATCACAGGAAATGTGATCTTTTTTGCTGAAATTTTTTTAAAAGAAAACAGACAAATTCAGGATATCCATAGGCTGACTTGCACAACATCTAAACTGATGCCAAATTTTGATGAGTTTTTGTGGAATGTACTGTTCACGACATTATCATTTACTTGGATTAAGTGTTTCCTCGATTCAAAGTTCTTACTTTGGTATTAAATATCAACAAAATTGTTTGTTTACATAATGGTCGAAATCTTGAAGCCTGGTTCATAGGCAGGGTGCTAAAATGATGCAAACCCAAATGAAAATATAAAATATAAAAGATAAAGATTTGCATAGGCAAAGAGTTATACCAAATCTAATTATGATGAGCATATTAATTTCCGTGTTTGTGGTTAAAATAGCAAACATTTGTCATTTAAACATTTCTACGATTATCGATTAGTGGTTAGTTGCACGACTTATTGAGAATTTACTGGCTTGGCGTACTATGTATTGATAATTTACTGGCTTGGCGTACTATGTATTGAGAATTACTGGTTTAGTGTACTACTTATTTGAGAATTTACTGGCTTGGCGTACTATGTATTGAGAATTTACTGGCTTGGTGTACTATGTATTGAGAATTTACTGGCTTGGTGTACTACGTATTGAGAATTACTGGTTTAGTGTACTACTTATTTGAGAATTTACTGGCTTGGTGTACTACGTATTGAGAATTACTGGTTTAGTGTACTACTTATTTGAGAATTTACTGGCTTGGCGTACTATGTATTGAAAATTTACTGGCTTGGCGTACTATATATTGAGAATTTACTGGCTTGGTGTACTACGTATTGAGAATTACTGGTTTAGTGTACTACTTATTTGAGAATTTACTGGCTTGGTGTACTACGTATTGAGAATTACTGGTTTAGTGTACTACTTATTTGAGAATTTACTGGTTTGGCGTACTATGTATTGAAAATTTATTGGCTTGGCGTACTATATATTGAGAATTTACTGGCTTGGTGTACTACGTATTGAGAATTACTGGTTAAGTGTACTACTTATTTGAGAATTTACTGGCTTGGTGTACTACGTATTGAGAATTACTGGTTTAGTGTACTACTTATTTGAGAATTTACTGGCTTGGTGTACAATGTATTGAGAATTAACTGGCTTTGTGTACTATGTTTTTGAGAATTCACTGTCTTAGTGTGCTGTGTATTGAGAATTTACTGGCTTGGTATACTACGTTTTTGAGAATTTACTGGTTTGGTATACTACGTTTTTGAGAATTTACTGGTTTGGTATACTACGTTTTTGAGAATTTACTGGCTTGGTGTATAACCTATTAAGAATTTACTGGTTTAGCGTACAACGTATTCAAAATTTACTGGTTTGGTGTACCACGAATTTGAGAATGACTGGCTTATTGCACCATGCATGTATTGAAAATTACCTTGATTTGTGTACTACGTATTAAGAATTTACTGGCTTGGTGTACTACGTATTGAGAATTACTGGTTTAGTGTACTACTTATTTGAGAATTTACTGGCTTGGTGTACTACGTATTGAGAATTACTGGTTTAGTGTACTACTTATTTGAGAATTTACTGGCTTGGTGTACAATGTAATGAGAATTAACTGGCTTTGTGTACTATGTTTTTTGAGAATTCACTGTCTTAGTGTGCTGTGTATTGAGAATTTACTGGTTTAATATACTACGTTTTTGAGAATTTACTGGCTTGGTGTATAACCTATTAAGAATTTACTGGTTTAGCGTACAACGTATTCAAAATTTACTGGTTTGGTGTACCACGAATTTGAGAATGACTGGCTTATTGCACCATGCATGTATTGAAAATTACCTTGATTTGTGTACTACGTATTAAGAATTTACTGGCTTGGTGTACTACGTATTGAGAATTACTGGTTTAGTGTACTACTTATTTGAGAATTTACTGGCTTGGTGTACTACGTATTGAGAATTGACTGGTTTAGTGTACTACTTATTTGAGAATTTACTGGCTTGGTGTACTACGTATTGAGAATTACTGGTTTAGTGTACTACTTATTTGAGAATTTACTGGCTTGGTGTACAATGTAATGAGAATTAACTGGCTTTGTGTACTATGTTTTTTGAGAATTCACCGTCTTAGTGTGCTGTGTATTGAGAATTTACTGGTTTAATATACTACGTTTTTGAGAATTTACTGGCTTGGTGTATAACCTTTTAAGAATTTACTGGTTTAGCGTACAACGTATTTAGAATTTACTGGTTTGGTGTACCACGTATTTGAGAATGACTGGCTTATTGCACCATGCATGTATTGAAAATTACCTGGATTTGTGTACTACGTATTAAGAATTTACTGGTTTGGTGTACGACGTATTGAGAATTTGCTGGTTTGGTATACTACGTATTTGAGAATTGACTGATCTGATGTACTACGTGAACATAGTACTTCACATTATATACCACACATTACAATGTAACTGAGTATTTTTTATTTAAACAGTTTGTTACTATTTTGATTGATTTGCTTGGGGAGTACCGCGTATTAACAGCATATAAAATTAGTTGAAACGTTACAAATAGTCGACACATAATAAAAAAAAATTACCAAATGTATAAATTTTTTCACACATTCGTTCAAATTCTTTTTTTGCATAATGTAAAATTATAAACCCCATTCCAGAAGAGTATTCAAAAGTAGAATCAACGCATGTAAACTATATGAAGAACATGATGCCATACTATATAATACACTGGGCTATACCTTGCTTCTTTCATTGATAATTACTCCCCCGCCACTTTTGAAGGTCCGTTTAATAAATATCTTGGTAGCCTCGTCTAATGTTCCGTTTTCCAGGATTGTCGTTAAAAACAACAATAAAAAAAATAAAATTCAAACCATTAGAATGAACTCAACAATTTAATTTTTGTAATTTTATATTTGTAAAAAACCACGCAATGAATTATACTAAATGTTACACCCCCCATGCGCTCAGCGTTTTGCTTGCATTTTTTTATTATTCCATACTGTACCTTTATAGTGCTAAAATCCGCTTTGAAAAAAATCTACACGATAGCACGTTCATATTTTATATTATGCCATTGTTGTTGAAATATCCGAAATCGTCCTTGACATTTGCTACGGGAATTTTACATAGGAAGTCAACCATTTGAGTAGACCGGTTCCCATCCATCAAATCTCGTCCCGCGATATTGACGACTGGCACTGGCCAATTTAACAGATAGAAGTTTTGATCAAATGCAAATCAGTTGATGTTATTTGTGTTCTTCCAACTGGTTACGAAACAATAATTATACAGTGTCTGCCGTTTTTGACATCATTCAGGGTAGGGTAGTATCAGCCCATTATAAATGCATTCATAGAAGGACAGTCGTCCTGTTTCGCAGGGCATTGCATAGTAGTTAATGTACATTTAATAAAAGCTATATGTGGAGGTAAGAATGTTTGTAATCTTCAACTCGGTTTCCTTGTCTGTTGAGGACAATGATCAATCATGCAGTCATTAACATCTTATAAAATTTAGAAGTTCTATAAATATAACTGATGAATTAAATACTGAAGAACATCTAGATTTTCTTCATCAGTGATGCACCTAGCTTGATAGTCATGCACAAGTTCATCCATGTTTAGATGTGTAAACTGATAAAATTCTCCCAAATACACAGTACTAGACATTCCGATACCTTTCTGTAATCCCAAAATTTCTTCAACATGTAGTACAATACATTTTTTAAACCAATGCTCCAATTTAAACAAATTTTATATGAATAACATTTTTAATTACATTTTATTGTCAGAATTGCCTTACATAGCATATTACACATACATTATAGAGAACTGGTGACGTAGTATACAATGTCAAAAATGAGGTCATTAGAAAAATTGGAAGATAAATTAGCAATAACCGGATGCTTACCTTTAATTTTTTGCAGGTGTGTAGGAGTTTATCTATGAAACAAATGGGTAATTACAGTGTGGGAAACGAAATTTTTGTTCAGCTCGCCATTCTGGCTAGTACCAAAATAATAGTACTTGCTGAATTAATAATCTACTAGCCATAGTTGGGAAGTAGGTTTTCAAAGTTTGTCAACAACATTTAACATTTACACAGGGTAAATAAAGATCTTAAAATTAAAAGATTCTTGAATTAACATTGCAAATACACCGAACCCACTCTTTTAAGATACATTTATCATTTGGAAAGAATGACTTGTAAATTTTTTCTTGAACTCGCCTCAAAATTTCAGCTCGCAGCTCGCAGATGAACTTAACTTGCCAAAATTCTTCTCAACTCGATTTCGGAGAGTTGGCTAGTGGCCGTTTCCCACACTGAGTAAAGAAATAATATCTATTGGATAAAAAAAACAAGTTTTTTTCCATAATATATTACACTATCGAGAACCGGCAAAACCAGGATACATGTTCTATGTTTACATCTGTAGCACTAGGTAACTATTTTGCAACATTTATCCAAACTTTTATAAACTGCACAACTATATTTGTTACAAAATGATTGACTCCTTTGTTTTTTATGTCATGCAGTTATATATACTAGTAGAATATATTGGCAACAAATTAGTGTTGCATTTTTGCTGCTTTTCATGCTTTGCTCTGTAAATAATAATATCTATTGGATTAAAAACAAATGACTAGAAGCTATCATTTGTTTGTAAATGTATCACTACTAACATTTACACAAGCTTCTATAGTACAAGGTAGTACATTTCAATTATATTGAAAAGATGTCAGTTCAAATCTGACTAGAAGCTGTCATTTGTTTGAATTTTGCTTAGCCATTCTGCTTTACTTGTAACAATAAAATGTTCTAAGAATTTTTTGTTGTGCTTATATAACAAAATGTTAGCAATTTTGATACGCTTAGCTTGGTACATGTGCTTTGTATACTACATCTGTAGCACAAGGTACAATGGTAATTGGGAACATGTATCCAAACTTTTATAAACTGTACAACTATGTTTGTTTACTTGCAAAATGTTCGACTCCTGCTTGTTTTTATGACATGATGACATGAAGTTATATCTAGAATATATTTGCAACAAATTAGTTGTATTTTTGCTGCCTAACACCCTTTCATGCTTTGCTCTGTTAATGTACCCTTATGTATCACTCCTAACATTTACACAAGCTTCTATAGTACAAGGTAGTACATTTCAATTATATAATTGAAAAGATGTAAGTTCAAATCTTACTAGAAGCTATCATTTGTTTGAAGCTTTACTAACTTTACCAATTTTTGGTTCCCTCATGGTACTCGGGCTTCCTCAACCGATTAAAAACTGGATGCATGATATAGCTGAAAAATTGCTCAAAGAGGCGTTAAACAATATTCAAACAAACAAACAAAACCAATACCTTTTTTACCAAATGCTGTATTTGTGCATTTAACCAAACTGTTTTTGCCATGTTTAATCATAAATACATGTAAAATAAAGAATGTGGAATACAGACACAAATTCTTTTATTTCATCTTACAAGTTGCTTTTTATACAAGAATGAATACATGTAGTATGCAGTGATTTAAGTACATGTATTGACATTTATGTACACAGTTAAAAAACAATTATGCCATAATCTTTCTCATATTAAAGACAGAAATTTATTACCGATAAACAGAACACATGAACAAACAGCAACATCAGCATATTTTATATCTAGGTTCATATATATAGTTGTGTACTATATATATTATTCAATATTGCAAATTATATAATAAAATTTGATGTCAAAATGTAACGATAGTTTAAAACATCATAAAGAATAACAGTCATTATACTATAAAGAATGTTTTCTTAATTTTGCTCAGCTGAATTGAAAGTAGTGATCAAGCTCAAGTTGAATTACAGAAACTAAAAAATGGAGACGTCACATACATATTAAGCCATCTAGAGCATATGACTGATCCTGCAGTAAAGGAAGACTTTTATGTCTGAACCATTAGCAACATGGGTAAAATACTAGAGGCTCTTCAGAGCCTGTATCGCTCACATGACTTACAAAAAAAATGTTGAAGTTCCTATCGTCTGGAAAAACTTAAAATAATAAGATTTCTATCAAAGATTCACTTCTGCATTATTTGGTTTAATTGTATGGAACAGAAGCTTTTTGTATGATTTTACCATAGGGTCCTATGTTAAGCTGTGTTCCACTGTGGTGGCCATCTTGGATTTTGGATCATCACAAAAAACTCAAACTTTGTAGAGGACAATCTTAAGTACATATCTGCAATATTGGCCCTGGAAGCCATGTTGAATTTGCAATTGCCTCAAAATATTAAGATAACTATCCAACCTTCATTTCTTCATAATTTGGCTTCATTGTGTGGAGCAGTTTTCGAAAAGAAGTTGTTGGTATGTTTTTCCCATAGGGTCCTATGTTAAATTATGTCCTGCGATGGCAGCCATCTTGGATTTTGGATCTGCACAAAAAACTCAAACTTTGTTTTATATGTTGTACATATATAATTTGTGAGATGTAATATTTTAGTTAACAAATTTAATTGTATAAAACCAAAAAGTTAATCTCATCAATATTCAATTAACATCATTCCATACCCACTAAAGACAATTTTATTTGCCCATTTTTAAAAAAAAAGAACATCTATTCAATTTTAAACTGCAAAATCTAACTTGCAATTCATTCTGTATTTTAATGTTCTTGCACATCAATATTTGCTAGCTATGTCGTTAAGGACATACATTGTGAAGTCTCCTCCAGGGAGTGAAAGAACTGAATTTATTTCACTAGGAAATCTCAGTATTTCATAGCTGTCATAATAATAAATAGTCTTAACACACATTTATACCATCTGCTAGTACATAATTTTCATTATAACTTACTTTAAAACAATGGACGAGTATTGTTCGACTTCGTTCTGTCACAGAGAGTTCATGTTACATTACTATTACTTTAATATGGATCAAGGCAGCAGTAAGCACAACTGTTGCGATAATTGTTTGAAAGACTGTTCATGTGAAAATTGTATAAGTAGATCTTTTCACCAAGTAGAAATTGCAGAAAATAACCAAAACAAATGTAAAATTTGCAAGGCCAGCCAAAATAGCATGTGCTAAAATCTAGACTAAAGAAATATTTTGCTGCTGAAAATAATGTTCAAACATCAATGTGTGTTTCTGCTATGAAAACTGGCTTATTAGACCATCTTATTAATATCCTAATTAATGATATAAATATGTATGCATCTGAAGACACTCTTAAAAGGAATTTTCCAGACCTTGAGAAACATTACATTGTAAATATTTCAGCTATATTGTCTAAAGTCATTAACCTTGAAATCTAAATGTACCAAACTTTATGATCCTGATTTATGGCAATTGATGCTATTGGATAGGATGAACATTTTGTCACCTATGAACCCATACTGAATTATATACAAAATTGACATTACAAATCTATTTCATCAATTAATACATGTAATTATTTAATAGAAATATCATCCATGTTTCCTTGCATACAAAATACACAAAGTGAACATTAATAAAAAACATGTACAGTTTAAATATACATGTAGTAATAATCCCTCACCATTTCATTAAATAGAAAGCGATCATAATTCTGCTCTTATGCCTATGAAACTATTCTTGCAACTTATGCCAATCAATAGTTTCTACTTGTGATTTTGTAATGTTATAAAATTGTCTAAACGTCCTTCTGTATATACAATCAGATTTACTGTTTTGAGGTCATTTTAGATAATTTAGTCTGCTTCCATATCACTTTTATTTTTGTGTTCATTAGATCAAACTACAACTACAGTCCAATTGTTCACCAATTGCCTTAATAAAAGGTAACGCTGCAGATCAATTGTTTGTGTTTACATCAGTTTTATTGGAATTCATGTGCTTAATATTTGATTTAACATCCTCGACTATCCACTCCATTATCAGGCCTGCAGACACATTTGTGTGAGATTTACCACCTGTGTTCACAAAACATGCATGTAAAACCTGACAAGTCTCTTGTAAGCCTAACAACCTATATTGCTGTAATTGCATTCTTAGTATTTCTTATGGATATTTAGCTTGCTTGTTCTTTCCCCATAGCAATATCATAATAATTTTAAATAATGATAAGATTTTTTGTCTATCTGTGGTTTTTAGCAATTGCAGTAAGTTTTTGAAAACACACCCAACTTCTAGAGCATCTGTGTGAAATGAATTTGTGTACACAATTATTTGTTGGTGGCGGAACATGCCATCGGTGTGAAATGATTTTTTGAGATTTCTATCAACTTCATATGTAAAGGTACCAAGTTTTGACATTCCATAATGTGTCAATTATGAATTTGCCTAAAAAATGTAACAATGAAAAAATTCAAATGTAGTGGGAAATAGATGAACAAATCTTTTTGCAGGGTCAGGATAACCTATTTTGTGTAATCAACTCCTATATTTTTTACACAGACCCAAAACCTTCTTTCAACAAATAGTAAAACATTCCTTATTTATTAATACCATTTTGGACTTTTCAAAAGTAAACTTTATACTGTTTTGCTCATTGTCTTGTAAAATACAACATAAAATGGAATTTTACTCATTGCTTGACCTGCCAAACTTAATATGGTATGTGGCAACAATTACCATAAAGATCATTAAATAATTTGTTGAAACCAATATTTTTTCAAATTATTCAAAATGGAATCATGTAAAATAATAAACAAAAATCATACCAAACAATACTTCATGCAATAATTGTTGCAAATCATCAATCAAAAACACAAGTATATTTTGTTTTAAGGGTGACATGTCTAAAACAGTGCTAGCAATTAATTTAGGTCTTTTTGAATTAAGTATAATTTTCAACCTAGCTATCTGTGAAACTGTTAAGGAGGAAATCATCTCGGCTGCTGTAGAAGATTGGGATGGTATAACTTTGCTCTTCCTGATTTTGTTTTTCCCAAGTTTACTGTTGTTTGTTATATACCAATACCAATATTTTTATTCCAATTAAGGTCCCACAAGGGGCAATGACAAATAATTTACATGTATGATTAATGAACAGTACATTACAATTTTAACAGAGTTACACAAGTTGTAATAGTGTTAAACATTTTTATAAAATTGGTGTTGTGTGCACAGTGTGACAAGGTTGAAAACATAATATTATTCATAATGTTCGTATTTAAGTCACCGGACGGTGCTTAAGAATTCTATTGAACAGAAAAAGTGTTTTTCACCAAGATTTGATGTTTATTTTATATCGTAGTAGTAGTGTCATTATCTATCTGGGAGAGACACCAGGGGGCGGTGCTTGTTAGAGTCATGGTAGACTCTCCCCGTGTCTAACCCAGAAAGACAAGGATTTGTTTGGCCGAGAGAGAAGGTTACCTTACTGGAGAAAACACCAGGGGATGGTGCTTAATCTTTTAGATTCTCCCTGTGTCTTGCCCAGAAAAGTAAGCAGTATTCATATACATATATGCATACACATATACACATACATACAGTGTATACATACACATATAAATATGTCAATTTCATAGTTATCTACAAAATTTATAAATAAAGTTACATAATTCTTTAAGTATGTTTTTGTCTTCACAGTTCATTATCCAGTGAAATTTTTCCTGCACAGTTAAATTTAGAGAGTTGTTACATGTTAAAGCAACAGTGTTTAGTAATGCTTGTCGGTTACCTGCAAATTTGTTGCAGACAAGTACAAAATGGATTTCATCCTCAATTTCTCTCGAGTCACACTGGGCACACAACCTTTGGTGTGGAGGTATACCCTGATATATACCTGCCTCAATATTGAGGCGATGAGCTGAGGTTCTTAGTTTTGTTAAACTCCTCCTATGCTCAAAGTTTTTGATAATGGAAAGATAACATTCATATCCAAAGTGTTGCTTAATGGAAGTATAAGTTCGCAATTTTCCATCAGAAAATTGGGCCCTTTGATTAATCCATAGTTCCAAAAATGTTTCTCTTATGAGTTTATTGAGTTTAGCTTTAGAGGTCCTTTTATCTTTCAGTTGGTTAATTACAGGAAAATTTTGAAGTATACATAGAAGTGATCCATACCATGAAGATTTTTTTTGCTCATAAAGAAGTTTTGATTGTTCATAGGCCTACTGTAATAAAGGAAATTTTTTTAAGTTTTCAAGGCGTTGCCAGTAATTCAAGATGTTTTTAATTATATCATAATGGAGTGGAAAACGTCCAAGCTCTGACAACACAGCAAAATTTGTTGTTTTTCTATGGACCCCTAATATGAACTTGCAAAATTTTGAGTGTAATTTTTCACAAATAATATTTGAGTAAATTTTATCTGGTGTTAAAGAACCATTTCTAAATCGGGCTGTATTTGCATTAAAAGTTCCCCATATTTCACAACCATAAAGTAAGATTGGCTTAACTGTATGGTCAAAAACATGGATACTTGTTTTTGGATCTGGATTAATACAGAGAAAATCTTTCTGTAGTTTAAAATAGGCCTTTAGGCTTTTTTTTATAGAGTTCATCTTGAACATAGGTGAAGTTTCCAGAGGCACTAAAGTGCACTCCTAAGTATTTACAGTGTTGAACACATTCTATCACATTATCTTTGTAATTAAATTTATGTTGTAGGTGTCTGCCTGCTTTGTTGAATATCAAAACTTTAGTTTTAGTTGGGTTAACTGTCAAGCACCAATCATCACAGTATTTATCAAGAATATTAAGTTTAGCTTGCAGACCTTCAGCTGTAGAAGATAAGATAATTATATCATCTGCATACATAAGAGAATGAACTGTGTTTTCATTTAATAAGACAGGGTCTGAACTATTTTTTATATAATCTGTAAAATCATTGATAAAATTTTAAAGAGGTTAGGGCTTAAGTTGTCACCCTGCTTTACTCCTACTTTAGTGGAAAAAAAATTAGTAATTCCATTTTTAATTTTAACACAGGACCTGCTTATTTCATACATTTTGCTTATAATGTTATAGAATAAAGATCTTACTCCAATTTGAAGTAGTTTAATTTTGATTCCAGTGTGAATGACAGTGTCAAAAGCTTTTTGAAAGTCCACAAAGCAGGCAAACACCCTGCCATTTTTTGAGTTACAATATGTGTCAATAATACATTTGAGTATAAACAAATGATCAGTTGTTCTTGCCTTTTTGTAAATCCAACCTGACATGTGTCAATAATGTTAAGTTTTTCTAAAAAGTTATCAAGTCTGTTATCCAATATTGAATTAAAGAGTTTTCCAATAGCGCTTGTGACTGAAATTCCCCTGTAATTATTTGGATCAGATATATCTCCAGATTTATGTATAGGAGTGATATAACCAGCTGCCCAATTTTTTGGATAGTTACCACTGGTTAAACAAGCATTAAAAATTTTTTCAAGGCTAGGCAGTAGCTCATTTTGAGCACATTTTAGCATGTTGTTGGAAATTTTATCAAGTCCAGGAGATTTACTATTTTTAAGTTTAGAAATGGCTTTTGAAATTTCAGCTTTACTGATGTGAAAGTCCAATTCATTAAAGTTTCTTTGATTTTGCAACATGTCAATTTGGACCTCAAGATCTTTTAACCGTCCAGAAAATTTTTCTTCAACTTATATAATTATGATCTGACAATGATAGGTGAGCGAGAGGATCTGAAGGAACTTGTTGGTTATTATCATTATTTAGAAAAGTTGTTGGTAATGGTTGGTTGTAATTGTGTTCCAACATTTCTGTATTTGACATGCATACATCATTGCAATCCTGAAAAATAAATAATGTGATATTTTTATTTTATTACCTTTATGATAGTTATATTTGTAAATTCCCAAACCATAATATATCGTATAACCTGTTCAGAAAAATTAAATATTCCTTATAATTTAATTTGAGCTATAAATCTTAACAATTTTTATGGTAAAATTCATCGATGACATCATGGAACTATTTGAATTTTAACGGCGTAAGAATAGGTCATATGTAACACAAGTTATATCTTATAATATGGATAGCTCGATTTGAATTGACCAATCAGATTTCAGCTTACAAATTAAATTATTAATAAATACATCAATAATTCATTGTTTTTTATGGCTTTATATTAAATTACAATTGGCATAAAAAGTAGCAAATTTATCATTGGAATGAAATATTTCATTTTATTTTGCGTTTTCTAATTTCATTATAGAGTACTAGATTGTCTTTGAATTTACCTATACATGTATATTCACTCTATCTTTTTGCTCTATATTATATACAACACAAACCTGATCTTTTGGTGCCTAATGATCTCTCCATTAATGTTGCACATTCTTCCCAATTGATGTTACCAATACTTTTACTGTCAGTATATTGAATTATAAATCTTTTTTCTTCTGGTGTCCAAGCTTTCCATTCTTTCCTGTTCTGTAATACATGTATTTAAATAATTTATTTTTATCATGTAAAGCAGAATATAAAATATAATTATGGCCTTATAAAGAAGAAAACATCCAGAATTCTCAACTTGCATGGCTTGTCTTGAGACAACTCTAAAATGTTGAAATTCTTAATGTCCACTGATTAAGGATGATATAACTGTTTTACTTAACAAAACAATCAACCTGGTTCTTTAATGGTATTTTTTCTGATCACTGTTTTTTTTTTAAATTTTGCAGGCCATAAATTGTAATATTGTTGACAGTCCACATGAGTTTCAGTTAATTGTGGTTATCGAGGGAAAATCTAGTTGGAAGGCCAACAATACTATTGTCAATCTATTGTATTATGTATTTGTCAGTAACATAAAACTAACAGATATTTACAATCATGTTTTTGGGTAATCCTCTTTCAAATATTTGATATATCCAGTAAGAGTTACTGCCTTTACATTTAATGATATTTTTTCTGTCCATTTTTCAGGCAAAACACATGTATTAAGACAATTTAAAAGTATTATAGACTTACTGTTTTAAAATCCTACTGGTCCTATTATTTGTTTAACATCCGGTGTAAAAAGCGTTGGACTGTATAAAGTTGAAAGTGGTCTCTTTTTCCTCAATGACTTTTTTTTGGAGTCCGAGGTGCAGGTGGTGATTTTACTGAATTCATACTGAAAGTTAAGAAGACTTTTCTTTACAAAATTAATATTTATTAAATATGCAAACTTAAAGAATTACTTAAAAAAACCTGGCAATTCAGAATTCTAGTCATTTTGGGACAGCCTTACAAAATTCAGTACTCAGTGTACTGAGCAGTACCCCGGTGCCAACTATATAATCATAAGTATTCGGTAAACAGGAGGTAGATGACTAAGGAGCAAAAAATTTCTATACACCATATGGAACTATAGTATAAACCAATCATCAAAATGTCAGGCTGTTGCTTCCAGGGCTTTTTCTGGCCCATTTGAGAAATGCCTTTTCAACTGAGTTGGGAAATTTTGTAAACGTTTTATTTTCTATGAAACTCATCAACACCCTTTTGAAACCTCTTAAACTGATGTGGGGGGTCAATATTATTATTAGCAGGAATGGGAGTAAGACTTTTTTAAAAGTCTGATAGAACATACATAACTCTATGCAGCTTTTAAACTGTTAGAGGAAACAGAACAAGTTGAATTTCCCATAGGGTTTAAACTTTATAAATGGGAATGACAACCATCCTCTTTGTTGGAGGAACAATAATTCAAAGCACTTGTAAGTCTTCAAGTGTGACTTGGAGTACTGCCATCAGACTCATTAACATTGTTTATAACATTGTAATTGTTGTCCACCAGTTTTATTCTATTGGCAAATTAAAAATATGCATCAGTTTTATTTTATTGCTGCAAAAGAATGCAAAAAAAGATATATGACAGACATGAATAAGATTGCACTTTTGCATTGGTATGATGCATTGGTATGATCACAGATGGATATCTGTTTGTGTTGGGAAATAAATTATCATTTATATTTTTGTTTGAAAGGTGTTTTAGACACTATTATTCATCTATATCACCCTAAACTTCAGTACAAAAACTTGCAATCCTTCGTCATTTAAGATTGGAGTCGGGCACACCCAGACAGCAGTGACAAACATTCAAACCTACATTGGCTACAACCTCAAAGACAGATCATGTGATTAGTTGTAGAACTACCATGTGAGAACTATCTTAACCACTCGTCCACTATTTATAAAACATGAATCTATTTATATCTTGTATTATCTTTATGACATAAAAATTCATTTCCAATATTAGAAAAATTAGTCTTACCTGACCAGTTAGCAATATAAACTTTTAAGTCTTAAGTCTTGAAGTGATGATACACTGTATACCTATCCCTCATGAAACAATTTGGACATTTTCAATCTAAAAAGGAAAAACAAGAACTGTTCAATTATAAGTTAGACTTGAGTACAATGGATTCATCATATTGACAGTCTTCTGTGGAACAACAAAAGGCTGAAAGAGATTGTGTTTTTTTGGCCAGTGTACTTCCCATGTCATTTTAGCACTGTACTATTGTGGTGCTTTTTTTTGTATTTTTTTTAGGTTATTAAAAAACTGAATTAAACACTCTTCCACCAAGGCCTCGTCTCATTTATAAAACATGAATCTTTTTATATCCTGTATTCTCTCTATGACAAATTCATTTCTAATATTAGAAAAATTAGTCTTACCTGACCTCCAAACATACAGATTAAATCTGAAATCATGATGTAATGATTACAGATTATTTACGTTTTTTTAAACGAGATGCGTTTTCTCGTCCATATCTCATCGAAGGGCGACAGCCCTGAGATGAGATGACGAGAAAATGCATCGAGTTTCATAAAACGTTAAATAATCTGTTTATCTCTGTTTTGTAACATTGTGACGTCACAGTGTTTACTCAACGAAGTCTTGACAGCGAGCTGAGATGGGCCTATCTCACGCTAGTAGAGTGAGATGGAATACTATCACACACAAAGATCAAAGAAAAATACTGCAAAATAGCGATAATTATAGGTTATTTACGTTTTTTAAACGAGATGCATTTTCTCGTTCATATGTCTTCGAAAATGTATTGTATTGGGCCGAGTGCCAAGAAGTCTAAATTGTTCAACTAAATAACCAGGTTTTATAGTAACCCAATACCAAAAGTTATAAACACAAAAATTATTTTCCAATAATATAATAATTACTCTTACCTGACCAGTTCACAATATAAACATTAAATCTTCATGTGATGATAAACCATTATCTGTCTTGAAACAATTTTGATATTCTCAATCTATAAAGAAAAAAGAAAAAAATGTAAAATTCTAACTTAAATGAGAAACCAAATTTAATAAATAGTTTGTGAATAATTAGTTACAGAACTTTTCAATGTGATGAAATTTTACCTATTACTTGTTGAATTATACACAATCTACATTAAAATGTTAAATAACGCACTGAACTAAATCAAGTATTTAAAGAATCTTTCAAAGACAGAAATGGCCCAATTTCGTTAAACAGGAAGTAGGTGAGTGACAAACATGAAATCGAATCCCATGTTATGGGAGGCCATGGTGATGCTGCACACCAAATTTCAATAGAATGTGTTTAGTAGTTGCTGATAAAACTGTTACTAAAATTGTTTCGCAGCCCACCCGACATTAACCATATTATAACCTTTTTTGGCCAAAAGATAAGTTATACAAAAAAGGAAACGAGACAGGTGTCAAGATAATTAGTGATATTTGTTATTAGTGCAATTGTTAATAGTAGCTTTGTATTTATATCTGTTATAATCTGCAGGCATGGAAATTAACTTTTTTACCCACATGCAAATTTTTGCTGTTAGTCTTTTTTTTTATAGCAAAAACTGAATTTTTGGTAATTTTTAGAAGCAAAACTTTTTTTTCAACATATCAGTCTTTAAAAAAGATAAATATAGACCAGTTACAATTTTATAAGATACTAAATTTTGCCTTACTCCGATACCTGCATGCCCAATTATCAAGTTTGCAGACACATTCGCATCTTAACATCCGTAAATTTCGAACCATGCCATCTGTTATGTATGCCAATAATTTAAAACAAACATAAATTAAGAAAAATATTAATACAGACTTGCCTACCCCTTTCAGGCAAAAATAGTAAGACACTCCCTCCAAAAATAGTAATTTGAGGTGAAAACTAGTAATGCTTATATTGAGTGTTCAAAAGCTTGTTATATATTGTAGATACTGCAAATGTTTGTTGTCTTTAATTTTAAACGAATTCTAACCAAATGTACACATCAATTCAAGGAGTTGACTTCTTATTTTGAACAGGAAGCGGAAATGGCAGTGTAAAGATAATACACAGAGTCAAACAGAAAATAACGAAACAAAAATTTAAAAAAATCAGGATTTTTGAAAAATCGTAAGGAATATAGTAAAAATTGTAATGGCGTAATATGGCCTTAAAAATCGGGAGCCTTACGGCAAAATCGTACGGGTAGGCAAGTCTGTTAATACTATCTCATTTCTTATTCAATTCAACAAAGTTATAATTCTTTGTTAGAGAAAACACACATACAAAAATGCATGTGATGCAAGAAATGAACAACACAGACTAAATTGGAACTTTTTAAAACATCACAGTGCTTTCCAAAAATTTATGGAAGTTAACTTTTAAAAAATGAGAACAAATAAGCATGCATCTTAATAGAAGTGAACGAGATATTACTTCATTATTTAAAACAAAAGGGGTTCTGGAATAATGTACAGAATGTCTTTCAGTTTATGTTTTATAGGCTTTTCTATGCTTTAAACTGATTACCAAAAAGTCCAAATTATTGCCTAATTATGTTACTAGGTACCAAAGTTGAAAGCTTAGTTTTATTCTTACATATATACCTTCCGACCTACTATGATACTAGTGTTTTATATCCATAAATAGTGCAATTCAGATGTGTTATTGATTGTTTGTTTGGTACATTTTGTAAACATTTCTTCTCCTTTGTTTATTTTTTCTTTACATAAAAGGTAGATTTTATTTGGAACCAGTTGACAATTTATTTTAAATCAATAATATATAATTGACATGATATCTACTCAAGTAAACAGTGATTTCATTATATTATTATTAACATTTGGATTTGAAATGGATTTTGAAGAATATCACACTCTTATTCATTATTGAAAGAAAAAGAAATATCCTGATGATATATCGGAAAAAAAAAGAAAGACTTTTTGCCCGATAAAAGTAGTTTGTCAGTGCCAGAAGTTTTGATGTTGATCTTGAGGAAACAGATATTTTATCCAGCTCAAATAGAACTCATGAAAGTCAACCAAAGTGTACATGTAACAAACACAAATATTGTCCATCTAGTATATATATAGACTGCAGTTCATTCTCCATCAAAGACTCGATCTGGTTCACGAACTTCGATATCCAAATAGGAAGAGATGCGCTTACAAGGGATGTGGACTACCCCCCCCGGCCCCCAAAACAAGTTTGCAGGGGTATAATACATGAAGAAATCAAGTCTTCTTAAATGCGGAAATGTATTCTTTTCCTCTGTTTATGCACTGGATTAAAAAGTAATTTAAGTTTGGAAAAAATGGAACATATGATAAAACAAGTGGAACAGTGTCTCTGTTTTTTTAGAAAAAAGGAGGAGGGGCCTATATTAATGAAAGGTACATGTATGTCAAGCTTTAATTGAGTTGTTTTTGTGGATAGCAGATGTGTATGGGTGTTGTTATTCGTCTGACGTTTACCTGGGCAAAATCAAACAAGGCCAAAATTTTCTTTTAAAGTTATGATATCCACTCGAGATAATATAAACACAGCCTACACAGATTTGGCAACATAATATAATATTCCTCTATTTCTTACCTTCACAATGCACAATGAAAAACAGTTTCTACAATCTATTTTAATTAGTATTATTGACTCGATCTCTTCCACGAACTTCGAAATCCCCGAATTTGAGACATACGACTATAATTGCAGACTGTTTTGCCATAACAAACATTGTTTTTGCTTAAGGAAAGCTTTATGTCGTTTGAATAACATAGAAAACTATTAAAAGAAATAATTTGGCATCTTGCAGTAACTATATTGAAGCTTTACATTACATATTACGTCTATAGTCTGTAAAAATACCTTTTGTGCAGACGAAATGTTGCCGCCATATTAGAGATAAAATGGTGGGCGCTACCGGTCCTTTGTGGATGGAGCATGCGTAATCACGCTAAGGCCGAGAACCAGTCTACCATTTGAGTTTCAAAAAGATCGTCTGCTTTCGTAACGTTCAATGGTATTCGGACAAACCGCGAGACTTTTCCCGCCTTAACTGCAGACGACATGACCCGAAGGATTTCGAATAGATAACAATTGACTCTATTCTGGTACCCTGACGATGATATCCTCATGAGCCTAAGCGGCCTTCAGATATAACGTCAGGTCAGGAGCATTGGATTTCAACGGTGACAGCGTTGAAATTTGACGTTCGAGTATTCTCTAGACTGACCATTAGTATTATAGATAAGTTCAAGTAGAACGAACGTATTATGACGTCATTCTCTTTGTGACGTTCAATGTTTACATTTCTCAGCTGAGTTTACATTATGATTTCATAATTTAAACGTAAAGGTAAAATATAATTTATATTTAAAATTTATAAAGAAAATGTATTCCCAGCTTTTTAAAAAGATTGGCATGTGCATGTGATATTAAATGGCGTCATATTATCAACCAATGAAAATGCTTATATCGGAGGTCCTGACCTGGTGTTATATTTGAAGTGAAGCTTGCGTCAATGAAAAATATTGCACCAGGATACCAGGTTACAATTGACTCTTCCAAACATACACTTCCGTGGTAATTTAGGTCAAACTTTACTATAGAAAAGTGCTCTATCAAAGTGAAAAAATCTGCCGCATTTCAAACCGCCGACTATCACTTGGATATAATTGTTGTTGTCAGTTTACACATTCTGTAATCTACAAAAGGAGCATAAGCTGGACCAAACGCGGTAAGCAGTTTTTATTTGTCAGCCAAAAAACCGCTATATTGCCGCTTCGAAACTTACTATGGTATGATACGTCACTGAAAACAAAGTTTTTTCCGTCCTCTTTTATACATGTATGTTCTAGCCAATCAAAGTTAGCATTCTCATACAATTTATTGATAATAATATAACTTCTACTATTATGGTCAGCTGTCCAATCTTACCGACCACTCCCACCCCGCCCCTGTTTACATCTACCATAGTCAGCTGTACAATCTTACCGACCACTCCCACCCCGCCCCTGTTTACATCTACCATAGTCAGCTGTACAATCTTACCGACCACTACCACCCCGCCCCTGTTTACATCTACAATAGTCAGCAGTCCAAATTGCGTTATATATGGTAGATATCCCATTGATGTTTTTATTAAATGTAGAATGCTGGGGTTATGGAACAGAATTATTTGTAATTTATGCTGTATTGTACAAGTGACTTTATGGATTACACACTAGAAATATATTTACTTGTATTGAAAATATTTTAAATGATTGTGGTTTTTCTGAGTATTGGTTAACACAACATGTACCAAATTCTTCATCTTTATTAGTAATGTTAAACAGAAACATTTTGATCAATATAAACAACAATGGTGTACACATGTATTTGATTCTGCCAAATGTCTTAACTACAGAATCTTTAAACGTTCTCATGATCTTGAAAAATATTTACTTGAACTTCCCATATGATTTAAGACAAACATGTGTAATTATAGAGGCATGAACCATCGTTTTTGGGGGTGTTGTAAGAGATGACAGAATATGTAATCTGTGTAGATAAAACAAATTAGGTGATGAGTACCATTATATGTTTGAATGTTAATTTTTTAAAACAGAGAGAAAGAAATATATTCCCTCCTATTATTGTGTAAATCGTAATACTGACAAATTTTGTGAATTGTTTAATTCGGATTTAGATACTAAGGTCGCTACTTTTGTAAAATTATTTTGTCTTTTATGTTATTTGTTCATTTGTCATTATTCATATACCCCTGATGGGGTCTTGAGAAATTTAAAAAGTAAACCTTCGCAGCCACCCCATCGCCGCCCTTGTTTACATCTGCAATCGTCAGTTGTACAATCTTCCTACCGACTCCCACCCCGCCGTTTACATGTACAATCGTCAGCTGTACAACCTTCCCACTGACTCCCACGCCCGCCTTTGTTTACATCTACCATCGTCAACTGTACAGTCTTCCCACCCACTCCCATCCCGCTAGTGTTTATATCTACGATCGTTAGTAGTAAACCTTCCCACCAACCCACACCCACACCCGTGTTTACACCATTGTTATACAATCTCCCCTCCCACTTCCACCCCCGCCCCTGTTTGAATTTTTTTTTCGTATCTGCGTGATGTGTTTCATTTTTGCTATACTCTAAGTACATGACATTAATACAATAAAGAAAGGACTAACCAGAGTCTTAATATTGGTTAAAACATGTCTAATGCATAAACACAACACGACTAAAAAGATGATAGATCTGTTCTGAGTTATTCATTTTAGATATTTTTAGTAAAAACGACACAGCTAATTTGCCGGACATCAACTCTAGGCTAATCAATACGACTTGACAAATATCTTTGACTTTTAAAGTAAATTTTGTCACGTAATAAAAAATCGTACTTTAAACCAATAAATTGGAGAGCCATTCGCTTCTTTAGTTTCATTAGGAGTCAGGGATATCAGGACAGTTTTAAACCAGCCAGTCTAGCTTAAGCAAAGTGTCGTCTGCTCATATAGAAACTGTGTTTAGTCTTACAGCGGATGCACGAATTTAAGGTGTTTTAAATGAAGCCATGTAAAATACCTTAAATTCGTTTGGATGGATGGGGTGGGGTTCAGAGGGCTGCGATTATTATTGCATGTACTTATTACTGACTAGTGATATATGATGCCCATCCATTTTCATTTACAAACCAACTCGCGCACTAGTGATGGAGCTTGGAGGTTTGGCATGTCATAAAACCTGGTTTAACCCACCATTTGTTTTAAATGTCTATACTAAGTCAGGACCATTGCTGTCGTTGCTATATTTTTCTGATTGTTGGTTGTCGAGTTTGCCTTCGTCTTGGATTTGATTTATGGATTGTCTTATTTGACAGTTTCTGTGTTCGGTATTTTTTTATTATCTTCACTCAATCTTTTAATGTCAATTTTTAAAGAAACATTCGAAATGGAAAAATAAATTCACATTCTTAGACGAATGAAGTTTAACTTGGTACATATAGGACTAACGGTCCCAAGCATCCAAAAAAAATGGCGAAATTAATATATTAGATGTTATACAGACGAATTAGATATGAATTCTGCATTAAATTTCCTCTCCTGGTACCGTTATCTTAGATTCCAACGATATTTAGTATTCCTCTCCTGGTACCTTATCATACCATCCAACGATATTCAGTATTCCTCGCCTGGTAACCTTATCTTACCTTCCAAAGATATTAAGTATTCCTCTCCTGGTACCTTACCTTACCATCCAACGATATTTAGTATTCCTCGCATGGTAACCTTATCTTACCTTCCAACGATATTAAGTATTCCTCTCCTGGTACCTTATCTTACCTTCCAACGATATTTAGTATTCCTCGCCTGGTAACATCTTACCTTCCAAGGATATTAAGTATTCCTCTCCTGGTACCTTATCTTACCTTCCAACGATATTTAGTATTCCTCTCCTGGTACCTTATCTTACCTTCCAACGATATTTAGTATTCCTCGCCTGGTAACCTTATCTTACCTTCCAACGATATTTAGTATTCCTCGCCTGGTAACCATATCTTACCTTCCAAGGATATTTAGTATTCCTCGCCTGGTAACCTTATCTTACCTTCCAAGGATATTAAGTATTATGTATTATTTACACACAAACAGTGAGTGGACTATTCGTTGATTGACTTTTCAATGTTGGGTCCTCAGCAGCCAAGCAGCAGCTACCTATTTTTAAATTCTTTGGTTTGACAAGATGCTATCAATGCCTCAATTTAAAGCCAAATGGTTGAGGTAGTTCTACTCTTAATAACCGGCGTAGTTTTCAACAATAAGATTGTTAGTTCGAGCATTACTGCGGACAGGGTGCACTCGACTGAAATGTTAAGGATTTTCTGTATTTTCCTGTCTGGGGTTTTTACCGAATTCTGCAGTGTTTTCCCACAATAAATCTAACGGTATACGTACAACTAAAAACTCGATGAAAATTGCTCAAAGTAATAAAACCACGTGTTCACGAATTACTGACTATAGCTTTACAAGTAAAATAAAAGAGATTTTACGTAAATATTGAATACCTCAAAATTTATCTTCTCAGTCTTACGTACAAACAATATGTTCATTCGCTGATTGCACTAACATAGTACATGTAATTAAAGTTCCTTGCAAGTGCCCCATTGCTTTGTGTTTCTAAAATGTCAATATTTACAGAAAACAAGCACAAAAAACTATAAAAAAATAACACAATTGAACAATCTTCGAAGCGCATAATCAAATAACCAAGACATACCTTCCGATTGTCTTGTTTATAACTGTTTGCATAATGGAAGCTACAGGCATACCGACGCCCCTACGTCCACGCCTTGTTAATATGACTAGTATATAAATTATAAACTGGTGGTAGATCTACGCGTCTAAACAAAGACTGATTTGTGTTTATTACTCTAATTTGAGTGATGAGTTCCCTACGGTTAAATATATCTGCACTACTGAGGTGTTTTGTTTATAATGCTTTTCTATTTAACTGAATATGACATCAGATTCGTTAAATTCTAAATGCACATTTCAATCAGATATGGGAATTTCGTGTCTTGTACAAGGGTGTACTCGATATGCAACAGACAACTGTTGCCATCAACCAGTCAATAATAAAATTAAACATGCTGTTAACAAATATTTTCTGATTACATTTCTATACGCATCAGAATGCCTTAAATATTATCATCATCATTAGCGACGGACATTCGAACAATTGCCCTTTGACCTGGTGAATAGATCTGCTTTGGTTAGTTTGTGTCCAGCTTTGATACTTATATTATATGATACGTAGCTTAATGTATTTCCCATGATATAGGAGTTCATTGTGAGTACAATAAATCAATCAGTCGGTCAATACATTGTTACAGACATGTACGTCTCAATCTAAGTGACATTTTCTTACTGTGACAATTTGGTTCTGGATAGTTCTCAAAATCCTTCTTTATTAATATTCAAATCGCAAATATAGCCGACCTTAAACATAGTCGAATTCGTATTGTATCACGTATTAAATTTGCTGAAGTTACTGACAAAAATAACAACATCAACATCCTAATGGTCGGTAAGCTTTTCAACGATATTGTCCTAGATGTTTATTGTTAAACTTGTTTTTCGTCATGAATAAAGGTAAAATATACTCTAAAACATCATAAACATTGTGTGCACACCTTAGTGCGTAAAACGACGATATACGCATAACCAACGTCATAAACGATCAACACTTGTTATTGCGACGTCTTAATTAGGTGTAGGACCACCAAATACCGGGAACCAGTCCAGAGGTTGTACGTAAAAGTAGTACTAGTCAACAGACAGGTTCACTCTTGCATCATATAGAATTTGAACCGCACATGATACCAGGATAAATTTGGTATTTTTGGAAAGCTGAATATTCTAGGAAACTTGAGGATAAAGTTTTATTGGTTTTAAATGAACATAAAAATGTTGAGAGTCAATTAGGGACAAGCACTATTTTTGGACTGAAATAGAAAGTGAAAGTAGATTTTTAGGCCACGTGGACTTCAGGTTGAGCGTTTTTTCTTATATGCCATGAAACATATTGTGAAATTTTGACAGAATGTTCAGCCAGTGCATTTTTATAGGGGACAGAAGTGTCACTTAATTTGAAACAAAGGTAAATTTTCTAGGATAAGTCAAAATTATCAAATTTTAATATAGCCGAAGAGTAAAAAAAACTATGGTGATCCTACACCTTAATTAGCGGGTTGAGACCGGTGCATGTCAAATTTTATTTATCAGGTTTAAAAAGCTATGTCCTATCTCATTAAAATACAATAAAGTTGCTGTCCTACATCAGATGTGTTATAAAAAAGTGTGTCCTATCAAGTAAATAATTTAATTTTTTCAATTCAGTAGTTATGTTTGTTAAACAAATTGTGCGATTACAGTATATTGGTTTTGAATTAAAATGTCAGAAAAAGAGTCCGATAAGTATGTGTCCTATTGCATTTTGCCCAGTCCCACTAGATAGATAGATAGATAGAAAGAAAGAAAGATAGAGAGAGAGAGAGAGAGAGAGAGAGAGAGAGAGAGAGAGAGAGAGAGAGAGAGAGAGAGAGAGGGAGGGAGGGAGGGAGGGAGAGAGGGAGGGAGGGAGGGAGGGAGGGAGGGAGAGAGAGAGAGAGAGAGAGAGAGAGAGAGAGAGAGAGAGAGAGAGAGAGAGAGAGAGAGGAGGGAGGGAGGGAGGGAGGGAGGGAGGGAGGGAGGGAGGTAGGTAGGTAGGTAGAGAGAGAGATGGATCGGATAAGGAGCCACCCGGTGCAATCACCAGTATATGTTCGAGTCCAAATTAATTATTTCTTAACCTCTCGGTGAAATCAGTATACATTGTGTATCAATCGACTATTGTCAGTCCTCCGTGCATAGAGACCATGGATGCGGATATTAGTTCCTTGTGTTGATACATTATGCTATTCGGATTTGGCAATGTATTTCCTATATATTTTACAATTTCACTTCGATGTGGATGACTACATATACTCAGCGCTTAGAGGTTACTGTCTAGGGCATGCTAGGTTCTGAGGTGTTTTATTTGGTACTAAAAATGTAGTTTATTGATTGCAGAGATAGATTGCAATTTTTATTGTTGTTGTCAAAATCATGTGGATTCAGCCGTGTATAGGCAGCTAGACCAAGATGTCAGCTATTGATCACCGGCGTGTAAATACTTACGTTGTCAGTCTCCGCCCATAAAAAACGGAATGCTTTAGATCTCAAACTTAGGCATCTGGGTTGTTATAATTATTCCAATCATAGTTCAAGTGAAAATAAAATAAAAAATAAAAATATGAAGTATTTAAAGACTTAGGTAAGGAGCGCTCGATTGCAACAACATGGAAATGGAGATATTTTTTTAAGTGTATCCGATGACATCAGATAAAGCACCCAGAAGTTTGGCTATATATTATACATGTATCCATGCGCCAGGAATCTACAGTATGTTTTTATTACATTGTGTGCAATACATGTCTGCTTGTCCTAATGTCTGGAGTTATATATTTTGTTTGGTGTTAGAGTGTCCTTTAACGTCATTTTCAGCAATT